>OZ004707.1:35786984-37246107 GCA_963924515.1 Vespertilio murinus | reverse complement strand
ATTGTTAACTGGTTAATGTGGGTTAAGCCCTAACCGGTTAATAATTCGGATTAAGCATTAACCGGTTAATAATGTGGATTAATTGTTAACCGGTTAATAATGCAGATTTTGTGCATTTGGAATTCTCAAAATAAATCCACTTTTTATTGCCAGTCACAATTCAATACAAAAAAAGTCTTTCATGAAGAAAGCAACATTTTACTGATGACTTTTCTGTTTTCCATTCGTCTTTTGTTCAGTGATATGGCACCTTTCCTTCCTTTAAAATCTTTCCCATTGCTTGTAAATGATCAGAAATTGTTTGGTGAGCAATGTTTAATCTTTCTGCAAGTTGTTTTTGAGTTTGACATGCATCTTCATCCAATAATGCTTGTAATTGTTGGTCTTCAAACTTTTTCAGTTGACTTGGACGTTCTTTGTCTTTCACATCAAAATCATCACTTTAAACCGTTTTAAACCAGTGTTCACAAGTATCTTGAGATGGAGTATGTTCACCATAAGCTTCCTGAAGTATATGATAAATTTCAGAAGCACTTTTCTTCAAAATAAAGTAATGAATTAAAACTTCCCACAAATGCTTTTTTGACATGAAATTCAACATTTTTAAGTGTGAAAATATCTATGATGTTAACACCTTCAGAAAATTTGAAATATGAAGTTTTGAAGCTTGTTGTCAATACAACAAAATGGCATATATATATCAAGTTGCATATAAACATATGTATAATTCCATCTATTTAAAAATCCACATTATTAACTGATACACCTAATACATTAGGCTCAATGTTTATTTAGCACATGGCAAGAGTGTCTGAATTTGAATCCCCTCAGAATCAGACACTGAGACAAGGATTCTAGTGCAAGTATTTTATTTTGGAGAACATGAAAATACCAGAAAGGAAGTAAAGAAGTGAGAACAGGGCCCTGGCCAGTGTGGCTCAGTTGGTTGGGCATGCACTGAAAGGTTGCTGGTTTGATTCCCAGTCAGGGCACATGCTCAGGTTTCAAGCTTGACCCCCCCCAGTTAGGGTGTGCAAGAGGCAGCTAACCAATGTTTCTCTGTCTCTCTCCTCCCTCTCTCTCTAAAAGTCAATTTAAAAAATCATTTTAAAAAAAAAGGAGGAGGAGGAGGGGGAAAAGGGGGAAGGGAAGAAGAAAATGAGGAAGAGGGGGCAGTCAATGTGTGGTCAGCAGTCAAGCTAAGAGGTACTGTGGACATAGAGAGCTTGGTCCTTCTAGGGAAACAAAGTGGGCATGGAAGTCTCAGGGAGGTGATGAAGCTGGGGTATTTATACACTAGTTCAGGGGTGGGCAAACTTTTTGACTCGAGGGCCACAATGGGTTCTTAAACTGGACAGGAGGGCCGGAACAAAAGCATGGATGGAGTGTTTGTGTGAACTAATATAAATTCAAAGTAAATATCGTTAAATAAAAGGGTATGGTCTATTGTTTTAATTTCAATAGTTTTATTCATTTCAAACATTTTAACAAGAAGAATGTAAACACTAATTATTATAATTTGAAACTTCAAAAAATGGAGGAATCATAGCACAGTAACATACCTTATATTGAAGATGGCAAAGGCAAAATAAAATTGCCTAACAAAGGAAAGGTACAAAAGCCTTTCAAATTAAGCTTAAATATAATAAAATAATTTAAAACTAAAACAAATAGAAAAGAACAAAATGTGTAAACAGTAAATTAAACATTTTCTTTAGTGCAACTTCCAAATTATGCCCGGGACGTAGATGTAGATGGCAATGTAGACTGGGTTGAAAGGTTTTTGGTCTTTAAAACATGAACTTCAGTGGGAACAGTGTTGTTGGTCTCCTTTTTTAGCTAATGCATCAAAGTCTGGAGTTAGTTTTGTTGTGGTTATTCTCAGGATAGATCTGAGGTGTTCGTCAGTTAAGCTGGATCTGTGAGGGGCTTTGTTGATATTCATGACGCTAAATGTCTGCTCACAAACATAGGTTGACCCAAACAGCACCAGTATCTTCTGTGCCATCCTCCGGATGTTTGGAAAAGTGGCTTCATTAAGTGAAGCATAAAAGTCTCTTAGTTCAAGAGAGCTGAATTTCTCCTTAGGACAAAGTCAGACTGAAGATTGATGAGTTCCAGTTGCACCTCTTCTGGTGCTGTTTCAGGGTTTTGTGACAAAGGACAGGCCACCAGTTGAAGTGACTGGTCACTTTTTTCAACATCAGAAAACCGACGACAGAATTCTGCATGCAGGTCATCCAGTGATTTGCTGTATTACTTCACATTTTGGATGGTCTCCTTCTGTGTGGCTAGTCTGGCAAAATGAGTGAAGACTTTGTCTGAAATTTATCTGGAAAAGAAAATCAGCTTCGATTTAAAGGCTTTCACATTAGTATACATGTCATGTACATACTGATCTTTTCCCTGTAGCTTCATATTTAGCTCATTCAAATGTGAAAATATATCTACAGCAAATGCAAAGTCACACAGCCAATTCTTGTCACTCAGCTCAGTAAATTCGTCAGACTTCCCCTTTAATTTAAAAAATGCACCAATCTCTTCTTTGAGCTCCCACACTCATTGGAAAACTTTGCCCAAACTCAACCAGCGGACACGAAGAGTGGTAAAGTAAGTTGTGGTGATCTGCATCAGTTTCCTCCAGAAACTTAATAAACTGACAGTGCTCAAGTCCCTTTGCTCGAATGAAATTAACAAGCTTTACGACTGGATTAACAACATGATTAAGTTGTAATATAGACTTGCACAATGATTCCTGGTGAATAATACAGTGAAGAAAAATAACATCTTGGTTAGAGTTCTCCTCTTTCACTTTATCCAAATTCTTTTTAGTAATCCAACATTTTTCCCAGTTAAATTTGGAGATCCATCTGTCATGACATTAGCAAGTTTACTCCATGGTAGCTTCATTTTCTCGATGACAGTAGACACCCGGTCATATAAATCCTCTCCTCGTGTTTTTCCTTTCAGTGGCTCCATGGCTAAAACTCCTCCATAATTTCAAAATTGTCACTAATCCCTCGGATAAAAATTAAGAGCTGAGCAGTGTCCTTTATGTCATTACTTTTATCCAATGCTAGTGAATAAAACTTAAAGAACTCTGCCTTACTATTTAACTTGCTGGCCAAGTCTTCATCAATCAGTTACACTCGATGAGTCACTGTCCTACGCGATAAGCTGAGTTATTCAAACTTGCCTTTGCTCTCTGGACACAAGAGACCTGCTGTCTCTATCACACATTCTTTCAAAAACTCACCTTCAGAGAAAGGTTTGCTAGCTTTTGTTAATTTGAATGATAGCATAAAACTTGCTTTGGTAGTTGTCTCCTGAATTGCAATTTGTCTGTGAAAGACATTTTGCTGAGCCTGTAATTTAGCCATCAACCTCTGTGCAGTAGCCTCCCATTCTTGAGGTGACTGCTTGCTAGCATAGTTGCCATGCTTTGTGGCAAAGTGACAGCTGAGATTGTACTCTTTGAAGACTGCAAGTGTTTCCTGGCATATCAGACATACCGGCATTGATCAGACTTCAGTGAAAAAATATTTTGTTGTCCACTCCCTCTTAAACACTCGGCATTCACTGTCCACTTTCCTTTTCTTTGATCCACTTATGTTTAATATTGGGCTAAAACCAACTATAACATTCTCTTATTAAATTCTTTACTAAAATAAGACAGTAAAGTATAAAAACAAGTGATTAAATTTGCTCTACTATAACATTTTTGGTCTTCTAAAATATATATATATATATATATATATATATATATATATATATATATATATAACAAAATCATCTGAAAAAGTTCAGACATGGGACAGAGGCACATCCTGACCATAGAGAACAACCCCTTTCCTCCATGGGAAACCTGTGTATCTTTCACACAGGCCCTTTGTTTATGGTAACACACATAGCTGCACATTGCTGTGTCTTCCAGACACACTTGTATGGGAGGTGCTAGGGCAGTGCAAAACATGGGTAACCAGTAGTTACCACTAGCACTTCCGTTGCTGCACATAGTGTGAAAGAGCCCATTATCAATCTCAGCCACATCAATGTCAGATTGCATCCACTGGACTCTATAAAACAACCAAGTGCCACTTTTAAATGCCCAACAGTTTTTCTTATTAAAAGCTGGAAATGGAAGGATATATATATATATATATATATATATATATATATATACCCCTACCGTTACAGCCTAGCAGAGCATTACAAAGGAGAAAACCCAGCATCTGGTGATGTCCTTAAGTACAAGACTTCAGTCTGTCATTACCAGGAAAGGGTTTCATCCAAGTATTAGATATGAACATTTGATTTTCAATTTTCATTTGTCCAATTACTTCTGAAACCCTGAAATTAAGCGAATTTGTAATAAAATCTTTAGTTCATCACATTTCTATACAATCTTTTTGTTCAACCCACTGAATTAGGGTCCTTCACACTAGCCGTGCTGCCGTTGCAGTGTGATGCAGTACTGCAATGCAGCATAGCTAGGGTTAATGTGGGGTACACAGGTTTCCATCATGTTGATGCTAATGTGCAGTGGTGCATGTTAACACAAATGCCCTGTAGCATGCATTTTTACAGGTGCAAGGGGGAGAAGCAAACGCAGCGCAAAATGCATTTGTTTTGCCGTTAACACATGCCACAGTAATGTTACTGATAACGCATCTGTATCAGCAAAAAAATGCAGCTGCAGCATGGCTAGTGTGACATGTCCTCTGTGTGTCTTTTTCCCCAATGTGCATGTCCACAGTGGGGGGAAAAAAACCTGCAGTGGATACAAGCCCTAAAAGCTGAAAGTCTTTGTTGTTTTATTAACAAGTCATTGTGATATACAGAATGTGGGAACAGGAAAAAATTGTGTTTAAGTAGAGCTCTTAATCTTACCTCAGAAAGGCTCTAATACTGTGCTCTCCAGGGGCGTGTCTCCCTACATCACCACGATAAGGTGTCTACGCATTCCCAGGGTGATGTCGGGAGACGCGTCCGAAGGCATTACGAGGAGCCTCTGGAAGATTAGTGGGCAGACATAAATCCACCCACTCAGAAGAAGGAGCTGCGGCCGTGTTTCCCGACGTTGCCATGTTAACACTGCTGCTGGTGAAGGAGCGGAAGGGAGAGCAAGAGAACCCTCCCGCCCTTTTGGCTTTGCGGGCAGAATAGAACAGCCGAACGTGTCGGATCCGGCCCTCGGGCCATAGTTTGCCCACGGCTGCACTAACTCCTGTCAGCCATTGGTTGAGGCTGCTCCTTGGGGGGAGGGGAGCATTAATTCCCTGTCCCCAGCATAAAGATAACCAGAGAAAATCCTCCAAAAGGGGGCGGGGAGGCATTTCTGGCCATTTGGAGTTATTCTGGTGTGCACTGAGTTATTCTGGTATGCAAGGAGATATAGGCAAGGCGCTGAGAGAGTGCATACAGGGGTTATGAAATGATGCCCATCTATTCACAAGGGGCTTAAATCTCCTCAAGGCAAGATGTGAACGTGTGGCAGAAGTAGAGAGCAATCAATGGGATACACCGACAAGACAAAGACGATCTGAACTATGTGTCAGAAAGACAAAACTGGCGACCACAAGATGTAAGAGTCCATTCATATAAGATGTCCAAAGAGGCAGATCTATAGACTGCTGGAGTAAGAAACATCCAAATGTATTAATACATTGGTTTGTCAATTGTAACAAATACATCACATTAATGCAATATGGTAATTATAGGTGTGGTGTTGGGGTGTGTGGTAACTATTTTCTGAACAGTTTTTTTGGAACCTAAAACCTCTAAAAAGTAAAGTCTATTCAATTTTTAGAACTTTTTAAGGATCTGATACCTAATGATGTAAATTAAAGGTGGAGATATAACTTTTTAAAAAGAAAAAAAAATCTAAAGCAGGAGAGCATTTTTATTAGTTTATTTGAGCCTAACTGATGACATTCCAAGGAAGCAAGATGTCAAATGCTCCAGAGAATGACAGTTTTGCACCTTCTTTTATACATTTGGGATTGAAGACAGAAAGTAAGGAGAAGCCCTGGCCAGTTTGGCTCAGTGGATAGAGAGCATCAGCCTATGGACTAAAGGGTCCCAGGTTCCATTCCCACTCAAGTGCACATGCCCAGGTTGCGGGCTCCATCCCCAGTGGGGGGCATGCAGGAGGCAGCCAATCCATAATTCTCTCTCATCATGGATGTTTCTCTCCCTCTCCCTCTCCCTCTCCCTCTCCCTCTCCCTCTCCCTCTCCCTCTTCCTCTCCCTCTCCCTCTGAAATCCATAACAATATATTTTTAAATAATAATTTTTTAAAAATTAAAAATAAAGTAAGGGAGATTACATGAATGTGAGACAAACCAAGGCAAGGAGAGCTCTGTGATTGGATTATTCAGTGTTTCCCAAACTTCTCTCATGATGAGAATCACCTGGTGGAGTTGTTAAAATACAGACTCCTAAATCCCAACTAAGAAGTGCTAAACTAGAATTTTTGGGAACATATAAGAGAAATTGTTACCTATGTTCCCCAAAATTCTAGTTTAGCACTTCTTATCAGGTGAGAGAAGTTTGGGAAACACTGAATTATATGATAGTTAACAGGATTAGGTGCTCTTATGAGGGTGGTTAAGCTTCTGGGGGAATCTAATAAAAGATGCATTTCACAGGTGTGTTAACCTAGATGCACAAAAACCATGTACAGGGCTTGCTTAAGGCAACGATGACCTTTTAGCGGGGAAGTTCTAGGCCGCAGGAGTGAGCACCTACCACGACCTGCCCAGTGAGGAATTTGTGATCAGATCACCCTGTCAGGTTACTTTCCTTGAGAGTTATTACAGAGCCCCCTTCCTGTCTAAAGACCAAAAGGCAGATCCGTGGTTGCCTGGAGCTGGGGGTGGGGCCTGACTAGCCTGGGGGGCTCTTCTGCAGGTGATGAAGAGGTTATCAGATTGGGTTGTAGTGATGTCTGCACAATTGTGTAAAGGTGGTAAAAAAAAAAAATCACCCAATCTACACTTAAAATGAGTGAATGTAAGGTATGCGAGCTACACCTCAGTAAAGCTGTGTGTAGACAATGGTGCCTGCGGGCGTGGGGATTCAGAGCCAGCTTGCTCCTCTGTCCACCCGCATACCTGCGCACTGCGCTGCCCCGGACAACGTCGCTGTTGGAAATCCGTCAGACAGTGCCTGCGGTGAGCTGGATAGCTCCCTGGTCGCTCTAGGTTTCACTCTCTTCGCCTGGACAGCGGACAGCATTGGGTGTTTTCTGACGATCACAGGAGTACCTAGAACCTCGGAATCTGATGGTACTGTATTGATGCAGGGTGCCATTAGAGATGAGTTCTTGGCAGGATGAAGCATCAGTCCCATAAGGGGGTAGTCAGCCAAACAGAAGTGGGTTGGGAAAAGCATCCTAGCCCCAGGACACTTTATGAAATGAAGGGGCTTTAAAAATGAATAATGTAACGGCTGCTAATAAGAGCACAGCATGGGCCATAAGGAAAAGGGCATCAGGGAAGGAAATGGCAGTGAGTCGCACTTTCTAGATGTGAGGCTTTCAATGATTTATAGGGTTGGTAGAAAAATCTGGCTTCTGGAAACCTCTAACTGAGCTTGGGGAGGAAGGAAAGGAATCTCCATTAGTTACTCCAGCTCTTACTCAGTCCTGATAACCAAAGAAAATGGAAGCCGCTGAAGTGTGCTTCATTTAACCAAGATTACTGATTTGATTTGAGTAGGTTATAAGCTAATGGGGAGAGGGGGAACATGCCTCCGAAGATTGGCTGAATAAGGCCAGCCAGCCCTCAGTTTGTTTGTTTTTTAATATATTTTATTGATATTTTACAGAGAGGAAGGGAGAGAGAGATAGAGCTAGAAACATCGATGTGAGAGAAACATTGACCAGCTGCCTCTTGCATACCTCCCACTGAGGATGTGCACGCAACCAATGTACATGCTCCTGACTGGAATCGAACCCGGGACCTATCAGTCCGAAGACCGACACTCTACCACTGAACCAAACCGGTTTCGGCCAGCCCTCAGTTTTAGTCAACTCATTTCTAAATGCCAGTCCAGAAAGTAGACACCTCTTAGTAGCTCAGTTTTCTTTCCCGATTTTTCCTCAATGCAAGTGTTTTGAGATTGAAGTTTATTAACTGTTAACAAAATCAGGTCAACCAACTAAAGATATTTGGAGGTGGGTTTCATGAAATATTACCTTATGGGTGTCTAATTTTCGGGATAAAGTTTGTCAAAACAAGAGAATCCTGTATCTGACCAATCATTTAAATGATTTTGCTTATAGAAAACTAGAGGCCCAGAGCACGAATTCATGGTGTGGGGTCCCTCGACCTGTCCTGCAGGATTGGGCCGAAACCAGCTCTCTGACATCCCCCAAAAGGTCCTGGATTGCGAGAGGGTGCAGGTCAGGCGGAGGGAACCCACTGGTGCACAATCAGGGCTGGGAAGGAGTGTGGGAGGTTAGCCAACAAGGAAGGGACCTCGGGAGGGCTCCAGGGCATGTCTGGCCCATCTCACTCAGTCCCTATAGGCTCTAGACCCCAGCAGCAATCTAACCTATCAGTCGGAGCCTCTGCCCCCTGGTGGTCAGTGCACATCATAGCAACTGTCAACCAACAGTTGACTGTTTGCCCCCCGGTGGTCAGCACACATCATGGTGAGCAGTTGAGTGGCCTTAGCATATTATTAGCATATTATGCTTTGATTGGTTGAATGGACACTTAGCATATTAGGCTTTTATTGTATAGGATAATGATCCTCCTGGTGATTTGTATGATCTTTTTTGTTTTTTTCTGAATTTTACAAATATTTTAAAACATATTGGTGTTGTTTTACTTTAATTGTAGGCATTTTAGTTTATCTAATTATACCAAATAATGCATGAGTAGTTTCTACTCATAAAAAGTAAAGTCCAAACCCCAACTCTCTTTTTGCTGCAGCTGTAACTACTGTAACAGTTTAATGTGCATCCTAATCATGCTTTATTATAATCATTTGTAGTTTCCATGGTATTATATGTTTTGATTATATGATATGTCTGGATGATCTTTAAAAATATATGTACATAACATACACTGAGTGGCCAGATTACTATGATCTCTGAATGCATAATAATCTGGCCACTCAGTCAGTATCCTACCTAATAAAAGAGTAATATGCAAAATAATCATCACTCCACTACACCCACAAGCCATGCCCACCAGCCAATCAGAGTGAGTATGCAAATAAGCCCAACCAAG
This sequence comes from Vespertilio murinus, assembly GCA_963924515.1. Classification (NCBI taxonomy): domain Eukaryota; kingdom Metazoa; phylum Chordata; class Mammalia; order Chiroptera; family Vespertilionidae; genus Vespertilio; species Vespertilio murinus. The sequence goes on along the minus strand of OZ004707.1, from coordinate 37,236,865 downwards.
ATGGCTACCAGGAGGGAGGCTTGGGTTTCCCCAGCAATGGAGGAAGCCAAGCTTTCCACACACCCTGGTGGGCCCAGGCCTCCACTGAAGTCTACAAACTTTCAATTATAGAAGGTAAACAAATCCAAACAGAAATTGAGCAAGAGGCTGGTATCTGTTCCAGGCTACAAAGTTTCAGTTGTAGAAGGTAAATAAATTCCAGATACCAGGGCCTCTGCTTGGGTCACCAAGGGGTGTGGCTGGTCTGAAAACCACAGGCCCCTCACCCAGGCTGCCCCACGCCTGAAGGGAATCCCACCCTGATCCAGGACACACTTCAGGGCAAACCAGCTGGCCCCCACCGATGCACCAGGCCTCTGTCTTATCTAATAAAAGAGTAATATGCAGATTGACCATCACTCCAACACACAAGATGGCTGTCCCCATGTGGACAAAGATCCTGTCCCCATGTGGACACAAGATAGCCACCACAAGATGGCCAGCAGGGGAGGGCAGTTGAAAGGGACCAGGCCTGCAAGGGAGGGCAGTTGGAGGTGGTCAACCCTGCAGGGGAGGGTAGTTAGGGGTGACCAGGCCAGCAGAGGAGGGAATTTGGGGGCAAAAGGCTGGCAGGGGAGCAGTTAGACATCAATCAGACTGGCATGGGAATGGTTAGGGTGATCAGGTTGGCAGACAGAAGCAGTTAGGGGAAATCAGGAAGGCAGGCAGGTAAGCAGTTGGGAGCCAGCAGTCCTGGATTGTGAGAGGGATGTCTGACTGCCCATTTAGGCCCAATCCCACTGGGATCATTTAGACCCAGTGGGATTGGGCCTAAACGGGCAGTTGGATATCCCTTGAGGGGTCCCAAATTGGGGAGGGTGCAAGCTGGGCTGAAGGACACTCTCCTCCCCTGCCCCAGTGCACCAATTTCATGCATAGGTGGGGTCCGGCCAACCTGGCCAGGGGGAGGGGACATGGACGATTGGCCAGCCTGCCTGCTGTTCGAACTCTTGGTCGAGGAGACAATTTGCATATTAGCCTTTTTTTATATAGGATATATACTGAGTAAGCAGATTATTTTATGTTCTAATAATCTGGCCACTCAGTGTATATTTATACATAAAATTACAAATACCATATATAGAATTTATTTGTAATAGCTGCATAGTATCCCAATAATGTAACTTGTTTTATAATTCTCACATTGATGACATTCAATTCACTTGGTTTACCAATTCATCAAGCATCCTTTATACATCCATGTTTGCACATATGAGCAAATATTTTTATAGGAGAGATTCCCAGAAGTGGAATTGGTAGACCAAAGAGCATCTGCATTTGTAGTTTCAATAGATACTGCCATAGCTCTATTCACACAACCTAAACCATATCCACTCCCACCAGCAGTTTATGAGTGACTGGCTCTTTTACAAATCCTGATTATCATTTTTTTTTAAATTTGCCAACCTAACTGGCAAAATATATTCTATTTCTTGAGTGATAATAATGTTGAGGTTAGGCATATTTTCATGTAGTTATTGGTCATAAGTGTTTCTCCTTCGGTCTTTTGTCTATTTTACAGATTGCAAATATATTCTTCCAGCCTCCCTCCTAACTTTTCTGGAATATCATTTGTCAAACAGATTTTTATTTTTATTTTCCAGCTTTCAAATCTGTCAACCTTTTCTTTATAGCCTTTAAGTTTTGATTCATTTAGAAAGGTCTGTTCCATGACAAGATTATAAATTATTCTCTTGCATGTACTTGAAAATCTTTAACACTTTCATAAAATTAAAACTTCATTCTATTTTTGAATTTTTGTTTTATTTTGTTTTTGATAGAGTATGAGGGAGGGATTTAACTTTATTTTTTCCAAATAGGTAGCCAACTGCCTCATTAAGGGATAATACATTCTTCCCCCTTCTGAATTGAAATACAGTTTTTATCAAATTAGCAGCCTTTTTCATTGCATTTTCTATATTATGATTACTGATGTACAGAAAAAATATTTATTTTAATATATTTGAACAAAAAGGTCACTTCATTTTTTTTCTGTGTGAAAAAAAGAAAGCTCTCTGCATTGTGAGGTCTTGGAATGATAGAAATTGTTTTCAGCAAAGTTCACTCCATATAAAGGTACCAAGAAAAAGAATGAGTACTGGATGGTTAAGAGGCATTTTTCTTTTAAAAAAGAAAACAAACAAACAAACAAATAAATAAATAAATAAATGATGTTGTGTTTTGCTATTCAGAGTGTGGTCCTCTGACCAGCAACATTGGCATGGTGTGGGAAGTTATTAAGTTGCAATATCTCACTCCCAAACCTACTGAATCAGAATCTGCATTTTAAACAAGTTTCTCAGGCCATGTGTGAGTCCGAAAGCGCTGGTGTACTAAATACCACTGATGTTTTCCCAGCAATCAATGTACTCCTCCCCAACACACACACACACACACACACACACACACACACACACACACACGAAGGACTAGATAGGACTGTCAACTCCAGTGTGTTTCCTACCCTTGCCAAGGGAAGCGAGCATTTGACAAGAATTCAGCAAATAAAAATCTGTCTCCTTGCCCAGCCAGTGTGGGCTCAGTGACTTGAACATTGTCCCTTGCACTAGGCGGTTGCTGGTTCAATTCCTGTTCAGGGTGGCAGAGAGCTACAGGAGGGACAGGGAAACAGGCCCAGGTTTCGGGCTTGATCCCCAGTAGGGGGCCAGCAAGAGGCAACTAACTGATTGGTGTTTCTCTCTCATCAATGTTTCTTTCTTTCTTTCTTTCTTTCTTTCTTTCTTTCTTTCTTTCTTTCTTTCTTTTTTTCTTTTTTTCTTTTTTTCTTTCTTTCCTTCTTTCTTTCTTTCTTTCCTTCTTTCTTTCTTTCTTTCTTTCTTTCTTTCTTTCTTTCTTTCTTTCTTTTTAAAATTGATTTCAGAAGGGAGAGGAAGAGAGAGATAGAAACATCAATGATGAGAAAGAATCATTGATTAGCTACCTTCTGCACACCACCCACTGAGGATGGAGCCCACAACCTGGGCATATGCCCTTGACTGGAATCAAACTTGGGACCCTTCAGTCCACAGGCAAATGCTTTATCCACTGAGCCAAACTGGCTACAGCTCTCATCAATGTTTCTATCTCTCTCTCGCCCATCCTCTCTCTCTAAAATCAATAAACATATTTAAAAATTTGTTCCCTTGGAACAGTTGACATATAAACAACAAAAATGATTAAATTTGTTTATTCCAAAGATTGTTCAAAAACAAAACAAAAATAAACCCCTACCCATTAGATCTAGCTCTGCAGAGCTGTCTTAGTTTCTTCCCTTCCCGGCATCTGGCTTCTCCTTTGGCTCTGCAGACTACATCATGTACTTGAAATAATTTCATTTTTGCTTTAGTTAACCAGCGTTGGGTACTACAGCTTACACTCAGCAAAACCCAGACAAATTCCTCCCATTAAGTTGTTATAAAAGACAAGCTTCACCGTGTAGAGTTGGCTAAGGCAAGAGAAGCACCTATCCTTCACTGGGAAGTTAGAGATTCCTACAAAGCAGATAGGAAACTCTATGCTGTGATGACACCATTGTGTCCTGGAATTCTGTCCATGTGCCTACTGAGACTAGACCTTTTGGGAACCTGAAGGGAGGATGCTGTGTTATGGCCTTTAGTAGAATACTAGAGGCCTGGTGCACAAAATTTGTGCATGGGAAGGGGGAGGGGTTTCCCTCAGCCAGCCTGCACCCTCTCCAATCCGGAACCCCTCGGAGGGTGTCGGACTGCCGGGCGGGACCAGGCCTAAACTGGCAGTTGGACATCCCTCTCACAATCCGATACAGGACTGCTGGGTCCAAAATGCTCACCTGCCTGCCTGCCTGATTGCCCCTAACCATTCTGCCCGCCAGCCTGGTCACCCCTAACTGCCCTCCCCTGCCAGCCTTATCACCCCTAACTGCCTCTGCCTCGGCCCCTGCCACTGTGGCTTTGTCCAGAAGGACATCTGGATGGATGTCAGGAAGGTGTCCAGTCTAATTAGCATATTACCCTTTTATCTTTTATTAGTATAGACTACAAAAAAAGAAGCAAGCTTCAAAGTAAAGGAGAGGCCTAAAAGGCTAGAAAAATGGGGACCTATTGCTCAAAGACTAAATTCATCAGGTCTATGTCAAGATTTCAGGACCAAGACTATGACTGACCACTACAGAATGTTAAGGACTCAAAGGTCACTAAAATGTGGGCTCCTCAGGACAGGGACTTTGCCTTTTTCATTGTCAACCATTAGAACAATGGCAGGCACGTGATAAGTTGGATGAATGACAAAGCATTCGTTTTAAGCATTACTAGTCTAAGTATTTGGTCAAATGGAAATTGGATGAAAGGATACCTGAGTTTTATGGGCTTGTATAGCCAACAAAGCCTTTCCAACGATGATTTTGGGTGGAGTTGACCCCTCATCCTCAACTCCAGGGTTAGGCCTAGGACCCAGTTATGGCCGGCTGACACTGTCTCCAGGTGCAGTGATTGAAGAAATGGAGACATGACCCACACCAAGTCCATTTCATCTCTGGATCAGCTCTGACTGCTTCCGGATCTTTTCAGATACTTGAGATGATGAATGCCCTTTCGCTGCTTTAGAGGGGAGACTTGATTTCTGCCAATCATAACTAAAAGGAAACTGATTCATATACTTAGTCTATAGGTTTATTTATCCAGGAATTCAAAACAGGATGTCAAATCAAGATACAGACTTTTCAAGACTTTCTTCACTGACTTAGTTAACGTGGTGGAAGCTACAAAAGTGCAGGCAAGCATGCTCCTTTCTGTCTTCAGTCCACTTGCATTTTAACCTCTGACGTGGGCTGAGCTGCAGTGTGAATCAGTCACGGTGCCAACAGTACTTGGGAACTTTGAGAAATGAGCTGTCAAGCTGCTCACGTAAACAGGAAGCAGAAAGTCTCCATGACCTTGCAGGCTCCTGAAGTATTATTCTTTGCCTTTCTTTTGCTAGAGGGTTTCCTAAGATCCTGTCCTTGACCTTCAGCTCATTCTTTATGACCATTTTCTCTCTCATCCACTGCCACCTCTCCATCTTTCCCTTCCTTTTGATAATACTCATCTTTCTATAGCCCTAAATCTCCTTTTCTCCAAAGAAATTGTGTGCAACCGACAGTGGTCGCTCCCCTGGATGAGAGCATTAACCACTGAGGTCGGGGAAGCTTTCAGGAAGGAGGTAACGTGGCTTTAAAGATGAGTAGGGATTGTTTTGGTGAACAAGGGGTAGAATGGGGGGCACCATGCCAACACATTCCAGACAGAAGTAATAGCATGTGTGAACGCAGGGAGAAATGGATATATAGAAATAACATTGTAACAGTAGAGTTTACCTCCCCTTTATTAATGGGCAACAAACCAAATAAAAACAAATGCAAAGGATCTAAGCAATTCCGTTAATAAGGTTAAATTAATCTATCATATAGGAACTGTATGCCACAAGGAGAAGTTATGTCTTTTTCTTCCCCCAGACTTTTATTTGGAAAGTGTTTACACTTAGAGAAGAGGAGAGGAGTGGCATTTCTCCACCGGGATGCTCAGTCCGGTGCCAGCGAGGATATAAAATCAGACACAGACGTGGCTGAGCACGTGCTGTTTCTTGGGTGCCAATTTTCTTGGAGGATTTTCGGGGAAGAAAAACGCTATTTTTATAAGAGAGCCAACTTCAATGTTCCTGAAGCAAAATGCAAACATCTCGTTATTTCTTAAGATGATGCTCAGTTCTTCAAGGATGATTTTCAGAATCTCGGAGAAATGCGTTAGTTTTCCTCAGCCATTAGGAAGACGTGGGTGGAAATGTTTGAAAAGCACCAAGTCCACAATTCCTAATTTGGCCCCACCCCGCATCCCCAGCCTCACCATCACCACTTCCCTCCGCGTGGCCTGGGCTCCAGCCTTTTGGCCTGGCTCACCTTTCCCCCATCTTCCTGCCTTAGCATCTGCTTCACCCCTGCCCCGAATCATCCTTGAAAATCCAAGTTAAGTTTTACTTTCTCTTTGGAACCTTCCTAAACTGAATGGAGTGTTAAGAGGATATCTTTGGAGACTCTGATAAGCTGTATGAAGACTATTTTTTCCCGTTGGTCCCTCCCTTTACCAGTAAGAGTCCCTTACCAGCTGTCCCGGGGCATGGCAGTGACCTCTGGGCATAAACTTTCCCTGCCCCGAGGGACAGAAGTGACAAATACCACAACCGAAGGGAAGTTCTCAAGACATTGTGGACCAGACATTGGGAGGCTCCACCACTTCTGTTTTCCTTCAGCCACAACAAAACAGGGGCTGCTCTTTCAGAACGGACCCTGGAATGAAGAACACACAGAGAGAAACACTGTCACCCATATGCAGCTTACGTGGAACGGGCCTGAGAAATAAATCTTCCTTGTTGTAAGCTCCTGAGATTTGCAGGTACGGGAACAACTTGGAGTCCCAGTTTGTTTAAACTAAAGACATTTGAGAGTCAACAGATGAAGGGGGAGGAAAGTCTTCGCAGAGCTTCTCTAAGCTGATTGTTTCTTCTTGTGAAGAACTGATAGGATGGCCATTGCACATTGGCATTAAGTCACAGAAATGCATCTTTTTCAGAAGATAAATTATATGTGTTGCAGTGATAAAAGGGGTGGGGATAGTATTTGCTAAATTCCTGTGAGAAACCTCTTTAACTAAAAAGTATGATCCTTTACCATTGTGATGCTTCCATTTCAGAATAAATAAGAAAGTGTCCATTCAATGTGTTTGATGTCCTCACTTAGAATTACGACTGGTTGTCACATGGCCCGTGGTTGCCGCCCAAGGAGAGGTCATCAAAGGGGGGGCAAGTCCCTCCCCTTCTTTTTTTAAAAAAATTAATATATTTTATTGATTTTCACAGAGAGGAAGGGAGAGGGATAGAGAGTTAGAAACATTGATGAGAGAGAAACATTGATCAGCTACCTCCTCACTCCCCTACTGGGGATGTGCCCACAACCAAGGTACATGCCCTTGACTGGAATCGAACCCGGGACCCTTCAGTGCGCAAGACAACGCTCTATCCTCTGAGCCAAACCAGTTTCAGCGAGTCTCTCACCTTCTTGAGGTTGGCACCTTGCCCTCCATGAGAGCTTGGCTTGTGGGTCACAAGCTACATGTCTGTATCTTCCACTAAGATCAAGTAATCAGAGTCTCCAAAAAGCTCAGATATTTGGAAAATTCATCTAAGAGTAAGGGGCTGTAAAATTTATAGATACTTGTAGATTTTGATGAGTAAATTGATTGAGATAAAGAATAAAAGACATGAACCAAGTCGCGCCTCCTCCACCCGCCGCCACCGCCTCCACCTGTACCCCTCCCCAGGTCCGATCCGTTTATGGCGTTTAAGGGTTTTAATGCCCGTGAAAAGAAGGCAGATTAAATCCGCCTTCCACAGAACGTGAGCGTGCAAAAACCCACACCTTTGCTGGCTACCTTGGGGCCGATGGCAGCCACACATAACTGTGTGTGGTGGGGGTGGTGATGCCTCAAGTGCGGAAAGGAGGACCACAGTGCCCTCAAGCCTTGCCTGGCGTGTGCGATCAAAGCGATCCTTGGAAAAGTGGCGGGCCCTCTGCGTCTCAGCGTGGAGAGGCCGTCCTTCCAGATTGTGACCTGCCACTGGCCATGCTGGGACTAGCTGAAGACTGAAGATGCCTGGACTCCGACCACCCCCCGCCAAAAGCCCCAGGTAAAACTCAACGTAGTGCGGTAGGCAAATCTCTTTCCTGGCAAAAATGCTCTGTCCTCAGCGCCTGTTCCCCTCTCCCCCTGCCTTTTCTAAATGGTACAGTAATGGAAAAAGGAAAGGAGTTCTAAAGTTAACTGTTTACAAGAATTTTCACAGGACCCACTCACCTGGACAATCCTGCCTCAGGTCTCAGAGCCATACAGCTGGCCTCCACTGTTTGGGAACTGCAGCCCTGCCTCTGGGCTCTGGCTGCAGCTGCTGTTCTCATCAAGGCCCAGAAGATCTGCCTGCAGCAACCCTTACAGGTGTTCTCCATCAGAGCCTACGGGATCTTCTGTCACGCCTTGCCCCCTCTCACATGCAGGAACCCCATCTCCTGTTTCCCACAGTCCCCAGCCCTGAACCCAGCCACTCCTTCCCGCTGCCTCCACCCAAACTGCAGCAAAGCAATTCTGCCCCAAGGTTTTCAAACCCTGAGTGCCTCTCTGTCATCCATGATGCCTACAATGAGGTCAGGTCTGGCCTCTTTTTCTGGATCTGTAGTTTTTTTTCCTAGCTCCCTGCCTCCTCAAATTCATGCGCTCCTGGATTGAGGAAATGTCTCCAGTGACTGCAAGCCAGCTCCTGCTCCATCCCTACACTCGCTGCCCTTCAACCCGCCTCTGCCTGACTCTGGCCTTTGACACCCCCCACCCTCTTCGCCCATGATCAGCAGGAAGCAGCCAGAAAGATTTCGTTGCCCCCTATCACCAAAAGGCCAGGGAGGCGGGGGGGGGGATCCCAGAGTCTGCCCCTGAACCCCTGCCCAGACTTTCAATTTTTTAAAAAATAATCAAAGAGTCTGGAAAGGTTCTCCCCACTCCCAACTGATGGGCGGAGCTAACACATTACTGGCACCAGTCACAGAGACATCTCCAAGACATTGAACCATCAATCAGCACGTGCCAAAGTGTCCTTAGAGCCCACCCCTTCCTGTTTTGCCCTGGGTCCAACCCTCTTCTGTTCCGGCCCTTAAAAGGACCCCCAGGCCAGCCTCGATTCTGGTCAAGGGCATGTACCTTGGTTGCGGGCACATCCCCAGTGGGGGGGTACAGGAGGCAGCTGGTCGATGTTTCTCTCTCATCGATGTTTCTAACTCTCTGTCCCTCTACCTTCCTCTCTGTGAAAAATCAATAAAATATATTTTTAAAAATATGGAAATGCTAGAGTATTGGTTTATAACTAGGTCATGTCCAAGCCTCCCATCTACCCACCACTCTGGTCCAGGTAAGGCAACCCGCTAGGGCTGCAACAGCTCCCATCCCAATTGTTACCCCCACACCCATGGGAAATTCTCAGTGCGTGCCTGGCTTTGCCAGCCTGTGTTGACCTGGCAACATCTGGCTCTCTCTGTAATTACGGTAGCTGATTGTTGGAGTGGCATCCATGGTGTATAAGTCAGGTTATTCAAGATTTTGAACGCCATCCCTGCCTCTTTTTTTTTAGGTGGTGGGGGGGGGGGAGGTACCAACTACAACAGATTAAAGCAAACCCAAATAAAAGATATTTAGAAATCTCCCCCAGGAATCAGATGGTTTTCATTTTTACCTGCTGTCTTGAAGACCTTGTTTGTATACATCCATAATTATTACACAGTTGTAATCATAGCAAAGTTCATTTTTGTGTCTTGCTTCTTTTTTAAAAAAAAATATTTTATTGATTTTTTTTTTTTTTACAGAGAGGAAGGGAGAGGGATAGAGAGAGTTAGAACACCAATGAGAGAGAAACATCCATGAGAGAGAAACATCGATCAGCTGCCTCCTGCACACCCCCTACTGGGGATGTGCCTACAACCAAGGTACATGCCCCTGACTGGAATCGAACCTTGGACCCTCGAGTCTGCAGGCCAACACTCTATCCACTGAGCCAAACCGGTCAGTGCTGTGTCTTGCTTCTTACACTTAACATTGTCACAAGCATTTTCCCAAAGTAATTTATATCGTTTTCAAAATTATTATTCTAATGATTTGATAGGTGCCACTTTGATTTAGGCCAGTTTTCTGTGCTCTAAAACTTACGTGTGGTGGTGGGTGTGGAAGAGAGAGAGAGAAGATAGACAAGACAATATTCTCTCTCCCCATTTACTGAGACCTCCCACATCTCTGTAGATTTCCCCAACAGTGTCACCTAGCTAGACAAAATAGAAAGTATAGAGTTCTCCTACTGGGCCAAAGAAGAAATTCCAGTGCAACTTCACCAATGGCTGAAATTGCAACTTCACCGAGAAACCTAGTTCTTTGGTTCTGCATTGCCTGTTTTAAGGCCCTTTTCCTGGGGGAGCTCAATCCTCTTGATACCATAAAGCTTTTTGCAGAGGAATTAAAACTACAATTAAAGTAGGGCAACCAGAACAAATGATTCATTTTAAAACATAACCTGAACCTTAAATTCTAAAGATCATAAACTTCTCAGAAACATCACTTGATCTCAAAGTGACTAATTTGCTTATTTATGAGAACATTTTTAAAAATTGGGTCATCCTTTCCTATGCCCTGTATCAGTTGTCTCTACACTTCTCCATGTCTTCTTTCAAGTTCAAAAGTAATAAGGAGCCCTAGCCAGTTTGGCTCAGTGGATAGAGCGTCTGTCTGCAGACTGAAGGGTCCCGGGTTTGATTCCGGTCAAGGGCATGAACCTTGGTTGCAGGCACATTCCCAGTAGGGGGTGTGCAGGAGGCAGCTGATCTCTTATGGATGTTTCTAACTCTCTATCCCTCTCTCTTCCTCCCTGTAAAAAATCAATAAAATATATTTTTTATTGATTTTTTTACAGAGAATCAAACCCGGGACCCTTCAGTCTGCAGACAGACGCTCTATCCACTGAACCAAACTGGTTTCAGTAATAAAAAATATATTTTAAATAAAAGTAATAAAGAAAAATGAGCCGGAACTGGTTTGGCTCAGTGGATAGAGCATTGGCCTGGGGACTGAAAGGTCCCAGGTTCGATTCCAGACAAGGGCATGTATCCTGGTTGCGGGCACATCCCCAGTGGGGGGTGTGCAAGAGGCAGCTGATTGATGATTCTCTCTCATCGATGTTTCTAACTCTCTGTCCCTCTCTCTTCCTCTCTGTAAAAAATCAATAAAATACAGTTTAAAAAAAAAAAAGAAAGAAAAATGAGAGAGGACTTGATAACTCTACATATCCTAGGTATTTTGTAACTTTTCAGTTATAAAAGCTTTAACATTATTTTCTTTATAAAACATAGTGTTATCCCCTGCTTAGCTTACTGATAGCCATTTAGCAACAGGCTTCACCTAACAGAGCGGTTCTTGCTTACTCTCATTTTAGGTAATCACCTTTCTTTCACGCTTGTTTCCCTAGTACTCCTATTGGTCCAGGTTTGTCACACAGCAACATTCACTCCAGGATTCCTGCTCCTAAGGCAACAGAAAGAACAGCTCCGTTTCCTTCATTGAATATCAAGCGTGAAATATAACTAAAAGGGTGAAATAAGGAATTCCACACAAGTCATAAAAAGCTACCCATAAACAGGTGGAGACTGAAAAAAAACCCCAACCTGAACCGGAATGTCTACATCAGTGAAAGATTTCACAAAACCAAGCCAAGACTAACGTTACTGACAGCTGGATCTCCCATCTGAGTCATTACCCAAACAGGACATCCTAGTCTTACGTGCATCAGCTATTGGGGATTTTCATTCAAAAGGCTATGCTTTCCTGGAACTGGGCTTGCTAATAACATAATCAAGTTAGTCCCTGGAAAGAAAGAAGGAAAAAAAACAACACCCTTCTTACTTATAGGGCTTCAATCTTTTTGTCTGAGCACATTAAAAATGGCTTTACTTCAAATAAAGGGATACATTTTTAAATGTTAATAACATAGCTGAAACCGGTTTGGTTCAGTGGATAGAGCATCGACCTGCAGACTGAAAGGTCCCAGGTTCGATTCCGGTCAAGGGCATGTACATTGGTTGCGGGCACATCCCCAGTGGGGAGTGTGCAGGAGGCAGCTGGTCGATGTTTCTCTCTCATCGACGTTTCTAACTATCTGTCCCTCTCAATTCCTCTCTGTGTAAAATCAATAAAATATATTTTAAATATTCATTATGTGGAAGAGACAGAAAATACAATTTCTTCAGGGCCTCCTCTGTGCCAGGCTGAATAGGCGCCTCTTGGGTATTTTCTCATGGAAACTCGGCCAAACCACGTGCTGAAGACCATCCCCAGAGACTCCGCAGCCCTGGCTCGCGAGCAGGCCTGGTAAGAGCTTCCCTGCCTGCACCACGTTCCTGTGAGGACCAAATTAATGAGGCGGGGAGGGGCAGGGGGAAGGCAAACTCCTAAGAGCCATTATCTGTGTGGGGTAGGGGGCTACCTCTTACAACTGTAACATTCTACATTACATTTGAGGCAATCAACTTTTCCCGTGCCAACAGTATGCTAAAGATGTCTCACAGTCTATAACATATTATATTAAATATAACAGCTGGTATTAGTCATTGAATATTTAACAATTCCCCTCAAACCTAATGAAAATTTTAAAAATATGCTATCTGAAATTTTCCTTTTTTAATCAATAGGCTTTATTTTTAGAGCAGTTTTAGGTTTACGGAAAAAAGAAATGAGCAGTAAATACACCTTGTCCTCATATACCTCCCTCTTCTCCATACATCCCTTCCCTGTTATTATCATGCTCTGCACTAGTGCAGTACTTTTGTTATAAGGGATGAGCCAAGGTTGGTACATTATTAACTAAAACCCAAACTTCACATTAAGGTTCACTCTTGGTGGCATGCATTCTGTGGGTTCTGGCAAATGTATGATGACATGTATCCACCATGACGGTATCATACAGACTATTGAATGCCCTAAAAATCTCCAGTGATCCTTTCTTCCCCTGCTCTGCCCCCCCCCCCCCCCCCCCGGGTGTTACTGACAATAATTCTCTTCAAACTCTAGCCAGGCTCCTTGGAGTCCTCTTCTTGGCTAGGCCTTTACCTTGGTCTATAAACTTGAACAAACACTAACCTAGTTCCTAAGGTCTCCAGGCAGCATTCCTAGGATGACCTAGCCCCACTTAAAGCGCCTGCCTGAGGAAAGTCAAGGCTGCCAGAAGAATGGACTGCTTGTTCCAGCTGACCCCTGAAGACAGGGCCCTGTCTCCCAGCCTCCGTGGGAGGGTAGGAGCCTAACTTTGGCAAGTGCCAGTTAGCAAATCCTGAGGGTTTCACGTGGACCAATGCCCCCTTCCCTCTTTTGTAATTTTTCTTTCCCTAACTCTCCCAAGACTCCTCAATTCCCCCCTCCCTACTCCTTCCTTCTCCTTTTGAAACATCCAGTCTTCTCTGTGTAGATCAGTGTTTCCCAAAATGTGGTATGTGTACCCCCAGGGGTATGGGAAGAGTTTGGTGGGGGTACGCGTTGCATCGGAGTTTGGTGGGGATATGCACTGCACCATGCTTAGCTGCGCCTAATTCTACGTTCTCATGAGTCAAGTCAATTTCATCCTTCTCATTGATCCAAATAAATGTTATTTATAATATAACTTTTTATTTATATTTTATTATGAATAATTTTATTTTTCATTTATTATTATTTTGTGTATGTACCCAAAAAAAGAAAAATATATTTTGATTGTTATTAAAATACATCCTTTTTTTGACAAGGGGTACTCAGCATTACTAAAATTATAAAAGGGGTACACATATGTCAAAAGTTTGGGAAGCACTGGTGTAGATCAAAGTTGAGGTCAGTTTAGGCTGGATTCTTTTCCCTGTTGCAGCTGGTTTAAATCTGTCCTTGCCACTTTAACTAACAGCTTTGTTATCTTTGGCACCACTCATCTCTGTACTGTCTCCAGAGTTTTGTCTTTTCCAGAATGTCACATTATTGTTATCATACCATACTCAGTCTTCTCAGGTTGGCTTCTTTCACTTAGCGAAATGCATGTGAGGTTCCTCCATGTCTTTTCATGGTTTGACAGTTCATTTCTTTTGTAATAGTCCATTGTCTTGATTTACCATAGTTTATTTATCCATTTACCCACTGTATGATATTTTTGGCTGCTTCCAAGTTTTGGCAATTACAAATAAAGCTGCTAAAAACATTTGTGTGCAGGTTTTTGTGCAGACATAAGTTTTCCGGAGATGTAGTGCTCCATTTGCTTTTTTACCTGACACAAGTCACCTGGACACTTCCAGAAAAGGTAAGGTATATAATGGTAAAACTTTAATGAGTCAGAGCAGCAGTCACCAACCTTTCGGACCTCACGAACCACCAGTGGTCCGCAGACTACTGGTTGGTGACCGCTGAGTCAGAGAATTTAACATGTGCAATGTGTAATTAACCAGTGTATTTTCCTCTTTATTTGACTTTTTTATTTTTTTAATCCCCACCTGAAGACATCGATTTGAGAAAGAAACGTTGGTATACGAGAGAAACATCTATCAGTTGCCAGATCTAAATTTCTAGTTCTACTGGTCTTGGTTCTCCTACTGGTCTTGGTTCTCCTACACAAGCTGTATTCTCTGTGCCCACAGTCACATGTATCCTTCACCCACTCGCCCTATTACCAAGTCCTCTAAAAAAAAACGTAGCCGGATCATTTTGTCACAGCCTCCTCTCTGCTTCCTTCGCACTTAATTATGGAATTTGTCATTCTGAATTGCCATTCTTTTGTTTGGCTTCCTCACCAAAGCTGAGTGAGCTTTTCAAGAACAGGAACGTTATAAATCCCCCCACCAGTGAAAGCCTGTTGGTATCCTCTCTTTCACTTTCTACCCAGTAAAATGCTGCCACCTTCCTCTAGAGCTAACATAGATTCAATGAGGTTCTTTCTCAAAAGGCCTCGCTTCACCTCTATGGTCCTATATACTGTCTAGGGCTGGACAAACTACGGCCCGCAGGCCGGATCCAGTGAATGAAACTATTGAATTAAAAAAACAAACAAAAAGACCATACCCTTTTATGTAATGATGTTTACTTTGAATTTATATTAGTTCACACAAACACTCCACCCATGCTTTTGTTCCGGTCCTCTGGTCCAGTTTAAGAACCCATTGTGGCCCTCGAGTCAAAAAGTTTGCCCACCCCTGGTCTAGACACTCAAATGTCTATGGGTGGTTCTAGATGTGTCTCTCCTACTCCTCATTCCCAGCTTGCTTTTCTGTCTCCATAAACTGTCCAGCATATGCTCCCTTCCAGGCCCCCTTTCTCATCTTCTGTCATGTGGTCCCTCTTTCTTAACAGTCTTCCACTTCACATTCACTCAGCAGTAAGAACAGGAATAATGCCATCTGAAAGCTGTTTGAGTATTCTAGACCAGTGGTCAGCAACCTCATTAGTCAACAGAGACAAATATCAAAGTACAACGATTGAAATTTCTTTTGAGAGCCGCATGGGCCACGAAGTTTCAATAGCACTGAACATGCGCGCCCACACGTGGTATTTTGTGGAAGAGCCATACTCAAGGGGCCAAAGAGCCTCATGTGGCTCGCGAGCCGCAGTTTGCCGACTACTGTTCTAGACCATCAAATCCTTTGAATAATTTCTCCAAGTTCCTTTTGCCCAACTATAAAACTACCTTTCCTATCCAGTGCTATTCAAATGATAATTCATTCTTTAGGTGCCATGTTCCCTTCCAGACTTCCATAATTAGGAAAGAATGGGAGACACTCATTCCTCTCATTTATCTGTCCTAACTCCTTAAGAGCACCTGCTCTTATAAAATAACAAAATGGTGAACTTATCCATCTTTCTTCTTCCCCCAAAGAACGATCCTAAGACTTAAATCATTTTTAAGTTAATTTGAACTTACACAGGTAATATCAGATATAAAAACTCCAATAGTTATAGATAAATGTAAAGTCCCCCTATTTCCCCATCTCTACTATTGTCACCAGGCTGGTGTGTCCCCTTTCAAAACACTTCCTATGCATGTACTTATATGTTTGAATAGACATAGAAAGATACAGAATTTTTGGTTTTGAGTTGCAGAACTATTAATGGGAGTCAAGACCAAAACCCTAAAAAAAATTATAATTTGCCAGTCCTAGCCTTTTGTAATATTCTTGCCCTGGGTGGTATAGCTTCCAAGGCAGCCAAATGCTCATTCTCCAACTGCCAAACTGAAGCATAATGTCTGGTAATAGTTACGGATTTTTTTTTTTTTAAGAAATAACTTGGCCTATAGGATGCCTGTGGCATCACTTCCTGCTGGTAGCATGGCAGGAATAGATTCGGGGAGGCTGGGATCCCCTCTAAGGAGGGGTGAGAAGGATTGACTGCCATGGTCCAGGAGGGGTCTGCTTCTCAATGCCAATTCTGCTGTCAGAAGCACAGGCTTAGGTAGGCAAAGAGGCTTCATTGCATTATTGAAAAAAAATACCTTTTAGATAAAATGCTTCACTTACTTATAAAATAATGACCACGGAGGCCAAATGCACTTGATGTAAGTTCTATCCTCTAGATTTTTGGATAAAACCATTAAAAGATTTCACCTAGCATAACTTTGGTTACTTATGTAAACCAAAATCAAGTAAGCCAACTGCCATTGGAACTCCTGGCAGCTTCCTGATGCTTAATATTTGATGAGCATTCTGATCCATTTATAAGACAAGCTAAAATGGATGAGAAATAAATAAAAAAATCCTTAGTCTCTGAGTGCATCATCGCTTCAACATTTTTCCGTTTCAGAAGGAATTCTGGCTGCATACCCCAAAGTGGAAGTTGTTGGTTAATGGATGCTAATGGGAAGCCTAACGGTGCAGCCAAAGGACAGGGCACTGCGCGCTGGAGCCCATGGCAAAGCACAAGATTTACTGAACAGTGACGGCACTGCCAGCTCTTTTATAAGTTAGAAAAACATCCTATCCAAAAGATACTTTTTATTTTTTTAAAAATATATATTTTTATTGATATTTTACAGAGAGGAAGGGAGAGAGATAGAGAGCTAGAAACATCAATGAGAGAGAAAGATCGACCAGCTGCCTCTTGCACACCCCCTACCGGGGATGTGCCCGCAACCAACGTACATGCCCTTGACCGGAATCGAACCTGGGACCTTCCAGTCCGCAGACCAACGCTCTACCACTGAGCCAAACCGGTCTCGGTGCAAAAGATACTTTTTCAATAATGTAGTGAAGCCTCTCTGTCCACCAAAGGCTGAATCAATGTGAAATACTGGCAGGCACCCCTCAAATTTCCCCATAAAATGTTATCCTATCTATATAAAATTTCATTACAAATGAAACACATGTTCAATATTTTTAAAATGAAAGTACTATGGTTGTAGAGGCTAAAAATATTATTACTTTTCCTCCCACTCTCTAAATTCTTCCATTTGGGTTAACCAACAAATGAACAGAGACAGATTAACAGGTGAAAATCAAATTTTAATACATGCACATGAGGAATTCTCATACGCATGAAAATTCCAAAGACAGTGAGGCAACATTGGGTATAACTGACATTTTGGACAAAGGAGAAAAGAAGGGGAAGAGAGTATTAGATTTCAGAAGTGGGCTTGGGCAATTTACAGGCAGCTGAGGAAGAACTGAACCCACAAGGGCAGGCAAATTCTTGCTAGGTGACTCAAACAATAGGACACAGAGGATATTTAGAGGCCCCTGCTTGAATATCAAATTTAATTCAAATTAGGCTAAAGCAAACATTCTAAGATTTCCTTCCTGGAGTGGCCCATCCCAACTGCATCCCTTAGGCAGGAAGGGGAATCGTTAAAGGTTATTTCTGAATCTTAGGTCTCAATAAAAAGCTTAAAATCAATTTCCTAAAAAGTCAGCTTCAGAATGTTTGCTTTAGCCTAATTTGAATTAACTACAGTACATAAGAGGGCTTCAGACAGGGACCTGTTAGATACCCTCTGTTTCAAGAATTTGCCTGCCATGTGTGTCCAGTTCTTCTTCAACTATCTGTAAATCGCCCATTCTCACTTCTGAAATCTAATATCCTATTCCCCTTGTCTCATTTGTCCAAAATGTCATATATACCCAATGTTGTCTGTCTTTGGAATTTTCATGCTGATGTGAATTCCCTATGCACATGAAATTTGAATTTCTCCTGTTAATCTCTCTCTGCTAGAAGAACTTAGAAAATGGGGGGAAATGCCCAGCTGGTGTGCTTCAGTGGTTGAGCATTGACTCATGAACCAGGAGGTCACAGTTTGATTCCTGGTCAGGGCACATACCCAGGTTGTAGGCTTGATCCCCTGCAGGAGGCAGCCAATCAATGATCATCAATGATGTTTCTATCTCCCTCTCCCTTCCTCTCTGAAATCAATAAAAATATATTTTAAAAATACATATTACACTGGTAAACATACTTAGAGCTAATCTTTTTTATACATTCCAAGTATTGCCTTAAGATAGATCCTGAGAAGTGTAATTGTTCTTTCAGGTTATGTACATTTAAAAGGATTTTGAACAAAGTACATAATGCCAAATCACCCTTCAAAATTTTTAACTCTCATCATCCATAACAATAAAAGTATAATATGTCAATTAGACCAGACAGCCAAACGACCTTCCAGATAACATTCCAGATGTCCTTCTGGACAAAGCTACAGTGGCAGGGGCCGAGGCAGAGGTGGTTAGGGGTGATCAGGCAGGCAGGCAGATAAGCAGTTAGGGGTGATCAGGCAGGCAGGCAGGCAAGCAGTTAGGGGTGATCAGGCAGGCAGACAAGAGGTTGGGGTGATCAGGCAGAGTGGCTAAAGGTGATCAGGCAGGCAGGCAGAGGGGTTAGGGGCAATCAGGCAGGCAGGCGAGCAGTTAGGAGCCAGCAGTCCCAGATTGCAAGAGGGTGCAGGCCAGGCTGAGGGACCCCCAACCCTGTGCAGGAATTTCATGCATCGGGTTTCTAGTCAGAGTATAAAATAGCATCAGACAGCATTATTGCTTTTCAACCTTGCTTCCTTGGTAGATTTATAAAAAAGTATTTCATTGTTGGTGTTTTTTAAATATGCCATTCTTTCATTACAAATAAAGCTGAATATTTATGAACTGCTATTTGCCATCTGTACGTCTTTTTGTGTATGCATGGATTGTCTCTTCATGTCCTTTTTATATAGGAGTAGCTCATCTTTTTCTTATTTTTCTATAACAACTTCATGTTATTGCAAATGTTTTCCCCCCACCCAGAGTTTTATTTTAATAAACTTTAATTGTGCAGGCAGGCACCTTTCGAGTCTTTGTTTGCATCCTTGTAAACCAAAAATCTTCCAGTGTTGGGGTTGCCAGATTTAGCAAATAAAAACAAGTAACTAATGATTTTTAAATAATTATGCCCCAAATAGACATGGGCTATATTATACTAGAAAAATATTATTTCTCTCAAATGTACATGTAAATGGGTATCCTGTGTCTTATCTTGCAATACTAGCTAAAAGTCACACCTTCTGAGGAGTGTGGCTAAACTGGGTGTTAGTTTCTAAAATTAGCACATTTGAGCCGTGTGTCCAGGGGGCCATGTGTCCCAGAGGAAGCAGTGGGACCCGGGGGTGGTGAGAACCAGAGGAGGAGCGGACTCTATTCATGTGGCCCTGAGATAGTCACCATAAAACAAGCAGACTGCCAAATGAGGAGCGGATTCTATTCATGTAATCCTGAGATAGTCACCATAAAACAAGCAGATTGTCAAATGACAGCGGGGAGGGGAAGGAGACCTGGGGGGAGATAAGAGAACAACCGAAGGACTGGTGTGCATGAATATAAGTACAACCAACGAACATAGAACTCTGGGGAGGGAGGGCATGAATGGGAGGTGGGGGGGGGGAGCAATGGTAAGCTATGTACACATATAATACCTTAATTTAAAAAAATAAAATAAAATTAGCCCATGTGGCAAAATTGTATGTGGTCAAAAGTGCCATTAAAGTAGCTTTCAAAGTTGAGTATGCATGGACTTCTGCCTTCTATTCTATATGGTAATCCCTATTCTCAATGAAGCTAAGAACCTCTCAGGGGCAGAAGGAAAGTTCCTGGGCAGATGCCTGGTCAT
Source organism: Vespertilio murinus (assembly GCA_963924515.1). Lineage (NCBI taxonomy): Eukaryota > Metazoa > Chordata > Mammalia > Chiroptera > Vespertilionidae > Vespertilio > Vespertilio murinus. The sequence continues at coordinate 37,217,117 of OZ004707.1, read as the reverse complement.
TCAAACCATTTCACTCTTGGGTAAAGCATTTCTGTTTGTCTACAGGCGTTTTCTATTTTATATCAGTTTTCTAAAATGTGTAAACATGTATTTATTGGTAGTGGTGGTGGTTTAACAAGATACAGTAGCTAAATTCATTTCACATGGGTATTATGTTCTAAAGTTAGCTCTCAAGAAAAACAGGACCATGCTGTGACTCTACAGAATTATTTTTATACAGTTAACCTTCAATCCATGCTCCTCAACTCCCTCAGACCAAATTTTATTTTCAGTAAACATTCTACCCCAAAATTACTCAAGTATTTTTCTTCTGGGGGAACTGCTGTATTTTGGCTCACTCAGTAGCTACTTAAGAGTGATCATGGTGGCAGGCCTCATATCATTTGTTGTGCAATCATGTCCTGTTTCGTGCACCCTTTGTCTTCGTTTCTTTTTATAGGAACTTTTCTATAAACTTTGCCCAACATTTACTTTAGTGAAACATACCTAGCAATATTTTACAGATCCAAATCAATCATTAGCCAGGATTCCAAAGCAAAATGTACAGAATGATGTACTCATTTCTCTCAAACACAATTTGTGAATGACATCAAATCTCATTTATTTCTAGCACATGCAAAACGCTCTCAGGGAAAAAAAGATTGTGATCTTGCTAAAGTTCATTTTAATAAGATTTGGCCTGCAGTAAAAAAAACAATGTCATATTGTCTGAAGTTTTCAATATATTTATATCAATAGTATACATATAATACATACTCAATATATTGATACTTATACATATGTAAAAATGTTTGCTCAGGTTGTTGTTTTAAATATTACATATATTTTGTTGGTTAATATTACCTAAATACACAGACCTTTGCTGAGTTAATTTTCAAATCCAACATGGTAGAAAAGAAGCACATGGCTCCAGTCATATTGCTGTCTCAGGAAAATCTTGTTCACTTTTGAAGAGACGGGCAGGTCAAGGAGAAACTCAAACACAAATAATTATGTATACATATATGCATGCATAAATACATGTACACATATATACATACACACAAACATACATACATATATTTAGTCTTTTTATGAAAGTTGCAAATGCAGAAAAGTAGAGAGAATGGTTATAATCCTCCTGTACCCAATACCCAACTTCAATAATTGACTTTTTCACAATGACATATATTTTAATAGTTTTTAAAAAGCATAACATATAGAAATGTGAACTGATCATATGTGTGCTGAATTACTCTATGAATTACTACAAAGTGACAGCAGCCACATAACTACCACCCAGGTCAAGATTCAGAACACGGCCAGCACTGCAGCGGCCCCATTCCTGCCCTCCTCATCACCACCTCCTGTTAGCTCCCCAAAGCTACTCACTAGCCTGATTTCTAACATGACAGGTTGGTGTTGTCTGTTTTTGAACTTTATTTAAATGGAAGTATACAAGTTACTTCCATTAATTAGCTTCCTTTTACTTAAGATCACGTTTGTGAGTTTAGTGTGGATGCCCCGGCACGGCCATGGCATACTCAGCCCTATGGCGCCTTATGTGCCTCGCCCGCACGGCCAAGGGTGAACCTGAGTTAGGGGGCGATGAAGGATTAGAAAAGACAGACAAGAGAAGGAAAGCTGGGACTCGGTGGGACACTGCTTTCCTGATGGGGACCCAGCAGCGCCGACATCCACAAGCCCTGTCTTTATTTTATAGCAGATGCCACGAGGCAAAGTAAGGGCGTGATCAAGATGTTTACAACTTTCTCGTGGGTTTTGATCCTACTCAATTGCATGCACCTGATCAAGCTTTTTTACTTGCAGCCTATATCACTTAGGCACGTAGGGCCTCGTGTTGGGACCATAGGTTCAAGCTTACAACTACAGCTGTTGGCTCTGCCTTCCAAGCTGGGATTTGCACGTGTCCACGAGAGGACTATGCCCTCTCCTCATTCCAAGGCTTGAACCTGTCCAAACACTGTAGCCGCAACCCAGAATGTTTTTATATTTAATAGTAATTTTTTTCATTGCTGTGTAGTATTCTACAGTGGGACTATACTGTATTTATCCATTCTACTATGGATAGACATTAGAGTTATATTTTGGTGAACACACCTTTCAGTGAAAGTAAGTAGGTGTTTCGATTTCCTGGGTTATAGAATATGTGTGCTAAACAACTTCCCACCTGGCAATGAATGAGCGTTCCAGTGGTTTCACATCTTTGTCAACACTTGAATTGTCAGTCTTTTAAATTTTAGCTCTTTTGCTGTGTGTTTAGCTATATGTTATTGAGGTTTTAATTTGCAGTTTCCTCATAATTAATGAGGTTGAACAGGTTTTCGTTTTTCTTGGCTATTAGCTACCTACTTTTGTAAAGTACCTATTCTATCTCTTGCCCACTTTTCTACTTAGTTATCTTTTTAAAAATATTGATATGAGAGAGACAGAGAGAGAAAGAAAGAGAGAGAGAGAGAAAAAGAGAGAGAGAGAGAGAGAGAGAGAGAGAGAGAGAGATTTGTTATTCCACTTATTTATGCATTCATTGGTTGATTCTTGTATGTGCCCTGACTGGGGATCAAACCCCATAACCTTGGTGTATCAGGACAACGCTCTAACCAACTGAGCACACCAACCAGAGTTGTTAGATTTAAAAAAAATTTTTTTCATAGGAGTTCTTGCAACCTGGATAGGAACACTTTGGTGGTTATATGCACAACAAATGTTGCTAAACTGCATTTAAAGGTTGCAAAGTTGTGAAAGAAAGCCTCACTTATAAAAGGGTGAATCATCAAATCATCCATAAAAATTATCACAATCTCAGTTTGGGGGGTTTGAATTTACCCAGTGGCCTAATATTTTTGCTGAAGCTTCAAGAAAAAGGGAAATATATCTTGTGATAACAGAGGAATGAGTGGCTGGCTCGTTACCCAAAGTGCCCACGAGGTAACATTATCTTGGTGTGTGGAGTTGGCCTGGTACTCATATCTAGGCCTTGTTGAATATAAGCAATTTCACAGAACATGAATATCAGACAAGGCCACTCTGACCATGCCAAAACATGACCCTTTTATAGTTATATCTAAACAACAGAACAAACCTGACCATTGTCCAAACCCCAAAATGGCCAAACATCTCCCTACTCTGGCTAAGAATAGTGACTACTCTTTTGTTTTGTTTTTGTTTTTACAAATTATAGCTTTAGTCTCAGTCTAGCCTACCCCCCTTCTAGTTGAGACTTACATATTACAATATCCAGTCTTAAGAATTATCCCTCCTTCCTAGCAGCACCCAACCCAGAGCAAAACCCCCTTTTCTTCTCCTCCTCCTCTTTCTTCTAAAGCCTTCCCTCAGGGCATGTTTATTGATTTTAGGAAGAGGAGGGGAAGGAAGAGAGAGAGAAATATTGATCAGTTCCCTCTCACACATGCCGAAACTGGGGATCAAATTGGCAACCCAAGTATGAGCCCTGACCAGGAAAGGAACTCACAACCTTTAGGTGCATGGGATGATGCTCTAACCAACCGAGCCACACACGGCCAGGGCTCTTCTGTAAACACTCCCCGAAATCATCCGACAGAAGCTTGAATCCTACGAGTCCCTTTCTAATACCCACTTACTGAGACGCCCCATGGTTCTCCACTGTATGCATTCTCCCTCACTGCAGCAAGTAATAAATGCAATGAGTAATAAACCCAACCACTGATGTATTCCTTGTGGTCTCTGATTAGAGGGCATTGACATTGGGGAAACCAGGACAACCTAGCAGCCTGAGACAACTTACTTGTCAGAACAGAGAAAATGAGAAAATGGCCTTTATCTAGGGTAAATTTACAGTAGCCACAGACACAGACACTGATTGGTAAAAAAAAAATTATTAACTTATTTTTTAAAAATATATTTTATTGATGTTACACAGAGAGTATTTGAGAGGGATAGAAAGTTAGAAATGTCGATGAGAGAGAAACATCGACCAGCTGCCTCTTGCAAATCCCCACTGGGGATGTGCCCGCAACCAAGGTACGTGCCCCCGACCGGAATCAAACCCGGGACCTTTCAGTCCGAAGGCCGACGCTCTATCCACTGAGCCAAACTGGTTTTGGCTATTAACTTATTTTTTAAAATAAACCCCAAATTGCCAGAAAAGGCAAATTAAGAGACAGAAAGTAGATTAGTGGTTGCTTGGAGTTGTGTCTATAAAGGAGATTAAACATTAAAGATCATCATATAGAGGTGATATTCTAAACCTGTATTATGGCAATGGCATTGGAACTCAGTAAACTTGATAAAAACCACTGCATTTTATACTTAAAGTGAGTAAAGTGCAAGGCATGTAAATGATAGCTCAATAAAATGTTTAAAACAATAATCCTAGAATAGACCAGCTTCTTGAATCCAGCAAACATTCTCTCTGTGCCATCAAACTACATGGCAAAGCGACACTGTTAAACAGAAAACTGGTTGAGGGGCATAAATTCAGAGCAACCCGAATTAGCTACAGGCATAATTTGTTTTTATTGCGCTTAGCTTCATTGTGCTTCACTGATGCTGCATTTTTTACAAATTGAACGCAAGACCCTTCACTAGCAAAAAAATTACAACTTGCTGTATTTCAATACCCACCTTATCCTGGTGGTCTGAAACCAAACCCTCAATATCGCCAAGGTATATTTGTCTATTGTGGTATCTTAAATCAGCAAGTGAGATACAAGGCTCTTTAATGAGCCAATTAATTAGGAGTCGTTTATTGTGCGTGGCCCAGAGGGAGATGTGTCTTCCAAATCTCTGAGCGAAGTCACATAATAAGTTTCCTGCATTTGTACCTTTTGAGCTTGTCTTCAGGTTTTACAAAGGGCTCTGTGTGAGTTATTGTTACAGTTTGTAATCTTGGATAAAGAAGAAACATTTGGCATAAGAATATGGGAATTAGTCCATGACGTTAGATGGCTAGCTTGCAAGGTCAGTTAAGTTTTTCTTTTCATATTATTCAAACTAAAACAGTTATTCTAGCAGAAACCGGTCTGGCTCAGTGGATGGAGCGTCGGTCTGCGGACCGAGGGTACCAGGTTCGATTCCGGTCAAGGGCATGTTCATTGGTTGTGGGCACATCCCCGGTGAGGAGTTTGCGGGAGGCAGCTGGTCGATGTACCTCTCTCATTGATGTTTCTAGCTCTCTATCCCTCTCTCTTCCTCTCTGTGAAAAATCAATAAAATATATTTAAAAAATAAAAATAAAAAAATAAAAGTTATTCTACCGAATCAGAGACTGTCTAAAAACAAGGGACTGTCTAATAATAGCAGAGAATTTCAAACAGCAGTTTTTATTTAAGATGAAGGTTACTATGTTTCAATATGATTAGAATACGTCCATCCACCTCATAGAGATACACCAACAATGCTGGTCTTTGGGCCAGACAATTGTCTTCTCTGTGTAACACTTTGGTGTTTGCCTCTGTGGCTCCTTTTTTGCAGGTCCTGCTGCATGAATAAATTCCTCTTCCGGTCTTCCTTTAAATTAAATCTTGTTGTCCTGGGAAACATTCTTTCATCGTAAAGCTTATGAAGAGCTCTCATACCATGGCTCTAAACTACCATGACCTGGCCAGTTATTCAGGGCCAGTTTTATTTGCAAGCTGCGGTGTTTAGACTAGGAGAGAAGGGGACTGTGGCCGGCTGATTCACTATTTGTCCTTGGGATTATCACAATTTTATGTCGGCAATGGAAAGATGAGGTGACTTTTATCTTTCTTGAAAGCCCATTCATTTACAGGCACCCAACTAACCAGTATAGCTGCCTTTCCTGCAACTTGACACGGAAGTGGGTGGCCAAGGAAAATACCCGCGTGGCCCATGGGAGTATTTGGGACCTACAGATACTAAAGAATTACTCCTTGTTAATCTGAAATTAGAATGTAACTGCGCATCCTGAATTCTTATTTGCGAGTAAATACAAAGAAGCTGTGGGTAACTCAGAAAAGACAGGCTGTCCAAATTACTTTGGCTAAGAGGAGTGGAAGAAACACCAAATTATTAAGAGTCTTAAATAGGCCGAAACCGGTTTGGCTCAGTGGTAGAGCGTTGGTCTGCGGACTGAAAGGTCCCGGGTTCGATTCCGGTCAAGGGCATGTACATTGGTTGCGGGCACATCCCCGGTAAGAGGTGTGCAGGAGGCAGCTGGTCAATGTTTCTCTCTCATCGACGTTTCTAGCTCTCTCTCTCTCCCTTCCTCTCTGTAAAATATCAATAAAATATGTTTTTTTTTAAAAAGAGTCTTAAATAGGCAAATGTTCTCTGTAGCAAAAGGGGAAAAAAATCCTATTCCCTCGAGTTTTAAAATCGAGTCAGAAGCATTAGTACTTTCAGAAGGGGAGCATCAGTGTCAGGGAGGATGGAAGGAAAACCTCATTCATGCTAGTTTGGCACCGAAATCCCGACCCGGCCCTCCTACTTGGCCGCGCCCAGGCGGAAGCACCTACAAGGCCAGGGGATTCCGTTCGCTGCCCTCGCCGAGGCTCGGGCTAGGCTCTGACGCCGAAGCCAGGTAACCCGGGGCAATACCGGAGTAGGCGGTTCCCTGGAAAGGCCGGATCCGGAAATAAGAGGCCCGCTCTGCTCCCCGCGGTCCCGCCCCGTCCCCCGCCCTGCCCATCAGCCTGGCCCCACGGGTGACGTGTCTGAACTCTGGAGGCGGAAGCCACGAAGAGGTCGCCGGTAGGAGGTAGCTCGGAGCGGGCGGGCCGGCCGTGCGCATGCGCGATCGGCGCTCTCCCAGGACCGGAAGGTGTCCGGACGCCGTGCCAGTTTAGGAAGACTCCACTTCTCCGGGTTTTTGCTCATGCTGAGCTGGGGAGCTGGACGCGGCGGCGGGGTTTGGAGGGAAGGTGTGAGGACCACTTTGGACTCCCAGGCCGCTGCGGGCTGGGCCTCCATCAACAGCCCAGTGGCTGCGAACAGTCACTTTCCTTTCCTCTGTAAAAGGAGAGATGAACCTTGTCTGGAAAACCTGAGGGTTTTTTGTTTGTTTGTTTTTTCAGCGCTGAAAGCCTGCAGTTCCAAATTCTGACCTGGAACTTCTGAGGTCTGGCCAGTACCAGTCCTGCAGTGGTTTCGGGCTGGTTACCTGTGTACCAGAGGCTGCTCTAGGTCCCGGGGATGTAGAGATACAGGATGTAGAGATGAGGTCCTCACTTCGTGGAGGCTGGGTGCATCTATGTGGGGGAGCGAGACAATAAGCAAATAACCGCACTGATTCCAAGCATTGGCAAGGGGTGTGTGATGCCCGGGGTTAAGCAGCAGAGTGGTACAGAGGCTATTAAAAACTTTAGCCACGGGAAGCTTTTCTGAAAGAAAGGGCTTATTGAGCAATATGCGAGCCAGAGAAAGGACCGGGTCCTGGGGCATGCAGACTAAACCACCAGCAGCAGGGCTAGAGGGAGGAGACAAATATGACTGTTGTTCCGGGACTGGGAGAGAAAGGTGTGAGTTGTTCTGGAGGGGTTTACCTTGGTTCTAGATGAAGGGTGTGGGGGAAGGTGAAGTGGGGCTAGTTCTGGGATAGGTCTGTTTGCTCTTCGGGGCTGGTTGTGGGCAGCAGTCTGGAAGATGCCGTGGCACCTGGCGGCTGTAGGCTGTTTCAGTGAATCGTGGAAATAGCCAACTGGAAGTTAATTCAACGTTTCAACATACATTCGGGAATATTATCAGTCTTTTGTTGGTTTCAGCCTGTAGCTTTTAAACGATGAACTTCTCTGGTCTCTTCCACCCTCCAGACCCCTGTAATTTAATTTTGGACATCTCAGAATTTTCCCTTTGTGGAGGGATTTAAAAGATTGTTTTTTTAAGGTCGCTCTTGGTAAGAGTGGAAGCCGAGGAGCTATGGCAGTAAGTAGTCCAGGTCAACTAAGATTTTGACTTGGACTGGGGTGTAGCTGGGAAGTATTGAAAGGACTTAGTTTAGCGATTCAAGGAATATAACTCACTCCCTGAAGGGCTGTATGTAGAGAGTGAGAGAACCAGGAATTTAAGTTATCTTCCAGGTTGGGGGCCATTTTCTGAGATGGGAAAAATGAGGAGCAGGTTGGGTGAGAGGGCAGTGAGATAGTGAACTAAAGGTACTGAATAATTCGATGGTAGTGAACCAAAATGTTCATTTTCTTCCCCTTTCTCAATGAAGAGAACACCCTCTCTTTATACTGGAAATCTTCATGGCATCAAATACAGGATATTATAAATTCTTTCCCTTAGCTCAAGTAGATATTCAACCAATATGTTAATTTGTTTGCTCAAATGAGAGAGAGAGAGAGGGAGAAGGGGAAGCGGCACATCCATTGTTAGATTGGCTTTTGTAAAAATGTTTGCTATTCCTTTGTGCCTAGAAATGTGTTCAGTGATTAACCCATATATTTTTTCCCCATTTTATTTTCACAAGGACTTCAAGAAGATGGACATTTTTTTTCTTTCTGCTTATTAGTTCTACCACTTGGGACTTGATTAACTTGCTCAAGGTCACATGACTAGACACTAAAGTTCCAAAGCTGGAGGAGCTCTCAGCGCAAACTACCTTTACAAGAATTTTTTAAAAATATATTTTATTGATATTTTCCAGAAAGGGAGAGATAGAGAGCTAGAAACGTCGATGAGAGAGAAACATCAACCAGCTGCCTCTTGCACACCCGCTACCGGGTGTGCAACCAACATACACGCCCTTGACTGGAATCGAACCCCGGACCTTTTAGTCTGCAGATCGACGCTCTACCACTGAGCCAAACCGGCTTCGGCTCTTTACAAGAATTTTATCTTTGTTCTGGTTCTTAACATTTTCTGCAGAGTCATAAATCCCTTTGCACATTTAATAAATGTTAGCAACTCTCCAAGGGGAAGGGGATGTGCCAACACCCGTAACAATTTAGATAGAACTGCATGGGGGCTCCACACTTTTCAGAATTGTCCGTTTAGCAAATTATCCCATTCTTGCATTCTGAGCTGGAGGTACTCTGGTTGATTCCTTACTTTACAGTGGTTAAGTTGATGCACGCTCCCGACGTATTCTAAAGTTTACCTGAATTGACTTCATGTCACCAAAAGCAAACTTATCCTTGAAAAATACTCAGAAAATGCACCACACACACACAGAGAGGGAGAGGGAGAGGGAGAGGGAGAGGGAGAGAAACACGGACATCACGTCATTTTAATAGGAAAAGAGACAAACTTTCTCAGGGATAATCAGCGCATTTGTTTTCCCTACAATGGTCGGCAAACTTATTTGTCAACAGAGCCAAATACCAACAGTACAACAATTGAAACTTCTTTTGAGAGCCAGATGTTTTAAACTTCTTCCAACGGCCATGTCTTCAAAACAGAGTCGCCCAGGCCGTGTATTTTGTGGAAGAGCCACACGCAAGGGGCCAAAGAGCCGCATGTGGCTCACCAGCTGCAGCTTGCCCACCACCGCCCTAGGACTACTTTCTACACTGGGCTTCGGGGTGTGCCCACGTCTTCCTTTGCAAAGTGTCAACACTAGCTGCTTCCATTCGCCTGCTCCCGTTTTTTTTCCTCCCCCCGCTTCGCACTCGCTCTTATTAAAGAGGTCTTGTTTGTTCTGTGCGATCACTGTCCTACCCCCGGGTGATGCGCCAGCGGGTCCACGGCTTCCTGGAGCCTGTCCGCGCTGACACCTCCGAGCAGCTGTCTATTGCAGCAAGGACTTAGAGCTACCGTAGTTCTTTCCCATTTGTTTCCTTAGCTTGCTCCTAAACCTAAACCAGGTGTTTCCCGACCTTCTTCTTCCCGCCTCCATGAGCTAGCACTGTCCGGAGCACCCACTCTGCAGTAGGGGTGAGCCTGCTGCGGGCAGCGCGGTGAGGGAATTTCCAGACGTTTCAAGGAGACACACAAAGCAACAAGCCGGGGGGCGCCGGGCAAGCGGGGCTGCTCCGCGGGGGCCCCACCCCCGGGGGGCTCTAGATCGGAATTTGGAACGGGAACCAGAGCGCCGGAACTTCTCCGCAGCCGGCCCGCGGAAAACCCGGAAAGTGGATTGCGTCCCGGAAAGTGGATTGCGTCCCGGAAACTCCTCGGCGGGGCTGGCGGCGGCGGGCTCTCACTGAGCATGTGCAGGCGGCGCCGCGCATGCTCCGTGGAGGTCCCGTTCGGTTTCTGTTGCGGGCTCCGCGGTGTCTCCTAGCGTAGCCGGAACTGTCCATCGCGGGGCCGGCCTCCCTCTCAGCTCGGGCGGCTTGGGCACCGTCTCCGATCCTCCGCGTCCCTCGTTCTCTCTTCGCCCTACTCGGCGCGTCCGCCCTTTCCCCCCCCAAGACAGCCGTCATGAGCGCGAGGCGGGCGGCGGCGGCGGCGGCGGCGGCGTCTCCCCCTCGGCGGCCGCGGCTCTGGCTGTTGTGGCTGCTCCTCCTGCTCGGGGCGGCCCCCGGCCCGCGCCGGGGCGCCGCTTTCTACTTGCCGGGCCTGGCGCCGGTCAACTTCTGCGAAGAAGATAAAAAGAGCGACGAGTGTAAGGTGGGTGAGGCCCGGCGGACCGGGAGGTGCGGTGTCAGGAGGGGGAAGAAGCCTCCCTCCGCCTGGGAAGCCGGGGTCCGAGGGGAAGGGGGCGTAGCAGTGGGTGGGGTCCGGCGTCTCCCGCCGCGCAGCGCAGCGCAGCGCGGGGCCGGGTCCGAGGCCCCGGAAGGGCCCTGTAACGGGGTTAGGTTCTGGAGGACTCGGCCCCAGCCAGGCTCGCCTCCCCGGCCGGCGGGTCCAGTCGCACCAGCCACGGTGTCCAGTTTTCCTGGAACTGGACGCGTGCATGTCAGCAGCGAGTGGGTGGCCCCCGAGTGAAAGTGTTCCCGCTCACCGCGCCGTGCCGGGCACTCCGAGCAAGGCGACCACCCGGGAGGGCGTCCAGTAACTTTTTATTTCATTTGTTTCCTATTTCCTTCTACGGGAACTCTGGGGTTGATCACGGGCGCTTGGTCTTTCTAGGACTTTGATAATGTAACTTCCCGATCAACAACAGTTGGTTCCTTAGTGATGGGAGATAATACCCTGCACCCCGTAAATTGCATTCATAAAGAGTTGCAGTAATGGTTGAGACAGTTCATTTGTACCCTTTAAGTGTAAAAAAAAATTAATATACATAATTCCACTAGTTAGTTTCGCTGAGATTGTTTTATAAACACTTACAAAGAGCAGACGGCGGGAGAAACTGGTGTTTCCTTCCCAGAGCAAGTCTTGAAAAACGTTGATCTTCTAAGACCTTCACACTCAAGGTTTTCAGTGTAACTGCTAGCAAAAGAGACACAAGTAAAAAGCAAGCTTTTAGATTATTTGGCACAGGGCATAAAGATATACCTACACATTTATTTTAAGTTGGTAAAAACGTAACGTTTTGGGTTTCAGGATCTCTTTGAAACCATTTTTTAACAATTCAAATAATGGCTTGGCAAACTTTTACAATCTATAAATAGGTTTATTTACTACGTTTGATTTTAAAAATCTGGTGTTTATTTTATTACTGCAGGCTTTACAGTAGCTGTTAATATTGACCTTATTGTAAGGCATTAAAGAAGCTATTAAATTTTTCATAGCATTTTACAGTTCCTGTTTAAGAATTTGGATCTCTGAAAATGTCTAAGGATCTCTTAAGGTTTACTGAAGTCAGTATTAGCACTTGAAACTGTAACTCTCATACTTTGTAATGCAAGAAGCTTTCACTCTGAGTGTTCTGACTGAAAGAATATAGTGCTTCCAAGTGGAAGGAAAAGCTAGTCTCACAAGCACACAGTTTTTTTCCACTAAATATTTTAGTAACCAGCCTTTAAAAGTTAGTATGTGGTATTTAAATTTAACAGCAATTGTGTACTGTATTCCTGGTGCCTCAGAGACAAAAAGTGTATCTGTGTCTTGTAGGAACCTCAAAATAAAAGACATAAGTTTATGAACAGATTATCAAAATCTGATATGTTATTGAAGATGTATGTCCAAAGTGCCTTAAAACAGAAATGAGGAAACCTTTGTGGATTGGAGTCTTCAGGGAAAGCTACAGAGAGGAAGAGACATTTGAAATGGACTTCAGAAAGTAATTATGAGTGAAATTTACAGGTGGCCTGCCAGTTAGATGATTTTTGTTTTCTCAACAGGTCCTTCTTTAAATATATTTTTTATTGATATTTTACAGAGAGGAAGGGAGAGAGATAGAGAGCTAGAAATGTCGATGGGAGAGAAACATCGATCAGCTGCCTCTTGCACACCTCCTATCGGGGATGTGCCCGCAACCAAGGTACATGCCCCTGACCGGAATCGAACCTGGGACCTTTCAGTCCGCAGACCGACGCTCTACCACTGAGCCAAACTGGTTGTGGCTCAACAGGTCCTTCTTTAAGTAGCTACTTTTTAGTTGACTTTTGGCTACTTTCAGAGGCCTTTGGGATTTTTAATTTTCAAAGGTATAGGAATAAAACAGGCAAGGCACATTTTTCTGAAATGTTTGGATTTCATCTTTGTTGCCAACTGCTTTCACATATTGGTCAGTGGAAACAACTCTTTGACAAGAAGAAAGATGTACTTTTAGCAGTTTTTGTTTTTTTTTCCTACAAATTGACTAACTGGTATAGGGAGCTTGGAGTAAACTTTAATATTTCTTCTCTGCCACTCAAAGAGAAGCAGTAAACAGTTTAACATTTCATTGCTTCATTAAGGATATTACATTTTTTCTTTCATCTGTTCTGTATTTGTTAAGGACAGTCTTGTGTACACTATTCAAAAAAGCTGAAGGCACTTATTTTAAATAGTGGAAATGGGAGTTGTGAAATGAGAATAATTATTTCCAGAAGATGCTGTTAGAGTAGGGAACCAAGAACTGGATAAATAGGGCAGGCCATTGATAGTTTCCATCGGTTTTTCCATGTGTAACAGAGGATAATCATATTTGTTTATTATATACTTCCCTTGAAAGATGTGCATTTCTTAGAGGCTAAGTACAATATTTATCATCATTATGATATTATAAAATATTTATAAATGTAGAGATGGAATGTATGGATAGCTTCAGCATAAATATAACTTATATAGTATAACTTATATAGTATAGCCTCTCTCTAAATTTAATTTTTTAAAGTTAAATTTAGAGAGAGAAATATCGATTTGTTCTTTCACTTATTTATGTATTCATTGGTTGATTTTTATATGTACCGTGATGGGATCAAACCAGCAACCTTGGCCTATCGGGATGAAAATCTAACTGAGCTACTGGGCCAGAGCTTATGTGGCATAGTCCTTATATATACCGTAAAGTTCATGCCCTGCATTTAGCTCACTGTATATTAGAGAGACAGTCAAAAGAACCCTGAGGTTTTAGTCATTTTCTCCTTGCAAAATATTTTATGTCCAGTTGAGGGGCAGAGGAACAAAAGTTCAGTGAACATGAAATTCTACTTATATTGCTCTGACTTTCAATTTATAATCTGTATTAGCATTCATAAATGCTGTGACTATATATGGCTTACTTTTTTGTCATTACATGTATATACATTTAAATAGTGCACATTCTTATTAGTTTTTATTAATTACTAGAAGCCTGATACACAAAAATTCTTCCCCTGGCTGCCAGCACTGGCTTCCCTCCGGCACCTGGGACCCAGGCTTCCATCCTCCGGCCACTGGCAGGCACCAGGACCTGGGCTGGCTTCACTTGGGCGCCCACAGGGACCAGGACCCGGGCTGCCCCTCCTTCCCCCCCTCCCCGCCACACCCTCCCGTTTTGTCTGGAAGTCGTCCAGTCTAATTAGCATATTACCCTTTTATTATAAAAGCCCGATGCAGGAAATTCGTGCAAGAGTAGGCCTTCCTTCCCACAGCTGATGGCACCAACTTCCCTCTAGCACCCAGACCTGGGCTTCCCTTGCAGCCCCAGCTTTGTCCGAAGGTCAAAGGTCATCCAGTCTAATTTCTAATTAGCATATGCTTTTATTATTATAGAATATAGTATTTCATGCTATTACTATACTATGGCTTGCTTAACCATTTCTTGCTTGAAGGACATTTAGATTTAAATAGCTTTGCTAGAATGTATTTAGCAGGAATTACTTGCATATTCCCAAATATAAAACTACTACTGTATTTGCCGGCGTATAAGACGATTTTTTGGTCCTGAAAAATACGTATTTGCCGGCATATAAGAGACTGGGCGTATAAGACGACCCCCTAACATTTCCACTAAAAAATACAGAGTTTGTTATATACTCGCCATATAAGACTACCCCCCACTTGGAGGCATATTTTTCAGGGCCAAAAAATTGTCTTATACGCCGGCAAATACGGTAGGTCAAAGGCAAGAAGCAATTTTATAGCTCTGTTTAATATTACCAAGTTTCTTCCAAGGGAGATGGGTTTGTTTTACCAATGCCATTAGCTAAATGATTCCGTGTCTCCACAATATTTTAAAATTTTTGTTTATCAACTTAATATCTATGCGATGGTGCTTAAAACATTTTAAAAATACATAAACTATTTATTGTATTGTGTGTTCACCACCCCAAGCCAAGTCTCCTTTCATCACTATTTATACTCCCTTATACATTCTTCTCCTTCCTCCCACCGCCTTTACCCTCTGGTAATCACCATGTTGTTGTCTGTGTCTGAGAGAGACAGAGAGAAACAGAGAGAGAGAGAGAGAGAGAGAGAGAGAGAGAGAGAGAGAGAGAGAGATTTCCTTAATCCCTTTACTTTTTTCACCCAGCTCCCTTTCTCCCTTCCCTCCTTCCTTCTGACAGCTGTCGGTCTATTCTCTGTATCTATGAGTCTCTGTCTATTTTGTTAGTTTATTTTGTTCATTAGATTCCACATATGAGTGAAATCATGGCATTTGCCTTTCTCTGACTGGCTTATTTCACTTAGCATTGCATTAATTGTTATTGAGGTTTCTCTGTTTTTTAATTCTTTTGTCTTCTTTTTGTTAGTTCTTGAAACCAGAGTAATAAGGAATTGAACCATGGTATTTTCCCCTCCAACTTTATTAAAATCAAGGGACAATAAGTTGACTGCAATAAGTAGAATAAGTCTCTGATCAGAAGCAAATAGATCTTCACAGGTTAAAATGTGTGTGGTTCTAATCTCCTTTGTGAAAGGTGTGGCTATTTCAGTTAGCTGCCAAATGCTG
This sequence comes from Vespertilio murinus, assembly GCA_963924515.1. NCBI lineage: Eukaryota > Metazoa > Chordata > Mammalia > Chiroptera > Vespertilionidae > Vespertilio > Vespertilio murinus. The sequence continues at coordinate 37,201,987 of OZ004707.1, read as the reverse complement.
TTCAGCTTTAGAGTGAGTCTAAAGTGTGGTGAGTGGCGTTCTGATAGCGGAAGATTAGTGAGCAGTTAGTTCATTGTTGCTGCTTCTAAAGTAGTTATTGGCTTGTCAACTTGAATTCAAACCTAACAACTAACCATTCCAAACATCTGCCACTCTTTTACTATTTGATATAATAAAGGTCATGTTCTTAAATGAAAAATTAAGATTTTCTTTTCTGTCCAGTAAGGGAAAATGACCAAATATATTTATTGGTGGCTTTATATAAAAAAAAAAAAAGGATTGTTTAGCCCTGGCAAGGTGACTTGTTGGAGTATCCTCCCATACCCCAAAAGGTTGTAGGTTCGATTCCTGGTTAGGGCTCATATGGGAGGCAACCAATTGATGTTTCTCTTGCTCACATCCATGCCTCTGTCTCTGACTCCTTCCCTATGTCCCTCCTCTTCTTCCTCTTTCCTTTCTCTCTAAAATCAGTAAAAATATATCCTCAGGTGTGAATAAATAAATAAAAAAAACACCAAAAATGAATTTGTAGCTTTTTTATAAAAAGGAAACTTTCTCATACTTTTAAACTTCCTTTCTTGCTAGTTATTTTTAGAAGCTTTTAATAAATGGTACATCTGTTGTTTTTTGGAACTATTGCCTATAATATGGAATAAGTCAAATTTAAGGAAACAGTTCTTAATGTAGCTCTGAACAGACACAAATATGAATGTATAGCCAACTGTTTTAATTTGACCATAGAAATAGCTTGAAGATTTTAAAATACCTAAAGAAAACATGTAATTATATTGTTAATATAATTGACATATATTTATTTTTTTATGTTTAGTTTCATGTTCTCAGTAGTTTTCTCTGGAATAATGGCATTGATTCTTAGCTTCTGGAAACTAATTAGTGTGTAGCAGTTATTGATAGTGTTTCAAATATAAAATCTGGCATTGGAAAGACTGACTATGATAAATTCACATTCCAACAATTGTTCTTCCTTCTGGTGAAAAAGACATGGAACTGAGTTAGAAAGTTTGCTTTCAGAAATAAAATTTTTGATTAACATTATTTTAATATTGTAATTGTTCATTATGATGGATCTGAGAGCTAGGATTAGAAAGCAAGCAAGACCAATACAGGTAAAATAATGTCCTACTACCCTGGCCAGTGTTGCTTAGCTGGTCGGAGCATTGTTCTGTGCACCAAAGGATCTCTGGTTGGATTCCTGGTCAGGGCACATAATCCTGAGTTGTTGGTTCAATCACGATAGAGGTGTGTATGGGAGGCAGCTGATTGATATTTCTCTTTCACATTGATGTTTCTCTTTTTCTCTCTTCCTCTCTTGAATCAATGAAAAACATCTTTGGATAAGGATTAAATAATAATACTTATTATTAACTAGAGGCCAGGTTCATGAAATTTGTGCACGGTGTGTGTGGGGGGGAGTGTCCTCTCAGCCAGCCTGCACCCTCTTCAATCCACGACCTCTCGGGGGATGTCCGACTGCTGGTGTAGGTCCAATCCTAAAATTGAATTGAGGTTCAATTTAGGTCCTGGGGATTGGGCCTAAACCAGCAGTTGGGACATCCCTTTCACAATCCTGGACCACTGGCTCCTAATCGCTCACCTGCATGCCTGCCTGGTTGCCCCCAACTGCCTCTTCATGCCGGCCTGGTCGCCCTCAACTGCTTCCCCCTTGCTGGCCCAGTTGCCCCTCACTGCCCCCCTTGCCAGCCTAATCACCCCCAACTGTGCGCGCGCACACACACACACACACACACACACACACACACACGCTGTCCTGGTTGCCCCTAACTGCCCCTCCCCTCCCCCGCCATCCTGGTCGCCCCTCACTCACAGCCTGCTTGTTCAGTCTTTTGGTCATCCCTCACTAACCCCCCTGCTGGCCTGGTCATAGGCGGCCATCTTATGAGGGCATGAGGGTTAATTTGCATATTATCTCTTTATTATATAGTATAATAATAATAACAATGTCCTGCTGCATTGATTCTCCAAAAGGGGAAGCTCCACAAACAAAATCACAGACATGGGCTCCAGCCCCCCCGCTCCCCTCTCAACATACACAGACACACATTCTAGAGACTAGAGACCCGTGCTGTCAACCTTAGAGCCCAGTTCCTGTTCTTCTTTGCAATTTTATATCAGTGTCTTTGCAGTAAGTGTGGTAGTTAATTGTAGCCACTTTAAGTGTGTTCTACAAAGTGATTCTCTATTGCCATTAAAATTAAATAAGTATCCATGAAAGGCTTTGGATGAAAGGTATGAATGTATTTTTCTTTGCTCTTGTTACTCTCAACTTTCAAACCTATTTTTTGCCCTTTGCTAATAATGATAATGATTAAGATGACACATTAACTTGGCACACACAAATGTAACACAAGTGTCATCTTTATTATTTTTTTAAAGTGACTTTTAAATGGTGTGTCTTTGTTTTTGTTTTATTTTATTTAAATATATTTTATTGATTTTTTTACAGAGAGGAAGGGAGAGAGATAGAGAGCTAGAAACATTGATGAAAGAGAAACATGGATCAACTGCCTCCTGCACACCCCCTACTGGGGATGTGCCCGTAACCAAGGTATATGCCCTTGACCGGAATCGAACCTGGGACCCTTTAGTCCGCAGGCTGACGCTCTATCCACTGAGCCAAACTGGTTTTGGCTCATCTTTATTATTAATAGTAATGATATCATTAATACTCAGAACAACCTTGTGATTTTTTAAATTTAAATTTTATTTTTTTGTTAATCCTTACCCAAGGGTATTTTTCCCATTGATTTTTAGGGGGAATGTGAGGGAGTGAGAGAAATATCTTTGTGAGAGAGACATAGCAATTGGTTGCCTCCCACATGTGCCCTGACTGGGGCTTTGGATGAAACCTGCAACCCAGGTATATGCCCTTGACCAGAAATTGAACCTCGACCCTACCGTGCAAGGGCTGGTATTCTAATCACTGAGCACACCTCTCAGGCAATCCTGTGATTTTTAGATGGGGAAACTAAAGCAGGGTAAGACAGAGTAACCTCAAGAATATATAGCTAGTATAATATATAAGATGTTGTATTATGTAATTGTACACCTGAAACCTATATAGGTTTATTAACTAATGTCAACCCAATAAACTCAATAAAATAAAATCAACATGAAACACATAAAAAAAAAAAAAAAGAATCCATAGCTAGTAAGTATTGAAACCAAGGTGCAAACCCAGGAATGTCTGAATCTGGAGTCTGTGCTCTTCACCATGTTGGAGTACTGCTGTATCTAAGTAGTCAGATTTTATATTTATTCCTTTCTTTGGTATAGTCCAGCCGCGGGCAAACTACAGCCCGCGGGCCGGATCTGGCCTGTTCGGCTGTTCTATCCGGCCCGCGGAGCCGAAAGAGCAGCGGGTTCTCTTGCTCTCCCCTCTGCTCCTTCACTAGCAGCCCAAGATGAGAGTGCCAGCATGGTCAGGTTGCTTTTGTTCCGGCCCTCCGGTCCAGTTTAAGGACCCATTGTGGCCCTCGAGTCAAAAAGTTTGCCCACCCCTGGTATAGTCTAAAATTGAAATTTTACTTTTCCATGAGGAGAGGAAGAACCTTAGCATCTAGGAGATCAGCTTCTGGGCATTGCTGGTCAAGTAACTCCTAGCTCGTGAGTACCCATTCATGTGTTCCACCATTTTTCTTGTCTGATGGCAGATTTCCTTTCTTCAGAATTTTTGCCACTGTAAATACTTCTTTGGTCTTTAACAGTGGAAGCTCCCCCCCCCCCCCCCGCCTGAGGATGCACATTGCTACTTTTTTAATTTTACTTTTCAATTACAGTTTAAGTGTGTGTTATTTTTGTGCTAGTTTCAGGTTTATAGTATAGTGACTAGATAATCAGATACTTTACAAAGTATTCCCCTCTATATTTCCTGTACCCACCTGACACTGTGCATGATTATTACAGCATTATTGACTGTCATTCTGATAGTATCAATTACTCTTTTATTAAAGCAGTACCATACTGATAGGTAAAAAGTAGTATCTTGTTTTCTGTTTCTTTGATTAGCAGTAAAATTGAATACTTTTTCATATATGACATATGGAAGATTTTACCCGCGTAATAAAGAGATTTTAAAAAAATATATTTTATTGATTTTTACAGAGAGGAAGGGAGAGACTTAGAAACATCCACGAGAGAGAAACATCGACCAGCTGCCTCCTGCACACCCCCCACTGGGGATGTGCCCATAACCAAGGTACATGCCCTTGACCGGAATTGAATCTGAGACCCTTCAGTCTGCAGGCTGACGCTCTATCCACTGAGCCAAACCGGTTTTGGCATAATAAAGAGAGAAAGAAAAGAAAAAAAGCTATTGAGGAAAGGCCATAAGAGACTCATAGATCTCACCACATAAAAATATCATTTGTATGTTAAAAATGAACTACATATCATTTATATGTATGTATATCTTACAGATCAACAATCAATGCATTAGACTTCAGAAGAAACTGGACAAAAGATTGATATCAAAGAAAAGAAAAAAATACAAGTGATTAAATAACAGTGGAAGCTTTTCTAGTTCTTTTTTTGTGCCTTTGCCTTGGTATATTAAACCCTTTTATTACTAGTCACTTGCTTTGATCCTTGTACAAAGTCAAATTTCTTCACAGATTTCTTTCTACCTTGAAAACCAATTATAGGTGTGGGGTGGGACAGATATGATAGCAGTCGGGTAAGATGTAATAAAAGCCGAAACAAAGGAATAAGGAAATATAAAAACGCAGTTTGTGACATGGCCCTATGTGCCTTACTTAAGGCAATAAAATAGATGTAGTTGTGACCAAAGCTGGGATCAAATGCAAAATGAATATATTAGGTCAGGAAATAAAATTGTACATTTGGAAGAAGGATTTAGAAGAGAGACCATAGATGTCTAAATTAAATTAAACTATTTCCATTAAAAAGTTTTTATGGTTGATTGTAGTCAGTCTTTCTAAGTATTTCTTTAGAACTTACATTCTTGATTTAGGTCTTATCTGTGACTTCCTTAAAATGTTTAACAACTTTTCATGCTTGTAATAACTTCGTTTAGGACATTTTGAAAGCAGGAGTGGAGTAATTAAGTACCCAGTAAGGCTCTTTTAAGTTATGTCAGTAATATTTTGGAGTTGGCCCTCTCTATTTAAGGCTAATTTCCAGAAGGAGAGGCACTTAATTAACTTTTGGATGAGGAAAAAAGAAGTTTAGAGAGGAAAGAGACCTTAAAATTATTCAAATATTGTCCTCGCATAGTACATTGCTATTTTAATGATAAAATTAAATCCTAAAGTGATTCCATGAGTGCCCCCAAGAACATATAAATAGCTTTGTCACTTTTTCTTGTACTTTCTTGAGTGTATGCCTTGTTTCTTCATCTGAAGGCAAGTATTGATGTATTTTCTTTTTTTTTAAATTATTATTTTTTATTAAGGTATTATATGTGTACATAGCTTACCATTGCCCCCCCCCCCCCAACCTCCCATTCATGCCCTCCCTCTCCAGAGTTCTGTGTTCGTTGGTTGTACTTATATTCATGTATACCAGTTCTTTGGTTGTTCTCTTATCTCCCCCTAGGTCTCCTTCCCCTCCCCACTGTCATTTGACAATCTGCTTGTTTTATGGTGACTATCTCAGGATCACATGAATAGAATCCGCTCCTCATTTGGCAGTCTGCTTGTTTTATGGTGACTATCTCAGGGCCACATGAATAGAGTCCGCTCCTCCTCTGGTTCTCACCACCCCCAGGTTCCACTGCTTCCCCTGGGACACACGGCTCACCCGGGGCACATGGCCTCTCTGGGGCGCTGGGGTCGCGAATTGGAGGTGCTGCGCTAGCTCCTCGCTAGCATGGTGGGCAGGCTGGAACAGCTGCAGGCGGGCTGAGATGGCTACAGGCAGGGAGACCGCCCTCAAAGGTGTCTCATTTGGTGCGGAAGCGGAGCAGCTGCGGACACGGAGGCTAAGTTCTGAGGCCGCCCACTCCCTGAGCCCTGGGCGTAATGAGCTCTGTTCTCGGTGGATTTCCTTTATTCTCGGTGGCGGTGGCGGGTGGCGGTGGCAGGTGCGGCAGCAACGGTCGCTCCTGTGGTTCAATTTCCACTGTAGTTTTAAAGTTCACATGGTGGCAGTGGCAGGAGCTTCGGTCCAGCCATGCGGCGGCGGAGGAAGGACTCCCCGGGGCTGCTAACGGAAGGTGCCACGCCAGCTCCTCTCCAGTTCACGCCATCTCCACACTAGCACAGAGGGTATGCTGGGAAGGTTGTGGTCGGGCTGAGATGGCTGCGGGCGGAGAGACTGCCCTCAATGGTGTCTCCTTTGATGCGGAAGCGGAGCTGCTGTGGACGCAGAGGCTACATTCTGAAGCCGCACTCTCCCTGAGCCCTGGGAGTGGTGAGCTCTGTTTTTGGTGGATTCCCATTTGCAGGGGCGGCGGGTGCGGCAGCGATGGTAGCTCCTGTGGCTCAACTTTCCCTGTAGTTTAAAAGTCCATATGGCGGAAGCTACGGCCCAGCCATGCGGCAGCGGAGGAAGAACTCGCTAGGGCCGCTAATGGAAGGCGCCGTGCCAGCTCTCCACCAGCACCGTGTGCACGGAGGCTGGGCCGAGCTGACTGCGGGCTGGGAGGCTGCACTCACAGGCTTCTCATCCGGGCAGGAGCCCCAGGCGTGGCGGAGGCCCCACATCAGCTCCTTGGCTCCCACGGCGGCTGGCGGGGCTGGCCCACTCCCTGGGCCCCAGGACGGAGCGAGGTCTGGCTTCCCTTATTCCCGGTGGCAGCGGCTCCGGCAGGTCCGGTTTCGCTGTAGTTTTAAACTCCACATGGCAGCAGCGGCGCCCTGCTTGGTGTCTAGTTGTAGCTTTCCCATTTTGCCAGCTTTCCTGTGGGTCTGGTGCAATCCCTTTCGAATTTAGCTGTTGTTTTTTTCAAAATTGTTGATGAGGTGGCAGCCTAGGAGGCTACCTAGGCCGCCATCTTGTTTCAGTCTCTGATGTATTTTCTATTGTATTACAATATCTAGTTTAGGACATTGTATTAAATAAATGTGTTCATTAAATGAATTTCTTCTGGTTTCTTAGGATTTGTTGTTAAGGTTCTTTAGTTTTCACATACATTGCAAATTTTATAATTTTCCCTATTTAATGCTTCTTTTGAAGTCATCTTTCCTGCTGCTTGAACATTTTTCCACCCTAAAGTTTAGGTTTTTTACCTTATTTCTTACTGCTTGATAATAAGACTAAAAGTCTATTTTAAACTTTAAGATATTTTTATTTTATTTTATTTTTATTTTTCCATCATTTTTTTAATTGAGGTATTATATGTGTACATTGCTTACCATTGCCCCCCCCCACCTCCCATACATGCCCTCTCTCCCCAGAGTTTTGTGTCCATTGGTTGTACTTATATGCATGCATACCAGTCCTTCGGTTGATCTTTTATCTCCCCTAGATCACCCTACCCTCCCCGCTGTCATTTGACAGTCTGCTTGTTGCTTTACTGTCACTATCTTTCTGTTCATTAGTTTATAATGTTCTTTATTATCCATAAATGAGTGAGGACATGTGGTGTTCCTCTTTCATTAACTGGCTTATTTCATTCAGCATGATGTTCTCCAATTCCATCCAGGTTACTGCTAATGATGAGAATTCCTTCTTTTTTATGGCAGCATAGTATTTCATTGTGTAGATGTACCATAGTTTTCTGCTCTAATAATTTGCTGACGGGCACCTAGCCTGTTTCCAAATCCTAGCTATTGTAAATTGTGCTGCTGTGAACATAGGGGCTCTCCCGGGGAACACGGCTCCCCTGGGTCCCACCACTCCCAAGGGGCACTATTTTAAACTTTAAAGCCTTTTCGTTTTTCAGCTCTTAATTGTGACAATTTTCAAAATTCAGAAATGTTGAAAGGATAGTATAGTGATGACCTGTATATCCAGCGAGGCCCCTAGAGTTAACAGCTGTTTATATTTTCCCCTATTTGTTTTATCTATGTGTGCATTTATATTTTAATTCTCATTCGAGGATTTTTTCTTTTTTATTGATTTCTAGAGAGAGAAGAAAGTAGGGAGGAAAGAGAGAGAGACAGACATTGATGTGAGAGAGAAAAATTGATTGACACACTGTATTGCCTCTTGTACACACCCTGTCCAGGAATTGAACCTGCAGCCATTTGGTATTTGGGAAGATGCTCCAACCTGTTGAGCCACCTGGCCAGGGCTGTATTTATATTTTTTTAGGGATGAATGTCATGATGTCTGTAGCATACTTTTTCCCTTATCAAAACCACAAAACTCATTAGTGTCTCATTTTTTCTCCTTCCTGTCAGTTTTTAACATTTGCTCTAATGCCATATTACAAGGATCACATTCTTACTACTTTTCAAATTTTCTTGTTTCACTATAAGGATCAATATTTAAAACAGAGTATTGTAAATGTAGTATATTTATAAATGTTGCAAATTGCTCTATTTTATTTAAAGGTATTATTTTAATTTACATTTCTTAGTGTGTTTTAAAGGAGATGATGATTCTTAAATTTTCAGATTTTTACAATTTAAAAAAGGAAGAATGAATGAAAGTGATATAAAAATAGTCATGATAAACTGAATATCCAAGGTATGTTTTGATTAGTTCACTGAACAACAAAAAAAGGGTCCGTAAGTTTATATATATCTACACTAATAAAAGAGAAACATGCAAATTGACCATCCCTCTGCTACTCCCACCAGCCAATCAGAGCGAGTATGCACATTAACCCAACAAAGATGGTGGTTAATTTGCACACGCAAGCATGGGAAGCAAAGACTGAAGATAGCATAGAAGGAAGTTAAGCTCGCATTTGGATTCTGATGTATCGTCAGTAGTGAAAATTATAATTAGTGAACATTATTTTGTCATTGTAAGCCATCAGCTGCAATTTGACCTTCACAACAATTAATATATTAGTGTATTCATGCATGTTGTAATGCTTATCTTATTAGCTAAAATGACCAATGATAAGGTCTTGACTGCTTTATGCTGAGACACATTTTCTTTGTGTGTTTGAGATGGTTTTGCCATTGAATCGTAATTTCATTTGAGTATAAATTTAGGTGTTGTTTATGACACTATGTTCAGTACTGTATATAAAGATTAATGTCTTCCATCTTAGAACATGAATATTGAATGAACATTTTAGTGGATAAGCAGTGTAGCTTAGATAGTCCTCATTCTGAATATCATAATTACTTCATTTTATTTGTGATGTACTTTATAAACGTTAACTCATCAATACCCCATATGAGGTCAATACTGTTATCCCCATTTTGCAAATAAGGAAACTGAAGCATGAGAAAACACATTGTTAAATAACTTGACTGAAGTCACACAAGGAGAATTTGAACCCAGGCAAACTGGCCTCAGAGTCTGTACTCTTGCCTCTTATGTTTTGCTGCTTTTCCCATGGCAGCATATTGTTTGTTTGTTGTACATCAAACATCTTTTCTTGCTTTGGGATGTTAACAAGTCTAGAGAATGGGGTGACAACACTAGTGAATGAGATGAAAATGACAAATGTGGCTTTATGCCTCATGATCACGGACTCCAGGGGCAGCTATTGCGGACTAACTATAAAAATAGCTTGTCCCAAGTAAATAACTCCTTTAGTTGTTTTTGGTTAGCACACCAATTGCTTACTTGCTATTTCAACTAAAGAATTCTATTATGTATAGCAATAAATTCTTGCTAAGAAAGTAGGTACTATATGTTTTAGGTTCTGTGGAAAAGAACCTAAAATACACCTTGGAGAAATTTTGGGAACTTTGATAAGAAGATGTAGCTTTAAATTAGCTCATATTTCCTAGGAAATTGATATAGCTTTTCTTTCCCTCCTCTATTGTTGAACTTGGTCTTGCCTTTGTAATTTTGTTTGTTGTTATTACCACGTAGTTCAGCATTCTCAAATTGATCAAAGCAGCCCTCTAAAGTTAGCTTATGTTGCCAATGTCCATCTTCTGTTTATGATTACACAATGCATGGGATTCTATTTCTAGTACAGCTGATCTAGAAATTTCTTACCAACTTGAAAGCATGTCTTGATTGCAATGAGAATGTTTTAAAACATTTTAAAAATAAAAATAATTTTTGTGCTGCAGAATGAAATGCTGAATTTGAAAATCAGGTTTTTAAAAAACTATATTGATGTGGTGAATGGTTTAGTTAAAATATCTTATTTATTTTTTAAAAAATTTTAGAACTTAAAAGGCATTTGGAAAATATTGGCTACATTTGCACCTCTAAGAATTATTTTGGTGTAAATTATTTTGGTGTAAATTATTTTGGTGTAAATTAAATTATATATAAGTCCCACTTAGTGAATGGTTTTATAAGAGAATTGTTACAGTGGGTTGGTTATAATGAAATTCACATTTTATATATGTCAAATTCATTTTAAATTCTAAGCATGATTTAAATTTTTATTTTCAGTTGTTTATATTCTAATTCCGTGTTTCCTTATTTTCAGTCTGACATAGAGCTGTTCGTGAACAGGCTTGACTCGGTGGAATCTGTTCTTCCTTATGAATATACGGCGTAAGTTTTCAGCTTGGTTTTTATATAAAATTTTATATGACCAATCAGAATTTTGTGCAGCTAAAATTTTATTTTCTCCACAGATGTATAGGAAACACATTGTTAAATAAACAGATACATATAAATTTACATGCTTTAAAAAATATACAGGGCCTGAAACATTTTTAAATGGGTAGTCTTGATTATTAAAATGTAAAATGTGTTTTTTATGTCACTGCAATACAATAGAAGCACCAACTAAAACAAGAGATTTTCTTTTTTGACTGGACAAAGAGCCATTTTGTTCTCTTTAAGTTTTTTAATAATACCTCCCTCCCATTTTAAAACAAAATCCTGTATTCCACATAATTAGTCCCCAGAAATACTTACTATAATGTCTGCTCCTCCACATTTTTTCTCTGCATATTCTAACTTATATAACCACATTTATACATTTTAAATAAAATAAGTTCATTCTACTAACTTTATTAAGATCTGGTTAGTTATACAAAGGAATACAGCATGGAGAGAAGCTTACAGCTGACTCCAGCCCCAGAGAGTCTCTCTAGCCATGCTTCTCAGATTTGGGATGTGTTGGCCAGTATATCAGGATGAGGCAGAAACCCAGGGAAAATTGACACATCTTCCTGAAATGTCATTATTAAGTAAAGATTTGGATTAGAAAATTAAAAGGAGATGAGTTATGTAAAATTCACTTGAAGGGTAAGGATATAAATCATTGGAATGAAAAAAATAAATTACAATATCAGTTATAAAAATTTTATAATTTACATCTCATTGTAAGTATTTAAAAATCAAAGCATTCTAAGGTATAATTTTCAGATGTTTGGGGCTTTTTTGTTTCGGGGTGATGTGGTACATGGAACTTGGGAGTATGAATATATTTCTTACTCATCTATTAGAAGTGCTGTAATGATCAGCACCTAATCTTTATTTCACTGTTTCCATTTATATTTAAAAACTTAAATATTCTTTCCTCCAGGTTTGATTTTTGTCAAGCATCTGAAGGAAAACGCCCATCTGAAAATCTTGGTCAGGTGTTATTTGGGGAAAGAATTGAACCTTCACCATATAAGGTTTGTATTTAGTGTTATATGTTATTTAATTGGAATTTTTTCCTTACAGAAAATGTTGAGATAACTTGGCTTTCATAACTAAAGAGGAATTCATTTCTCTTTTGCATCCAGAAATAGTTTCTTGTGTTGTTATTTTTTAAAAATATTTATTTTATTGATTTTTTACAGAGAGTAAGAGAGAGGGATAGATAGTTAGAAACATCGATAAGAGAGAATCATCTATCAGCTGCCTCTTGCACACCCGCCATTGGGGATGTGCCCACAACCAAGGTACATGCCCTTGACCGGAATCGAACCTGGGACCTTTCAGTCCGCAGTCCGATGCTCTATCCACTGAGCCAAACCAGTTTCGGCAGTGTTGTTATTTTTTTTTTTTTAACATTTTTTAATCGATTTCATAGAGGAACGGAGAGATAATCATTGATCGCCTGCCTCCTGCATGCCCCCAACTAGAAGTTGAGCCTGCAACCGGGCATGTGCCCTGACAGGAAATTGAACCATGACCTCCTGGTTCATAGGTCGACGCTCAACAACTGAGCCATGCCAGCTGGGCAGAAATACGTAGTTTCTTAAAGTTATAGTTTAGAAGGGTCCCTCCCCTTCTCACAATATGTCATGGATAAATTCGTCTTAACAAGCATTGTTCTTTAGTGCTCAGAGCCCTGCCTCACCTTACAAAGGGACCTGGAACCCAGCCTTCAGTCATGAAAAATAGCCCCCAGCTGCTCCACATCTCCTTCCCCTCTTCGGTCACGATGTCCATAGACTTTCTCTCTTAGCAAATACAGCAGGGCTTTGACTCCTTCGTTGGGTTTTTGGGAAGCTAACCTTTCTGTTTTGACCACTGAAAGTATATTTGGAATATCTTTGATATCCTTTTAGGGCATCAGTTAAAGCAATATATGCACAATAAGATATTCTCTTCAAGATGCATATCATCATCACCCACAATTATTCTACCTTTTAAATCTAACATCTTTTAAGTCTGTTATCCTTCTATATTGCTCAGTCCTGTGTTTATTTTACATCTGTTCTCTTGCTGCACAAAAAATAATGGTCTCTCTTTTTTAGAAAAATTAAGTTAGTTTATAATAATAATGTATCACCATATACTAGTAAAAAGAAAAATGTACAGAAGAATATAAAATGAAAGCTAAATCTCTTCCTTACAGTTTCACATCAGTTTTTTGGTTAATCTTTCCTGACATTTTATACATAGACAAGCATATATAAATAAAGTTAGATATGTTTTAACATATTCTGCACAGTGCATTTTTTCTTTAACTCTATTTTGGTTATTTGAGCACTCCTTTTATTTTTTATTTATTTAATTAGTGACCTTGTGCACAGATTTGTGCACATTGAAAAGAAATTAATTAGAAGAAATATTTTAATATTGCCCTTTCTCTATAATATAAGTGTCAACCAAATTCACAATCAACAATGACAGATTGAAATACATGCATGCAATTGGCTTTATATATATCGCACATGCGCTAGTCAACTTAGCCTTTTATAGATATAGATAAATTTACTTAATTAGATCTGCATTCTGATTTAGCTAAACTTTTTTCAGCCCAGTGAAGTACCCCAACTTCTCTTTTAGGTAATTGTCAGCAACACAGCAGTAAATATCAACATGAAGCAGATTATTATTTTCGATCACACAGGGAGAACAAAGGGTAAAATATTTAACTGTAGCAGTGTTTGACTATATTCTGTGCAGTAAGAAAACCTGAAGTCATTTGTTAAGTACCACCATTTCTTCTTTTCATTCAGGTCAGGTTTCTAAACTTACTAAATCTTCATTTTAGGATTTACCGTATTTTTCGGACCATAAGACGCACCTTTTCTTCACCAAATAGTGGGAGGAAAAGTGCCTGCATCTTATGGTCCGAGTTGCAGAGCGGCAGCGGGTCCCCCGGGACCTTCCGTGTCCCTGGGGACTGCATATTTGGTAAAGAAAAAGTGTGTCTTATGGTCCGAAAAATACGGTAGATAGGATTCTCCTGAGTTTCCTATTTACCTACACTAGGACTTCTGTGAGGATCAAATGAGATGAGGCACAGGAAAACGCTTCACAGACATTTGGTTAAAGTGTAAAATATTTGCTCCTGGCTATAACGCAAGTCATATTCCTGGGCTGAAGAAACTGCAAGGAGGCCAGTTGCTAGGGAGAGAAGTTGGGCATTGCTATGTCATGTCTTTTGCCCACAGCCACCATTTCTGAGCTGGGCTGGGCTGTGGGCTACATTTTGCACCATGGGGATCTCAGTAGCGTCAGCTGTGATTTGGTGGGCTGTTGCTCCAAGGTAGCGGCGGGGCCTGTGTCCCACTTGGGGGAAGCTGTGTGTTGCTTTGTGAGCTCTAGGTCTCTGGTGCCATTTCTCTGTAAATGGCCTGTGTGTGTCACAGCAGCTCCTGTGTTGAGCGTCTACCCCCTGGTGATCAGTGCGAGTCATAGTGAAACAGGAATTTTGGGGGTTGAAAAAGACAGGTTTAGGAAATTTTAGAAATTAAGGGGAAGAACCATAGTACTGCAGAGCAGCAGAAGGTGTATTTCCATAGAATAGGGAAAATGAAAAGCTGCATCAGGTACATGTCCATATAATGAGGGTGCTGGGAATAGCAGGAGATCTATATTTATAAAATAAATGGAAGGAAGCCCCTCATCCAAAGGAGAAGAAAGCCCAAAAGGAATAGGAAAACAATAAGGGGAGGAAAACCTCTCATCTCCCACGTGAGTTTCACCTTTGAGCTCAGAAGTTACTATAGTAACCAGTCTGAGGGAATATTGACCAATCAGAGGGGATATCAAGGTACAAAGATCTATAGCCTTTATTTATTTATTTTTATGAATGAATCTTTATTGTTCATATTATTACAAATGTTCCTCATTTTTTCCCCCTCCGTTGCTCCCCTCCACCAGGTTCCCACCCCACCCTCTTCCTTTTCCCCACCCCCCATTGTCCTCATCCATAGGTGCACAGTTTATGTTCAGTCTTTTCCCACACCCCTCACTCCCCTTTTCCCTGAGAATTGTCAGTCCACTCCCCTATTCACCAGTTAATATTATTCATCAGATTTTTTAATTCCCTTGGCTTTTAGATTCACTTGTTGATAGTTGCGTATTTCTTATCTTTATTTTATTCCTCTTCCTAAAGAACCCCTTTTAGCAATTCATATAATTCTGGCTTGGCAGTGATGAATTCCTTTAGATTAAATTTATTTGTGAAGCTCTTTATCTGGCCTTCGATTCTGAGTGATAGCTTTGCTGGGTAGAGTATTTTTGGCTGTAGGTTCTTGTTATTCATCACCTTGAATATTTCTTGCCATTCCCGTCTGGCCTGCATTGTTTCTGTTGAGAAATCAGCTGACAGTCGTATGGGTGCCCCTTTATAGGTAACTACCTGCTTTTGTCTTGCTGCTTTTAATATTCTCTCTTTGTCTTTAGCTCTTGGAATTTTAATTATGATGTGTCTTGATGTTGTCCTCTTTGGATTTCTTTTGTTTGGGGTTCTGTGTGCTTCCTGTACGTGTAAGTCTATTTCTTTCCCCAGGTGGGGGAAATTTTCTGTCACTATTTCTTGCAGTATGTTTTCCGTATCTTGCTGTCTGTCATCTTCTGGGACCCCCATAATTCTGATGTTGGTTCTCTTGAAATTGTCCCAGAGGTTTCTTACACTATCTTCAACTTTCTGGATTCTCTTGACTTCTTGCTTCTGCAGAGGAGTGTCCTCTGGCTCTTTGTGTTCCAAATCTTTGACTTGCTTCTTGCGATCTTTCATTCTGTTTTTAGGACTCTGTATAATATTTTTTATTTCAGAGAATGTATTCTTTATTTCTAGTTGATCCCTTTTCATATCCTCATAGGTCTCGTTTATTTTATCGGCCTTTTCTAGGAAATTCTTGAAAAACCTTATAAGCGTGGTTTTGAACTCTATATCCAGTTGCTTGTTGTCCTCCATTTCTTTAATTTGTGATCTGTTTCCTTGTCTTGGCATTTTTGCTGCTTCCCTGAGTTGGTAGGGTGGCTTAGTGTGCTAAGGTGTTCTATATGGTTCAGTGGGTCAGCCTCCCAGTTACCTGTGGTGGACACTCTTGGTGCACACCTTTGTGGACTGTGTGTACAGCCTTATTGTAGATAAGTCTTGATTGTTGTTAGTATCACTGGGAGGAACTGACCTCCAGGCCAATTGGCTGTGAGGATCAGCTGTGTCTATCCCGGGAGACAGCCTTTTTTGACTAGACTTGGGAAATTGCAAAAGCCTCTGTGCTCAGCTTGGATGGGGTGGAGTTTCAGGGTGGAGGCTACAGCCTTGGCTTCTGTAAGCCCCGCCCTATGAGGTTCCTGAGTCTCAGTGTTCCTCAGTGTCCTTCGGTACTTGCTGCAAGCACCTCTGAGAGAAAGGCACCCTCGAGTTTCGCCTGCTACAAGACAGTCTAGTCTCTCCACCAATGGGCTTAGAACTGGAGTTCACTGCAGTTGGAAGTGGGGTTCAGTGCAGTCCAGAGCTTTTGTCTACTTCCTGCTAGGGCAATCCAGCAACACAGTCAGCAGTCTGTCCTCTGCGCTCATTCACGTGCACGCCTCTGGGGCTCTGCCTTTCACTGCTCCGCTCCCCTAGTTTCCCCCTTACAGCCCAGATTCCCTCCATATGAGCCTGGGTCCCCAGGGTCTCGCCCAGAAATGGGGTTCAGTGCAGTCGGAACTGAGGTTCAGCACAATCTGGAGCTTTTATCTCCTTCCCGCTAGGGAATGCCAGCCAGGCACTCTGCCGG
This sequence comes from Vespertilio murinus, assembly GCA_963924515.1. Lineage (NCBI taxonomy): Eukaryota > Metazoa > Chordata > Mammalia > Chiroptera > Vespertilionidae > Vespertilio > Vespertilio murinus. The sequence goes on along the minus strand of OZ004707.1, from coordinate 37,185,542 downwards.
CCCGCCTCTCCCACTCCGTCCTCTCCTCAAGTGCCCACCATGTTTCCATACCTTAGGCTTTTACAGCTTCTCTGATTTTCCTTCTGGTTTTCTCTTTCCTTCGAGTTGTAGAATTTCCATTCAGTCAACTTTCCTGTAGTTCTGGATAATGTTCATTTTGTATTTTAGTTGTATTTTTTGAAATTGTTGAATGAGGCTGCAGTTAGGCATTTACCTATGCCGCCATCTTGGTTTCTCTGATCTATAGCCTTTATAAGCTGTAGGAAAAAGGAACTCATTGGGACTCTTTCCCCTGCTCCATGTGGAACTCTATGCTGTGAGATTCTTTCCCTTTCTCCACATGGCAGTCTAAACTTGTTCTTCAATAAATTTCCACCTTTGCTATACCACTTTCCATTCATGGATTCATTCTTTAACTCCATTAGACAAAGAGCCCAGGAACCAATCTGCTTAGGGGAACACCATGTGTTCCAGTCCAAAAATTCCATTTCATTAGCAACCAGTGGGACGGTTGGACATTTAGCATATTAGCTTTTTATATATATAGATTTAAATACACACACACACACACACACACACACACACACACACACGAGGCCCGGTGCATGAAATTTGTTCATGGGGGTGTTGTTCCTCAGCCCAGCCTGCACCCTCTCCAGCATGGGACCCCTCGAGGGAGATATGACTGCCTGGTGGGATAGGGCCTAAACGGGCAGTTGGACATCCCTCTCACAACCCAGGACTGCCTGTTTGCCTGCCTAATTTCCCCTAACTGCTTCTGCCTTCCAGACTGATCGCTCCCTAACCACTCCCCTGCCAGCCTAATGGAAACCTAACTGATCCCCTACCAGCCCGATTGCCCCTAACTGACCTTCTCTGCCATCCTGGTCACCCCTAACTGCCCTCTCCTGCCAGCCTGGTTGCCCCTAACTGGCCTCCCCTACAGGCCTGGTTTCCCCCAGCTGCCCTCCTCTAAGGCCTGTTCAACCCTAACTGCCCTCCCTTGACAACCTGGTTCCCCCCAACTGCTCTCCCCTACAGACCTGGTTCCCCTCCAACTGCCCTCCCTTGCAGGCCTGGTTGCCCCCAACTGCCCTCCTCTGCAGGCCTAATCACCGCCAGCTTCCCTACCTTGCTGGCCTGGTCCCTCTCAACTGCTCTCCCCTGCAGGCCTGATCGCCCACAACTGCCGTGTCCACATGGGGGTGTCCATCTTTGACCACATGGGGGCGACCATCTTGTGTATTGGAGTGATGGTCAATTTGCATATTACTCTTTTATTAGATAGGATGTTCTCATTGGTTTTTAGAGAGAGAAGAAGGGAGAGGGGGATAGAAACATCAATGAGAGAGAAACATCGACCAGCTGCCTTCTGTTTGCCTCCTGCCTGGGACCAAGCTCACAACCCAGGCAGGTGACCTGATCAGGAATCAAACCAGTAACCTCTTGGTTCATAGGTCGACACTCAACCACTGAGCCATACCCAAGCAGGCTGAGCACTAATTTTAATAACTTGACCCCAGCCTGACATTTCTATCTCTTGGCTTCACATTCTTGTCTTCTATGTCTTATACCCTATGGTTAGCTGCCTTCCCTACTTTCTCACTACGCTCCTCATCAATCTCCCTTGGCACTTCTTTACCTGAGCATCTATTTGTTCAGCAAATCACCAAGCCTTTATTAGTCACTAGTCTTCTCACTCTCTAGCTCTGTACCTATACCTGAAGCTCTGGGAGAAAAGACACATAATTATGCAAATTCACAAGTTTTTTTTTATATAGTTTTTAATCATTAGCATATTCTCTTAAAATGCTGTAATTTGAGATTTTCTACCCTAAAGATGCCCGTAATTAAAAATTTTTTTAAAACACAATAGACTTGAAGGTCTAATGGGATAAAGTCATTGGGAAAGGAGGAGCTCAAAGTATGTGGACATGAGTTATATTGAGTAAGGCAAGTATCTTAATTGTGTAATATCTCCCCAATGTGATATTTTATAAGATTACTTTAGGAGTTATTATAATCCTTTTTATAGCATAGGGTAATTTTCAGACATATTTATTAAATTTTGAAATGAGTTCAGTGCATAGAGTGGATAGAGTGTCATCTGCAGGGTGACACTTTTGGCTCAGTGGATAGAGTGTCAGCTTGAGGACTGAAGTGTCTCAGGTTCAATTCTGATCAAGATCAGTGCCTCTGTTGCAGGTTTGGTCCCCAGCCCTGGTCAGGGTATATGCAAGAGGCAGCCACACATCAATGCTTCTCTGTCTGTCTCTCCCCCTCCCTTCCTCTCTCTCTAAAAATCAATGAAAAAATATCCTTGGGTGTGGATTAACAAAACAAAATTGTGCAGTGAACTCCTATGGTCTCTCAGCCCTAGCTTTCTGTGTATTTATCTCTTGGCCTTCAGAAATGATGGAAAGGGAAAAGAACATTAGTAACACCTTTAGTGAACTTAGGTGACAGCAAGAGTCTCTAGTAGTAAAGAGCCCTTAACAGCAGTAACTAGGGAAGAGCAGCAAAATATTCAAACCCATGGAGAAGTTTAATCCCTTCGGGGCTGACTGTCCTCTCTCCCTCCTTAGTAGGATTCCCCTCAGGGAACATTTATTTATGTGTAAAGACCATGCCTTATTCATGCAAAAGAGCCTTCTTTTTTAGGCCTAGTTTAAGAGATCAGATTTTTTTTTTAAGTGTAGTTTTTTAAAATATATTTTTTTATTGATTTCACAGAGGAAGGGAGAGAGAGAAACAGCCTATATAATAAAGAGATAATATGCAAATTGACTGTCACACCCTTGCCACAAGATGGCCACCCCCATGTGGTCACAAGATGGCCAGAAGGGGAGGGCAGTTGTGGGTGATCAGGCCAGCAGGGGAGGGTAATTAGGGGCGACCAGGTCTGCAGGGGAAAACTGTTGGGGGGGTGGGGGGGGTGCCGAGGCTGGCAGGTTAGGGCATTTGGGGTCGACAAGGCCTGCAGGGGAGGGCAGTTAGGGGTGACCAGGCCAACAGGGAAGAGCCTCTAGTCAATGATAAAATTGAATCATTGATCAGCTACCTCCTGCATGACCCCTACTGGGGATTGAGACCTCAACCCAGGCATATGCCCTGACCAGGAATCAAACCAGGAACCTCTTGGTTCATGGGTCAATGCTCAACCACTGAGCCACACTGGCCAGGCAAGAGATCAGTTTTTTTTTCAAGCCAGCCATAAATGTATTGACCTATATTTTTCAGTATTGATTTCAGTATTGGTTCTTAGTCCTTTATTTTCAACAAATTTCACTTTAAAAGAAATGGTAACTACCAACAATAAAACAAAACCCAAATCTGTTTTGCCATTTTTTACCTGTAATTTTTAGTGGAGGTCAGAAGACCAGCAGTGTAAGACATTGTGTGTGTTATGTGAAGCTAGAGCCACACTTCATAGAGTCATAAACTCAGAGTCTCACCATTCATAGTCACTCATTCACTAGTTAACACCTCTGTTGGATGCCTGTCATGTGCCAGGCACTGTGGTAGGTGTGGGATACAGCAATGAACAAGACAAAAGTCTCTGTCCTGGTGGATCTTATATTCTGATGGTAAAAAAGAAGAAACAAAATGATTACTAAAATATATAATAATACATAGTATATAAGTTGCTCATGTATAATCTATTGAAAACAAATCAGAGAATTTGTAATTTTAAACAGGACAGGGAAAGTCTCACTAAGAAGGTGACATTTGAGCAAAAGATATTTGAGGCAAGCAGGAGAGTGAATATCTGATGGGAAGATGTTTTAGGTAAAGAGAGGAGCAAATGAAATGGTCCCAAGATGTTTTGCTTGCCTAGTGTATTCAAGGTACAGAAAAAGTTGGTGCAACTTGAGCAGGTGAGCAAGATAGAGAATAGGATATGACAACAAAGAAGTAACAGGATCACATTATATAGTGACTATTAGGCCACTATAAAGACTGGCTCTACATCTGAGTGAGCTGGTTAGCATTGGAGAGTTTTGAGTCAGCTTAGATTCAATGAAATCACTAGGGTTGGTGTGTTGAGAATGGACCGTGGGTGGGGAGAAAAGCCAGGAGACCCCTTAGAACTCTTGAAGTCATTAAGATATATATGACCTGATAATGGCTCAGACTATGGAGGTACAGGGAGAAGGGTTATATAGTGATCAGAATCTCAGAAACTGCCTATATTTTGAAGGTTAGACCCTCAGAATTTGCTGAGGGATGTGATGTGGGGTGTGGATGGAAATGTCTGAGGAAAGAGCAGGTTTGGGGGGGAATGGGGAAGAGTTAGTTTTGGACATGGTAAGTAGGGATGTTGACAGTTGAATATGTGTGTCTGGATTTTGGAGGAGGGGGTTCAGGCTAGTGCATATATTTGAGAAACATCAGTGTATTAATGGTATTTAGAACCAGGACTTGATAAAATTCCCAAGGGAGTAGGTATAGATAGTGAAGAGAAGAATACCAAGACTAAGCCTTAGGGCATTCCGTGTTGATGGATCAGAATGATGAGGATTCAGTTAGGAGACTTCCTCTTAGGATTGTTGGATTGCATGAGGTAATAAGTGTTTATTATTATGGTTAAATGTCATTTTTCAGGTGTGCTGTTTTCTTTCACAATTAAACACACAATTGACTTGCCTAAACCCAATGAGCATTGGATTGAGGTGTAAGATTTGCCACTTTTAATATAATGTCTATTTCTGCTTAATTTAAGGTTGATACCTATTTCTCTAATCCTTTAGTTATTTTTAAATCTCTACCCTTTAAAAAGAAACCTGTAAGGTTTATATAATGTTAAAAATATTAAATAATTACATAAATATTGCTGTACTTACAGAAATGGCAATGCCTCCAGAGCAAAACTCTTGGCTGATAGGTGGCAGCAGTGAGCCACATTTGGAACATTCATTTGTCTGCTGATGCACAGAAACTGGTTTAAGCATTTTAATAAATGATGTACAAAAGAATGGACTACTTAGAAGTGAAACATATTTTTTGAAGTTCAAATTTATTAAAAGGTACACAATTAGGGGCTATATATATCTAATTTAGTAAATTACAGCCTTTAGAATACCAGGAAGGATATTTTTTAAATTAAGACATAAATGGGTCTTGATAAAATAAACGTACATTATATAATGTATTGTGAATGTCATTATTTATACACACATGAAATAAATTTTAGACTCCCAAATTGAAGGAATCTTTGGTTTTTAAACTTTGGTTTAAAAAATTACCGATTTTTTCAACCTTATAATTTGTTTCAGTTTAAAAAAAAAAATATATATATATATATATATGTAATGTCATCAATCAGCTGCCTCTTGCACACCCCCTACTGGGGATGGGCCTGCAACCGGATTCGAACCTGGGACCTTTCAGTCCGCAGGCTGACGCTCTATCCACTGAGCCAAACCGGTTTCGGTGTCAGTTTTATTATTAAATAAGATCCTGAAGGTTGACAATTTCAAATGTGAGTAAAAAAAATCATGTCTACTCTGATTTTATTAATAGACATCCAAATGTAACTTTAACATCACAGTCCATGTTATTCACTGCTGAATCTCCATTACCTAGCTATAAGGGGGATAACAAACATCTACCAAAATGAATATAGGGACATAAACACTTGTCTTCTTATTACTAGAAAGCCTTCAAATCCATAATTTCCAAAACATTGTCAGGAGACATTTCTCTGGAGAGACTGATGTTCATTTTCTTCTACATGTAGGGTTTTGTTTGCTTGTTGTTTTTGCCTTCTAGGACTTGTTTATATTTAGAAGGTGGATTGATTAAAGTGGCCAAAAATAAAAGTAAAAACTGTTACTTATCAAAATAAAAATACGTTTTTATTTTTTCTAATTTTAAAAAATATTTTTTGTATTTATTTATTTATTTTTATTTATTTTTATTTTATTAAGGTATTATATGTTACATACTTTACCAATCCCCACCCCACCCCCACTCCCATACATGCCCTCCTGCCCCAGAGTTTTTCGTCCATTGGTTATGCTTATATCCAAGCATAAAAGTCCTTCGGTTGATCTCTTATCTCCCCCATTTTTATTGATTTTTAGAGAGGGAAAGAGAGAGAGAAACATCAGTGATGAGAGAGTCATTGATTGGTTGCCTCCTGCACATCCCACACTGGGGATCGAGCCTGCAACTAGGCATGTGAATCAAACCATGTCCTCCTGGTTCATAGATCGACACTCAACCATTGAGACACCTTGGCTGGGCTTATTTTTTCTAATTTTTAAGAAAATTTTATTATATTTATTGGAGTGAAATTAGATGATAAATTTTGGAAAAACAGTGAGAGTGATTTTAAATCTCATTGAGCTATGACAAATTTTAAAATGTTTGTTATCATTATATTAATGAACTTACTGAGACCAGTACTTTATGATATAGGTGTGAAGGATCTGGATATTTTTACTTAATTTTCTTTCCATTTTATTTTAATACAGTTTACATTTAATAAGAAGGAGACCTGTAAGCTTGTTTGTACAAAAACATACCATACAGAGAAAGCTGAAGACAAACAAAAGTTAGAATTCTTGAAAAAAAGCATGCTACTGAATTATCAACATCACTGGTAAGACATGGAGATTTTGGACTTTTGATTTTTTCCTTTTCAAGATGTAACTTGTTTTACTGACTATATAAATTACTTTATTGACTGGAAGATAAAGCAAGTTGATTTCCTTTTTTTGCTATTAGTAATGACATGAAGTAGTAACTTTTTCTTGCAAGAGGATTCCTGAGGTTGACAGCTTAATGTATTACCTTTTGTGTTTAGATCACTTTTATATATAGTACTTGTTTTGGTACATAGAGCATTTCTTTTATTCATATATTAGAGGCCTGATGCACAAAATTCACTCAAGAGTAGGCCTTCCTTCACCCGGCTGCCTGCACCTGCTTCCCTCTGGCACCTGGGACCCGGGCTTCCCTCACAGCCCTGGTTTCATCTGGAAGTCATCCTGAAGGACATCCTATCTAATTAGCATATTATGCATTTATTGTTATAGATTAGAGGCCCTGTGTGTGAAATTCATGCAGGCGGGGGGAGAGGAGGTCCCTCAACCCAGCCTGCACCCTCTCGCGATCCGGGACCCCACGGAGGATGTCCAACTGCAGGTTTAGGCCTGATCCTGCATCAGACCTAAACCAGCAGTCAGACATCCCTCTCCCAATCCAGGACCACTGCTCCTAACCATTCTCTGCCTGATTGCCCCTAACCACTTGCCTGATCACCCCTAACCACTCTGCATGCCTGCCTAATTACCCCTAATCACTCTGCCTGCCTGCCTGATGGCGCCAACTGCTTGTCTGCCTCATCACCCCTAACCACCTTTGCCTTGGTTCCCCCTGCCATGGCTTCATCTGGAAGGACATCTGGAATGACCTCCGGAAGGTCATTCAGTTGTTTGGTCTAATTAGCATATTATGCTTTTATTATTATAGATTATTATAGATAGTTAATAGGAACATATTTATGCTTTGGGGAAAGTACCTGAGTCAGTCTTCTAGAAAAATACTGTTATTTTATGCTTATACAGCATGAAAAAGACTATTGAGCAACAAAATTTAACTTAATTAGCCAGCATATATTTGGTCAAACATTTAATTCACCACTAATGCCTTGGCAGGGCCAGACCAAATGACTTTGCAGGCCTTATATGGCCAGAGAGTCAGATATACCCTACCCCTGTTCTAGTTTGCCAGCAGATGTCTATGTTATTATATGTGCATTCATGGTTTATATGTTTTGCCTCTTTTAATAAGGATAGCCCAGCCAGCGTGGCTCAGTGGTTGAGTGTTGACCTATAAACCAGTAGGTTGCAGTTTGACTCCCAGTCAGGGCATATGCCTAGGTTGTGGGCTCAATCCCCGGGGTGGGGCCTGCTGGAGACAAAAGTATAATGTGCTGGACATGGTGAACACAATTACTATCTTCATGCACTTCTTGAATGTTTGTCCTATCAGTATCTCAGATTGACCCATTTGTCTATACCCAGGAAGGTTAGGAACCATTGACCTCAGTTTGGACATGACCAGATCCTGTGGCTCAAATAATATTGTTGGAGCCACTCATCCCCTTTCCCTCTCAGTTCTTTTCCATCTTCCTTTCCATATACATAGAACAAAAAGTCATAGGGAGGGGCAACCTTGGGTCACATGTCTATTCATGTACTAGTCTGTGATTAGGGGGATTCCTTCTGTTAGAAAGAAGGAAATTTGCACATTGTACTTGTGTCAGATTCATTCTCATCTGAACCTTAGTGTAAACAGGAACTTGAAAGTCTCCTCTGTCATCTCATTTCTTTGGTAAGCCAAGAGCTTTTTCCCTCTAAGCTAAGGTGAGACTATAACTTAACTGCTGAATTGATGCAACTTGGAGTACATTTGTTTGTTCGTTCATAAGTAATTGAAATTTCCCTTAGTGTTTCTCTGCTTCAAATTGTTCTTTACAACATTCAAAATCCTATTGAAGGCTCAGTTCTTAACGTTTATGTGTTAGCCCCATTCACCTCTATTTTCTCCAAAGCTGCTCATCTGTTAATCAAATGGAAGAATGACTCTCAAGGTGATTTTTAGTTAGCTCTTCTATCCTCTGTTCTTAGAATACTATCTAGATAGAGTCTTGCGCCTAAAGGTAATAGAAGCAGCTCTTCAGTAACTTCCTCAGTAATGTACTTAGAAATATTTTTTAACTAGTTTATGATGCAGTTAACATAGGTACTATTTTTAAAAAATATATATTTTATTGATATTTTACAGAGAGGAAGGGAGAGAGATAGAGAGCTAGAAATGTCGATGAGAGAGAAACATTGACCAGCTGCCTCCTGCACACCCCCCACCAGGGATGTGCCCGTAACCAGTGTACATGCCCTTGACCGGAATCGAACCCGGGACCCCTCAGTCCGCAGACCGACGCTCTATCCACGGAGCCACACCGGTTTCGGCTACATAGGTACTATTTTGATGCCAGGATGCTTAATAACAAGAATAAATAACTTAAAATATTTCACAAAGTTGGAAAACATTTGTTAGTACAGTTTTTTAAACAATTTGTGATAAGTGTATCAGTTGCAAACTTAAACTGTTCTGCCTTAAAAAGCAACAACTGGAAAAGTGCTGATGAATAACGATTTTGTAACTGTTTCTGAAAAGTTTATGATTTCAAGTCTGAACCCATTAACCAAAAAATATAATCCACATCAGAATATACAGTCTGATAATTTAGGCAGTGGGCTTTAGTCCTTAAATCAGTTCATTACATACTTGGAAAATGTTAATTCACTTTGATGAATTTATTTGAATTATAGGTTGAGTATATCCGTCCTTGACTTACTTCAGAAAGTTTATACTATGTAATTTGATTTTGAATATAGAATACAGAATTAAAAGAGATTTTTTTTTAAAAAGCATGAGCCTTTAAAAATCTGAAAGACTTAAAAAAGTATAGTGTTCTATTATGGAATTTTATTGTGAATGCAACATATCTTATTACCTTTGCACTGAGACATTTTGGGAGGAGCATAATCATTTTCTAAATTATAAAGCAATAAATACATGTCTGTGAAAAAAACAAACAGCACAGAAAAATCCTATATAATAAAAGGCTAATGTGCAAATCGACCAAACAGTGGAATGACTGGTCACTATGATGTGCACTCCACCAAGGGACAGTTACTCAAAGCAGGAGCTGCCCCCTGGTGGTCAGTGTGCTCCTACAGGGGAATTGCCACTCAGCCAGAAATTGGACTCACGGCTGGAGACTGCAGCTGCAGTGGTAGGAGCCTCTCACCTCCGTGGCAGTACTAAAGACTCCTCGGGGTCCCAAATTACAAGAGGTTGTAGGCCAGGCTGAGAACCCCTCCTCTCCCATCCCCTGTACATGAATGTCGTGCACCAGGCCTCTAGCATTAAATAAAAAGTAAAGAGTCTTCTATCACCCTCAGCTTCTTTAGTAGTGAGAGGTAGCACTATTATTTCTTATGTATGCTTCCAGGTTTTCTATACATATGCAGGTATATGAAAGGGTGTGTACATTTTTAATATAACACAACCAAAATATTATACACATTATTTTGCAACTTGCTCATTTCATTTAAGAAAATATGGGCATTTTTTCATGTAAAATATGTCTATGGATCTGTACCTCATTCTTGTCATAGTTGTATAGCATTCCATGACATGAATGAACCATTCATTTCCTCCATAACTTTTTAACCGTATTGTCTTGTTTGTTTGTTTTTGTTAATCCTTACCTGAGGATATTTTTTCCATCGATTTTTAGACAAAGTGGAAGGGAGGGGGAGAGACAGAGATAGTATTTTGATACTAGCACAAGACACTTGAACTCTTTTCAACTATATTCTAATTGGTTTGTAATTATACTTCTTGCCTAAGTTTCCAAAAGTTTGTGACACTTATTTATACAAGTATAATTATTTAGCTATCAGAGTACTTAAGTTTTCTTAGTATCATAGAACCACTGGACTGTAGTTTCTTTGACAGAAAAATGTCTTTGAAGATTTTTAGTCTAGTGAATTTCAATCCCAGAACCCACCAAGCTAGTAAAGGAGAATGATGTGCTAGTTTTACAATTTAAAAATCTGCCAAAACCGGTTTGGCTCAGTGGATAGAGTATCGGCCTGCGGACTGAAAGGTCCCAGGTTTGATTCCGGTCAAGGGCATGTACCTTGGTTGTGGGCACATCCCCGGTAGGGAGTGTGCAGGAGGCAGCTGATCGATGATTCTCTCTCATCAATGTTTCTAACTCTCTATCCCTATCTCTTCCTCTCTGTAAAAAAAATCAATAAAATATATTTAAAAATATATAGAGAGAGTTTCACGTAACGTCCAGTGGCGAGCTTCGTAGGGACAGCATCAAGCTTCACGGAGCAGTCGAGGGGTCCCAGAGCAGTCAAGGGGTCTCGAGCATCGCAGAGCATCCGGGGTGGTGAGCTTCATATAGCATCACAGGACAGCGGAGGCCAGGCTAAGCCTAGGGACCCTAACCACACACGATTTCGTGCTCATTGATTGTATATATATATATATATGCCTAAGCAACCAAACAACTGGTCAACCGGTCGCTATGACGTGCACTTAACACAGGAGCTGCCTCCTGGTGGTCGTTGTGCTACCACAGCCAACCTCCTGCAGCCTCTCTAACTGGTTAACCACCTTTGGTCCCTCCCTACAACCAGCCAACCTCCCGTGGCCCCTATCCCTCCAGGTGACCGTCCCCAGTGGCCCGGATTTGAACCTCCCATGGCCCCTCCCCCCAGCTGGCCAACCTCCCATGGCCCCTCCCCCTGGCCAACCTTCTGCCACCCTGATTGGCTCCAATCACCGGCCAGGCCGAGGTACCCCACCCATGCACGAATTTGTGCACTGGGCCTCTAGTATTTAATATGTTGGTAGTATATGTTCATTGATTGAACCTCATCCTCTAAAAAATTAAGGCAATTAACTGATTATTTAGGCCTTCAGAAAAGTCTGAATTATTTATAAGCATTGTTTTCATGCTTCTAATATTTTATAGTGTGTGGTGTTGGTGTGTGTGTGTGTGTGTGTGTGTGTGTGTGTTTTCATGGAAACCACTAGACTGCTGGTTATAATAAGCAACTTAATAGTATAGGTGATTCTAAAACTTGGTACATTGGGTACTATTAAATAGCATTTAAATGTGACCAGACATGTTTTATTAGATCATTAATGTTCACCTTGGGGGAAATATAAAATCATAATTTTATTTCCTAAGGCATACATTAATTAACAAATAAAACATGCCCTGGAGTGTTGTCTTATGACTATAATATAGCTAGTATATTTTCAGTAATTTTTTTTATTTGTATCCTGCAGTGTGCTCTGGGCATAGGGGACCACATGCTTGGACTTTAATGTAGTTAGTTACACAATGCTACAGAACTTTACTCTTTATTTTTATTATTTTTTTGTTTAAAAAGTTCTTTTTCACTATAGAACTTGAAAGATATGTTTCTGTAGTTTTATCGCAGCATTTCTTTTAGACATAAGTTGGATTTACACAGATTTAGAAATACTATATATTTTTCACTTTTCCACCTGGCCCTTAAATTAAATATTTTCCCATATCTTGCAATTATATTCTTTTACTTTTTATTGAATTGCCTGAGTAATAAAAGACATTTGCTTCTATTCTGTTCCATAAATTTTTCCTGAGGAACTAGCTATATTGTTTTGCATCTATTTAGTAAGCTTGTAAGTGTTCTGCTAAAAGACCATTATACTTAGGTGTCTAAATAAGGATATTGTTAAATTAGCAATTGCAGTAAATCAATTAATTAAACTTCCTCTCCTATGTACATTTATAGTTTCTACTATAAATCTTTTTCTTCACTATAGTATATCAAATACTGGCATAATGTTATTTATGAAATATCACATTTCATTAACTTTTATGAAGTGATGACATATTTGAGCAGCAATTCTTAGTTATTTTTTAGTTATTACTAACTTGATTTTTATTTCTGTGTGTAGGATTGTGGATAATATGCCTGTAACATGGTGTTACGATGTTGAAGATGGTCAGAAGTACTGTAATCCTGGATTTCCTATTGGCTGTTACATTACAGATAAGGGTCGTGCTAAAGATGCCTGTGTTATTAATGTAAGTTTGTGATAAAAACGCTATGCTTTTTTTTATTGATTTCAGAGAGAAGAAGGGAGACACACACACACACACACACACCAGTAAGAGAGAAACTTTGATGCACTGCCTCCTGCATACCCCTTATTGAGGATCGAGCCCAAAACCCAGACATGTGCCCTGACCACAAATCGAACCAACGACCTCTTGGTGCATGAACAAAGCTCAACCAGCTGAGCCACATCACCTGGGCTCTAAGCTTCTTTTAAAAATATGGTTTTTGGTAGAAATATTCATTCTTTACCCAGACCTAATTGATATACTCATCAAATGAGTGCAGTTCAGATGTTCTGAATTACAACTACTTAGTTCTTAAATTGAAGTCAAATTAACAGTGTACAAATTTAACTCTGGAACAAAAATAATTCAGATTTAGTTCAACATTTACTTTACTTACTGTGTATTACGTGCGAAGGGCTAGGACTTTTTCGTCCTGATTCTGTTAAAAGTTAAATTCATATCTATATATTTTTATACATAAATCTTATGTATAAAAATATATAGATAATGTAGTGCCAAAGAGATCTCAATGTAAATCCTTGAAATTTGTATTGCAAATTTAAGTCCATGTGTTGCAAAAGTTTGGTTTTACACCTTTTTAAAAAAGTTTGGTTTTACACCTTTGAGGTCATAATAAAGTGAAGACATTAATATTGAAAGTAATTAAAATTATTGGGGATATATATTAAATTAAATTTTGTGTGATCAGGTCACCTTGATTTAATCTATTAATGAATATGACTTGTTAGAAGTTAGCATGAGTTTGGTCATGAAACTGGTTATATCAGTGAACACTTTAGTGAGAATTGACCAGAGACATTGGAATCATTTTGGTTACTAGTTTAGACTGAAGTTATAAACTTCCATGGAGGGAAAGTGTTAAAATGTTTAAGTTTTAGCACACTTAAAATGTAATATTTTAAAATTTATTTTGTAAGTTATATTGTGAAAACCTAGGCAATATTAAATGTATTCTTTATAACAAGCTCTTATTAAGTTTTATGTAAGAATTAAAACATTAAAGAAATGTAATTTGTACCTCTGCCAATTAGTTTGGCTTATAAAGAGTTTAAGCTTAAAACTGAAATTTTTTAATGGGGAAGGATTAATATCCTGCCTAAGCTTAAATGTTCCTAGTTATTGTGACTACTTTTTATGTTTTAACTCTTATATAGCCAGTTTCTACCTTTAACTTTAAATTCTGTTCCACAGTCAGATTTCCATGAAAGAGATACATTTTACATCTTCAACCACGTTGACATAAAAATACACTACCATGTTGTTGAAACTGGGTCCATGGGAGCAAGATTAGTGGCTGCTAAACTTGAACCAAAAAGGTAACTATATAAACATAAAAAGTAATTAAATATAAGTGAAATTTAGACACAAAGAATAAATATTTCAGGCCTTATTAACTTTTCCCTTAATCAGTATTCTAGCATATAATCTTGCATTTCAGGATTGATTTTACTAAAACTCCCTTTGATATGATGTTGTTACTGAGTTCTGGGGGTTTTTTTGGTCAGTGGTCAAGCCAAAATGCCTTTTTGTTTTGTTTTTAAGTCAGGAAGTTTTGACTTTTCCATGTCAGGTTGGAATGGAAAATGTGAGGTGTTTGGAACAGAGTTCCCTTTACAATGGAAAAGCATTGCTTCAGATATTTGCAGCTTGCCCTCTCACAGAGGCCCAGATGAGCTGATTAGTGCTATCATTTTGAAAGTCTCCATGCAGTGTTAGATGCCAGTATATGACAAGTAATTAAAAGGGCATCTCTTTAGCTTGTCAATTTTTTAATGTTAAAGTACCTATTACTAGTTATTTGTGAAGTCTTTTTGATTGAGTATTCCATTTTTTCCAGGAACATCCCCACTACCACCAATTGAATTAGCCATTTTCACTGGTGGTAAAGAAATGCACCCCATAATAAGATGGCAGTTAATTTAAACTCCCTCAGTGTTTGTTTGTTTGTTTGTTTGTTTAAGATTATTTAATGCTTTTCAAGTATAGTGTTTTCAAAAGTTTGTTCCTAATTTTGAGTAATAATTTGTATCCATTCTTATAACTAAGTCCATTATCTGAGTGAAGTAAATGTTTTATACTATTAAATGTGACATGAATAATTTCATGTTTGATTTTCAGCATTGTGAAATATTTACAAAATCTCTAACCTTTATCCCACTTTTTGAAACTGTACTTTATCAGCATCTTTCCAAAATGTTTCTTCCCACAGTTTCAAACATACCAATGTAGATAAACCAGACTGCTCTAAAACCCCCATGGATATAAGTAACAAGGCCTCTGGAGAGATCAAAATTGCCTATACTTACTCTATTAGCTTCAAGGTGAGTTTGTTTTATTTTTAATGTAACTCAGAAATTGATTTTAAATTCATACTAAAACTAATTAAAATATTAATGATCAAGTTTATCAATTATGTAAGCTTTTAATGAGCTGAGTTTTTTAATAGTGTATCAGTGCACCAGGCAATAGAATCATATCCAAAACTAAGTCTTCATTTAAATGAGAAGCATAGCAATTTGGAGAATTGAGTCCGATTAATTAAGCCATAAGAGATACATATAAGGCAAAAGGTAGAAAATAGGCTTAGAAGTTGGTATGAAATTGTCAAAGATACATGCTACAAGCATTTGGGAAAAACACCATTTTTAAATCTGGGTTTGCGTATCTATACACAAGGCTAATATGCAAAGTATCCCCTTAGGAGTTTGACTGGAAGACTGGGAGTTCAGTCGCTCGCTATGATGTGCATTGACCACCAGGGGGTGGCTTGGAATTAAGGAAGGCCCCAACCAGCAGCTGGCAGCCAGTGAAGAGAGGCCCCAACCAGCAGCTGGCAGCTAGTGAGGAGAGGCCCTGGCCGGCAGCCAGAGGCCCTGATTGTCCCTGATCACAGACCAGGCCTGGGGACCCCGCCCGTACATGCATTTCCTGAACTGGGCCTCTAGTACACTTAAATTAAAAGTTTCCTGATGGTAGATGATCTATATAGGTTCATAGGGAAATAAAGGGGTAATGTTTAATTAATGGAGAAGTTTTTAAGGAGGAAAGTAAACGTTTATTTTATGAGGATCTTAGGCAGTATTCCACTCCTATTTTTAATAAACTATTTTGACAATTCAGTTTAGTTGTGACATTTACTATCCCCATATAGTGTGTAATTTTGTAAGCCTAGTACAATAAACAGTATATATTTCTTTCTAGGTATTAAGAGCTCTGTGTGGGTGACACCTGCCAGATGTTCAGTGTGCCTAGTTTATAATTTGGTCTACTTAAGTGTCTTATAGGTGTAAATAGATGGTGTCAAAGCAAATAAGTTATTCCACTTAATTTTCTGAAAAAATTAAATATAGCCCTAAATTTTAATATCTAAAATACACCCTTACTATTTAAAATTTAAAGCAAGATTTTGAAAAAGTACAATTAAATAGGTACTTGTAGGAACTCTTATTATTTTTTATTTACTATTTAATCTCATCCTGATTTTCCTGAGACTTGAGTAAATTGAAACTCCCTGAATCTCATGACTAACCCAAATTATGATAATGAGAAATTGCATTTGTTGATTGAATGAAAGGTCAAGCTGAGAATGGAAATTTGGGAATTCTTAATATATTTTGTCAGCAAATGCTTATTTAAATGCTTATTTGTTTTGTTTTTAATCCCTATAGGAAGATAAAGAGATCAGGTGGGCATCTAGGTGGGATTATATTCTGGAATCTATGCCTCATACCCACATTCAGTGGTTTAGGTAAGACTATAATTAATCTGCTTTCTGTTCTATACTTATTCTATTCTTTGTCCCTTTAAACATCTGATTCACTCTAATTCTCCATAGTTATTCAAAAGTCTGACCTTTTACATCAGAGATGGGTTCAGTCCTGGATTTAAGTTATGGTTATGAGTCAGACCAGGTCACTCCATTTTTCAGAGTCCATTTCTCTATCTAGAAATAGCTGCCTCATGGGACTGTTCTGAGGGTTAAAGGAAATAATGAAACAGCATTTGAGCACCTTACCTGGAAAGGAAGAGTGCTCAATAAACAAACTACTGCTATCGTTATGACTACTTATTCTCTCTTAAAAGAGTGACTCAAAACTTTTATCTGGAAAATTGTTCATAGTACTATTGCTCTTCTTTTCCTACTTTCTCAACTACCCTTTGACATTCATTAATTTACTGAGTAAATTTGTTCTTCATAAATTTCTTGAGGAACAGATCAGTCCTTTGTTGATTCTTACAGCTTGTGTTGCACTGATTTGGGCGCCCTAATTATTTAATAACTAGTAGCCCTGCACACAAATTCGTGTGCCAGTAGGTCGCTGCTGCCCTCCTGTAGCTTCCCATACCACCCCCATAGCTTATTTCCCTGCCCCTCCTGTAGCTGTCCGCCACTACTTGTAGTTCGCTGCCCCACTCTCCTGCAGATCCGTGATCCAGGTTACTCACTCGGTCGTTACACCTCATGGCTTAATGAGTAATTAGCATATTCCTCTCTTATTATACAGGATGCTGACCATGGCGGTGGGGGGGAACTCTAGTTCTCAGCGGACCACAAAATTATGTTATAAGTGTACAAAGTTATGTATACACTGGAAGGACACATAGCATAATATAGTTCATTAAATTTATTGAATTTTAGGTAAAATTTTTATTTTGAAAAATACAGTATTAATGTTATTTAGTAAACAGCTTTAAAAGGCGTTTCACTGTTGCAAAGATTAAGATACAGATTAATCCTGACGTGTATTTCTACAGCATTATGAATTCCCTGGTCATTGTCCTCTTCTTGTCTGGAATGGTTGCTATGATTATGCTACGGACACTGCATAAAGATATTGCCAGATATAATCAGATGGATTCTACGGTGAGTGAAACATTTGAACCGTTCTTCTGTTCCAAGAAATGTCTTTATATTTCCTTTGGAAAGGTTTGATTTTTAAAAATTTTTTCAATTACAGTTTTTATTCAGTATTGTAGGTGATCAGAATAGTGGCTCAACAATTACATATTTTGCAAAATGGTTCCCCAATATGGAAAGATTTTAAATAATAACTTTAGGTAGAATGTGCGAAAGCATGGCCCTGCCCACCTGTGCGCATCTCACCCACCCAGCCTTGACCCCTAACCTCTCCACCCAGAGCTCTAGTGCACTGGCCCCACTCCGGAGCCCTCCTGCCTTCTCTGGACGCTTTGAGCCCCACCCTCAGTCCCGCCTCCTCCGGGCGCCTCCCTGCTTCCGCCCTGTCATGGCCCCAGAGGAGAGCATGGAAGCCTCCCACCTGCTTTGGAGTTTCAAGCACTGCTTCCCCTGGCAGGTGGACAGTGGGTACGCTGAGTGTGAGCAGTGGTCGGCAAAGAACTGCACAAAGGAGGGCACTATGGGCTCTCTCCTCCACCCTCCGCACCACAGGATGGTCCCACCTTCTTGGGCCACCTCCCCCCTTCTGTCCCATCTCTGGAGCATCGTGGCGGCTCCAGCCCGCCTAGCATGCAGCCTCCTACTAAACAGTCGTTATGGCATGGGGGCATCACAACCATTAGCATATTAGCTCTTAATTACATAGGATTTTTTTCAAAAGTTATCCTGAATTCACATTTTCAAATAAAATGATCGTTAAGAATTTGGCATTTTCTAGAAAGTCACCCACCACAGCATAGAGAACTGAACTGTTCACAGCCTCATCTGTGTCAGTATTTTGGTGCAGAGTGTAGGTGCACAGCTGGTTCTATCCTCTTTTTTACTTATATGCTGTCAGGTCTGTCAGTTACTCCATTCCCAGCATACACTCAGTGTGTGAAACAGCAAAGTTGAGTGAAATAACTCCCAAGAAATTTTTATTTGTGTGTATATTTAATTTTTAAAAATTTATTTTAATTGAACCTTTATCATTTCTACCTTTTGGTATATTCAAAGTAACTTACTATCCCGTCCTCATTTATTCTCAAACAATTTAAATTCCATAATGTTATATATTTTATAGCTTTTCATTTATAACAGCTATTTAACAAAATTTCCATAAGAGCCACAGTAACTTGTCATAAATACAAAAAACTCAGATTTTTATTGTTTTCTCTTCCCCAGCCTCTTAGCTTCCCTCTTAACCTTTCTGTTGTCTTCTAATTAGAAAAGAACATGTTAATGTTTATAAGCTTTTTAGCACCTCTATTCTATAATCCTTTCTCATCCTTTTTTTAATGTTTTATTATATATTTTATTAAAATAATTTCAAGATACTTTGTTCATAATTGGCATTTCCAAATAATCACTGAGTTAGTGGCATTTTCTTAATTTAATCAGAGGTGAGCCATGGGACACAGGGTCAGGGCAACCCTCCTTCCAGTCTTGCTACTATTCTTTTCCTACCTCCAGTTTCTTGCTGTAGCAGTCAGAGCAAATCTGTTCAAACATAAACCAGATCATTTACTCCTGATCACAACCCTTTAGTGGCTTTCCATTTTACTTAGAGTGAAAGCCAGAGTCTTTGCAATAATCTGGAAGGATCATTGCTTTTCTCTATACCTCAATGTTCATCCCTCAAATATTTACATGTCTCTCTCCCCTACCTCCTTCAAGTCTTTACTGAAACATGATCTTCCCATGTTCTCCACCCAACATACATATCCATACCTCCTGATTTTTTCTATAGCACTTCCACCATCTAATGTACTATGTATTTGTTTACTTATTGTCTATCTTACCAATGAGAACACATACTCATGAAAACAGGGATTTTTCTGTTAAACTCACTGTAGTATCACTGGTGTTTTGAACAGTTCAGGGCATATAATTGGTGCTGAATAAATATTTGTTGAATACATGAATAAGCTAGTCAGTCCTTTATGTATCACATTTGTTGGCATATTGCTGAGCTCGAGGTAGGCAAGAAACGAATCTAAGGACTACCCCCACTGCATTACCCTGCCCCCCAGAAAAGTGCCCTGAGGCCAGAGCAAGAAACAACACAAGCACAGGAGGTCAAAGTTCTCCTTTAAGGCAATGCTTATATAAAGTCTTTTAATCAATTGAGAAACTAAATCTTGGGTCATTAGTGAGGGAGCTGAACCTCAGTCTTCGCCTACATTAAGCCTGTCTTCTTGAAGGGGAGTAGGGAGGGCAAAATGATGCTAGCTTTGTAAGTGCCTTTTGATTCTTGGCAGATTCAAGTAGAAATTCTCTGAAGGAAAGTTTTCCAAATTTAGCTACAGGATTCTTATAATTTAAGAACAAAATATGGTCTATTAGTAGAAATTCACAAAAATGTATAATGACAGATTTAGAGACACACACACACACAAGATTTCAGATACTAGAACTATTAGATACAGAGTATAAAATATATGGAAAAGTAATAAGCTTTCAAAACAGATGAAAGATTAGAATCCATAGATATAGGAAACAATATATCCCAAGCAGACTAAATACAAATAAATCCACACCTAGATCAACTGACAAAAATCAGGCAGAGGATCAACAAAAATAAACAAGCTAGCAGGAGGAGCTCAAAGACAGAATATCTTTAAATTGGTGAGAATATCTTTAAATTATTTGCATAGCATTAAATATCCAGAGAAGCTATCTTTCAAAAATAAAGATGAAATACAGTTGACAACAGACCTTCACCGCAGGAATTTCTGTAGAATTACTTTAGCAGAAAACACATAATCTATAACAATGTATAATAATAGAAGCATAATATACTAATTAGACAGGACATCCTTCCCTATGTCCTTCCCTATGATCATCTGGATGATCTTCCAGATGAAGCGGGGGCTGCGAGGGAAGGCTGGGTGCTGGCGGCCAGTGGAAGGAAGGCCTACTCTTGCATGAATTTCGTGCATCAGAAGTTTAAATGTTTGATATGATAATGTGTTGGGGATTGAGGACTTGGGCACTTTGTAGTTTACAAGAATATTAATTGGTGTAAGTTATGGAAGGCAGTTTGGCAATGTTAGATTATAATGTAATTTGACCCAACAGTTCTGTTTCCAGAAACTAGTCAGGATGCAAAGGATTTTACTATTGTTATTTTTCATCTTAAAACAATGAATATATGTTGTTTATAATAGTAGATTTCAATTATGGAATATTCGTTCAGTGGAATATACTTTGTAAGCATTAAAAAGAATGAGGCAATGCTGTATATACAAATGTGGAACAGCACCGCATGATACTATTAGACTAAAAAGATAAGTTATGAAATAGCCTATATAATAAAGATGTAATATGCAAATGGTGGTTATGCCATGAAGTGTAATGACAAACCACATAAAGACCAGATAACGGATTAGCAGGAAGGTGGGGCAGCGAGCTACAAGCGGAGAGCTATAGGAGGGGGCAAGGCAACAAGCTATGATGGGGGGCTGGGGAGTTGGGGAGGAACTACAGGAGGGCAGGGCAGTGGGCGGAGAGCTACTGGTGCACAGATTTATGTGTAGGCTTCTAGAGGTATATAATAAGCTACCATTTGGGGGTGGGGTGGGCAGGAAGAAACTATTCATGCATTTGTTCCCTATAACAATAATAAAAACTAGTCACGTTTGTTTACTCCAAGAAAGGGGACCTAACTCGTTATTGGAAACAGCTTTCACTTACATTGTTTGAATGTTTCAGTATAGTTGTTCAATAAAAAATAATCAGAAATGGTTCCTTGTCTAGCTAATGTATTACATCACCTAAAAGAAGAGATGCATATAATTTCCACACATACTTTTAACACAGACATTCATACTGGCAAGGAGATTAGTAGATCCATCACTCTGGGCCAACAGTTATCAACTCATGTTCAGTTTTGTTTTATCTGTAGAATCCCACCTACTCTTCCCCTACCCCCAATTACTTTGAAGCCAATATCAAAAATAATTTTATTTAATCCACTTAGAGCCCTTGTACTTTTAATAAAACTTCAATTTGTACATTCCTCGTAAATGACAAGGTAAAGTCTAACTCCCAGTGTGTGTGTTGTGTACCAGCAAAATAGGTATGAGATATAGTTTATTTTGGAGATTAATGAATATAGGTTGAAAAGGATAGAGAGTGATTAAAAATTAAGACGTTAAGATGGATCATAAAGCTTAGACTAGAACTAGGTAGGTATCACGTCTTTGTATTTCTTTTTAAAATTTCATTGTAACTGTAGTATTAGTAGACTATAACACACAGCATTCCTTTAAAACAATTCAGGAAAACTGTAAATGCTCCATAATTCGAGCATTATACTTCAAAATTGAAATAAATATTAACATTTGTAAGTTTAAAAAAAATTTTTCTGTATCTCTTTCAGCTGTGAATAAACTGTCTAGTTGTCTTGGTGATGTCACATGACAAACAATTTCATTTTCTTTTTAGGAGGATGCCCAGGAAGAATTTGGCTGGAAATTAGTTCATGGTGATATATTCCGTCCTCCAAGAAAAGGGATGCTGCTGTCAGTCTTTCTAGGATCGGGAACACAGATTTTAATTATGACATTTGTGACTCTGTGTAAGTGTTAAGTACAAATTAAATAGAAAATACTTTTTCTAAATAACTAGAGACCCAAAGCACGAAATTCGTGCAAGGGCCTTGGCCCTGGTCCCGTCTGCTGCCACAGCTGGGGGCCTCTGCCACGAGCCCCGCCCACTGCAGCTTTGTCTAAAAGGACGGATGTCTGGAAGGACGTCCAGTCTAATTAGCATATTAGCTTTTATTATTATACATAGATTGTTTGAAAACCAGTTTTTCTAAGTGAGGTAGATAGGCTAGCTGTCTCTAAGAGTCCTTTTGGTGTTTAAATCTGTGTTTTGGCTGCATGTGATTTGGGGTGGGATAAGCTGTGCCCCAAAGCTGACCCTTCATATTACTGTTCAGGTGCATAGAGACCAGCCCCTGTCATAGCACTGCAGCCGGAGATGACCAGGTCCTGAAACATCATCTGGGTCTGAGTCTAGGTGGGTCATGCAGGCTGACTGTCCTCACTGGGAGCAGTATGATTAGATCCCAAGACATTCAGTGAGAAAGACCAAAAGAAGAGTGAGTGGGGCAGGAAGGTTTTTGTATACCTTTCTCATCTTGGAAGGATTTTAGGAAGCAAGACCTCTATCTTTCCCTAGCAGTGTTCAGGAAAGATCTTCCTCGGGGTCGGGGAGGAATGGATCTCCTCCTTTGCCACCTGAAAATCTTCAGGAATTTTACTTAATTTTTGTCAATTAAATCAATCAATTTTTAAAAATAGACTTAATTTAGAGGTATTGATTGGCCACAGGAGTAGTTCTGATACTCTTATCTCCAAGGTCTTCCAGTTTTCCTAATTTTAAGAGAGAAAAAAAAGTTTGAATAGAGTTTTCTAAATTTTGCATTTATTTATTTTTATGTTTCCTTCATGTTGCCTGTTAATGATGAACAGTAACAAATAAATAGTACTAGAAGAATTCAGAAACCTTTTAATAATTTTTAAATCATTAAATGACCTTTTAATAATTTTTTTCAGTGAACATTTGTTCTTATGTTCAGTGCATATAAATATTTAATACTAAAGTCATTTTCTGTTAGTAAAATTCCAAATTTTTATAATTTACTTGTTCCCTATTTTATTCTTTTTTTAATTGATTTTTTACAGAGAAGAAGGGATAGGGATAGAGAGTCAGAAACATCGATGAAAGAGAAACATCTATCAGCTGCCTCTTGCACATCCCCTACTGGGGATGTGCCCGCAACCAAGGTACATGCCCTTGATCAGAATCGAACTCAGGACCCTTCAGTCCGCAGACAGACGCTCTATCTATTGAGCCAAACCGGTTTGGGCCTTTTTTTATCCTTTGATTAAATTCTGTCTTGTCTCTCATGTTTGAATGTTACAAGGCTTTTTCACCCCAGAGGGCCTTTTAAAAGGAACAAAAAATAAATTCTAACTACATAAGTGCTTTACAAAGAGGATTATCACTTTGAAATGTCTGGCACCTGAACATGAACTACTGACTTAATCTCCAGGTTCAGTTTGAAGACTAATTTGAAGATCAACTAGAATATGTGTTTATTTAGTAAGGAGATACAGCTGCTATGGGTAGGGCTATAATTAGTAAGTATATTAAACTGAAGAGGGTAGGATGGCAGAAGTAGAAGTAGGGTGGAGCTAGAGCAGAATAGATGCTTGAGGGTAAAATTCTTCTTTAAAATTTTATTTGGAGCTGCCTTCTGCCACTGTCTGGTCTTTGGGTTAGCTAGGAAATGAACTTGCGAGGAAGGAAAGTTTCAGAGAGCCTAGGATAGGAAATGATAGGGATCATTTCCCTTAAAAGCTTGAATATGAACGTTTTAGCTTCAGAACAGTCCATTTCTCAGTCCCGAGGGGCGGAGTGCATATTAGCTAAAATTCTGGTAGATCTGACGTTGGTATTTAAATCTGTGTTTTCCTGCTGATTATGAATTTCTCCTCTTGCCCCCTCAGTGCTGATCAGAAGGTATGCATGGACATGTACTTGGTTATATGCACCTCAGGGGAAATACCAGGAACTTTCTTGTTCCTGGGGTTAGAAAGCTACTTGACTTTCTGTACAAGTCATAACTTCTGAGTTTCAGCTTAAAGTTAGAAGTCTTTTATTAGTAGAGAGGGTTATACAGAGAAGAACAAATAAAACTAACCAACTGAATAAGGGTAGGAACTAGAATTTCCCAAAGTCACTGATCAGGTCTTTCAGCAACTTGTATTCAAAAAGTTAATATTACTATGAAATCTTTCTTCCCTATTTTATTCTCTGATTAGATTCTGTCTAGATTGTGTCTTATGTTTGAAAGTTACAAGGGTTTTTTACCCTAGAGGACCTTTAAAAACCAACAAAAAGTAAGAATATTTCATAGTGGGAGTATTTGTATTGATGTTACTATTTTTTATTATTATTGTTTAAAGTACTACATATGTCTCCTTTTTCTTCCATCGATCCCTCCCTGGCCACTCCCACCCCCCAGGAAAAGGCCCCACCGCCTCAGTGTTTGTGTCTATTGGCTATGCAATATGCATCCATGCAAGTCCTTTGGTTGATCTCTTGCACCTTCCCCATAACCCTCCCCTGCCTTCCCTCTGAGGTTTGGTGGTCTATTTGGTGTTCCTCTATCTCTGGGTCTATTTTTGTTCATCAGTTTATGTTGTTCATTATATTCCACAAATGAGTGCCATCATGTGATACTTATCTTTCTCCAACTGGCTTATTTCACTTAGCATAATGCTCTCCAGGTCCATCCATGCTGTTGCAAATGGTAAAAGTTCCTTCTTTTTTACAGCAGTGTAGATGTGCCACTGTTTGTTTAATTTTATTTTATTGTTTAAAGTATTACAAATAGTAGTGCATATGTCTCCCTTTTTTCCCATTGACCTTCCCCCAGCCTTCCCTACTCCCCAGCACATGCCCTCACCTCGTCACCCCCCCCCCATGTCTAGTGTCCATTGGTTATACTTATTTGCAAGCATACAAGTCCTTTGGTTGATCTCTTACCTCCCCCCCAAACCCTCCCCAGCTTTCCTGCTGTAGTTTGACAGTCTGTTTGATGCTTCTCTGCCTCTGTATCTATTTTTGTTCATCAGTTTATGATGTTCTTTATTATCATAAACTAGGTGCACACATTTATGCACCTTGAAAGGAACTGGGGGCCAGCACCCCCGCCTGGCCCCTCCTGTTGCAGCTCCTGGTCCCCTGTCTGCTGGCAGCCCTGCTCCCGCTGCCACCACCCCCATGCACTGAGGGCACCAGCCCTACTCACACTCACTGATGGCACAGAGCGATTGGGGCTGGCGCCAGCAGTGGGTGCAAATGGTGGTTGCTGCCCTGATTGCCCCTAAGGAACAGGGGTTATGGAGAAGCCCTCACTCAAGGGTGATCAGGGCTGGCAGCTGTTGCTCACATCTACTGATGCTACTGAGTGATTGGGATTCACAATGGGCACCAGCAGTGGATGTGAACAGTGGTGCCGGCGGTGGGTGCGAGTGGCAACTCTGGTGCCATCAGTGAGTGTGAGTAGGTCTAGTGCCGGCAGCAGATAGGAGTACCTGGTGGGATCATGGTGCGAAGGAAGAATTTTCAGTAACCACCAGAGGCTCACCATGATGACAGTGACCAATGCCCCACCTTGGTTTGGCATCCTGCTCACCTGCTCCACCATCCCGCCACAGCCAATGCCTACCATGTTTCACACACGCCCCCTGGTGGTCAGTACACGTCATAGCTACTGTTTCAATTGTTCCGCCATTCAGTCTATTTGCATACTAGCCTTTTATTGTATAGGATGAGTGAGATCATGTATTTTTCTTTCACTGACTGGCTTATTTCACTTATAATGCTCTCTAGTTCCATCCATGCTATTGCAAATGGTAAGAATTCCTTCTTTTTTACCCCAGCGTAGTATTCCATTGTATAGATGTACCATAGCTTTCTAATCCACTCATCTGCTGATGGGCATTTAGGCTATTTCCAGATCTTAGCTATGATGAATTGTGCTGCTATGAACATAGGGGTGCATATATCCTTTCTGATTGGTGTTTCTAGTTTCTTGGGATATATTCCTAGAAGTGGGATTACTGTGTCAAATGGTAGTTACATTTTTAGTTTTTTGAGGAAATTCCATACTGTTCTCCACAGTGGCTACACCAGTCTGCATTCCCACCAGCAATGCATAGGGTTCCTTTTTCTCCACATACTCGCCAGCACTTGCTGTTTGTTGATTTCTTTTATGATAGCCATATTGGCAGGTGTGAGAATGACAGGAATCTCGTTGTTTTGATTTGTATCTTGGATGATTAGTGACTTTAAGCATGTTTTCATATGTCTCTTGGCCTTCCTTATGTCTTCTTTCAAAAAGTGTCTATTTAGGTCCTTTGCCCATTTTTTATTGGATTGTTTATCTTCCTTTTGTTAAGTTCCTTGTAAATTTTAGAGATTAAACCCTTATCAAAGATAGCATTGGCAAATATGTTCTCCCATACAGTGGGCTTTCTTGTTGTTTTGTTGATGGTTTCTTCAAAAGCTTGCAGAATCTTTTTGTTTTCATATAGTCCCATTTGTTCATTTTCTCCTTAGTTTCTATTGCCCTAGGAGCTGTATCTGTAAAGATATTGGTACAATTTATATCTGATATTTTGCTGCCTATTGATTCTTCTAAGATTTTTATAGTTTCCTCTCTTACATTTAAGTCATTTATCCATTTTTAGTGTATTTCTGTGTATGGTATAAGTTGGTGGTCTAGTGTAATTTTTTTTGCATGTATCTGACCAATTTTCCCAGGACCATTTATTGAAGAGACTGTCTTGACTCCAGTATATGCGCTTGCCTCCTTTGTCAAATATTGAGCATTAATGGCTTGGGTTGATTTCTGGGTTCTCTGTTCTATTCCATTGGTCTATATGTCTGTTTTTGTGCCAGTACCAGGCAGTTTTGAGAACAGTAGCTTTGTAATATAGCTTGATATCTGGTATTGTGGTCCCTCCAAATTTGTTCTTCTTTCTCAGAATTGCTGTGGCTTTTTGGGGTCTTTTTTTATTCCAATTGAATTTTTTGGAGAGTTTGTTCTAGGTTTATAAAATATGCCCTGGGTATTTTAGTGGGGGTTGCATTGAATCTATAAATTGCTTTGGGTAGTATGGACATTTTAATGATATTGATTCTACTAATTTATGAACATGGTATATTCTTCCATTTGTTTATATCTTTATCTCTTTTTTCAGTGTCCTGTAGTTTTCCCAGTACAGGTCTTTTACCTCCTTGGTAATGTTTATTCCTAGGTATCTTAACTTTTTTGGTGCAATGGTAGATGGGATTGTTTTTTTAGTTTCTCTTTTTGTGAGTTCATTATCCTAATATATAAAGAGCTACGGTCCATAACATCCAAAACGACTGAATGGCCGACCAAATGTGAGGCTGCACACAGCAGGCTCGGGTGGGCGGGGACTGGTGAGTGGGCTGAACTGCTGATCTCTCTGTCCCTCCTGGGTCTCGGACTCTATGACAACCCAGCACTGACTGCCACAGGTGCCGCAGCGACCTAGCACTGACTGCTGCCGCTGCTAGTGCTGCGGTGACCCAGCACTGACTGCCACCACCAAGGTGGGTGCGATGTGATTGACTGGGGCCACCCCACCATCATCCCATAGAGGGAAGCTCAGGCCACCGGCCGGGGTGGGGGGGGGGGGAGCCTCTGCAACTGCCCCAACGAGGGAGGCCCAGACTACATGGCTGGCATCAGTGCGCCGGACTTCTCTCTGCAGGGCAATCAATCGCGGGGCTCCTGGACTGCGAGAGACCGCAGGCCAGGCTGAAGGACCCCTCCCCGCCTGAGTGCATGAATTTCGTGCAACAGGCCTTTGTTGGTGTATAAAAAAGCCATAGATTTCTCAGTGTTCATTTTGTATCCTGTTACATTGCTGAATTCATTTATTAAGTCCAGTAGTTTTTTTATGGAGTCTTTAGGATTTACTATGTACAATATCATGTCATCTGAGAATAATGATAGTTTTACTACTTCTTTTCCAGTTTGGATGCCTTTTATTTATTCTTCTTGTCTGATCACTATGGCTAGTACTTCCAGTACTTTGTCAAACAGGAGTGGTGAAAGTGGGTATTCCTGTCTTATTTCTGTTCTTAGGGGAAATGGTTTTAGTTTTTGCTGTAGGTTTGTCATATAAGGCTTTTATTATGTTGAGGTATGATCCCACTATTCCCACTTTGCTGAGGGTTTTTATGAGGAAAGGGTGTTGGGAAGGCATGAGTGGGGGGACGTGGGATAAGGACACATATGTAATACCTTAATCAATAAAATAAATAAATAAGAAAGGGTGTTGGATTTTGTCAAATGCTTTTTCTGCATCAATTGATATGGTTATGAGATTTTTGTCTCTCAATTTGTTTATGTGAAGTATCACGTTTATTGATTTATTTATATTCTACCAGCCTGCATCCCCAGAATAAATCCCATGTGGTCATGATGTATGATCTTTCTAATGTAATGTATTGATGTTATTTTTAAAAGCTATATTTGAATTTTAGAAGAGCTGAAAGTACTAATGAGCATTCGGTCGGCCTCCTCTGATAAGTTCCACTCTTCCAAAGTGGAACTTGCCTTATGTATGATCTATTAATGCAGTCCCTTAAATATTACTAAGATTTAATGTGGCTGCATAGTAAGATAGTGTACTTGCATGAAGTTGTGTCTAGTTTATTATTTTTAAAGTGTGTTATTTTTAATTTATTGATTGGTTTGAAAGAGAGAGAGTAAAAGAGACAAACATTGATTTGTTGTTCCACTTATGTATGCATTCATTGGTTGATTCTTATATGTGCCTTGACTGGGGATCAAACCTCCAACCTTGGTGTATTAGGACAACGCTCTAACCAACTGAGCTACCCGGCCAGGCTAAAAAAGTGGGGCCTTATATCACTTCACAACAAAGAAAACATTACTAAATTGTGTAACTTTAAATTACTTGTTTTTTAGTTTTCGCTTGCCTGGGATTTTTGTCACCTGCCAACAGAGGAGCACTGATGACTTGTGCGGTGGTCCTATGGGTGCTGTTAGGCACTCCTGCAGGCTATGTCGCTGCCAGATTCTATAAGTGTAAGTAAAGGCCATCCTGACTAGGTATCAGATCAGGAATCCAATATGCCATATCATTGTGTCTGAGCCTTGATGTCTGCTTGTTGATGCTTTAAACCAGCGGTCACCAACCTTTCAGACCTCACGGACCACCAGTGATCTGCAGACTACCGGTTGGCGACCACTGTTTTAAACAATATGTGTTATAGGTGTGCATTCTTATTTAAAAGAAGCTTGTGAAGTGGATGACTATCCCTAGATTTATTTGTTCAAAGATGCTTATACAGTGAAATAGGCAAATGTACGCTGCTTATCCACCATCCCATCTTTTCTTTTACTTTTGACTTAATAAGTTCAGCTAAACAATTTAATTTGCTACATTTATGGAAACGTGAACTAATGAAAAAAGTCTATAAATAGTTACCACCAATTTAATCACTAAAGTAATAAATACAGGTATGCCTTTACTTACATGAGAAAAATTATTCTTATAATTAATGTAATATTTATAAAAATAAACTGTATTTAAACTAAACTAAGATCTCACTATTTTAAAGAGCCTTGGAGTAAGTTACTTTTGTAATATAGTTGGTTGCAATCTCTTATATTCTTACTTTCCAAAAAAAAAGTTCAGCGGATAAAAAGATCAAGGCCACAGAGTAAAGATGGGTTGGAATTAGATGGCTTAGAAAGCTGCTTCGCCAGGGGCAGTGATTGCCAGAGTTTGCCTGCTTTAGGAATCCTGAAATCCACTAAGATGGTTTCATAGGTAATCTGTGAATTAAAGTGCCAGGGAGATGGGACTGAGCTAGGGTTAATAATGATTAAGGCTTGAGCTAAAACAGTAGAGTTACATAGCTGGCCTTAACGCATGGTTGGCTTGACTCAACCCTAAGTAGAATTATTAGTTAGATTTTGCCACATAAAATTTTCTCGAGTATATAAAGTCTGTGTATATATATACATAAGTATGTTTAATTTCTGTTAATTTTGTCAAGTTTTTTCTGCATCCTTAAAAAGGACACAGAATTAAGGTGGTCATGTATATTTTAATACATGTCAGATAATGGTTGGACCACTGCTTGTATATAAACTTCCCACACTCTTTTTTTTCTAATATATTTTTATTAATTTCAGAGAGGAAGGGAGCAGAAGAGAGATAAAAACATCAATGATGAGAGAGAATCATTGATCGGCTGCCTCCTGTATATCCCTCACTGGGGATTGAGCCAGCAACCCGAGCATGTACCCTGATCGGGAATTGAATCAGAAACTCTGGTTCATAGGTTGATGCTCAACCACTGAGCCACGCCAGCTGGGCCCCCATTCTTACTGTTTCAGCTATGCTGACTTTCTTTCAGTTCTTCAGTCAGGTATTGGACCCTTACACCTGCCTAAGGACCTTCCTATATGCTGTTTCCTCTTCTTGAAGTTCCAGTCCATACTTCCTCATCCCAGACAAATCCCTCTTTAACCCCTCTTCATTCTTAAGATTTCCCAGTTACAGATTAAGTAGCATATTAATCAGGCAGAATGTTCTGAGAGGTGCTATTCCATGGCCTCAGTCACAAAGTACTTCATTATGTAGAATCATTTCCGATGTTTCAAAAGATATTTTTGAATTGTATTACACCCAAAATCAGTAATTTCACAATATCTCTTGAGAATAGTACTCTGACTTCAAATCATATATATAATTGTCATTTTCTTTTAGGCAAGTAGTACTTGTTTATAAATTTTTTTAACGCTTTTAAACAAAGTTGTTCTCAGATATCACCCAGTTTCATTCCAACTTTTAAACTGGGAGCAGAGGAGTACTTTTACTTTTTATTCTATATTCTTGAGCTTTTGGGTTTTTTTAAGAGAAGAAAAAAATTGAAGAGGGAAGGAGCAAAGGAGAGTAAAATGTTTGTAAGCAAATCTGTTCTGTCAAGTGATCATAACCCTTCTACTCATAATTACCTAATCTGACACTGATCTCCCACCTCCACCCTCCTTCTAGCAGAAACTGCAGTGCTAGAGGAATCTTTACAATTCAGACTTACTATGGAAGTTTAAATGTGTTGCATGTCAGGGCTTTAGGGTTCTTGGTTTTATAACAAACTAGAGACCCAGTGCATGTGGGGTCCCTTGGCCTGCCCTGCACCCCCTCGCAATCCGGGACCCTCGGCAGATGTCGGGTAGCCGGTTTTGGCCGGATCCACAGGCCCGCTCCAGACAGGAGGGAGCTCAGTCCTGTGCATTGAGTATCTGTCCCCTGGTGGTCAGTGCACATCATAGCGATTGGTCAACTCATCAGTCAGTTGTTTAGGCTTATACAGAGAGAGATTGAGACTGACCTCAATATAAAAAAGAATCTCTTAACATGCCCTTTTTCTACTCAGTCTCATTGAAACTTGCCTAGAAGATAGGTTTGTTTTATTTTGAAGTAGAAAAAAAAAAGAATGGAAAAGAAAAACTGGTATGGATGACTTTCCTTTGATACTAGATTTATTTTATGTTGAAGAAAAAATCATTAGAGCAGGACTTACCTAGGGCAGTCTTGTGATGTGCATCTCTGATTTGACTCACTTGAGTAAGGAATAGCAAATAATTTTTTAGTGCCATTGTCTATGAAAAGGCACCTAGGACTCTCTGACAGTTTGTCTAATACCAGACTTGAGTATAACTTTGAAGAAAAGTCTTTATGTTATGCCATTTGTTTTCTTCTACAGCCTTTGGAGGTGAGAAGTGGAAAACAAATGTTTTATTGACATCATTTCTTTGTCCTGGGTAAGTGACTTTTTCCATTAATAACTTTCTTAACATAGTCATATTGTATGTTTAATCCATTAAATCTTTAATTTTTTCTGTCTCTAACCTATGTACTCAAGATAATGAATTGAATTTTTCAAAAGGGGTAAAATGAATATTTAATAAACTTTTGTAGAATGATTAAGTCTTTGTTTTAGCCTGTGGAAGCTAGTATGGCATGTCATTGTGTATACTGTGTTTTAAAGCTTTAGGCATGATCATAGAAAGGAGTCCTCGCCTGAGATAATTCAGGCAGCGGATACATTTTCAGGGTTTTTTGTTTGTTTGTTTTAATATATTTTATTGATTTTTTACAAAGAGGAAGAGAGAGGGACAGAGAGTTAGAAACATCGATGAGAGAGAATCATCGATCAGCTGCCTCTTGCACACCCCATACTGGGGATGTACCCGCAACCAAGGTACATGCCCTTGACCAGAATTGAACCCGGGACCTTTCAGTCCTCAGGCCGATGCTCTATCCACTGAGTCAAACCAGTTTCAGCCATTTTCAGGTTTTTATCGAAAGCTTTACTGCTTTGTAGAGTTAATTCAATTATATAGAGTAACATATACCAAAATTCTTTTGAAAAATTTTAGAAACCACCACATATAAAAACAAACCAAAAATGTCCCTGTGGGGATAGTTTCCAATAGCAAGTATCTGATGTACATATAACCCTAGAAATAGAACCCATTTCTTCCCAACTCCCCAAACTCTCCCTATCTGGTGGACAAGAACTAGCCTCTGGATAGTCTGCAGCAATAAAGGAAGCCAAAGGTTACCTGTAGGAGCCAGGACTGTTTCACTTGCAGCCAGAAGTGAAGGAGTAACAATAGCCAGAATTTTAATAAACATTTTAGATTAATATTCTCAGGGTTTTTTTTTTTCATCTCTTTTGAAGATTCCCATGCCTTTCAGCCATTTATGTTCTATTCAAATTTTTATGCTTTTCTCAAACTATATCTTTCGTCCTTTTTTTTTCTGCTGTCAACTTAGAAAGTGTCCCTCCTTACCAGGACTCAGCCATAATTTCCTTCAGAATCTTGCCTTTCAAACGTCCTTCCTGATCTCTAACAGCTTCCATTTCTCCCTTTCTCTATGTTCTGTTCATGTGTTTCATATGTTAGTCCTACAAATATGCTTAGGTGTCCCAAATCCTAAAAAGAGCTTTGATATACACCTTCTGTCTACTATCTTATTTAATTTCCATTCCCAACAAAATGCCTTGAAAAAAATAGTCTATACTTCCTTTCTCTCATTTTCTCAACATACATTTACAAGATAAAGCCATGCTATCTGTTTTGTTTTGTTTTTCTCCTATCATTTTAGTGAATTTTCTCTAAGGTTACCAGTGATGTCATTTTCAAATCTAGAAATGTTTTTCTTTGTCTTTACCTCTCTACATTGTCTAACATAGGGTTACCTTCTCTTTGAAACTCCTTTCCTTTTTGGTTTCATAGAAATTATCCTTTCCCTGTTTCTTTCTGTCTCTGAAAAACCCTTCTTTTATCTTTTTTAAAAGTATATGTTCACAAGTAGGATGGTGAGGTAAACAGAGAGACACAGCCAAAAACCCAAGTTCCCACCTGGAGCAAGAGAAATTGGTGTTCACCTAGGAAAGGAAGGGTCATTTAAATAGTATTAAATTAATTCTTATAATTTTATATAAATAAACACCTGCATATAATTATTACAGTAGACACAACAAAATGTCATTTGATAATATTAAGCATTATTTCCAGACTTAAAAAGTATTTAATTGAGAAATGCTTTCTTATATTAATAAAAATCTCATCTCTAATTCAAAACATCATTTAATGATGAAACATTAGACATATTTTTATTAAATCACTTTTGTGCCTTCAGTTACTTAAGTTCTAATGACAGCATGAAACAAAGAATACATTTCAAAAAAGTGGAGATCATATTATTATTTCTTGGTGACAGTTTGTATACAAAGAACATTAACAAATTTCAGGTATATAAAACTTGTAGAAAATTTTGTTTTTATATGTGGTGGTTTCTAAAATTAAAAAGTTTAACAAAATGGCTAGATATCAGCTAATATTGCAAGATCATGAATACAACCAATAACAAATTAAATATTTTAATCCTAATGATATTTTTGTGGGAGGAGAAATCTACTTATAGAATTATTAGGAACAGAAAACATTTACAATACCTAAAGTAACTTCTGAAAATAGGCACAATTCCAAATGACAAGTCTGCAATGCTTATTAACTAGTAAAAGATACAAATTCACTCTGTTACTTGATGAGAAGACTTAAGTATTCTGAAAGAGTTCAGAGATGTCCCATGGCTAGCAAGACAAAGAACACAAAAATAGACCATGTACTAGTATACATGGAATTATGCTAAATGTGGCATCAAAAACCAGAGGAACCGTAAAGTGATGCTGGAAAAATTGATTGTCTTTATGAAGGGGGAAAAAATTCTGTTTTTACCTCACACATGAAATCAGTTCTAGGTGGATTAAAAACAAAATGTATCAGACATAACAATTAGATGAAAATATAGAAGTTTAGGGAAAGCTTTCTTTTCTTAAACAAGTTACCCAAAGGATAAAGGAAAAAAGTGATGACTTTGATGAATGAAAAACTCTGTGGGTTATATAGAAGTGATTGAAGTATGATTATAGTCATGTTTTCTAAAATGTACTCATAGAAAAAAGACTGAAAGGAAATTAAATACACATATTTAAATGTTTGAGTTCATCAAAAGCCATAAACTGGGAGAACAAGATATTTAACAAGGAGTTCCTTGCTGGAGTATATAAAGAGCTGACATATGTGACTTTGCAAAAGCCATGCAACCCAAATGAAAAATGAGTAGTAGATGTAACCAGCAAGTCAAAAAAGCCCAACAAGGCCTCAGAAGCCAACAAACACAGGATGATCAGCTACAATTGTCAATAGGAGTTGCAAATAAAACAACAAATCTGACAATCCCAAATATAATGAAAATATGTAAAGTAACTTTCAGAAGCTGCTGATGGAAATTTAAATTAGGCAAAACCAATCTAAAGAGCAATTTGACATTTTCTACAAAGTTTTAAATTCGCATAGTCTTTGACTCAGCAATTTTTCTTTGTATATAACACAGAAATTGTGGTATTATTACATATAAGAGGCCTGTTGCACAATATTCATGCAAGAATAGGCCTTCCTTCCCCTGGGTTCACTCCTGGCCTCCCGGGAGCCTGTATGTCCCCGCTCCCAGGCCGAACTGGAGCGGCCAAGATCCTGCTCCTGGCTAGAGCACCGCTCCTGTAACTCCCTCCTCCACTCCCCTCCCCTTTATAGCAGGTGTCCCATCCCACCCAGCCACCCCATTCCTGCATATGCAAATTAACACACCATCTTTGTTGGGTTAATTTGCATAGCCACTCCTGATTGGCTATGGGCATGGCAGAGGTACGGTCAATTTACATGTTTGTTACTAGGTAAGATGATAGCTACTATTTTATTTTGCTTCTAACTCAAATTTTACCTAAAAGCCTCTTTTGTCTTTCAGGATTGTATTTGCTGACTTCTTTATAATGAATCTGATTCTCTGGGGAGAAGGATCTTCAGCAGCTATTCCTTTTGGAACACTGGTTGCCATATTGGCCCTTTGGTTCTGCATATCTGTGCCTCTAACATTTATTGGCGCATACTTTGGTTTTAAGAAAAATGTAAGTTTATAGGTATTAACTTATTCAAATGAATTTCAACTGTGGGAACTACTTTATGCCACCTTAAAAGATATAGACTTGTCTTGTGGCGTCTGGATTTCACAGAAAATTGATGACTTCAAAGTTTGATTACAATCATTTAAAAAAAAGTCGTACATACTTAGGAGTGTAGTATAAACTTAGATTTCAAAGTTTTGTAAGTAAATGGAAATTAATACAAATTGATAAATAAAAAGCTAATTTAAACTAATTAAAACTCTAAATTTTTTACATTAAAATAAATTATTTTACTTTTTTTTTAACCTAAAAGGTATGTGCATTTTCTCCTTAGCTCCAAAATAAGTGTTTGTAGTTTGCATTACTTAACTACCGTATTTGCCGGCGTGTAAGACGATTTTTTGGCCCTGAAAAATATGCCTCCAAGTGGGGGGTAGTCTTATACGGCGAGTATATAACAAACTCTGTATTTTGAGTGGAAATGTTAGGGGGTCGTCTTATACGCCGGCAAATACGATATTTTTCAGGCCCAAAAAATCGTCTTATACGCCGGCAAATACGGTAAGTAAACCAAGATTATGTGTTAGGAAGTGAAGTAAAAAAAGTGACCATAAAATAAGACTAGCAGTCTTTTGAATATGTAACTTAGGAATAAATTTCATATGCTCACCTGTTAATACTTTATTTTAAGGAAGATTATAATCAAGTTCAGCCCTTCCCTTCTTCCTCCCTATCTTTCTCTACCTCTTTTTACCCTGAGGCTAGGAAGAAAATTAGAATTTTTTTCTGTAGTGTCATTCTCTAATTTCACTATCCTTGATCTTCTCTGAAAATACTCAGTCCACAAAGTTAAAAGAAATAATGTATCACAGTATACTTTGTGAGGCAACCAGGAACCTTTGGAAGAAGCTATCAGTGCCTCATAGTCTCCAATGCATCTACCATGCCAGTCTACTAAAAGATCTTACATTTTTTGGCATTTTGTTTAATTTATGGTTTAAAATCTAAAGAGCATAAATAGCAAAGTGACTGAAGTTTTTTAAATTACAGATTAAATAAGTACTGGAAATTATAAAATATAAAAATTGAAGAAAAATGTAATGATTCTGTGCACATATATACATATATCTACATGTAAAATAATCTGGTCCATGGAAGTATCTTTTTTTAATATATGTTTTATTGATTTTTTACAGAGAGGAAGGGAGAGGGATAGAGAGTTAGAAACATCAATGAGAGAGAAACATTGATCAGCTGCCTCCTACACACCCCCCACTGGGGGATGTGCCTGCAACCAAGGTACATGCCCTTGACCGGAATCGAACCTGGGACCCTTGAGTCCACAGGCCCACGCTCTATCCACTGAGCCAAACTGGTCAGGGCGGAAGTATAATCTCAATGAGACTGACAAGCTTTAAATTTTTATGTATCACAAAAATTTTAGAAGTATGCTTTGAACTTTCTTGAAAGTAAATGAACTTCTACATACCTGCCCTTTCCCCCTCTCATGGAGCTATGTTTAGGTACTTTAGTTTTTAGTGTTTTTATACTGTCATGTAATACTAGTGGCCCGGTGCATGAAAATACATGCACTGAGGGGGGGATTTCTCAGCTTGGCCTGCCCCCTCTCACACTCTGGAGGCCCTCTGGGGAAGTCCTACTGACAGCTTAGGCCTCCCTCTGAGGGAGGCAACCGGGCTGATCAGGGGAAGGTGCCATCTCCATCACCCCACTGCTGCTGCTGTCGGCCATGGCTGCTGGGGCTCATGACTGCCTGAGCCCACAGCTGCCTGAACCCCGGGCCTTGCAGCCACTGTGGCTTTGTCCAGTGGACATCTGGATGTACATCCAGAAGCTTCCTCCCTAATTAGCATATTATCCTTTTATTATGAGAGAATAATTGAGAACATCTCTCATACTTTAGTCTTAAAGCTTCATATAGCCATTCATTGTCTTTTTCACGTTAGTCTTAGTAAAATTGAGCTATTTTAATAAAGGTGACATCGCCCATCTCCAAATTAAAATACATTAAATAGTATAAGAAGTCGTGATTTCTTACAATGAGTATATATTTAAAAGGGGGACAGCCTTTTTATTAACTATTATTTTCCAAGTATTGTATTATATCCTGTGTATTTCACACTTTGGGCAAAGCCATTAGTCAGTGGATATCTGCTGGAGACAGCGGTGGCTTGTTCCAGCAGTCAGACTGCTGCACCAGATAGTATCTGGTTTGTGGCTTCTAAATACAGATTTCTGTTTGATGACTTAGGTAGTCTTGTCTTATCATTAGTGTCAGCATGGAATCTGAGGGGGGAAAAAAACAGGCAAATAATCTAGTACAGAGAAGAATTTTAAAAGTATAGATATAATTATAAATCCTTTCTTTAATTCTTTCTTTACTGAAGGCCATTGAACACCCGGTCCGAACCAATCAGATTCCACGTCAGATTCCTGATCAGTCTTTCTACACAAAGCCATTGCCTGGTATTATCATGGGAGGAATTTTGCCCTTTGGGTGCATCTTTATACAGCTTTTCTTCATTCTGAATAGTATTTGGTAAGCTAAGGACTAAGTCCTCTTATTGCCATTACCATTATATATATTATTAGCTTTCTCTTTTTGCTTATATGGATTACTGTTTATATCTTACAAATGTAAACTGTTCTCTAATAATCAGAAACTTAAGAGTAAAAAAAGTGATTTTATTTTATTTTTTCATGTGGGAAATAGATAATAGTGATAATAGCTATTTATTTATTTATTTAAAATATATTTTATTGATTTTTCACAGAGAGGAAGAGAGAATGATAGAGAGTTAGAAACATCGATGAGAGAGATCCATCGATCAGCTGCCCCCTGCACACCCCTATTGGGGATGTGCCCACAACCAAGGTACATGCCCTTGACCTGAATCGAACCTAGAACCTTTCAGGGTGCAGGCCAACGCTCTATCCACTGAGCCAAACCGGTTTTGGTGATAATAGCTATTATTAATTGAGCCTTATTAATTCTTACTCTAACTTAATTCTCAGATCTCTATGAGGTGTTTATTATCCACATTTTACAGAGATGAAAATGAGGCTTTAGAAGTTAAGTAATTTAATTTGCCTGTGTCACATAGTTACCATGTGACAAAAAATTAATCCAAATCTTCAAACCTAAGTTCTTAAATAAGTCATCTGTATTGCTTCAGAGAAGATACTCTGAGCTCCTGATCAAGAGGTTTTGACCCAGGGGGCCGAGTGCCCCGGGTGAGCCGAGTGTCCCATGGGGCCGAGTGCCCCGGGTGAGCCGAGTGTCCCAGGGGGCCGAGTGCCCCGGGTGAGCCGAGTGTCCCAGGGGGCCGAGTGCCCCAGGTGAGCCGAGTGTCCCAGGGGGCCATGTGCCCCGGGTAAGCCGTACCCCCCAAAGGGGAAGGGTGTCCCGGGTGAGCCGTGTGTCCCAGGGGGCCGAGTGCCCTGGGTGAGCCGAGTGTCCCAGGGGGCCGAGTGCCCCGGGTGAGCCGAGTGTCCCAGGGGGCCGAGTGCCCCCGGTGAGCCGAGTGTCCCATGGGGCCGAGTGCCCCGGGTGAGCCGAGTGTCCCAGGGGGCCGAGTGCCCCGGGTGAGCCGAGTGTCCCAGGGGGCCGAGTGCCCCAGGTGAGCCGAGTGTCCCAGGGGGCCATGTGCCCCGGGTAAGCCGTACCCCCCAAAGGGGAAGGGTGCCCCGGGTGAGCCGAGTGTCCCAGGGGGCCGAGTGCCCCGGGTGAGCCGAGTGTCCCAGGGGGCCGAGTGCCCCAGGTGAGCCGAGTGTCCCAGGGGGCCATGTGCCCCGGGTAAGCCGTACCCCCCAAAGGGGAAGGGTGTCCCGGGTGAGCCGTGTGTCCCAGGGGGCCGAGTGCCCCGGGTGAGCCGAGTGCCCCAGGGGGCCGAGTGCCCCGGGTGAGCCGACTGTCCCAGGGGGCCGAGTGCGCCGGGTGAGCCGAGTGTCCCAGGGGGCTGAGTGCCCTGGGTGAGCCGAGTGTCCCAGGGGGCCGAGTGCCCCAGGTGAGCCGAGTGTCCCAGGGGGCCATGTGCCCCGGGTAAGCCGTACCCCCCAAAGGGGAAGGGTGTCCCGGGTGAGCCGTGTGTCCCAGGGGGCCGAGTGCCCCGGGTGAGCCGAGTGCCCCAGGGGGCCGAGTGCCCCAGGTGAGCCGTGTGTCCCATGGGGCCGAGAGCCCCGGGTGAGCCGAGTGTCCCAGGGTGCAGTGTGCCCCGGGCGAGCCGTGTGTCCCAGGGGAAGCAGTGGGACCCAGGGGAAGGGGCGGTGAAAACCAGAGGAGGAGCGGACTCTATTCATATGGTCCTGAGATAGTCACCATAAAACAAGCAGACTGCCAAAAGAGGAGCGGATTCTATTCATGGGGTCCAGAGATAGTCACCATAAAACAAGCAGATTGTCAAATGACAGGGGGGAGGGGAAGGAGACCTGGGGGGAGATAGGAGAACAACCGAGGGACTGGTATGCATGAACATAAGTACAACCAATGAACACAGAACTCTGGGGAAGGAGGGCATAAATGGGAGGTGAGGGGGGGCAATGGTAAACTATGTACACAGAAAATACCTTAATAAAATAAAATTTAAAAAAAAAAAAAAGAGGTTTTGAGCAGGCTTGGGAGGAAGGGTTGAGCTAGCTAACCTTTCAAAGTCCTTTATTTTCCCAGGAGTCCTTCATTCTCTGACTTCTTATTTTTATTGAAAAACTCATAAAGGTAATTTTAAGCCACTCCATTAGGATGTATACATTGCAGTATATTATGATAGTTATTTGATCACATTGACATATGTTACAGAAAGTATCTAGGTTTGAGGTAGCATAAAGTGAGAACTAAATTTGAGCTGTTTAGTGATTAGAACCTCTTTCTTTCAGGTTATTATAATATTTTCCAAATCCAACTGCTTTTATAATGTATACTAGAGGCCCGGTGCATGAAATTCATGCACTGGGGGATCCCTCAGCCCAGTCTATCCCCTCTCACAGTCCAGGAACCCTCAAGGGATGTCATACTGACAGCCACCTCTGTGGGAGGTAACTGGTCTGATGAGGGGAAGGCACCCCCCCAAAAAAAATCACCTCGCTGCTGCTGCCTCTGCCAGCCGTTGCAGCCTCCAAGGTGTTTTCTTCAACACGGACTCCAGTCCCTTCACCATGAAAAAATGACAATTTTCTTTAGGCATTTTCAAGATGTCTCTTTCATAGGCTATGACATTTCTTGTTTTGGGTTTGTTTGTTTTTTTATCCTCACCTGAGGATATGTTTCCATTGATTTTTTAGAGAGTGTGGAAGAGACAAAGAGAAACATCTGTGTGAGAGGGACACTTCAATTGGTTGCCTCCTGCATGAGCCCTGCCTTGGGCCCCGGCCAGGGAGGAGCCTGCATTCTAGGTACATGCCCTTGGTCAGAATCGAACCTGGACTCTGAGGTCTGCAGGACAAGGCTCTATCCACTGAGCCAAACCAGCTAGGGCAGGATATGACATTTCTTAGCCCCTCCAGCAGCACACCTTTGCTTTTTCCTCCAGGAGTGAGATTGAAAAACCCTAGATCACCATCTTGCATTCTTATTACCCAAGTTACCAAGAACACTGCAAGTGGCGGCTTACAGGGAGCTTAGCTAATGATTGGTCAGAAAGGTGTTTCCTCTGTAGCTCACATGCAGAGGCCCGCCCCCCCCTGGTATGTGTCCACTGGGGGGGCAGGGGACCATGCCAGTGCTTCCCAGAGCATGCCCCCACCCCTGGTGTGTGTCCGTTCTGGCCTGCCCCCAGCCCCAGCCTCCCCTCGGCCGCTGGAGCTGGGGGCAGCATGCAATCCCCTCCCGTCCATCTGCACACATAGCTCCTCCTAAGCCGGTTGTAATGCAGCCTCTTCCTGAACTGGTTGTGATGCCTTAAGGAGTCCCAGCTAATTTGCATATTACCTCTTTTTATATATAAATACATATAAAAAGAGGTAATATGCACTGGAAGGGTGGAGGTCCCTCATCCCAGGCTGCCCCCTCTCACAGTCTGGGAGCCCTCCCGGGGATCAGGAGAAGGCAATGCCTCATCACACCTCTGCTGCTGCCACAGCCAGCAGCACAAGCCTCAGCCGGCCCTGGTTACCTGAGCCTCGGGCAGCCCTGGGCATCTGGGCAGCCGCCATCCAAGGTTTGATTTCGCCTTGAGCTGGCCCTGTGTGGCTGGGGGGCTGAGGGACTGGGGGACTCTGGAAGCAGGGGCACAGAGTGGCTGAGCCCACCTACCACGTGCCTGCTTCCCGACGGGGCTGAGGGGACTACATGCTGCCATCTTGTCGCTGTGGGAGCCGCCATATTTGAGGGTGTGGCAATCAAGTAGCATATTCCCTCCTTATTGGTTGTGG
This sequence comes from Vespertilio murinus, assembly GCA_963924515.1. Lineage (NCBI taxonomy): Eukaryota > Metazoa > Chordata > Mammalia > Chiroptera > Vespertilionidae > Vespertilio > Vespertilio murinus. Next base: position 37,143,381 of record OZ004707.1, on the reverse strand, counting down.
GTGCTGCCATCTTTGGGGGCGGGGAAGGCAATTAACATATTCCCTCCTTATTGGCTCTGAGCATCACCATCTTTGAGGGCAGGGCAGTCAGTTAGCATATTCCCTCATTGGCTGTGAGCGCCACCATCTTTGAGGTGGGCAGTCAATTAGCATATTCCCTCCTTATTTGCTGTTGGCACCGCCATCTTTGTGATAGTATGAGGGTCAATTAGCATATCACCTCTATTAGATAGGCTAGATACTTAATGTGACCATTCCTTAGTTTGGCTATGTCTTCCCATTAATTTTTTATCAAATTTGTGAGCCTCACCTCTAGACAGTTAGACTAAGCACATTTGAATAAATAAGAATTTTAAGTTCTACCTGAGCAGGAAGGCAAAGTCCATGACATTGCCATATCCTTCCTCTCCTGCCCCACTCCTACCCTATCATTGTCTAAATCAAATTTAGAATTTGTCTTCTTTGATTAGTTGGAATAAGACCCTGGCAGGGTAGCTCAGTTGGTTAGGACATCAGCCCAAAATGCCAATATTGCAAGTTTGATCCCTGTTAGGGCACATATGAGAATCAACCAATGAATGCATAAATAAATGGAACAACAAATTGATGTTTCTCTCTCCCTCTCTTCCTCTCTTCCTTCCGCTCTCTGTCTCTCTCAAATCAATAAATTTGAAACAAAAAGAAAGGTAGTCTTGGTTGGTGTGCTTCAGTTGGTTGAGCACTGTCCAGTGCACCAAAAGGTCCCTGGTTCCGTTCCCAGTCAGGGCACATGCCCAGATTGCAGGTTGGATCCCAGGTCAGGGTGCATGCGGGAGGCAGCCTATCAATGTTACACTCTCACATCATTGTTTCTTCCCCATCCTCTCTCTAAAATCAGTAAAAAGACATTTTTTAAAATATGTTTTATCCCAAAAAAGGTATATCTTGATTAGTTGGGAGAAAGAGCAAACATTTTCAGTTTAAGAAAAATGAAAAAATTGTGTTATTTACAGTCAAGGAGAAAATATAGTTTCATTTTGACATGTTTGCTTATAGGTCGCACCAGATGTACTACATGTTTGGCTTCCTGTTTCTGGTGTTTATCATTTTGGTTATTACATGTTCTGAAGCAACTATACTTCTTTGCTATTTCCACCTATGTGCTGAGGTATGTATTAGCAGTATTCACTTATGTTAATTTGTACACGGTATTTGTAATTTTGGCATAAGACTGAAACTGTTAATTAAAATAATTTTTGCAGATATGTGTCATTAAAGTAGAAATTGACCTGTATTCCTAAGTTAAATGTAGTCCTTTTTAGGATTGAATTAAGATTGTATGCTAGTTCAGTAATAGTATTTACTTTGAGCTTAACTTTAAAATGTTAATTTCCTAAGAATAGCACATCATGTTAATTTTTTTAAATGTCTGACTTAATATTCTTTTTGTAACAGATATTTCTGGACTGAAAATTTAGAAAACAAACAGATTTTAGTGAAAAAAATTATTAAAACATTACATTGTAATGAATGATATTTGTGGCAAAATGGTGGTATCCTATGTAATAGGTTAGAGTTGATGTCTAAAGATTTCGGTTGTGTTAAATCATTTTTTTATAGTTATTTTTTTACAGGAGATAAAATCTAACTTTGTTAAAATTGAGATGCTTTTTTAAAAAAGTTAAGGTTAACAGAACAGTCATGGGGATGTAAAGTACAGCATAAGAAATATAGTCAATAATATTCTAATAACTATATATGTTGTCAGATGGGTATGAGATTTATTGGGATGATCATTTAGTAAGTTATGTAATGTCTAATCACTGGTTGTACACCCAAAATTAATATAATATTGTATGTCAGCTGTAATTGAAAAATAAAAAGTTTTAAAAAAACACAAAAATAATTTTTAAAAGTTTAAAAAAAAATAATTTCCCAGAAGAAAAAAAATCAAAGTTATATACCAAAATCAGTCATTTTAAAGTGAACATTTTGTTGACACTACATTTACAGTATTGTATGATTGCCACTTCCATCTTGTTTCAAAATATTTTCATCATCTCCCCTAAATAAAATCCCATATTCATTAATAGTTACTTCCCATCCTCCCTCCCCAAGCTGCTTCTATCTCTACAGATTTACCTGTTCTAGATATTTCATATAATATGTGTAGCCTTTTGGGTCTGGCTTCTTTCACTTAGCAGACTGTTTTCAAGGTTCAGCATATTGTAACGTATTAGTACTTCATTTCATTTTACAGCTGAATAATATTCCATTGTATAGATACACCCCAATTTGTTCACCTATTGGTGCACATTAGGTTTGTTTCCACCTTTTGGCTATTGTGAATAGTACTGCTATGAACTTTGATGTACAAAGTGGAATTACTGAGTCATGTGGTAATTCTTTAACTTTTTGAGGAACCACCAAATTGTTTCCACAATGGTTGCACCATTTTACATTCCTGCCTGCAGTTGCACAAAGGGTTCCAATTTCTCCACATCCTTGCCAGCACTGTTATTTTTATTTTTTTATTTTTTAATAATAGCCATCCTAGTATGTGTGAAGTAGTGTCTCATTGTGGTTTTTCATTTCTCCAGTGACTAATGATGTTCAGTGACTTTTCCTGTGTTTGTTGACCATCTCTATATCTTATTTGCAGAAATGCCTATTCTGTTTGTTTGCTCATTTATAAATTGGGTAATCTTTTTGTTGAGTTGTAAGAGTTCTTTCTATATTCTGAATACTAGATCTTTATTAGATCTATGGTTTTTAAATAATTTTCTCATTCTGTAAGTTGTCTTTTCACTTTCTGGATAATATCCTTTATATAAAAGTTTTTAATTTTGATGAGTCTGATTTTTATATATTTTTTCTTTAGTTGCCATATCTAAGAATGTATTCCTAAATCTAAGGTGACCTTTATGTCTTCTTCTAATGTATAATTTTAGCTCCTATATTTAGGTCATTGATCCATTTTTAGTTAATTTTTGTATATTGTGTTAGTGGTCTGACTTCATTCTTTTGCATTTGAATATTCAGTTTTCCCAGCACCATTTGTTTAAGAGACTATTCTTTCCTCCTTGAATAATCTTGGCAACCTTGTTGGCCATTGGCCATAGATGTATAGGTTTATTTCTGTATTCTCAATTTTATTCCAGTGGTATATATGCTATCCTTGTGCCAGTACCACACTTTTGGTTAGCATAGCTTTGTAGTAAGTTTGAAATTGGGAAGGGTAAGTCCTTCAACTTTGTCCTTGTTTTTGAAGATTATTTTGGCTATTTAGGGCCCCTTGCAATTTCATATGAATTAGAGGATGGGCTTTTCCATTTCTGGGGAAAGGGGGGGGGCAATTAGAATTTTGATAGGGATTGCATTGAATCTGTAGATCACATTGGAGAGAATGGCCATCTTAACAATATTAAGTCTTCTAATCCATAAACACGGGCTGGGCTGTCTCTCCATTTAAGTCTTCTTTAATTTCTGTTAGCAATATTTGTAGTTTTCATTGTACAAGTCTTTCTCCTCCTTAGTTAAATTTATTCCTAAGTATTTTATTCTTTTGGATGCTGTTCTAAATGGTTTGTGAAAATGTTTGCTTTTTGGATTGTTCATTGCTGGTGTGAGAAACACAAATGATTTTCATGTTGAGTTTGTATCCTTTAACATTGCTGAATTTGCTTATTAGCTTTGTTAGTTTTTGTGTGGATTCTTTTGGAGTTTCTAATCTTTGTATGCTTTTCAGATGTATTTATTTTTCACATATTCAAAAGGGTAGAAGAGATAGTGAAGTATTTCTTTCACAGATCTCCTGCTAAGATATAAGCCACTTTATGTAAAAGTAAGAACTGCTTTAGCCCTGGCTCAGTTGGTTGGAGCGTTGTCCTTTATACCAAAAGGCTTAATTCCCATTCAGGGCACACATAGGTGTGTTGTGGGGAAACTGATCGATGTTTCTCCCTGTTCCTTTCTCTCTCTAAAAGAAAATCAATAAACATATCCTCACATGAGGATCTAAAATAAATAAATAAATGAAAGAACTGTTTTAACTGTTTAAAAGAACTGTTTAAACTCACCTTGTTTAAATTATCTATATAAAAGCCTAAGCGATGAGCTGACCGTCAACTGTAGCTATGACGCACACTAATCACCAGGGGGCAGCGCTCAGCGCAGGAACTGCTGAGCTGTGGTGACTTGGCAGCTGTGGTTCTCAGGTGACGCACTCGGGAACCAGAGAGGAGGGAGCCCAGTTCTGGAGTGCATCACCTGAGAACCGCCCTCTTGCAATCCAGGACCCCTCAGGTGATGTCGGAGAGCCGGTTTCTGCCTGATCCCCACAGGGCCTGCCAAGGGACCCCACCAGGCCTCTAACCCATTGCAGAGGTCATGAGTCTGGCCCTCACAGAAACTTTTTGACTCAATTAGCTACTGGCTGCGTCCCCGACGTCAGCCCATTGTGCTTAACACATTGCAGACGGATCACAAGAATTCTCGTGTTTCTGTTCTAAGTCTTGTGGCCAATCATGAGAATTCTTTTAAAAAGATATTAGCTTGTAAGAACATTTGATAAATAACTTCAAAATGCAATGGCTATTTAATTTTAAACCGTGCCTTTAACATTTATATAAGACCTTTTTTGTACTCATTCAGTAGAAATTTATTTGGCCACTGGGTAAAGCTAGCAATAAAACTACCAGCCTGCAATGTGTTAATATTGATTTCCAGTGGAAGCAGCGAGTTTTCCTGCTACCCCTCTTGGTTGGGAAATTGGCCACGGCTTCCCTTCTTCTGGGAAGACTAGCACCAGCCGGCAACCTCTGGGGAGGGGAGGAGGTGAAGGAGCAGCTCAGGTGGGAAGAAGGAGGTTCCTGCCACCTCGGGACTCTGCCTGGGCAAGAGCCTGACATTAAAGAGGGTCCTGCCCTCGGCCGACTAGATTCCAGGCTAAGTAAATCCTGTTTGCAAGCTAAATGCCAACAAGTTGTCAGTTACTGCCAAACTTAGGGTACAGTGAGATGAAAGAAGTGAGACAGATACAGAGAGAAAGTGACATATTGGGAGAAGAGAGGAGGGAGCCAGATTCCGGGGGTGTCACCCAAAAGCCAGGACCGCTCGGGGGGTGTCAGAGAGCCCGATCCCTGCAGGCCAGGCCGAGGGACCCCACCAGTGCACAAACCCATGCCCTGGGCCTCTAGTGTTAGCAATAACTGACAATGAATTTCAGCCCCCCTTTACTAGACTAATCTTCCTAATATAGTTGACCAGACTATAAGTAATGTTAAGTTTTTAACTATGTAAATGTAAATAAGCCTTGTAAGTAAATGAATTATCTAAGTAAAAAGTATGTTGTTTTTCTTTGTGAAGCATACATTTTAAAATATAGTTTAACGCTTCATTATTCATAAACTGTTTCATATTTTCCACATGTTTTTAGCCAGCACTAAGTAGCTCCACCAAAGATAGGGAATGCTTTTTTAGTCCCGTTAGTGAGGAGGGAAATTAACAAAGTTCACCAGGAGAAAAAGACTGGAACCAATATAAAAAATTAGGTGTATGGGCTATGTCACTTGGCTTTCTTTGATTTGTAACTTTATTCTGCTACATGTTATCTACTAATTGGAAATTAATTCTTGTTCTTTGATTATTTTTCTTTTCTACCTAGGATTATCATTGGCAGTGGCGTTCATTCCTTACCAGTGGCTTTACTGCAGTTTATTTCTTAATATATGCCATACACTACTTCTTTTCAAAACTTCAGATCACAGGAACAGCAAGTACAATTCTGTACTTTGGTTATACCATGATAATGGTTTTGATCTTTTTCCTTTTTACAGGTAAGAATTTAAATGATTATTTTTAACTAATAAATGTTTAGGCCAGTTATTCAAATTACTTATGAATATTTTCCCTATAAAACCCAGAAGGTTTCTACTACTCAGCACTCCAATATTTAGTCCTCAGTGCAACTAAGTATAGTCTGGCCTGCCCCTCTGTGTAGTGAATATCACTAAACCAAGGTGAGGAAGCAGAAGCTAAGGCAAGAAGTCTTAACAAGGTCATTGTTGTGCTAAAAGTACTGGAGTACCTGGACCAGTACATCTCAAGGTTTTCCCATTAAGCTCTTTTTTTAAAAATCTTAATTGTTGAAATTATTGCATATGTTCCCTTTCTTTCCCCATTGACCCCCTTCTTAGCCTGCTCCTGCCCCCTACCCCTGTCCCTCACCACACTACTATGCATGTACTGTAGGTCTTCGGGTTACGTTGGGGATCCGTTACTGTGTACATAATGCAATTTTTGCCTTTAAGTCAGAACCTACCTACATAAGCACCTGCGTCACTCACATGGAGCACATACACAGTAGTAATGAAGTGAAACAGTAAAAAAAAAAATTTAAAAGAAAGATAACAATTCCTGACCTTTACTTGTGGTAAATAAATAATAAAAATCATAAAGCACATATATACTTACGTCGAAAAATGATGGAACTTTTTTTAAAAAATAAATAAATGGGAAATGACGATGTACGCTGAGTCCAACGTAACCTTAGGACTGCCTGTATGCACACAAGTTCCCTGGTTGATCTCTTCGCATCTACCTACCCCTCCCTGCCTTCCCTCTGATATTCAACAGTCTGTTCCATGCTTCTATGTCTCTGGATCTATTTTTGTTCATATTTTTTTTAAAAAAAGAAAGAAAGAAAAGATAATCATAGTCCTTCCCTTATTCTATAAGTTTTAAACTACAAGTTCAAAATTCAAGTACCTAATGGTGTACAGTGTATATTATAGTGGTATTTATGTATGTATTTTTTCTCTAAGATAACTTTCCTATATCTTAGAGCCCTATGGGTACTTGTAAGCATGTGTGGAATAACTGAACTAAAAAAATAAAATTCTTTCTTTGTCACAAAAAAATGTATATCTAAAATTTTATCTAAGGTTGTGTTGCATGCTATATGAGGAAATGTAAGAGCCCAAAAGAAAAAAATACTTAAATTAGAAATGTTCTACTTTTTACTCATCTGTGAACATTTAAGAGAGCTAAGTTTTTTAAGTGCCCCTGTTGCTATATCAGTATATGACAAGCTTCAGGCACTTACATCAATTCTGTATTCCAGGCCATTGGCCAGACATAATGAGGTTGGTGTTTTCTAAAGTGGGGTACACTTCTGGAGTTGCTTCAGTGCTCCAGACCCTTATCTAAGTCTATTTTACAAAACAAAATAATATTCAGTCATTTAAAGAAAGTTGCTTTAAGTATGTATATTATATCTATTCCATATTAAGAAAAAGATACAATACTAAAAATATTTTGTTAAGAATAAAGTAAACATTCTTAGGATTATCAGTATGGTGATAAAATGTGTTTTGTTTTGTTTTCTCGTCTTAACATACCTTCTCTTAAACATAGGTTGTTTTTAAATAGATTTGTGTTTTCATCATTACTTTACTGAAATTAATTCTAACTTCATCCCTAGCTAAGCTTACTAATGACCCTTTGAATAATCAAAAGGTACTGTATATCCTCCCAAACAGTGACTTGTGCATAGTAGGTACTCGGTACATGTATGCTGTGAGAATGAGTATAATAGCATTTATAGTTTCCATAATAATGTCCCACTTGACTTAGAAAATCTCCTTCAATACTTTTTCTTCATATTACATTTAAAACAATATTGAAAACCAGACATACATGAAGAGTATATATGTCTCCTTTCTGTATTCTTCTGCACCCCTACCTATTGGCTGTTTCTCAGAGGTAATCCTGGAAAAAATGGTATGCCTCTCAGTTTTAAAAAAAATATGTTAGGCAGTTTCATAATTTTGTATATGTCCTTTTGTAAAATAGAGTCTCTAAATTTATATTTAATAAATCTAAGCATGGTATAGTTTTTAAAAGTACTACATTTTAAGTCAGAAAAAGCAGATTTGAGTTCTGGTCCTATTTACCAGCCACGGGGCCATTAGACAATTAATCCCTTGGGGCTTCATTTTTGTCAACTGTCTAGCATTCACTGTTTTGGAATCTACATTGATGAAGATACCTATAAATCAAGGCACATTTCATGAATCATCTCATGTACTCTGCCTGACAGTCTATATAGGCAGTTAGGGCATATAAAATTATCTGTTTAAAACAAGATAAACAAATGAGCTTGCAAATTCAGTGACCTACTCCAAAGATGTGATACATACCTCATGACAATCTGCTCTGTCCTCTGGTACCACAGCACCTCTCATTCTCAGTGGGAATGCATCTTTATTATTATTATCCTAATTAGATTGCTTTAAACACTTTGTACAAACTTCTGCATTATTTTATTATAGTTCTTTGGAAACCGGTAATTCTCAATAACTATACTTAGAAAATATCCCTATTTAATTATTCTATGAATCTGATGCTCTAAGCTAGTCATATCAGACCTTGAGTTAATTTTAATGGCATCTTTCCATTTTATGACAAAACATTATTTAAAAGGAAAGGAAAATTGTCATCCTTTTTATCTTAATTTCAGTCTTTTGCATGTAATAAGAAAAATGTATTATAGAAAGCTCAGGTAATCTTATAGTATAAAAAGTTCCTTCTGTCAGTTTCTGTAGGAAATTTGATTTCAGGTGGTTGTATATTTTTCAAAAAAGCTCATGGATCTATGGTATATTCCTTGAAGGTAACAGTTTTTAGTTTTGTGGCTTTTTTTTTTTTTTGAAACAGTCATTTTAAATCAGTATTTATGTGTAAATTATTAAGCTTTCTTTGAAAAAGCATTTTTCTTTTTTCTCTTATAGGAACAATTGGCTTCTTTGCATGCTTTTGGTTTGTTACCAAAATTTACAGTGTGGTGAAAGTTGACTGAAGAAGCCCGGTGTGTCCAGTTAAAACAGAAATAAATTAAATTCTTCATCAACAAAGATCTGTTTTGTGACTACCTTGAGTTTTATCAGACTTATTGGCCTAGTAATCCTTCAGAAACAGTATAATTCTAAATACACCTCTTCCCATACACTTTTCCCCATAAGATGTGTTTTCGACACTAAAACATTTATATGTGATTTGATCAAGTATATATTTAGTTGTTCTCAATGAAGAGCAAATTTAAATATTATGTGCATTTGTAAATACAATAGCTATAAAATTTTCAGTACTTCTAATGGCAGTAATAGAGGAGGCCGCATTAAACAATACCGATGAAATGCCGCACAGTTCATTGTAAATAGACTTTTCTAGGCTCGGTAGGTGGAAAGAATTATTTTTCTTTGAAGGAAATAACTTTTTATCATGGTAATTTTGAAGGATGATTCATATGATGTGTTTATTGGGGGGGATGTGGCTTTTTAAAAAAAATTCTGTATTGGTTGTAATTGTTCATACTTTCTTTTCTGTGTTGACTTCATTATTCCCATGGTATTGGCCTTTTAAACTATGTGCCTCTGAGTCCTTCAATTTATAAACTTGTTATCTTAATAAATATTGTAAAAATGTCTTCATTGCATCATTACCTGTTGTATATTCAAAGGAAATCTGTAAATATTGGTGTTTTAAAATGAGTTATACGATTTTATCAGATTTTACTGTTTTTGTTAATGTAACACTTTCCGAGTTTTGATTTAAATGAAATTCCAGTGTCCTGGGCTTTGTGACAAACCTAAAATTTTTACCACTAGGCAGTAATGGAAATTTTAATCATGTATATCTAGCCAGGTAATTGATGTACTGGTAAGTCTAGTAGTTGAGACGGGCCTTACTACATTGTCATTAAGGACATTATGTTTCTAACCAATTTTTTTCAAAATGCAGCATTTTTTAATGTTTTTTTTAAATCCTCGCCTGAGCATACGCCCATTGATTTTTAGAGAGGGGGGAAAGGAGGAAGAGAGGGAGAGGGAAAGAGAGAGAGACATCAAGTGAGAGAGAACATTGATTGATTGCCTTCCATCTGCGCCCCAACGCGGGATTGAACACATAACCTAGGTATGTGTCCTAAATGGGAATCAAACCCAAAACCTTACTGTATATGGAATTGTGTTCCAACCAACTGAGCCACACCAGCCAAGGCTGCATTTTTTATGTTTTAAAAGTCGATTTTTATGATTAGCAATGACTGGGAAATCTTCCTCTTTACGATTACATTGTCTTAATTTGGATTTCACAGTTTTATTTCTTAGGGTTAAGAAATAACTATTTCTGCTGAAGCTGGTTTGGCTCAGTGGAAAGAGCGTCGGTCTGCGGACTGAGGGGTCCCAGGTTCGATTCTGGTCAAGGGCATATACATTTGGTGCGGGGACATCCCCGGTGGGGGTGTGCAGGAAGCAGCTGGTCGATGTTTCTTTCTCATCGATGTTTCTAACTCTATGAATCTATCCCTTTCTCTTCCTCTCTGTAAAAAAATCAATAAAATATATATTTTTTAAAAGAAATAACTATTTCTCTTTCACATACATCTGATTAATTGCAATTCACTTATGTAGAATATAGAAGTTTGGGATTTCAGAAACATTAGTCTGCATATATCTATGAGAATATTCATCTTGCCTTAAGGGGCTCAGTGCTTGCTGCTTATGAAAGCAAACCAGATACTGTCATTAAACTTACAACTAAAATTACTCTCTTGTTCATATGATGTTGGTAAATTCCTGCTCAATAATTTTATATTGATATTCTTTTTAAAAAATGGCCTATTGGTTTTAAAGAGCGAAAGAGCTTTGGTTATTTTTAACCTCTAAAATAGGTTAAATTTAAATAAATTTCAAATTTATATATCTCTTGCAGAATATTTAGTTTTTTAAACATAATACTGTTAAGGTGCCATTGCAATAAGTTTGTTGACTAAATAAAGGTTTTATAAAATCTTCAGATTCAGACCCTAGGCTAGTTTTGTTGGTCAAGTTAAGTTTCTTCAGTTTTATTTTTCCTTCAGTGAACAATTAGCTTAGTGATTAAAATAGTCAGCTTACCATTTTAATGTAACTTTTTTTCTTTTTCTTTACACTTTGAAGTATCCATATTTCATACTTAGGCAATGAAGAGGCACTTGGAAAATAAAAGTACTGAATTAAAGGAAAAGACTTGGAGGGAGGGTGAGGAAGGAGACTATGAAAAGGCAAGACCAGTGGTGAGGATGGTAGTGGAAGAAATGGCCTCTTCTCCATGACTTTTATCCTGACTTCTTAAGTCAGCTGCTGTGTTTTGTTTCGGAAGTTCTCTGGGATAAACGCACACTGGTTAGGCATGTGAGGTGGTTGGTAGAATCTCAGGAGCCTTGTCTTTAGCTTGAGTGTACCCAAGGAAGAGAGCAGTTGAGTTGTATTGTGCTCTGAGCACGTCGACTGTGCTTCTCCAGTTGATTGTGGAGAAGGACTCCTGCCAGAGAAGATAGGGCTTCCGGCCTGGACCTTTATCCTGCTTCCGATAGGACCAGAATTGCTCAGATAACCAGTGAACCTCAGCTGCTCGAGAAGGTGTTTTCAAAACCCTCATTAATAAAGACCTCTTGCTTCCTAGTTTATAATGTAATTATCAGATGTCTATCATCCATTAAGGTTACAAATAAGCTTACTAGAATATGGTCTCTAGCTTATCTTGGTTGGTATAGTGCCATGAACACAAAGGCAGTCATGTGCTTCTGGATTTTTTTTCTTGTCACTTCAGAATGTGTGTGTGTGTGTGTGTGTGTGTGTGTGTGTGTGTGTGTGTCAACTCTTGACTAATTTGATAATCTTAATGTCAACATAATTTTTTAAAAATATATTTTATTGATTTTTTACAGAGAGGAAAAGAGGGATAGAGAGTTAGAAACATCGATGAGAGAGAGACATTGATCAGCTGCCTCCTGCACACCTCCTACTGGGGATGTGCCCGCAACCCAGGTACATGCCCTTGACCGGAATCGAACCAGGGACCTTTCAGTCCGCAGGCCGATGCTCTATCCACTGAGCCAAACCGGTTTCGGCTCAACACATAATTTAAAAAATTTTTTTTAATGTATTGATTTCAGAGAGAGATGGAAGGAGAGAGTGGGAAATATTGACTCATTTTTCTACCTATTATGCATTCATTGGTTGATTTCTACATGTGCCCTGACTGGGGATTGAACCCGCAACCTTGGCACTCAGGTCAACACTCCAACCAACTGAGCCGCCCAGCCAGGGCCAAAGTAATCTTAATGCTATTTAACATTTGCACTTTAAGTTTTGTGGCATATAATCAGAATTTTAATTGGCAGGAGTGACTGGAAAGTGCTATTTAGGTAATGAGACAGTTTGGGGGAAGTAGGTGAATGTAGACCTTTCTGTGCCTGCCATACCATATAGGGGCACAAGGATTGTGCATAGTACAGCCCAGAAGTAGTTCGATGGTCATAAATGAGCATCTTGTACCTTTATTCTAACTTGAAAATACCTGAAGTCTGTGCTATCAATGCCTTATACTTTCATATATACTAGCTAAGATAATCTAATGCCACAAGTCACACCAAAAAAAACTTTAAAAATTATAAAGCACTACAGGTTTTAAAGATTTTTTAAATCGTTAACTTTAGGCTTTATCAAGGCCTGTTTTTAATGAACAAAACAAGTAACTGTTAATAGAATGCATTCCTTAGCTTCTGCCAATGGATGGACATTCTGGTGTGTCATCAACATGTAAATTTGTGTCATGAAGAAATAAAATTCCATATCTGTATTTTTCGCCTACATCCAGAATAGATGGTGCCCATATCATGCCTAATATGAGATCTGTATATAGAAAATAATATTTTGCTTTCTCAGGTATATTTACTTTGATAGAACCAAACCTGTTTCCTTCTACTGATTTGTTTTCTCCTTCAATGTGACTTGAAGTTGTAACACTAAAAACCATTGATATTTAAAAATCTGCACATTTCCGCTAGCGTTAGAAGTTCTATTGGATTGCTTCAGCCTGCTCATCTGAACTTTGTCTCTTCATTTTCCCACTTAATTATCTTCTTTCCTTTTCATTCATTGACCTATAGCTAAATTTGACATTGTCATTAATAAAGAATTATGTATTTTGTAAAGAAGAAAACACAAGCTCCAAAAAAATTCTATTATTTCCTTTGGATATTTTTAGAAAGAAAAAAAACAACAACAGTCTGGGCCACATGAATGGTACTGACCATGATAAATAAACTGGTCATTTCTCTGAAAAGAATTACAAATATGACAGATATAAGTCAAGAATGACAGATTGCATTCACTTTTAAAAGCTAGTTTTTATTGATAACTTGCAATCAATGACATTGTTTACATAAAACTCAAGTTTAAGTTCCTTCCTAAATATAAGCTAAAACTTTTTGGTTATCATTATTAGCAAAAACAAAACAAAACCATAAGTGGGTGGTCAGTATGAACAAGGCTGTTCTGGCTAAAGCTACAGTCAGACATTTATGTAGTAGCATGTTGATTGGGACTATCTTGTGTACAGCAGTAAAGTAGGGTGATAGGGTTAGAGTTACCTTTTCCAGATACATTTTCAATGTTTTCTTTATCTCGCAGGTTCCAGAACATGCCATTTTGAGTCCATAAAATTACACATCTTACTGTGCATCCAGCCACATTGTCTTGTACACTTGTTCTATGTTCGCTGACAGTTGTTAAACAAATCAGCACTGGCAGAACTTGGCCAGCTCTTCTCTACACTTAGTTTGAACTGTTACCCACGGAAGCAGCTCAAACATAAAGCTACAAAGAGGCTAATTGAAATCAGAATGCTGGGTCATTTCTCATTCAAACAAAACAGATGGCCCTCCTCGCCACACTTCTGTCGGACCTGGGGGGAGGGATGATTAAATGCATGTTTAACTCCCACACATGCTTCCTGCTCCTTAAAGGAATGACACGCAGCTATTGAAATGAAATGCCCGGGTGGATGGGGTGGGCTTTTTTCAAACAGCAGAGCTTGTTTCCCTTTATTGTGAAGGTTTAAGAAATAAAAGCACTTTAATGGGGATATTCAGTATGTGCAGTTTCAACTTAGATTCGGAATACCTACTTTAATTTTCACTTTAACTCATGTTTTCCTTTGGAATAGGTAATCCATGCACATGGTGAACAATTCAAAATGTACAAAAGGATATAGAGAAAAGCAAGTCTTCCTCATCCTTCAGTCACTTGAGTTCTTACCCCTGCAGACATCACTGTTAATGGTTTCCTGTGAATCGTTCCAGAAATGTCACCTTTATTTTTATTTTTTTAAATATATTTTATTGATATTTTACAGAGAGGAAGGGAGAGAGAGAGAGAGAGCTAGAAACATCGATGAGAGAGAAACATCGACCAGCTGCCTCTTGCACACCCCCTACTGGGAATGTGCCCGCAACCAATGTACATGCCCTTGACCGGAATCGAACCCGGGACCTTTCAGTCCGCAGACCGACGCTCTACCACTGAGCCAAACCGGTTTCGGTTCACCTTTATTTTTAACTACTTATTGAAACCTGTGTGTGGATACCTATTTAACTGACAAATGTTTTGTCTTATGAAAGCAACTTTGGAGGTTGTGTTTTTAGTGTACAATGTGTTCAGCATATTAGCACAAAGCAATACTTAAGTGACACTTCATTGGTATTTAACATGTAAAGTGGTATAAGCCACCTCTTAGGACCAGCTTGGGGAAGGAAATTTGAAGGAGAAACGATTGCTCTAAAGCTCAACTACCCACAGTCAGTACACGATGACAAAAACTACCCAAAGCATTACCAGACCCCAGCTAAAGGTGTGTCACATGTACAGAAATGTGGCTCCGATTACTCATCTTTGAAAAACAAAACTTGATGCCTAGCTAAAATGTGCACTTGGCTTTTGGATTCTAGAACCTCCCAGTTTGCCTCAGGAGCCTAAGACATAGTTTTCCAGCTTCCTCTCCACTCCCCACCATCACCCGCCAGTCTTACCAAAGCTTAACTTCCCAAGAAGTCATGCTATCATTTATGTCTACCTCGGGTGTGAATTTTGTGTGTGTTTTCGTCTCTGTCAGGGTGGTTGCATTTTTTAGTCATATGAGTAACCATGGAATGAACTTTGTATGGAGAGAGAGGGGATTAAAATGTGTTAACAATTTTTTGGGGGGCGGGGGGGCACACTTTCTTCCCAGCTCCCTTGACCTTGCTCCACTGAGGTCACTTAACTTCATGTCTCTGTGGCAACCACGGGCTGGTTTGAAGGGAATGCCCCCTTTGTTTTCTCTCACCTGTCCTCAGGGCTGTGGCCAGAAGCCCAGGTGACCCGGTACCTCAGAGCACACTCCCAGCTCAGGCTCTGGGTTCCAGCAATTGCCCAAACACATCCTGCTCTGCCCTGGCCCCCAGGGTAGTCCCAGAAGGCTGAGTTGCTCCCCACCAACTTGACCCCGAGGTGATACTGGTTAAAGACTCCCCTGAGGGAACAACAGCAGGCCTCACGGTGCTTATGTGTTGCCCTCTACCATTGGAAGATGTGGCCTATTTTCAAAACTGAAATAGCTGTAATTTTATCCTTTTTGACTTAAATTTACATTTAAATATTTAATCTCTAGGTTGCTATAGTGTCCTAGTAACTAGGGATTGAACCCACAACCTAGGTATGTGTTCTGACCAGGAATTGAATCCACAGCCTTTTGGTGTACCAGACGATGCTCCAGTCAACCTGCCAGGGTTGATGTCCCCATATGTTAAAGGATTCAGGCTTTGCCTGGATTCCCCGTAGCTCTTGAAGAGCATATCCTGTAAGTTACCCCAAGTACCTCTTGTTATGCACAAAAGATGACTTATGGGGACAAGCCATTGCCACATAGGCAGGGTTTTCCAAATCTCGGCTTGGATATTTTCCCCGTAGATGTATTACTTAATGTGCTTTTGGCTCTTCCCTTTTTCTGCCAGTGTAGAAATGCCAGTGGTCAAAGTGAGGTTCAATCCCTTTGTGACTTCTGACCGGAGCAAGAACCATCAAAAGCATTCCAGTGCACCTTCCCACATTCGCAGGAAGAGTATGTCTTCTCCTTTTTCCAAAGAGCTGAGACCCAAGTACGGTGTTCAACCCATGCCCATTCGAAAGGATGATGGAGTTCAGGTTGTACAAGGACATTCCAAAGGGCATCAAACTGGCAATGTAATCCAGGTTTACAGGAAGAAATAGGTCATCTCCATCGAACAAATACAACAGGAGAATGCTCATGGTGCAACTCTTGATGTGGGCATTCACCCGGGGAAGGTGGTTATCACTAGACTAGAGGGGGACAAAGACCGCAAAAAAAAAAAAAAAAATCCTTGAATGTAAAGCCAAAGCTCAAAAAGTAGGAGAGGAAAAAGGTAAATACAAGGAAGTAACAACTGAGAAGAAGCAGGAATAAAGTGATCTGATATACAACTCTTATTAAAATCTTGAAAAAAAACTAATATGCTTTTGAAAAAATCTGGGTTTGATTAGGAAAGAGAAAGGGATAAAGAGTCCTGTGTAGATAGTGTGGGTTAATTGTGTGCTCCCCACAAAAGGTACATTGAAGTTCCAGCTTCTAGCACCTCTAGAATGTGACCTTGTTTGAAAATAGGATTGCTACAGATATAATGAGTTAAGGTGAATGTAGAGTGGCCCCTAGTTCAATGGCTGGTGTCTTATAAGAAGAGGTAAGATGGAGACAGGCATGTGAGGACTAAAGCAGAGACTGGAGTGGTGCAGCTGTAAGCCAGGGATGTCAAGGATGGGCAGAAAACCGTGAGAAGCTAGGGAGGGGCAAGGAAGGACCTCCCCTACAGGTTTCAGAGGGAGCGGGGCCCGTGGACCCTTCATTTTAGACATCTAGCCTCCAAAACTCTGAGAGAACAAGTTTCTATTGTTTTAAGCTGCCTCACTTGTGGTGATTTGTTAAGGCAGCCCTGGGAAACGCACAGCAGGCAACCAGTAAAGGCCCATAGTCAGTAAATAATGGGTACAAGAATTGAAATAAAAGTATCCACCAGAGGGAGCTCTGGAGCCTTCACTTCCTCAGCCCCGATAGCCTCTACACCAGATTCTGGACAAATAAGAGCTGTTTTAAGGAGGTGACTCTCATAACCACCTTTCGGTGACTTTGATTATGTTTAGTTTCCGTTTTTACTGAAATGTGGATTCGGGCCACAAATGCCCTTATTGTACTGAATGCCTTTAACCTGAGGTGGGTTTTGGCTGAAAGTGCAGGATTCTGAAGGTGACAGTGGGGTGTTCCCACGGGACAGGAATAATTTTTTTTTTTTGTAATTTTTGAGGCATAGGAAGCAGCAAAATTTGCTATTCTCTGGAAATTGCTCTCTGGGTTGACAACATAGACAATTTCTCAATCTGTTCACTACTTTGTGCCAACCCTCTAATGCATTTGATTTTCTTAGCCACTCACTCCTTTTAAAAAATCTGGTGATGCTCAGTGTGGTTCCCAAACCAGTGGTGCCATCATTATCTGAGAACGTATTTAAAATGCAGATCCTTAGGTTCCTCCCCGCCCCCGCCCCAGACCTACTGGGTCAGAAACTCCTCGGTGGGCCCACAGAGGTCCGATTTGGTCTCCATTGGACCGTGTCAGTATGGAGCTCCCCCTATGGGTGGAGCCTTGCCATGGCCAGTCCCTGGTTGGTCAGCTGTGTGGTGAATTCCTGCAGAATCAAGACTCTTGGATTCCTGAGCCAAAACCCAACTCAAGTTACATATATACACACACATATTGACTCATATTGCTGAAAAGTCCAATGGATGGCTCTGTTTGCTCTAGGGGTTAAAACAACATCATTAGGATTCTCTCTCGATATGTCTCATCTCTGCTTTTCTCTGTTACCTGTATCCTCAGGCTATCTCTCTCCCCAAAACTGCCTAGATGGTAATACTATCAGGTTTATAGTGTGCTTACTGCTTTTGACATCAAAAGAGAGACCCTTTTCTCACCAGTCATATTCATCTCCCCAAAATGGACGCTTATTGTCCGATTGGCTCACAGGCCTTGCCTGGATCAATCATGCGTCAGAGAAGGTGGTCATGTGACTGACAGTTTCATCAACTCCCAAAAGGGCATTTCCCACGGGAAAATTGCTGGGCAGACCAAACACCCACGTATCCCTGACACCTGCCATCTGTTACCACAATCCTCACAACTCAGAGTTGTTGCAGGAGAGGACACTAAGGCTCAGAGAGTTTAAATAACTTGGAAAAGCCCCACAACCTGTGATAGACCAAGACAGGATCAGCAACCCGATCTGTCTGTTAAAGCCGGAGCTCTTTCTGCTCCACCACAATGCCGCCATTTGATCATACTGCTGCATCTTCAAACCCACCACAGTGCCAAGGAAGATCATCATTTTTCCTAAAATCATGTCTAAGGTTTGAAGTCCCTGAAAGTTATTGCCATTTCTTGGGTTTCCCTGGTATGAAAACTTACATCCTCTTCCATTGTTCCAGCATTTTCTTTCATCCTCATGGCCAATTCTTTGTCAATCTCTTCCCTCTTCTTCCTGTTCCTTTTGTTCCTACTGTCTGCTCACCTGTTGAACACCTGACATCTGAACTACTATATTATTTGTTCCCACTTTAATCCACCCTGTACACATCCACACATTAAACTCCCTAAAGTACAGGATTCCTTTTTTAAAATATTAAATGTATGGTTAATAACATTATATAAATTTCAGATGTACAACTTATAATACAACATCTGTATATTCCATTGTGTGCTCACCACCCAAAGTCCAGTCTCCTTTTTTTCTTTAAATATATTTTATTGATATTTTACAGAGAGGAAGGGAGAGAGATAGAGAGCTAGAAACGCCAATGAGAGAGAAACATCGACCAGCTGCCTCTTGCACACCCCCTACTGGGGATGTGCCCACAACCAATGTACATGCCCTTGACCGGAATCGAACCCGGAACCCTTCAGTCCGCAGACCGACCCTCTACCACTGAGCCAAACCGGTTTCGGCCAGTCTCCTTTTTTTAATTTTTAATATATTTTATTGATTTTTTTACAGAGAGGAAGGGAGAGGGATAGAGAGTTAGAAACATCTATGAGAGAGAAACATCCATCAGCTGCCTCTTGCACACCCACTATTGGGGATGTGCCCACAAGCAAGGTACATTGTCTGGAATTGAACCTGGGACCCTTCAGTCCGAAGGCCAACACTTGATTCACTGAGCCAAACCGGTCAGGGCTCCAGTCTCCTTTTGCACCATATATTTGACCCCCTTTACCTTCTTCATACTCCCCTTATCTTTTCCCCTCTGATAGCCATTCTGTTGTCTCCATCTATGAGTTTGTTACTTTTTTTAATACAGGATTTCTTTTTTTAAGTCATGATCCTTTCTGCTTGAATACGTGTATCAATTTATATTACTACAATAATGCAGCATAGCAAAGCACTCCAAAATTCAGGGGCTTAAAACATAGCTATTTATTATCGGCCAACGTGTGTGGGCCTGCTGAGGTTCGGCTGGTCTGGGCTGGCTGGAGGCTCTGCTTCCAGCTAGGGCAGCTTCGTGTCTCACTGCCGGTCTTCGGGGTAGCTCTGCTCCACAGGTCTCTCCTCCTCCTCCTCCCTGAGGTGGGCTTTGCTTGTCTCATGGTGATGACAGAAACAGGTGAGGCCTCTTAAGGCCTAGAGCTGGAACTGACACATAGCCATTGGCCAAGCTCCAAGTCTAGGGACAAGGAAGTGTATTCTACAACACTTAGCCTATGGAAGGGTGAGGCTAAAGAGAGAGGGAAAGAACGGGAGGCATCAACATAATCTACCACAAATCGTCAAGTCTAGTCTCCACTGCCTGTATTTCAAAGTCTTCCATGATCTGGTCTCACTCCATTCATCCAACCCCAAGCCCCTCACTTTGGGCTCTTCGTCTGGGATATATAGTTCATGAACCGTGGGAACCTTATAGAAACTGGACAAGACTGGGTAATTTTAGACAATTCACTATAGTCTATCTGCAGACCACACTCAGCCTGTCTCCTGTTTTCCCAACACATAAAAAAAGAGGGGGGGAAATGTGATGGCCCCACTTGTTATTGGTAGTTTTTACAAAATAAACAAATGTTAAACAAAATTTCCTCTAGGAAATACACTGACCCAGAGACGTCCTTGTGATTTTTTAAAACAGTTTCTTGGGTTGGGGGTGGGGAGAACTCAAGGAATTATTTTCTCAGTACACAATGACAACAGTTTATTTTTGTTGGATAGACTTGAATCCTCTCCCACTTTCTTTTTTGTGGATTGAGAGGTTGACTACAGAAATAAGAAGAGATAGTTCTTTTATTCTTTCTGTGTGTGTGTGGCTGGAAAATAAAAGCTGCATTTTTTCTGTATTCAGCGCACTTCAAAGTTATAAAAATTTAGATAAAGTACATCAGGTTGTTCTAGATTTCAGTCTATTTATACCTCCCTCATATTTCACATTTGTTTGACCTCAGGTTAAAGGAATGCTTTTGAAAAATATAATGATTTGATCCTAGCAGTGGATGCAGCAAAAATACTTGGGTCAATAAGTTAAATTAAAAGGCTTCGAAAAAGAAGCAGCAAAAACTAGATTTTGCAAACTTTCAGCTTAGGACTGCATGACAATGGGAACATTTTCCAGCTGTATTCCTATAAAAAGTTTATGTGAAAAAGACTTTTTGAAGTTTACCAGAGTGAAAATGTCTGAATCAGAAGTAACTAATTTCCTAATACTCTGAACTCGTTTTCACAGCTTACATAGGAACCCTCCTTGGATTTGTCTTTACCATTTTTACATATGTATTTTGTTTCTTTTCCTGTCCACCAAAGTCTGAATATATCCATGTTTATTGTAGTTTTATAGTACAGTATTATGTAAAATAAATGTTTCAGTGATTTACTTGAGAAGAAAAAACAAGTTGCAAAACAATGTATATGTGATATTATTTTTGTTTATATATATATATATATATATATATCAACATATATATGAGTATGTGATATATATGAGTGTATATATATGTGATATATATATATATATATATTTGTGTGTGTGTATATATATATATATATATTTCTCTCTCTCCATATGAGAGAGAGAGAGAGAGAGAAATACATACACCTGCCAGAAAAATAAATAGATACCTATACACTAGAAAAAAAGCATAAGAAAGATATCAGAATATTAACAATTACCTTTGAGTGTTAACTCTCCCCCATTCTCCTATTGATTTATTATATACCTCAATTTGTTCATAATGAACACATATTACTACCTATATAATACTAAGTGGGATTTTTTTTTGAAAAGAGGGAGAAAGATTTAACAGTTTGGCCTTTGCATATGATGGATTCTAAAACTCCTCTAATTTTGAGGAAACTAATGACAAAACCTTCAGTAGGGGGCTTTTGAAACACTCAAAATTATATGGCCAGCTGTACTGTTTCATGAGGCAGAACATTTGAAAGAAGAGAATTCGAGTTGGGAAGGGATGAGTTTGGACTCCAGAGACTGCCTTCTTCCCCTGGCGGGTCCTAAGGGATCCCTCCATAGCGCCAAGTGCAGAGGTGCCCAGAGTTCCCTCGGAGTCTGGGCTTGTGTATCAGCATTTCATCTGCAACTTACAGAGGGGAGCAGAAGACCAAGGTCTTGCTAAGTGAGATACTAGCTTACGCTTAGAATTTTTTTCTTGTGCAAGTGATACTTTAAAAAAATAATCATATTCCTTACAATATTATGGATAAGGTTTAATACTAATAATATGCATAGTTTTGGAATTTGGTAAATAGCATTTTAATTCTTATAAATAAAAAGAAATGAGAGGGGTCGTGTGCCCCGGGTGAGCCATATGTCCAGGGGGCCGTGTGCCCCGGGTGAGCCATGTGTCCCTAGGGAAGCAGTGGGACCCAGGGGGAGGGGCGGTGAGAACCAGAGGAGGAGCAGACTCTATTCGTGTGGTCCTGAGATAGTCACCATAAAACAAGCAGATTGTCAAATGACAGCAGGGAGGGGAAGGAGACCTGGGGGGAGATAAGAGAACAACCGAAGGACTGGTATGCATGAATACAACCAACGAACACAGAACTCTGGGGAGGGAGGGCATTAATGGGAGGTGGGGGGGGGGGCAATGGTAAGATATGTACACATATAATACCTTAATTAAAAAAATTGGGAAAAAATAAATAAATAAAAAGAAATGATAGGTCTAATGTAAATTAATCTTTGTGTTTCCAAAGGTAGTCTACTAAAATTTAGATATCTGAGAACATTTTAACAGAGACATTATGATAGTTTATGAACAAGGCAGTCCTATAACTGGTTTAAGAATTTACTGTGTAGCCGAGGCCGGTTTGGCTCAGTGGATAGAGCGTCAGCCTGCGGACTGAGGGGTCCTGGGTCCGATGCCGGTCAAGGGCATGTACCTTGGCTGCGGGCATATCCCCAGTAGGAGGTGTGCAAGAGGCAGCTGGTTGATGTTTCTCTCATTGACATTTCTAGCTCTCTATCTCTCTTCCTTCCTCTCTGTAAAAATCAATAAAATATATTTTTTAAAAATTTACTGTGTATTAGCTACTATACCCGTGGCTGGGAATACAAAGATGAATGAAAAAATGGAGTTTGCATTCAGGGAGTTTGGCTTACCACAGTAACAAGTTTAAGATTTGCTCTGTCCTTTTATTTCAATAATTCTTAGAGCAACAAATACAAAGGAGGAAAAGTAACTAGAGAATCTCAGGCACGTAAACAATTATCAGGTTCTTTTGTAGATGGGCCATTTGGCCTCCTGGATCAAGGCTGTTCTGCCATTATGGGCACGGGTGCAAAGGTTTAACAAACAAGGATTAAGTAACAGCTCGGAGTAATCAGATCACATAGTCTCAAAGGCCGAGTTTATCAGGATGAATCCACGTCTGGCTCCTGTTGCTAAAAGAAAAAATAAGAAGCGATGCACATGTTACGTACCAGCAAACCTGAGGGCATGTCATCTATTATCAGTAATAAACAGATTTTATTCTTTTGTAAATGAGATTGTCAGGGCCCAGGGGATTTGTCAGTGCCTGGATAATCCTCAAATCATGTCTGCCCTGCCGTGGTAATAGGAAATTTGTCAGCAATAAGGCTGGTTAACAATTTTCTTGTCTGGTGCATTAGAGATTATTCCACAACACCCAGAGGGTCTTAAACAACTAGCCTCATTATATGGTTCAACATTACATATCTTATCAAGTCTCGTGTCCGTAGAGGCTGTGAAAACTGTCAACTGTGCAAGTCCCTGGGACTGTGGGAGTTTTTAATCCGATGTGGGATATGGCACAGGGACACAACTCAGCAGCCACAAAGATGCCAAAATGCAGATGGTATCCCACTCCCCACACATGAAAACGGTGCAAGGGGTGCTCTGGGTCACACTGAGTTTGGGGCGCACAGCTTTATGAAGGTGGAATGTGGTTTCTCTTTTCTTCACCTTAGTGTTCACATGATTTTCCTTTCTTTCTTTCCTTCTTTCTTTTTAAAAAAATATATTTTATTGATATTTTACAGAGAGGAAGGGAGACAGATAGAGAGCTAGAAATGTCGATGAGAGAGAAACATCGACCAGCGGCCTCCTGCACACCCCCTACCGGGGATGTGCCCGCAACCAATGTACATGCCCTTGACCGGAATCGAACCCGGGACCCCGCAGTCCGCATACCGACGCTCTACCACTGAGCCAAACAGGTTTCGGCCCTTCTTTCTTTTTTTAATTTGTTGTTCCTTCTTTTTTAATTTGTTTATTTTCCTGTTCAGATAATTTAAATTTAGTTTTGAATAAGTAAGACATATTATGTAGTTCAAAACAATTTTAAATTGCAAAAGGCATACAGTGAACATTTTTCCCATCTCTTTCTCCACCTGCTGGGTTCCTACCACCCCAAGAGGTAACCCCTGTCATCAGCAGAATTATTTTATCCTTTCAGAGTTTTTAAATAATTGACTACTAGGATATATAAAACACATATTTTTATTTTACTCTTTTTTTTTACACAAAATAGAGACTATGATGCAATTTTTTGTGCTTTGCTTTTTCCCTGCCAAAGTGTTTTCTATTATACATAACAATTAGCTTCTTCAGGATGCCCCCCAAAAATGTACACACACTTTGACAGCCGACAGATCAATTTTGACAATGAAATATATATATTTTTAAGTTATAATATAAATACATTTTTTATTTTTTATGGTTAAGATGGCAAGTTTTTATTTATTTTTTAAAAATTATTTGATTAAGGTATAATATGTGTACATAGCTTACCATTGCCCCCCCCCCTTCCATTCATGCCCTCCCTCCCCAGAGTTCTGTGTTCGTTGGTTGTATTCATGCATACCAGTCCTTCGGTTGTTCTCTTATCTCCCCCCAGGTCTCCTTCCCCTCCCCGCTGTCATTTGACAATCTGCTTGTTTTATGGTGACTATCTCAGGATCACATGAATAGAATCCGCTCCTCATTTGGCAGTCTGCTTGTTTTATGGTGACTATCTCAGGACCATATGAATAGATTCCGCTCCTCCTCTGGTTCTCACCACACACACACACACACACACACACACACACCCTGGGTCCCACTGCTTCCCCTGGGACACACAGCTCACCCGGGACACCCGGCCCCTTTGGGACACACGGCTCACCCGGGGAACATGGCCCCCTGGGACACAACAATGAAATATATTTTAATAAATTGTCTTTATAATTATGCAATGTGTATGTATACATTCTGGGGAGGCACCTATATATTTGCCCATGGAATTTGTCTTTATTCTGTTTTTACAGTTGTATACTTTTCTGTTGTTTCTTGTTTTATACTTTAAAAATTGCTCCTCTGTTGATGGACATGTAGATTTGTTTTCTAATATTTTGCAATAGCAAACCCTGATGCAGTGCATAACCCTGCACATTTGTTCTTTCATGTGTCGTGACTATTGGCTTTTCGTAGACTACCTGGGAGTGGCCAGGACAGAGCCTCTCACCTGTCTCTGTAAGTTAATAACCAAAATTCCTAGTAGGTTATTACAGTAGGCAAACATCCTTCCTCTTTTACTTTCCCAACACGTGAGTAGCCAAGGGACCATCTCTGAAGCCCAGCTGTACCTCCTATGCCCCCTCCACACTCACCCTTATCCTTATATGTCACCTTAATTTCCTACTCTCACAACTAACATCCTGGGGCTGTTTGCCTTTTTTAAAATATTATCATTTAAAACTGCAATTGGATTGCTATAATTTATTCCTTCTGAGATACCTCAAATATTTATTAGCATCTACTCTGTCTCCAGCATCATTTTAGGCATTGATAATGCAGTAGCAAACAAAGTCAGTTTGGTTCCCACCCTCACGGGGCTTGCATTCTAATGGAAAGCAGCACATCATAAATGAATAAAATGACCGTAATGGCACGCAATAAACACATCAATGTTTAATATAATGTCAGGTCTGGTTAGTGCTCTATGTCTCTATTTAACTGATTCAGAGGTGAAGAGTCCTTTTCAAATGACATCAAGAGAAAGGGTTCCCAGTCTCTCTCGAAAAATTATGGAAGTCGGTCTCTTTGGAACATTCATATTGAAGGGAGGCTCTGACCAAAGTAACAGCTTGTCAGTTCCCGCGGACACTGACAGATATGTATGTCTATGGGCATTTGAACCAGGCAGTGTCACTTTGCACTTACCAATGGCTTTAAAGAACTTTTAAGAAGTGGCTTGTGCCCAAACCGGTTTGGCTCAATGGATAGAGCGTCAGCCTGCGGACTGAAAGGTCCCAGGTTCGATTCCGGTCAAAGGCATGTACCTTGGTTGCGGGCACATCCCCAGTAGGGTGTGTGCAGGAGGCAGCTGATCGATGATTCTGTCTCATCGATGTTTCTAACTCTCTATCCCTCTGTCTTCCTCTCTGTGAAAAATCAATAAAATATATTTTTTTAAAAAGAAAAAGAAGTGGCTTGTACATGGAGGTGCTCTTGGGAGTTTCTTAATGCCACTATAATAATTGACTACAATCTTCGTGGCTTACAATGACACAGCTTTATTATCTTACAGTTCTAAAGGCCAGAAATTTGAAATCACTTTCATGCGGATAAAATCAAAGTGTCTGCAGGGCTGTGTTCATTCTGGAGGTCGGAGGGGAGAAGCCGTTTCTTCTCCTTTTCCAGCTTCTAGAGGCTGCCCTTACTCCTTGGCTCCTGGCTCCTCCTCACTCTAGCCTAGATTCCATCACTCTAGCCTCCATTCAAAGTCTTCTGAATCTCACCCTCCTGCTTCCCTCACCTAAGAACTCCGAGACTGCATTGGGCCCACCCCAATAATCCAGGATAATTGCCTATCTCAAGATTTAATCAGCCGAAACCGATTTGGCTCAGTGGTAGAGCGTTGGTCTGCGGACTGAAAGGTGCCAGGTTCGATTCCCGTCAGGGGCATTGGCTGCGGGCACATCCCCGGTTAGGGGGCGTGCAAGAGGCAACTGGTAGATGTTTCTCATCGAAGTGTCTAGCTCTCTATCTCTCTCCCTCTCTCTCTGTAAAACTATCAATAAAGTATATTTTTTTAAAAAAGATTTAATCAGACCTGCAAGTACCATATTCATAAGTTCTGGGACTAGCATGTGGACACTTCGGGGGACTGTTACATAAGTGACTAAGAAGCAGCAGCCAGGGAGCAAGGTAATTATTAACATACAAAGTGGATTAAAATAACAGGGGAAATTATGTGAAGAATAATCTTGGCAGAGAACCCCTCAAGATTCAACACTTTTGAATTTAACAAATACGTTTTGAGCATCTGTGCTGTGCCAGGCGCTCTTCCAGGTGTTTGGGACACATCAGTGAGCGAAGCAGGCAAAAACCCCTCCTCTCATGGGCCTTATAGTCAACAAAGACATCACAGATAACAGCGTTACCTCGTAATTTAGAAGGGAATGCCTGCGATGGGAAAAAGGAAGAGTGGGCCTGGCTGTGTGGCTCAGTGGTTGAGCATCTACCTATGAACCAGGAGGTCCCTGATCGATTCCCAGTCAGGGCACATGCCTGGGTTGTAGGCTGGTCCCCAGTGTGTGTGTGGGGGGGGGGGGGCATGCAGGAGGCAGCCAATCAATGATTCTCTCTCTCATCACCATGTTTCTATTTCTCCTTCTCTTTTCCTCTCTCTGAAATCAATAAAAGTATATATTTTTTAAAAGAGAAGCACGTGCATTCTGAATTCTGATCATTAAAAACAACATCCACTTTTATAAAAAAAAAAATAAAATAGGAAGAGTGGGTCAGGGGAAGGGTTGGAAGAGCAGTGAGGGGGCATGAGGGAACCCTCTGCCTGCTGACACCAGGGGGAGCTGCAGCGCAGTTGTGGCAGTGAAGGTTAAAGAAAAATCCTACCTAATAAAATAGTGATATGGAAATTGGCCATCATTCAAAGACACAAGATGACTGCCCCCATGTGGTCAAATATGACTGCCCCCATGTGGACACAAGAAGGCTGCCACTAGATGTCCAGCAGGGGAGGGTAGTTGGGGGGACCAAGCCTGCAGGGGAGGATAGTTGGGGGTGACCAGACTGGCAGGGAAGGGCAGTTAGGGGCAACTGGGCCAGCCTGGGAGCAGTTAGGTGTCAAACCGGCTGGCAATCAAGTGATTAGGGGGTCATCAGGCTGGCAGGTGAGTGGTTGGGACCCAGTCATCCTGGATTGTGAGAGGGATGTCTAACCGCCCGTTTAGGGCCTAAATGGGTGTTCAGACATCGCTCAAGGGATCCCAGATTGGAGAGGTTGCAGGCTGGGCTGAGGAACACCCTCCCTCCCTCCCTCCCCATACATGAATTTCATGCACTGGGTTTCTAGTCCTATATAATAACAGCCTACTATGCAAATTGTTTGACTGGGAGTTCAACCACTTGCTATGACATGTGCTGACCACCAGGGGGCGGCACAGACCATGGCAGATGTCGGCAACACAGTGCTAGCAGCGGGTGGCAGTGGAGGCACTGCCAGCCTCGATGGGCCCCAATGAGAGTGAGACCACAGCGGGATAGTGGAGCAGGTGAGCAGGTGGCTCCAAACTACGGCGGGGTGCCAGGCGGGGCTGCAGGGCTGAGGAGCCTGGGGGGAGGTGAGCTGGAGCTGCAAGCCTGCGAGCACTAGCTGGGGCCTGATTCCCACAGGCCACCCCGAGGGACCCCACTTGTGCACAAATTTGTGCACCAGGTCTCTCTCTCTCTCTCTCTCTCTCTCTCTCTCTCTCTCTCTCTTAAATATATATATATATATATTTAAAATATATTTTATTGATATTTTACAGAGAGGAAGGGAGAGAGATAGATAGCTAGAAACGTCGATGAGAGAGAAACATCGACCAGCCGCCTCCTGCATAACCCCCACCGGGGATGTGCCTGCAACCAATGTACATGCCCTTGACCAGAATCGAACCCGGGACCCCTCAGTCCGCAGACCGACGCTCTACCACTGAGCCAAACCGGCTTCGGCTCTCTCTTAAATATATTTTATTGATTTTTTACAGAGAGGAAGAGAGAGGGATAGAGAGTTAGAAACATCGATGAGAGAGAATCATCGATCAGCTGCCTCTTGCACACCCCCTACTGGGGATGTGCCTGTAACCAAGGTACATGCCCTTGACCGGAATCGAACCCGGGACCTTTCAGTCCCCAAGCCGACGCTCTATCCACGGAGCCAAACCGGTTTCGGCCAGGCCTCTTGTCTTAGTTATAAAAATCAGTATTTGGAAGCCTGAAGGAATGTTCACATCAGCTGGTCTAACTTCCTCAGAGAAATGCTAAGGCTCAGGTCCATAACGTGGCTCCTAGCTATTCTGCATTTGGCCTAAATTTGAGCGACAGTCTCCTCCTCTCTCCCCAAGAAGGCCAGACATAGTCCTCACGTTATCAAAGCCAGCTCCTGCCAGGAGGCAAGGCTGGGAGGGTTTTGTACGGGAGCAGCAGGAGGGATGGATGATTTCAGAGTGCAGTTCTATCTGTGGCACTGTTGAAAAATCATCCCACAGAACTTCTAATGTGCCTCTTTCTAAGTGGAGCATTCTGAAGTCTTAAATCAGTGACTCTGGCCCGCCAGCCTTTGAGACTCAACTTTGGTGAAAATAACCTACATGGGCCAGACACCAAAAAGAAGGAAAAAATAGATTATGATAAAGAGCCTTTGGTCTTTATAACAAAAGAATAATGCAGCTTTGTTTTCCTAATCATTACTGCTGTAAATGGTTATTTAAGTTATTTAAGCTTTAAATTATCTAAGTTATTGAAGCTTTAAAAGGTTGTAGTAAAGCATGGGCCCTGACTACCCCCTCCCCTCCTCAGGCCTTGGATACCCCCATTCTCCTCTCCTGTCTCCAAGAATTTGACTACTCTCGGAAACTCAAATAAGTGGAATCATATAATGTGTGTGTGTGTGTGTGTGTGTGTGTGTGTGTGTGTACGCACCTGGCTTATTTAACTTAGCATAATGTCTTCAAGGTTGTTCATCCATGTTGTAGCATGTGCCAGACTTTCATTTAGATCGCTTCTGGAGGTCAGGAATCAAGTCAATAAGTGTGTACGTCTGTTTGAATTTTTTTAAAAAAATATATATTTTATTGATTTTTTTTTACAGAGAGGAAGGGAGAGGGACAGAAAGTCAGAAACATCGATGAGAGAGAAACATCGATCAGCTGCCTCCTGCACACAGTCAAGGGCATGTACCTTGGTTGCCGGCGCATCGCCCGGTAGGGGGGTGTGCAGGAGGCAGCTGATTGATGTTTCTCTCTCATTGATGTTTCTAACTCTCTATCCTTCACCCTTCCTCTCTGTTAAAAAAAAATCAATAAAATATATTTTTAAAACATACCTAAAAATGGAAGTGACTGCAAATCGCATAAACACATTCTACTAAACCAAAACCAACTCCATCCCACTTTAATGCCTTCTTAGCTGGACTCCCAAAATACTGCAGCCACCCCAGTGCCATCCAACACAAAAGAAATCTGAGAGGGAAAGTCGGAGTAGGCAGAGGAAGTATCTTAACCATTGGTAGTTAAAATGTATTACTTTGTACAGTTTACAAAAAAAAAAAATGACCTTGTGAACACATTGGTGGGAACTTGGAAGGGGCCAGTGCAAGCCAGGGGCCCCAGGCTGAACTGCCATTGGCTCTGGGAAAATTTGCCCCTGGCTCTTTCTATACAGAGCACTGGTTGAATCGATTTCTATTTTCAGGTGTTTTTTTTTAATTAAGAATATTTTCCAACATTCACCAAGTTGAGGAACTGCCCCTCATAATAAGCCCCACTCCACCTCATGCCCGCATCACCCAGCTTCAACAATTATCAGTGTTGGTGGATTTTTCTAGAGCCCACCACCATCATCCCAAACCCATTATGCAATCGAGGTGTGATATTTTTGGCTCCTATTCTTCTTTCTCAGATCTCTGCCAGGTTCTTACCCCACCAGATTGCTTAACGCAACAGGGTAATGGGTCTCATCAGATTATTCACCCTGATAAATTTCATATGTTTTCTTTTAATGCCCTTGGGGCAAACATACTTTATTTTCCTTTCAGTTTTGGGGGCTGTGAGTAAAGACAGCTTTGACTAGCCTCAAAGGAGAAAACTCTTAATTCTTTTCTCTATTAGATCTGGAAATACATCCTCCAGAATTCCACACGCATGTAGATAACGTTTTATAAAGCATTACTTAAAATATACCAACATTAGAGAAGACAGTTCTTAAAACCTACTGGTTTGTAATTTCATGAAGAAACTCAATAAATCCACAACATCCCTGGTGAGAATAGGCATAGCTATACTTTTTTCAAGCAGAATTGGAAATAAATTGAATCAGAAAATTAGCCTTAAGACTCAGGACATTCTTTTTTTTTAAATTGATTTTAGAGAGAGAGGAAGGGAGGGGGGAGAGAGAGAAACATCGATTTGTTGTTCCACTTATTTGTGCATTGACTGGTTGATTCTTTTTTTAAAAAAAATATATTTTATTGATAACTTTATAGAGAGGAAGGAAGAGAGATAGAGAGCTAGAAATGTTGATGAGAGAGAAACATGGACCAGCTGCCTCTTGCACACACCCTGCCGGGGATGTGCCCGCAACCAAGGTACATGCCCTTGACTGGCATCGAACCCGGAACCTTTCAGCCCGCAGACCGACGCTCTACCACTGAGCCAAACCGGTTTCAGCGACTGGTTGATTCTTGTATGTATTCGGACAGAGGCTCGAACCCGAAATCTTGGCATATGATACTCTAACCAACTGAGCTTTCCAGCCGAGGCTGGGCCAGGGCATTCTTAATAAGGATAACTAATATGGCAGTTGTCAGAATTATAATGAGGCTAGAGGAACATTTTCATTTTATATTGATTAAATGCCTATCACTGAGCCTGGTGCGTAGAGCAATAACAAGATGTTCGGGGTCCCTGTTTCTCAAGGAGCTACTAACCGTGTATTCCTGTAGATGGAGCGCTAGCAGCCTTTTTAAGTGGGACTGCCCACTCAGCCCTAGCCCTGCCTCCTAAATGTTAATAACACACCCCAAAAGCCCACCTGATGACAGTTCCCTCCCTTGTTGAAAACTGCTATTTCTCCCACTATGGGGAAAGCAACAATTAAGTAAATTCATGCCTGGCTGGCATGGCTAAGTGGTTGAGTATCAACCCAGGAACCAAGAGGCTGTGTATTCAATTCCCAATCAGGGCACATGCCCAGGTTGTGAGCTCAATCCCCAGTGTGGGGGTGTGCAGGAGGCAGCCTAATGATGTTTCTCTTTTTTTTTCTTTAAATATATATATATATATATATATATATATATATATATATATATATTTCTTTATCGATTTCAGAGAGGAAAGGAGAGAGAGAGAGACAGAGACAGAGACATCAATGATGAGAGAGAATCATTGACCGGCTGCCTCCTACACATCCTCTACTGGGGGTTGAGCTTGCAACCCAGGCATGTGGCATTGGTTGGAATCGAACCCAGGACCCTTCAGTCTGCAGGCTGATGCTCTATCCACTGAGCCTAACCAGATACAGTGATGATGTTTCTCTTTCATTGATGTTTCTATCCCTCTATCCCTCTCCCTTCCTCTTGCTCTAAAAATCAATTTATAAGAAAAAAAGTAAATAAAAATAAATAAAAACATATTTTTTTTTAAAAAAGAAAGTAAATTAATAAATACTCAAACATTGTGATGAGGTTTGTGATGGAAATGATCAGGTTACTGTGAAAATGAAATCAATTTTTTTCTCCAGTTTGGGTCATCTGTACAGGTCCCTTTGCCCAGGTGGCAGGTAGGGTAAGAGTCCTGGAAGATGACAATTTGTAGCCACGAGCGTTCTGGAGTTAGGGATCCACATGTTCCAAGACCCTGAAGTGGGAGGGGGTTTAGTGCACTGAATGAAGGCGGGGAGAGTGAGACGAGACCGGAAAGACGGGCAGGTGTCAGATGAGGGTTGTAGTGAAGAATTTAGGTTTTATTCTAAATGCTTCCCATTGGAAGCCACTACAAGTTTCAAGAAGGGAATTGATGTGATGATAATAATTAGAAGTAATTATCCCTATTGATCACTTGCTCTGGGCCAAGCAAGTTTTAAGATTATTAATTAACTCAATATATACTTATAACAACCCTAAGAGGCAAGTATTATTTATAGTCCCATCTTTTGGACGAGGAAACTAAAGCACTGAGAGCTTAAGTAACTTTCCCAGTCACACACCTGGTAAACTCTGTTTTAATGCCTTAGCAATTTCCCAACTATGAAGCCGGAGGAGTTGTGTTTGCTGAAAGACTGGCCAGCGTTGCAGGGGAAGGTTGTGTTTCTGGCTCAGACAGCTGCCTAATGGATTGTTCACATGGTGATGCTCACAAACTTTAATATATATATATATATATATATATATATATATATATATATATTTGTTATTGATTTTTTAAATTTATTTTATTTTATTTTATTTTATTTTTTTTACAGAGAGGAAAAGAGAAGGGGGAGGGAGAGAGAGCTAGAAACATCCATGAGAAAGAAACATTGATCAGCTGCCTCCTGCACACCTCCTACTGGGGATGTGCCCGCAACCAAGGTACATGCCCCGGACCGGAATCGAACCCGGGACCCTTCAGTCCGCAGGCTGAGGCTCTATCCACTGAGCCAAACTGTTTAGGGAGCTCACAAACCTTTTAAGACAGTATTTTTAACAACAACAACAACACATTCCTAGAAAATGTGTCCTGTGCAGGCTAGAAAACGTAAGGCTGTGTCAACAGCCGCCTTGAAAACCCCACAAGCGCGGGGAGAGTTGGATTCAGTCAGCAGAAAACCTGCTCAAGAAGGAGGCGCAGCCGAAACCGGTTTAGCTCAGTGGTAGAGCGTAGGTCTGCAGACTGAAAGGTCCCAGGTTCGATTCCGGTCAAGGGCATGTACGTTGGTTGCGGGCACATCCCCGGTAGGAGGTGTGCAAGAGGCAGCTGATCGATGATTCTCTCTCATTGACGTTTCTATCTCTCTCCCTTCCTCTCTGTAAAATATCAATACAATATATATATTTTTTTAAATAAAAGAAGGAGGCGCGATCCGCCCCCCAAGCTCAGCCGGGTAGTTCTGATCCCGGCCGGTGCCCAGAGCACGTGCGCAGGAGGAGGGGGCGTGGCTTGCAGGGGCTGGGCGGGGCGTGCAGACCCCTCTACGCGGAAACAGGGCCTGAGACCCGCAGGGGAAGTGGTGCCGAGGGGCGTGGCCACGCCGCGGAGAGCAAGGGGCGTGGCTCAGGGGGCGTGGCTCAGGGGGCCGGGCGGGGCGGGGCGCGGCGCATGCGTGGGGAAGATGGCGCTACGTCTGCTGCGGAGGGCGGCGCGCGGAGCGGCGGCGGCGGCGGCGGCGCTGCCGAGGCTGTGAGTGCAGGTCCCCTTTCCTCGCCGCTCTGCCCGGCTCAGCCCGCGGCACCGTGGGTTTTCCCGGGTCCCGGTAGGAACCCCGGCGGGGCTGGAGTGCTGTGCGCCCCCCCCGTGCGCCGGCCGACCTCTGCCCGCCAAGGTCGCCCCCTGCTCGCGCCTCCCCGGGGGACGCGGGTGCAGCCCCGGCGCGTGGGTGCGGACATTGGGTCTGTCAGCCCCGGGGAACGGGCCAGCCTCCCCACTCCTGGGGTCCCGTAGAGGGGCCTGGCGTCGCCTCAGCTGCTCCCCTAAGGAGCTGGGGCACCTCCCCTGGCGGGTGCCGCCGGCGGTTCCCAAACTGCTGGGTCCGAGGACCCCGCTACACGTGGAACGTGATCGAGCGGGGACCCTTTAAGCGCTTTTGCTTGTATCTCGATTTTTTACTGTATATGAGGAAGCAAAAACACTTTAGAAATAACAAACCCGTTACATTGTTAACACAAATGACATCTTTCATGTAACAATAACTACATGTGAAGTCAGACGAGTGGCGTGGTTTTATGTATTTTTTTTAAAACCCCTGGTGTAATAAAGGACAATTCTGCCAGCTGTTCCGGGAGGAAATGTACAGGGAGATTCCGATCTCACGTAGATGCAGATACTTGTTGGAAAAGGGAAGCAGCCCGCCTAGACCCTTTCAGAGAGTAGGGACTCGGGGGACCCCCTCAGGGTTCCTCGGACCCACACTTTGGGAACCGTTGGCCTACCACTTGTCTGAAGACACCTTGTCTCACTTGCCCCCGTGAACACCGTGGAAAGAAGGCCAGGGACTTGTTTATAAAGATGGGGAAACGGAGGCTCGGAGTTTGGTTCAGGAACCAAGTCGGTGGTTCCAGAACTTGTTGCATTTGCTTGCTCCCTGCTTCCCGCCTCGCCAGTGTCCCACGCCAAGACCGACCGGGTGGATGCATCCCGCCTTCCCGTTTCCTCCACCCAGGCCGGGGGCAGGACCCCCAGCTCAGGGGATCGGCCCTGGAGCCAGAGGCGTCATTGAGTATATACAGACCCTTCCAGAAAGTCTCTTTTCAGGCCTACGAAGGGGGCCGCCTGCTCAACAGTGGGTCCAGTGACCACACGCAGTCACCTACTTCTAAGGTGCTCGGTGCTCAGCGTACAGTGCTCTCACCTCCCTTAGCACTGGCTCCTTCTCCACACACCTGCACCTTCTCCACACACCTGCACCTTCTCCACACACCTGCACCGTCCCCCGAGGCCCGGGCTGCAGGCTTCCATGCAGACTGTTTTCCAGAAGCTACCCCCCTGAGGTGAATCCTATCGTCCTGGTGTCTTCAGAACACACGGGGATGGGAGAGGTAAAGGCACCCGACGTGAACTTAGGAAAGCCTGCTTAGAGAAGTCTTCATTTCTTACCCACGTTCATTTGCATGAGTCAGTGCTGATGGAGGAGGCGAAGAGCACTGTATGCTTTAGCTGGCTTTCCCCTCCGGTTTTTAGAGCATCAGCACCGTGGCTGACAGGCAGGCACCATTCCTGCCTCCTCTTCCCAGCCCTCCCACATTCGCCCCTGTCGCAGTGCTGTCCGATGCGTCCCTGCCCAGCCCGTCTCCAGCCCTGCCGCTCTCTGCGGCCGCTGCTCCGTTTATGTACTCTGCCCTCAAGTTGGGGGGCCATTACTTTTCACTCCTAGGCGTGCTAGTATTAGGGGTAACGTTTCCATTAATGTCTCCTTAGCTGACAGAGCAAAGAAATATTACGTGTGTGTGAATAGCAGCCCATGCATATACACACATCTACAAATATTCCTATATGTAACCGTCTGTATCTACATTAGTCTAAACATGAATTCATATATAGGGTGTCCCAAAAATATATACATTCGCACTTCGAATAATTATAAAGGCAGTGTTTATTAAAATACACTTCATTTTTCAAAATTGAGCTATCGGGTGTTAAAGTTTGTAGACATTTTTTTTTTTTTGACATCCTGTAGCCTCCATTTCTAATCCATTACTACATGGCTCATTTGTAAAATTTCACTCCAAACAGCGAGAAACCTGGATCCCACCATAGCCATCTAGTTACCGCGTTTCCCCGAAAATAAGACATCCTCCGAAAATTAAGACCTACTTCATGGAAACATAATACATCCCCTGAAAATAAGACCTAGCGCATCTTTTGGAAGCAAAAATTAATATAAGACACTGTCTTATTTTCGGGGAAACAGGATACTTAATTGTTTAATTTCAGCATATTCATATAGCAGTATCTGAATTGTTAGACCATACTTCATGGGGGCAAAAACTTTATCAACTAGGAGGGGGGGTCAATTGGGGGAAAAGAAAACAAATGTAAAACTTTAGACAATAAAAAAAACACTTTATCAACTAGAGTACAGTGCTTATGTGCAGTTCCTTTCCCTGTAGTCCTTCAGGCTCTACTCATTTCCAAAGTTGGTTAGGTTAGCACCTTTTTCTCCCATTCCCTTCAATGAGGTTGTTTCGTATCTAGAAGTATGAGTGTATGGTGAGACTATATTTAGTTTTGTAGGGAGTACCAAGCGGTCTTCCAAAGTGGCTATTCCATTTGGCATTCCAACTACGATGGTCCTGATTCTGTTACTCCACATTCTTGTCAGCAATTCGTATTGTCAGTTAAAATTTTTTTTAGCCATTCTAATAATGGCTGTTTTAATATGTTGATTTGTTTTAACTTGAAATTGCCTGATGTTGAGCATCATCTGTGTATCTTTGGTGAGGTGTCTATTCAGATCTTTTTATTTCTTAATTGGGTTCTTTTCTTATTGTTGATTTTTAAGCATTGTTTTCTATTGTAGATACAAGTCCTTTATCAGATATATATTTTGAAAATATTTTCCTCCAGTCTGTAGTTTATCTTTTTATTTTCCTAATGGCACTTTTCATAGAGCAGAAGTTTTTTCTTTGTTAACCATCAGTCATATCAGTGTTTTTCTTTCATGGATCATGCTGTTGGTGTTATATTTAAAAACTAATTCCCAACTCCAAGGTTACATAGATTTTCTCCTGCATTCCCTTTTAGATATTTTACAGTACTGTGTTTTATACTTAGGTCTATGGTCCATTTAGAGTTAATTTCTCTAATAGGTATAAGGTTGGTCTAATTCACTTTTTTGCATATTGATCCAATTGTCCCAGCCCATTTGTTAAAAAGACAAACAAACTATCCTTTCTCCACTAAATTGCCTTTGCCCCTTGGTCAAAGATCAGTTGACTGTATTTGTGTGGGTCTATTTCTGGCCTCTCTGTTCTGTTATATTGACCTGTAGGCCTATTGCCAGTAGCATGCTGCTTTTATTGCCGTAGCTTTAAGTCTTGACGTTAGGTGGTGTCAGACTTCCAGCGTAAGTCCTCTTTTGTATTGTGTTGGC
Source organism: Vespertilio murinus (assembly GCA_963924515.1). Taxonomy (NCBI): domain Eukaryota; kingdom Metazoa; phylum Chordata; class Mammalia; order Chiroptera; family Vespertilionidae; genus Vespertilio; species Vespertilio murinus. The sequence continues at coordinate 37,106,130 of OZ004707.1, read as the reverse complement.
TATTCTGAATCTTTTCCTTTCAACATAAACTTTATAGTCAGTTTGTTGATATCCACAAAATAGCTTGCTGAGATGTGTTTGGGATTGCATTGAACCACAGATTAGGTTGGGAATCATTGCCAGCCTAACGTACTGAGTCTTCCAATCCTTGAACGTGAACTGTCTCTCCATTTATTGAAATGTTGATTTCTTTCATCAGAGTTGAATAGCTCTCTCTGCACATATATTTTGTACATGTTCTGTTAGATTTATGCCTAATTATTTCATATCTGAGGGTGCTATTGTAAATGATATTATGTGTTAAAAGTTCAAATTTCAATTGTTCATTGATGGTATATAGCAGTGGTCGGTAAACTCATTAGTCATCAGAGCCAAATATCAACAGCACAATGATTGAAATTTCTTTTGAGAGCCAAATTTTTTAAACTTTAACTTCTTCTGAGGCCACTTCTTCAAAATAGACTAGGCCAGGCCGTGGTATTTTGTGGAAGAGCCACACTCAAAGGGCCAAAGAGCTGCATGTGGCTCGCAGATTGCAGTTTGCCGACTGGTATATAGGAAAGCAATAGACTTTTTAAATATTAATTTGTGTCCTATAAGTTTTCCATAATCACTTATCAATTTCATGAATTATTTTTTGTTAATTCTGCATAGACATGTCATTTGTAAAAAAAGACAGTTTTATTTTTTTCTTTCCAATGTGTATACCTCGTATTTCTTTTATTTTCTAATTGCACTAGACTAGTGGCCTGGTACACGGATCCATGCACTTTGAAAGGAAATTAATTAGAAGGTGCTGAGGGGTGGGACTGGGTGAGACAGGCCAGACACACCCTGGAGCCAACTTCCCGTGGTCCGTCCCCGGCCTGCTGGACCTGGGACAGCGCCTTGGCTCAGACGGCATCTGCAAAGTGAGCGGGGTCCCTCTGACAGGTGGGGTCCCTTGGCCTGGCCTTTGGGGATTGGGTTGACACTGTCTCTCTGACACCCCCCGAGGGGTCCCAGAGTGCAAGAGGGCGCTCTGCAAAGTTGCTGTGGTACAGGGCTGGAATGCAAACACAAATATGCAGTAAACCAGATTCAGGGCTGACAGTGCCCCAGCAACAACATAACCCACAGCTGAAGGTGGAATCACACGGCCCTGTGAGGAACCTGGCCCTCCTCTCTGGTTCCCGGGTGCATCACCCGAGAACCAACACTACCAAGTCACTGCAGCTGGGCACATCCTGCGTTGAGCATCTGCCCCCTGGTGGTCAGTGCATGTTATACCTCCTGGACGGTGGGACGGTTGCTTAGCCTTTTATATATATAAAACCACCAGCTGCCTCCTGCATATATATATATATATATATATATATATATATATATATATATATGATGGTTTCAGTATGACGCTAACTAGAAGTGTTAAGAGGGGACATTATGCCCTCGTTCCCAATTTTAGGGAAAGCATCCTGTTTCCCACCAGTAAGTCTGACTTAGCTGTGATGTAGATTTTTTTAATCTACAATTTGCTGACAGTTGTTTGTTGTGTGTGTGTGTGTGTGTGTTTTGTCCTGAAGGGGTGTTGGATTTTGTTAAATTCTTTTTCTGCATCAATTGATATGATCATATAATTTTTGTTTTGTAGTTTGTTGATGTGGCAGATTATACTAATGACTTTTGAATGTTGAACCAGCCTTGTATTACCTGGAATAAATCCCCTTGTTCATGTGTATAACTCTTTTTACTTTAAAAAAAAATTTAAATTGATTTCAGAGAGGAAGGGAGAGAGAGAGAGAGAGAGAGAGAGAGAGAGAGGGGGGGGGGAGAAGAGTGAGAGAGAGAGAGAGAGAGAGAGAGAAACATCAATGACGAGAGAGAATCATTGATCAGCTGCCTCCTGCACACCCTGCGCTGGGGATTGAGTCCACAACCCAGGCATGTGCTCTTTACCAGAATCGAACCTGGGACCCTTCAGTCCCAGGAGGGGGCAGGTGACGCTCTATCCACAGAGGCAAGCCAGATGGGCTATTACTCTTTTTATGCATTTTATACATTGTTGGATTTTATTTGCTAATATTTTTTTTGAGAGTTTTATATCCATATTCATGACAGATATTGGTCTGTAGTTTTCCTTTTTGTAATGTGTTCATTTGGTATTGGTTTCTCATATGTGTATAAAGGATGGGGCAAAAGTAGGTTTACAGTTGTTGTGAGTATGCAAAACAGTATATTCTTATATTGTTATTTGCTAATTATTGTATCATTTTCCATACAAACAACTGTACAACTACTCTTTGCTGCTTTCTTTTGTTTTAAGTTAATATTTTTAATGTAATATTTTCAATTTCTTTAATGATATTTTAATTATTTTTAAAGTTTGGTGTTTTTTTTAATGACCATATACATTTTGGGGGGCTTACCATATACATTTTTTAAAATTGTGGTAAAATAGACATAGCCTTGCCATTTTAACCATTTTCAGTGTACAATTTAGTGGCATTATTAATTTCATATTCTTGTGTAACCATCACCACTCTCTATTTCCAATTTTTTTTTTTTTTTTTGTCACGTCAAACAGAAACTCTGAACCTGGGAAGAAATAACTCCTCCTTCTTCGGTGCTTGGTAATCTCTAACCTAGTCCCATCTCTCTGACTTTGTCTGTTCTAGATATTTCATAGAAGTGGAATTATATCATATTTGTCCTTTCGTTTCTGGCTTAGTTTACTTAGCATAATGTTTTCAAGATTCATCCATGTTGTAGCATGTATCAGAACTTTAGGACTTTTTTATGACTGGATAATATTTCATTGTTTGTACATTACCATATATATCTTAATTTATTGGAACCTACTTTTGATTTACACTTAATTCTAGAAGATAGAGAAATGTTACTTCTGTATAGTTTTATCCCCCTTTTCTTTTTTTTGTGGCATTATTGCTATATACATTGTATTTATATATATTTGTAAACTTGGTAATACATTGTTGTAGTTATTACTGATATAATTTTATCTCTTTTAAAGAAACATAGAAAAGGAGTTGGAAGTATACATTTATACATATATCCACTTTATAGTATATTTGTTATAATAATCTTCTCACTATTTCTGGTTCTGTTCATTTGTTCTTGTGGATTTGAGTTGCCATCTGGTGCCATTTCTGTAGCCCAGTACATCTTCGCTCCCATCCACCGCCTTTGTGTTATTATTGGCAAATATATTACATTTCTGTATGTTAAAGTCCCAATAATACAGTTCATACAGTATTCTTTTATACCTTTGTTTTTTAAATTAGGCAAAAGAAGAAAGGAGCAAAAATATGCATTTATACTGTGTTTTATAATTACATATTGCCTATACTATTGCTGTGTGTGTGTATGTGTGTATGAGAATTTGAATTGTGGGATCACTTATTTTCAGCCTGAAGAACTTCCTTTAGTGTTTCTTTCTTTCTTTCTTTCTTTTTTTAAATATATTTTATTGATATTTTACAGAGAGAAAGGGAGAGAGATAGAGAGCTAGAAACATCGATGAGAGAGAATCATTGACCAGCTGCCTCTTGCACACACCCTTCCGGGGATGTGCCTGCAACCAATGTACATGCCCTTGACCGGAATCGAACCCGGGACCCTTAAGTCTGCAGACCGATGCTCTACCACTGAGCCAAACCAGTTTCGACCTTTAGTGTTTCTTTTAAAGTGAGTCTGCTAGCAGCAGCCCTATAATTGTGCATGTCCTTTTAGATTTACTATGGTTATCTCATTCTCCAGCTTTTCCTAGTAAGCTTTTTGGTTAGTCTGTTTTTGCACCAATTGTTAACCACCATCTCAGGTAGCTGTGATGTTCGATAATTGCTTCTGATTGTTTTCAACAAACGCCCTCAGAGAAAATGCTGTTTTCCCTTTTTGAGCTCCAAGTCAGATCAATTTTGCAAGTGGGGTCTGCAGGGACCCACCAGACAGGTCAAACAGTGACAGTTCTCTGGGAATGGGGCTTTGAAAGAGCTCTAATCCTGCCTGGCTGCCAGGCTGCTGGTTTTCAGGTGATCGTGGCTGTTGATTTTCAAGGCTACCACCAGATTGGGGAGAGGAGGCCCAGGGTAAGTTAAAAAAACTTACATAGCTTGCTGTTTGTCCATGTTCAGTAAATGCTTCCAGATTGCTGTAAGACTGGTTAATTTCTAGAGTTCTGAAAAAAAGTTGATTCTGACAATTTGATAAATATTTTTATTATTTTTATGGAGGGTAAAATTTGTTGAAGGTCCTTTCTCTGCAATTTTGCTGAAGTCATCCCAGCTTAGAGTTTTGATCAAGAATGGGTTTGAGCCGAAACCGGTTTGGCTCAGTGGATAGAGCGTAGGCCTGCGGACTGAAAGGTCCCGTGTTCGATTCCGGTCAAGGGCATGTATGTTGGTTGTGGGCACATCCCCGATAGGGGGCGTGCAAGAGGCAGCTGATCGATGATTCTTTCTCATCGATGTTTCTAACACTCTATCCCTCTCTCTTCCTCTCTGTAAAAAATCAATTATATATATATATATATATATATATATATATATATATATATATAAAGAATGGGTTTGAAAGGTGAAGGGATTAAGCAAAACACATATATACACACACACACACACACACACAACACATAAAAATGGACAACAGTGTGGTGATAGCCAGAGGAAAGGGGGGTGGGGAGTAGGTGGAGGTGGGCACTTTGCTTTGGGCGCATGTTGCAGTGTGCAGATGATCTTTTATTGAGCTGTACACTTGAACACTGTATGGTTTTGCAAACCAATGTCACCCCAGTAAATTAAATTTTAAAACAAAGAATGGGTTTGAGTTTATAAATTTTTTTTTCTGTATCATCATTTTTTAGTATATATTTTTACTGATTTCAGAGAGGAAGGGAGAGAGAGAGAGAGAGAAATAGACACATCAATGATGAATGAGAATCATTGATCGGCTGCCTCCTGCACGCCCCACACTAGAGATCAAGTCCGAACTAGGGCATGTGCCCTGACAGGGAATTGAACTGTGACCTCCTGGTTCATAGACTGACGCTCAACCACTGAACCATGCTGGCTGGGCAGTTGCTTTGCTTTTATATTTTGGTTAAAGTTTAGAATGTTCACCTGACTTTGGAGCACTGATGTTCACTATTTTTTTAAAATATATTTTATTGATTTTATAGAGAGATGAATTGAGAGAGTTAAAAACGTCGCTGAGAGAGATACATCGACCAGCTGCCTCTTGCACACTCCCCACTGGGGATGTGCCCGCAACCAAGGTACATGCCCTTGACCAGAATCGAACCTGGGACCTTTCAGTCCACAGGCCGACGCTCTATCCACTGAGCCAAACCGGTCTCGGCTGATGTTCACTATTGTTCCACATCTCTCATACGTACTTGTATTTGTATGTATATAACCACAGTTGTTCATGTGGTCTCTTTCCAAGTTTTCTTTTTTTAGTAGTATAGAGATAAGTGCCCCTATACCCAAATTTGGCTACCCTTACTTGTATCCTTGGAGGTAAATTTCTACATGTCAACTTACTGGATCAAAGAGGATGGGCATTTTGAGCCTTTTGATGCTTTTTGTCAAATCACCCTCCAGAAATTCAGCAGCTAGATACCTGGATTCCAGTATGTTGTGTGGAGGCTTATTTGCCCATTTTCCTTGGCATCAACTGACCCACCCACGGTACAGGAAGCAGAGTGTCTTGTTGGTTACACAGCAGGCAGCTCCAGGCCTGGAAAAGAACCCCTTCCGCCGCTGGCAGCCACTGGTGGTTTTACCCTCTGTGGCTTTGGCTGTCACACTGACCGAGCTACAAGGTGTTTCTGTAAACAGCCATGACGTTTTACCTCTCCTGCAGGTTCTCTTCAGAACTCCTCCACATGTAGCATCTTCCTCCTAGCTGGGCTTTTGTATTAACAAAGATGCCAGATTTCATAAAAAAAAAGGAACAAAGCCAATTTCCATGAGAAGCAAGGATTCTATTTCACTAGGATGCTTGGTATGGGCAAGACTGTCTTAACAGCTTCTCTGCATTATATTCTGACTGAGAAGGTAGTCACTTCAGTGCGGGGTATTTGCAGGATATTGAAAATTTTAAGACAACTTTTTAAAAAAAATTATTCTACTTGCCACCTCCAGTAAAATTTGGGTTACAGTTTAGTGGTAGATGGTGTTTGCTGTTTAATTGAAAGCTATACAATGCCGAAAAATTGTATATTATCAAAATAAGGGCCTCTCTTTGAACCTTTTTAAAGTTTATATGGTCATTTAAAAACATCATTGCACATATATACATTGTACCACTTTATAGGCTGTGCAGGATTTTTTTTAAAGCACTTGCACTTGAATTGTCTTCTTAATTAGTCTCAGTATTTTTTGTGAGAGGGATGATATGCCCACTTTATTTTTTGGCCAAATACCAAAAAAAAAACAACAACAAAAAAAAATCCAAACCCAGTGTTATTTTCATACAGAGACACTGGAGGGCGCTCTAGCAATGGAAGATGTAAATTAGTAGCCATGGGAGATGTCAATTGTCTCCTTACAAACATGCCTATTAGAATAAGGTAGGAGAGGTGTTTTTTGTGTTTTTTTTTTTTGGTTGGTTTTCCTGATCATTTTTATAACAAATGAAAGACACATAGGTGGTAGAGGAAATACTTCTGTACTAACCGACTATCCTTTGAAAAGTTTATAAGAAACAAGAAGTGGCTCTGTGTTCTGTGCCTCCTGTTACCTCCTCCACCCCATTACCCCTTCCTCACAGAGCTGTGCCCTCTGCCTGCAGCACTCTGCCTCTTCAGGTCTTTGCTCAGATGTTACTCATGGGAGGATTCTTTCCACCCACCCTGTAATCATAGCACCCCTCCTCCCATCAGCCCCTGCACCCTCTTCTCCCTCACTCTGCCTAATGCTTTTCCCATTGCACTCACTTCCACCTGACATTGCACATTTATCTGTTTATTGTCTGTCTGCACCCTACCCCCACTCCCCAAATGTTCACGAGAGCAGGGACTTGGCCAGTTTATCCCAACCTTTATTCCTTTATACCATGCTATCTGGCACATAGTAAGTCTCAAATATAGATTTGCTGACTGAAAACACACACACACACACACACACACACACGCACGCACGCACGCACGCAAGCAGCAAATTTAGGAAATGAAGTATTTAAGATATTTTTTTGGGGGGGGGGATTAGTACCCTTTTCATTGTAGTAAAATATACATAACATACTTTCATCGGTTTAACCATTTTTAAGTCTGCAGTTCAGTGGCATTAAGTTGGTTTAATTGTTGTACAACCATCACCACCATCCACCTCCAGAACTTTTTCATCATCGAAAACGGAAACTCTGTACCCACTGAACAGTAGCTCCCCATTGTCTCCTCCCCTCAGCCCCAGGAACTACTGTTCTTCTTTCTGTCTCTATGAATTCGACTATTCTAGATTCTCATATAACGGGAATCATGCGATATTTGTCTTTTGTGTCTGGCTTATTTCCTTAGCATAATGTCCTCAAAGTTTATTCATGTTGTTGTATATGTCCGAATTCCCTTACTCTTAAAGGCTGAATAATATTTTATTCTGTGTATGTACCTCATCTTCCCCCCCCCCCGTCCCCCCCCCCCCCCCCATCCATCAGTGGACATTTGGATTGTTTCCACCCTATGGCTCAGAAACATGATGCTAAGGTTTAGAATGGAAAATGGATGTCTTTGAAATGGTGGTAACATTTTTAAATTATACCATTGAGTATGATTTCTGCCTTCAGGAAAATGCTTTTAGTACAGATTAAAATAGAAACTTATTCAAGATCTTAAAAATCAGAATTGGTTTAATATCCCTATTGGTGCTATTCAGGTTTTTTGTTTTTGTTGTTTTTTTTGTTTTTACAAATTTCAAAAGAAGAAACCATTCACAAAATCAAGTTACTAATTCTCTGGTATAAGCAGGAAGATCCTGGGTAAATACTGTGGGGTGCTAGTCCAGTGCTGACCTTGACCTTGTTCAAGGGCCTTGTCTAACTTGAGCTTTATTTTCCTCACAGTTAAAACAAGGAGGGTGGACTAGATGCCTCCTCCCAGTTGACATTCCATACTCTGAAAGGAATTTGGAGAATTCAGAAACACCAAACATGGCTTTTTTGAGCTTTGAATTATTTTGGTCCATTTCAGCTCAATTTGACCAGAGAGTGAAGAGAATAATAGCTCTGCCTCCCCCAAACTTACGGGTGCAGTTTGCACTCGGTTAATTTGAACTCCTCCTGCCACCGCGGGAGGTGTTTTTGTCTCTGTGTTATGCTTCCTCATCCTTTAGGTCCTCCAGGTTAGAGAGGCCTCTGTCAGTGCTCTCTCTGCAGCAGGGGCTGCTGCCACGTGCTCTGCTCAGACACCCAATTCAGGGGCAGCCTGTTTCTCCTGCCCTCCTAGGGCTCTCATGTTCACCCACAGATGCCCCGGCGCTTGGCGGACAGTGCTCTGGGGCCCGCGGTCAGCAGTCCGCCCAGTGAGCCGGTGAATGTGAAGAAGCCAGCATGTGCTAATGTCACGTGTATCCCCACTTGAATCTAGTACGTTTTAACGAATGCTTTCTGTACATGCCTTACCCGCAGAGTCGGGCCAGTAAAGAGAATTTCTCCTCGACCGGGGAAGCAAAGGTGGCTCATGATGTTCCTCCACCCCCGACCTTTGGACAAGGGCCCAGGCTGTGAGTTTGGATCATCAGTGTTTTCCTGGTGCTGTAGAGAAGGCAGGGCTTACCAGGTGGCCTGGTGACATGCCTGAGACTGGAGAGAGTCTTACCCTTGGAACCTACTCCCACCCACACTGCTACCCACACACTCATCACTTCTTACTGACTCTAAGCTTGCTAAAATGGACTCCAATATTGTTATCCAGACCCTGACCCAGTGCAAGTTCCCTGCTGTCCTCCAGCTGTCTGCTGCATGAAGTCTTTTTAAAAAATATATATTTTTTATTGATATTTTACAGAGAGGAAGGGAGAGAGATAGAGAGCTAGAAACGTCAATGAGAGAGAAACATGGACCAACTGCCTCTTGCACACCCCCCACTGGGGATGTGCCCGCAACCAATGTACATGCCCCTGACTGGAATCGAACCCGAGACCCTTCAGTCCGCAGACCGACGCTCTATCACTGAGCCAAACCGGTTTCGACTGCATGAAGTCTTGATCCCTCAGGGTATTACGCACCTTTTCAGCATCTCTCCCACTGCTGTTCACCTTGCGCCATTCAACCAGAATGCTCACTGTTCCTTGTACTCACTCAGCCCTCGCCCCCTCTAATCTGCTCACACTCTTTCCCCCACCTTATCCTTCAGGTTCTGCCAATTCATCAGGGCTCCTTGCAAATGCTACTTACTCCCGGAAGTCAGCCTTCCCCAGTCCTCTCAAACAGCAGGCCTCTCTCCCTTCTCCTCTGAAGCCCCAAGCCTCCTACTGGCTTTTGCCACCTTTCCTTCATTGAGGTGATCTAGGACCTGAAGTCCGAGTTGACTTTGATGCCTTCATCTCTTTCCCACCCACACCCCACCTGTTGCCATGGGTAATTAGTTGAGTTTCCCCTTTAGTTGTCAACGCTTCCCTATGGTATTAGTTTTCTCTTGCTGCTGTAACAGATTGCCACAAGCAAGAGGTTTAAAACAACACCCATTTATTATCTGACAATTCTGGGAGTCAGGAGTCTGAAGCAGGTCACAGTGGGCTGAAACTAGGTGTTGGCCGGGCTGTGCTCCTTTTTGGAGGCTCCACAGGAGGACCCATTTTCTTGCCTTTTCCAGCTTTGGAGGCTGCCCACATTCTTTGGCTCATGGCTCTTTTCTCCGCCTCCAGAGACAGCAAAGCCAGTCGAATTCTTTTCCTGCTGCCATCTTCTTGGTTCTTGTCTTCTGCCTCCCTCTCCCACTTATGAGAGCATTTGTGATTATATTGAGGCTACCCAAATAATCCAGGCTAATCTCCTTATCCAAAGGGCAGCTGATGCCGAAAACGGTTTGGCTCAGTGGTAGGGCATCGATCTGCGGACTGAAAAGTCCTGGGTTCGATTCCAGTCAAGGGCATGTACATTGGTTGTGGGCACATCCCTGGTGGGGGGTGTGCAATAGGCAGCTGGTCAATGTTTCTCTCTCATCGACGTTTCTAGCTCTCTATCTCTCTCCCTTCCTCTCTGTAAAATATCAATAAAATATATATATTTTAAACAAACAAACAAACAAAAAAACCAACAAAAAACAAAGGGCAGCTGATTAGCAACCCCAATTTGATCTGCAATTTTAATTCCACTTTGCCATGTAACCTAACGTATTCATGGGTTCTGGGCGTTAGGGCATGGACATCATTGGGGAACCATTATTCTGTTTACCTCACCCACTCTCCTCAATTTAGGTTTGAGCTTTTAGAGTACCCATCCAATTGGCTGCCTGCTGCCTGCCTCACCTCCCTCTTGGCCTCCCATGTTACACGTCACCTGCATAAATATCCTATTTAATAAAACACTAATATGCAAATCGTCTGGTCGCTGTGATATGCACTGACCACCAGGGGCCAGACACTCAATGCAGGAGTGGTCAGTGCGCTTCCACAGAGGGAATGCCACTCAGCCAGAAGCCAGGCTCATGGCAGCGCTGAGGACCCCTCAAGGGATGTCCACCTGCGGGCTTAGGCCTGCTCCTCAGCAGGCGACATTCCCGGAGGGGTCCGGTACTATGAGAGAGCTCAGACCAGGCTGAGGAACCCCCCCCCCCTCCCCAGTATGTGAAACTCATGCACCGGTTACCATATTATATCCTGTTTTCAAGATCTGTTGAGTCTGCCTCCAAAAATACTCTTGAATCTGCCCCTTTCACTTCGTCTCCACTGCCACCATCCAAATGGTCTTCTCTCATCTGGACCATTGTGAAAAAAGGTTCTTTCATATCTATTATACCCTCTAAGCCATTTTTTAGAAATTGAGGTAAAATTCACATAACTTAAAATTAACCATTTTAAAGTGTACAATTTAGTACAATTACAGTGTTGTACAACTATAATCCTTATCTAGTTCCAAGACATTTTCATCACTCCGAAGGAAAATTCTGCCCTCCCGCAACCCCTGGCAACCACTAGTCTGCTTTGTGTCTCTGTGTAGGTGCCGTACCTACTCTGGATATTTCATCTAATTGAATCATAGAATAAGTGGCCTTTTATGAATGGCTTCTTTTACTTAGCATAATGTTTTCAAGGCTCATCCATTTTATGGCTCAATAGTATTCCATTGTAGATATAGGATATATTCTGTTTATCTAGTCATCATTTGGTGAACATTTGGGTTGTTTCCACCTTGTGACAATTGTGAATGGTCCCATTATGAACATTCATGTGTTTGAGTACCTGTTTCCAGGTTTTTTTTTTTTTTTGTGTGTGTGTGGGGGGGGGTGGTGGTGTATACCTAGGAATGGAATTGTTGGGTCATATGGCAATTTTATGTTTAACTTTTTGAGCAACCACCAAACTGTTTTCCACAGTGGCTTCACCAATTTTCATTCTGTTGACAATGCACAAGTGTTCCAGTTTCTCTGCTCCTTGCCAAAGTTAGTTATTTTCCATTAGTTTTGACTATAGACATCCTAGAGGCGTGAGTGGTATCTCATTGTGTTTTCCTCCAGACTATGTTTAAATATACAAATTGGTTCATTTCCCTCCTCTGCTTAGCATCTTTAAAGTACCTTCCTGGAACGTCTGGTCTTGCCCCTTCTACTCAGCATCTTGTTTCCTTAAGCAAAGAAAGCAATGTTGAGGCTCAGCAATGTTTAGGCACTTCTCCAGGGTCACACAGACGTGAGCCAGAGCCCTGGCCATGCCCTTTACTAGCCAGCTCCCTTTACTTTCCTATCTGTGAAAGGGGCTCATGATACTTACCACAGAGAGTGGTTAGAATTATGATGATGCACTGAATGCTGGACATGGTGCTTGGCTCATAAGAACATTAATAAGCAGTGCATGTCAAAAGGGAAATACAGCAGTTCCCTATTATCCATGGGGGATGTGTTCCAAGATACCCCCATAGATGCCTGAAACCACAGATACCCTATATATACTATGTTTTTTCCCCTATACTATATACTTGTGATAAAGTTTAATTTACAAATTAGGCACAATAAGAGATTAACAACAGTAGCTAATCAGAACAATTATAGCAATATACTGTGATAAAAATTATGTGAATGTGGTCTTTCTTTTTCAAAATATCTTATTGTACCACACTCACCCTTCTTGTGATAATGTGAGAGTATGCAGTACCTATGTAATGGGATGATGGAGGTGAATGGTGTAGACATTGGGACGTAGCATGAGGCTACTATAAGGGTGACTTGAACACAAGCACCAGGGTACCACAGCAGTCGATCCTATAACCAAGGTGGCTAGTAAGTGGCTAATGGGTGGGCAGCCAGCCTATACAGCCTGGATACCTTGGACGCGGGGGTGATTCCTGTCCTGGGTGGGATGGAGTGGGACGATGGCAAATTCCATCATGCTGCTCAGAACAGCGCACAATTTAACACTTAAGAATTGTTTATTTCTGGAATTGTCTTTCCATTTTATATTTTTGGACCACAGTTGACCATGGGTAATTGAAACCATGGAAACAAGATAAGGATAAGGGGGGACTGCTGTAAAATGCATACATAAAAGCCACCTCCTCAGGGAGGGGGTGACCGTGTAGAGCACGTCCTCCCTCCCAGTCCCATTGCCCTCCCTCAGCGCAGCCTGTTCTTCATCACACTTAGTTTCACGATGCACATGAATGGGTGCATTGTCCTCTTTTGTTTGATCCACTAGCCTGGGAACTCCATGCTCACCATGCTTCTTTAGCATGGTGTCTGACACATAGTAGGCACTTACTAAAAATTCTTGAGTGAAAATATCATCATATGGGCACACAGCACAGAATTCATTCCCAGTTATTCACTTGACATGAGAGGATGGAAAGGCAAACTTTTCATGTGTGACTGTGGGCGTGTGTATGTTTTCTTAGATTATAGATTTGTCTAAACATTCCTGCTAATTTACGAGGTCAAATCTGAAGGTTCTCTTTTGGCTTGAGTTTTTGAACACAGTCCAGGGCTGTTTTCAGATTCTTCATTATTCTCCTTTTTGTGAAAATTTTCAAAAGCACAAAGCAATGCCTTCTGTACATGTTTGTCGGTAATCATTTATGTAAAGTTCTGGGCAGAGGGGATAGCTGAATGGGATACGCATGGCTTTACCACAGCACCCAGGTGTCACCAGAGAGCCTGAGCAGACTGAGTCCATGGGGAAAACACCCCACTCCCCAGCCCCCACCCCCAGCCAGTGTTTCTGTCCCAGGGACATTCTGTTTCCTTTGGAATTTCTCACCTGTGGAGCACACTTCCTGCCCTCAACTCAGGACTGACTTAGGAAACGGAAGGTGTGCTCAAAAAGAGGTAACTGCCTTTCAGTTCCATGGAGGAATCTTAGCAGGATCTGAGACAATATTCACTTTCATTCTAAAATTGTCTGGTTTTGTTTTCTCGCCACCCTTCCTTACCCAAGACACCCTGATTATCACTAGAATGAGGTGTCATGGAAGGCGTGGGCTCCACCTTTGATTGTGAACTCCTGTGGCCAACATGGGATACTTACTGAGCTGCTGTTGGAAAAGACCCAGTGCCCTCTACTGCCTGTCTTCTGCCTCGGGCATTGGTCATGAACCCTCACCCCTATGGGGGGCAGAGTTCTGCTGTTCTCATGCCTGCTGGGAGCTCCCCTCCTGGAGGACAAGGCCCACTGTTTCCTCGTTCCTGTCTGCGCAGGGCCTGTGTAGAGCTGCTAAGCGGGGGTGGGGGTAGGGGTGGGGGTGGGAGTCCGGATGGTTTCTGAAACCAGCTGGAAGGCTCCACACATTCTGTTACACGTGGGAACCTCAAAGCATTAGCAACTAGCCAGTGACCAGCAGCCACAAGCAGTTTTTCGGCTCCACAAACATTTAATGTGCTGAGATCCCCTGACATGAGCTGAAGACACGACTTTTACAGATAGAAACGGGACTGTTGACACAGGTGCATTTTACTAATTCGTATAAGGTTTTTGAGGAATTAGTAAAAAGTTGTAATATTTCCAGGATTATTGTTAAAGAGGGATAAGAAACTTATCTTCATAACCATATGGTTTACTGCTTGATATAGTTTCTCTCTTTAAATGCTTTTTAAATTTGTGGGTTTTTAATTTTTTTTTTTTTAAATATATTTTATTGGTTTTTACAGAGAGGAAGAGAGAGGGATAGAGAGAAATGTCGATGAGAGAGAAACATCGACCAGCTGCCTCTTGCACACCCCCTACCGGGGATGTGCCCGCAACCAAGGTACATGCCCTTGACCGGAATCGAACCCGGGACCTTTCAGTCCGCAGACCGACGCTCTACCACTGAGCCAAACCGGTTTCGGCTAATTTTATTTTAGTAAGAAGAAAACCTTTTTCTTGCAGGACTCATTATTGAATTTATTATGAAGTAAATGGGAAAAGTATTTCAAATGACATTTAAAAAAAAAACCTAGACTATATCAATGGTATTCTTTTTAAGAGTACCTACAACACATTTCTTTTTATTATTCAGTCATTTGTTTATACATTCTCCTGAAAAGAATGAGAATTATGCCCCTACTAAGTCCTAGGCAGCTCCTGAGAAGTGGGAAGGTGAAAAAATTTCCCGAGAGCCTTTTCTGTGTGTCTCGTGTGCGATTAGCGTGCGGTTTGAGGAAGCCGGAGAAGAGAGCCCGAGAGGAGTATTCCTACCTCTGATGTCTCTCATTCTTGAGCGATCACCATAGTGCCTTGGCCCAGGGTAGGTTCTTAGGAAATGCCGACTAAATGGAGTTATCATGGAAAGCCGTAAAGCAGAGGCCAGAGTGCCTTTCTGAGGACGTGGTACTGCTCATAGGGAAGTGGATCTCTGAGCAGATTTAAAAAGAGGACCAGAGAGGGAAGGGCATTCCTGGCCAAGAGAGCCGAAGGTGCCAAGGATGGCAAGGGAGTCATGAGTGGGCCATTGCAGAGTAACGGGCCGTGGGGATGGACACGAAGCTGAGCTGGTGTGTTGGCATCAGGCTGTGAAAGGGCCTCCAAGGCCAGGCCACCTTCCGAATTTACATCCTATTGGCAACAGGGAAGCCGTGGAGATGTCTCGTCTCTCTCAGCCTCCATCAGGTTAGTTCTCCACTCTTATACTCTGGTATAAGTGGTAGACCCATGACATTTCAACCTCTTGCCTTTCTCTTTTCTTTTAATTACACTCAGAATGTGCTGGGAAATCTAATTGGGCTACAGAAAAAGGGGTGAAATTGCAGCCTCTGGGGCAGGCTAGTCCATCCCTTCCTTCTAACGCACTCGCTGCATTTAAACACTTCTAGTTATTTGGAGCCTTCAGGTGACTTCATTTCTCTGAGTACTGCACACTTAGTTTCCTACATCTGTAGTTAATTTCTTAAGAGGCCTTAATGAGAAACTTCAAACAGTTTAAATGTCAATTACCCAAAAAGTGAGGTTTTCAAGTTCCAGTAATCTGCCCATATTGGTCATTGGAACATAATCCCAGGTGGATGTAATTTAAGACAGATGACATTCCAGAGCTTCAGTTACAAAGAATTTATACTGTATTTTTTTTTTTTCAGGACTAACAAACCAGGCCCTGTTGTTGCTATACTTGCAGGACTGTCTACATTTTTGGCTTATCTGACAGGGCTCAAAGCTTCAGTCTACTGCATTCATCCAGCCTCTGTGGTTTAGCTGGCACTTTTGAGTCTGAAAAGATCCAAAAGATACTATATCCATAAAGATATGTCGAACATACCAGGAAATATAATAATTCCAATTTTAACCCTATGTTTTTGAGAGGAAAAAAAGTATTTGTGATGTATTTTGTCATAGATTTATTCTTAACGAATGGGCTATTTTTTAATTTGTAACCAAGAAATCCTGAATTGTTTGTTTCTTGTCACTCCCACTGTTTTTTTTACTCCTGTATTCCTTCCTTTGTCTCTATTTTTTATTAAGATAAAATGCATGAAGAGTTGGATATGGTGATGAATATTATTTTAACAGAGAGCAAAACCAAAAACATGCAGAATAAATTAACCTTGCATTTTCTCTGCAGGTCACTTAGTGGGTGTTACATCCTTAGTCGTTTGTGCTACAAAGTAAATAATTTTTGGCAGCTGGTTTAGTTTTCACCACTTCTAAGCCTATGACAAATGATCTTAGGATATCCTTGGTCTTAAAAGGAAAACTTTTATGTGTGAGTTTTAAGTTCAGTTTTGTTGTTTTTGAAGGCTTTTTTTATGTAAGCCATTTATGTGGAATTTTGTTTTATTTGAATTTGAAATTTAAAAAAAAATCTTTTTAAAGTGGAGTCTCCCATATTGAACTGTTTTTATGTTTGACATTTAGAAGTTAATTTGCCTGTTTTAAAAGACACCGAGAAACATCCCCCCCCACCCCCCGCTAAGCATTCATTATTTAGTAGTCAACTTTTAAAAATTAAGAAATTATTTTTAGTTTGTATGGTTTTAGGTTATCCTCCCCAACCCCCAGGAGAAAGAACAAATATACTTAGATTCACTGTCTCTCCATTTATCTCTTTGGTCTGCCGGAAGTCACTTTCAAGGTAAGAAAATAGTCATACCAAGTTAGATATACCTATCGAATGTTTGGATTTTATTATTTTCTGGTAATCAGCCCTGCTTTAAAGGTTTCTAGGAGTTCTCGCAAGAGCAGTTCATTAGTTCTGTATTTGGCGTGCTGTGTTATTAAAACTTCACATAAATGTTACTAAAACTTTATATAAGCCCTAGCTGTTTTGGCTCAGTGGATGAAGTATCGACCTGCAGACTGAAGGGTTCCCAGTTCAATTCACGGTTCGGTTCCAGTGAGAATTCCAAGGAGAATTCCCAAGGGCACATGCTTGGGGTTGTGGGCTCAATCCTCAGTGGGGGGTGTGCAGGAGGCAGCCTATCAACAATTTGATGTCATCATTGATGTTTCTATTTCTCTCTCTCCCTCTCACTTCCTCTCTGAAATCAATTAAAAATATTTTTTAAAAACCTCCATATAAATTCATTCAGAGGTACTGAATGAATCGTGTGGTTTTCAGAGCCCATCAGGACACTTTTAATGGCATGTGATCATGATCACCTTTCCAATTTGGTAGTCTTTGTGTTGTGAGATACGTGTGTCCTATCTCACGCATACAAAAATCACGTCTGGCTTATCCGATTGGAATGTGAAATTTAACATTTTCCTATAGTTACTTCTCAACATGCAAATCAACCGATACCACTAAATGTATACTAGTACATCAGTCAAACTACAAAGGATCAGTTGCTTAATCAGCTTCATAGGTGTTAAGTTAGGATGTGATTTTGTGTCCCTTCTCTCTCCAGAGAGATAAACTTGATGGCTTACTCCAGCTTTCCCTGAGTCCCATGGTAGAGCCCATTTGGCTTAATCAGCAGCCTTGGGAGTTGGAGCAGTCATTTGAAATATTGAGTGGAAAAGTCCCTTGTACTTGGGAAAAGTCAGGAGGCCAGGAGTGAGAAACATATCCTCACCCTTTCCCTGGTGGCCCCTCACCTGCAAATTCGCACCAGGGCGGTAATAAAATTGTAGGAGTTCATTTTATGTGAACCATTAGCAGGCCGAGAATTTGGGGCTAGCTACCTCTCTGACTTTAAGACACGGGAAGGCGTCATTTATAAGCACGGAGAGCCCGAAGGAAGGCAGAACAGGCTTGTAAACCATAGCTTTAGGCTCTGGATGGTAATCAGTTTGTAATATAGTTTAAAGTCTTCAGTTATCAGCATCACAAATGTGCTGTTATGTGTTGCGGGCAAATCCCATGAAACATCTGACTGTAAAAGGCGGAAACAATGACCACTCATTTCCTCCTCTTTATTGTGATATTATTTTTTTATTCTGCCTTCGTAAATGAGGGTGGAGGGGAAGGGGGACCATGCTGCAAGCAGAATAAGTACAACGGAATATTTTTGATAGTTAAAAAAAAAAAGGTGGCCACGATGATGGCTGGAAGTGTCACAGCCATCTCTCTTCTTTGTGCTTATATGTGCCACTGAGTCTGATCCGCCTCCAGGCAGCCCTGTGAATGCTGATGTCCACGGTGTCCTGTCCACAGCAGCCATGCTCAGCCCCTGGAGACTGACACCTATGGCTCCTTTTATGGAGTGAATCCTTGACATAGTTGGTCTTCCTCTTTTCTTGCTGCCTTTGATTTTTCCCCAGCATTATTGTCTTTTCTAAAGAATGTTGCCTTCTGCCCGGCCGGCGTGGCTCAGTGGTTGAGCATCAACTTATGAACCAGGAGGTCACGTTTGATTCCTGGTCAGGGCACATGCCGGGGTTGTGGGCTCGATACTCCAGTTAGGGGCATGGAGGAGGCAGTCATTCAGTGATTTCTCTCTCATCAATGTTTCTAGCTCTCTCTCCCTCTCTTTTCCTTTCTGAAATAAATAAAAATATATAAAAAATAAATAAAATAGAGTAACCCTGTCTTCTTATGATGTACCTGAAGTAGGGCAGCTTCACATTTGTCATTTTTGCCTCCAGCGATGGTTCAGGCTGCATTTGCTCTGGGACCCACATGTCCACCTGTTTTACGCCCAATTCCTTTTATTTATTTAAAATTTATTTATTTAATATTTTTATTATTATTAAATTATTATCTTTGTACATATCTTACCATCGCCCCCCACCTCCCTTACATGCCCTCCCTCCCCAGAGTTTTATGTCCATTGGTTGTACTTATATGCATGCATACAAGTCCTTTGGTTGATCTCTTATCTCTCCCAGACCTCCCTACCCTCCTGCTGTAATTTGACAGTTCCTTTTAAAGATTTCTTCCTTTTCCAAGGAGAATCCATGCTGATCCTTTCTTTAAAAAAAAAAAAAGATTTTTTTAAATTGATTTCAGAGAAGAAGAAAGAGGGAGAGAAAGATCTAGAAACATCAATGATAATAAAGAATCATTGATCGGCTGCCTTCTGCATGCCCCACACTGGGGACTGAGCACACAATCTGGGCATGTGCCCTGACTGGGAATCGAACCGTGACCTCCTGGTTCATAAGTCTATGCTCAACCACTGAGCCATGCAAAACCACCCTGATATTTTATGCCTCTTTCCTTCTTTACTCTGGAGTCCCTTGTAGTGCAAGCATTAATGTATTGGTGAGAATGGTCTTCCTGGGATTGAAGGAAGCTTTAGGAGGACTGCTGGTTAGTACATCCCTAAAAAAGTTCCTGGTTATAGCTCAGGCACCAGGCTGGTAGGAGCTCAGGAGGCTCGGAGAAGTGCTGGAACTGAAGAGCCATGTGCAGGGGCTTTGCCGATTTCGTGTGTTGACCAAAGTAGTTCTGAACATGAAGAGCGTTTTGATGGAATCTTGCCTCATACAAAGACAATATTTTTGGCTTCTCTTTTTTCTTCTTTCCTCTTTTCTTTCCCCTTTTCCTAGTGACCTTTCATTTCAGCCCAGCTCTCTTGTCCCCAGGTGCCCTACACTATTCCTCATAACCCAGCTCTGCTTTCTCCTGGGTCCTGTTCTTATTCTTGGGGCGTACACTCTATTGAGCTCTTTCTGTGTATCAAGAACTGTGCTTTATATATACATTATATATATATTATCACGAGGAAAGTGTTCCTTTGCCTATTTTACAGATGAAATAAGTGATATTTAGGGAAGTTAGGCGAGTCACCCAAATTTTCATACCCACAGAGGACTGGAGCAGGAGCTAATTCCCATTTCCGGAGCCTGTTTGCTGAACACATCATTTTAGCCAACCAGTCTGGACACCTTTGGAAACGAAGATTCTTTTACTGTTACCAGATGAAATACTAATATAAAGTATCCATTAATTGAAGATTTAAAAAATAAGTTATGGCCCTTTGGCTCAGTGGATAGAGTGTCGGCCTGCATACTGAAGGGTCCCCGTTTGATTCCTGTCAAGGGCACATACCCGGGTTGCAGGCTCGATCCCCAGCAAGGGGGGGGGGGCTGCCAATCAATGATTCTCATCATTGACATTTCTATTTCTTTCTCCCTCTCCCTTCCTCTCTGAAATCAATAAAAATATATTTAAAATACTATAGTCATACTATAGTAATGATGTAGCTATTAAAAAGTATAAGATAGTTTCCTTATGAATGGTGAAGTAGTGTGATTACACCAATCCCCCTATAGATAATATTTATAAAAAATTTTTAGCCCTGGCTGATATGGCTTGGAGTGTCATCCCGTACACCAAAAGGTCACGGGTTTGGTTACTGGTCAGGGCACATAATCAGGTTGCTGGTTTGCATATATGAGACAACTTGTTGATATTTCTTTCTCTCCCCTTTTCCTCTCTCTCTAAAGTCCATAAAATAAAATAACCAAAAACCCATATTCTCAGGTGAGGATTTAAAAAAATCTTTTTTTAAACCAACTATTTTAAGACACTAGAGAGCAAGCAAAATCAGGCAGAATCTGGAGCAGACTGCCTTTGAAAGACAAACTAAAATGGGTAAATTTGCAAGTTTGTGCCTTTTTACCTACAGACACTCAAATCCACCTAACCTAAGTGGCAAGCCATAACCTTACTGTATTGAGGTGTTAGAAGGCATAGATGGTGACTGGCAGAGTAGAAAGGAAGTTAGGAAGAAAATTCCAGAAGAGAGGAAACTATAGAGGTAATAAACCCTGCAGTCTGTTTACAAAATGGCAGAGTCCTTGGCTAGCCACTAAACTACTAGTATATGCATATAGGGAAGATCCTAAGAGGACTGTCAGAAAAGCATCTTCTGGAAGCTGAAAGAACTGAGCAGAGATCTTAGCTGCTGCCCACCACAGGGGAGACAGAGTTTAGTGCTCCGCTCAGCTGAATTAACTGTCTACTAGAACAAAAATCACTATGCACAATTCAGGGTCTCTGTAACATGTTAATCATAATGCTCAATGTCCTATCAAAAATCACTATGTAACATATCAAATCATTGTGTGCATACCTTTAAATGATAAAATGTTATGTCAATTATATCAATAAAACAGGAAAAAATCACTATACAGATGAAAAAACGGGCAAAAAAGCAGTTAATTGAAACCAAACTCAAAACGATCCAGATGTTGCAATTAACAAAGACTTGAAAGTATCTATCATGTGTTCCAGAACTTAATGGAAAATATATGCACAGTGAATGAAAGAGATTTAGGGCTTAGAGTATGGAAAGGGAGATAGAGTTTTGTTTTGAATACATTTTCATGCATGCATATAACTAATATATATATATATATATTTTAAATAAAAATTTCAGTGTCATGAAATAGCTGTGAAAAACAGAGGTACTTGGTATGAAGTGGGAACATATTCTGTCTCTACCTTATAAGGAATTTGACAGAAAGGAAGAAAATATGAACTGAGAGTCAGGGTTCTGGGTTTCTTTTCTATTCCATCAACAAGACACTATAATTTTAAAAGAAAATTTTAAATATGTTTTTATTGATTTTTTTTTTTTTTTGCAATAGAGGAAGGGAGAGGGAGAGAGAGAGAGACAGCGAAATATCATGTGAGAGAGAAACATCAATTTGTTGACTCCCGTATGCACCCTAATAGGGGACCAAACCTGCAATCTGGGCATGTGACTTAATGGGAATCAAACCAGCAACCTTTTGGTGCATGGGACAATGCTCCACCGACTGAGCCACACTGGCCAGGGCAAGACAGCGTATCATTAGCCCGGCCATCGTGGCTCAGTGGTTGAGCATCAATCTATGAATCAGGATATCATGGTTGGATTCCCAGATGCTGGGACATTAGCAATCAGCCAGGATTGTCCAGGCAAGCGAGGGCTTGTGGTTACTCTATGCTCACAGCATGCTACTGCCTACACATGGTTGTACAGTTATATAAATACTACTAAATACTACTACACAAAAATAATTCTATGATTTGATCTTACATTGTTTCATTAATTTTGGTACTCATAACAATCTTTGGCCAAACCAAATTCTCTAATATAAGCATTTGTAGTCATTCTTAAAGGAGTGCTTCAGTGGTTTAGCAGTCATTTAA
Organism: Vespertilio murinus; assembly: GCA_963924515.1. Classification (NCBI taxonomy): domain Eukaryota; kingdom Metazoa; phylum Chordata; class Mammalia; order Chiroptera; family Vespertilionidae; genus Vespertilio; species Vespertilio murinus. The sequence goes on along the minus strand of OZ004707.1, from coordinate 37,083,993 downwards.
ATGTGTTTATATATAACAAAATGAAAGCCAAACATTTTTTTAATTTAAAAAATATGTAAAATCCATCCTGTTTGCCTATACAAGGTGATGCCACAAATTGGTATACCCAGTCTGAGCACATGATTTGAGTTCACTTATGGAAGTGGATAATGGGGAAAAATATTTGAAAATGAAATTATCTTGGAAAATTCCAGGCATTTGATTACTACATGTGGAGTTGAAAATTTATCTTCTCCATGTAATGTTGAGTTTACTCCTAATTAAACAGAATGATCTGACTTTAATCTGACTTTTGATATTATAAAAGTAAGTTTTGAATTTACTTTTTCTTTATTTTGGGTGTTTTTTTAAATCATAAAAACATATGCTCAAAGCACCTATTAACTTCAAGCAGTTATTTTATTTATCTTTCACGCACGGCAATTTAATAGACTGGACAATTGCATACTTACCTTTTTCCCCCTCCTCATCTTATTATGTGTTTTAAGAGTCATTTAGTTTGGATCCAAATATATTTCCCTTTGATTTTTGTATGTTAATAGACATGAAACGTCATCTTTAATATTTCACTAGCTTTACCATGTTAGACTTAAGGTATTTTTTGTTGTATCACATACCCTTTTGTATTTTATTTAAATTCATATCTACTTGCTTTAACTAGTTTGAATTACTGCTAATGCTTGTGAAAAATATTTTAAGTGTGGAAATGTGTTTTTTTATAAAACAGTGTTCTTTTGCGTAGTTGTTAGATGAACATTTAGCAGGATCCCTCCCTCCCTTTCTACCCTCTATTAAGCTGTGCTTCTGAAGACGTCTTCATAGCAGAGCATGCTGCAATGTGTCAGAAACACTGCTGTATTACTAGTACACACGCAGCATTGTCTAAAAGGAAAAAGTACGTGTGGGTTTGAAGTTGACAGGTGCTGAAAGTAGCCCTGAAGTCGTCAGCTAGAGAGCGAGGGCCTGGAACTGATAACTTAGAGGGCATTGCCCCCTGCTATTTTGTCTGAAGGACCGTAGTGTTTTTACTGCTCTGGAAACATGTCTGCATGTTCCCCAAGATAGACCTATGTGCACAAATACACCCACGTGTGAACATGAGTATGTGGTGGGAGGGGCAAATCCAAAGATTCATGCTGATATGTTTCCTAAAAGTGTCCCCTTTATGGAGGGACTGAACAACAACAAGGAAACAGCAGTGCCTGGTTTTACTTTGTTTCACATTTATTGTTTTTCTAACGTGGGATTTTCATCGGTTGGTTTTATGACCTGTATTGTCAGATAGCAAATGTGAAAAATATGTAATTTTTGTCTGTGGGGTTTTCTCTGAAAGTTCTTGCTTTCGGTCCTGCTGGGAATCTTTTCTCAGATCACTGATGCAGGCCTGAAATTGTGCCTTGTTTGCAGCTGATGCAATCCCAATTGACATAGCATGCATTTTGCTGTTTTTAAAGGATCAGTAATTAATCTTTGTAACTTGTAGATTAAGTGAAATTATAACTGGATAAAAGTAGGAACCCTTTATGCATCTTTCTTTATTATACAAAATTTATTTCTTAAAAATGGTCCTATAACAGAAGAAGGAAAGAGGAAGTACAGAAATAAATAGCTCAAGATGAACTCAATGGAGTGAGAGATTTCTGAGATTGGTGCATTAATTTTTTTTGAAATGTCAAGTCAGGTTAAACCTTTTAAAATTAAAATTGAAAAATACTGCTCCCCAGTCTTTTGAATGGAATTTTAAAATAAAACGTGACAGAGTGTAAAACACGTATACTTATGATAATGAAAACCCATAGGACACATCTCAAGGCGGAAAGCCTATAAAGGTTCCAAGTTCTCAGGCACATGCAAGAGGATTCTGGGAGATTGTAAGGAAGATTCTCATTCTCTGATCTCCAACTGTGGGTAGGTTTAGGTGGGAGGAGCAAACTGCTGCGGGCCACTGGGAGTGTTCAGTCATGGTCAGCCAAAGCCGGGTGTGGGAGGCAGGAGGCAGCAGTGGCAGGTTGCTTGAATCCACCACCGGGTGAAATCTAGAATATCGTTCCTTTCTAATTTACTGAACTCAGCTGCTCGCTGGTATGGCCTTCATGAAGACTTTGCCCTGGGCTCCTGGGTTCTTCCCCTCAGGAACTTACTTGTCCCTGGAGTCACCAGAGTCATCTCTTTACCCAGAATCTTAACTTTACTCTGGAAAGAAAGCTCAGTGAGGCTGGATGAGGGGCTAGGAGGCTTGGGAAACTGTGCTTCTGCCTGCTTCCCGAGGCCGCCCCCAGGGGATGGGAATGACCGGTTCCCACTCCTAGCCACACTTCGCCTGTTGCTCTGGTGATAAGAGCCCAGACACTGGTTGCATTATATCCATGTGTTCTGAGTAACCAAAAAGGCTTAAGTTTACAGATCTGGAGGCTTTTCATCAGCATGATTTGTAGTCTCTGTCTTTGTTATCTAGAATCTATAATTATCTGAAACCTCAGGTTTTCTGCCTACACTTGCATCTTTAAAAAGAGAAAAGGAGGAGAAAGGAATTGCTTAAACAGGTGGGAGCCTGAACCAAGAGACAGGTGGATTTCTGACACATTTGCAGAAAATTATCTCGTTTTATCGTGTGTTTGTCCCCCTCTCCATAATGACATTAAAATGTAAGAAGTTGAGGGAATGCACATCAACAGCCACCATTCTCTACACCCTTTGCTCCTCAGTTTGGGTCATTCAGGGCAACGGTGTTTTACACTGGGGCTCCAAACCCATTAGTGAGCTGGAAATTAATTTATTGGGTCACCTCCGATTGCCTAATTGCCACCCGTGGCAGGGGCAGGGCCAGCAAGTGGGCGGGACAGCCGACCTCTGGGTCCCTTCCCCCAGGCCCAGGCACCGATCACCGATCACCGATCACCGATCACCGATCACCGGATGCCGAACTGGGAACCGGGGATGGATGGTGGCAGGAGGCAGAGCCGGCTGTGGGCAGCTGGGGAATTTGGCCCTGATCTCAGGCCAGGACTAGGGACCATACCCGCACATGAATTTCGTGTGTCGGACCTCTAATGAACTGTAGCCCTGGCTGGTGTGACGCAGGAGATAGAGTGTCGGCTCATAGACCAAAGAGTTGGGAGTCCTGATTAAGGGCAAGTACCTGCGTTGCAGATTTGATCCCAGGCCCCATCCAGGGTGCAAAACCAATTGATCCCCTCTCTAACATTGATGTTTCTCTCTCTCCCTCCATCCCTCCTTTCCAGTCTCTCTGAAAATGAATGGAAAATATCCTTGGATGAGGATTAATAAAATAAACAAAAAAGAACTATGATAGAATAGAAACTATTCAGAGAACTGTTCTATTCAGAGCACATCACACATAATTCATTTTATGAAATGTTTCTTTTAATTTATGGGGTATCTGTATATGTGTATGTTTATGGGCTCTGAATATAAATTATGTTACTTCCTGTGGATTGCAGTAAAAAAAAAATTAGAAAAATGCTGCCTTGGAGGAATTTCTGGTCTTAATCAATGGCTTTCTTTAGGAAGGTTTGGGGCATTTATAAGCTCCAAGGCTGTGAGCTCCCTAGTTTAAACTCAAGATTCTCTTCCCGAGAATATGCTGTTACAGGGTGGTTGGGTGTAGTCCAGCTAGCAATCTGGGACATTATGGGGTTAAATGGCCTTTTGTGAGCGCTCCTGAAGCCCTAACCGTCATTTGTAACATCCTTTCCACTGGGGAAAATTCATTTGCAAAGAAGCAACTTCTTGGTGAAATTTTTTTTTTTTTTCTAGCAGAACCCTTTTATACATTAAGCTCTTCTTTTACGCATTTTCGGCATTATCTAATAGTAACATCTATTTGTGCCTTTAGTTGTCTGTCACACTCTGTTACCCTTCTCCCATTTCTGATGAAGAGTGATGTGTCCTAGGAGCTCAGGGCGGCCTGGGTTCAGGGGGGGTGCTGACAGACAGTGCTTCTAACGAGGGAGCCTGGCAAGTGCAAAGGTCAGAAGGTGTGTGTCTGCGCCCCTGACAAATCTCAGGAGGGTGTCTTCTTGCACTTGCAGTGATTTATAATTACCTAATCAGGTTCCTTTTACCACTGAAGCCACGGGGCCTTACAGTGGGAAGCGCTCTGTATAGCTGCCGTGCGCACAGAGTCTGCTCACTGTCCTTGAGGAGGCGTCTACCAGCACCCTTCCTGTGCCCGGCCCTGCGTGTGGTGGCGAGCAAGCTGGGCAGGGGCCTCCCCAGGAGCTTCGTGCCAGTGAGCCTGCTCCTGGGTCATCTCATACTTGGACCTTTTGGTCAACTGGTCTTGTTGGGACTGATGTGTGCAATACATTTACCTTCCAAAGGGAGGCCGGGCCCACGCAAGGACCACTCTCTCCCTACCTAAGTGGAGCCAGGTGTCGAGCACGTGAAAGGCTCCTAAGAGAAAAGTTATTTTTGACTTGGGAAATGGTACAGATTCTTTTTAAAAAAATGTGTTTTTATTGATATTAGAGAGAAAGGAAGGGAGAGGGAGAGGGAGAGATAGAAACATCAATGAGAGAGAAACATCACTGATTGGCTGCCTCCTGTATGCCCCCACTGAGGATGGAGCCTGCAACCCGGCATGTGCCCTGACCAGGAGTCAAACTGGCAACCTCTTGGTCCCTGGGTCAGTGCACAACCCCTGAGCAACACTGGCCAGGCTCCTTTAATAATTAAAACCTTGGTAAAACTTCGAGAGCCCCAGCTCAACAAAACCATAGTTGAGGCACAAACTTGTTCATAGACAGCAGTCAGAGAGGACAACGTACATCAGATTAAGATTTATTGCTCCAGTTTCTGCCGAAACCAGTTTGGCTCAGTGGATAGAGTGTCGTTCTGCAGACTGAAAGGTCCCAGGCTCGATTCCGGCCAAGGGCATGTACGTTGGTTGCGGGCACATCCCCAGTAGGGGGTGTGCAAGAGGCAGCTGATGTTTCTCTCTCATTGACGTTTCTAGCTCTCTATCTCTCTCCTTTACTCTCTGTAAAATACCAATAAAATGTATATTTAAAAAAAAAAGATTTATTGCTCCAGTTTCTGAAAAACAAACTTAGGGAAGCACCCCATTCTCTCCTATCACTCCCCAATTCCATAGTCTCTAAATCCTTGTGGGTCTGTCCAAGCTCAACACCATATTAGGAAGAACTTATTTCACCGCCTATTCCCCCCCTCCCGCACCCTCCCCCTCCCCCCAGGGTTAAAGCGAAATGTGTGTGTATGGTGGGGGGGTATATGCTAATTCTCTTGGGACTAATTAAACCCGACAGGGAAAGAAGGAGAAGATTTAGGATAGTTAAGATGTAAAAAAGCGTAATTTGGGAGATAACAGCCGTCAATTTTTCCACTCCAGTGTTTTTCCGAAGGGCAGAGGGCAAGAAGCATCTTACATCCTCTCAAAGCTGAGACACATTTCAACATGGAGATATTAGAAGCAAATTTGGTGCCCAAGACAGGTGCCAGATTTTAATTACAGTTGGCATTTCTGAGTATGCTTTTGGCAGAGGTGGCTATCTTGTTGGAAAAGCCATAGATTTTGACACTAGCAGTATGGGCGCCCCGTCGAAAAATGATTGAAGATAATTTCCCTCCTATTTTCATCATGTTGGTTATGAGAGAAAACTTCAGTGGTTTAATATTTAAACAAGATAATCCCTGTTCAGAGAAACCAGTGGGTCATTGGTGGTTTGGTGTGTTGGCTCTGGGAGTAATAATATCTATGTTAGAGCCTTTGAAAACGCCCCGTTAAAACAGTAAAATAGGATGTTTCATTACTAGAAATGAAGTTGGCATCCACCAGGTTTTCCATTAAGTTCCAGGTCACCGACAAATAAAGAAAGTATGTTAGGGGGGAAAAAAATCCTTTTTAAAAATAATTAGGGAGCTGTCTGTTTTGTTCACCAGATGGAAAATTCGTAGTTGTGGGTGGTCTGTGTTGGAGAGGGCATCTCACAATTGGCAGGACCACGTCTTTAACTTTTCAAGTCCTAGGACAAAAATCTTGAAGGGCCGTCGACTGTTCAGAAGTCTCCCAATATATTCGGCCCTTCTCGCTCTGCTTCCTGAATTTAGAGTTTTTCTAAAAGAGTGTGCAGGTAAAATGATCATGCCACACCAAAATAGGAAGTCCGTTGTTCTTTGAATTCTGAAGCCGTGTTTCCCGTCAGTCCTTGTTTTCTGTGACTTCTCTCGCAGCCCATGCATTATGATGATAATCTGATTAGAGGAACTGCCTGGGTTACTATTTGGGAGCCCCCTTTTATTACCCTAATGTATTCCAGAGCAAACCGGGTGCCCAGTGTGACTGGCTTCGGAAATCGTCCCACGATGGTTATTTGTTGACAAGAAGGATACCGTACTGTCATCGGTGTTTAGGGTCTTTAATAGACTTGCTTTGATCTGCTTTCTCCCATGGATAACAAAAAATTAGCTATCTAGCTTCACTAGTGTAGCGTCTTAAAACCAGTCGTTGTTTTTACATGCATCAAAGTATCATCTACCTCCAGCCCAGTCTTATGTGTTACTCGGCTTTACACTTTGAGATGCGTGTGTTTTATATTTGAACCTAAGGATGTATATATGTTTATATTAATATTTTTTTCATAACTTTCACCCCCAAAGGAAAAAAAAGCCTGTTATGATCCCAGGAGAGTTAAATTAAATAAAATCACTTCCGATGCCTAAATGCATAAAATTTCAAATTGAGTGTGTGGGGGGGGGGGGGGAAGGGGGGAAGCCCTGGAACGTAAATCATTTTTCTCGGACAGCAAATGTTTGGCTTTGGATGTACGATGATATTCTGCCTGTGCGTAGTAAAAATGGCAATGATTTACTAGCTCTGTATCCCCCCAGCACAGATGCTGCACAGTCTGTCCCTTTTTGGGCACTAAACAGTGGGTTTTAAAAAAAAACATAATTTCACTCAAGTTTCCCGCTTGCATTCTGTGTTGTACTATTAATAGCAGCCCTTTGTTATTCATGCCAGCTCACTTCTAGCACAGACAATGATATGCGGGAACCAGTTTTAACTAAAGTACTTCTAATAGGGACCCATTTTTTTCAGAGGATAGTCCAGGTGCAATTCTGTGAAGAATGTGAACACCCTCAAACATTGTGTCATGAAGGTAAAACAGCTAAACCAGTGGAGCAGTTAATAGCCATTGGTGAGAGGTGTCTTTGCAACGTCCCGATGCCCTTGGCAAACCTTACTTATTTGCTATTAAAGGTTGAGGAGGGGTGGGGGAATTTGAAATAGCGATGAAGGACTTAATGTGTTAAGTATTCTATGATCCTTCATGAAGAACATTCTTTTCCAAGAGGAGAAGGAGAAACCTTGTGTTTCAAATTGTGTCCAACTTTCCCTCATGGCCCCAGAAACAGAAGCCGCATCTCTGAATTCTCATCCACAGTGGGATTGCCTCCTGACGAGGCTGAAGGTAAGTGTGCTCTCATAAGGAGCAGGCTAAGCCAGCGGCCTCTGAGTGAGGTGTGTTGTTCTGGTCAGCACACCACGCAAGGCCGTGGCTCTGAAGCCTCACATCTTGTGGCTGAAATCTCGGCTCCATCCAGTCCCTCTACCTCTGCACATCAGCATCATGGCTCCTGCCTCCCTGCCTCACTGCTGCCTTGGCCCATTACTGTCACCTCTGTCTCCTCTTGCTGGCCTCTCATTGCCGAGCTCTCTGAAGGTTTCCCTCGCTCCCAGCCCAGAAGAATGAAGACCTTGCATGGCATTCCATTCCTTCCTAACTGGCCTTCCCATCTCATCTCCTTCCCACTCCTTGCACCTGACCTCCAGTCTCATGGAAATTCTTACTGTGATGAGACATGCCCCCACTCTTTCCCTGGCCCCCCACTCTTCCCAGCTCTTCACTGTTGCTCATGCTGTTCCTTCTGCCTGGAGTGCCCTCCTCCCCATTTCCCACAGGTGAAGCCCTGATAATCAGATATCACCTTCCTCTTACGACCTCTGACCAACCACCCCACTCCCCCTGGCTAGCAGACCCTCCCTGGGCACCCTTATGGCTCTGCATGTGTGTGACTGCTGGCCTTTGCATCCTGTTCTTTCTCGTATGTCAGACCAAACCTCCCGGAGGGTGGCGCCGGTCCTCTGCCCGTTTTCGGGCCAAGCACCTGTCCTGGTGCTGAGTGCATGACAAGAATTTAACACATTGTCTTAGAGTGAAATGGAATTCTGGGCTGTGGCCTTCAACCAGTTAACATTCCTGATTATCAGCAACTGAGACCGAATCTGGATTATTTTAGGCAAAAGCGGGATTTATTGGAAAGGTAAAGACACACTCACAAAACAGCTGAGAAGGCAGCTCTAGGCGTCTTGGCATCAGCCCTGCGCCTCCGTCTAGTCCCAGCTCAGCTGCCAGCATGGGCAGCCTCTAACTCCATGCTCAGGATGCCAACGCCAGGGGTGGTCGAAATGGGCCTGCCCTTTGGCTCTGACAGAGCTGGGACCTTGATGATAATTCCAGCAGCAGACTGAGCTACCGTATGGGTCGGATGAGGCCATTCCTCAAGAGGTGGAGTGGTTCCTGTGGCATGAATAACCAAGAAGAGTGCATAGGGGACTGAGCCTTCCGTGTTTAGTCCGCAGGCATCTGACTGGCCTGGCTAGGGGTTCTGAGCCAGCCTTTCTACCCCAAAGGGAAGGAAGTTCTCCGTGAAAATGCAGTTGTCTCTGGAAGGTGAGAGCAGCCCCTGCCAGTCGGCATCAGTTTGCCCAAAGTAAAACCTGTGGGTGCAGGGGGCGGAGTCGGCATGAGAACAGCAGTGAGCATGCTCGCAGTACCACCCACACCACTCGGTGGTGCCTCAGCCTCCTTCACCCCCACACTTGTGGGCACAGCCGCTCGGAGCCAGCCATCGTTGGAGAACAGTCAGCTTCTGGGCTGGGTCCTGGAGGTGAGGATGCCCCCTGAAGCTCGTTTCTCCTTAGGCATCCATCAAATTACAAGCATGGCTCCCGCGGTAGCAAGTGGAAAGGGCTTTGCCAGCCACCTGGAGTGGCTGATACAGAGGCGGGAGGAGTTGCAGTCACGAGCTGGAGGAGACGGTCTAAAAGATGACGATGAATAGCAGGTGGCAATAAATAACATGCCCGTGATGAGTAAGCTTTGATCACGACGGTAGAAGGGGCATGACGCTGGGAGGTGGAATTATGTGAGCAAAATCGCCGGGGGCAGGAAGGGCTGCAGGGTGCTGGGACAAGACAAATAAGCCAATGAAGGCAAAGGTTTGTGTGGGAGCGGTGGGACATGAGGCTGGGAGGTCACGCTTGGGTCAGGTGGGGAGAGCCTGGACCTCTAGGCTAAAGGTTTTAGACCAGATTTTGTAGGCAACCAGGAGCCTGTGGATTTCAGAAGGGGAGTATCGTGATGCATGTGCTGTTTTTAAAAGAGCAGGATTCAGTAGCAGGCCACTGAGGAGTCTCTGCCAGGAGGCTGATGACCTGGGAACAAAGATGGCTAAGAGAGCCGAAACCGGTTTGGCTCAGTGGATAGAGCGTCGGCCTGCGGACTGAAAGGTCCCAAGTTTGATTCCGGTCAAGGGCACGTACCTTGGTTGAGGGATGTGCAAGAGGCAGCTGATCGATGATTCCCATCGATGTTTCTAACTCTCTATCCCTTTCTCTTCCTCTCTGTAAAAAATCAATAAAATATATATTTTTTAAAAAGATGGCTAAGACACAATGAAATCCTCTATGGGAGGGAGCAGCTGGACTTAAAGCTGCCACCATCTCCTGGGCAGTGTCTGCCTGAGTTTCACGCGCCGGGAAGGTCATGGTGCTTCTTCACTGGTATTGTTATGATCAGATGAAATAATGGCGTTTCATTTAAAAATGTCTACTTAGTCACCTATATCTATTGGAAAAATTTAAAATACCACCCGGGAAGCTGCTATGATTATTTTCTTTTTTTTCCTTGGCTTTCCATTTATTCTCCAGTTTTTTCTTTTCTATTTTCCCCCTCCTTGCTAGTTTTTAGTAGACTTTCTTTATACCTTGGAACCCCTGAAAGGTCCAGATGTCCTAGCAGACCAACAGAACAGCTTTGGTTTACTTGTTTCTCTCCTGCTCAAAATTAGGTGGATTCGGGTGATTGTACGGCAGGCAAAGGGCAAGGGCCCCTTTCATTTAAACACAGCCAGTAACTAGTATGTAAGTCAGGATACAGGTGTAGGTGTTGTGATCAGTAAGACCCCCAAATACAGTGCCTTTATCAGAGACCTGCGGCCCAGTGCACGGGATTTGTGCACTGGTGGGCTGTGTGGCTGTGGGGCTTGGCCACTGCGGGAGCAGCCGCTCATCCTGGTCAGCTGAGCAGCCCTCCCACTGTGGGAGCACACTGACCACCAGGGGCAGCTCTTGCATTGAGTGTCTGTCCCCTGGTGGTCAGTGTGCATCATAGCACCTAGTCGACTGGTCGTTCTGCCGTTTGGTGGCTGGGCTTTTATTACATAGAATTATTTCTCTCTCCCTTTAACTAAAGGTAGATGATGGAGGGCTGATCTCATGGCTCAGTGAGGACCCAGGTTCCTTTTACCTTATGGTTCTTTCATCCTCAGCATCTTACCTAAGAAAGCTGCTCAGATCTGGGCCAGAACCTGCCCATTCCTTTCATGAGACTTCCTTATCTGTGCTTACCCCTGACCACATCCCACCAACCAGAGCTTTGTCCCATGAATGCACCCAAGTGCAGGGAAGGCTGAGAAATGTCCCTGCTAGCTGGGCATCCATGAGCCTCTCCCTGTGTCCATCCTAGTGGACAGACTTTGCCAGTGGCAGCATTTGCACCCCAGAACAGGGGTATCTGAGAGTGGGTGAGCTGGGGAGTGAAGCCCAGAGCTTGGATGAGTAGGCTGGCCTGTCCCTACATGTGCAGGACTGAGCCAGGGGAGGAGCTGGCTTTGGACTCCAAGGATCCTCTGTACCTGAGCCTGCAGCCCCCTTGTGGCTGGTGCTCCCTGTGGCAAGGTGGGTCTGTCCCACCCAAATCTTCTGGCCTCCAGTCTTCTCTTTCCTATGATGTTATGCTGCTTTCATGTCACTCTAATTTTGCTCACCATCAAGGTGTCCAAAGCAGTCCCGTCAGAGCAATGGGTGAAAGTAGAAGTGGGCAGAGCACGGAGCCTCCAGCCTCAAAGCCACCTGGAGACAAGTTACAATTTTTAGAATTCAGTGGTGTTTTTAATATATATTTTTATTGATTTCAGAGAGGGAGGGAGGGAGAGATGGAGGGAGAGAAAGTGTGTGTGTGAGAGAGAGATCAATGATGGGAAAGAATCATTGATCAGCTGCCTCCCGCATGCCCCCTACTGGGGACTAAGCCCGCACGCAACCTGGGTATGTGTCCTTGATGGGAATCAAACCTGCGACCCTTCAGTCCATAGGCAGATACTCTATCCACTGAAAATGTAGTAGTATTTTAACAAATGAAAAGGTCCAAGAGTCCTTACTGCCAGCACACAAAGGCAAAAAATAGAATGCAGGAAGCTTGTCTTATTAATGATAAGGGGAAATAACAGTGCTGATATTAATCTTATAGGGTTCAAACCAGTGGTTCATATCTCAAATCTCATGCTTCCACAACGTGTTCTAGACTGTATTCAGCATGTCCTACTTCTGAGCCTCAGACAGTCCTGTAGGCTTGGTCCTTTCATCTCTCCCTTTTATTCATTAGCTGACACATTCACTGCAGTTAAAAAAAACCTGGCCAAGGTTACTGAGAGGACAGGTGGAGAGGCTGGACCTGCATACCTAAGTGTGCCTGACTTTAGAACATGTGTGCTCAGGCATTAAGCTGTGCTCACCTGGCCCGGTTAGCGTGGGCAACGAGATGTGGGCAATGCTATAGACCTTATGGTGTTCCCATGGTGATGCATACCACCAACATCCCTTGGTGGTCCCCTCCCTCCTCCTGTCAGTCAATGAATATGCATTTAGCCCATCCCTCTGTTGGTTCTGAGCTTCCTGAGGACATCATCTCATTTACCTCTGGTGCCAGCCACGTAGGACAGGGGTTGTGGTTTTGTTTCATATCGGATGAGCATGAGACCTAGACAATTAAGGGTCTTGCTAGGATCACATGCTGATGTGGCAGAACCAGGATTCTGGCCAAACCCATGCCAAAACCCATTCTTTCCATACAATCGCCAATCTGTCTCAAGAACCACCCCCTCTCCCAAACCCAAATAGGTAGGTCATAAATGTTCTCACTTACACACACAAAAATAATTATGTGAGGTGATAGGTGTGTTAACTAACACTATTGTGGTAATCACTTTTCAATATATGTGTACAGGTACACCCCCAAGATATTGAGGGTTTGGTTCCAGACCACCTACCACAATAAAAGTGACTCACACTAATTCTTTTGTTTTCTAGTGCATATAAAAGTTATGTTTAGCTGAAACCGGTTTGGCTCAGTGGTGGAGCGTCGGTCTGCGGACTGAAGGGTCCCAGGTTCAATTCTGGTCAAGGGCATGTACATTGGTTGCGGGCACATCCCCTGTGGGGGTGTGCAGGAGGCAGCTCATCGATGTTTCTCTCTCATCGAAGTTTCTGGCTCTCTGTTCTCTCCCTTCCTCTCTGTAAAATATCAATAAAATATATTTTTTTAAATAAATAAAAGTTATGTTTACACTGTATTGCAGTTTATTAAGTATGCACTAGCATCATATCTAAAATAGGCCATGTACATTTCTTAATTAAGAATAGTTTATTGCTGAAAAATGTTTTATTGTTGAAAACCATCATCTAAACCTTCGGCAACTCATAATCTTTTTGCTGGTGGAAAATCTTTTAATTTGTAAAAAAAAAAAATCTGCAGTGTCTGTGAAGCACACTAAAATGAAGAATGTTTGTGCATCGTATCATTACATTGTACATCTTAAACTTGAACAACATTATATGTAAGTTATGTCTCAAAAAACCAGTGGGGGAAAGAACCCATAGGAGTATGGTGAGTGCTACAATATTGCATCTTGTTACTGTCAGTGTGTCTGCCCAGAGTGTGGCTCACAGAATGAAGCCAGGACAGCGGCCTCTAGTGGCCAGGACAGGTGTTGGAGCCAGTCAGCTCTGAGCCTCTCCCCACCCTCCCCGGGGCCTCAGTGCACGCAGGGGAAGGTTCCCAAGGGACCCACCGAACGCGGCCACCTTAGGTGGCCCAAGCAGTGCCGTGAGGAGTCATGCTTGAGATGTTAACCACTGTGTTTGTCCCAGTAGGATTAGTATCACCACTATTATTTCTCATTATTATTCATTAAACAAGCTTCCTAATTCCAGTTTTGCCTGTCGGGCCCTGGCATTATTGGGGTGGCATCCTCTCTTATTCCAGAAAATGGCACATTGCAGGTTGATCCTCAGGTAACTTACCATCTAATCAAGTATCTGAAGTATGGAGACTGTTGGTCCTGCTTGCTCTGCTGGGTGTCACGGCTGATGGCCTCACACAATAGTACAAGACGAATACCACTTCCCATCCCAGGGGGCTCGACTCTAGGGAGCGTATTTAGCGACCCTCTTTGAGCTGTTCAGGCAGAGATCACATCCCATTCTATAGGTGAAACAGCTGTTGCTCTGACACTGCATGGCTTGGCCAAAGCCACATGGCCGGGGACCACTCACTAACAGGCTGGGTTTGAGGGCCAGCCTGTTGGTCCCCAAGCTCCTCTGTAACTGTCAGTGCTGTAGGTGTCCACATTTGTGCACCGAGGGAACGATGCAGCACCGGCTGCAGCCAGACCCAGCGCTCACCCCCAGCACGGCCTCAGGCCGGTTCCAGCTGGCCCACAGCACCTCCAGTCCAGGCTCCTCAGTGTAACCCAGGAAGGAGAGTAATAGTACCTCCTCCAGGGAGCTTCTGTGAGGGTTCGGTGAGATGAGATTGGAAGAGCGTAGAAGGTGTGTAATGTCATCGTTTATTATTATTAATAAAGTGGAAAAGGAGGGGAGCAAGGGTGAGCTGGTAACTAAGAAAAGCCAGTTTAAGTTTATTACCCCCTCCAAAGGCCTGAGCTGCTTGTGACCAAGCCCTGGGAGTCCCATGTCCCCTGGTGCAGGGCTCATGCCAGCACTGCCTGCACAAGTGCCCACTGTTTCTTACCTGAGCCACTGCCCACCCTTCTCTCGGCCACTCCTTTTTGGAGCAGGAGGGGGTGCTGAGAGGAGGCCTTGCTGCCCTGAGTTACCTGGGGAGGCCTTCGCCTTTCTGAGTCACGGGCTGAACATAAAGGGTTCGGATAGGAACTGTGCAGCTGTGGCAGACTGCCTCTCTTTCTTCACCCTCAGGACCCGTGGAGCGGTGTTGATGCCCAGTCACAGAGCTAATTATTTCCCCCAGAAAGACTGACAGCAGAGTGGGCAGGTACAGACAGCGGGGTTCCCCACTTACGTAGTCTGGTCCTTCAGGTGTGGTCACAATGATTCCTTATGTAGAAACAGCCCCTTTCAGCTTTCCACCGGCTCGAGGCAGTCTTGGGGGGGGGGGACACCTGTGACACCACACGGCTTCTGGCAGGCCCTCCTCAACCTTTGGAGGCATCCTTCTTAGTGTTTTGTTTTCTCAGTTTATTTTTGTAATTAGGGCAGGAAAACTACCATTATTGGGCAGGGGGGTTGGGAGGACTGAGATGAACCAGAATGAAGTGGGGGAAATGAGAGCAGAGAGCAGTTTTCTGGTTTCACGTAGCGTGCAGTTCTAGGAAGACCACTAGATGGCAATCACACACTGGTGTTAGGACTGGGCCGTGGTTACTCTCCATATTGGGCTTTGGTAAAATCTCTCTAGGGACGAGCCAAAGCATCCTATCTGCCACCCCCATCCATCCATCCATCCATCCATCCATCCATCCCTCATCCCTCTAATCTCTCTCGATCTTCTACAGATAGGTAGATGTGCCCCTCCCTCCCCTCCCTCCCCCTCTTTCTCACTCTCTTCTCTTTAGTGACCTTAAAAACATGCCAAAAATAACCTCAGCACCTCCCACCCTTTCAACTGCAGTGCTGTATTTTTACTATCCTCCTAAGCAAATGTTTACGTGGGAGCGCATCCATTTTTAGAGCACATAACAGGGAACCTTGTTTCTCTCTCTGCAGTCATTCTGAGAATATGTTCAGTAAAAGGGATGGGAAATGAGTTATTTATAAAGGTAATAGATAACAGCCATGTTTAAAAATAGTTTCATTCAAAATGATGGGTTAGTAACTGGTAACGAAGTGGAAAAAAAAATCACTTAAGATGAGTGAGTTATTTTATCAAACAATTGTCCATTGTTAGAGAATCTTCCAAAAGCCGAGATTCAGATGCAGAACGTCTTGTTGCAAACTGCTGGGGGTGGGAGGGAGAAGGGGTAGCAGGCAATCACAGTTGACATCATCATCTTTATATCAGAGCGCAGGTTGTGGAAAAGCAAAACTCCTCTGATATTTTAATGATCGGTTCTGATAGTTCCAAGAAATTAAAAAAAAGAATGTCTATGCGCCATCTGAAATGGCCTTTGCTCTCGCCTGGTTCGTTTCTCTCGGCCGGCCGGCCGCGTAGACATCCTGGGGGGCTGTGCGAGCGCCCACACAGACCTGCCTCATGTGTGCGCGTCCTCAGCCGCGCCGTGGTGCTCCGAGCCCCACTGCTGAGGTTAACCTGTGCGCTCAGAAGGACGACAGATGGAAATTCGGGTTTGCAGCCACCGCAGAAAAATAAAAACATGTTCCAAAGGGAAAAGGATCTTGTATTTCTGCGTTTGAACCTTTGATCTGCGTTCACATCTGAGGGGGAAGGCTAGACCTTTTGGTGGAGACACATGGCTCCGCATCTGTGAAAACACAGCTGTATAGAGCAAAACAAAACCAGTGGAAAATACAATGGTTTTGCTGTGTCAGGCCCGCTGCTAATGCTCAACTTCTACACAAATATTGTCTTTTGATAGCTCTCACAAAATCCTCCTTGACTTTCCGCGTAATTGTTTAGGGATGTTTTCTTCTTTTAAATTCGGATGTTGAGCTTTTTTAGTGGCGAAGGCACATGGATCTCTTTCGTGTCCTTTCTTTTTAAAAGGCAGCCAGATAAATGGCTTGTAGTTACATCGTAAGGACATTATCTGAATTCCAACCTAATTGGGAGTGATGTGGGGGGGGGGGGATAAAATCTTTTTTTTTTTTTTTTTAAGGTACAGCTCTATCTTGATCCCTGATCCTGAAAATCCTCTGTTTTTAAAGATAATATTGCCTGGGCTTTGTGCTGCGGGTTACTCTCTAAAAGAACCTCTCCAGCCTGCTGGAAACTCAGCCGCTCATGTTTTGAGCAATTAGGATGCATTATGGAGTGAATTAGCAGCTCGGCTTTCCTTCATCTTTAAATAGTCGTCCCCGGCTACTTTCTTCATCGGCGTTTCCCTGGAACGTAAGCCAAGTCCGTTTCATTACGAGGCCTTTGCCTTGAACCTCCATGTTTCCTCCCAGTCCCAGACACAGAGCTCGGGCCCGCGCGCCTGCCCCATCCTGCCTGGTGCCGTGGGTTTCCTACTATTGAATTGGCCACCTTTCCCGTCCCCCCCCTTTCCGTTGGGGCGCTGGCCCCTCGAGGCCCTCCCCCCCACTCCCTGCCATAGGAGCGGGGTGCCCAGAGGCGATGGACAAAAGATGAGGCTGAGTTTGATGTGTGAGCAGGAAGCCGCCTGGTGCCCCCCCACCTCCTCTGTAGAGGTGTCCCTGGCATTTTTCTGGAAGGGGCCAAGTGAAGGGGAAGCTTTTGTGCTGCCCCCCTCCCCACCCTCTCTGGCACCAACAGCTTCACCAGCGATTTGGAAGAGGGGCCATGGCTTTCTTTAAGAGGGATCATTTTAGTTGTATCGATAATATAATAACCTTTGCACTAATCACGTGGGCTGGGGAGGGCCTGGGCTTGATAACAAGTCCTTCCTTCCACCGAGAAAGTTTCCCCTTTGAAGTGCCGGGTCCCTCCTCACCCTTCCAGGAGGGGCGAGGGGAAAGAAAACAAGTGTGAAGATCTGAAGCTACTGAGGAATGCCGAATTGATGTCTTTCCTCGGCATCCCTGCCCCTCTCCCGGCCCTCCCCTCCTTTCAACTCCCTGCCCTTTGAAACCGCGGGGCTGGGGCGGCCAGCCCTCCAGCCAGGCCCTGGGTAGCCACCGGCCACCTCCAGCGGGCCGGGCCGAGGGGCGGCGTGGGCGAGGGGGGAGAGGGAGAAGGAGCAGGAGGAAGGTGGCCGGGCGCCGCGCAGGTCCTCTGCGGGCTTATGGCTGAAGGCTCTATCCATCGCGATGACAGAAAAACCAACAGACAGAACCCCCCCCCCAAAACAAACAAAAAGCCCTCCCCCAACCCCCAACCCTCCTCCCCAGCTGCATTTTGTCCCTGGGACGGATGGTGTCACTAGAACCTCTGTTTTTGCACTTCTAGAAGCTACTCGTCGAGCCTGTTAATTTTTCAAGCCGAGCAGCTCACGGCTGCTTCCGTATTTAGTATTCAAAGGTAAAGAATCCCACCTTCTCCTCACGCTTTGCATAATTAAAGAAGGTTGTCCCTTCTCCCCAGTGGCAAAGAACTAGTCACGTATTTTTTTTAAGTAAAAGGTCTAATTTTTCATGTAACATCTGTTCTCGTGCTCTTTTCTAAATATACCAATATTTGCTTTTTGCTGGTACTTAGTTGTATTCACCCTGCATTTTAATTTCCAACAGATGGGCTTAAAAACAGTGTTTCCCACCACCCCCCCCTCCACACACACCCATACACACCCCCTGCAGCTCATTCCCTTAAGTTTCAATATGCATACGTAACAAACCTCTCCAATCCTTGACTAGTTTTATTTTACTAGTCTAGAACTAGAGCTTTCTCAAGTTCACTCATGTGGACTTTCACTCTCTCCCTCTGCCGAGTTTCATAACAAATTGTGACCCTCGCAACCACTTCAGCGCCTTTTGTGTTCTTATCGGTGCATTTCAATACTTTTCACTACCTATGCAAAGAGCCTGGCTGGAATTTTAACACCCCCACCCCTCTCCATTTGTTGGTGGAGCCCTGTTTTCTATTGTCTGTCTGGTTGTTGATGTTGGCAAAAGTCATTTGTTTAAGGATGCCTGCCTGGGATACTGTGCCTCATTCTTTATTGGAACGAAATCTGAAAATATCCTGAAGTGTTTTAAAAATTAATGCACGCTGTTGCAACTGTTACATATGTGCATAGTTTTATTTTCCCATCATAAGGTGGGTAATATTTTAAAGGTATTAGGTAATAATAGTCACCAGAAGCCAATTAAAACCTCCAGGAATATATATATATATATAAACAGTTTGACGGTGTAAATAATTGATATCTGGAAATGAAGCCGCCGCTCTATGCAGGGCCTGCTGTACGTGGCTGGCAGCGTCGGCCATCCCTGTACTTCCACAAACCAGGGACGATTCCCGGGCATTATGTCACCTGGTTTTCAAACTTGATAATAAGGCCACATGCAAACAGATTCAGACACACACACACACACACACACACACACACACACACACACATCTCCTTTGTCTGTAGATAAGAGGAATAGTTGACATTGTTTTCAGGTGTTTGAATTCTTAGAGAAAAGGAACAAATACCCAGCCTCCTCATGAGGTAGGTGTGAGCAGAATAAATTGAGGCACTGTCCTAACCCATCCAGCTTTTTAAAAAATGATGTGATTAAAAGAGGACATCTGAGAGCAAATTTATGAAGTTGTTATGGCAACTGAAACACTTGGATTGAAATGTGTGTATCTGAGACATGAAAGGTTGTAGGAAGCCGAGGCATAAGCCCGGCATTGTATTGGGGAGAGGCGGTTGAACAGTGGTTGCCAAATATTATTCCTCCGTCGGTCATCATTCAGGGTTACTGCCTTGATTTCCACTTTTTAAAACGTGTGGTGATTGATGCTTCCCCAGACTGCGTCGCCCGAAGTCGCCTGGCCTTGTAGCAGCGTTTGCTCATTGGTCGTTTGACCTGTTGAGAATACACTCCCTGTCGTATTGTGTTCAACAGTGGAGATTGCATTTAGAGTTGTCTCAGCATTTGCCCATAACTTTACACTTGTGTGTTCTCATAATTATGTCCTTGTTTGTGAGTAATCTCTGTGGTTTTTTCATTCACTATCACCCCCAACCCAAGCCCATCAACACACAGCTGCACTCAAAATATTTAAATATTCCCGAGACTTTTCCACTCTCTTTTAAAAGCTGTTTAGCCCGTCTACGTAACTTATTCTTCTCCTAATTTCTCATGCTTTTTTATTTTCTTCTCCAGAACAGGCAAGGATTTTAAAAATTAACACCTACAAATTTGTATTACAGTGTTTTGGGAAAGCAGAACTTTAAGCCACATCTAGAATGCTTCACATTTTTCAGGCATTAGATTTCAGATTTATACAGTGTCCAGAAAATTGTTTTTAAACAGCTTCCTTGCAATATATTTGGATTTTTTCTTTAAATAAAAATATAGTTAAATGTCAATTATAATAATTTTAGCAGACTCTCCCCACAAGAAATATGTTATTTTAATTGAAAAAAAGTTTGGCACTGAAAAATACATTTACATTGAAAAACACAAATGAAATTTCTTCTTTATAAACACTAATGGTTAAGCATTGATTACTAGTTTTTTGGTCTCTTTGATTTTTGACATAATACTTTTAACTTTGGTAAATCTTAATTCCTAAAATTAAGCTAATTGAAGCAAAAGAGAAAAAAGTAAAATAATTTTTAGAAAAGTTATTTCCCTTAAGTCATGAAATGGAACTTTTTACTCTTACTGAAATTACTCAACAATTTTCAGTTGGATAAAAACTGCCCTTATATAATTGGAGTGTTTTCCTAATCTTTAAAGGCTGAGATCAAAACATTTTTTCTATTCTATTGCAAAATTAACTGCTGTTAATCTGTCAGACTAATTATTCATTTTAAATATTTGATTAAACATGTGCATTTGTGTATTAAAATCCTTTTTTGCATATGCACATGAAAGTGATTCTGTTTTGACATACTTCCTTGAAAATCCATGGATCAAAAATAGTATCAAAATTAAAAGGAATGTTTCAAGAGAATTAAACAAGAATTTGGAGTCTGTACATATTTTACAGTAATACATTATCTTTTTTTTCCCTTTAGTCTCTATTTTAAGTTTTTTTTTTTAAAGTATGATTTTGATGCTTCCAAAGTGGATACTATTTTATTTCAGGTGGGTCGTTTAATAGTTTGTTGATGTTTTCAAGGTCTCTAAACAAAGTCTGATGTGTTAACAGTCTTATTAACGATGTTAAAATAGAATTAACAGCTTGTGGATGCCTCCAGAGCACAATAGCCTGTCAACCTCTCCTGCCCCCTTATAAATTGTACCCCTGCTGTCTTCCCTTTGTTTCATGCCCAATCAGCAAACTAAACTTTTGTGGAGGGAGAAGGCAGTTCAAGTGTTTCTGCGGCAGCTGAAGGGAGGAGCTAATGTGGAATTTACTGGGAGACCAATCAGTGCTGGAGGGAAGAATGGCCCCAAATTGGGAAGAAGGACTGCGTTGACCTGCGTGGCTTGCTGACCTTTCCTTGCTATTCTGTCGCTATAAAGAGGTTTACTCTGGTCGCCCCGCATTTTATGATGCTTTCATTAAAGCCAAAGACGTTTTAGAAGTTTGGGATTATTTAAGATCCATCTCGGCACAGATTTAATTGTGCTTGGTGATCTTTAGTCATTTGACTAGATGTTAGCACTCACAATCATTTTTTAAAAATTTGACACAGCAAGTAATGGTGGCGTGTTTTTTTTAAAAAGTGGAATACAATTTCATCAATTATCTTGAGCCAAAATTGATTCTAAATCTTTTGTAGTGTCTCTTCCCTGTAGCTATGTCATGGAGAGAGAATAAGATAACCTACTGATGTTAGACGGCTGGTCTTATTTTGTTGAATTTGAGCTTTGGAAAAATAGATTTATATCTTCTAAGTGTTTAAAATGTTGCCTTTGTTAGAAAGCGGTTATAATGAGTTGAAAATAAAGATTATTAGGAAGTCTATTTTTTTATTGGTTTTGCTAATTTGACAAATTGTCTTATTTAAAACTACACATTTATGGGCTAACCTGACAAATCAGTTAAACTGTCTTATTCTTTGCCATCATCTGATTTAATAACTTATAAAGTATATCACATTTATAAAGTATTTCCCAATTCTTATTGAGTGATACTCCAGTTTGGGTAAGCTGAGACATTATTGAGACTTCAGTAGTTTTAGATTGCACAAGCACTTTCCTTGTCATTTATTGGCATTGTTTTCTCTTGTAGTGTGTTTTTTTAAATTTATATTTACTTTTCAACAGACCACTGTTCAGTGGCTCAAAACAGAACGCTAAGATGTGAGATGGTCACAGTCAATATATAGAAAAACCTTGGACGCAGGATACTGAACATTTTCTTTAAACTGAGTACAAGTGAAATTACTCAAATGCATCCAGACACAGGGAATGAGATACAGCTAAATGAACTATGGTTACAAAATATTACTATTTTTTGTCAAGGAATATGCTAGAACAAAGACAGGGCAGTGCCAGCTTACCACTTGTCGTAGTTCGTGTTGTGCTAGCCCCAAAGGGGATAGTTTCTTATACTTGATAAACCCTACACACGTGCATCTATTGATTGAGCGGTGTTTGAAACTGGAGCACACGGCGCCTGGTCTGATGTTAGCCGCATGCGCCAGCGTAAACAATAACATGCTCAGGCTGGATTTTTGAAGTGTGCTGCTTAATTTGGGTCATTTTACCTGGCCGAGGAAGAATATATCTCTGCAGTTTTCCCAGGACCGTAGCTGCTGGTCATTTTAAACCCAAAGCCGTTGTTGCTGCCCACCCCTGTCCCATGGGCAGCAAAATCACCTCGCTACCCAGTGTCGCTGACATCATTTTTGCACGCTTGCTCGATGAGCACTCCGGGCCTTGGTGCTGGGGACATGCATGGGGGTGTGGGCACTGCCCGATCATGGAGACTACACATCAGCGCGGTGGCCGCCTGATGGAAGTGTCCAGCGTATGGCTCCGTAACTAGGGTATGCCAAGAAAGCCGGAGGGATTAAGAGCAAACAAAGAAAGCTTGTCACCTTTGTGCAGAAGCCAGCTGGCATCTCCCAGGGACAACCTGAGCTGCTCCATTGTCACCTAAGCCGGGTTCCTACGGATCCTGTTTGCTTCTGTTATTGCAGGGGCACCTGCAGGCCTGGCCATCGTAGGGGCGGGGGAGGAATAACCTGGGAGCCCAGAGC
This sequence comes from Vespertilio murinus, assembly GCA_963924515.1. Classification (NCBI taxonomy): domain Eukaryota; kingdom Metazoa; phylum Chordata; class Mammalia; order Chiroptera; family Vespertilionidae; genus Vespertilio; species Vespertilio murinus. Next base: position 37,061,676 of record OZ004707.1, on the reverse strand, counting down.
TGTGACCCACTTCCTGGGTGATGATGCAGGGAGGGAGAAGACTGCAAAATTAATGGAATTTTAACAATCTGTGCAGTTTTCCTCCTTAAAGACTTTTGTGAACACCATTTATTCTCCAAAAGTTCTCTCTTTCCCACTCTGTGATTGATTTTATACACTTGGAGGATAAAGAGAAAGAGTCAGTGGTCCCAGCATTTGCCTTCGTCAGTGACCTAAGTGGATTATGACACTTGGCCCACTGACATTTACCAAGATAATCAGGGTCAGAGACACAGAGCTGATCCGGCTCTGTGCCCAGTCCCCTCCGACAAGTTTCCCTAATGCTCTCAGAATTCCGAATTGGTCACAGCAACGTTTAGGAAAGTCAAGGATTAAAATAAAGTAAACTGTTTACTTCTGCTTTTCAAGATTTGTGAAGTGTAGAAATAACCTTTCTTTGAAACTTTTTAATATCCTGAAGTGAATACTTTAAAGAGGAATGCTGCCTTAGAAAGGATCCATATAAATGTGCTTCTTTATTTAATCAGATGGGAGATTTGGAGAAAGGATGTTTTATTTTCAGTAGTGGTTTTTTACCCCCCCATAAGAATATGAAATTATTGTTATAATAATTACTAATGAGACCTTATATTTGCACAGCACTTTTTAATTTTAATCTACTTTTACAAACATTATTAAATATAATCCTTAAAAGAGTTTATAGGACAATATTATTATCATGGTTTTATGGATGAAAAAACAATAAATGCCACATGGTGCCAGCTTGTATTTTCAGAGAATCTTTTATTTTAGGAAATATATTTGATGTGAAAATGTCTGGAAAACACAAATCTAAGACTGAAGTTATTTTGATTCTTCATATAGCTATAAAAAGTGACCAAAAACAGAAATGAAACTGTGATAATACTCCATCCCCCTTATAATGCACAATTGCATGAATTTTGGCTTTTTGATTGCTATGCTTTCCTGTGTTTCATGTGTAAAATACCATGATATGCTACACAATTACAGCAACATAAAATAAAAAATTTCCCTTGTATTTTTAAACATATAAATTATAATCACAAGATCATAGCACAAGAATGTTTTCCAGTGAAAGAATAGTCTGGTTTGTAGTTTAAATTATGATTATTTTTCTTATGAGATGGCAGAATGGACAAAATATATTACTCTTAAAAATGATATTTTTTCTTCTGCTTGTTAAAGGCTAGGTAGCCAGAGTATTTGTTTTGGAGCAACTTATTGCTACGGTTCAGAAGCAGAACTATATTGAGTGCAGAGAAATGTGATTAGTGTTTCTAAGAATTATTATAGCACAGCAAGACAGGGAAGCAGTCCAAGTGCTAAAGGTTAGAAACAATTTATAAAAACTAGGAAAAAGATTTACTTGTTTTTTAAAAAAATACATGTTTCCTAAGGTAATTAAAATTGTCTAAGAAATATTTTGGACTACACTTAATTATAATACTTCCATATTATTTTCATAAAAAATCTTGCTTTTGGTTGAGGGGAGTTAGAGGAGGAAGAACTGAAATGAGAAAAAGGACAAAAATGTTCACTATTTCAGAAGTTCAAAATCTTACCAATATAGTTTTCAGTGAAAAAATAATTATTAAACTAAACTTTCATATGATAACCCTAAGAAAAGTCTCCACATATGGTCCCAAAGATTTTTTTAAAAAAATAAACAAAACTCTGGGGCAGTAATCATTTTATGAAGAAAAAAAAAGTCTATTTAGAATTTCATCAGGGCTGCTCTTAGAATCAAATCAAGCTTCATTTTCATCTTTAATTGTGAGGATCAAGCATACATTTTGCGTCCTAGAAGTTTAGAGGAGGAGAAAACTCTTATTGTTATATGTCCGGGGTTTTCTTTAAACAACTCTAACATCAAAATGGCCAAACTGTTGGACTGCTTCGTGTTAGATAAAACAGATGGGATTCCCAGATCGTGCACCGTTCAGCCGTTTGATGGAATTCGCGCCACCCTGACCAGCGAGCCCAGATGGTGCTTAAATCTGTCACTCTTTAACGACCCTACTGTTTTTTTAAAAATATTTTTATATTTGAGCCCATTCAGTTAATCTGAGAGATTAATCATTTGCAAGGTATGTCTGGGGAGGGATTTACTGTGGGTTTCCTTTGGAGGAGCCGAGGATGAGAAGAAGGAAGAGCCCTTCCTAAGTACAGGTCTCCCTGCTAGAGGGAACGTGGGGGGCCTTGGACCATTTTCTAGGCAGCCAGGCCGAGAGGCCGCGTGGGGAGTAGTAGCGATGGGGGTGAAGGGAAGAGAGGATGGACATTTGGGATGGGTCGTGGGTGGGTGGAGGTGAATAGATTTCTCCCAGAGAAACTATGGCATTGCCAACCTTAGCCCCCAGCACGGGGGCTGAGTGCTGATCGACCACCCCAGGCGGCTTTGAGCAGTCTGACCCTCCCCACATCGGGATGACTCCGGTGGGTGTGCCAACTGGAGCAGACCCCAGAGATCGAGTCCGACATGATAAGACTCTGAGATGGTTCTAGAAAGAATCGGTTCTCATCAGAACTTTCACACATCTCACAGGGATTTTTTTTCCCCCTAAAGGTGTTTTTTTTTTTCTTTTTCTTCTTCTTTCTTAAATTATTAGTTTGAGTCTATTGAAATGCTTGAGTGATTTGGGGCATGAGATGCTGGCCAGCTCCTCCTTCCAAAATCTCTAACCTTGGATACATTTTCAGAATGTCTGTTTTGGAATTGCTTTCTATTCCTGCTGGGACAGGAAAGGAAAGAATGAATGGTTTTTCATTATGCAGATTTTATTTTTATTTTTTTTTGCCTTTGAATCAGATGAAGCAGATGTCAAAATATGGTGCAAAATTTATACCATTAATTCGAAATTTTCCACTGACCCAAAAAGCCACCAGGGACAGGCAAATCCACCTACACTAACAACATTTAAAATGCCTTGCTGACTTTAAGGCTGTTCTTCGGTATTTGGACTGCTCAGGGGTAGTTTTCCTATTTTTCAGGGATGCTGCCTATACTTGAGGGTCCATGGAAGGCTCGCTGATGTGTCTCGCCCTTATGTGTGGCTGGGCACACGGGGATGTTGTTCCAAGGCCCCACTCAGTGCCTGCTCACTGACGACACGTGAGAATTCTGCTTCAGAGGGGTTCCCAGCCGAAATTAAAAGACCTTCATGTAGACTCTGAAGTGAGGAGAGAAGCAAGTTGTGTTGGGAGGTTCTTTTGGAGGCTCAAGAGTTATGGGACCCGGGTCTGTCAGAAGTCACTGCTCCACCAGAATGTGGTGGGAGCTGACACTTGTAAATGACCCCCAGGTGTAACTTTATCCCTAGGGATAAAGCTAGGCAAATTCTGAACAGAGTGGAATAATGGTGAAAACATAATAGATTTTCATTGTAACTCTACTGTGAACATGTAACTCCCACTGTTTCTCTCCCCACTGCCCAGCCCCCGTTCTCTCTTTTACACATAGAGCCAGATTATGGAAAAGATTGCAGTGTATTCCTGATTAAAGGACATTGCTTTTTATAGGCATTAAGCTGCCACTGGAAGAGTGGAGAAGCCATCTTGCAACTAATTCTGTAACAGATTCAGATTCAAGCCATCTTGCAACTAATTCTGTAACAGATTCAAGTAATCAGTTAGATACAATTTTCTGTGTATGCATTTTGTGTCTCTGCCTAAATTTCCTAAGTAGTCTTGGGTGTCTACATAGTAAAACAACATTTTAGTGGAAGCAACTAATGTTCACATTAAAAATTATTTGTATGAAGTCATATAATATAACTGTATTATCTAAGAAACTAATTTCTTACCTTTCTGATGAGAGTAGTTATTTCTAAAAGTAAAATTAAACACTCTCTCTTAAATTTTACCAATTAACTCACTCCATACTCATCTGATTGTCTCTCAAGACTAAAATCTTCCTGATATTCCAGTTGGCAAAAACAGTCTGTTTTTGAATAAAAGGTATATGTATGGCCGCCAGGGAAACAAGGCCTGCCCACCATTTCCCATTAATGCTTGGCAAATACGTATGAAAAGATGCAAAGCAAAAAATAAAACTTCCCTGTTCATGAACTATTTGTTGTGTGGACTAGATAGATGTGTTTTGGTAGATAAATGAAAGAGGAACACTAAACACTGCCGATTCCCTGTGTCTGAACTGCCTTGCTGGGCATGTTGCTGTACCCGCAACACTAGCAGGGCCTTGGGCTTCTGGCTTCTGAGGTTGAGGGTTTTCCTGGCCAGGTTCAAGGTGCTGGGCCCAGTCCAGGAGGTAGGATTAAGGGATAAAGCCAGAGCCAAACCCAAACCCAAAGGCCATGGGACAGTCAGTGGAATCAAGATACTAATCTAGATGAAGAATTGGTGAGACCAGAGCCAACTTCAGAGCAACCAAGGAGCTGGACAAGCTGTTTCATGGCAGAAGGCAGAAGATAGAGCCCCAAGACCAGTCCTGAGCTGTCAGGCAGTACCCCCAAAGCTTTTATAGGGTCTGAGCTTTGGACAGGGAGTCAGGCATTAAGGATCCTATGATACTTGATGAACACGTGGGTTGTCCTCTGTTCTTTTGAGAGCCTTCTCTAGCCATTTGCAAAAATTGCACAGGATCCTTTTAGAGTCACGGTGAAATTCAGAAGCCTTAAAAATGTTGGGTATCCCCAGGAACCCCAGTTTTCCAAATAAGAAATGTAAAGTTTGGCGGGGATTTCAAATTATTGTTTCATTTTCTTCACCTCCAAAGGATTTACCAGTTCACTGAGAACCTGCCTTCAACTGCATGAACATTATAAGGTTTCTTTTTATTCCCCATAAAGATCCCTATTTTTAGCTTTTAAGAACTGTTACAATTGCGATAGAAATGAAATTCTACACACTGCACAGTGAACATCTCAGGATTAGAGACAGAGTTCCTGGAACTGCATGACAAATTTGGTGTTAGTCAATCTGTTAGGTTTCCTTATAGGCATATTTTCTCATTCTGGTATTTAATTTTTGTGAGTTCTTTTAGAAATTTCCATGTCTATAAATGATGCTTTAAAAAAAACTCACTATCCTTGCCCTAGCTGTTTTTGGCTCAGTGGATAGAGCATCAGCCTGCAGACTGAAGGGTCCCGGGTTTGATTCTGGCCAAGGGCACATGCCCAGGTTTCAGGCTTGATCCCCAGAATGGGACATGCAGGAGGCAGCCATTCAATGATTCTCTCTTATCAGTGATGTTTCCATCTCTCTCTCTTCCTCTCCCTTCCTCTTTGAAATCAATAAAAAAATATTTTTTAAAAAAGATCTCACTATCCAAATTATTTTATGTGGGATTTACCAAGGTAATCTATCATTTCCTGAATCATAACTTGTTTGCAGTTTCTAGACACATGTTCTATAAACAGGCACCCAATGAACCCTGTCCTTAATAGGACGCTGCCCGCACCTTCTTTCAACTGTTCAAATTAAACACAAGGTTGTTTGAACATTTCACATATGTGAAAATATCCTCTATTACTGACTTTCTGGAATTGTATGGTCTATTTATGTTTTGTTTTGTTTTTGGCCAAAACAACAGCAACAACAAAAAACCAAATTTTGTTCATTGCAAAATTAACACACTCTCATCTGGACTTGGTCCCTGTCTAGCACGCAGCCCTATAACCCACCCATCCCCTCACGGGGGAAGTCTCAGTATTCCCAGTGCTTTTCACCTTGTTCTTGTTTCAGCATTCTTGGAAGAATGGGTTGAGGGATCTGTTCTTTAAACAGCAAGCCAGAGAATCAGATCATGTCAGTTCTCTGTTTATGATCTTTCCTGTTGAACTTAGAATGAAATGCACAATCTTCACCAGACCTGCAAGGCCCTGCATTTCCGGTCCCTGCAGGCCTCTCCAACCTCATCTTACACCACCCCTCCCTCACTCACTCTTTTTAAGCCGCACTGTTCTCCTTTTGCCACCTCTCATATTCCGCAAGCTATTTCCTACCTCAGAATCATTGCACTGGCTAGTTTCTTCCCCCGATTCTGGCTCTTTTTCATTCTGAGGTCCTGAAAGCCCTCCCTACCATCCTATTTTTAACATGCTCCCTCCCTCCACCCTATGTATGTGTCTCTATCACAGCATCCTGCTTTTTTTCCTACATAGCATTTATTGCAAACTGTAAAAGTGGTATTTTTTTTTTAAGTCCTCACCAGAGGATATGTTTTTCATTGATTCTAGAGAGAAAGAGGGAGAGTGAGAAACATCAATTGGTTGCCTTCCTTATGCGCCTTAACTAGGGATCGAATCCACAACCTGGATACGTGCCCTGACCGGGAATCGAATCCACATGCTCCAGCCAACTGAGCCACATGGGCCAGGGCAAAATGTTTTTATTGATTCATTTGTTTTCTCGTGTAATGTTTGTCTTCCCCACGGCAACATAAACACCCGGAGGCCAGGGATTATGTCTGTTTTGTTCTTTCTGAGTATCCCTAGAGTTAGTAGAGTACCCAGCACATAGTAGGTGCTCAGTAAATAGTTAGAACTGAATGAATAAATGAAATGTGTTCCTTGTTGCCTTAAGCATTAATCCCTGTGCTCTATAGTGTCCACCAGGACCTGGGCAACTGGGAACCTTATGGGGAGTGATTCTCAGAGCTCATCTTGTCCCACTGTTGCTGGAACTCAAGGTGGCACTAGATGGTCCAAGAACAAACATCTTTTTAATATGTGTTTAATGTTCATTAAAGAAAACTGTAATTAATGCTTCAAATCCAGAATTTCTTGCAGAATAGTACTAAAGCAAGGCTAAAAAATACATGCATGTCTATTTTTACAAGTGAGTTGATTGAGCTCTGACCAGGTAGTTCAGTTGGTTATAGCATCATCCTGATATACCAAGATTGCAGATTCAAGCATGGGTCAGGACACATACAAGAATCAACCATTGAGTGAATAAATAAGTGGAACAATAAATCGATGTTTCTCCCTTAAATCAATAAATGAAAAAAATTTAAAGTGAGTTGCCTGAAAACAAAAAAGAAATAATAGCACAAGTGGTATATGGATATGGTAGGTGCTGCCAAGCGTTCCACATCGTGATGAAGAGGAGAAGTGTGGAAGACAGGGAGGAGCCGGGTTCTGAAGGACTTTGGCCTTCCAGGCTGAGGAGTTGGATGTGAGTCTCAGGGAGTCCCTGATGGTTTTCAGTTGGGAAGGGACACGATTGCATTTAAGGAAGATAAATCCATAGCAGTGGGCAAGATAAATTTAAGGCCTTGGTGGAGGCCAGGGGGAGACTGGAAGTAGAAAAGCTAAAATTAGGAAATTATGGTGAAAGTCCTATTAGGAGGTGACAGGGACCCAAACTTTTAGGAGGAAGCAATGTATGAGAGACTCCCTTCTTGCCTGGATTCATTTTTTTCTATTTGCACTCTTCTCTCTCTCCCCGCACTGTGCCCCCCCCCCCCCAGCACACACTCCTAACCTCCCCCTCTCTCCACCTTTAGCTCATGCACTCCCTCTGGGAGACACCCCCTCTTCCCCTGCACAGAGCTGCAGCATCAAAGCCCAGGACTGTGCCTTATTGTATTCTTACTTTTAGTCTCTAGTAGACTAGATGGCACATGGTAAGTGCTCAACAAATACTTCTGAATAAGTAAATCAAACCTGAACACAATTTACTATGCAAACTTTTAGTAATTTATATGATAATTTTGGAGCAGTGAGTGCACATTCCTTCACTTTCTGGTTTTAATTTGGTGGCAGGAGAGCAGAATGGTTAAGAGTCTAGGCCCCCAAGTTTAGAATCCTGTCTCTTCATGTTTGTTGTCCTGTGACCCAAGCCAGTTATTTAGTTTCTCTAAGTCTCAGTTCTCTCATTTGAGAAATGAGGCTACCATTACAATGATCAAATGGCATGAGACCAAGTCTCTAAACTTCTAAGATCATTCCCTAGCACAGTGCTAGAGCTTTGGATAAAAAGTTTGCTGATAGTAAGAGATACATTGGGGCCGAAACCGGTTTGGCTCAATGGATAGAGCGTCGGCCTGTGGACTGGAAGGTCCCAGGTTCGATTCCGGTCAAGGGTATGTACATTGGTTGCGGGCACATCCCCAGTAGGGGTATGCAAGAGGCAGCTGATCGATGCTTCTCTCTCATCGATGTTTCTAACTATATCCCTCTCTCTTCCTCTCTGTAAAAAATCAATGAAATATATATATTTTTAAAAAAGAGATACATTGGGACTTGAGATGATAAGCATTATTGTTTTATTCAATCCTTCACAGCAATCTATGGGGGTATTCATCTTTTAAAATAGTTGAGTATAAAATGAAACCTCTGGATAACCATTAAAGTTTGCCCGAGAGTATATTATGAAGTTCGTATTAAATATATTTAGAGCTTTATAATGAGGTAGTGCACAACTCAGAAATGTCCGTGTGGGGGCCGGTTTCACCCAGCACAAATTACAGTGGTTCCTGCATAGTGCGGGCCAGCTCCCGCTCTCCTGACCTAGTACTGGCACATGACATGGACTTTTTCATAACTAAAAAAGATGCTTAGATGCAAGCCAGGCTGAAAGTCCAGGGGTATAAACCGTAATCAGTCTCTAACATTTTTGTTTCCAATTTTAACTCCAAGCACCACCTGTACAAACAAGTTGTGGACATGGAGACGCTTCTTGTTGGAACTGTCACCTCTGAAGCAGGTGTTCACGGCTTCTTAGGTGCTGTTTGAGCGTCACACCTGTCTCATGTCTTTTAGGAGACAGTATAACCCCTTCTGAAGTAAAACCAAGTACACTGTAAGTGTCTACTTTAGATCTTTTTCACTGGGAACTTCTTTAGTCTTAATCAGAAAACATCATGCAGTAAAGTTTTCTATTAATAAAATTTTGACTTAGGATGTGGCAGTGCTTCTACTGACTCAGAGGAAAATTTCATATACCGTTTCTAAGGTGGCATTGTGAATGGGATCCATGTCTTCTCTTTTCTAAACCTAGCAATACATTGTGCTCACAAGAAGACTAGTGTTATTCACAACTCGCTAACTTCTCTCCTTTTGTAGCACGGACTGTTTTTTAGACTCTTTCCTGATTAAAGACCATTTGCACATGCCATTGCAGAGAGGAGCAGCACTAGAGACCCCTGAACATCTCAAAGATCCCTTGAGTCTGACAGACCCCTCTATACTCTTCTATTTTCTTTCTCCAAATGTTGGGTCTTAAACTCTTGGGAAATCTAGAACACATTCTCCTCCTTTTTCTGCAAATATTCATTTGCTAAGAAGATTATAAATATCTCAATACCCACAATTTTATTGTAAGACTCATGGAGTTGAGAGAATCTCCTCTGTGTCACCTAGCATGCGTCAGGACTATCATAAATATTAAACAGCAGCAATAACTCTTTACCTCAAGTTTCCCCACTGTTCATTTTGTTTAAAAATCTGTGTAGCAAAATTTTATGCCCTTACCTCATAAAGTCGCCGTTAAACAAATGTTGGCAGGTAATGGGTCCGGTGGGATTTCAGCAGTCATTCATCCATCCAACAACTCTGTATTCAGGAACTACCATGTTCTAGACCAGAGTTTCCCAAACGTTTGACATATGTGTACCCCTTCTATAATTTTCATAATGCTGAGTACCCCTCGCCAAAAAAAAGGATGTATTTTAATAACAATCAAAATATATTTATTTTTTCTTTTTTTGGTACATACACAAAATAAAAATAAACGAAAAATAAAATTATTCATAATAAAATATAAATAAAAGTTATATTATAAATATCATTTATCTGCACACTGGACCATCTCACGCCTCACAAGACTGTCTTGACTTGACTCACGAGAACGTAGAATTAGGTGCAACTAAGCACGGTGCAGTGCATATCCCCACCAAACTCCGGTGCAATGCATACCACACTTTGGGAAACACTATTCTAGACAATTGAGATTCTTCTGTGAAGAGAACAAAGATCCACCCACCTGAACCTTACATTTTAGCAGCCTGACAGTAATCCGCAGAGAGAATAAGTAGGGCATGCCTAATTTTAGAACTTGGTGAAAGAAAAAGGTACAGCAAGGCAAAGGAAATGGGTGGGGACCGGGAGTCAGGTCACAATTTGAAATAGGTTGCTAACGGTTAAGTCCTATTGAGAAGGTAATATCTGAGCAAAGGCTTAAAGGATGGGAGGGACTTGTATATGATTAAGCCCTGGTGTCCAAGGACATCAAGAAGGCCTGTGGGCTAATGTGGAAGGAGGGAGCGTATACAACAGTAGGAGATGCAGTGACATCAGAGGTAACAGGAGAGGGGGGCCAAATCACTGTAAGAATTTTGATCTTTTCTCCAAGTGAAGTAAAGAAGCATTGCAGAGTTTGGAGTTAAGGAGAGAGACTGATCTCTCTGGAACCTGTGTTAAGAATAGATTACAGGGGGCCCTAACTGGTTTGGCTCAGTGGATAGAGCATCGGCCTGCAGACTGAAAGGTCCCAGGTTCGATTCCGGTCAAGGGCATGCACCTTGGTTGCGGGCACATCCCCAGTAGGTGTGCAGGAGGCAGCTGATCTATGTTTCTTTCTCATCGGTGTTTCTGACTCTATCCATCTCCCTTCCTCTCTGTAAAAAATCAATATATATATATAGAATAGATTGCAGAGAGCAAGGTTAGAAGCAGGGAAATATGTCAGGAGGGGATTGCCTTGAGCCAGGTGAGAGCAGACAGAGGCTCAAACCACAGTGGGACTTGGTGAGATGTATTTTAAATATATTCTGAAGCAGTGGCAACACACTTTCCTGCTGGATTGAACGTTTTGCAGTTGGAAATGGGAGAGAAGTGAAGGATGACTGTCAAAGAGTTTGGCTTGAATCGCTGGAGGAAAGAGATGGCCTCAAATGGTCATTGAGAGGCTATAGAGGGAACATGGTTTTCTTGGATAGTGGGGGAGAGGAGGGGCAGGGAGAGGGGGACGGGAAAGGGTCTGGAGTTACACTTGGACATGCTGAAGTTGAGGTTGCCAACTAGAAACCTAAGTGGAGATGCCAAGTCAGCAGATTTGAGAGGTCTGGACTGGAGAGCCACCTGTGGAAGTTGCTGGCATCCAGATGATGTGTAAAGCAGCGAGGCTGGTATTTAAAGCAGCGAGAAAGTGTGTGTAAGGTTACTGACATGGTCTGGCTGTGGTCTACCCCAACATTAAGGGGCAGGGTGGTGGTGGGGTGGGGAGAACTAGCCAAGGAGATGGAGAAATAGGGAACAGAAAGATAGGATGATAACCAAGGAGTATGTGTCCTGGAAATCAAGTAGCAACAATGTATGGAGATGGGGTGGTGATGGTGCCAGATGCTGCTGATGGATCAAGTAGTCTGGGAACTGAGAATTGGCTACTGGATTTGGCAACGGGGAGGGAATGGGTCACTGGTGGCTCAACAAGAGCAGCTTTAGAGGCAAGTATGGGTTTTTCCTAATTTTCTTCCTCTTCGGGGGAGGACAAAGTTTAAATAGAACTATATTTGGAGCACTCATTAATCTTTATAATTGTCCCAGCAGCTTACACTGGAATACACATTAAAGGAAATATATATATATACACACACACATACATATATATGAAAATTCATGTACTGGAGGGGGTGTCCCTCAGCCTGGCTTACCCCCTCTCACAGTCCAGGAGCCCTCAGGGGTGGGAGGCGACCTGGTGATCCAGGGAAGGAGACGCCCCCATCACACCTCTGCTGCTGCCACTGCCAGCAGCACAAGCCTTGGCCGGCCCTGGTTACCTGAGCCTCGGGCAGCCTTGGGCGGCTGGGGGGCTGAGGGGACAGCGCTGTCATCTTTGAGGGTGTGACAGTCAATTAATATATTCCCTCTTTATTATTTATATATATCCTATCTAATAAACATATATATATAACAGTTTTATTAAAATATAATGTATATATCACATAATTTACTCACTTAAAGTGTATGCAATTCAGTGATTTTTAGTTTATTCATAAGTTATATAACCAACAATTTAAAAAAATATATATATATATTTTATTGCTATTTTACAGAGAGGAAAGGAGAGAGATAGAGAGCTAGAAACGTCGATGAGAGAGAAACATCAACCAGCTGCCTCTTGCACACCCCCTACCGGGGATGTGCCCGCAACCAATGTACATGCCCCCAACCGGAATTGAACCCGGGACCTTTCAGTCCGCAGACCGACGCTCTACCACTGAGCCAAACTGGTTTCGGCAATATAACCAACAATTTTAAAACATATCATCACCCAGAAGAAACCTCATTCCCATTAGCAGTCATTGCCTGCCAAACTCTCTAGCCCTAGGCATCTATTAATTGACTTTTTCTTTCTATAGATTTTGCCTATTCTGGGTATTTCATATAAATGGAATCATCTAATATGGTCTTTTGTGTCTGGCTCCTTTCTCTTAGTGCAATGTTTCATCCATGTTCTAGAATATATCAGTACTTTATTTTATTTTTTATAGCTGAATAATGCTCCACTGTATCGGGATACCACATTTTACTTATCTGTTGATCAGGTGTTGGGCTGATGGATATTTGGATTGGTTCTGTTTTTTAGCTATTATGAGTAATACTGCTATGAACATTTGTACATAAGTTGTGTGGGCATACACTGAGTGGCCAGATTATTATGATCTCTGAATGCATAATAATCTGGCCATTCAATGTATAACCTATATAATAAAAGGCTAATATGCAAATTGTCCCCTCAACCAGGAGTTCAACTAGTAGGCAGGCTGGCCAACTGCCCATGTCCCTTCCCCCTGGCCACGCTGGCCAGACCCCACCCATGCATGAGTTCATGCCCTGAGCCTCTAATATGTACACACACGCACACGCACACGCACACGCACACACACACACACACTGAGTGGCCAGATTATTATGTATTCAGAGATCATAATAATCTGGCCACTCAATGTATATCTTCTGGGGTATGTCCTTACTTAGGAGTGAAATTGGATATCTACTTTTTTGCTTATATCATCAAATAGCCTATATCAGTATTGCCAAAATTTCAGAGCGAGAAATAAAAAAAAATGAGACAAAGTTGAAGAATAGAACCTAGAGCACACAATATCTTCTGTTTTGTCCCAGCTCCCTAGGTTCCTAGAGCTATTTCAACCATAGTTACCGTTGTGTTCCTGCGGTGCTAAATGAAGGGGTATTTTTCTTTGTTCGGTTTTGAAGCATAGTACCAGAGCAAGCTGCATCAAAGAGGCCAGGGTGTGCGGGAGAGAATCCACCCGCATTGGCATATGGAAAAATAAGGTTATTTCAGAATGCAAGTCATTGTTTACTTTTAGCTGCATAAAAATTAAGTGGATTTTCTTGCAGCATCTCCAAAATAAAGATGCCAGGAAAGGCAGTCAAATACATTGCCTTCAGAAGAAAAAAAGACTGGTAATTGCTTATCAGTCCCTGGATTCACTTCGGGGGAGCACCAATTTAAAATCTCAAATGTGGCTCCCTCCCCCCCCCCAGTGGAATTATATTAATACAAAAGAGATTTATCAAATATGATCACATGTGTGCGTGTACATGTGTGCACGTGTGTCTGTGTGTGTGTGGTTTTAAACATTTCCATAATGAGTTCCCAAGTGCTTTTTTGGCTGCGGTTATTAAAGCTTGTGTGTTTGCGATTTATTTGGCAAAATGCCTTTGGTGAAGAAAGAATATAGTGTTCTCTTGGTCTTTTGCCCAAAGTAATTTTGGGGAAGTCTGTGACTGTGTTTAGTTCATGTCATTCATTGGAGACAAGTCATTGTAATTACATTTGATCTCAATCAGTTTACAGTTGTTTTTATCATGTTTTCATGCTGAATATCTACTCAGACATCATAGCAAAACTTAATGGCTACTGTTTTATTTGTATATAAAATGTTTTATAGCCTTTTTTTTGCAGTACACATCAGGTTTCAATAATCACTGCTACATAGTGAGAGGAAAGTGATGGATAAAAAACTATCAAAAATCCTTAACTACATAAAATTTTATTTCAGGTCACCTTGCCATAAAAGATATTGCATATATTTTTGTGGCTTTCCCCCCTGACATGTTAACCATTGTGTAAGGGTTACAGTATTCGGAGGAAACCAAATGAAACGTGGAACTTATTCACCTAAGATGGTTCACATTTGCGTTCATTTCTCCATTGGAAATGGGTCTACCAGTATTTTGAGTGGCTCCTAGGTAACAGAGTCAAAGGCAACCTACTGTGTTTTGGGGGATTTGAAAGCGCGTTATCTTCTTAACTAGAAAGCTAAACACTTTGTCGTTGTTTTCAAAAGTCTGTGGCTAACATCTGCACTGTGAGGCAGAGCTACATTTCAGGGTGTTATCACAGCTACCAAATGCTGGGGCCCTCAAGGGTCAGACAGCCTTGCTTCACCGGTAAATTTGGGTAAATTCACTAGTTATCTTCCAAGTGTCAATTCTCACCATTCCTTATTTCCCCCAAAAGGTCCAACCCTTCTGAAAACTGAAAACTGCTACTGGTCTACAGGTCTGGGTCTGGGTGGTTGGAGAAACTCCGGTTAGAAAAGTGTAATTAATGGGAAACTTTGACATCCAGCTGAGAAAATTAGTTTGCATCAAAAAAGGCAAGATAAAGGATTAAAGAAATTTTAGTCCTAATCTAATTAACACCAATTAAAAGATGCAGATGAATTTGCACCAACAAATTGTTAATTATGCACCAATTTGCCTTTTCTGTAACCAAACTAAAATTAGGGAAGTATTATCTCTCTTTTTTTTGTTTGTTTTAGGGGGCTTTGGTGTGGATTTGTTACAATCATCTTTTTGTATAATTAAAGAAAAGGTAGGAGGTAAGAGTTAGTGTGAAGTATTTCACTCTCCCAATGCTTTCATGTAGGGCTAGCTCTTTAAAAAAAAAAAAAAAGGAAAGTACAGGATAATTCTTCTAGCATCCACTCACTTACCAGACATTTAATGAGGACCTACTGTATTCTGCATTGTTGCTCCACGCGGTGAAAAAAACTGAGCATGGATGCAGTGATTGGTTTTTCTCGTTCAGAATATTTTAACTTTAAAAGAAAAATTTTAAAATTACACTTGACATTCAATATTATATTAGTTTCAGGTGTAAAGAGTAGTGGTTAGATATTTATATAACTTACAAAGTGATCTCCCCAATAAATCTCGTACCTACCTGACACCATTTTAGTTATTACAGAATTATTGACTAGCTGCATTCCCTATGCTGCATTTTACATCCCTATGACTATTTTATAACTACCACTCTGTAAAAAAATTTTTTTTAAACAGTTTATATTGTTGATATACTGTTTCTTGTGAACTAAATTGTACAGCTAATTAAACTCTGCCCTGGATACATATTATAAAGGGAGAATTGAACTTCTTTTAGGCCTCAAGAAATGCTCTTTAATGTCCCAGAACTCCTATTAAACCACCGGCCTTTTGGGGTATTATGCTTGTCTTCCTCACTTGGCAGATCTGTGTTTCTGTTTACCAGAGTGTTACTCCGATGTCCACTGTGCTGGGACTGTCTTTTTACCTTTTGAATCACTCTTATAGCTCCTCAGATGGTGATCGGAGTAATTGTGTAGGGGGTGGTAAAGCACAGACCTGTTATATCTGCAAATGACACATCTGTCCAAGTGTCATGTAATGAGTAACCACAACCCACTTTATGGAAACCATATTTCTTCTGTTTCTAAAATGGAGAGGGAGGGGAGAATGTCTGCTGGAAATGGGAAAAAAAGCATATCTATGGATTCCTCTAGCCATTAATTATATACAAAATTCAACAGCTGCCCTCAGATTTCCGGGTACCTATTGTTAAATTTCATTTAAAGAAAATGTTGGCCAATTATGTCCTGGTGTCAGAAACAGCATTTTAAATATCTGTGTACTATATTACTGTCTAGTGCAGGGATGGGCAAACTTTTTGACTCGAGGGCCACAATGGGTCCTTAAACTGGACCGGAGGGCTGGAACAAAAGCAACCTGACCATGCTGGCACTCTCCTCTTGGGCTGCTGGTGAAGGAGCGGAGGGGAGAGCAAGAGAGCCCTCTGCTCTTTCGGCTCCGCGGGCCGGATAGAACAGCCAAGTGGGCTGGATCCGGGCCGCGGGCCGTAGTTTGCCCATGGCTGCTCTAGTGCATATACTTAGAATTTAGATAATAATATGTAAATGCCCATGTTTTATTGTGGGGGCAATAGTTAATATAAAAATTTAGGATACTTGGTTTGCATTTTTTTATCCTTACCTGAGGATTATGTTTATTGATTTTGAGAAAGAGAAAGAGAAACATCACTGTGTGGGAATCGAACCTGCAACCTTTTGGTGTACAGGATGATGCTCCAACCAACTAGGCCACCCGGCCAGGGCTTGGCTTGCTTTTTTAAAAATATTTGTGTTGGAAACTTTCACATTCGTGACCTCGGCTGAAAGCAAACTGCCATAAAGTAGCTTTTCCTGGTTGGTGTTTCCATGGGTAATGGTACGAGAAAGTTGGCCTACTAATGGGAGAATTTCAAAATGGCAATGCCTGGGACTACAAGGGCAAGCATTCTTTAAAAACAATGTTTCCCTCCACACATTCACAAGAGAATATCCGATGCCATCTTTGGCTTCTAGAGCACTTACTGGCCTTCTCTGCACTCATGCCTACAGGCCTCTAGGAGCAGAGTGCACCCTTCCATAGAAAACATATTCCCATATCATAGATTCCACCATGAAACGTTTTGTGAATCAAGTTAGGAGGTGAGTAGCCTAGCCTGATGAAATGGCATTAGTAGGGTTAGAATAACAGTTGCCTGACTCATGTTCCTGTTGTGTTCACATGAAAGGATGATACCTAAATTGATCAAGTCTTATAAAAGACAATTCTAGATGAGGCCTCCAGAAATAATTGGCAAGGGCTGGTCAGCTGTGGATCAAAACTCTCACCCCCTACCCAACGCCTAGAGTTTGCCACTATTAGTATGAAAGATTGTTTGTTTCATACCTAAGAGGATCTTAGGTTTCCCCGTGTGCTTGTATCATTGAATGGTGATGGTTCTTGGAATTCTCCATTGCTGTTACTGCGTGCACAGGCAATACCTGCGCTCCCCATGCAACACCACTCAGGCCGGCAGCACAGATGTGGGAGCCACTGGGATTAGAGGTCCAGTCTCTGACCACTTTGTTGGTCTCACTAGTCATTGCATCAGTCTTGAACCAGATAGACAGCCTAGTGATGAAACTACATCACATTTTTCATGATGTTTTACTACATGCTCTTTCTTATCCCATTAAAGGAAGAAAAATAATGACATTTTTTCCCTATACACTTTAATTTTCCCCAGGTGATTATTTTAAACCAGAGCCATAACATCAGAAGATTTGTGAACGGCCTTTAAGAAGGATGTTTGCAACTTAGAGTCTAAAGAGGCATGCAAACTAGATGCAATGAGTGATTCAGGATTGGATCATGGACCAGAAAAAAAACACACACAATATAAATCACATTACTTGGGACAGTTGATAGAATTTGAGGAAGGTCGGTAGGATAGATAACGGCGTGGTGCCCGTGTTATAGTTCCCGAAGTTGATGTTGTAGTGCCGTTGTGGAGGACAGTGTCCTTCGTCTAGGGAAGCATTTTTAGGAGTTAAGGGGTGCAAACTCTCGAATGGTTCAGGAGAAAAAAATAAACATGTACATAATATAGGAACATCAATCAATCAGTAAAGAGAGAGAGAAGGCAGCAATGATAGAGCAAATGTGATAAAATGCAATTGTGTGCGCACGCTTTCCTTGCAGATATCCTGTTAGTTTCAAAAAATTTTTTATTTAAAAATTCAAGTAGAAGTGCTGGGTTCTTCCCACACATTAATAAACTATCTTGTGTATGATTCTGGAAAGTCAGAGGCTCTACTACAACAGGGATTCTCAGGCAGGCACTGCCACTGCGCCCACATAGAGGATCAGTCGTACCGACTCAGCCAGTCAACATGGATTCTTAGGATGCACGTTTACCAGGGCGATGGGTTATCTTCAATGATTTAATGTATTTCTCCAAAATCCACCAGCCTGATGGAAAAGCGAACTAAGCGATCCCCTCTGAGTGTACAAATCAGAGGAAATGTTCCCAAGTCCATTTATTCCTCACTCTCTCCTCCCCCGTAAGATGGAGCCGTGGGTTAAGTGAGCATGAGGACTGAAGTTCACTGTACTGTATGTTTCCATTCAGACAGGGCGTCACAAAGACCCCCTTTAATAAAGAGAACAACCAGCCAATAAAGTGGTATTAGAGAACATTATATATGTGACCAATCATTTTTATAAAATCTGATGTAAGCCTTCAGACATAATTGAAGTTCTTAGCAAAATACTTTGGTTTTTAGTATTTCTATGACCCTCTAAGGGGGACTTAGCAATTACTCTTAAATTTTCAAAGTGGTACATGGAGTTTTAGCTGTGTGACTTCCATTAAAGCCCATAGGAGTCTTGTTGCTAAAACATCACACAACTCATGAAAATGTGCTCCTTCTTATAACATTGTTAGAAGTAATGGGTATGGAGGTGTAACCGGTATTCCCGGTACATGTACAAGCTTTCTGCACTTGTTTCTCATTTTATACTTTTATAAAAACTCAACAGTTCTAGGAATTGGCGGGGGGGGGGGAGCCTATTATGTGTATTTTAAAAGTGAAGGGTAGAAAAATATAGTAGAAATGATTTTAAAAAGAGAGAGAGAGAGAAACAGGTTCTAAAATAATTCAAGAAAATCTAAACGTTTAAAAATATTTATCTTTTTATTTCAAAATTAATATATCAAATTCCAGATTTTTAAAGTAACAACAATTTAAAAACGACACTTAATGACAAACTTTCAGTAAAATCACATTCTAGGTTTTGGGCTTTCAACTGCCTCTTCTATGAAAGCCTTCCTAGCTTGAGCATCAGCTGAGCCAAACTTCACTCCTTCAGATGGGAGGTCTTCCCAGGGGATAAGCCTTAAGGTCTGGTGAGTCTCTTCTGCTGGGAACCTCACACACAGCTCAGCTCAGCAGCCCGGCCCAGCATCAGCCTGGCTGGTGGCTCAGCTGAGGACTCTTAAGCGGGTGGGGAGTTGTATCCTATTCCCTCTGGAGTTCCTTTCCTCAGCCCTTTGGGGGACACGGGAGATCAGGAACTGGCCTCAGACATAGATGTATTTGTTTCAAGACATTCAGAGAGAAAGAGAAGAGGGGAAAAGAGGAAGAGAGGGAACTCTATGACTACCTCTTGAGTTAATTACTGTTGGCTCAGGTTCAGTGGTTCTGTTTTGCTGTAGATTTTTTTTTTTTACTAAGCAATATTGAATTATCATTTTTATTCCTTACTGAATCCCAGGAAGATCCTATAGGCATTGTTTTCTCCTGAAATCTCTAGTAATGTCTGGATAGTCCATTTTATGATAGGTTTAAAAAAATAGAGGACCAGTTTTTTGTGTTTTTTGTGGTGGTTTTTTTTAAACATAGCATTGAATGAATACCACCAGGCGTGAACTACGACCGCAGGTTTGAAGTGTCCCAGCTGGGGTCAGAATTAGAGACCATCTCAATAAGGGAATTTCAGAAAGGCAGGGGAGAATATCAAGGTACAGATGGGAGGAAATACGCCATTGTTCCTTTAAAAAGCATGGTACCCTCGATAATGAGAGGCTATGAAATCGTTCTTTTTTATAACAGTGACTTCTTAACTTCACAGCCCTGGGAGCTCCTAGGGTCACTGGTGGAGAGCCCCAGGGCTACACCTGCCTTGCCTAGATTAGGCCTGCTGCAGCTGTCTTCATTTGCAAGACTAAGGTGTAGCCCGATGGGGTGGTGGGCCGCAGCAGGGTGTGCTCCGTTTCGCTCTCAATAGGGCTGGCGTTTCAGATTAAGATGGCCATTGCAAGCCAGGCTCCGAAACCGCAAGATGAGGCAGGTAGCCATTTCCTGGGTTTTATGTATTAGACCTTATGAGGTAGGAAGCGGGAACCCACACATCCCGCTGCCCGAGTTCACCAGGCCTTTCCCAATCAGCTCTGCCTGAAGTGTCTGGCATAGCCATGCGCCGAGCTTGCCTTCGACACACAAACATGTTTGAAAAGAGCGTGTGGACGTATAGAATGATCTACCGATGAGGACCGGGAGGCATGCTCCTTGGAACCTCTCCCCGTCAGCGCAGGTCTGTGGATTGGATACGCTCTCTAGACTGTAATGTGCGTTGGCTTCCCAGAAAATAACAATTAGGATAATTCTTGTGTGTTCTCTACAGGAAGGAAGTAGTATACTGCTTGTGAATGGTAGGCTAAATGAGGGAATCATTAAAGGGTTTTTAATAGACTTTTGAACCAAAAACACATAAGGGACTAGAGTTATGTTGTCCTTAATTGAGAAATGGTTTGCAGTAGGGGAAGACTTAATCAGATTTCCAATACGTACCTGGTCTGGGACTAAGCTGCATGTTTCTTTAAGCGACTTGCTAAAATGCACAGGGAAGACTTTATTAGTTATGTGAGAATCTGTATGAAGTGCTTAGCATCTCTCCTGTGGGTGCCCGAGTAGCACATACTTGGTTTTCTGTGCTGGGTTGAATGCTTCTGTTCTAATTTCTAATGAACTTTACCACCGGACTACTTGATCATGACTAAACCCAGGAACAATGCAAATGGAATTGCCCCCTGATGGGGAGGAATGGGCCCAGATGGCCCTTAAAAGGTGATAATTAGGAAATATAGCATATCTGAGTAGCTAGAAAGAGAGAAACTTGTTAAAGACAGTCAATCTGTTTGAAGAAATGGTCTTTCCCTTAATTATATGCATTTTTACTTAGAGTTGCTTTAATGTAAAAATTTCCCAGGGAAGAAAAAAGTATTAGTACCTAAAACCTAGAAACTGCAACCTTTTTTTTTTCCCTCACTACTCTGAGGTTATTTTGAAAATTCCTCTTTTCATACATTTTGTGTGTGTTTTGTTTTGTAGATCCGTGTGACAGACTTGCTGTGTGTGTGTGTTTAGGGGGGTGGTTCAGGTTATTTTAGCTCTTATGCTAAAACAGTGGGGGAGTGATTAAAAGTGAGAAAAATATTGGTATATATTTGTAAACTGAGCTTTTAAAATTAAAATAGTTGCAGGATCTTACAGTCTGTGATTTCATATACTTTGTAAGATTGCCTTAGACGTATTTGCCTTCTTGGCAGCGTAATCTCCAGAATCTTCTTGAATATGTCATTAGAGTAATTTTACATATGACAAGTTGGACTTTTAAGCATTAGATTTTTATCTTAATTAGCATATTTGCATTTGCTAATGATATAATTCCTTTGGCTTTCTGTAGTCAGAGTTTTTTTTTTTTTTTAAGTGTACAAACTTGGCATTACAAGAAGAGTAACAAGTGAACTGAGAATGAGAAAGTGGTGACATAGAGAGAATAGGCTCAGTGTATCTCTTCCAGCTCCTACATGGAATGGAGGGTGGAGAAATGAGCTGCCCCTGGGAATCAAAGCACCGAGCAAAAGCTGTACTGGCCAGAAGGCAACCTTTTCCTTACTTGTAAAGCCAGAAAGTAAAATTACATTGAAATGCTAAATTACGTTATTCCAAATACCTTGGCAGTCATATTCTGGCAGATGAGTTGCTTTCCTGAAATTACTCAACACCATCCTTCATTCTGACAAAAGCTAGTGGTGCAGATGCCCCTTTGGGACTGTGGCCAAGGTAAGACCAGCGTTTTCCAGGTCTGCACCCTCAGGTTTCAAAGAACTCTCCATAAAATAAGCCTCACCCTCCAAGGGTTGCCCTTCCCATCCCGAGCTAGTTAGTACACTGGCTGAAGTGGAGGGATGTCAAGAGCTAGAGAGTATCTTCTTCCAGTCAAAAACCTCTTGTAGAGTCTTTGACATTTTAAGCCTCGTTATTGAAAAATTGACATAGTTCATTCTCAACTTTAAGGTTTCAGAAACACCTGTTACCAAGACGGGATGAAAGAGCATCATGCTTTCCTTCACCAAGCTTCAGGGTTAGGGACGAGCCATAAGTACGTTTTGAAATGTATCCTTACAGTCAATTGACAGGTTGTCCCAAAAGAAATAATCTATCTGGAACTTCTTGTTATCCATGAAAACCAAAGATTATTTCGTGCAGGGATGTTTAAAGGGAAGAAAAAGTCAAGAGGAAAATTGGAGATGAAAAGCAATGCTATCTTCCCCGTGGCTGGGTAGCTCAGTAGGTGTACATCCCATGTCCCCAACTGTATCTGTAAATGAGATTATGCTTTTTGAAGCATACTGAAGTTACATTTACTCGCTGTTACCTTCTACCTACTGTCTACATTGACGCCTTTATAGTTGCTGCAGTGTTTACCATCGCAGATCAGGCTCTGAGGAGAAAAGCAGCTTCAATTTTTCAAGTGTTTTTTTGAAAGGGACTTAAATTTGATGAAAACCCAATTTGCCTTTTCGTAACCAAAATGTGATTGCTATAACAATATTTGGAATTTTGTCTAACAGCAAGTATAAAGAACCAAGTTGAAATAGCCCAGAAGATGGGTTGCAATTAACTCTGCATTCTTTTTCAGACTGTTTTTTTATTAATTAGCTCTTTAGACTGAACTCGGTTATATCCTCTAAGTAGTAAATTACATTCCCTTTGTGAACTCTGGATGAGATTTGCATGTAGCCTAAATGCCTTCCACATTGTTGTGTTAAGTAGCATTTTCTCTCTCTGGACCCTCTCCCCACCCCAATGGAAAGTTTTATCCATTTTTTTCCTGCAGGAAGAGAAGGTCCCAGGTAGCTTGGCGTCATCTTTTTTTTTTTTTTTTTAATTGTTAAATCCACTAAAGCCGGTCATGCCTGGCGTTACCAACCACGCAAGCTCTTTCCGGTGTCCTTGCCTGCTAAGCACTCTCAGCTCTTTGCTGTTTATTTACGTGGAATGTTTTCAGCTTCTGTCTTTGCTTTAAGAGCTGATTAAAAGGAACCCCTTTTAAAAAATGAAAAGAAAGTAGTTGTTGATGTAGGCCTTTTTCTTTTTGGAATCTTCCCTTGTCTTCCTGGCTCCCCCTCCATCACTTCCTTCGCCCTACCTCCCAATAGCATGTAATTAAAAAAAAATACATTTTATTGATATTTCACAGAGAGGAAAGGAGAGAGATAGAGAGCTAGAAACATCGATGAGAGAGAAACATCGACCAGCTGCCTCCTGCATACCCCCCACCGGGGATGTGCCCGCAACCAATGTACATGCCCTTGACCAGAATCGAACCTGGGACCTTTCAGTCTGCAGACCAACCCTCTACCACTGAGCCAAACCAGTTTTGGCTGGCATGTAATTTTTTAAATGTTAAAAGTAGTTTTAGGAAGCTCATTACTACTGCGCAGCGTGGAGGGTAAGAGACCTGGATTGCTCCCCCAGCCCGAGTAGTTCCCATCATCAGTGCTCCCAGTCCTACTTGCAAAGATGTGAGAATGTTCCTGAACAGCCCCCTTCAGAGGATGTTGGTACTAAGACCCTCCTGTCATTGATCTGACTCCCCGAGCACGACTCTTTTAAGAGAATTAATATCAAACTTACTTATGTAGGAGAATCCACCATTTAATGGGCGGATTCCTTTTCAATACCCACTTTTCAGTTCACCGGAGGGCGGGGGGAACCCCATCTAATTTAAAAAATAATTCATCACATACTTCTGACATTTTCCCTTTGTATTTCCTCAGGGGTAAAGCCATTTGAATAACAAATAAACAAACAAAAAAAAACCCTCATCACAGATAGCTGTCAACCTCCTACTTTCAACAAAAGCTTTCTGTCTTCCTGAGACCTCCAGTGTCCTGTTTGGTTAGAGGCGGAAGGGTGGTGTAGACACTGTGCAGAAAGGCATGGGTTAATAGCACTTTCTGGATTCGGTGTCTCTGCGAATTAACTCTTGAAGTGCTGCTTTGACTTTCTAGCCCACTGTCACTGCCCCGACCGTCCAACAGGTAGATGCCTCTCCCTAGCTCCCCCGAGGGTAAACAGCATGAAAATTTGTAAGCACTCTGGTTTTCAAATGGACTGAAAGCAAAAAAAAAAAAATTAAGTAGTATTCTTGTTTCCTTGACTCAAGGACCATTTTCTTAATGAATGTGTAAGTGGAGCTACAGCTGTAAATAAGCCGTACCAATGAATTTTTAAGACGCACATCTTTAGGTCTTTAGTGTGAGCCAACTCTTATGCAAAAACTCTGACTCCTGTTTTGCAGGAGGTAGTCATGGATCCGAGGACCCTCCTTGCCTCTCCATGGATATTCCCTGAAGGAGCTTTCAAAGCCCCAAGTTTAAGACACATTTTGTGTAATGAAATAGGGCTGTTCCTATAAAAGTAATAATAGTTTCAGAAAGTGGAAACTTAGTGTCTATTCCTCATGTCAGGAGGTATCAAAGTGAGCAACAAATCCAGTGACTTATCAGTTTTTCCCCCATTCATTCATTCATTCATTCATTCATCATTTGAGGAAAGTATTTAGGATCCTTGCCATGCTCTTTTTTAAAATATATTTTTTAAATTGATTTTAAAGAGGAAGGGGGGGGGAAGAGAGAGAAACACATTGATGAGAAAGAACCAACGATCAGCTGCCTCCTGCACTCCCCTCACTAGGGATTAAGCACATAACCCAGGCATGTTCCCTTGACCAGAATTGAACCTGGGACCCTTCATTTTGCAGGCTTATGCTCTATCCACTGAGCCAAACCAGCTGCAGGCGTGGGCAAACTACGGCCCGCGGGCAGGATGGCTGTTCTAAATTATTGAAATAAAAAGTAAAAAAGACCGTACCCTTTTATGTAATGATGTTTACTTTGAATTTATATTAGTTCACACAAACACTCCATCCATGCTTTTGTTCCGGCCTTCCGGTCCAGTTTAAGAACCCATTGTGGCCCTCGAGTCAAAAAGTTTGCCCACCCCTGAGTTAGGTAGGGCCTTATTATGTTCTTAATACAAACAGCCCTCTTCCTTTAGTCACAATTACTCCCAACTCTAAGCTTCCATAGCATTTAAAAATAATAGTTTTATTAAGATATCATTAAATACTATGAAATCCACCCTATTAAAGTATACAATTCAATGTGTTTTTTTTTTTTTGCCTCTTCACCCAGTTGTGCCATAATCTCTACTATCTAATTTCAGAACATTTTCTTCATCCCTAAATGCAACCAGCCCTGCAGCCACTGACAGTCCCTCTCACGTTCCACTCTTCCCTTCCCCTGGTAATGCCTTTTAGTCTATAGATTTACCCATTTGGGCATTTCATATACATGTAATTGTATAATTGCGCCCTTTTGTGTCTGGTTTCTTTCATTTAGCATAATGTTTTCAAGGTTCATTCCTGTTTTAGCAGGACCAGTATTTCATTCCTCTTTGTGACCAAAATTATGTCCCATTGCAAAAAAAAAAAATAAATAAAAAATACCACATTTTATTTATCTATTTATCCATCACAGACATTTGGGTTGTTTCCAGTTTGGAGCTGTTATGAATAATTAGAGGCCCGGTGCATGAATTCATGCACAGGTGGGGTCCCTAGGCCTGGCTGGCAGTCAGGGCTGGGCCTATCGGGGCCTGCCTGCCAGGGGGAGAAATAGGGGAGGGACCATGGGCCTGATCAGGGCCTGTCTGCCAGGGAGAGGGACGGGGCATGGGAGGTTGGTTGCCAGCCCCAAGGAGGGAGCTGGCCTTCTCCCCCCTGGGAAAGGGAACCCCCGGTTCCCCATCCCAGCAAGACGTGGAAGGAACAGACGCTGGTCACCTACGCCACCAGCCAGCTGTGGGAGCTTGGCTGTGGGAGCACACTGCTGCTTCTGGTGTTGATCGTCTGCCCCCTGAAGGTCAGTGCGCATCATAGCAACTGGTTGACCGCTCGTTCTGGTCATTCGGTCCTAACCATCACTTGGGCTTTTATGTCTATAGATGTTGCTATGAACAATAGTGCACATTGCGGACATACGTTTTCAGTTCTTTTGGGTATACCTAGGAGTAGAATTGCTGCATTATATATTAACTCTAAGTTTCAGTTTTTGTTGTTGTTTGTTAATCCTCACCCAAGGATATTTTTCCATTGAAAGTTTAGAAAGCGTGGAAGGGAGGAGGAGACATAGAGAGAGAAACATTGATGTGAGAGAGACACATTGGTTGGCCATCTCCTGCACACACCCGACCTGGGCTGGGCTGGAGCCTGCAGCCCAGGTACATGCCCTTGACTAGACTCCAACTTGGGACCCTTCAGTCCACCAGCTGGCGCTCTCTTCACTAAGCCAGACCGCCCAGGCCTCTGTGTTTCACATTTTGAGGAACTGAGATGCATACATAATGTTTTGTGCCTATGCTGTGAAACTAATGATGAAGCAACTTTAGTCAGCTATCATTCCGCTTGTCTTTTCCACTAGGTTTTAAATTTCTTTAGGCAGGGATCATTCTTGTTCCTCTCTGAGCCCTCCTCCCCAGTCCAGCACCCACCAAGTAACTACCCTGTTTCTCCGAAAATAAGACAGTGTCTTATATTAAGGTTTGCACCCAAAGATGCACTAGGTCTTATTTTCAGGGGATATATTATGTTTCCATGAAGTAGGTCTTATTTTCGGAGGATGTCTTATTTTTGGGGAAACACGGTAGTAGGTTCTCAGGAAGTTGTTGAGAATGGAGCTGAGCAATGCAGTGCCCCTTGCCTGTGACATCGCCAACACTCCTGGTGCTCAGACCCGGGCCCCCCTTCCCTGTAACAAGTGACAGCCTGTCAGGAAGACACGCTCTGTGTCGCCCAGGGAGCGTTCCAACTGATCGCTGACCCTCCTTATCTGCTGTGGGGCCTTCATCTGCATCTCGGGATTTCTCCAGGCCGCTCACGCTCACAGCAGCCCCGGGCCCACTCCGGGCTGGGCAGATGCTTTAAGAGAGATTACTTTAAGCACCACAGGAACCCCGCCGAGGCCGGGCTGGCGGGAACCCTGGCATTTGGGTGCATGGCCCCTGTTTGACATGGTTCACACGTGTGCTTTGGGGGGATTTGGACAAGGAGGCCCTAAAATGCCTGTCCAGGCTTTGATTTGGAGCGTTATGTAGGAGGTTTAAGGAAGCTTATTTTAAGACTTTCTCTCAGAAGCCTAGAGCAGCATCTTTATGATTTATTCCCTACCTTTTTTACTCAGAGCCTGTGATTTGTAATAACCTCTATCTCAGGTTGGATTTAGGAGACAGGGCCAGCCTCTTCTGAATCGGCCACCTTTGATGTTACAGTTCCAAGGAGGGGAGGGACCGATGGAACAAAAGTCGTAATTGCCCAAATTTACAATAGCTTTCCAGCGGCAGCCAGCACAAAAGAAATGTTAATGCAATAAACTGTAAATGAAAGGAAGCTACGCGGGATTTATGGCGGGTGCAGACCTGCAGCCAATCACTGGACCTTCCTCCGTGGGGCAGGCATTTCAATAGTCCTCAGAGAACTGAGTTCATTGGAAAGTCAGTGGCCACTCTGCATCCCTCCTTCCGTATGTGTCTATGTCTCTCGCCCCTTCAACAAACAGATCCCCGCAGAAACTTGGGAAGTCCGACAGAACAGTTTGGGGGGAAAGATCAGTCACCGAGGGCTGAAACCTGAAATCCTCCCGGCTGTGCTCACGGAGCACCCATCAGCTGTGAGCACAGTCATTGCAGCTGCAGCCAAAGACGTTGTTCTCCTTCCCCCTCACCTCCCCCTCCTCTTCCTCCTCTTCTCTTCCTCCCCTCCTCCTCCTCTTCTTCCTCCTAGGTGGGGGTTTCTACAGATACAACAGATGGCCAGGGTGTTTCCGTGTTCCAATCACAGAGAGGGCAGCCTGTCACTCGCCGAGTCAGGCACTTACCCGTCCGGCCGGCCACTGCTGTAGGTGGCTGTTTTCCACCTCTGGGTTCCTGCAGTGTTTGTTCCCATGTAGGCTCACACATACCTTTACCTTGTAATGTGTGGCTTTTCGTTGTCTCCTTGTCCAGACTGCTGTCCTGTTTTTTGTTTGTTTGTTTGTTTGTTTGTTTGTTGTTTTTTAATCAGCCGAGAAGCACAGTCTAGATGGAAAATTGCTTTCTGAGATCCCTGTTCTCTGATTCCATGCTGGGAGGGGCTCCCTGTAATTAAACAGTTTGAAGAGTCCTCTCTCTCGCAAGTGTGCTGTGGATGTCAGCGCTTTCCCACTAGCTGCAGCGTTCCGTTTCGGGCCTGAGACTTACGTATTAATATTGATACTAGGTGTAATTAGAAAGAAAAACTTGTATATCCATCAATTGAATATGGGGGATTTCACCCCTTTAGGGATTTGGTGGAGAGCAATGTTTACCCTCTTAGGGCTAGGAAGATGACGAAGCATCGCGAGGCACCGAGAGGAAGCTGGATAGGGGTCCCCAGTTGAGGAGCACAGATGTCAGCAAATTTGAAAAGTCTTCCGTCTTGGGTTGCTGGTCCCCACAGCAAGGAGAACAAAGTTCCCATGCAAATCTAGAATTCTGACTTTCAAAATAAAGCATCCACATTTCAAATTCCTACTACAGTTTCAAACGCTGCACAAGCAGCTCCTTAAGTTTTCACACACAGAGTGCCGTATCATCAGGGCCCCTTCCTTGTGGGGATTGGTTCCTGAGTAAGTAAGGAAGGATGAAGGGAGCCTTTATGAGTTTCAGTTTAGAGGTTCAAAATAGAAATTTAGAGCCATAGCCTGTAAGGCAGCCGTTTGAAAAAGCCTGACATTCTATGTTGGGTGGCAAGCTCTCCTCTGCAAATCTCGTCTGAAAAAGACTTTGCAGTCATTTCTAATAAGCACATGAGCAAAGTTCTGGGGCATATGGCAGTCTGTCACCAAAACCAGAGTGCCACACTCACAGCTCAGGGGTTCTTCAAATCCTTACCAGAATCCCATGTGTTTTCTACCGTCACGTTCCTTAAGACTCAGAAATAAGAAAGCAGCTTTTAATTCCAAATTACCGGAATTAAGATCCACTATTCAGGTCCCAACATATGACACAAGGCACATGGTAAAAATCAACTTGACCACTTCCTAGAAGTACCAGATTTGGGCAAGAAAGGAAAAGAAAGAAGAGAGTATGCACATACTCAACCTCTATTTCCCCCCCCACAAATGTGCACATCTAGATTTCATGACCCATGTCGTCTTCTGATCTCATCTTCTCTGTGAGTTATGGTAGAGCTCATGATTTTCTATGGATTTCTGCTGCTGGCTTTTTCCTGAAACAGGGCCTGGTGTACTCTTATGCTCGTATCTAACCCATAGAGTCGCTCTTTGAGCTGCTTTCTTAGTTTTGAATCTGAGTTGATGTTTGTTTAAGGAAAGTGACGGTAGAAAACATGGGATTCGGATAAGGATTTGGAGGACCCCCGAGTTGTGAGTGTAGCACTCTGGTTTCCTTATCCGTAAAAGGAGTCCAGAGCCCTGGCTGGCTAGCTGCATAGAGGTGTGCTGACAGTGCTGTTATCTTCCTATTTCATTTCATTTGCAAATGTCACAAGCTTGTGATTTTTAGTCTCACTTGGATCCTCTTTTGTGCCAGTGGTGCCTCTGCTTTACCGCTTTATTCCACAGCTTTTTTTTTTTTAAAGAGGAACTCGCCCAAACCTCTTTTTAATATATGTTTTTATTGATTTGAGATAGAAAGAGAAAGAGAGAGGGAATGAGAGATAGTGAGAGAGAGAGAGAGAGAGAGAGAGAGAGAGAGAGAGAGAGAGAAACATCCCTGAGAAAGAACCATCAATTGGCTGCCTCCTGCACAGCCGCTCCAGGGGTTCGAGCCTGCAAACCAGGCATGTGCCCTGACCCGGAATCAAACTGTTGGGATGCTCAACCAACTGAGCCACACGGGCCAGGGCCACCCCACGGCTTTTTAAATCTCAAGGTCAGCAGGCCACTGGGTCTGCAGGTGTATTTGGCAAGATGCATTTGGTTTAATATTAACAGGAAAGAGATCAATTAAAGATATTAATGTGGTTTAACATGAAATCTTATGAACCCTCACAGGACACACGGAACACCAACCCATACAACATTTACATATTCATATGCTTCTAGACATTTCGAAGACTCTTTGCCTGGCTATATTTTTTTTTCAGTTGTTGGTATCAGATGGGCTCGGGGTGGTCACTCTTTGATGGAGTTTCCAGTAGGGGAATTAGTGTCATTTCTGGGCCCCCACCAGAATCCTGTTCAGGCTCGATGTAGTCATGTGAAGTCATAGGTTAAATGATTAGGGAATAAAATGTCATTTGACGTGACAGAAATGAACCCTCAGAGACCCACAGCTCCTCCGGGACTCGCTCTCACTTTCAGTTCTTGTGTTAAGTAATTTTATTAACCGAGGCAAGGAGGGGCACGTGGTGACAAGAGAAATACTTTTTTGCTAACGTTTTAATCCCTACCACAACATTTATTGTGTGTGCCTTTCTATGCATTTGTAGCTATAGAGGCCTGGAAGATGAGGAAAGTAGAAATTAGAATGCGTTGTTTTTCTTCCCAGGTGTTATTTCCAGCATTGTACGAATTGTCAAAGAGATTAATTGTGGTTGCTTGCAGCTAAACAGATGATAAATTTTAAAATTATATTATTACTGCGTGTCAGCATAAAAGCTCCGTGTCCCCAGTGCGTCACCTTCCTCTGTTGCTGTTGACAAGGTTCACATTTTATAGCACACCGCCAGAAGGTGTTGACATTTATTCAGATCGCTGATTAAATGTTTTAAAAACGTGCCACTCACAAACTAACCCCGATGTTCTATGAAAGAGTCATTTTTTAGGAGTAAGATTTTTTTTTTCCCTTCGTCACCGACACAGAAGAGATTTTAAACATTGCCGTTTTTTTAAAAAAAAAACCTAAAGTGATTACATTTTCTTATTTTAAATTGTAGCACAGAAGAGAGAATGTTTTTTCAGCCTTCCTATTTCTTCTCCTTCCCAGGAAAGGCAACATCACCGTGTAAAAATATCTCAAGGAAGGTGCTAAATGGCTACTTGTAAACCCCCCCTGTTGGGCACAGGACCCAGGATGTGGGGGCGCTAGGTCAGTGCTGAGGTTGTGCTGGTGGGGGACAGTCTGGTGTTGCGGCTCCTTCACAGTTCAATGCTCTGGCAGCCCTTGTGCTACCAAGTCCAGCAACAGACAGACAGCTCCCACACACAGCTGGGCCGTGTGGAGCCTCCTATTCCTTCCCAGTCTGCAACGCTTGAAGATGTCACTGGTCATAGGTTTTTACATTTGTGGATGAAATAACCCACTTATACCTCCTCCTTTTATTGTAATTTATAAAACAAGGTAAAAACAAACAAACAAAATGAACAAAAACCAAAAAAACCCCCACACAAAACCTGTCATTATCCAGAGCATTATCTCAATACATTGAGATTCTGCTTCCGGCCAATTGTCGACAGTTTGGCTCAAATAAACTCACAAAAATTCTTTAAAAAAGAAAGAAATAGCCTGGCCTTTACCCCAAGGCCTCCCTGAAGCCAGGTGTGTATTTGCTATAGTGATAAACGTAACACCTCAAGAATCAACACTTGAATGCTATTCCTTTCGATGTATCTATGGGGCACAGTCAATATATTCTCTTGTTCCTCTGAGCACAGCATGAAAGAACTTTAAAGCAAATAATTTCTTATTCATGATGGAAAAGTTGGATTTCCCCCTCCCTGATTGTCAGGACTGCTTTGTCGGTGTCAGTGTGGGCTGTGGATTGTCCCTCTCTGGGCAGAGGAAGTTGACATGACCTCAGTGATGTTGCCGAGGATGATGTCAAACAGCCGTGAGCCCGTGTCGATTGTCACTTCACCCCAGCAGGGGGCAAATGTAGAGATGTTTCAGTGACAGCCTGTGTGCCCTCGGGGACCACGTCTCCAAATGATCTCTGTGACCAAAAGTCTGTGGGAGGTTACGGATCGCTCATGGCAGCAGTAATGATAGCTGTCAGTTACACAGCACTTAACGCGTGTCAGGACCTCTGCTCACGTCACACACATTGTCTCTCTGAGTTCCAGCAACATAGCAGCAGCAATGTGGGGGAGGGGGGGTGTGTTTCCCCATTTTTATCCCTTGAGTGAAGTAGGACTCAGGCACCCCCATAAGTGGCAGCCAACATTTGAACGCAGATATGTCAGATTTTAGAGCCACATCCCATTTGTTCAACAACTACTTATTATTAAAAGCAGTTAGGCACTGCTTTTCATCATGTGTCTTTTCACCTGTCTTTTTAAAAATTTTAGTCTACTTACTATTTATTATTATTTAAAAATATATTTTTATTGATTTCAGAGAGGAATGGAGAGGGAGAGAGAGATAGAAACATCAATGATGAGAGAGGATCTTCGATCGGCTGCCTTTTCCACGCCCCACAATGGGGATCAAGCCTGCAACCCTGGCGTGTGCCCCCACCCAGAATCGACCATGACTTCCTGGTTCATAGGTCGATGCTCAGCCACCAAGCCACGCTGGATGGGCTATTGGGGGTTTTAAAGAATTGGCTCAGGGGGATGGGAGCAGGCCAGAAGGGGTCAATGAGGTGAGGAAGGGTACATATGTGATACTTTCAGCAATAAAGATTTAATATTTAAAAACTGGCTCAGTGTTGAAAAAGGAAGCCACACGAAGAATTCCCTGCAAGTTCAGGGTTAAACACCGGAAGCCTTGAGGTTTCTTATTCTAGAGCAGGTGTGCAGGGGAAGGTTAAGATGGTCCCTGGAAAATGCCCCCTCATGGCTCCAGCTCACTTACGTGGGCATTGGGATGTGCCTGAGGGCTTCTGAACTTCTGTCTAAGAACTTTGCTCAGTTGCACAGGAGCTGATACCATCAGTGGGCTTCACGGAGGTGACGTGGGGACAGGGGGTGAGGTGAGGGAGAGGAATTCTTTTCACTAGGCACTCTTTGGTACCTCTCTGGAACCATGTGCATATTCCTTTTCCAAAGAAAATGATACTTTCTCATAAAAGTGTAATCTAGTTGAAATGGGAATTTCCCTGGATCCAGACCATCATGCCAACATCGGTCGTTCTAAGCTTATCTTTATTTTGTAGGTTGCGCTGCCACTCAGTTTGTGTTTCCGTTCGCCCCTTCACCCTCTATTTCCTGGGACACCAACTCCACAGTGCTTCCTTTAATTTATATGAAGTCGGGTGTTTTTTTTTTTTTTTTATTTCTTCCTGATTCACAACTCTTGTTTTATTTTTAGTGAGATCTCTTTGAATGGAATTTATTTCATAAATATATTATTTTCTCTATAGGAGATTTATTCAGAAAAATCTTCATCTAAATTTTTGTTGTTAATTCTCACCTGAGGATACTTTTTCCATTGATTTGTAGAGAGTGTGGAAGTAAGGGCGGGGGCAGGGGGGGTCACGGGGGTGTAGAGAAAAAAGAAACATTGATGTGAAAGAGACACATTGATTGGTTGCCTCCCATACGTGCCCCAACAGGGGCCAGGTGTAGAACTGCAACTCAGGTATGTGCCCTTGACCTGGATTTGAACCCAAGACCTTTTGGTACAGGGGCTGATAGTCTACCACTGAGCAATACTGGCCAGGGCTAAAAATTTGCTTTCATACAAAGCATTTTCCCCCCCTCAAAAACTCATCTTCTGTGTTTAGAGTAAAACAGAGAAGTTGACCTTAGTCTTCTCCTATCCACTAATTAGAAACTTCTCTTTAATATATCAATAGGCATGAAAAAACTTGTACATCTATAATAATAAAACGTAATATGCTATTTAGACCAGAAAGCCAAACTACCTTCCAGATGCCCTTCCAGATGAAGCTACGGTGACAGGGACCAAGGCAGAGATGGTTAGGGACAATCAGAAAGGCAGGGGAGCAGTTAGGAGCAATCAGGCAGGCAGATAGAGTGGTTAGGCGTGATCAGGCAGGCAGGTGAGTGGTTAGGGGTGGTTAGGCAGGCAGGTGAGTGGTTACGGGCCATCAGGCAGGCAGGTGAGTGGTTAAGGGTGATGAGGCAAGCAGGCAGGCCAGTGGTTAGGAGCCAGCAGTCCTGGATTGTGAGAGGGATGTCTGACTGCCAGTTTAGGCCTGATCCCACAGAGATCCCTGTGGGATCAGGCCTAAACCGGCAGTCGGACATCCCCAAGGGGTCTCGGATTGTGAGAGGGACTCTCCCCACCCCTGTGCATGAATATTGTGCACTGGGCCTCTAGTGTACCAGGTTATATATGTGGTTATATATGTACCAGGTTAATAATGTGGATTTTTTTAATAGGTGGATTTACACATATGTTGATATATATGCAATTTGATATGTATGCTATTTTGTTGTATTAACAACAAGGTTCAAAACTTCATATGTCAAATTTTCTGAAGGTGTTAACATCACAGATATTTTTACACTTAAAAATTTCAAATTTCGTGCCAAAAAAAAGAGCATTTGTGGGAAGTTTTAATTCATTACTTTATTTTGAAGAAAAAGTTATTGTATACTTTGGGAAGCTTATGGTGAACATGCTCCATCTCAAGATACTTGAAAAAGCTGGTTTAAATGCTTTAAAAGTGATGATTTTTATGTGAAAGACAAAGAATCTAGGTCATCCGAAAAAGTTTGAAGACCAACAATTACAGGTATTATTGGATGAAAATGCATATCAAACTCAAAAACAACTTGCAGAAATATTAAACATTTCTCAGCAAACAACTTTCTATCACTTACAAGCAATGGGAAAGATTTTAAAGGAAGGAAAATGAGTGAACGAAAGACAAATAGAAAACCGAAAAGTCATCAGTAAAATGTTGCTTCAACAGCACAAAAGAACGTCTTTTTTGCATTGAATTGTGACTGGCGATGAAAAGTGGATTTATTTTGAGAATCCCAAATGCACAAAATCATGAGTTGATCCATGTCAACCATCAATATTGACTGCAAGGACAAATCACTTCAGAAAGAAGACACAATGCTCTGCGTTTGGTGGGATCAGGAAGGTGTGGTGTATTATGAGCTTCTAAAACCAGGTGAAACAGTTAATACTGATCGCTACTGACAACAAATAATCAATGTGAACCATGCTTTGATCGTAAAACGACCAGATTATGCCAGAAGACATGGCAAAGTAATTTTGCTTCATGATGACACACCATCACACACTTCAAAACCAGTTAAAGACACGTTAAAAAATCTTGCCTGAGAAGTATTAATCCACCTGCTCTATTCACCAGACCTTGCTCCTTCAGATTACCACTTGTTCCGATCGATGGCACATGCGCTTTCTGAGCAGCACTTCAAAACATATGAACAAGTGGAAAATTGAGTCTCTGAATGGTTTGCCTTAAAACAAGAAAAGTTTTATTGCTGAAACCGGTTTGGCTCAGTGGATAGAGCGTCGGTCTGCGGACTGAAAGGTCCTGGGTTCGATTCCGGTCAAGGGCATGTACATTGGTTGCGGGCACATCTCCAGTAGGGGGTGTGCAAGAGGCAGCTGATCGATGTTTCTCTCTCATTGACGTTTCTAGCTCTCCTCTCTCCCTTCCTCTCTGTAAAATATCAATAAAATATATATATTTTTAAAAACAAGAAAAGTTTTATTGGGATGATATTTGCAAATTACTTGAAAGATGAGGGAAATGTGTTGCTAGCGATGGACATTACTTTGAATAAAGCATTTTGACGTTTCTCTTAAAATTATTGTGTTTTCTTTTATTATAAAATCATCATTATTAACTGGTGCACCTAGTATAATAATGTATAGTGTTCATAAGCACATGTAGAATGCATATATGTTTCATAAATTTTATATCTATAAAACAAAACCAAAGCTTATGTGCAGAGAAATACTTCTGTGTCTGCAGTGGTCACTGACTTCTGGAGGAAGCCAGTGCTGAGCTCTGATGGCCGTACCCAGCCCTCAGGAAGCACTAAGCCGTCTTCACGCACTAATGATGTGCAGATCTTCCCTCTCCTCCTCTGTGAGCGCGCCGTTCATTTCCTCCAGACCTTCAGATGTCTTTTTTCTTTTTCTGACACGTTATAGCGAAGAGTAAAGGAGAGGCTTACTCAGATTACTTTGATGGTGTCATTCTCTTTTGGGTAGTTCGATGGTTTAGTTACAGGGATGTTATTGAAATATTTAAAGCCCAGGTCTGAATTTTAAAATAGCTCAGTGGGAATAGGTTGATTTCCTCTAAATCTAAATTATGATTATAAACTAATTTGGATGCTAATTAGGACTTAAATACTGATCATATCATTAACTTGTTTGTCTAATACTCTGGTGGGACACATCCAGCCCATGGGCCATATAAGGCCGAAGAACTCATTTGGTCTGGCCCTGCCAAGGCAGTAGGGGGAGTTAATTAAATGTTTGACCAAATATAGCGGGCTAATTTTTAAATTGATAATTTTGTATGGCCCATGAATGATGTTTATAAATATCCAAATGGCCCTTGGCAGAAAAAAGGTTCCCTAGCCCTGGTCTAATGCAATGCATTTCTTTCTTTGATCGGTTCTGTATTCACATTATGATCTGTGAACAGGGTATCTAACCAATGTGTTGAATACTTTGTGCACCAGGGACCCAGCAATGTACAGACAATCCTAAAAGAGATAGATCCACACCTCAAGATTGGAAGCTATTGGACAGTCAGCACTCAATAAATACCTGTTGTTTACATTTATGAAATTAATCCAGTAGACCATTTGATTGTCCCAGATTTTTTGTTTTTTGAAGGAGGAATTAGGATGGGAGGGACTTTGATTGAGTAAGGTACTTCCTTATCCAGCCTCAGTTTCCCCACCCACAGATATTAGAAAAGCAAAATGTAGAATGCTTCACGAATTTGCGTGTCATCCTTGGGTAGGGGCCATGCTAACCTTCTCTGTATCATTCCAATTTTAGTACCTGTGCTGCTGAAGTGAGCACTGTTCCAGATCATTAAGAACTTGGTTAACAGACTGACTTCCTTCATCTGCATAGGTCATCCCTAGCTCTTAGCCTTTTATCTCCCTTTGCATCGTGCACACAACCAAATTTTGAAAGCATTGAGGTGACTCTCAGTTATCTAAAGCAGCGGTCGCCAACCTTTGAGACCTCACGGACTGCCAGTGGTCTGCAGACCACCGGTTGGTGACCACTGATCTAAAGCATTTAGGAAACCACAGCTGCCTTCACCTGACCTGACACATTGCAAGGATGCATCTGTTTACAACATTTACAATGTCTGCAATATTACGTGTAAGCAAAATACAATGAAGGCATTAAACATGGAATTACCATATGATCAGCTATTCCACTTCTGGGTATATATACCCAAAAGAATGCAAGGAAGGACTCTTAACAGACATCTACACACCCATATTCATAGCAGCATTATTCACAGTAGCCATAAGGTAGAAGCATCTCAAGCGTCAATTGATGGATGGATGAATGGATAAACAAAATGTGGTATATCCATACAATGGACTATTATTCAACCTTAAAAAGGAAGGAAATTCTGGCACTACAACACTGGTGAATATTGACAGTGTTATGCTAAATGAAATAAATCAGATGGAAAAGGACCAATACAGTATGATTTTACTTACATGAGGTACCAAGAGTAGTTCATAGAAATCGAACATGTGATAATGGTTACCAGGGGCTGGAGGTTGGGAAGTTAGTTTTTAACAAGTATAGAGTTTCAGTTTGAGATGGCGATGAAAGTTCTGGAGATGGATAATAGTGATGGTTGCACAATAATGTGAATGTATGCAGTGCCACCGAACTGTATCCTTAGAAATGGTTAAAATGGTAAATTTTGTATTATATATATTTCACCACAATTGAACAAAACTCACAAGATGGCAAAACTACTGGAAAAGGTACAATGTAAACCTGAACGAAATATGCCCAGAAGAGCAAAAATATAAAAAATGTTTCAAAACTTTGTGTAAATTGTCTACCACCTTCTAGGTCTTTTGCCTTGTCTGCAGCCTGAATGATTGTGGTTATGGCGTCCTTGTCAGGGAAGTACAGGGGCTTGGTGATTTTGAATTATCTGTGCCATATATTTCCGAGACAAAAACTTATCAATAGAGTATCGTGTGTAGAAGGTGATATGGAGTAATTGCATCTTTCTTGGGTATGCGGCATAAAGACAGTTGGTAAAGGGAAAGTCGAGTCTAGTCAAGCTCAAATCTATCTGATGTTCCCTTAGACCAGCACGCCACTAATGGGTCACAGAGTTGTTTTCCCTCCAGCCCTGAAGCAGATCTCCATTTCTTCTGCTAAGTGTCAGAAGGAGAAGTCTGAAATTAAGGCAGGGCTGGTTAATATGCAGAGTAATATGCATTTAGAGTCAGAGATGCATATTTTAATATTTTATTTTAAACTCAGGCATTGCACTTAGTCCCCAAGACAGGATGGGAGACTCAGAGGGTCTGGGAGACTTTCACAGACTGACTTACATTTTTTTCTTTCTTTTTAGTGAATTAAGTGGCAGAGCCAGGCACACTGTTCAAAGTATTTTCTCTTTCTCTTTTCACTCTCCATCTCCCCCTCCCCCTGCCCCAAAAGCACATTTAGTTGAATTGAATACTTTAAGTGCTGTATGCTATGATTTTTTTTTTTTTTTAGCAAGAGGGTTGGCCTTGATTTTCAGATTAGTGGTTTTGAACGATCATTTACAATGGTATGTTTTATAACAAAAACACATTTTAAAGTTTAAAACACTAGTTACTGAAAAGAGTTCTCTCTGCCATGGCAGTAAATCATGTTGCTGCTGAAATGACAGCTGACCTTGTGTTAGGCAGTTGGTAAAGCCTGGTGGTTTGCATAGTTGCCCAAATTGTGTGTTTTTCCAGGCTAGCTTCCCAAATATCATCATTTCAGAATTGTTTCTTTAGAGATGGAGCTCACACACATCATTGATGCTGTGTCTCCTGCCACCAAACATATTCTGTTGGTCTTCAGAGCCGCTGCTGGATGCCCTTAGCTTTCCCCCTGGACTTAAGGATGCTACTGGTAACCTGCTGGGTGCTTTGGGCAATGGCCCTACCTCACTGTACAGAAATTCTGAGCCACCCATCAAGTTTGCTCATCCTGACTTCAGGTACTTCATTCATTCACTTGAGCATTCATTTATTGATTCTATTA
Organism: Vespertilio murinus; assembly: GCA_963924515.1. Lineage (NCBI taxonomy): Eukaryota > Metazoa > Chordata > Mammalia > Chiroptera > Vespertilionidae > Vespertilio > Vespertilio murinus. Next base: position 37,022,537 of record OZ004707.1, on the reverse strand, counting down.
CAAAGATATCTGAATGGGTGGAATACTGTCTTATTATATACAGAGTAGAGGTATATACTTTAGACACATAGGGACCAGGTTCTGAAATCCTAGCTCCATTAATTACCAGTTGTTTGATCTTGGGCAAATGACTAAACTTCTCTGTGCCTCATATTTCTCATTTACAGAGTAGGGATAATTGCTTAAGAGGATTACATGGAACGTGCGTTGCACAGTGTCTGGCACCCAGGAAGAGCTAATAAATATCAGCTGTTGTTACAGGATGGATTGTGTCTCTCCCCAAAACTCATATGTTGAAATCCTAACTCCCAGAATGCAGAATATGCTTATTTGGAAATAGAATTGTTTCAGATGTAAGTAATAAGGCCATGTAAGTAATAAGACGATGTAAGTGATAAGGCGACCTCATCCAATATGGCTGGTGTCCTTAATAAAAAGGGCATTTTGGCCACCGAGATAGACCTGCTTAGAGGGAAGGCCGTGTGAAGAGATATGAGGAGAAGAGGGCCATCTACAAGCCAAGGAGAGAGGCCTGGAACAGGTCCTGCCCCCGCCCTCAGAAGGAGTCAGTCCTGCCTTGACTTCAGACTTACAGCCCCAGAACTGCAAGATAACACATTTCTGTTGCCTTAACCACTCTGTTTGTAGTACTTGCCACAGCTGACACTGTCATCCTCAGTATTCTGTGTTTCTTGTTGACCTGAGAACCTAACTCTGACTATTTCCTGGCCAATGGGAAGTACATCTGCTCCTTTTCAGCTTATATTTCCCTTCCTTCCTTCCTTCCTTCCTTCCTTCCTTCCTTCCTTCCTTCCTTCCTTCCCCTCTTCCTCATGAAATAGTATGCCAAAAAAGTGTTCCAAGCGAGAACAGGTGTTCAAAAACATTCCCATGCTCTTTCCTTCCTGTGCCTTCCTATAAAGCTGTAGTTGAAAGTTTGTTTTCTCTCTTAGCACATTTCTTCTCGCCTCCTCAGCTTGACTTCTCTTCCTTTGAAAGATCATAACCTTTTATAAATATTTAACTCCCAGAGATTGCCCACCCTCTCCCAAATTCTTGAGGAGAGGTGGGAGTTTATTTTATAGACTTTGATGTGTGAATTCTTTCAGTAAAAAGAAATGCAGATGAGCAGCTGTATGAAATGACGTGATAGGAAAGATGTGGTGGAGAGGAGAGCCCTCCTCCTGCATTTCAGTGGCTGGTGTCGCTCCTACCTATCTTTAAATTGGTGGCTTGGATTTTTCTTTGTTTGTTTGCTTTGAAAGAAACTTGAGATAGGACAGTGTTTCTCCTTCCCCTCCAGAGGCCCAGAGCAATGTGCCGGTTGCATTCTGGACTGAACAGCACTAACATTTGTTCTTTCCGAGGACCGTCTGCTACTTTTCTCCGCCCCAGTGAAGCTGGGGGGATAATAAAGCTGTTATTATTTATACTGCACAGCATTTTTGTCAATGGTCTTTGTCATTGAGACTTTCTGAGGTCAATATAGGACGTAGGGAATTTGTGAGTTTTTATCCAGCAGGGAGAGATGGGTTATTTTTCCAGGGATGTTGCTTTTCCAAACGCCATCCGTTTTCTTACTCCTTTTCTTTGCCCTTTCTCTCTGCTGTTCTTTCACCAGCGTTCTATGACCGCTGACCTCACCACGCTTGTCCAGCCTTTGTCTCCATGCTCCTTCTCATCTGTACTCTTCCCATAGCTCCCAACCATTTTCCTGCCACTGGGGAATATGTAATACCAGTCTTCTTAATCAAGTTTCTCTGTGGTTGCTCTAAGTTCCCTCTAGCTTAACTATCCTTTTCTTCAAGGCAAAAGGAGTAATACTTGGTCTTGGAAAGGGTAGGCCTAGGCTTACTCTCTTACCCCTCCACTCCTAAAGGAACCTGCTTCCTGCCTCCCCAGTTTCCTCAGGGAGACAGCCTTTCTTCCTCTTCAGTGTTAGCCCCTCTTCATTTCCTTCTTCTCCTTAGGGAATCTTGGTGCGCCAATTTAGCCCCCCTCTCTCTCTTTTTTATTTTTATTTTATTTTTATTTTTTTAGTGATTATGGTATCACATAATTGTTCTCATCCCCCGATTCCCATCCCTATCTTCTTTTTACCCAAACCCCTCCCTACATATGCCCCCACCCCCCTGTTGTCCGTGGCCACTGGCTAGGCCCATGTGCATGCACACAAGTCCTTTGGTTGATCTCTTCCCCTTACCCCCACCCTCCCCTACTTTCCCTCTGAGGTTTGAGAGTCTGATCGCTGCTTCTCTTTCTCTGGGTCTGTTTTTGTTCACCAGTCTATGTTGTTCATTATTTCCTCTAGATGTGTGAGGTCATGTGATCCAAGAAATACCCTTGTAAGATCCTAGACTGTGAAAAGCCATAATGGTTATGCTGAGAGGCAAATGAATCAGTCTGTAGTGAGTTCCTTTCTGGGTCAACAGTTCTTTTGAGTCCCAATTTTCAATGTCAAATAGTTCCTTATGTGTACAAGTCAGCCATGATATTTCAGATCTGGTTGGTAGACAAATGGTGGTAATGCAGGTCTCTGGTTTGGTCCTGGTCATCCTTCAGTAACACGCAGCTGCTGTCTGCTGGAATGGTGGTGAGGCCTCATCAGCATCTTCCATCTCTGAATTGTGTCTCTTCTGTCTTCATGGCTGGAGCACTTCTGTCTATTCCTCTCTGTTACCGGATTCCAGATGGTCTCGGAATTGTTTCCTGAAAATATACAAACATATTCTCGACCAAAAGTCAATAAAGGGATTTTTTTTTTTAAATTTGACTTTGGGTTCTTTTTCATCCCCCCCCCCCCAAATAATTTCCCTCTGGCTTGTTTTGACACTATGTGTGTATTTTCATGGGTATCTTGCTGTTAGCGTTTCAAATTAAGGTTAATTTTCTAAAGTACAAATTTTTTAGATGTAAATTATTCTCAGGGTATTTTTCTTCCTTCCTTAAATATACAGGATATTCTTCCACTGTCACCCCCTTTTTAAATTTAAATAATAGGAGACTTTTGGAAATGTTATAATGTAGTTTTGATAGCTTTTACATTTTAATTATTTGCGCTACACTATGACTGCTTTAGGTTCATAACATGTTGTGCAATTTTACCATGAAACACTCTGCCAATAAGAATTTTTGTTAACACTTTAGGAACAGCTTTTTGTACAATCAGTACAATCAGTTTTTCTAGAATATTCATTTATTTCCATTAGCCACATTAATTTCCTCTGAGAAATTGGCTACTATTCATCTGTCAAACTCAACACTCTAGCAACAATCTTACCATGTGTGTATTAGTGAAATTATTTGCCTTCTTGAGAAGGGCCTGAGCATTCCTGCTACTAGGCTGGACTTGGATATTAAAAACCCATTTGCCCACACCATGGGTACAAGACCTCTCAAACAAGTCTTGTTGCAGTGAGAGGGCAGCTGCTGTCAGCCAAGTCTCTGTCTGTTACCTGGGTCCCAGTTTGAGCTGTGCATGGGAAGCGAAGCAGCCATGGGGGCAGGAGACCTCCCTCAGAATGGGAGAAGGCTCAGGCGCCTTGCAGGGCGAGGGGAGTGGTAAGGGTCTGTGCCCCACCTTTGTTGACCCCCAAGTTCTCTCCTGATGGCCCCTCTGCGACTATGCCTGTCTCAGGTTGTTCCTTCCCTGAGGAATCTTACCCGTCTCTGGCTAACCAGCCATCCTCCGGGGCCAAGCAGGGTGATGTGAGGTTTAGTTCTGTCTCCTTGGTAGCCTATGTCCCGATGGGCTCCACGCGCAGCACCTGCCTCTGAACCCCTCACCTGCTGGCGAGGCCCGGGTGTTGATCTCATAGTTTTGGGAACCTATGTTTTTTCTCCAGAGAGGGCCCAGCTCCCCCCACTGGGTGTAGCCCCTCTCTCTTAAAAAAAAAGAATTATTGATTTCAGAGAGAGAGAGATAGGAACATCAGTGATGAGAGAGAATCATTGATCAGCTGCCTTCTGCATGCCCCCTACTGGGGATCGAGCCCACAACCCATGCATATGCCCTGACCTGGAAACGAACCCTGACCTACCATTCATAGGTTGACATTCAACCACTGAGCCACACGGGCTGGACTCTCTTCTGGTTTTTTACTCCTTGCCCCGTTGTGGAAATCTTCTCGACAGCCTACAAGATATTCTACACACATGCTTGTCAAAAATGAAATAAACCATAAACTTTCCTAAGCTGTTCCAACTTCTCTTGATGCCTAACTTCTTGTACAGTAGTCTGCTTCCACATTCCCTATCTTATATTAAAGTCCCATTGAATTCTTAGCCCCTTAGGGCCATGTTCATCCCTCTGACTCTGAAACTGACTTCTAAGGCCTCAGATGCCTTCACTATTGCCAAATCCAAGCCCCTGGTTGTTCTGTTTATTGTTTTTTAAATAATGTTTTTTTATCGATTTTTACAAAATCTGTGCTTGATTGTTGCTGGTATATGGAAAGGCTGCTTGAAACAAAAAAGGATATTGAAATTTTTATGAAGTAATACAAGATACAGAGTTTTAAAAGTCAAATGATTCTGGCTCTAGCTGGTGTGGCTCAGATAGAGTGTCAGTCTGCACACTGAAGGGTCCTGGGTTCGATTCTGGTCAAGGGCATATGCCCGGGTTGCAGGCTTAATCTCCAGTAGAGGACATGCAGGAGGCAGTCAATCAACGATTCTCTCTCATGATTGATGTTTTTCTCTCTCTTCCTCTTCCATCCTCTCTGAAATCAATATAAATAAATAAACAAATAATCAAAAAAATAATTCCCTTCCATTCTCCCTTCCTCCTGCCAGACCCCATGTCTGACTCCTAGCTTCCCAAGCAACTGCTTTGAACCCCTTTGGTGTTTCACCTCCATGCTTTTAAGTAATATACTGTTACTCTTGATTTTTACTTCAATTTTAGATATTATCCCTTGACTTCTTCCTATAAAAATAAGATAGTACATCTGAAAAACAAGATGTACTATCATTCTCCTTTGTCATACCATACCCCTATATACACACTACACACTTCTGTGTTTATCCTATGCCAGTGAAAATACTGTTCCCAGCTGAGTCACATACTACACTATCCTTGTTTCTATTCTTCTAAAACTTCTTCCTTTCTCATACAACTTTTGTTCCCCTAGAGTTCATCACTGATCCTATTTTTTATTGACTTTATTTTCTACTTAGGTAAAACTAATTTTTTCTCCAAACTCTCTGATAAAGTCATCCATATTAATCAATGTATCTTTTCCTTTTTTACAAAGGAAAAGAATCCCTTCTGTAGCCTTCTATCCTGAACTTGTTACTTTCTAGGCCAGCTGCATTTTTATGTTTCTAGGACTTCTCTTATCTATAATCCTGATTTTTGTGACTGACTCTCACAAAATCCTGATTTTTGTGACTGGCTCTTCTTTCTTGGCTTACTTCTTCATTTGGAGTTGCATATCATAGTAGTTATGTGAAAAGGGGTATTTGACAGGAAAAACTTTTTGTGTGGTTTTATATATCTGAAAATATCTTTAGTGTTCTTTAGACTTAGTTGAAAATGTTTTCTTTGGAAAAAATTTTCTCAGAGAATATTTAAAGGCATTGATCCCGTGTCTTCCTGATCCCTTTTTATATGAAAATTTTCTCACCTCTTGAATATTCTAACATTTCTTTATCCCTGGTCTTCTCAAACTTTGCAATGATATATTTTAGTGGGAGTCATCTATACTAATAAAAGGGTAATATGCTAATTATACCTGATAGACCAGATGGTATAATTCTGGACATCCACTGTCCTTCCGGACAAAGCCACGATGGCAGGGGCCGAGGCAAAGGCGGTTAGGGGTGATCAGGGTGGCAGGGGAGCAAGCAGTTAGGGGCACGATCAGGCTGGCAGGCAGAGGTAGTTAGGTGCAATCAGGCTGGCAGGGGTACAGTTAGGGGTGATCAGATCAGCAGCGGAGCAGTTAGGGGCATCAGGCAGGCAGGCAAGCGGTTAGGAGCCAGGGGTCCCAGATTGCGAGAGGGATGTCAGACTGCCATTTTAGGGATCAGGTCTAAACTGGCAGTTGGACATCTCCCGAGGGGTCCCAGATTGGGGAGGGTGCAGGCCGGGCTGAGGGACCCCCCTACCCCCGTGCATAAATTTCATGCACCAGGCCTCTAGTTTTTAATAATTATGTAGGTTTCAATAGGCCTGTAAGCCTGGAAACTTAGCTTTCAGTTCTGAGAGCTTTCCTTGTACTTCTCTTATAAATTTATTTTCCCCTACTTTTTTTAGTTCCTCTTTCTCAAACTCTCCTTGCTTGAATGTTGGACCTGTTTTATGCTCTCATTTTTTATCTTTTCTATTTTCCATTTTTAGTTCAACTTTTTTTGGACGCTTTCAACTTTATTTTCCATTACTTTCAAAGAAAAATTATTTTGCTTTCATATTTTTATTTCCGACAGCTTTTCCACGTTCTCTAATAGGTTTTTTAAGTGATATTTTTGTTTTTCAGATGTACTGTCTTATTTCTTTTATAATATTAATAGTAAGTGGTTTGCTAGTTTTATTCTGCTCTCTGCACTGTCTGCCTCTCTTGAATGCTCTGTCTGGTTGTTGTGGCCTATCTTCCCCATTAGTACCTCCCATCGAATGTCTGATTTGTAGGAACTTAAAAACCAATACCGAGTTCTTTGTGTGTTCTCATTGATGGGCCTCACTGCAGGCTTATCAGATGGCGACCTGACACCTTCACCAGGGGACCATCGCATATCAGTGTGTCTGCTGGGCTGTTCTCTTGGGCTCTTCCTGGTTACTCAGAGCAGAATCTTCCACCCTCTTGGCTTCCGGGGATAAAACCAGGCTGGCAGGATTCTGGAAGCCCAGGGGAAGGGGCCTGGAGAACCCCCAGCTTTCCAAATGAAAACTTTCACTTCCTCCTAATTTTCACCTCCTTGACTAACTCCTCCCCGTTGTTTGGCATCCACAAATTGGAAGCTGTTTTCTTCTGTTACTTCCTTTGCTCTATTGGAATGGGGAAGTTCATAGGGGGAGGGGTCTGAGTGCTCTCTCTATAGATTTTCAAACAATCCTTTTGTTTAAACCCACAACCTTGTCTTCAGAGGTATCTGGGCCCTCAGTTCTTAAGCTTCCCCCCAGAATTCTCTTGTGGAAACGAGCTTGATCCCTTCTGGCCTGTCACACACACCTCTTTGTCCCCAGACTGCTGGCAGTTAGTACTTAGCTTTTCCTCTGTTGATTCATTTTCCTTTTTCCGAATTGGTGGACATCTGTTGTAAGAGGTTTCTTCCTCCATTATATCTGTTCCTATGGGTTTATACTCCTCCCCCATTTAATGTGGGTTTTTTAAAGGAAGTGGAGAGAAACACTTATTGATCAGCCATGTCTCTGCTTTTGATTTCAGTATTTTGATTTAATATTCAGCCAACCCTATGAACTTTTATAAGTATTTTATATTATGATTATTGAATTTGTTTTTTAAATGTTGTTTTATTGAGGTAAAATACAAGTAACAAAATGTATCACTTTAACAACTTTTTAAGTGTACAATTTGTTGTCATCTAACTACATTTACATTGTTACAACCATAATTATCAGCCATCTCCAGAACTTTATTTTATCAAACCCCATACCCATTAAATAACAACTCCCCCATTCCATCCGCCTCTCAGCCCTGGGGACAACCACTCTACTTTCTGTCTCCATGACTAACTACTCTAAGTACCTTACATATGTAAGCGGAACCATACAGTATTTGTTTTTGTGACTGGTTTATTTCACTTAGCCTACTGTCCTGAAGCTCATCTATGTTGTGTGTCAGGGTTTCCTTCCTCTTTAAATCTGAACAACATTCCATTGTACGTACACACTACACTTTGCTTATCCCTTCATCTGTGATGAACACTTGGGGTTGCTTCCACATGTTAGCTGTTGTGGACCGCTGCTTACACACACATGTACTGATCTCTCTTGAAGACCTCACTTTCAGCGCTTTCCATTATATCCAGAAGTGGTTTGGCTGACTCATACAAAGGGCTTCATTTATTTTCTCAGAGCCCAAACCAGACCCCAAGCTGCCTTGCTGTTTCCTTGGGGGGGACATCATTCTTCTCGTTCCCTATTTGTGGACTCGATAACTCTTTAAGGGGTCCCGTGGTCCAGTTCCCTCACCTGGCACCGGTGTGGACACTCCGGCTCCGGCTTTGGTCCACGGCTGATACCCCTCTGCACCCAGCAGCACAGCCCTGGAGTCCCTGCTTTGTTTCATCACTTTAAGAGTTCATTTCCTTTTTGTTTCAAGCCCAGCGATACCTTAAACCCTTTTTAAAAGATTTTTTTTTTTGCTTTAGATTATCCAATATGTCTATGTATTTTAAGCAGGAGTGGGGTCTGCATTAACTCAGTCTGCCATGAACCTTATTCATCTCTGTACTGCTCAGCCCAGACACTGATGACTGACTGACTGACTGACTGACTGACTGGCTGACTGACTGACTGACTGACTGACTGACTGCAGGAACGAATGGATGAATGTTTCACCTGCAGAAGCAGATGGGAGCCGTGTTCCAGTGAATGACGCCTGTTATCTGTTCAGGGGCACCAGAGCAAGCAGGCTTTGCTTTCCCAGGAGGACATCAGTGAAGAAGGTTCCCAGTAAGCAAAATGAAGAGAGACTAGGACTTCTTTTTTTTTTTTTAATATATATTTTATTGATATTTTACAGAGAGGAAGGGAGAGGGATAGAAAGCTAGAAATGTCGATGAGAGAGAGACATCGACCAGCTGCCTCTTGCACACCCCCTACCGGAGGTGTGCCCGCAACCAAGGTACATGCCCTTGACTGGAATCGAACCCGGGACCTTTCAGTCCTCAGACTGACGCTCTACCACTGAGCCAAACCGGTTTCGGCGAGACTAGGACTTCTTAACGTGCCTTTTCTGTACGCCCCGGAACAATGGGAGCGTTTACTGGCTCACACTGCTTGCTGTCCAGAGGTGGACTGACAGTGGACCGAGGAGTGAGTTCCTAGACCGTTTGCTGGCAGCTAGCTCCACGCCGCATCCCGACCAGGAGGAAAGATTAAAGGATGGCAGAGCACAGGGCGCGAGGCCTGTTTATTTCCCTCCTCTCCCCAGTTTTAAGAAAAGCGTGCCTTTGATGAGATATAGCCGCGAGCTCTTGTTTTACATTCTCCGTCAACCACCTTTGTGAGGGGCTGGTTATTGATGCCGTGCCCCGTTTTAATTCACACTTCTCGGCTAATCAATTACAGCGTTTATCCATTAATCAGGCGTTCTGACAGGGTCAGCCACTGCGTTTGGGGGTTTTTGTGAGGGGCTGCACGTTATCAAGCAAGGAAGAATGCCCAGGAGCTCACTTTAAAACAGTGTGACTTTCCCAGGCTGGTGGACTTCCGGAGCAATAAACATCTAGCGGGGATTTCATATGGCGACTTTTTTTTTTTTTTTAATATATTCGGTTGATGGGATTTTCTCACTGAACCCTTCATTAGCAGGGCTCAACATTAGGAAAGTGTGGACAGGTGTGCTTCTGTTTAAGAAAAACAGAAACATCAAAAGGTAATTATTCCCATCACATACAAATGACTGCATTTACCTAACAAAGTAGCATTGAATCACATGAGCTTCCTTCCTTCAGAGTACGTGTTTACAAACAATCTCTTCTTGGCAGTGGAGTTCCAGAGCAAGGAAACTTAAAGCCAAAATGTTTCGAGCTGCTGCTCCTCCATGAAAACCAATCCAAAATGTCGGGCAGCTATCTCTAAAATTATCATGTGAGTCAGGCAGAAAATATTTTATAAACAAAAGCCGAGTTTTATACCCACATTTCTAACGCCCACGTTTTTACACGGAGTGTTTTAAACCTTTGTATTCACATCCCCACACATGTATGCACACACATTTTTCAGGACCCCTCAGGCCATTACCATTTTTTTTTTTTTACAACATAAGCAGATGGAAAGTGTCAGAAATAAAATCGTGCCTTTTCAGCAAGGGTAAGAAACAGAGGTGGCTGCATTTAATCGCAGAGTTACAGTTTGGGCAGATAAGTTTATCATAATGATGCTAACAGGTTTCAGCCCTCTTTTTAAAAAAAATTTTTTATGACAGATGTACCAACATTTAATTGTTGTTGTTTTTTTATTTTTATTTTTATCAAGGACGGAAAGAAAAGACACTTCTGTAGATTTTTCAATTCTCCTACGTGTCACTTAGCTGTCCTCACCATTGTCTGAGCTCCTTTCTCTCATCCTTTCTGCTGCAATGAGTTGTGTCATTCCCTCATGATCAGCACTTTTGTTGTCTTTGTTTTTTGCTGTACCTCAGAAGTCCATCTTTTCTTTCATCTCCTTCCCATTCATGCATGAGGGAACAGTTGTGCCCTGTTGTGGGGATGTTCCGCTGGGTTTCAAACAGTAGGGTTTCTTTTTATTCTCTTCTACACAGTACAATGGGGCTGAATGTCTGTTGCAGAATGCGCACACTAATATGCTAGGTTATTTGGTTTCTAAGAAGTCAATAAAAATACTACGTTTTAGGCTTAAGTCCTTGGCTTGCTTTTCCCCCCCTGTTTGCCTTTCAAGTCTTCTGTTATAAATCTGTCTGTTTGTTTCTGATCGTAAAATACAATCTTCCATATTACATCGAAGCGTGGAAATCAACAAACACTTAGAGAGAAATGTTCCTGGCGGCGGAGTACTTTCACACTAGCGGATTTGGCAGTCTGCACCCTCCTCCCTCCCTCGACAACAGCCTAGGAACCCCCGCCAGAGCTAATTAATGGCAGCTACAGCTTGGAGAGGATGCGGGGAAGAACGGGTCCCAAGTTGGTCTTGGCAAAACTTCTGCCGCGTAGGAAACTAGCCCGTCTCTGCTGCGTTGGGAGGTGTGAAGCGCTGGCCTTGCCCGCTTCTCATTCCGGGGGCAGGTGAGGGTGAGCCTGAGTGTACCTCGTCACAAGCACAGACCCCTAAAGGCCACCACAGCAGCAGTAAAAGGCTAAAGACGTAAGAAGCTAGAGATGTCTTCGGACACTTTGTTCTCATATTCAGGGACCGTCTTCAAAATCCTCCTTAATGAGGTCATAAGAGAAGAAGAAAAAAGATGGAACAAGTGTGCCTTGTGTATCTCACCGGGGCACGCCGTCGGGGTCACGCACCACCGGGATCCTATTTAAAAAGGGGATTGGGGTGGTTCAATCAAGCATTGCGTTAAGAGAGAGACTTTGATTAATTCCTTCTCTTCTCTTTTGTGCCACAGATAATTCCAGTAAATTTGTGATACTTTCTGCTTTAGCCGGGGCCGAGGGCTTAAAGTTCTTGATGCGTCATGCTGAGTATCAGCCTTTATTGGGCCTACTTGGCGATGAGGAAGGAGAGCGCGGGCTGCAGACAGCTCTCTCATCTTGGACGAGCAGGGCCGGTCTCAAACCTGACCGTTATCTGGGAGCGGGGCCCAGGGAAGACCCACTTTCAGGGCGGTGGCAGGAGGGGATCGGGTGTAGAAGAAGGAGAGACCTAACAGTAAGTAAGATGGTGATTTGTGATTTTTATTAGCCAGTGACACCCCAATACATTCAAAAAAATTTTTTTAAAGGCAGTGATTTGCCATGATTCACTTTTTTTTTTTAATAAAAAAGGTATTGGATCTGCCTCTTATTCAGAAACTCGAAGCTTGGGGAAGTTTCAGGAATGGCTCTCAAAGGAAACAAAAGCAAGAAAGGGACAAGTGAGGGCTACCAATTTGTGCTATCGCTGAGGCTGCGGGGGAGAGAGAGTCAGGCTCCCGGGATGGTCAGGGACAGGTTGGAAACTGGATTCTGTTGTCTTTTTATTTTATTTTATTTTATTTTATTAAACTAGCTAACTTCGTTGAGAAACCATCAGAGACATGGAAGAATATTTTGGTATTACGCTACAGAAACTCGGTGGCAAATGTTCATTCTTTTGGTTGTTTTGACCTCTAAACGATTTAGGATGTGTTTAAAACAGCTTACAAAAACACACCGCAAATTCAGTCACATACCTCTTGTATTTTATAAGCTGATTTTGCAAAGGCACATAATGTTTACTTTGTTGCAGATGCAAGGTCTATTAGCTATCCGTATATGTAGGTGTTATTGACAAGTTGGATTTGGGTTCTGATGGACCAGGACAGTTTGAAAAGGCTGTGGTTGGCGGTGTGTGACTACCCTCTTGTTTGTGGTTTACTCACTATGTACATGGGATAGATTTTTAGGGCTCCTGTTTTCTGCCCTCGTAACTCAGCCCCCGCACATGGGTATGAAGGCAACAGGCTAGTAGTCCTGACTTGAGGAAGATAGTTTTGGGTATGGATAGATAGAATCCTACCTTTTCAGTGGAAGGTCTTTTTTTTTCTGTTGAAAGAGGGGCAGTTGGGTTTATTTTAATGAAATTATGTATCAGATATATTTATATAAACAAGTTAAGGCAAAATGTCAGAATTAATTTTAGAGTGTTTCATGATAATTACTACTATCCTGCTAAAGTCTTAATAGCCAACCATAAAAGTTTATAAAATTATTTTAGAATGAATAAGATGTGAGACTTCTTATTAAATTTTGTTGGTTTTTTTGTTTTGTTTTTGTTTTGTTTTTGCTACTGTTCCCAGGTTAAGGAAACACCCACTTTCTGCCAGGCTCCTGGTATTATAACACCATTGTTATAATTCTCAATGTAACTAGTTTTTCATTTATATTTGCAGTGTTTATTGTAACTTGTGGAAACCCCTAAGTATCCTAGTTTTTTTAAACATAGTTTTATTGATTTCAGAGAGGAAAGGAGTAGGATAGAGAGACAGAAGCATCAACCTCCTACCAGGGATGGAGCCCGCAACCCAAGCATGTGCCCTGACTAGGAAATGAACTGTGACCTCCTGGTTCATAGGTTGATGCTCAACCACTGAGCCACGCCAGCCGGGCAGGATCCTAGTTTTAATCATCAGCTTTGGCTGTGGAGTGATGATATTGTCTCTGAAGCACACCTGTGAATAGATTACTCAGGCCCGGCCCTAGTAATGCTAACTGAAGTGGCGTGAGTGATCCATTTTTCAGACTTGAAACTGGAGAGAGTCATGGTGGCAGAGGGGTGTCATGGAAAGGACACAGGCTGTCACTTACTTTTCCTCACCGGAAAGGGAAGAGCTACTGCTCAGGTCTTGGTGTGAGAATCAGACCAGCATGGGGCTTGGTCCACATGATGCCTCCTCCCCCACCCTCTCGTTCCTAAGACATAGGTATCTACAGGACATCATCATGCACTTACATTCTGATTCCCATCATGCACACGAGCATACCAGGGAAGTTACCTGGTCATTACTTCATGCCACCAAAAAGGGTGCAAGAACGTATATTCAGACTCTGAAGCATAATTACAGATATTTAAAGTATTTCCTAAAGTGGAAACCTTCCAAATTTTGCTTTTTCACAATCAGCATGGTGATGCTGAGAAAAAAAAGGCCACAGCCTGAACTTCCTCAATAAAATCAAGACTGTCTGCATTTCTTCCATGGTTGCAGGTGTTTTTTGGGTTTTTTTTCAGATCCAGGTTTCAGAGGGAGGCAGGGCAGAAGGTCCTCTCATAAAGCAGAGGAGTGTGGTCCTCATCTTCTGAAAACAGGTGGGAAAAGGGATGAACAGAAGCACATCACCCTCCCCCAAACCTCCTCAGGTCAGATCTAGGATCCAGAAAGTAGCAAAAGTAGGCCACCTAACAAATGAGCCAGTTCCTTTGAAGCAGGCAGGTAAGAGATCTGGACTTAAAAATACATCTAGTGCTCTCTCCCATAGCCAAAGTGTAACAAATGCAAGCTGAAGAAATTGTCCTTTTAAATCTCACAATAGACCTCACAGAACCTTTTGGCCTTCCTTTACAGAGAGGATTAGTATTAATATTGACAGATCTCATAATGCTGCTTTTAATGTGTTTTGTGATGACTATTTCCCAAAACCCATTCAGTATAAACTGGGTCCATCTCAATACTTAAAACACAGCGGTTTTTTCTTCTTCTTTTTTTGTTTTTTTTAAAAAAAACCTCCAAGATAGCTGTTCTACTTTGGAATGCTGAAAACTTCTTTCTGCAAAGGTATGTTCTAGGTGTTCTGCAGGGCCTTGTTCTTTGCACCAGAGAAAGCAGAACACAAGGACCATCCAGTTGACCAGGATGAAGTTCTTATCACCTGACAGGTGTGGCTCCGTGGTTGAGCACCAACCTATGAACCAGGAGGTCACAGTTTGATTCCCAATTGGGGCACATGCCTGGGTTACAGGCTCCATCCCCAGTAGGGGTTGCAGAAGTCAGCCGATCGGTGATTTTTTTCTTGTCATTCATGTTTCTATTTCTCTCTCCCTCTCCCTTCCTCTCTGAAATCAATTTAAAAAAATTATTAAAGGTAATTTCTTATTTTAAGCCAGAAAGAACCACTACTGAAAAGAATGATCTGGTCTGACTTCTCTCATCTTTAAAAAACGCGAGCCCTAAAGCTGGGAGAGAGTGTCTTCTCGGGCTGTGGTGTGCCTTACACATTACTGGTGGCCAACGAAGGTTCTCAGCCATTCACAGAGAGACGATGCACATGTGGTCCTAGCTCTGAGACCCTCCACCTCGAGGCCGTTAACTCAGCCTTTCTTCCTGGCCTGTTAGGTGGGACTCTTTGTCAGCCATCTGCTTGAGTATCAGTTGTGTTTAAGGAAAGGACACAGGCAGTGGTGGTCAGTGGCACATGCCCTAAATGTTTCTCTGAGGCGTAGTATCTTCTGTGTGCTTTGGACACATGGGTCTGCTTGGGGCTGACTATCTTCCAAATTTGATGGGCTTTGGAAATGTACATAAATAAGAGGAGGGGAAAGATAAGCCATAAGATACATCCTCACTCTTCTCCTCCCCTCTTCTTCTCCAGTGGGGCCCAAAAAAAGTGCAAATGGGCATTGGCCCATTGGTGAATCTTTTTCTGTCAATTAGCAAGCATGATTTTCTTTTTGTGTGTGTGTGTGTTTTTTTAAAATCTTTATTACTCAGATTATTACAATTGTTTCTCCTTTTTCTCCCCCAAAGCTCCCTAGTTCCCTTCCCACCCTCTGCCCTTACCCCTTCTCCCCCCAATTGTCTTCATCCATCGGTTATACGATTTCAA
Organism: Vespertilio murinus; assembly: GCA_963924515.1. NCBI lineage: Eukaryota > Metazoa > Chordata > Mammalia > Chiroptera > Vespertilionidae > Vespertilio > Vespertilio murinus. The sequence goes on along the minus strand of OZ004707.1, from coordinate 37,007,381 downwards.
TCCAGTCTCTCACTGCTTCCCCACCCCCTTATCCTCCTGATAATTATCAGTCCACTCCCCTTCTTTGCCCCTGATTCTACTATATTCACCACTTTATTCTGTTCCTCAGATTTTTTCCCCCTTCTCTTTTCCTTTTTTCCGTATATGAATTTCAAGCGGGACACTCTCATTTGTTTTTGTAGGGAAATACAACAGAGTGATTTTCATCTGTTGATAAATGTTAGGGAGAAGGAGGGGCACTGCATCCTGGACCACTTGCAGCCTGTACTTGAGTGTCTTGTAGGAATGACTGCCCTGACTCCAAATGACACCATCACTCCAACCCACCCCCCATTAGTGCTCTGTTACTATTGCTAGTGTTGCCAGACCAGCCGCTGGCTAGAGGGTGGCAGGGGATGGAGATGGTCTTTCCAAGGCCTTGTCACCATAGCTGTGGATCTCAAGATGTGTCTGTGGGCATTCAGGAAACTGGTTCCTTGGTTGGTAGTTAAGGCCTCAGGTTCCTGGGTTGACATCCATTCAATAAATGGGCTAGCAGCTGTGTAGAGCAAACACCACCACAGTCTGCAAGTGTGTAGACAGCGTGGTGGCCTGGTGGCAGGTGGGGGTGAATGGCCTTCTTGGGGAGCCTTGGCACACGCCGTGCTGGGCAGAAAACATTTGGCCGCACTGCTGACCTCTTTGGTAGTGAGAACCTGGGACTTGACTGGCACTTTCCCTTCATCTTTCTTGGGACGGGCCATGCGGAGGCCCAAGAGGAGGGGCAAGATGGCTCCTTCCTGCGTGGGGTAGGGCTGGGGGACAGGATGCCTCTGAGCAGGAGCCCCCGAGGCCTGGGGGCAGCAGTGCAGCCCATGCAGCCCGATGTGCTTCTTCAGGGAAGCCAGGGGGCAGGTGCTAACCTGGAGCTTCAGTGGGAGGACCACAAAACCACAACCAGGAGGATGGTCGTGTAGCACCCTCCTGTGAGAGCCCCGGAGCCCCAGAGTGAGCGTCCCCCAGGGGGGTTGAGGATGAGGGTGTTATTACAGCCAAACATTGGCAGGTTGTTTTATATAAAGAAAAATAAACATGGACTGTAAAGTTATATGGACTGGTATAGTCAAAATAGGCTAGCAAATCCTTGCTCAAAAGCTGAAGAGGACTTTAATTTCTTCACTTAAATAGAGCCTAGCCACAGAGTAAATGACTCTCTAGCTTGCTTTGAAAAAGAAAAGAACACTCACAACATTGAAATCTTACTCGGGTTCCACGGACAGAACAGAAACATTTGCAATTGGTTAGGCTGCAATAGGAGATGAGGCCCATTCATTGACTTGCTCTTCTAATTTAAAAAATGCTTTATAATAATCATTATCAATATCATGTAAGGAAGGGAAATTTATTTAAACTAATTTAATGTATTTGGCTTCTGCATTCATTTATTTATTCATGTCTACATTTTATTAGCATCTGTTATATGCAAGGTATAAGCCGGGGTCAGCGAAAAGAACATGAAAATTGCCCAGCTAGTGTGGCTCAGTGATTGAGCATCAACCCATGAACCAAGAGGTTGCTGGTTCAATTCCTGGTCAGGGCACAGGCACTGGTCACAGGTTCGATCCCCAGTAGGGGGCCTGCAGGAGGCAGCCAATTGATGATATTTCTCTCGTTGATGTTTCTATCTCTCTAGCATTCTCCCTTCCTTTCTCTAAAATCAATAAAAACGTATTTAATTTTTTAAAAGTACACGAAAATTATGACACCCTGAAATCATTCCTCTTAAAACCCTTGGTCTCTATCCATCCCAACTATTACCTCATGTTCTTCCTTATCATGACTAGAGTTAGATTAATTTTTTTAAAATCTTGTAATCCCAATAATGTCATATGCAACAGGGATGGTGAGAGAAGAGAAAATCTCTAAGACATTTTCATTGCCGGGCCGTTGGCTCTGTCGGGGAAATTAACAGACCTGTCCGTGTAGACACGGAGGGCTGCTCAGGCCGCACTGAACCCCTGTTGTAATCTGAATGCTTGAAAATGCTTTCCGTTTTATTGTCAAAATTACTGCCTTGACTTCCTCCCCCTCTTCATTTGCCCATTCCCCTTCCTTTTCATCCTGTGCACGGCGAGTGTACAACACAGCGGTGTTTAACTACTTCCTGGAGGCATTGCTAGTCCTCGGAGCACTGGTTTGTTATGGATGCAGATAAATGGGGGTTCAGCCCGTCAACTACCAGTTGGGCTAATTTGGAAAATCTGGTTCCTCTCCTCATGAGAAACGGCTCGCGCGCCTCCCATAAAATAGCTGTGTGTGTGTGTGTGTGTGTGTGTGTGTGTGTGCACGTCATACTCCTTCAGAACAGCTAGAACCGGGGTCCAGCTTGATGCCGGAGCTGGGATTTACTGGGCAGTGGCAGGGCAGCTTTGTCCAGCAGGTCTGTCCCGGGGAAGGCGGGGACACACACCGGACAAGTTCTGTCTCCCGTGCCGCCCGCGGTGTGTGTGTGCCTTTGACTTTCCTTCCCCACGATTATTATCGAATGGAATGTAACCCCAAATCTTTCACCAGATGTTGCCTCGCCATCTTCAAGGGAAGGAGAAAATGAAAATGGATGTTTTGAATGTGTTCCACTTTTATTTTGTTCAGGCCCCCAATCTGAATCAGGCAAAGAGGTTAAAATCTTTTCTTGTTCCACCTGAGTAAGCATGAAAAACCTACAATCCTTAATCTTTTAAAAGAAAAAACAACCGTCCTCTGTTTGTGGGATTTCTGATTCATTTCTTCCACCCTGCTCCCCTGCTCGGCATTTTTTTTTTTTTTAGTCAAATACTGTCTGGACTTTTGTGAGCCAATAACCTCCCTCCTCACCTCTCCCCCTCCCCCTCCCCTACCCCTTCCCTGTGGTCACACAAAGCATGGAGCCCACAAAAGACAGAGTTTCTCAGTTTGTATTTAAAACGAAGACGAAATGCTGGATATATTGAGGAGTGCAGAATGGATCTGTTAAAACTTTATTTTAAAAAAATCAATTATTGGCGTCAGGATAGGGGGACTAAGGAACGTGAGAGAAATGGAGATTAAAAATAAATAAATAAATAGATAAATATAAGAATATAGCATTGCTCTTTGTGATTCACACCAAACCGACTTTTCTCGAGTGCAGCACAACCCGGTAGGTGTGGCAGTGATTTCAAACCTCCTGAGTTAACAAGTGACATGTTAAACAATGAGAATCCCACAGGAGGTAGGGGAGTGGGAGGGGAAGCTTCCTACGTATTGATGTCCCTGCATGATAAGCAGGGCTGGCACCCCACCTGCGATTAAAAGCCGAGGGCCCGCTTCCTGGCCATTTCCCGTTGCCACGCTCCTGGTGAGGGCACGTCTCCCGCGTCTGCGGAGCGCTGCGTCTCCAGGACGTATGAGTGTGTCTGCGGCTAAAACCTCAGAGAAAGGTACTCAACCAGGGTCCCTGGGCCGGATCCTGCCCTCCACCTGTTTTTGTTCGGCCCCGAAGCTCAGAATATTTTCTTCAGATGAATGCTTTGATGATAGGGAGCATTACCTTTGAACTCCAATGAACCAAAATGTTATCCCTTCCCAAAAGAATACCCTTTTTTTCCCCTCAGGAGTAATACTGTATTACCAAAAAAAATTGTACTCAACTTAATTTTTAATTTTGTCAATAAAAAACTGTGAGAATTTGCGTTCTGTCTTGTTATACAAGTCCTTATATAATATGTCTGCATTTGTTTCTCAGCTTACAGGGTCTGAAAGATTTCCTATCTGGCCCTTTCAGACAAAGCTTGCTGAGCCATGTTCTAAAGTTATAAACTGTAGCACAAAGTGACAGATTCTTTGCCTGAATCTCTATATTTTCTTTTTTTTAAGAGTAAAGCGTTTCCGGCCAATGTGAATGTGAGTTAATATGCTTCTGCTTGTGCCACACCCTGAGAAAACAAGTATCAGTTGTGAAATGGGGCAAAATGTGGCTAGTAGCTATGTGTTTGGACATTTAAAGTTACAGAATAAAATAAACTGTGTTTCCCTGTATAAAATAGCAAGCAATACTATGGTAGTTGGTAGTCTATAGAAGTGTTGAAAGGGTTTGGTGAGATAGTGCAAATAAAGGACTCAATGGATGTTAGAAAAAGAGAACAAAGTCTACTACTGAGACTTAAGTTTATTCGCCTTCCTGTGGCTCCTAGTACCTTTTATTTTAACATTTTGTGTCTGTGCGTAGGCACACTGTTCCTTGTACACTGGTGGTACCTACATAATGCTCTCCTAAGTTTCAGGTAATGGAAAATATACTCTGGTTGTGTCTCTATTCAATATGATTCTGATTTTAAAGGAAGACCCTATCTGTTTAAAATAGAGTTGTTACTTAAGTCCTATCCATTTCTAAGGTGATTTTTAAAGCATAAATAAATCTTGTCAGAGAGCAAAAAGGGGAGGTTTTGGTTCAGAAAATTTTAGGATGTTGGGTGTCACTGTTTTAGACTTACAGTATCAGAAAAAGGACAGTCTTGGTATTTCAAATAGCTAGATAACTGCAAATTCTCCCCATCCGCTTCCCATGGTCAAGGAAAGCAAATTGCTAATGATAACTGAGGAGAGGAAATTCTGCCTCTGGAGTCTGTCCTCCCCCCTCCAAGGCCCTATTGGTGTCACCACTTCTGAGATGTCTTCTTTGAATTCCCCCTCTCACTCCTGAGTTCTGGGCCACTGTTTCCCAACCGGTGTTAGCGTTTGCCCTCTTGCCTTAGAGATTAGAGCTCAAACCCGCCCCTCCACCCCAAAAGGCTGATTCTCTCCTCATTTACAAATCCTCCCCCACCCTCACCCTCCCACCCCTGCCTCCTTTAGGTGTCTCATATCTATTTGTTGAATACATGAAATACTGAATAAAAAATTGTCTAACATTAACATAAAATGAACGGCAAAATCCTTTTGATTTTTCTCTTTTCATATGTAGATTAATGTACATAGATAATCATGAAACATTATTGTACAGCTGATTACAATTTCACTGACAAGGCAGAATTTATATTTATATATATATATATATATATATATAGCTTACAAAAATATTAAGTTCTGAAAACCTGGGATCATCATCAGAGAGGAGATAAAAATCTGACTTCTTTATTTTCTGCAGTGCTGACCATAGCAGGGAGACAGGCTCCCCGGTCCCCTTGGTAGGTGTGTTTCCTGTATGTGGCAGTGCCTGCCACCGTGTGTGTGTGTGTGTGTGTGTGTGTGTGTGTGAGAGAGAGAGAGAGAGAGAGAGAGAGAGAGAGAGAACAGAATGCCTGAGTAGAGTCCTGGGTGACGCCCTGCTCCAGACCCAGATCCAGGTGTCTAGTTCATAACAGCTGTTATTGATAGGACTTGCAGTGTGTGAGGCACTTTATCGGGTGTATGTGCACTAAATCATTTACTTCACAACAATACAACTCATCATCTGAGATCTGGAGAGGTTGAGTAACACACTCATGGGGTCACCAGATTCAGGTCTGCTGGATTCCAGAGCCCTTGCCTATAAATGCTGCTCTTTCCTCACCTGCCACCTCACATCTGGGGACATGGCTAGTCAGAGGTGACATGAGAGGCAAACTGCAATACATGTAAGAGCTCCAACCCTTAGGGAGGGCTAGCTTCTGAATACTTCAGTTTTTTTCTAATCTTTTTTTCGTGGATTATATGGATTCACAGGCAAGTTAAATCCTTGAGCACCACGTGTTGAAAATTCCAGGCAATGAGAAATGAGCTTCCTGGTAATTGAGAATGAAGCTAAGGAAGAAAATTTTATTGTTAGTCAAAGCCTTAATTGCCTCTGGGACATTTTAAATAAATGCCACGCCGTACTTAAGGAGCAATGTTCTGTAAGTGAGATGCAAAAATTTTTTAATTAAACCATCTTGGGTATTCCCTGATTGAAATATCGGCTTTTATTTTCATAGTTAAACCTTCATGACTCATGTAACAACTCAATCAGGGATTGAGTAAATTAAAGGCTCCTTGAAAGAACAAATCAATTGTATAAAATTGATTGAAATTATTTCTGGGACAGTCTTCATTATACTTATTTGTATTGATCAGAGCGTATTTTTGGTGCATTTTCTCGTTAGTGGTCTTGTAGACTAAGCTATTTTTCAGCCTGCAGGGGCCAGATTGTGACTCTGGTATAGAGCTGACAGTTCTTAGAAGAATGTGTCTTAGAAATGGAACAAAAATATGTGTTTCTTGCCAGTGAGAAATGCAATGATGATGACTTGGATGGTTCCTACGTTTAAGCAGGAAAGAAGTGGGTAAGCAAATTGGTCAACAAGCATGAGGGTGACCACATACCAGGCCTGTGCTAGATGCTGATAAAATAGATGCTGATAAACTCGTATCAGTGTCCCATGAGCCAAAAGGCCGGAGTTCTTACTGCCAACTAAACAGACCCTGAGGCTCAGATTCAAAAATAGATTAGGAGACTTGCTGGCTCTCTCATCAGACTTGGGAAAAAAATAATGAAAACTTAGGTACTCAAAAGTTTTGACTTAATACATTGTTCACTTTTAGTGGCAAAGGAGACTGACATGGGAATCAGTGAATTTTTAAAAAATATTTTTTATTGATATTTTACAGAGAGGAAGGGAGAGAGATAGAGAGCTAGAAACGTCGATGAGAGAGAAACATCAACCAGCTGCCTCCTGCACACCCCCCACTGGGGATATCCCCGCAGCCAAGGTACATGCCCTTGACGAGAATCGAACCTGGGACCTTTCAGTCCGCAGACTGACGCTCTATCCACTGAGCCAAACCAGTTTCGGTGGAATCAGTGAATTTTTTAAAAGCAGGAATGGCTTATTTTGCCAAGCTAATGCTGTGATTTCATTTCGTTCTTCAAAAAAGAAAAATTACCATCTGAAGTCACCAAACCTTAAAACATGCAGTCACAAATTTTTAAACTTTGATTTAGAGTGAGTTATCCGTAAATAAAGAAATCATCAAATAATGGTGTTTTATAGAACGAGTTTATACTGAAACTTTCACCTTCTATCTTCAGGGTTCTTGACTTAAAACAAGTGAGCCCTGTAAAAGTGGTTGCATATTCAAATAAACACACTTACAGACACATTTTTGAACTGAGTCCTTGGAAAAAGGAAATGAAGGGAGGAAAGAAAAATATTTGAAGCCATATTATCATAAAGGCTCTGTGGTCTTCAGCACATGGTGACCGATTCAGGCCAGGCTCAGAATGACAGGTCAGGTGTTGCCTGCTGTCTTGGGACCACACTGACCTGTGTGTCCTCTGAAAAGTCTCCCACCCTCCAGAGCCCGTGTTATGGGCGCAGAGAAAGCCCGGGGGTGCCCACCAGCTGCAGGAGGATCCCTGTGGTGGGGTGAGATGTGAGATCACACTCAGTTCCAGGGCAGTGTCTGGAAACCTGGCATTCTGATGTGACAGTGAGAATAGACATTCCTGCATGATGATCCGGAGCAATTACTTCTGTTCTAATTCCCTGGCCTTGGACAGGGTCAAGCACATCTTCACAGTCTATGAAAAAAGGAAAATCCACCGTGCCCTCCAGAGCAAAACTAGCCGCCTTGCTCCTCAACTGGTTTCCAAATGATTCAGATTACCGTATTTGCCGGCGTATAAGATGATTTTTTGGCCCTGAAAAATACCGTATTTGCCGGCGTATAAGAGACTGGGCATATAAGATGACCCCCTAACATTTCCACTCAAAATACAGAGTTTGTTATATACTCACCGTATAAGACTACCCCCCACTTGGAGGCATATTTTTCAGGGCCAAAAAATCGTCTTATACGCCGGCAAATACGGTAATTGAAAGAGATGTTTATGAGCCCATGAAAATGCAACATCTTAGCGTTCTCTCATATCAATATTTTTTTAAATTCTTCATTGTCATGTGAGGTATTTATGACATCACTTTCTCCGACTCCAGTGCATCTGTCTTTCCGGAACGCAGTAGTCAGTACACAACTCCCAGGGATACTAGGAGGTTCGAGGTTCTCAGAACAAATTTGTCCCTGCTCTTTGCAGCGCGATAATGCCTACGAGTATGTCTCAAGTGCGCCCTTGCTCCCTGGTTTGGGTTCGAGGCTCTCGGGTCACCTCATGGAAATCACCCTCTGGGCATCATGTTGCAGAGCTCTGGTGTTTGCGATTGTTGTGGCTACTTGAGTTCTGTTTGAACCTTTCCCCTCTCTGTCTGACCGGGTACATCCTGCGAGCTGGGCTTATGCTAGCTAGTTCTATGCTTCGGGTGAAGGTATCAAATTGATGCCCATATTACGACTTAACGAGTTGGAAAGTCTGCGGGTATAGATTCTGCATCTCTCAAACTGCGATTTTTGATTCAGAGAAAGGTTGCCTGGAGACACTTTCCGGAGGCCGCGGCTGCTTGAGACACAGATTGTAATCACAGTAATTAGGCTGCATTTTCAAGCCCTGCGCCCAGCTTATCAGGAAGTATTTAGCCGGCGTGCACACCGCTGGATCAAGGGCAGGAATCGAAGGGCCAGTGGTGGGGCTGCTCCTGGCAGCCAGCAGTGGGCTCCGTCCCTGGCGAGTCCCGGGGAGCTGGGGGGACAGGGAGCGTGTGGAGCCTGGGGGAGAGAGAGAGGGAAGAAATCTGATATTGGTAAAACACCTGTTTGTGGGAATTGTTACAGAAGAGAGATTGTAGTCCAGACTTTTGCCAGAAATTCATTACCAATTAATTCATTTTTCTCTTGTTTAGTTCATTTTTGAGGATTCCTAAAATGTCCCATATTAAGACAAAGTACTTGACTATCTTGATCCAAGCTAGTGGAAAATATTGCAAGAGATGAAACAGATATTTTGATGGATCAAAAATATTGTAAGAGGTGAAACAGATATTTTGATGGATCAAAAATATTGTAAGAGATGAAACAGATATTTTGATAGATCAAAAAATGTCATTTTTTTAGTGCCCTGCTTTCAACCAGCTTAACTTGAGCAGCACGGTTTGGCAAAGAAGCACTGACGTCTGATCATGAAATCACTTGTTTGGGATTTGGGTGGTGATGGTGCAGAGACAAGGAATCAAGCTCAGGGGTGCTTTTGTCATCCACTTGCTCTTCTCAGTCCCCCAGAGTGTGTCACCTCACCAGGGCAGCTGAAAGGCAAGGGTGATGGGGGTGTCAGCTCCAAACCCCCATCAATCAATAGTGAGGGCTATTGATCTTGAATGACTACTTGAAAACAAACTGAACACTGAATAATAATAAATAGGGTGTTTTTTTTGTTGTTATTCCTCACTGGAGGATTTCCTCCCCATTGATTTTAGAAAGAGTGGGAAGGAGGGAGGAAGGGAGGAGAGGAGAAAGAGAGAACATCGATGTGAGAGAGCCACATCAATTGGTTGTCTCCCCCATGCGCCCCAATCAGGGTGGGGTACCTGCAAACCAGGTACATGTCCTTGACTGGAATCAAACCCGTGACCCTTCAGTTCGAGGGCCGATGCTGTAACCACTGAGTCATGCTGGCCAGGGCAATAGGTTTGAACTTATAGAAAATAACTTAATTTCACAACACAAAAAACCATTTGAGCATCTATAGTATTTCTAACACTAGGATCAATATAGTTGAAAAGCATGGACAGCATATTTTAAAAAAAATTATAGATTTTTTAAAAGTTTGATTTTACTAAAGACAGACACAATTTGTGTCATTTTGCATTGGTAGTTCATATAAGGTGATACTTTTTTTAAAAAATTGATTTGAGAGAGAGAAGAAGTGGGGGGGTTGGGGAGAGAGAGGTGAGAGAGAAATACCGCTTTGTTGTTTTGTTGTTCCACTTATTTATGCATTTCTTGTTGCTTCACCCACAACCTTGGTGTATCGGGATGATACTAACCAACTGAGCTACCCATCCAGGACTAGGGTTAAACTTTTACATTTTCAGGTGTAAGTTTTTGCACTCACTTAAATTGCTAGAATATTTATGTGGAAAATGAATTGTTTTGTGTTTAAATGAACTGCTGTTGGCTATCTCACTTGACAATTATTTTATGATTTGAATGATAAGTTATATGATCCTCACATACTCACACATAGTAGTTTTCAGGCCACAATGACATTTGCCACGGATTTGCATCTTAGAAAGTATTTACAGGTGCAGCTGTGAAGCGCAGTGTTCTAGTGACAAGGAGTGGGCTGCGTCCAGAATGCACCTTATCCTGGGGGTAACCTGGGGTCTTCCTGAAAAGCTCCTTAACATCCAGGAGGCCATTCAGGCACGTGCTTAGCATTTTTTCCTGAAATTCTTTCGTAAATCAACAGGAAGCCTTCCTTCCCGTTTTTTATTATAAAGGGGGAAATGGTGGTAAAACTTAAACACACATTGTTATTTTAACATTTAGATTTACATCTCTTGGGGAGCTGTGTTTTTACTTAAAAATACTTTAGCCAAGACTCAAAACCAGAGAATTACCCCTGTTCCCACCTTCTGTCATTGATGACGCTTTGTTAAATGCAAGCAGCAGAAAACACCATGTTAAACTCATGTTGGCTCAGAAAGCCAAGTATGAATTCCTAGCCGGCTCAGCACCCGGCTTCTTTTTAGTGATTTAAGTAAATTGCTTCAGAAATCTTGGCCAGTCTTTTAAAAAGTACTTTGCACACCTTGTGTAAGTAACTGTGGAATTCGACACACCACACATTTATTTTGTAATTTTCTTAATGAGTTTAAATGTTCAGATAGCCTCTACTTTTACGTTAAAGATCGTACAAGGCTGTTTCATTTCATGTTGAAGAGACCCAACCAGTATCACTACACTTTTTTCCCGCCCCCTAAAGTACAAAGGTTGGATTAGAACAGGAACTGGTGAATTTGGAAAGCATCAGTTTTCTTTTTCCTCCTTCCTTTCCTTCTGTGTTTATTTCATTTTGTAGCAGAGAATTGTGGGTTGTTGGTTTTTGGTTTTTTTTCCCACTTCAGACTGTCCTTCTTTCTTTTGCTTGACAGTTCACACTAGGAGAGGATGGTGAGCTTTTTGTTGTTGTTTGGTGATGGTTTTTCATGTTTCCTTTTCCTCCAGATAAGTGTTGCTGACCAAATTTAAAACAGTACAGTGTTAGGACCCCTGCAGGGATGTTTTAAGTATGTGCCCCCAGCAGTAACTACCTGAACTGTGTTTAATTACACTAGGTAGCTGCATCATTTTACCTAAGGTTCTTTCTGATAGATGCTGCAAGGCAATTGGAACCGCGGATGATGGGATTAAGTGCCTCTTGAAGTGACTTTAGCTTCTTGTGGGAACAAAGGAAAAGAGAACACTTGGTCCCTTTTTGCCTGAGCTTCCCTTTTCTTCACTTGCGTCTAAGGAAATACAATTAACAAACCTTATCCCCAGAGGTAAATTGAAATGTACATGTGGGCAAGAACCGCTCTTGACTGCAATTAGACATATATGATCCGAGGTATTCTGACCATTCACTAGTGCTAATTGTTTGAGAACCAAGCCCAGAACAAATGATTAAAATGGAGGCGACATGACTGGGATTATTAGCATGTGTGATAAAATGTGCGCTGTGCAGCTGCACCAATAAAATGCTTTGGAAAGTGGCTCCGATTAGACAAATGCTTGGTTTGGCTCTGTGGTGTTTGCTCAAGACCTGGTGGTGTTTATAACAAACAACTTATATCTTTCTTTCTTAATTAGTGGGAATTACCATGCAAATGTTGCTGTTTTGTAATTTAATATGCTGTCAGTTTCCCTGCCTTTGGATTGTTATTGCAGTCTACTGGTCTTGCTGGGATGGGATAAACTGAGTTCTTGGGTTTGTTTCTTTGCTCTGCTTTCTTTAAAATAGAGAATTATGTGAAGTTTTGTATGTGTGTGTGTGTGTGTGTGTGTGTGTGTGTGTGTGTGTTTTGTGTGTTGTTTTTTGTTTTTTTTAATAGTCATCACATCTACATGTGATGAGTTCTGCTAGATCCTCTTGTATTTGTGACTGGTGTTAAGACCACAGAGATGCAGCAAGAGTAACCTAGTGAAACATTTACTGGAAGCTAGTTGGCCTATAAGGACAGTCAACATTCTGCTAAGTCCTCCAGCCCAACCCAAGCAAGTGGGTGGACTAGGGGGAAGGCCAAATAGACCAGAGGATAAGGACCGATATGCAGAGAGTTGGAGGGCAATTGGATTCTCCTTGGAAATGTATGGAAGAGTTTGGGGTTAGCAAGGAAATGTGAGTTCAGCTAAATGTGGAGTCTGCAAGAGATTTTAGAGGCACAATTGGGAATGGGAAGTAGATATGAGATGGAAGAATGGAACCAGGTGCCAAAGAGGACTTGGGAAATGTGCCAGGCAGACAGAGGCTAAAATCCGAGGTCAATCTGTCTAAGAACAAATGCTCGGGGCCTCCTACCTTCTAGCTCAGTGTCCCTTTGTCCCCTGCTTGCATTTCTGAAACCAGAGTCAGAGGAACAACCATTTGGAGATTGTCTGTTGGATGCTATGAAAACCTGCAACAACTTTTCAATCTCAAGTGGTCTGTCCTTTGTCACCCAACAGATTTCTGAGCCACCTACTTCTTAGCATATCATTAGCACTTTCCAGAGGAAGACAAATATCAGTGTTAGTCTACATAAAATACAAGATTAAATTAGTTTTAAAAGTAGTTAATGCATTCCAAAGACAAATATAAAAAAAATAAGTCTGATTATCTTGGTCTCTGGATAACCTATTTTCTCTCTCTTACCATCATCATAGAAAATTATGACTCAAGTCATAAATAAACCATAACATAGGTTATTATGAACATATTGCTTAGGGAAGGTTTCATCTCTCAATTTTTAATTTTATTCTCTTTTAATTTATAATAAAAAGTATTACTCTCTGAGTTTTACCAGTTCATTTCACACTACATATTCAGTAAGATTTTGAGGGGAATTGAGAGTAAAGGGGAAAGGTGCTGTTTTGCATTTTGAGCTAGTGCATTGCTAAGTGTGGCACCGAATTAAGAAGAAAACAAAAAACATTAAGCTCCCCTAAAATTAGAGCAAGTTCTAGGAAGTCCTGCCTTAAAGGAATTAGTGCCTGCAGCACATTAACCATACTTAAAAAAAAAAAAACTATTAGAAGAACCCTTCCTCATCATATCCATATGTTTAATTTTCATTTTCATCACACTTAGCGCTGAATAATTAAGGAAGAAAAAAACAATCTTAATCTTATTGTGGGCCCCACACAATCAAAGGCACAGGCACGTGACTCGTGATCGCAGCTTGTATTCACAGCTTTCATGTATGTAGAATGGGTCTGGCAATTAAGGCTCAGATTGGGTGTTTTTTTCCTAAAAAATTATTCAGCGCTAGAGAGTAATCAATATTAAATCCTCCCCAAATCTGCAAATCAGGATAATCAAGGGATGGTCGTTAATAAAACATCAGAATTCTAAGTTATGTAACATGTTGGCCTCATTTGATTGAGATTGACACTTGAAAGGTTATTTTTGAGAGAATCTAGGTCTAGGAAGAAGAAAACGGAGATGCCATTAACCAGATTATTTTCATGACAGTTACCAAGAAGAGTGAAGATGCAGAGAGACCTGTTTTCTCAAGATTGCAGAACCACTTTCTGGGAGGAAAACAATTTCCCACTCCATGATTAGTTTCATATCAAAGAACCCGGTCATGGGCAGATGCATTAATCTGACACTTTAGCAGCCTTGGTGCTTTTGGAGAACTCTGTGAAAGAATCCATGGTTACTTCTGTCAGGTGGACAGTCTTCTGTCATGACCTTTGAAAAAAAAAGTTATGGGAGAATTTGATCTTTCTAGTTCACATTTGCTCAGTTACCTCCTGTGCATGAACCAGGAAATAATCATCTCGGCTTTAAATTTATTATTTTTTGAAGATAGAATAACCCAGCACTCACGGAATCTGCAAATGAAGAGACTGTGTGAATGGCCTTCTTTGTGAAACTTTCTGGCAGTGCTATGGTAATCATGGTTCCTATACCCTCCACTGGCTATTTCAATACTGCAACTACTAAGTACTATTTTTTCTTCGACTGGTTTTAGAATCAACCTTCTCTGGCGGGAATGCCAACAATGATCAATCTAAACGGAAGGCTGTGCTCTGAATGTTAACCTTTGGCCAGGACTGGAACAAGTATGCTCTATTCCTGACACTCAGCATTTCATGATCAAAAATACCAAATCAGCCGAAACCGGTTTGGCTCAGCGGTAGAGCGTCGGTCTGCGGACTGAAAGGTCCCGGGTTCGATTCCGGTCAAGGGCATGTACATTGGTTGCAGGCACATCCCCAATAGGGGGTGTGCAAGAGGCAGCTGGTCGATTTTTCTCTCTCATCGACATTTCTAGCTCTCTATCTCTCTCCCTTCTTCTCTGTAAATTATCAATAAAATATATTTTAAAAAATTACCAAATCAGCCCTTGCTGGTTTGGCTCAATTGATAGAGCATCTGTCTGTGGAACGAAGGGTCTCATATCCTGGGTATGATTCCAGTCAGGGGCACATACCTCGGGTGTGGTGCAGGCTCCTCCTGGCTCAGGCCCTGGTCAGGACTCATGCAGGAGGCAACCAATCAATGTGCTTCTCTCAGATTGATGTTCCTCTCTGTCTTTCCCTCTTTCTCCCATTCTCCTAAAAAAAAAAAAAAAAAAAAAAATCAATGGAAAAATATCCTTGGATGAGGATTAACCAAAAAAAAACAAAAACAAAAAACAACAACAACAAAACCACCCAAATCCTCTCTACAGAGGCAAGGAGAAGTAAGAGGGCATGTTCTTTAGGTTTTAGTTACACTGTATGCTCTCTCTCAAAGTCGCCGACACTGGGATTGCAGTTGGAAATCCATCTATCAAATCTCTCCGGGTAGAGGGCTTTGAGCGCCATTCCTGGACCAAGTTCTCAGGGGCTTCAACAGTTAACTATTAATGAACAACATCTCCGGACGCCTTTGTTGTTTCCAGAGGCCCCGGGTGGAAGCTGCCCAGAAACAGCAGAGATGCTAATCGCATTGTGTGCCTCCCCGTGCTCAGTGAAGGAGGACCGCTCTCCCTCTTGACCTCGGTGTCACTCCGAGGAAAAGCCCCTCGAGTGTTCCGTTTAGATAAACCCTCTGCTCCTCCTCCTCTCACCCAGAGTGGAGTGAGAAAGTGGGATTACGGCGAGTACCCACCAACAGGCACATGCTCCATTGTTATCCTCTCTGCAACACCAAACAGGGGGCTTTGTTTTTAGCCCTTCGGAAAAACAAAGCCGCCCCCCCCCCCCTGTCTTTTTCCCCTTATTTTCCCTCACCTACACCTTCCTCTCTTCCCTCCCACTTTCTCATCCACCCCAACTTTACTTCCAGGACCCATCCCTTTCCCTTCCCTCCTTTCCCTTCCCTTTTCCTCATTCTCTCTCTTTCCCTCACCTCCTCTCAGATACCTCTCCTCGTCTCTTTATTGTCTGCTGGGCTGATGTGGTCTTAGCTTCTGTAGAACTCTTCCCTTCCCTTCATCTTCCTGTCAGAGACAGAATTGTTTGCTGTCAGAGAAGCTATCAGGTACCAAAGGGTGGCGTGACCTTGAATGGTGACACCGCCGCATTTATTAATAAAGTCTAGTTCTGGCTGGTGTGGCTCAGTGGGCTGGCAACATCCTGTGCACCACAAAGTTGCCAGTTCAATTCATGATTGGGGCACTTGCCCAGGGGGTGGGCTCAGTCCCCCGTGGGGGCATGCAGGAGGTGGCCAATCACATTGATGTCTCTCTCTCCCTCTCTCTTCCTTTCTCTTTAAAAATCAATAAACTATTCTTTAAAAAAATGTCTAAGCCATATGGCATATAAATGTGGATCTCTATTTTCATGGAAAACTTGCCTTTTCTGGGATCCATTAATGGGAGTTGTATGAGAGTTTCCCTGTTCCTGGGATTTACCACACTCACATGCCGTGTGCCTACCTGGAGAACTAGACTTCTGTGGCCATACCAAGCGGACTGAATCCTGGGCCACATTGAGGGTCTGCTGGTCACACAGCTTTCTGTCCATGTTTACACACCTGTGGCCCTTACCGAGCAAGGGCCAGCTCGTGGTAAACTCAGTATTAATTGGCTGTTGATTGATACTGAATTTGATCAATACCCAGCATGGATATAACAAGGGAAAGTGATTTCATAATTTTAATTTTTTTCATTGGAGTAAAATATACATGATACACAATTTACCATTATAAATGTGGTGTTTTGTTGTTGTTAATCCTCACCCCCGGATATTTTTCCATTGATTTTTAGAGAGAGTGGAAGGGAGGGGGAGAGACAGAAAGAGAGGAACATTGGTGTGAGAGACGCATCAATTGGGTGCCTCCCGCCTACAACTAAGGTATGTGCCCTTGACCAGAATCGAACCCAAGACCGTAGGCCAATGCTCCATCCATTGAGCCAATCAGGTGAGGGCCCATTTTAAGTGTTTTAAAGTGTACCGCTCAGTGGCAGTAAGTACATTCTCATTGTTGTGCAACTTCTACCACCATCTCCAGAATTTCCATATTCCCAAACCTCCCTATTCTCCCACCCTGTTCTCTTGAAATTCTGGTCTCTTGGAATTGACTGCTCGAGGTACCTCCTAGAGGTGGAATCATACAGCATTTGTCCTTTGTGTCTGGCTTATTTCACTGAGCGTAATGAGTGACTTTAAATTTTAACAAGATGTGTGTTTGCTTTCTTTCACATCCTGTGTGAAGGAAGAGTTCTCTCACTGGAGTCACTGGCTCTGTTCCCGGTGTTCTGAATGTCTGAGATCTGCACTGAAACAGTGAGAAACAAACTTTACCAAACTGGGAAGATATAGGATTCTGCTTTCTTTCTCTACTCCTGCCAGATCTGTCCCTTATCTGACACCTCCCCCTTTTGCTGGAATTCCCTCACCAGCGCCCCTCCTGGTACCTGGCACCCCACAGTGGCCTGGGTCCTTCCATCGCAGCAAACCCACAGTGGACCACAACTGCTATTCTGTGTGTGTCCGCTCTAGACACTAAAGACGATTTTTTCGTTTCAGGACAAAAGAGAGCACTTGGTTAAGGTGTGATATAATTGCTTCATGAGAGAGTCTGCCCTGAGAAGATCTTTCTGGCTTTTCTGAAGTGGGATGTGTGCTTATTTGCATCTGTGCCACATGTTAACCTCCCGAGGGCCCTGTTCTGCCAACGAGAGGACAAGTCGCTGTTGTTTTGCCCTCATGCCTGAGGAAAGCTCCCCATTTCTCTGTACCGTTGTCATAGTAACGAAAACAGTTGTTTTTTTTTAAATAGGGAAGGAATCTCTCTGGGCACTTGGGAACTTAGTAAAGTGAGAACATAAGTAAGCCTCAATTATAGATGCTGGCATAAATAGCGAGTTATTAATAGTCATAGCATGGTTGAAATCTGTAGGTGAAGTTTACTGTCTCTGGGCGGGGGGCTTTGGGGGACAAAGAGGGAGAGGGCAGGACCAGTGAATGGGCTCTAATCTTCACTCTAGTTGCACAGAGTCTTCCATAAACACCAGATTGTCCTGCAAGCTCAGAACTCAGTTTTCCCCACTATATAACCTTAGAAGAGGCTACACTCCTCCAACCTCCTCAAAGGATTGAAAAGACAGACCCAGCTCAGGAGTCTGCCAGGAATCCGTCACACAGCTGTGGATCTGTGCAAAAATTTTTTGTAAAAAAGTTTTACTTTCAGCTTTTATCCGATCTTAGAGTCGATCTTCTTAAAATAATTTAAAGGGCCATATCATTTCTGTATGGTATCTTAAATGGAAAGGTATTGATGTATTATTTTTAAATGATGCTCTGTTTTCTTATCATTTCTTATGTTTATAGACAAATGAGAATTTACCAAAATTTATTAGGATTTGTGGAGGCAATTTCTAAAGATCAAGGACACATAAGAGATTATTCTTTTTTTCTGGTCCCAGAACACCAATTTCTGAGCCTGAATGCAGCACAATGTGTTTTATAATGATACACTTTGGGAGGAAATGTAAAATGATATGGCCACTGTGGAAAGCAGTATGATGGTTATTCAAAAATTTAATATAGAATTACCATATAATCTATCAGATAGTATTATCAATTCCACTTCTGGGGATATATCCAAGGCATTGAAAGCAGAAACTCAGCCGAAACCGGTTTGGCTCAGTGGATAGAGCATCAGCCTGTGGACTGAAAGGTCCCAGGTTCGATTCCGGTCAAGGGCATGTACCTTGGTTGCGGGAACATCCCCAGTACAGGGTGTACAAGAGGCAGCTGATTGATGATTCTCTTTCATCGATGTTTCTAACTCTCTATCCCTCTTTCTTCCTCTCTGTAAGAAATCAATAAAATGTATTTTTTTTAAAAGCAGAAACTCAAACAGATATTTGTACATCAGTGTTCAATGACAGCATTATTCCTATAAGTTTGACTATTTAAATGACTGTTTCTTCTGGTTGACCTTTAAAAGAATTTTTTTTTATTGGTTTCAGAGAGAAAGGAAAAGGGAGAGAGAAATAGAAACATCAATGATGAGAGGGAATCATTGATTGGTTGTCTCCTGCACACCTCACACTGGGAACTGAACCCACAACCCGGGCATGTGCCCCGACTGGAAATCGAACCCTGAACTCCTGGCTCATAGGTCAGCACTCAACCTCTGAACCCCGACAGCCGGGCTAGAGTTTCTTTCTCATAAACAGGGTCAATATTCAGTTTCAGGACTTCTTTCTGGGCGGCAGGGGGTCCAGGGGAGCCTACGTAATGCCTTCTGGCAGCCTTCTCTTCCTACTCTGGTGAAGAGTAAGTCACCTCTCGTGCCCCTTGGCTTCTGTTCTCTAGTGCAATTCTAATGGTCGCTGGCCTCATGTGGTCTGTCCCTGGGTGTCCCCTGGATGTAGGTGATGCACAGGGTTTGTCTTCAGGCTTTGCTGGAGGCCCTGCTCTCACAGGTGCTGCTTAGGATGGAGACTCTCAGTGCCCCGTCCTGGCTGTCCACCTGCATCCTCTGATGTGGCCTCTCACTCCTGCAGCCCAGGCAGAGGGCCAGCAGAAACTTCTGGATTTCTCACATCCTGGGGGAGTAGGAACCTCCTGCTCCAGCCCTGTGTGTTGCTGTGTCTACCCACTCCACTGCCCCACGACCTTTCCTTCCAACGTTTAAAATGGAAAGTTGGCACAGTCTGTTTTTTGCTTTCAGCTGTGCCCTCAGCTTTCCTGGAGTTTTGTCACCTCTCTACCCACCTTTTGCTACCTGCAGGTTCCTGGGATGGGAATGGGCCTGACAGAACCCTCCCCCAGTCTCGTCACACCCACTGTCCCCCTCGGAGATTCTCTCAACCTCCTGAGGGCCTGGGCCCTGACGATGGCAGAGACTTCCTTTACCTCTAGCCCCCCACCCTTGCTCACTGTGCTCCTGGGAGCCCTAGGTTAAGGCCATCAAACTTTGGAAATTAGACTTCCTTCTCTGTTAAAAAGGCACATTTATGATCTCACTGTGGAACTGATATAAAACTCTCATTTGAGGTTCTAAGTGCAGCATGGATTTCTTGGTGTTTACTACCTCACATCTTTGCCGTGATGGCTACTGATTCAATGGGTGGGGGAAACAGAGCACCATGATTTCCGAGTGAGGAAACTACCACTCCTCTGAAAATATCTTTTCCCCAGTCCCTGATTAGCACCCAACGCCCCTGCCTAAATCTGGTAGGATTACATTCAGCAACTGTAAATGACCCACCACCCAAGCCCTGGCTAGGATTAATAAAACACTTGCAGACCCTGGTCGGAGGTTCTCATCCTTGGGTGCACTTCAGGGTCTCCCGGAAGCTTTAGAGAAACACCAAGGCCTGGATTGGGATCACAGCAAGGCTCAGGTTTAATTGGTTTGGGTGTGGCCTGGATTGTTTTCTTTTCTAAATTCCCCAAGTCAGTGGTCAGCAAACTCATTAGTCAACAGAGCCAAATATCAACAGTACAACAATTGAAATTTCTTTGGAGAGCCAAATTTTTTAAGCTTAAACTTCTTCTAACACCACTTCTTCAAAATAGACTCACGTAGGCCGTGGTGTTTTGTGGAAGAGCCACACTCAAGGGATCAAAGAGCCGCATGTGGCTTGTGAGCCGCAGTTTGCCAACCACGGCCCCGAGTGATTATAATGTGCAGCCAAAGTAGAAAGCCCTGTGCTACCTCTCAGCTTAGTAAATAAACCGCTAACTTGAGTGTAGAAATCACATCTAAGTTGTAGGTGCGCAAATGGACACTAGCATAGGTGGTTATTACTGCTATTTCTAATATTGATAGCAAGTTGGGGGGTTATTTTTTTCCATCATAAAGACTTTTCTTGAAACATGGACATTTTTCATGATTGCTGCATTTTTCAGTTATGATCTTACTACTGTCACAGCCTTCTATGTGTATTTATATGGGTAGCACATGACTCACTTCAGAGTCTTTTTTTGTGGGAGCAGACTCTCCTGCATTAGGGCAGTGGCTGCACTCGGGAATCATCTAGCGTGGTCCTCCAACTTGGCTATGCATCATAATCGGCAGGGACATTGTATCTATCTATCTATCTATCTATCTATCTATTTATTTTAAATATATTTTATTGATTTTTACAGAGAGGAAGGGAGAGGGATAGAGAGTTAGAAACATCGATGAGAGAGAAACATCGATCAGCTGCTTCCTGGTGCCCGCAACCAAGGTACATGCCCCTGACCGGAATCGAACCTGGGACCCTTGAGTCCACAGGCCGACGCTCTGTCCACTGAGCCAAACCGGGTAGGGCTTGGCAGGGAGATTTTAGAAGTCCCAGAGCCTAGACCTCACTGCTGACTAATGCCATCACCCTTCCTTAGGTGGGGGCTTTAGGGTCAATATATTAGAAAACTCTCCAAGTGATTGCAATTTGCCCTCAAGTTTGAGTTTCTCAAACTTTCAAGTGATAAGCATCCCCTGGGGTTCCACATATGTTAATGTGCAGGTTCTGCTTCAGTGGGGCTGGGGCGGGGCCTCAGATTCGGCATTCTGACAGGCTCCCACGGGAGTGGAGCTGCTCCCGTGAGAGATGGGAGATGCTCACAGGAGAACAGATAAGAGACCAGTGATTCTGCTGGTCTGCAGCAGCACCTCTCTTGAGTGGCAAGGACCTAGAGAGCTTCAAAACAAAACAAAAGCACAGAGCCTGGGCCCTGTTACCAGTGGATGGAATTTTATTGCAGTGAGTGGGGTCCAGAATTGAACACCAGTTTTTAACAGCTTCCTACCTAGGATGGTTATATAGATTTTCCCAGGTTGGGAGCCCCTGCAGCACTGGGGACTAGCTCTGCCTCTGTTTTATGTAAATGGTTAATAAGTGGCATCAGAGAGAGGAAAAAGGGGCCCCCTCCAGCCAGAAGAACCTCCTGGGCCTGCTGAGGGATGTCTTGTCTAAAAAAGGCCCCCCTCTGTGGGGAGAACTCACCATCAGGTGGCCAGATTTTTTTCAACTCATCTTAAGCCCCTGTTTTGCATATTGTTTGAATATATTTACATGTTGACTCAAAATATGTAAGATAACATAAAATAAGTTAGAGCTTGTCGCCTACTGCAGTTGTGTTCATACACAGTAGTCAGTGCTGAACACACTCAAGTAGGGAACAGATTTTAATGCAGCTGGGCATGGGGGAAGGAGAAGGCTCACCAGCAGCACGTGGAGGAGGGGTTGCCCAGTGACAGCCCCTCCCGGACCTCAGAGTCTGCAACAGAACCTGAAGCCTGACCCTCTCTACACCTTTCTTCTTATTATTATTCCAGTTTTGCCACCTTTGGTCTCTTTCCCCCTCATGCTTCATCATGTATGGTCTTTAGCCTTCCTGACCTGGCTTGCAGGCCATCCTTTGCCTGTTCCTCTCTGGACCTCCTGGGCATGTCCTGTTTCTTTTATGCTGCTTCCCCACGGTGCTCAGCACAGTGTGGGTCAGGGCCACTGTGTACAGTTGTGCGGGGTGGGGCACCAACAAAGGGACATGAGGAGTAGGGGCTGAGTTTCAGCTCATCTCCATTCACCAAAGCATGCCGCCTCAGGAGCAGTATGTTACCTGCTGGAAGGCACAAGGGCCACCTTTTTCTAATTTGTACAAAGGTACCTGGCACGTGTGCTAGTGCAGGTCGCTCAATGGATGCTTACTGAGCAAGTGCTCTCAGAATGAATGGATGACTGACTGACTGAATGAGTGAACGAACATTTGTAATAACAAAGTGGAGGCAATTGGTTGTTTGCTGAGGCTGACCAGCAGCCCCCGAACAACCAATGAACAGATTACTCCAACACAGTTTCACTGTGAAAGAGAGAGCTAAGGGGTTGCCTGGCTCAAGGGACCCTTAATTGCCTGCCTCGTTAGCCTTTTTATTATAATAGTTTGAGATAAAGCTTATCTTTTAGATACAATCAGCAAGGTAAGTAATATTGGAAGGACACGTGTGTTTGTAATGTCCTTTAAGCAAGACACCCAAAGGATTAAGCATAAGGATTCCAGTAAACACCCGGGGGTCTGCACATGCACAGACTTGTTTGGAAAGGTCAGAGAATAATTAGGGGCACCATCTTCAACACTTCCCTAAGTCTCCCTAAGTAGGAATTCCGATAAACTGGCGGCCTTCCACATACATTCCTTTGCTCAGAATGTTCTCCTTACAAACTTTCCAACCACGTCTCGTGTGCTCAACAGTTGTTACACATGTGGTTACTACAAATCCTGATGAGAAGTGACTTTACACCAATCATTTTTCTGGAAATAAAACTTCCATTTCTTCTAATAGCATTTTTGCTATTTTTAAGGAAATGTTTATTGAAAATTCTGCTTTTCAGTGTGAATGATAAGTGAAATATGATTGTTGCTGCTACATCATTATATTTCCTTCCTTTAAAAAATATAAGTCATATATTTTCAATCAGTGCAAAATGATGACAGATATTTCAGGCATTCTTAATTAGCAGACCAATATTTTATATTAATAAAAATGTCTTCTAAAACATGTACACTTTAAAAATCCATCTATATCTCAACAAACTTTACATAGCACAATGCTTATTTGTGAAAAAATAAGACACAGACTCAAAATTTAGAGTTTATAAGGGTTGGCAGCAAGGAGGAATGAGGGGTCCACACCGCATCAGGAGGCCGTAGAGAGATAGGGTTTTTCTTGAGATTCATCATTGGAAGGCACACTAATCTTGGCAAAATGCTACAACCAGTCAAAGCAGTTGGTGGCATTAACTTAGGTAACTACCAAATAGAGCTTTGGTGAAGAGTCAAGCCGACCTGGTTTTGGATAGGATGCTATTGGTTACCCAGGAGAGTAAACGTCATTACCAGTTCACTGGGCTTTACCCTCTCCCTGCCTGGAGTCTTCATGGCATTCAGCCCTGTGTGGGAAGGCCGGCTTCCTGATGCGTGACAGGGCTTAGAAGAGTCCGGTGCTTATTTTGATGTTCTTCTATCACCATCTTGAAATTCCAAATAGATTTTGAACAAGGGCTCCATATTTTGATTTTATACTGGGCACTTCAAATTATGTAACTAGTCTTACCCTGATTCTAAAAGCTGATTTCACCTTCTTTGTAATATACTTATTTATCAAATTTTGTGCACTGGGGTGGGGGAGAGGGAGAGTCCCTCAGCTCGGTCTGCACCCTCTCCCATCTGGGACCCCTCTCACAATCCAGGACTGCTGGCTCCCAACTGCTCACCTGCCTGCCTTCCTGATTGCCCCTAACCGCTTCTGCCTGCCAGCCTGATCACCCCCTAACCACTCCCATGCCAGCCTGATTGATGTCTAAGTGCTCCCCTGCCATCCTGTTTGCCCCCAATTTCCCTCCTCTGCTGGCCTGGTCACCCCTAACTGCCCTCCCCTGAAGGGTTGATCACTTCCAACTGCCCTCTAGTGTAGGCCTGGTGCCTCCCAACTCCCCTTCCCTGCTAGCCATCTTGTGGTGGCCATCTTGTGTCCACATGGGGGCAGGATCTTTGACCACATGGGGGCAGCCATCTTGTGTGTTGGAGTGATGGTCAATCTGCATATTACTCTTTTATTAGATAGGATAGAGGCCTGATGCATGGGTGGGGGCCAACTGGTTTGCCCTGAAGAGTGTCCCAGATCAGGGTGGGGGTTCCCTTGGGGTGTGGGGCAGCCTGGGCGAGTGGCCTGTGGTGGTTTGCAGGCCAGCCACATGCCCTGGCGACCCAAGCGGAGGTCCTGTTATCTGGAATTTATTTACCTTCTACAATTGAAACTTTATATCCTGGAGCAGAGCCAAGCCTCCTGTTTGCTCCATGGCCAGCAGCCATTTCTGTTGGAATTTATGTATCTTCTATAATTGAAACTTTGTAGGCTTAGGCTAGCAAGGGGCAGGTGGAAAGCTTGGCTTCCTCCATTGCCTGGGAAACCCAAGCCTCCCTCCTGCTCTTTGTGGCTATAGCCATCTTGGTTAGGTTTATTTGCATACTCGCTCTGATTGGATTGTGGGCGTGGCTTGTGGGTGTAGCAGAGTGGTGGTTAATTTGCATATTACTCTTTTATTATGTAGGATTATGGGATAAAAACTTGGTTTTCCCAGGATCAACTAGGGACCAGGGGAGTGGGAGGGGTAAGGGCTACGGTGAGCCATTGGAGCTTCTGGCCAATTCCTCTTATTTCCTCAGGAGGCCAGACTGAGCACAGTAGGAAAAGGAAGGAGAGCGAAGTGTCTAGGAGCAGGCGGGGGCTATTGACAGCTAGAGTTTCTCCATTAAGAACAACAGCAGCTGCTACTACTCTTGCTACGCCCACCACACACAAGGAGCTAATATCTGCCAGGCTCTCGCTAAGTGCTTCATGTGCATTAGTTCCTCTTTCTTAATCCTCTTCACATCCTGCAAAATGAGTATTTTTATAAATGAAGATACTGAAGTTTCTAGTAATTAAATTGCCTGCAATTATAGAGCTAGTAATGGTCTTTTCTCATTAACTGTCCTTTCTACTCTAGAAGTGGCCACCTATCCTTTGTTGTTAAAATTGAACTTGAATCGTTTATTTGTCTACTAGAAAAGACTCAGGCTTACATAGGTTATATTCTATTTTTTTATTTTTCATATAATTGTAGATAGTGTTGTTATTTAGGAACTTTTGGATATACTACAGATGTCTTCCCTTTTTCTCTACAGATATCTGGACAGCATACTAATACTAGAAGTGTTTTCCCAAGAAGAAATAAGTACACTCCTTTTCTCAGAAAATTGTGCCACTAAAACAGTGTTATATATTAGTAAACCTCAGCCCAAATTACATTTTGTTTCTTGGTTATTTCTGTCATTATTGTTTTCCTCCTTGTTATGTGCGATTGTCTCCTGCCATAATTAAAACAGGGTATCCATATTTTCTATTCTAATTTTGAATTAAAGTGAGGTTTTTTAAAAACTTGTAAATAAACTGTATTCTGGACTAATCCCAATCCTGTCTCCTGCAGGGAAGCTTCTCTGGCGGCTGATGTGCCCAGGCTTGGCTATAGTTCCTCAGCCAATCACAAGTATATTCCCCGGAGGGCAGTGCTCTACGTACCTGGAAACGATGAAAAGAAAATAAAGAAGATTCCATCCCTGAATGTAGATTGTGCGGTGCTCGACTGTGAGGATGGCGTGGCCATGAACAAAAAGGTAATGGCGTAATTTTTTATTATTATTATTATTATTATTATTATTGCTAAGGATGGGAAAAGCAAATGGATTGAAATGTGGTGCTCTCCTGGGAACATTGGCTCGCTTATTTGGAAAGGTTCGACTGCTCTCCCCTTCTGCTGGTGACTAATCTATCCTTGACTCAGCCCTTGTATGAGTTCTGAATGTGCGCGTCTCTCTTCTCCAAGAGAGAGGAAGAATCATGACCTTCAGGACATCCAGCTATGTGCGTGTAAAAAGAAATAGTCACAATCCTTTTTTGCCCCTGATATTTGCTAGTTTGGATAAGTGACTTATTTTTAGAAATGTAGCATAAATTTTTCAGGCCAGTAAGAAGTAATTTGTTTGTTTGTTTGTTTGTTTGTTTGTTTGTTTGTTTATTGTTACTGCCAGGTATATTAAGTAGTGGTCTTATCTCTTATGGGGAAAAGTGCCAAGAAAATAAAGGAGAGTTTCTACAGATAAGTCACCATTTTCTCTACTTACCGTATTTGCCGGCATATAAGACGATTTTTTGGCCCTGAAAAATATGCCTCCAAGTGGGGGGTAGTCTTATACGGCGAGTATATAACAAACTCTGTATTTTGAGTGGAAATGTTAGGGGGTCGTCTTATACACCCAGTCGTCTTATACGCCGGCAAATACGTATTTTTCAGGGCCAAAAAATCGTCTTATATGCCGGCAAATACGGTATTTAAAGGGAAACTGTGCATAGAACTTAGGGTTGCAGCTTTTGGCTGATTTACACATGGCCTGGCCAGAGAAATGAGACTCAGAAAACATACAATTGTAAACAGGTACAAAAGATTCTTGCTAGATGGTGGCATTGTGGGGGCTTTTGATTCATTTTGATTGGCTTAGCTTCATTTTCCAGGTTTTTATAATGAACATGGATTTTCTTTTTCAATAATTAGGTGAAATATGTAAATCATTACAACAATAATGTTTGCATTGGACTTTCTTTGTTAAAAGCTTGCTTTCACTTGACGTTTATCTAGTCCCTACACAGTGAGGTTGGGCTGGGAATGGATTGCGGGGCTGGGGGCAGAGGAGCCAACCATCTCAGTATATGCCTATTGGGATAGTTTCTTGCCTTGGGTGAATAGCACGGCTGTACTGTACAACTTGCTTTTTTTTAAAAAAAATTATTTTTGATTGAATTAATTGGAGTGACATTGTTTTGTTTTGTTGTTTTTTAAATATATTTTATTGATTTTTCCACAGAGAGGAAGGGAGAGGGATAGAGAGTTAGAAATGTTGATGAGAGAGAAACATCGGTCAGCTGCCTCCTGCACACCCCCTACTGGGGATGTGCCCGCAACCAATGTACATGCCCTTGATCGGAATTGAACCTGGGACCTTTCAGTCCGCAGGCTGACGCTCCATCCACTGAGCCAAACCGGTTTCGGCACAACTTTCTTTCTTTTTTTTTTCTTTTTTTTTTAATATATTTTATTGATATTTTACTGAGAGGAAGGCAGAGAGATAGAGAGCTAGAAACGTCGATGAGAGAGAAACATCAACCAGCTGCCTCTTGCACACCCCCTACTGGGGATGTGCCCGCAACCAATATACATGCCCCTGACCAGAATCGAACCTGGGACCTTACAGTCCGCAGACCGACGCTCTACCACTGAGCCAAACCGGTTTCGGCTCGGCACAACTTTCTTGATTGATTGCTTTTCTTGGAGATTCTAGCAAACAAATATTTGCTTTAATTTTTTAAGAAAGTTAATTTCTGCCGAGACCCGTTTGGCTCAGTGGTAGAGCGTCAGTCTGCGGACTGAAATGTCCCGGGTTCGATTCCGGTCAAGGGCATGTACCTTGGTTGTGGGCACATCCCCAGTGGGGAGTGTGCAGGAGGCAGCTGGTCGATGTTTCTCTCTCATGGACATTTCTAGCTCTCTATCTCTCTCCCTTCCTCTCCGTAAAATATCAATAAAATAAATTTTAAAAAAAGAAAGTTATTTTCTAGCATCTTCCTAATACTTTTCCAAGTATTTGGGAAAGGCTTAGAATAAGCATGTGGAATTTAAATGTCTACTCAAGATCTTTGACATGCACTAAGGAAAATACAGTTAATCTTATATGTGCCAGAGATTAAGGTAAATCAGCCTTTTCTCGAAGGACATAATGTGTCTCCAGCATGCTCCCTTCCAAAACTCATGTAGTACCACTAAGTTGAAATGCTATACTGTAATTCCAATTCTATGTGACCTAGGGCAATTAACTTTACTACTTTGCCTCAATTTCTTATCTATACTCTGGGATAATAAAATCTTCTTTGTCAGGGACAGGGTTTATTAGGAGGGAAAAAAATGTGATAAAATGCCTCTGAGTAGCTTGATTTCCTACAGGAAATAGATTAGATAAATCCTGCAGTAATCATGATTAGAGGGGAATTTATTTTGCTTGTAGCACAGTGAGGCATTCAGTGCCCTCATAAACTTCTAATTACATTTCTTCACATGTCTTGAGGCCATCTTTTCATACCCACCTGAGGATGTGTCCTGCCATCCAGATGAGTTGGAAATGTGACATGGTATTGCCTCTCATTTCTTTTCTGTTCATCTGTGTTCTTAAGCTCATTCTTGTACCCAGAGCTCATTCTTTTTTTATACATTTTTTAAATTGATTTTAGAGAGAAGAGAGAGAGAGAGAGAGAAACATCAATGGTAAGAGAGAATCATTGATTGGATGCACTGGGGATCGAGCCTGCAACCCGGAGATGTGCCCTTGATCGAACCTGGTACCCTTCAGTTCGTAGGCTGACACTCCATCCAACACTGAGCCAAACCAGCTAGGATCAGAGCTCATTCTTATATCTGGAACCTAAGGAGGGGAAGGGGAGAAAAGAGTTTATGATGGACAAACCATGCCTGCCCTCTTGGCATCTGTGTCTTCATCAGGACACTCCGATTCTCCTAATACACTTAAACTTCACATTAATTAACAGACACACTGCTTTATGTGTGGTGAGCTTTTTTTTTTTTTTAAGAGAAGTTCTTTTAAAAATATATATATTTTATTGATTTCAGAGAGGAAGGGAGCAGGAGAGATAGAAACATCACTGATGAGAGAGAATCATTGATCAGCTGCTTCCTGCACGCCCCGCATTGGGGATTGAGCCAGCAACCTGAGTATATGCCCTTGGCTGTAATCGAACCTGGGATCCTTCAGTCTGCAGGCCGATACTCTATCTACTGAGCCAAACTGGCTAGGGCTGCACACTGAGCTTTTAATCAACTAAATTTCCCTTTCTTATCCACAGAAAGTTCTGGCAAATCAGACTAGTATTACAAAATAATAAATAAATAAATAAATAATTTTACCCCCCATTAAAATCTCTATCTAGGATTTAATTTTATCTCTTGAATTTCATTTCATAGCCCTAGCCTGAAATACAGTTAAGGTCTTTGTGGATTTTTATTTCATCATCCAACATTTATATTATCTGAGTATTTGACCAGTACGTATACTGTATGAAATTTTAGCAACTTTCTGATGAAAACGTTGAAGAGGTTGGAGCCAGGTCCTGCACAAACATGGCACTAGGAAATTCTGTTGCAGTTTGTTTACCAAGCATCTATATAGTGCTGACTAAATGCCAGGCACTGTTCTAAGGGCTTTTTGCATAACAACCCAATGAGGTGGTGGTATGTTCTTTCTACAGATAAGGAAACTGAGGCATGGAGAGGACAACACCACTCTCCTAAAACTCAGTCTTTTCACAAGGATATTATAAGAGATTTTTATCTAGTGTCATTTCAAAATGAAGATCTTCCCTACACACCTTTTAGGAACACTTCCTCCCCACACACCTTTGTGTCGCCGGAAAAACGAGGTTAGCTAAATGAGACTTGACCTTGAAAAACCACGTCAGTACTTAGTTACCACCTTCTTTTGGAAATGTAGAGACACAAAACTGGTAATAGGTACCATTTGCTGAGTGTTTTCTGAACATATTTAATACTTTCTATTTTATTTCATTGAATATTCACAGAAAAGTTTTGAAATACGCCCAAGATCACAGTGCCAGTAAATGGCAGAATTATATCTCCTAGAATTTTTGCCAATAGTCAGCCTCAAGTTTATCTGTCAGCAAATTCCATAGCTAACCTTTCCCCCCTTTCTTAAAAGGTCTTTATTTATTTTTTTTGTCATCTTTTGGTGCTCCTTGGATTTTCAAAGATTATGACAGGAATTCTGTGTTCATATTTACAAATTCTTTCAGCATCCTGGGACTATAATTCATTTAGATCTGGGATTTCAATTCATTTGAAATGTCTAGATATGTCTGACACTTCTCACATTATTTTTCTGTCTTGAAGTCACCTCTTAATCATCTTTCTTATTTAAGTATTATTTTTTAAAATATTTTTTATTGATTTTAGTGAGAGGGGGGAGAGAGAAATATTGATCAGTTGCCTCCAGCATGCACCCAACTAGGGACCAAACCCGAAACCCCGGGCGTGTGCCCTGACCAATAGTGGAACTGACAACCCTTCAGTGCACCAGGCAACACTCAACCATCTGAGCCACACTGGCCAGATGGAGGAGGCAGAATATAAACCACTTCAGTGTTCTTATTTCTTATGAAACACATGTTAAACCTCTCATTTCAGATGATCTAGTTATACATATAGTTTTGCTAAACTGAACTATTATTGCGTAGTTCAACTTTCTTGATATTATTAAAATGTAGTCACTTCATTTTATATTTCATTTTATTTTTTAAAATTTATTTATTGATTTGAGAGAGAGAGAGAGAGGAAGGGAGAGAGAAACACCAATTTGTTGCTCCACTTACTTATGCACTCATTGGTTGCTTCTTGTATGTACCCTGACTGGGGGCTTAAACCCACAACCTTGCTTTCTCAGGGATCGAACACACAACCTTGGCACATTGAGACAATGCTCCATATCTCATTTTATTAATAAACTAACCCAGTATTTCATTTGACTGACTCTGTGTAGTATGGGCTTGTAATGAAAACAATAGGAGTTTTCAGAGCAGTGTCTAAGTATATAATACCTTCCAGCAGGCTCTAATCCTGATCTGCTAATCCAATTTGTGCTTAAGCAGCTCCTTCATGTCCAGGAAGGCACTACCACTCACCTTCCCAGGTATGGGTGATGAAAAGACTGTCTCCACTTCCCGCTTATCTCCTCCTCCTCGTGGTTAAGTGCCTGAGGAGAAGCAGGCCTGTCTAAGCCCCTGCTTGCTGGGACACAGTGAAAATAAGCCAGGTAATCACGGATTCCTGGTGGACCTCCATGACACTTGGGGGAGGCCAACATGGCAGAAATGGAGTAACTACAAGCAGGATTCCAGGGCTGCTATTTTATTTATTTACTTAAGTATTCATTATTTAAGTTTAAATATGTAAATGTAAACACTCATTAGTTAAATAAGTATATTGAGTACTTACTCAACCAGGCATCATGGCAAGCAGGAGGGCAACAGAGATGGCTGCATGGTCCCTAACCTGGAGGGGTCAAAGGCAGGTGGTGAAAGAGAAAAATAGTAAACAATAGTAAACTCGCAAGACAGGTCTATAAAAATCCATACTTTTTATTATCATTTGATTTTAAGTTTATTTTAATTTCCAGTTTGATCTCTTGGTTGAGCCATGAAATGCATAAGAGTGCTTCCCAAACTCTGTGGTGAAGAGCTAGTTTGGTTATTTTTATTTGTTGTTGTTACTTTGCTTTATTTTTAAAGCATTTCCAATCTATTGTCAGATTATACTTTTGCAAAATCCCCCCAAAAAAGAATTGCTG
The DNA here is from genome assembly GCA_963924515.1 of Vespertilio murinus. Taxonomy (NCBI): domain Eukaryota; kingdom Metazoa; phylum Chordata; class Mammalia; order Chiroptera; family Vespertilionidae; genus Vespertilio; species Vespertilio murinus. Next base: position 36,975,899 of record OZ004707.1, on the reverse strand, counting down.
GAAAATTCAATGCTGCTTGAGTGTCATAGCAATGCCAATTGCTATGGCACTTTATAAATTCACATTTCCATTTTATTCTGATCCTGCAGTGGTGTGGTCATGTCAGAGTTTGTAGGCCAAGAGTGGTCCCAGACTATAGTTTGAGCAGCAGGGACTTAGAATTTCAAAATTTCCGAGTGTATGGCAGATATTTTAATTCATTATTTTGTTACTGACTCCTAGTTCGTTGCATGATGGTTCCCAAATATGATCTGAATGATGCCGTTTTTGGAAATGTCCTGCTGTATGGCCTGTCACAGGAGCCATTTTTGTAAATGTTTCATGAGTGCTTAAGGAGAATGTGTATTTTCTGTTTACTAAAATCAGATTTCTTTATGTTTTCCAGTAGACCAAGCTTGATAATTATATTGTTAAAATATCCAGATCTTTACTGATTTTCATCTGCTTGGTATATCAATTATTGGGCTAGTTGAAATTTACTCTCCAATGGAAAATTTGCCAATTTGTCTCTGTTGTCCTATCAGTTTTTGCTGCTCATAGTTTGAGCCTATATTATTAGGTGTATACAAATTTAGAATTATTGTATCTTCCTGGTATATTGAATCATTATTATTATGCACTGATGCTCTTTATCCCTTCAAAATGCTTTTTGTTTTAAAGTTTGTCTGTGTGGTCTGATATGAATATATCAGCTTTATTTTGATTAGTATTTGCCTAGTATATTGTTTTCAGCCTTTTGCTTTTAACTTTTCTATATATTTGTTTTAAATATGCCTCCTATTGTCTTTAAAAATTTTATATCCATGTGGATAATCTCTATTTTTTAACTGAAACAGTAAACCACTTGGTTTAATGCAATTACTGATAAATTTAAATATACCGTTATATGTTTGTCCTGTTTTCCTCACCTGTTATTCTTTTTCTCATATTTTTTGCCTTTTAAGATTATTTGACTTTTTTTGGTTTCAGAAGCTATGACTATATTTCTAACTTTTATTAATTACCCTTGAAATTTTACCACATATACTTAACAAAGCCTAAAATTAACCTGTATCTTCTTCCTGGACAACACAAGAATTTCAGAAAATTTTAAATCCAATCATCTTCCTTGTAGTTTATGTAATTTTTGCCCAGGATTGTAGTTATCTCTTTTAAACCTATGAATTTTGCATTATTAATATCAATATTTTTATATATAGTAGTTATTTATATTAAACTACATATTTTATCACTTTCTCTGCTTATTATTTCTTCTTGCATCTTCAGGTAACCTTTCTTTCTCCTGATGTGCACCTTTCAGAATTTCCTTGTAGCTAAGGTTTGTTGATAGAAAGCTGTCACAGTTTTTGTTTATTTGAAAATATCTTTACTGTTAGGCTGCATACACAACTCTAGTTTGATAATTATTTTCTCTCAGGACTTGGAAGATAATATTTCATTGTCTTCTGGTTAGTATTGCTGCTATTGAGAACTTCCTTGCCATCTGAAAACTAGGTTACTTGTCTTCTCTTTCTTGGCTGGTTTTTAAGATCTTTGTCTTTGGTGTACTGAAGGTTTACTAAAATATTGACTACAGTTAATTTATTCCTTCTTCCCTCCCTTCTCTTTTTCCTTCTTTTACATAGGATAAGTTACTTTTACTACGTTTGTGGGTTTGTGTCTTTTATCAGCTCTTTAAATTTCCACCCTTAGTACTTTAAATGCTGCTTCTAGTCCATTCTTTCTATATTTTCCTTCAGAGATGCCAGATAGACATATTTAGGAGCTTTTTAGTCTTCTTTGTCTTTTAATATATATATAAAATATATTTTTGTTAATTTCAGAGAGGAAGGAAGACGGAGCGAAAGATAGAAACATCAATGATGAGAGAGAATCATTGATTGGCTGCCTCCTGCATGCTTTCTACTGGGGATTGAGCCTGCAACCCAGGCATGTGCCTTTCACCAGATTTGAACCTGGGACTCTTCAGTCCGCAGGCCAATGCTCTATCCACTGAGCCAAACCGGTTAGGGCTCTTTTAATATATTTTTATATTTTTTGTCTCCTTTCATCTCCGTGCTACATTCTGGATTAGTTCTTCATATCTAAGCAACAATTTTGTCTTTAATCTGTTTAGCCCATCCTCTGGATATACTTTTCATATATGGAAGTTCTGTTTTATTATTTTTCATATCTGTTGAATGTGCAAATTTCGAGATATTTGCATCTCAATTGCTTTGTTGTTCACTGATTTATACTCATTGTATGAACCCATATTGATTGGAATTAATTCTTGGAATTATAAGAGTCTAGGATGGGCCAAAACCGGTTTGGCTCAGTGATAGAGCGTCGGTCTGCGGACTGAAGGGTCCTGGGTTCGATTCCGGTCAAGGGCATGTACCTTGGTTGCGGGCACATCCCTGGTAGAGGGTGTGCAAGAGGCGGCTGGTCGATGTTTCTCTCTCATCGACGTTTCTAGCTCTCTATCTCTCCCGCCCCCCCAAAAAAAAGAAATACCAACTATCAGTGAAGGTTATTGACTCATTATTAATCTTTGGGTAATATGAATGATTTCCAGACACTCCTTGTTTTAAACCATTTAACTCTTGAATTACTCTCTAATACCTTCTTTTATTGATTATGGTATCACATAATTGTCCTTATGCCCCCATTCCCATTCCAACCCCCCCCACACACACACATGCCCTCACACCTCTTTCCCCCCCCCCCCACTGCCCATGGCCACCGGGTAGGCCCATGTATATGCACACAAGTCCTCTGGTTGATCTCTTCCCCCCACTCTCTAATACCTTTATGTGCCACTCACATGGAAGATCCTTTTCTACCCTGTGAACAATATTCGCTTTAATTTGTGCTCTCTTGTTTGACTTGATTTTGAGCATGTGCGCTCGGACACACACACACACACACACACACACACACACGACACTAAAGCGCCATTTGTACTTACCATATGCACACGCAAATCCATTTGGCTAAATGTTAAATACCTCAGTGCTGTCACTTTGAAATAAATTAGTAGACTAGCGAGGTGTACTCTCCCCACAGGGAGAAAGCCAACTGACGGGCAATGAATGTTTAAATGTATACAGGGGCGTGAGGAGCTAACTCTTCTTCAATAGGGGTGTGAAATTAGGATGGGAGGGCTCCTCTCCCAGGGGCCTTGCCTTTATTAAAAGACTTGAGAGCTTAGGATATTTCTTCAATAGGAATTGGGGTATCTGTGAGTCTTTTTGGAACAGTATGGAAAGCTGAACTGTGCTTAGCAACTCTGCAAGGTCTTTTTGATCCTTAAAGGTTTGGATATAAAAACCTATCCAGGTTTTCATAAAAGTAGTAAAGTATTTTCAGTCTTTTGTCAATCTCTTCATATCCTTAAATAACCTGTCCCCTTTTGTGGATTAATTGGGGTTTTTTTTAAAACCCAGAAAACAAAATACCCTCCACCTATCCTCATTGTTTTAGTCTTTAAAGCAAGCATCTTCTTAATGCAAGAATTAAAATATCTCTATTAGGGTCATAATAGTCAGCAATTTCCCCTTGATGAGCTCAACAAAAATCTCTTTACAAAGAGATGCAGACTTCAAATTGTCAGTTATTTCTTTTCCTGCAATTCCTAGGAATCCAATTAAGTAAGGCTGAGTATGATCTCTGATATGAAATACCTGACTACGGAACGCCCAGCCATAGGCAATGACAATGAAACAGATCTTTCGGCTCCATCCAGTTCGAAATTAGGATTGTAAGAAAGGAACCCAGCTTTAATGAACTGCAACTTTATAAAACTGGGAACTGCAGCCATTTCCTCTGAAATGAAGTAAGAAATAGCTTGGAGACTATAGCGAAAATCATTCAACTTATTCCAAGTTTAGCTACCAATTAAAACCTCTTAAAAAACAAACAAACAAACAAACAAACAGGAAACTATAGGTGATTTTCACAAAATGAGCCCAAGAGGTTGCAGTTTGCTAAATTTCTGTGACTAAAAAGAACAAGGACACGTAGCCGCCACCAAAATAAAGAGGTGAGAGCAGAAAATCTTGCAGAGTAGCATACTTGATACCAAAGAATAGTGTTTTATTTCAAGTTTTCTTACTTTAGAGGCCACACTTCAAAATGAAGAATTAGACACTACCATGTTTTCAATAATAAATAGATGGAAATATTTTAGGGCATAATGTGACATTTTTATGTAGAGAGATAACCAAAAAATAATAATATTACACTTTTACCATGTATTTTAACTATAGCAGAGCTTCTCAGGTTGGTGATGGAGGTGGTGGTATTGGTTTAATTTCTACTATAGATATGCTGTCTATTTCAAATATATTTTTTACAATGTTCTCCATACGATGCAATTGTGCTAACCATTGGTTAGAAATTAACCTCCAAAATTTAGCGGTTGGGCCCTGAATTTCCAGCTAATGTAGTCTAAGAAGCAGTGTGTTCTTTGGCAAATAATTGATTAGCTCCAGATAACTAAACCAAAAATATCTTCCTAGACATCTTATCTGAAGAGCAAAAGCCTAGTGAGAAAGATGATCCAGCGAGCTGGCCTGAGGTGAAAGTGGGTTTTCCAAAGACTTCCCAAGTTTTTTCAATTGAGAATTGGGCCCCAAAAGGTTATTTCCCTAAGTCTGTCATCCATATTGTCCAATCTCCCTTTCCTAGTAGCAGGAGAAGGTTGATGGTCTGGCCCAACTGATGCAGAGTTTGCAGGGAAGAGGGAGTGTCAAGAGGTTCTCGTTCCTGAAGCTGTGATGGATAGATGCATGTGGGAAGGCAAAGTAGACAAAGCCAATGAGTGAAAAAACAAAACCAAAAAATTCTTCCAAATAGGGTTTCAGAGCAGAGGGAGCCTAAAGTAGGTATGTAAAACCCAACTCTGGAGTCAAGACATGAGTGAGTCAGGGAAAACCAGATCAAGCATTCCCATTGATCCGGGCAGTCATGGCGCTCTGGGTGGGAGACACAACTGGGCTTTCTCCATGTTTCCCCCAGAGACAAATTACAACTTTGAGAGTCAGAGGAGGGACATGCATAATCACACCTCCCTCCTGCGTTGTCTGGAAGATGACAGCCTCCTTGAATTTTGGCTCATTTCTGGGCTGAAGGCAGTTTCCCACATTTTATCCCCCTGCTGCACTTCCTATGTGGACAGGGACTAAGAGCTGACCATGGTGCTGAAAGGTGCAAGACTTAAAGACCATTTAGTGAGTACTGGTACTTAGGTGTGGCAGCACTATCTGCAGTTTAGCTTTCTGCAATTTCAGTTACCTGGGATCAACCACAGTCCAAAAATGTTCAGTGGAAAATTCCAGAAATTAACAATTCATAAGATTGTTAATTGTTAAGTGACTGGTCCACCTACTCCATCATAACAGGATCACACCTTACTGTAATGACCTGTTCCACATCTGCTTCCCTGTTATACCGTCAGCTTTGTGAAAAGGGTACCATTGTATCCCCAACACCTTACCATAGTGCACGCTACATAGTAGGTACTTAGTAAACTTTTGATGAATAAAGGAGTTACACATAATTTATATTACATGTATTATTTCAATATTAATAGAGGCACCATAAATCTGCTAAATCGGGGGAAAATAGAAGCATGTGGAAATGATAGTTCTTTAGTATTTCATATTTGTAATGCCCCGTCTCAGGATTTACATGAAGTTCAGAGTGCACCTTAATCTTTCACAGATGCATCTGTACAGACAAAATGGAACAAAGAACTAAGGTCATTTGGACAATATGAATGCCTAAACCTGTGTATGATTGAATTATTGTTAATTATTATGAGGTTTTAAATCTTATCCTGTGTTTTAGATTCGGGTCTTATGTCAGGAAGATCGCTCCATTGACATGAAAACAATTCTGAGCATCTCTTTCAGAGGGTGTGCAGCATTCTGTGATAACAGAGCTTGTCGTGGTAATTATAGCACATTCCAATCAAACTTTCCATTTTGGAGCTGAGATTACTGCCTATTTGTTGTTTGATTTTAGTCAAGCCGTGTTTTTGTTGTGTTGTGTTAACATGTAGAAGATTCCCATATCTACCATGTTAACTCTTTTCCAGCGTGTGTGTGTGTGTGTGTGTGTGTGTGTGTGTGTGTGTGTGTGTTTTGAAACAACACTCCCCAGCTGAGATCTTGGAGTACTGGCCTATTTTGACAGGTCCTCTTAGTCCATGTATCACCAAGCTCGTTCCCTGCCAACATGTTTCACATGGTTCTGTGGACATGTGTAGTGTGCCTGTGCAACTTGCAAACACCCATACATTATTACAATAATAATTGGGTTTTGTGATGCAACTGGAACTCAGTACTACCAAGCTGCCAGCATTTCCTTTTGGCTACCAGTCCTAGGCAGGAAAATTATAGGCTAACTGTCTTCCTGTTTATTGATAAACAAAATGGCCAGCCCAGCAATGGAGCCTGATTAGCAGTTTGCACCCTTGGTGAAAGGATAAACAGAACCCTACTGTTTTCTGTGTTTGACGGCAATTTGCATCTTTAAAGAAGTTGGACTGCCCCGAGATTCATGTTCAACTTCATAGTGCTTGGAGATTCTTTGATATGTTGCATGTCAGCCTCCTTGTTTTCCCCTCCTTCATCTTGAAACAGTACTTGCCAGCATCTCTCTGCTCCCATCTGGCCTACCATAAGCTTCCCGATAGTCACCTGTCTGAAGGAGGAAGGGTGGGAGGGGCGGGAGAAGAAATATGTCTGTTTCACAGCGCTCGAATTTTACATTCCCAGAAGGCCCTTTAATGCCGATTCAACTCCCATTTTTGAAGAAAAAAAAAAAAGGGTGCTTGCTACAGGAATGAGGAGCCAGAGACAAAAGGGAATCATCTTACCACTCTCTCCGGCTCCTGGGATCATTTTGGGCTCCTTCCCTTATCTTCACCCACCCTCCAAAAAATGCCCTCCCCCTTGCAAAGTGAAATATATCAGCCTCCTACCTTGAGTTTGGCATAGTATTTGTTCTATTCTGAAATATATTCTAACCTAACTAGGTTCTTAAACTAAATGGTAACAGACCAAGTAGTTGACTCCCCCTATAATTATTTTCAAATGAAAGAAATGAAGATCATTTTTAACTTGAATTTGCATGATGGAAAAGGGAACATCAATACATGTAAACATGAATTAATCTGTTTAAATAAACTTTCCCCATAATCCTTGCCGTATGTAAACAACATTTGTTCTGCCTTAGAGATATTGCCTGATTGGACCCAGGAGACTCTGGTTATCCCACTGAACAGTTTCCTTTTATAACTTCAAAAGAAATGTTATGCATTTATTGGAGGTTGTAGGGTGTTAAGTGTAGTTAGACGTAAATTGTACCTCAGCTATTTTGTTAATGCCAATAGGGATTAAATTAGATTTTATAGCCGTTGTGGAAGTCTATTTCCTAGCTAACAAGTGGGGTTTTGAAATCCTGGAAAACATAATCCTATTATAAAACAGGCAGCTGAATTAACATTACCCAGGAAGGTTCTCTTCATGGATTAGCATTTTTTGACAATAACAAAGAAAATAATCAAATTCTATGGGGACATTACATGCTTTTCTCAAAAGTCAGAACAGTGAATTGGGGAAAAAGGAGCAAGATAAGTGACTACACAGTCTGTTACTTAGGCTGTTCCTTTTTAAGAAGAGCATGGAGGCCAGGAAGTGAAGCTGAGTGTGGCCTGTCTGTAATACGGCGCGTGCTCTGGAGGTGGAAATGTGGCCCTGCTGGTGCACATGTCAGTTGGACGTAGTTACCAGTTGGACGTAGTTATTTGCGCCAGTAATTTCCTTCTCCTGGTTTTGTTATATGGTCCCCAGTGGGCCAAAAATAGTCTCTAGAAACCAAATATTTTTTTAAAAAATATTTTTTATTGATATTTTAGAGAGGAAGGGAGAGAGATAGAGAGCCAGAAACGTCGATGAGAGAAACATCGACCAGCTGCCTCCTGCACACCCCCTACCGGGGATGTGCCCGCAACCAATGTACATGCCCCTGGCCAGAATCGAACCAGGGACCCTTCAGTCCACAGACCAACACTCTACCACTGAGCCAAACCGACCTCGGCTGATACTACTTTTTGTGACGACATAAAAAAACATTTCCCTAGATATTGTTAGACCCTAGAATCTGAGAATTTTAGATCTGAAAAGAGCCTTGACATTTCCCCTCCTCCCCCACTTTTATATTCCAATTCCAAATTTTACTCTAAATGCTACAAAAAGATGGATTTCTTTCTCTCACACACTTACACTTATACACACATGTATAGATTTACATATACATTTAACAATGTATGGGCAGCCTTTTTATTTTTTTGTTTTTAAAAAAATATTTTATTGATATTTTACAGAGAGGAAGAGAGAGAGAGATAGAGAACTAGAAACGTCGATGAGAGAGAAACATTGACCAGCTGCCTCCTGCACACCCCCTACCGGGGATGTGCCCGCAACCAATGTACATGCCCTTGACCGGAATCGAACCTGGGACCTTCCAGTCCGCAGACCAATCAATGCTCTACCACTGAGCCAAACCAGTTTCAGCAGCCTTTTTATTTTTAAAGAAGAAGCTTCCTTAAGGCTTAACCATTGGTTTTGGCTTGCTGGTGAGGGTTATTATTAGAACTTGCAGGACTTGCCAATTTTCATTTGCATGGGTATCATCCTAGCAGATAATCACATGGTTATCAATCACTGGCATATCATTGTGCTAGGTAATTGCATGGGCATCAATCATGTGCGTATCTGGAGGAAGTCGCCACGTGAGTGTCAATTCTGTCTATGCGGAGGAAGGTAAACGCATTAGAATCAGGGAAGGGCGTGTCTTCATGCCAGATAATCACATGGGTATCCTGTGCATATCCATCCCAGGTACTAATAGGGATAATTTTGTAGATACTAGTCACGTCAACACCCTGATTTTCTGGTAGAGGCTTACATGTGAAGTGATCATGCCATGCCTTGTCATGTCATATCATGTGTTTGCTTATGTTGGAGAAGAGTTGCGTGTCTCTTTGCACACACCAGGTCAGGTGGCGGCCGGGTGCCTGAGGGGCTGAGGGGGCAGTGCCTTCCTGAGCAGAGCACTGGGATCTCCCATGGTCCATTGGAGACTTTTGTGTTAAATCTTTGTCTCCTGCAAGAGTGGAAATGCTCCTGGGAACAATGTGAATGGGTCTAGAAGACACTTGTGGTGTGCCACCAAACATGCATTTTTCCTTCCTCAGTGGTCAGCTGGTGATCTCCATTCCTGTCCATGTGGTCTGAGTGCGGTTCCAGCCCCCCAGGGAGTCTGGGATTCAGGGGTAACCCATCAGTGAATTGCATTCAGCTGTCCACAGAAACTGGCTCAGTCCAATCAGAGTGAACCTCAGTCCTGTTGTGGGATGAAAGGATATATGCTTTTTTTCCCCCTCAAAGGATCTCACCCGAGAGGAGGTGAGCGGGGGGCTGCTGCAGCCACGGTGCCTGGGGAGCCAATGGAACCAAAAACGAAGCCTCCCAGAGAAGACGGGAATGAGGGACAGAGAGGAACCATGCCCTGAGAGTGTTGGCTGGGGCTGATTCTAGCAGAACCTGGAGTGAAAACACCCCTGACCCGAAAACACTCACCCGAGCCCCTGAAGCCACGTTGGGTGTAAGCCTGTTGGAGGTGCTTTTCTGTCCTCGCTTCAGAAAGAACCCTAACATATACAATCACTTTCTCGATCCTTTCCTGAGAACAAGGTGTCGTTGGAGCAGGCCCTGCGGGAGCAGACCCTGCTCTCGGGGAGGAAGTGAGGGCAGAGGGGAGCTTGGGCTCCGTTAAAGAGTAATCACCTTGGACCTCAGCCTGGCCCCGAGCTGCACTTGGCCCTGGGGAGTGCCCGGTCCCCTGGCCTCCACACATCTGAGCTCACGCTGTGAGGAGCATTTATTAAAGACCTTTCAATGCAGCCCGAATGTTTCCCCTTTTCCCCTGCCTGTTCTTATTACTTCGATATTTATCAAGAACTCACAATGTGCGAGTTACACATCCAAGTGCAGTTTCAACCACTAAAATAAATGAAAAAAATAGAGACGCCCTCATGGCAAGAATGGTACTGTTCTAAGGCATTCTTTTATTGACATTTCAGAGGACAGATTTAAAAAAAAAAACCAAATCAGACTGAATGCAACATCTGATGATTTTTTACTGGTTGGGGGAAAAACCTAAAGTTTTGGAAAATAAGTAATAGAAAGAAATAATTCTCTATGAAGTAAAATATGCTGCTACTTTAAATAGAATGTTTCTCAGAAAAGCTGAGGGAAATTTATAGGCTTTGTTTACCGAATTCTGTATGAGTCAAGCAGCTTGTTCCTTTCCCCCTTCAGTTTGTATTTTTATTGAAACTGTCACTTTCTGCATATGCTGAGGTTTGAAATCCGAAGCTAATGGGCCTATCCATAGAAACTCCTAATAAAGGAACACGAGTCATTGAAATTTACTTATCATTTTAAAACCTCGTTGTAACTTCATAATTCCAAATTCTCTTCCTTGCAAACTGAACTCAAACTTTAGAGATACAAAATTTACCACTTGTGGTTTGAAATTCAGCACTTTTTTGGGGGGTGGGGGGTGGGGAGGTGGAGGCCGGTGGTGTCCAACTCCAGTGGAAGTTCAAATAAACAATATAATAAAAGTGAGAAAGAGGGGGGAAGGATAAGGCTCCGCTCATTCATTAATCATCTGTTAAGTAAGTTCCTTTTGCCAAGGATGTACATGAGTTCTCACCTGCCGCAAGGAGATATTTGTGAAATGAATGCAAGCATGAATGAGTGACTGAGCAAGTGATTTGTCTCTGGCTGGGAGGTGTCTCAAGGGACTTATGGTCAAGGGTGAGAGTCGTGCTCTTCCCTCTGCCAGCCTCCTTCCAGTATCACCAGGAGCACCATCCCTCAGCGGCCTCCCAGAGCCACTGAGATTCAGCGATCTCCCAATTCTGCGTTCTGCGTATGCTACATGTACTTTCCCTTCTGCAACATGCATCGTACCTGTCAGACTTGGGCAGTGTTTGGCTTTCATGTGGCCTGGAAGCCCCATGAGGGCAGGGGTTGGGTCTGAATGTCCATACTCAGCATTCTGCCAGCCTGTGCTGCTTTGCTGCTCTCAGTAGAGGTGGGGTGGCACCACTGTGGTGGACTCCCCTTTCCCTAACGTTGAGCAATGGATATTGAGTTCCGGGAACCCATCCTGATCCAAAGGCTAAGTCTGACTCAGCCAGAGAAGGGAAATTTAATCCTCCTTACCAGCAATCGCTTTTTATAGCCATTGAGTTATCTGGAGTAGCTTGCAGAAGGTTTCCACTAAAGTGGTTTTTCCTCTTAAAAGAGAACCATGGCAAATCAGTTTTTCTTTCCTGCTAGCAGTAACAAAGACGCGTGCTGCCACAGTTACTGCTAACGGCAGCCTGCCTTAGAACAAAGACAACATTATGGGTGGCAAAGTGGGTGCAGAAGCAATGGGCATGACATTGGTGAGCTGCTGGCTTTGCCAACCCAGAAGCTCCCCTACCACTGGATACTGGGGACAGAATATCCCTAGTGTTCAACTGAGTCTGAATTGGATTTTGCATTCTCTGCAGCCTAACATATATTCAAACTGAAATGTAGAAAGCAAATGGACTTTGATGTCAGATATGTTGGTTTTGGTTCTTATTGGTGTAGTCTTAGGCCTGACTTTATTTATACATTCACTTAAAAAATACTCGAAGATATATTTTTATTGATTTTTAGAGAGAGAGGAATGAAGAGAGAGAAAGAGAGAGAGAGAGAGAGAGAGAGAGAGAGAGAGAGAGGTGTGTGTGTGTGTGTGTGTGTGTGTGTGTGTGTGTATGTGTGTGTGAAAGAAACATTGATCAGTTACATCCCATACATGCCCTGACCAGGATCAAACCTGCAACCTTTGGGATGATGCTCAACTAACTGAGCCACTCTGGCCAGAGCCTGACTTTCTCAACATATAGAGTGGAGGAAGTAGTACTTCTACATAGGTTGATGTATGGGTTAAATTATATATTAAAACAGCTACCAGGGTGCCTAAAATAGATTAGGTACTGGACCATTGTTATTTCTTTTCCACTTAGTAGATGTTTTCTGTATTGATCTTGGGGATCCATTGGGTTGAATTAATGAACAAGGAAATGGTTAAGCCACCACATCTTTTGCATGTGAACTATCAGTTGGTTTACAGTCTTGCCTGGAAGCCAGACATTCATATTCATGATTACAGTGGGCTCCACAGCAGCCCTAATTGGAGAACAAATCTGCTAAAGGAAGGTAGGAGGACGGTCAGGTCACATCTAAAGGCCAGAGTTCAGGTCTTGAAGGCATAGACAAGAGGACAAGGAGCAATTCGAGGTGCTGCTGATGTTAATTCTCAAGAAAAGAAGAATCGAAACCAGAAAAGACTTCAAAGAGAAGAGGGAGTGGAATTATTCGATGCTGCTTCAGAGGGCAGAATGGGGACAGAATCCCATCAGCGGATACTGCCCAAGTCTGACAGGTCCAATGCATGTTACAGAAGGGAAAGTGGGCTATAGATTTGCACTCGACAGGAGAGAGGACTGTTGAAGAATGAGCAGTGCGTAAATGGGAGAGAGCCCATCACCCTAGCAGAGCAGCCTGAGTGCCCTGTCGTGGGGAAGTGTCTCTGGCAGGAGCTTGGGCCATCTGGCTAACGGGCTCTTGCAAAGATCTGGATTTGATGTTGAACTGTGCAATTACTAGACAATTGTTTGGACTGTGACAGGCGGATTCAGAGGGCTTCTCTGCTGGTTTTGCCATCGCTATTGTTTTTCTGGGTTCCTCCTCTGTTGTCACCCATGACCACCACCTCCACCCCACGCCCAAGCTGACCTCTCACCTATGACTGATTTCCACACTCCTTGATGACCAGAGTGATCTTGTAAGGGCAGGCAGAGTAATGGGATTTGTGTGGCTGTGGTGCCCTATAGTGTGTGTGTGTGTGTGTGTGTGTGTGTGTGTGTGTGTGTGTGTGTGTGAAAGAAACATTGATCAGTTACATCCCATACATGCCCTGACCAGGATCAAACCTGCAACCTTTGGGATGATGCTCAACTAACTGAGCCACTCTGGCCAGAGCCTGACTTTCTCAATATATAGAGTGGAGGAAGTAGTACACCTGTCTCACCTGCCACAAAAACTGAAAATTTCCCGTTTTTCTCATCTTTCACCCAAGGCAAGGCCTCTAGCGAGTACTTGGTAAGATGCCGATATAATGCTTAGTAAGCTCTCAATGCCCAGGTAAGTTGTTACCTGTGAAGGATGCTAATACCATATACTTTTTTTGAATTGTGATAAAATTTACCATTTTAACCATTTTTTAAGCGTGCCTTCAGGGACATTATGTACGTTCATGTTGTTATGCAACCATCACCATCATCCACCTCCAGATTGCTGTCATCATCCAAACTGAGACTCTGTACCCATTAAATAAGAAATCCCTGTTTTCCTCTCCCCCAGCCCTCGCTATCCACTGCCCTCCTTTCTGTGTTTGTGAATTTGGCTGTTTTAGGCACTTCATGTAAGTGGAATCACATAGTATCTGTCCTTTTGTGACTGGCTATTTCACTTAGCATAATGCCCTCAAGTTCACACATGTTGTAACATGTATCATAATTTTCTTTCTTTTTAATAGTGAATTAATATTCCAGGATGTGTCTATAACACATTTAGTTTATTGATTCATCTGTTGGTGGACACTTGTGCTGTTTCCACCTTTGAGGTTATATTGTGAATAATGCTGCTAGGAGTGTTGGTGCACACGTTATGTGTTCGAATCCCTGCTTTCACCTGGTTGGGATATGTTCCCGGAAGTATAATTGCTAGATTATAGTAGCCCTAAGTTTAGTTTGGGGAAACTGCCATGCTGTTAATACTTTATGCTTTTAAAAAACTGTATGTTAACCAAGGAGAAACAAATACATTTTGGCGAGAATCAGAAAAGTATGCGTCTAGATACTATTGAACTCTAGAAGTCGTAGATTAAAAACAAAAAACAAAAAAGTGAAAGCAACACTCGCTGAGAAAGAGAGGTGCAGAGGTACAGTGTGATCAGTGTTGGCCCTGCAGCCTCAGGCCAGGGGAGCTGGAAGGAAGGAAAGGTGAGGGCACAGAGCGGCCGGATGGGTGCTTGTAGGAACTATTTCTAGGTGTTTTCACATCCATTAACCTATTTAACCACCAAAATAGCCCAGCAGGTGCCCTTGTTTTTATGGACAAGTTTTGTTAGCCACTTTAAATTTTTAATTTTTATTGCTTTAAACTGCAGCAATAAAGAATATTTTTACAAGGGAAGAAATCATTCTTAATCGACAGTCCCACAATATGTTGCTTCAATATTTCCCTGTTCCATTCCAGTCTTTGTGCCTTTGCAGCCATAATCTTAATATGATTACAGCTTGATAAATTTATATTCTGCTTTTTTATTATTATAAAATATTTTAATAGATATAAATATGCATCGAGTAGTTTCATTTTCGTGCACTTAATCATTCTTCTACTGCTGAATATTTAGGTGGTCTCCAGTTTTTTACTACAATTTAATAGCTATTATATAACTTTATTGTAAAATTATTGTATAACTTAAAATTGTTTAATTTTAACAAAAAAGAGTTTCATGTATATAGCTTTTTCCTTTTTGGACTTATTTTCTCTTGTTTCTTGAGGTTATAATTGATATACAACATTATATTAGTTTCAGGTATACAACATAATGAGTTGATATTTGTATATATTATAAAATGATGACCATAATAAGTCTAGTTAATATCCATCATCTTACATAGTTCCAGAATTTTTTTCTTTTAATAAGAACTTTTAAGGTCTACTCTCTTAGCAAATTTCAAATATGCAATATAGTATTGCCCTAGCTGGTTTGGCTCAGTGTGTAGAGCATCAGCCTGTGGATTTAAGGCTCCTGAGTTCGATTCTCACCAAGGGCACATGCCTGGGTTGCAGGCTCCGTCCCCAGTAGGGAGCATGAAGGAGGCAGCCAATTCATGATTTCCTCTCATTATTGATGTTTCTATCCTTTTCCTCTCCCTTCCTCTCTGAAATCAATAAAAATATATTTTTAAAAAACCCCACAAATATGCAGTACAGTATAATTAACTATAGTCACCATGCTTATGTTACATCCCATAACTTACCTGGGCCTAATATGTGACATTTATTTTAAAACTGGATGTTTGTCCCTTTTGACCTCATCGTCACCCATCGGCTGATCTCCTCAACCCAGTCTGTGACAACCAGATCATGCACAACTCAGCTACAAATATTTGATTTGGTGTGGAATCTGGTTGGATCGCATTAAAGTATATATAAGAATTGGGCCGAAACCGGTTTGGCTCAGTGGTAGAGCGTCGGTCTGCAAACTGAAAGGTCCCAGGTTCGATTCCGGTCAAGGGCATGTACATTGGTTGCGGGCACATCCCCAGTAGGGGGTGTGCAAGAGGCAGCTGGTCGATGTTTCTCTCTCATTGATGTTTCTAGCTCTCTCTCTCTCTTCCTCTCTGTAAAATATCAATAAAATATATTAAAAAAAAAAAAGAATTGAGACCCAGCATACCTATGTTCGTAGCAGTGGTATTCACAACAGCCAAAAGGTAGAAGCAACATCAAGTGTCCATGATGCAAGACTGGATAAACAAAATGAAGTATACCTGGAATATTATTCAGCCTTTAAAAAGGAAGGAAATTTTGACATAAACAATAACATGTATGAATCTTAAGACATTATGCTAGGTGAAATGGACCAGTCACAAAAGTATTGTATGAGGTACCTAGAATAGTCAGACTCATAGAAACAGGAAGTAAAATGATGGTTGCTGGATGCTGGGTGAAGTGTGGAATGTGAAGTTCATAGTTAATGGGTATAGAGTTTCAGTTTGGAGAGATAAAAATGTTCTGGAGATGGGTGGTAATTGCACAGCAATGTAAATGTACTTAATGCCACTGAATCGTACACTTAAAAATAATAAATTTTATGTTAAGTAAGTTTTACCCGGATAAAATATTTTTAAAAGGGAAAAAAATTGGGACCCAACCAAGAATATGAATAATACAAAGAGAGATTAGTTGAAAAGAGTTAGCAGCAGCTTGAGTAGAAAGATTACAGCTCAAAGCAGAGCAAAGAATTAGGTTAAGTTATAGTTTAGATTCAAGAAAACCAACTCTATCTGAAGAGTATGAACTTGGGTTTTTTGTTGTCATGGCAACAATAAGAGGGCTTTCTCTTCTTGAAGTGGAAGACTCACCTGGGCCTAGTATGTGTGCTGGGCAGAGATCTGTGGCCTATTAGCAACCGCAGCCCCCAGGAATTTATAGGCTTACAAATATCGGGTAAGGTTTGGCTTATTAGGTCAAGCATTTGAACAACTTAACAAGAACATGTTCATAAATACATATTTTAAAATTTAAGGAAATTGAATAAAGTTGTAAATGGCGCTGACTGAGATGTGAACTTACTTAAATCTATTGAACTTGAATTAATCCATTTTATTAATAAACTAGTGCCCTGATGCAGGGATTCGTGCACATTGAAAGAAAATTAATTAGAAGGTGGCTGGTGGGGTGGGACTGGGCCAGATGGGGTTGGAGATGCCCTGGAGCCAACCTCCTACTGTCATCCCTCCCCGACTGCAGCACCTGGGGAAGCGCAGTGGCTGGAAGGGCATCTGTGGAGTGGGCAGGGTCCTTCCAGCAGGTGGGGTCCCTCGGCCTGGCCTGTGGGGATCGGGCCAAAACTGGCTCTCTGACATCCCCTGAGGGGTCCCAGCTTGAGAAAGGGCAGTTCTTGGGCTCCCTCCTCTCTGGTTCCGAGGCGTGTCACCCAAGAACTGCCACTGACAACTCACCACAGCTTGGCAGCTCCTGCATTGAACATCTGCCCCCTGGTGGGCAGTGTGCATTATACCTACCAGGTGGTCGGACAGTCGTTTAGGCTTTTATATTTATAAATAAGATTATAGGCTAAACCAGGGGTGGGCAAACTTTTTGACTTGAGGGCCACAATGGGTTCTTAAACTGGATCGGAGGGCCGGGACAAAAGCAACCTGACCATGCTGGCACTCTCATCTTGGGCTGCTGGTGAAGGAGCGGAGGGGAGAGCAAGAGAACCCTCCGCTCTTTCGGCTCCACGGGCCGGATAGAACAACCAAACAGGCTGGATCCAGCCTGCGGGCCATAGTTTGCCCACGGCTGGGCTAAACGCAAAGGCCTAAAGAAGATAGATTTTTTTTTTAAGTTGATAATTTATTTTTTAAATATATTTTATTGGTTTTTTTACAGAGAGGAAGGGAGAGGAATCGTGAATTAGAAACATCGATGAGAGAGAAACATCGATCCGCTGCCTCCTGCACATTCCCTGCAGTGTATGTGCCCACAACCAAGATATATGCCCTTAACCGGAATTGAACCTGAGACCCTTGAGTCTGCAGTCCGATGCTCTATCCCCTGAGCCAAACTGATTAGGGCTAGTTGGTAATTTTTAAAACCAAAGTAGCCTACTTAGTCTTCTCTGTGTCCAAAAGCTATCCTCAGATGTTAAAAAAACTCAAGTTGGAAGTTCTAATCCTAGTACTTTCTGCCCCATGGCATAGTTGTTGATTTATTTATGGATTTCTTCCACTAGAACATAAATTCTTTGAGGCCACAACCACATTTGTATCTTAAGAGTCTACTACAGCTCCAGACACACAAAAGGCGTCAACAGATGGTTCAGAGAAATGGCTTAAGGAGCAGAGGTGTGCTGAATTTATCCAGCTGCTATACTTATCAATTTTGTAGATACCCACGCCTCCCAGAGACCTGCTACCACTTCTGTTTTGATATCTATGTGAGCATTTGCTAGATGAAACCATCTACTTATTTTATGGATTATCATAATAAATAGATACAATTGAACAAAAATTATGAGGCCTATTTTTTAATTTTATTTTTCTCATAGGAGCCTTATGCGGTAGTATGTACACGATGGGTGCCCCATCCTTATTTGTCCACACACTCTCCCCAAAGCAAAATGTTCATGTCCTTCTGTGAATGGCGACGTCACACAGAAGACCATCCTCTGCCACTCTGGGCCCACGGTCCCATCTCTGACGTCCAGGGGCACTGCATTAGGAGAAAAGCTTCAAGATTTTCGAGCTTGATGGCAAACAAAGAGAGGGCATCCGGAGCGTCTCTGATACAGGATCGAGCCTTCCTGCCTGGCTCCCTCTCCTGGCACCATTTCCCCTGGTGGTGGGGTAGGTCTGCAGTGAAGAAACGACCCGCTTAGGTCCTTGGCTGTCATGCTGTTAGTGATTAGCTGTTTTCAGCAATTATGCCCTTTCATCCAGGGTGTGACGGCTGGCGCCTCTGGTAATGAGATGCTTTCTGGGGCTCGCGTGTTTAAGGCTCTGCTGGCTTCCTCTTGGCCTTCGCTCCCTGTTCTCCTTGGCAACTTCCGAGTTTGCTGACATTATTACCAACGTGACATGTTCCTCTTGGCCAACACAGAGGCTCAGGGAAGATATGCCAGTATACCATCAGAGAGGGCCCTGGGAGCTCCCAGACAGAAACATGACGCGGGGTGTAGGCTGCAGGGAGTGCAGGCACTGGTGCACTCGTCCGGATTCTCAACAACAACCCGCACCTGAGGTTTGCCAGCCAATGGAAACCTCCATTCCACACTGAAGTAATGTAGGAGTTGTTTTCTTACATAGGAGCAGCATTGTCGGTGAGGTTGTCATACTAGCAAGACAAATGATTCACTCAGTAACTTATCAAAAGATGGCCGAAACCGGTTTGGCTCAGTGCTAGAGCGTCGGTCTGTGGACTGAAAGGTCCCGGGTTCGATTCCGGTCAAGGGCATGTACATTGCTTGCGGGCACATCTCCGGTGGGGAGTGTGCGGGAGGCAGCTGGTCGATGTTTCTCTCTCATCGACGTTTCTAGCTCTCTATCTCTCTCCCTTCCTCTCTGTAAAATATCAATAAAATATATATATATTTTAAAAATTATCAAAAGATGATTTAGGGCCCTCGCTGGTTTGGCTAAGTGGATAAAGCATCAGCCTGCAGACAGACGGGTCCCAGGTTCGATTCTGGTTAAGGGCACATGCCCGGGTTTCGGGCTCAATCCCCAGTGCGGGGCATGCAGGAGGCAGCCAACCAATGATTCTCTCTCACCATTGGTGTTTCTCTATCTCCCTCTCTCTTCCTCGATAAACATATTTAATAAATAAATAAAAGATGACCGAGGAACTATTTTCTGGCAGCATAAGGGTAACACTGGAAGTGATGATGGTGAGCAAAGAAAATGCAGTCCCTATTCTCACAGAGCTTATGAGCTGATGAGGGAGTCAGCTATCAGTCTGATGGTCACTAAAATAAATGTGCGGTTGTGCATTGTGGTAGGTGATAAGAAGACAAAGTACAAGGTGCCATGAGAGTATAAAACAGGACTCCGGGCTGGAGAGAAGGAACCTCTATGGAAATGACATTTGAACTAGGATGTGAAAAGATAACCAGGAGATACCTAGACTAAGGGTGGGGTGCAGGGGGCAGACAAACAGGAGGAGAAGCTTTGGGCAGGAGGAGAAGCTTTGGGCAAGAGGAGAAGCTTGGGCAAAAGCCCAGGAGCAGCAAGCAGCCTGTGAGAAGGCCGCTGAGACCAGAGTGCCCAGAAGGTGGGGTTCATGCAGGAGGAAGCTAGAGAGGTGGGCAGGGGCCAGCTGCTGCGGGACTAGGGACCATGGTGAGGATTGTCCATGTATCCTTAGGTTAATGGGAGGCCACAAGGGTTTTAAACAGCAGATACGGGTATCTTACAAAATATCATTCCAGATGCAGCAGAATGAAGTGAATCTGGGCAAGGGTGGATGAGGCCATTCACACGCCGTCACGGCGGCCAGTGAGCGGGAATGAGGGTGATGAGGATACGGAATGATGTGGGAAACAGAACTTCCTTTCTTCTCCACACCGAACCCACCTTGTCTTCTCCCGAAGACAGAAGGGTTGTTGTTGTTTTCGAAGGCCTTTCCCTTTATAGTTTTCTAAGTAAAATTACATCCTCCTGTCTCTGTGGGAAAATACCTCAAAGAAGCAGGATGAACACTTTTGGGAAAGCCATGTTCCAGTTCTGGAGACACGAAGGGGCTCCTCACAAACGTAGACCCTCCCATGCCACTCCGCACCCTTCGTCCAAACCGATGAGAACCCCCAAAGTGATCCAATTTCCATCAATCCCAGAGCCAGCCAAGCAAGGGCATGTTTATGGGACTCCCTCCCGGCAGCAGTCCAGAAAACAATAAAAACAGATGCAAGCGCCGCTGTGGTACCGAAGCCCGCCTTGGCAACCAGGGGGTCAAGTGCCCATTATCCAGGTAAGCAGGCTCTCCCTGGGATACCAGAAGTGCATGATGACATGCCAAGCGAAGAGGGGCTGGGAATCACAGGGGCCGCCTGGGGAAGGAGGCCTCAGCCAGGCAGTACTAATAAAACCAGACAATGCCACGGCGCTGGCGTGGCTAAGCCAGGAGCAGGGGAGGATGGGCTGGGGGAGGAAGGGCCTCCCTTCCTCCAAAATCAATGTCCCTGTTAACTTGGGCAGAAGAAAATCTGACAGCTCTGGAAACCTGCCCATCTGCTCAGAAGGAGGAAGCTGAGAAGCCGTGGGAGCCCGAGAAAGCCCAGAGATGCAGACGTGATCAGTTGCCCACGGGGGACCTGGTGGCAGGCCCACTCTGCTCTGCTTTTACCAAAGCCCAGGAGGACAGGTGCTGCTGCCAGGCCCCAACGCCACCTCCCCAGCTGCCTTACAACGTGCCTGCCCGCTGGTGATCCCAGCTAGATCTGTTTTAGAAAAAAAAAAATCCAACAAACAAACAGGGCATTCGGCGTCTGAACTCAAGCTCCCTGAGGTCTGTGCGGTTTGGAGCCATTTCGTCTTGTGATCTGGGGTAGAACTGAAAGGCAAGTGCAAACACTGACCAATTTACAGAGAAACAGAAGTCTTGCCAAAGAAACTCTAGTGAAAAACCACCCATTTCTTGATAAAGTGATGCAATCTGAGTAGCCCAGGATGCTTATGTAAGTCCACTTGTGTGAAGACAGTAGTATGAATCCACAGTCTACATTTTCAGAACCCAAAGAGCTCTGAAAACCCAGTTTTATCATAAGCTTTCAGCAAACTCATTCGGCAGCAAAATTGGACCTAAACCAATGTGAGACAGTTTGTAGACTCCTATTTCCTTAGCACGATTAGTCCTATACTTTGCCCCAAGTTTCCAGGGGGAGGTCCTATAAAATACACTGGATAGGTACCGTTTTACCTTTCTAGAGTCCAAAACACTCTTCATGTCTAATAAAGGATTGTGACCTTGTATGGTTATGGATTCGGGGACTTGTAGTCCAGTAGACAAATGGGAAGTTCAAGGGCAGACTGAAGAGAGCCCTTGACACTATAAATATTTCATTGACACATAGACGTTTGGGGTTGATGGAATTGCAGAAGTCTGAATTCAAATTTCAGTGGAGACAACATGTGGTGGGAAAAGCATGTGGGGTCTGGGAGTCAAAAGTTTCCTGGACAAGACTTTTTCTCCTTCTTGGATCTCATCCATAAAATGTAAGATTTGGACGAGACGATCTCTAAGGACACTTCCTGTTTCAGAGTCCATAATTCTATGAACTACTTATAGGAGCTCAGAAAAGTCCTCAAAGTGGCATGAGCGAGAACAGAGTTGCATGTTCTGTCCATTAGTAGGCATGGAAATAACACAAGCTGGTCAACTAGGATTTGGCAAATTATGCCACCATTTATGGAACTATTCCTGGATCCTCAGCGGCTGGGTGATCAATCTGCCCAAGACCCTGTTGGAAACAGCCCTGGCAGTGAGCGAGGCTGAGGAGGATCCCTGTCGTGCCGAGGCTGTGACATTGCATTCTGCTGAAATCAATTTGGCTCCGTTTCATGCGTACCTAGCAGATTTACCAGATTGTGAAAATGAATGTTTTCTGTGCGCGTGGCTGATTTTTGCATGCATCTGTTCACTCATCTAAACCTTAGTTACATGCTGCTAGGAGAATGAAAGGGTATAATTTTTTTTCTTTTTGAAGCAGGAGTGGTAGAGGCACCACGATTTCTGCTTTGCAATTCTGCACCAAAATGGTGAACCACTTCCCTTCTTATTGTCTCAGAAAAAAAGAAGCAGCAGCAGCAGCGGCAGCAGCATCAATACGGCCGTATTTTCTTTTGGATTTGCAAACGATCCTGCCCTTAATGGGAGTCCAGTGCCCCAGAATATGGTTGTCAGAATATAAATATCCAGTGGAATTGAACATGAGTATTTAACTATATTATTTTCTTGTGACATTAATAAGCCCTTGCTAGCTTGTCACGTTTTCATTTCAGATGACAGTGCTCCCTTCCGATGTCAGTGGTCAAGTGCAAGAACGGTAATACTAGTATTTACTTAGTACTTTGCATGTCTGGGATGCTTTTATTACCATCAATTAGTAACTCTCAAATCATTTCTGCTCCGTAGCTGCAACAGTCCTCAGTGTCCATGCTCTAGTATATGCTCTAGTGACTATTAAATAGGATGAACCTTGGAATCAGTCAAGCACAATTTGTGCTTTGACTTACTGTGTATCCTGTCCATTCAAGCCTCTGTGTCCTCATCTGCAAAAGGGGGGAGAGAGAGAGAGAGAGAGAGAGAGAGAGAGAGAGAGAGAGAGAGAGATTGGATGTGAGGATTCAGTTGGAATGTGCACTTAACACCATAACCTGGTGCCTGGCAGAGGGCAAGCGCTTACTCCATCTTCCCTGTAAACTGATGGCCACTTTGCATTCTCCAAGTCCTCCAGCCTCTGGGAATGACATCACAGACAATAAACTACTTACAATGGAAAAGTTGTCCACTTCCTCTCCAGATTCCCTCTTCCCTTCTTTCTCAAACTGCTAGAACGTCTTCATTCCTGACTTTATTTTGCAGAGAAATCTGATGTTCTTTGTCCATCCCCACCTTACCCTGAGGGCTATCTTTCCACTAGCAGATGGCCCAACCATTTTCTTTTTTTAATAAAACAGAAATCATTCTTTCTACCCTTAGCCTAACTACATGAAAGGTGATTAAATTTATATTTTTTCAAAAGGGTTTTCTCAACAAAACACACAAAAAAAAACACTGGTGCGGTGAGAAAGAGGGTATAGGTGCAATTATCCATACTTCAATAGTTTCTGAATTACAGTCAAACAACATGACATAATTATGTCCATAATGATTACCTTGGTATTTACTAAAGTACCTAAATGTTCAAGGCATTGCACTGGTTAGTCTTGGCATAATTCTATGAGAATTATAAAATAGAAATAAAAAATAGAGAGAAATATAAAATAGAAATTTTACTTTTCTCATTGTCCAATCTAAGCTCTGGCTATATCTTTGATATTTGGCATAAACAACACTCACCTCACTCCACCACTGACCAGTGAGATTTGATGATTGATTCTGACTGACTTGGACAGATTTGTTCTCTAAATGAGAACATTTGACATAAAAAAAATGCCAAACTTGGGACAGAAGTATGTTTTCTAGGATGCTGGAGCCTTCCCCAGAGTATTATCTTATATGTGTTTAAGATGTTTTTGCTTGAAAATGCCTCTCTCAATTACTGCATCCCTACTTTTACTGATCACCACCACAGTGGCATGGACCTGGAAAGTTGGGGAAGGGCCTAGTAAAGCAGGCCTCAGAGAATACAAATATGCTAACTCTTTTTAGTGCCTTCTGGCTGGGATTCATGGGCAGTGGTAAGGAGTCTTAATGTGGGCTACAGATAGGATTTGATTTTCTTCTTACTCATCAGTAATGGGATAATGCCTAAGCAAAGATGTGCATGCCACCAGAAATATAGGGGTCATGTGATGATGTCAGTATCTGCTCATTCTTTCTCAGCCAAGTCAGCTCTTAGATTCTCTTGTTCCAGAGCCTTGGATTTACCCCTGGTAACTACTTCCTTCCCAGAGATGATTTTCAGTGAGAACATGATGTGTTTCCTAAAAGGAATCTTTATGTATTGGGAGTCCTTAGGTGTTTTCGGTTTAGATTTCATAACATAAAGACAAGTCTTTATCTTTAATGTATGTGTATGTGCACGTGCGTATATGTGTGAAAGAGAATGAGAGGTGAAAATGTAAGCAAGCACTGATCTAAGAGAGGAAGGCCTGGGATTCAGTTCTTGCCCTATCTGTGGTTAGATGTGAGAATTTGTGTGTCAGGGATCAGCCAGCTGATTTCTATTTTATATTTCTCTCTACCTACCCACTTCCACTTCTTCCTGGCACACAGCTGATATTTCCCAGGCTCCTTTGCAGTTATGTATTGCCTTGAGATTAAGTTTTGACCCACAGAGTGTGGGTGGAAGTGACTCGTGCTACTTCCAGCCCTCACCCATAAAAACTCTTCACTCTCCTCCATGTTCTTTCTCCTCGTTGATTCTTAATAGCCAGAGAGAGACTTTGGAAGTCGTAGGTTACAGATGATAGAGCCACTGGCTGCCAGGGTCCATGAAGACTGCATGGAGTAAAAGGCACAGCCCCTGCCGTTCCACCTACCACAGAGCAGATCCAACATGAACAAGAAAGGAGCTGCTATTGTGTGAAGCCTCTAGGGTTGTGGTGTCTGTTTCAGCAGCTCACATCGCAGTAGCTAAAAAGTGAAGTCCCTCCTCAGTTTCTCTAACTGTAAAGTAGGATTTGCTTTCTGCAGAGCTCCACTTAATCCCCTTGAGATTGAAATGCGATGTGTGTAAAAATGCTTTCCTTATCCCATGTTACAGTCTAGCCTTTTCCCATGCATTTTTACTTGTAGTTTAAGTATAATTTTATAGTTAGCTCTCTTCACTTGACACCACAAGCATTTTTCCGCATTGCCACAGTCTTCATAATTATAAATGTTAATGACTGCTTAATATTACATCAAGCTGATGTACCATAATTGTCTAAAACAAGGGTGAAGAGGCTGCTGTTACACCCTGCTTTGAGAAAAATCAACTTATCAGGCCACCTAAATCCAGGGTTGGGGGCGGGGGAGATTTACGAATCCTAAAGTTAAAGGAATTTTTCTCATCCAAAGAATTCTCCACAAGGACTTTTAAATACTAAGCTCCCCTTGTGTTTCTTTGGTATCATTTAAATTATAAAAATGTAATACTCCCTCAGCTACCTACTATAGAAAGCAAAGTATTTGTAAAATATATATATGTATACTTTGATGTTTGCATTTGGTGGCCACTGGCTGCAGAGAATCCCAGCTTCTCTAAAGCAGGTCTGACCCAGGTGATCTTTCCTGAGTGCCCCACCTTCTCCACTTGCAATAATCTAACCGGCAGAGGATCATGAGGGGGACAGGATTGGAGGTATTGCATTTACGTGTGCTCACACTTATATTTGCAACCCATTATTTTTGCATATGCCCATATTTTTAAAATCTTGTCTTAACTGCAAAATCAGCACAATAACTAGCATGACAATAGAATAATAGAAATGGGAAACATCGCTCCAAACATATCACAGTAACAGATGTGCTGCTTCAGTATTCTTTGTTCACCTTGCTGTATGCATACAGAAGGAACACCTACCTGCATTTGTCTGGGTACAGTTTTGTTTCCCCCTTTGATCATGTAACCCTCTGCAGGATCATTGTCACCTTGCTTCATACTCTCGGTGTTAGAACATAAGTCCCCACTATCTAAAGTCTCATCATTGGAGTAATCACTATAACAACGTATAGAAACTTTTAACCCAGATTTCACCATCTGGATCAAAATTCCAACATGGGTTTGCAAGTGTGTGCTGGCAAAAACAATGAGGTTTCACATGGATTGGGGTTAGTGGATTGGAGGGTGTTCAGCTGATCTTCTGGGGGGGGGGATTTCAATGTGTGTTACTTAAATGTGTGCATTATTAGTAAGGTCTACCTCAAGCTAGAAAAAAAGGAGGGGCTGGGACCTTGGGTCACTTGGGGGTGATCAGGCCAGGATGGATGCCATTGGGGGTAAGCAGACCAACAAGGGGGCCAGGTGGAGGTGAGCAGGCCATCAGTGGGGGTCAGCTGGAGGTGATCAGGACAGGGGGGAGGGCGGGGAGGAAGGGACAAGTTTGGAGTGAACAGGCCAGCAGGGGGGGCAGTTGGGGGTGAGCAGGCTGGTGGGGGGCATTTGGGGGTGAGCAGGCCAGCGGTGGAGACAGTTGGGGGCAAGCAGGCCAGCAGGCAGAGTGGTTAAGGGAAATTAGGCAGGAAGGCAGGCAGGCAGGCAGGCAAATGGCTGGAGCCAGCAGTCCTGGATTGCGAGAGGGATGTCTGACTGCCATTTTAAGCCTGATCCCTGTAAACTGGCAGTAAGACATCCTTTAAGGGGTCCCAGATTGGAGAGGGTGCAGGTGGGGCTGAGAAACACCCCCTCCTCCGTGCATGAATTTCATGCACTGAGCCACTAGTGTACTATATAAAACACTACTATACAGTATCATGTACTGTAAAAAAAACATATTCATGCCTTTTTGTAGCTTGATAGCTCTTCTTTTTTATCTCTGAATAACATTCCATTGTATGAATGCACCAGTTTGTTTATCCAATCACCTATTGAATGTGCTTTATTTCCTATATATCGTTATTGCTCTATAATTGAGTCCCAAACTCTCCAACAGAGCTGTAAGTGTTTTAAATATATGAAGTAACCCTAAGTTTTTTTCTATTTTTTTCTAAAGTTACCATCCACTCTGTTGTAGTCTGTGCTGTCTGCCCTCTAAATTGTTATCTGGTAGCTTTCTTTTCTATTATATTGGGAAGTCCTTGGGCCTGATTTCTGAGTTGGATCTTCATTTTTCTGAACCTCATTTATTTGTACTTCTTGCTTTATTCCATCATTTTGTTTGTTTTTTACGGAATTAATGGAATACATCCTCTAGTAACTTCCTCAGAAAGGATATCTGGGAGATAAATTTTTAAAAAGATTTAGAATGTCTTCAGGTGTTTATTGTATCCTCGTAGTTCAGACTTTTTTAGAGTTGAATTCCAAGAGGAAAACTAGTTGTCTTGCTGCTATTAAGAGATTCCTGAATGGTTAGCATTCTATTAATTCTTATATCTTTGTCTAAATTTTCTTTTCTACTAGCTTGAAAGCCTTTGACTAACAGCCCTCCCCACCTAATCTTTTCATAAAATAGCTTGAATTGGCCACACTTCATTAACTAAGCATTAGAAATAATCTCTGTGCAGAAATCTATATGACAGCATAAGAATGGTTGTGTTCATTTATTAATATTTTCCTCTCCACTTTCAGATTGAATCAAGTACAGAATAATTAGACAGGGACTATTGCTGCCAACTAAAACAGTTAATAGTTGGAAAGGTACGTTTTAATGAAGATTGTTTATAAACACACCTCTTGCTGCCAAGATCTGAAAGTCTAATTAATTAGCATCACCCCAGCTTCGCCCTTCCTCTTCTATAACCTGCTTTCATCTTCCTTCATTTATACACATCCACATGAGCATGCGCCTTACTCTCTTTTCCTCTTTAACTCAGTCTGCACAAGTTTGCACGCAAAATCGGCTTCCCTTCTAGCTGTTTTGTGTCTGTACTCCATCAAAAAATATTTTCTGCATCTCTAATTTCATCAAGACATGCCTCAATGAGAATGTCAAAACCACTGAGCAGAAGTGTTTAATCCAAAGTTGGCTCTGCCAGTGAGGATCAGCTGAGAACATGACCTCAACTTTTTTTCTTAATTATTTGTTAGGACGTAAGGCTTCACTTTGTGCACGAGATTCACATCCTTGCTTCTCATCCCCCGGCTCTTTATTGTGCACAGACGCCCACTGGCTTCCAGTAGTGCTCGCTCGCTGCACCAGGAAGGAGAGATGGAGAGGGAAAGATACCTGGCCATAAGTGGGAACACTGCCTTCAGTGAAGGTTTGCTATAGTAGAAAGTAATTTCATGATTTATTGAAACACTCAGATTCTGGCCACGCTTATGTATCCCTGTAAACTAGGACTTGAGAGTTGAACTTGTCACCAACAACAAGGCCTGGAGAAGTCTAGGCAGGTCCAGGTGTAGCTAGGGAGAGCAGATCGCTGTTCCAGCCCCTGCTCAGCAATCGGATGGCTGTGTGCTATCAGGAAAGCCTATTAACCTCTCTGAGCCTTTGTATTAACATCATCTGTAAAATGGGGAGGAACCATTGACCTCCCAAGATTTCTGCAAGGAGAAAAATAAAATAAGTGTATGTGTTACCGAAACCGGTTTGGCTCAGTGGTAGAGGGTCGGTTTGCAGACTGAAAGGTCCCAGGTTCGATTCCGGTCAAGGGCATGTACATTGGTTGCGGGCACATCCCCGGTGGGGGGTGTGCAAGAGGCAGCTGGTCGATGTTTCTCTCTCATTGACGTTTCTAACTCTCTCTCCCTCTCCCTTCTCTCTGTAAAAAATCAATAAAAATATTTTTTTTAAATAAGTGTATGTGAAAAAACTTTATAAATGATAAAGTACCATGTAAATGTTACTTATTATTATCTGACCATAGAGATAAGCACCAAAATCGTACATTTTTATTCCAAAGGTATGAGTTCTTCCCCTCCCCCCCAACCTGTTGATTTAGAGTCTTAAAATGTAGGCTGTTTTGTCATTTAAAATACTCTAGAGCTATAGAAATTATGAAAGGAAAGACTACGAGTATAATTAACAGGGAAGGAAGCTTATTTTTCTCTGGGATGACTTGCTGGCCCAAGATAAAACATCCATTATCTTATTTCATGAAGTTCACCCACATGTTGAGAGCATATGCTGCTCCGAGAGCACAGTTAGTGACTGAGAAGGATGGTGATGAAGAGCGAGTGTCAGGACCTGGTCAGGTGGGCAGCCCAGGCAACTATTCGTGTACTGACTGTAGTAGAGCACCTGCTTCAGGGACACTTGCTGGAACCAGAATGAATACCATAAAACAGGTGGATTTCCTCCCCTTCGTTTCAACCTGTTGTTGCCAGTCCCCTTTGCTGGTGCACCTCTGTACCAGGCTCAGGATCTGCAACCCTCTTCCAAGAAATATCTTGGAAAAGGCTATAGAGCTACCAATCACTAGTATATCATGTCTCATTTGATGGGGTGTGGCTTCTCCCCTCCAAAAGGGAGAAGGCTGAATCTTCATGGACAGAAGACATTTCTTTATTTTTTTCAGATTTTTAAAAAATTTATTAAGGTATTATATGTGTACATAGCTTACCATTGCCCCCCCACCTCCCATAGAGTTTTGTGTTCATTGGTTGTACTTATATGCATGCATACCAGTCCTTCAGTTGATCTCTTATCTCCCCCAGATCTTCCTACCCTCCCCACTGTCATTTGATAGTCTGCTTGTTGTTTTATAGACACTATATCTATCTTTCTGTTCATTAGTTTATAATCTTCTTTATTATCCATAAATGAGTGAGGTCATGTGGTGTTCCTTTTCATTGACTGGCTTATTTCACTCAGCATGATGTTCTCAAATTCCATCCAGGTTGCTGCAATTGATGAGAATTCCTTCATTTTATGGCAGCATAGTATTCCATTGTGTAGATATACCATAGTTTTCTGATCCAATCATCAGTTTGGAAAAAAGCTACTGTGATGAACTACTTTATGGGTCAACTGGCTAAGCTATAGTACCCAGTTATTTAATCAAATGCTAACATAGATGTTGCTGGGAAGATATTTTGTAGATGTGGTTAATATCTACATAAAGTTGACTTTATGTAAATTAGATTACCCTGGATAATATAGGTGGGCCTCATTCAATCAGTTGCAGGCCTTAAGAGCAAAAGCTGACATTTCCTAGAAAAGAAATTCTGCCTCAGGACATCAACTCCAGCTCACCAGCTTGTCATGTAGATTTTGAATTCTTTAAAGTAAACCTATCTATCTACTATCTATCTATCTATCTATCTATCATCTATCTGTCTGTCTGTCTGTCTGTCTGTCTATCTATCTATCATATTTTAGTTCTGTTTCTCTGGAGAGCCCTGACCAATACAGCTTTTCTCTATTAATGGTTTACCTTTACCTTTGACTGTATGTATTATAACCCAATTTTCAGCAGTCCAGGCTACAATTTTTTTTACAAGAAAAATCAACTACAACTGGAACAACAAATTGTGTAACTTAATTCCAAATTATAATCCAATTCTTATCTTCTTAAAATCTACTAAACTTTGCCCTTGCTGGTGTGGCTCAGTTGATTGTGCATCATCCCATACACTGAGAAGCTGCTGGTTTGATTCCTAATCAGCGCACATGCCCAAGTTGCAGGCTCGATTCCTGGTCCCAGTGTGTGCGAAAGGCAGTAAGTAGATTGATGTTTTTCATATTTCTCTCTAAAAAAAAAAAATTACAACTACTCACCAATAAAAACAAAAAAAATCTACTAAACTTTGATATAAGTGACATACATTTTTAAAAATTCTTGTCAATTTTACCTCATCAAAAGTTTAAAACATCTCTATTCTTCCTTGGTTGTTAGAACTCTGCTGTCTCTAATTATCCCCCTAGATGGTCTCCTTATATGAACACATGTCAAATAATAGGTAACCTCAATATTATGTCAAATAATAGGGAACCTCAATATACCAACAAGGCGGCAGCTCTCCCAGGGTGCTGAGGCAGAGGAATTCAAGTTATAAGTTTTATATTTAAACGAATTAATCATTCCTTTGACACTAAACTTGAAAGGGGGTGATCTCATAATTCAAGGATTCAGGCTCACTCAGGACTGAAAAACTCATCCCTGTTTAAGTCATTACTTTTATTTGCAAGGCCAGTCCTGGAATCCTTTACATACATTCTAGCCCCTTGAACTCCCAGAATCACAAATATTTGGAGCCTCCTGTCTTCTGGGGAGACTGGTCAGGGTCTGGGTTCCATGAGTCATTTGTCACAGACTTCCTTTTTAACCAGTTCCCAGTGGGGTTACGTGTGAGCCCTTGCATTTGTCCGTGACCTCATCATATATACACATATCGATCGTCCTCTCTCATTCCCAGACGTGGTGCCCTGCCCTTGGGTGAAGCAGCATGGAGGCCCCAAGCTGGCCCCTGACGGGTGGGGAAAGAACCTGGCGCCACTGAGCAGATGTCCCCTAATGGTAATCCTCCATGAGCCGATGGCCTCCAAGAGACCTTGAGTGTGTGGCCTTGTTGATGAGGAATGTAGTCATAGTCACAGAGCAAAGTCCCCAGTCTCTGTCTTAGGACCCCATACATGGCCCATTATCCCTGCTACAGGGGAAAAAAGAAAAATGGGCAGGACCTCCCCTTAGGCGCCTGTCAGCCCTCGTCACCCATCAGCCCAGGGGCGACTCGGAATGACTGGAGGCACTCACTGCCACCCCCCACCAACCACAGTGCCCGCTCTCGGCGCCTGCCACCTGGGGAGCCCCACACCGGGCCAGGGCAATCAAGCTTGGCTTCTGCATGGTTGTGCAGAGCTTGCCATCAGCCAAGCTCCTAAAATATTTATACAGGCAGGGCTCAGCCTCTTTTTCTACCAACAGAAGCCACAGCAGGTAAGGACCAGATGTTTGGGGGGGGGGGGGGATTGTTTATCCCAGATAGCAAACCTATCAGCAGTGGCTCACCTGGCAGGGATCTCACTTACCAAAAGAGCCAGAGAGTTGGCCATGGTCACAATCTGTGCATTGGAGTAAGTATACATCAGAAAATCACAGAGTTTCCCCTCCCTTGTATTCAGAGATTGGACTCATGTGTGTACAGGGAAAGGTCAAAATGCTGCATCCAGTCTCAGGACGCCTGTCTCAGGACACCATGCCGGCACATCGCTGGGTGGCGGAGCACAACATATATTTTTTCAAAGATAACATGGCATGTCACCGAAGAGCTTTTGTGGATACCTATTCTGTTTGGAACTGTCAGAAAACTAGGTGATTGACAGGAAAATCGATAAAAGGGAGGGAGGCGGGAAGATCCAATTTCAGCAAAGATGGATGGGGTACCTGAGCCTCTATTAGCAATTGTTCCCCAATATGTTAGCAAGCACACCTCAGACACAAGTCTTCTGAGAGAAGACAGTGATAAAAGCCTGCGGGTTACGTGAATTTTTCCAGGGTAGTGACAGCTATCTCCACAGAAACACCCCAATTTATCTCAAAACTGAAGGTTTCACTAAGCTTGCACCTCTCATCAAATTGGTTTTACAAGGATGGGAATTATTTTTAAGTACTCTAAAATGGTATCATTTCCTACGGCAAATTATTTGGTGTATTTGGAAGCTAATTAAAAGGGAAATGTCCTATTTTGTAAAGAGCAGCATTTCTACATTTTAAAAATCAGATGTTCTCAGTGGGGAGCAGGGTTTTATCTTTGTCAGTGTTGGCTGTTGCTAAGTGCATCCCAGATTGAAAATCTAAATGAAATAACGACAACGAAAGGCATGGGGGAAGTTTATGTTGGGAAAGCAGGAGGGAAACACATATACATATATAATACAGAGACAATTTGTGAATTTAGAAAGCCTTTTCATGTCATGTTTTTCTTTCTATCTTGCTAGTTCCTCATTATTTCACTGTGAGCATTGCAAACATGGAGGGCTGCGGAGGTGCCAAGCTCCATTATGGTGTCCAAAAATTGGCTTTGTACATATGCTAAATTAGAGATTGGCTGGCAGAATCAGTTCGCAGATCCTGGATTGGCAAGGATTTCTTATGAGAGAAGACAGGGCTGCAAGCCCGCGGGACTCACACTCCAGCCAGCAGCAATGCAACATGCTCCATCCAACAAGCCAAAACCCGTCTTAAAATAAATTCTGAATCTGCATCAGGCATCGGGTCCAGCCCAGGTGAAGTACTACCCAGAAGTCTAGGCCCCTTTCCTGTTTCACGAAGAAGGACTGTGTTGAATCTCGTGGTGGGCCAGAGCCTTGAGATTGTTTTACCAAAAGAGCCAAGCCATTTCATCAAAAGACCCAGGTCACTGGCATCCTGCATGGACGAGGCTGTTCCAGTGTTGAAGGAGGAAGGGAAGGGAAGGATCCTGCAGGCAAAAACCTTTCTGTTTTTACCTTCCCAGGAAGTAAGCAAATCGTGCGATGCTTCTGATATACTACCGTGTTTCCCCGAAAATAAGACATCCTCCGAAAATAAGACCCACTTCATGGAAACATAACACATCCCCTGAAAATAAGACCTAGCGCATCTTTGGGAGCAAACATTAATAATAAGACACTGTCTTATTTTCGGGGAAACGGGGTAGTAGGAAGAATTAATGCAGTGAAGAAACATATTAGACAGCCGGAGCAGATAGGTCTATGCCAAAAGGATCTGCCATATGGGTCTTTTTCGCTCACTGTATCAACTAGAAAATGCCTCTCTCCTTTACAAGTAGCTAGTTGATGGATTTACTGTCCCTGAGAGGTATACTTTATTCTGTGGAGTTTAATAACTTGAAAAAACAGCTTTTTTTGTTTGTTATGGTTGACCTTGAGTTCCTGATTCTCTAGTTAGGCACTAGAGAGGAGTAAGAGGCTTATTTTCTAGGCCGAGAAGTGCTTTTGACTCAAATGATGACATCTGACAAGATAAGGAATACTTCTAAATGGGGAAGGTAACTCCAGTTGCTTTACCTTTCCTCTCAGGCAGTGATTTTCACCTTTTCATCTCATGGCACACATCAACTAATTACTAAAAGTCCGCGACACACCAAAAAATATTTTTTTTGCCAGTCTGACCAAAAAAAACAAAAAGAGTATAATTTTGATTCATTTACACCAGATGGCTATTGTTGTGTTAACTGTTGTCATTTTTTATTTGACAATCTAAGAGAAAAGGGGTCACTGCTCCTGACTACATAGAGCCTTGCATCTTGCAGGTACTGTCATTATTCACCTACCTGAATGTGCAAGCTCCAAGAGAGCAGAGGCCTTACTTGCCCACAGCACACTAAATAGCATTGAATATTTCATTGAGTTGTGTTTTTGTTAGTTATGGCTGCTATGACAAATACCATAGACTGGGTGGCTTAAACAGCAAACATTTTTTTCTCACAGTTCTGGGGGCTGAGAAATCCATGATTGAGGTACAGGATGGTGTGGTTCCTGGTGAGAACTCACTTCTTGGATCATTGATGGCTACCTTCTTGCTATGCCCTCCTCATATGGCAGAGAAAGATCCTCTCCCTTGTATCTGTTCTCATAAGGGCACTAATCCCACTCAAGGGCTCCACCGTTATGACCTGATTACCTTCTAAAGACCTTACCCCTATATACCATCCCATTGAGGGTTAGAGATTCAACATGTGAGTTTTGGGGAGACACAAACATTCAGTCCATTGAAGGTTGATTATCTCACTGGGTGACACCAATGAGGCCAACATCTTAAGAGTAATTTATGTAGGAGCAAGCTCTGCAGCACATTCTGTATTATGTGTGATAGTGTGAAAAGTGCTTAAAGAAGTGTCAGGAGACGAGTTCTAGTTCTGGCTCTGCCACCATTATGTTCAGTGACTTTCAGTAATTTCTTGATCTCTCTGGGAGTTTTATCGCCTTGTTTCTAAAATGACTAAATAGCTGAAACTGGTTTGGCTCAGTGGATAGAGCGTCAGCCTACGGACTGAAAGGTCCCAGGTTCGATTCCGGTCAAGGGCATGTACCTTGGTTGCAGGCACATCCCCAGTAGGAGGTGTGCAGGAGGCAGATGATTAATGACTCTCTCTCATTGATGTTTCTAACTATCTCTCTACCTTCCTCTCTGTAAAAAATGAATAAAATGTATTAAAATTAAATAAACAAAATGACTAAATAATTGCTGAGCTTTCTTCAGCCCTAGAATTGCATGATTTTATGATTCCAAACCTTAGCCAACCATGTAAAAATGCATTCTCTGGATGATGAAAAGTATTGACTAGGTTTACATGGAAAAGCCAAATTTCTTGGTAGAAAGAATTACTCCAAACACAAGGTTAATTTGCATATTACTCTTTTATTAGGTAGGATATTCTAGTAGTTCTTTTAAGGAACCATTCAATCCACTGGTCATGAAATATGCTTCCTATAGTAGATTGAATGGTGACTTCTCAAAAGATATGACCACGTCCTAATCCCTGGAACCTGCAAATGCAACCTTATTTAGAAAAGGGGTCTTACAGTTAAAGCTAGGATGTCAAGATGAGATCATCCTGGACCATCCAGGTGGGCCCTAATAAGTCCAATGACAAGTGTCCTTATAAGAGATGCTCAGAGGCGAAGGCCACATGGAGACAGAGTCAGAGGTTAGAGGTCAGCAGCCACAGGGAATGCTGACAGCCAGCAGACGCTGGGGGAGGCAAGGAACGATCCTCTAGGGAGGAAGCACAGCCCTGCAGACAACTTGATCTTAAGTTTTGGTCTTTAGAGCTGTGAGAGAATTAAGTCACTATTGTTTTAAGTAGCCAAGATTGTGGTAATTGATTATGGCAGCCCTAGAAAACTAAACTTCTGATGAGTAAATTTAAAAAGATGGACATCATTAATCAAGAACTCCAGTATCTTCTTCCCTATTAATACCAAAAAACAGTTGACATAGAACATTAATAATATTATTAAATAGCAATCTTAGATATCTTCTGAAATAAACATTTTTTTTGCCTGCATAATAGCTGTCTGTAAATACCACCTCATGAATGAGCCCCTATTTTCTTAAGACTGGTTTGTAGAAGGAACACCCCACTGCCAGAGAAAGGGGCTTCGTTTTCATATTTCTCCTTCCCTGACTCTGTTTTGGTAACTTGTTTCTGTACCAGATCCTCACTGTTACATTAACTTCTCCCTTTTAGGGTATTTCAGCTTCATAGAGGAATAGTAGCAATAATACTCTGCTGTTTTATTACATGTTTATCAGTCGACTATCTGTTCTTTTGGCCAGAATTTGTTGGCCTTATCTCAGAGCTCTGTCTCAATACATTTTTTAGTGACTGTTTTCCCACATTTCAAATTAAGAATTTGTTAATCAATTTATTAGTTCACATTTGAAGGTGACCAGCTTATGATGTTTGTGACAATATTGGATTTCTTTATTTCTAAATGAGTGATTTTGATTATTTTTAATTAATATACTTTTATTGAAGCAGTGGCTGGTTTTGCTCAGTGGATAGAGCGTCAGCCTGGAGACTGAAGAGTCCCGGGTTCAATTCCGGTCAAGGGCATAAATGCAGGTTGTGGTCTCACTACCCAAGTAGGGGGTGTGCAGAAGGCAGCCAGTCAATGATTTTCTCATCATTGATGTTTCAATCTCTCTCTCCCTCTCTCCCTTCCTCTCTGAAATCAATAAAAATATATTTAAAATATGTATTTTAAATTAAGCAGAAAACAAAATAGTTTACTATAGGCCGCTGGGGAACTCACAGACCCAGATGCATGGAAGGTTCACAGACATGTTCTTCAGGCAAACATGGTGAATAAGACCTGCCTTGTCTGCATCTCAGAACTGCTATGAGGGCAAATGAGAGCACCCTTTAAATTTTTTTTTAAAAGAACTGTGTATCCATGTATATCATCATTGTCAAGTGATTTAGGACATGTAAGCACATATACTTAACTCAGCATTGGGATGCCATTGGGATGCTCCATTACCTAATTGTGCATCACGAAGCATTCAATTGCCCATGCCAATGGTCTGAAAAGGAAGCCTGGTAATTCCAGCAGTTGTGTTTGCTAAACTTTTCCTAAAACCATCTTCCATGTGACTTCAGCCTCTCTCCTGTGGGTGATCTGTCCTCTTCTCACTGAGCTTGTCGACATGGGGAGCTTGTTCTCATCTCTGGGGTCCACACTGCGCTGGCCTCAGAGCTTGGCTTCTTCCCTGAGAGTCTCCCCTCAACAGCATCCCAAGGGTTGACCCCTGGAGCCTTGTGTTCAGAGTCACTGACCCCCCAGGCTCCGTGCATGGTTTAGGCATTGGTTAGGTACATAATCAATAAACTTTAAAATTCAGTGAGCTTTAAAATTTCCTTATATGGCTGACCCTTCAACAACACAGATATGAACTGTGCAGGTCCACTTATTTTTTTAAAATAAATACTATCAATGTATTTTCTCTTATGATTTTTTAAAAATATTTTTTTATTGATCTTTTACAGAGAGGAAGGGAGAGGGATAGAGAGCTAGAAACACCGACCAGCTGCCTCCTGCACACACCCCCACCGGGGATGTGCCCGCAACCAATGTACATGCCCCCGACCAGAATCGAACCTGGGACCTTTCAGACCACAGGCCGACGCTCTACCCACTGAGCCAAACCGGTTTCGGCATGATTTTCTTAATATTTCCTTTTCTATAACTTACTTTATTGTAAGAACACATATACAAAATAGGTGTTAATCAACTGTTTATGTTACCAATAAGGTTCTTAGTCAACAGTAGGCTATTAGTAAATTTTTAAAGAATCAGCAGTTATACTTGAATTTCCAACTGCATGGAGGTTGGCCCCCTTAACCCCCACATTGTTCAAGGGTCAGCTGTAATTCCATTTTTTTGCGTATCTCACTGCCTATTGTCAGAAGAAAACAGCATTGCGATATGATGGGGCATTTAACGGGTTCCGATAGCGTTAGGAAGAACTGTAACGTTCCTGAAACCAGGTGTGTGATGCCAGGTGGGGCCATTTCCCATTTCCCTTTTGTTCGGAGGCCTTTCCTGGCAGAGCCTCCAGCCCATGAGGCTTCCTCGTCATTTTGCACGAAGGGTACAGTTTGGTTCTGACGCGTGGATTCTCGAAGCCGCTGTGCGTCCCCACAATCTGTTATGCTAAATCACACCTGGTGTCTGCACAGAGCAGGCGCTGGCAAGCATCCTGGCCGCTGGGACGCCAGAACACGGCGGCGTTGCAGAGAGCCTTCCGAGAGCCTGGCTCGCCCGCACGAGAAATTAACCTGCTTGTTCTCACGTTAAATGGTTTATGAAAATTTACCGGGCGCAAAAAAAGAAAGGGGGGGAAAAACCCAAGTGGTTCCGCAGTGAGCTTGCCTGGCACCGGTGAAGGCATGGAGCCGCTGAGAAAGTCAACCCGAAGAGCTGGCAAGAGGAAAAGGTGTAAAACGCAATGAAAATCAAGTGTGGTGCAGCCATTGCATTGTCTTATTAGCATGTTGTTGAGGAAGACGTTTAATTATAGAAGATCTGTGTTCTTGAGCTAGGTCAGATGACACTGGGCTCTGCCACCTTCTCCACGGTACCCAGATCCAGAGGAATTTGTGGTTTGCTTCCATAGACCGCAAAGAGAAACCTTCTTCTGTGTGGCTTGGACTCTTCCCTGTAACCAAACCATAAAGGGCAGAATTTGACATACTATATAATAAAGAGGTAATATGAAAATTAACCCTCACAAGATGGCTGCCTATGACCAGGCCGGTAGGGGGGTTAGTGAGGGATGACCAAGGGGAGGCAGTTGGGGGAGACCAGGCCAGCAGGGGGGCAGTTAGGGGCAACTAGGCCAGCAGAAGGGGGCAACTAGGAGCAGTAAGAGGTGACCAGGCCGGTGGGGGAGGGAAGTTGAGGACGACTAGGCTGGCAGAAGGGGCAGTAAGGGGTGACCAGGCTGGTGGGGGGGGGGGGCAGGGGCAGTTAGAAGCGACCAGGCTGGCAAAGAGGGGGCAATTGTGTGTGTGTGGGGGGGGGGGGGCTGTTTCTCTGTTTTTGGAAAACGACAGGTTCCTGAGTGGAGGAGCAGGGGATTAAGAAAGAAAGAGACTAGAGGCAGAAATAGATTCATCAAGCTGGGCGCTAGGTGGGCGCCATCATCTCTGATGGAGAGGCAACAAGCAACACCCCCACTCCCCCCAAGCCATGCAGCAGGTTTATTTATAGGGTCAAAGGAGCTTATTTGTATTCTTAACTAGGCTCTAGCATTACTGGATTTACATATCTAGACCTGCCCCTACTGACACCTGGACAAAGGTAAGTCAGAAACTGAATGCATCCTCAGCTCTTGGTCTCAGCTGACAATTTAAAGGATGTCCATGTGCCTTCTCAGGCAGCCCTCTACACAGTTGGAGGTGACCTGGTGGACAGTCAGGGGCAGTTGGGGACAACCAGACTGGCAGGGGGGCAGTTAGGAGTGACCAGGCAGGCAGACAGGTAAGTGATTAGGAGCCAGAGGTCCAGGATTGTGAGAGGGATGTCCAACTGCTGGATCAGGCCTAAACTGGCAGTTGGACATCCTCTGAGGGGACTCCCCTTCCCCCGTGCCTAAATTTCATGCACTGGGCCTCTAGTATGTACATAATACTCTGATGGCCATCATCAACCTCCATTCTTTCCCACATTGTATTTTTCTTTTCCTTGTTGATTTTAGAATAAAATA
Source organism: Vespertilio murinus (assembly GCA_963924515.1). Classification (NCBI taxonomy): domain Eukaryota; kingdom Metazoa; phylum Chordata; class Mammalia; order Chiroptera; family Vespertilionidae; genus Vespertilio; species Vespertilio murinus. Next base: position 36,936,474 of record OZ004707.1, on the reverse strand, counting down.
AAATAGGTAAAGAATAAATGCAAAAGTTGTGCTTTTTAAAATACCTGTAAATTTGCCATCTAAAAACAAAGTTTTTTTTAAGTACCACTTTTTTAAAGAAATAATTAGGAAGCAAGACAAACAAGAAACCATGAAAGACAAATGATTAGCTCCTATAAAACAAGGGTGTGAATATATATATATATATATATATATATATATATATATATATATATATATTTGAGCAATAAAAATATGCAAAGAAAAACAACTGGCAATATTTTGCTGGGAATTTTAAAACCGCTTTTTTTTTTTTTTTTTTTTTTTTTAAGCTCACCTACTTCAGAGTAGTTTGGGAGGATAATGATCCAGTTCAATGTATGCAAGAAATCTTTCCTTATGGTCTATTTCTGCCATCACAGAGCTTACTCGGTTATCTGATTTCTTCCTTCAGGGCTGCCAGGAAGGCTGATCAGCATTTAGGAATGCAAAGAATTCCGGGTGGGACCTAGCCAGTTTGGCTCAATGGATAGAGCATCCGCCTGTGGACTGAAAGGTCCCAGGTTCGATTCCAGTCAAGGGCACATGCCCGGGTTGCAGGCTTGATTCCCAGTAGGAGGTGTGCAGGAGGCAGCTGATCAGTGATTCTCTATCATCATTGATGTTTCTTTTTCTCCTTCTCCCTTCCTCTCTGAAATCAATAAAAATATGCTGGTTTGTTGTTGTTTTTTAGGAATTCTGTGTGGGACGCTGCCCTGCCCCCAGTACAGCTTCCTCCCCAGAATGAGAGGAGAAGGCCTGGCCCTGCAGCCACCACAAACTCCCGGTTAGCTGCCAGGCTATCTGTGCCTTAGCACTTCTCTCTGTACGCTTTGACAGCCTCCTACTTATGGAGACAAGATTCTTTGTGTCAGCACCTTAGAGAAGTGTTGTTGAAGCAATTGGCACACAGACAGGAACCCCGCGCACACAGCCCCTCCAGAACCTACCTGAGTGTGGCCTCCAAAATTTGGTAATGGCAGGGAAACAAATGTTTTCCTCCATAGAAGTCAGGAGGCTTTGGCTTAAAAATAAAACAGACCAAACAAACAAACAAACAAAAAAAACAAGAAAACCGGTTCTTGATATTAAGGGGACAAATTTGGATCATTTCTAACAATGTTCCTCAAGCCAGCTTGAGAACTAAAGGAAGTCACCGTAAAATTGCTCAGGCCAGGCCAGGTGACAGGCTGTTATCTGATGCAGATCTGGAACCATGGCAAGGCCGCCTCATTAAATTATGAACCGATCATTCTTGATTTATTGTTAAAAGAGCATGAAAGGCCAGTGGACGCAGCCCCGTGTGGGTAATCCGTGGCACCTGTGGCCAACAGTAGGTTGGCCAGAATGAAGAAAGGTAGGTTCCAAGACCTTTGATGACACTGTTCCCTTTTGCTCTTGTTTATTTTTATTCTCCCACGCAGACTGCAGCCCAGCAGGGGGCTTTTAAACCAAAACAGTTAATTACCTCCTCTAACCCAGAGAAGTTGCACAACACAGTATAGCTTAGTTGCAAGGGAGAGGGCAGCTTTTCGTGGGGCTGGGCTTTGCACCGGGTGAAAAGGGAGGGCAGGGGGAGACCCATTAGATGGCCCACGTTCGGGTGCGGGGGGGGGACACCAGCATGTACTTGCATGTCTTCTTCATGGCCCTACACTTCGAATCCCCAGACCCAGAGACCCCGGTGCAAACCCCTATTCCAAAGACAAAGTTGAGTAGCTTTGGGATTAGAGCCCTCTCCTGATAAAAATGCATGCTTTGCACTCCGGGGATGCCCAGGGTTGGGGCAGTTTCAAGCAACAAGGACCTTCTCCACTTAGTGCTCAAGGCACTGCAAGGGGCAGACCTTCCAATAAAAAAGGCACTTTCTCCACTGAACTGCAGCGCTTGGCCCACCTCTCCCGTCACCCCTTCCTTCCCCAACTGAACAGGCCCTGAGCCCTGAGCCCTTTGTTCCTAAATTGTGGGCTCACCCTTGCCTGCTTTGGAATCTCCCATCATTCTGTCCATTTCCTGGCACCAGCACCTTTCCCGGCTAACCTCCTATGTCCTGACCATCTGCCATTGCATTCACTCACTCTTCCTGCCTCAGCTCCCATCTCGGCCTGAAGTGCTCCCTCCCACTTCTAATCCCCGGCTCCTATTGTCTGTTCCACTGGCTAGACCTGTTATTTCACTTCCGATTCGGTGGGCTTTTCATGGCCACAACTAGATGACACATTCCTCTATTGACCCATACAGAGATATAAAGTGATCTCATATCTTTCCCTACCACTTCCTGCCCTCGGCCCCAGCACCTGTATAGTGATGATTCTGAATTCGATTGATTTCTCTCCTACTGGTTAACATTTTTTAAAATATATATATTTTATTGATATTTTTTTAAAGAGAGGAAGGGAGAGAGATAGAGAGCTAGAAACGTCGATAAGAGAGAATCATCAACCAGGTGCCTCTTGCACACCCCCCACCGGGGATGTGCCCGCAACCAATGTACATGCCCTTGACCAGAATCGAACCCGGGACCTTTCAGTCCGCAGGCAGACGCTCTACCACTGAGCCAAACCGGTTTCGGCTGGTTAACATTTTTTAAACGCACCAGACCAGGGACATCAGGCAGAATCTGGGGATGGTATTCAGGAAATTTCCTTTTCAGAATCGCAGTCTTAGAGAAAAGAACAAATCCTGTCAGTTATTTAAATGTTTCCAAGTATCTGATTTTTGTCCTTAAGTATGTAAAACACCTACTGAGTGAGGGCGTCGTTCGTTGATCCTCTGAACCCTGCCCAGCACGTGGACGTGCTGGTAGGCCCTCTGAGAGAACACGTCACAGCACCCATTCCTTCATCAGGGAGTGCCCCCCAGGAACAAATCTCCTGCTCCTTGTGCCTCCGCTGCCCTGCCAGAGCACAAAAATTATAGCATTGCCCCACTAAGGCTGTGAGAACAAGCAATGAATGAGAACAAAGAAAATAATACAAGTGGGAAGAACCATGAACCTGCAGGCTCCACAGCTCCACAGACAAATCTGAGCATGGCGGTTATTACCAGCATTGAAAGAATCCACACAGCTGGCCAGTGTGTCTCAGTGGTTAAGCATTGACCTCTGAACCGGGAGGTCACGGTTTGATTCCCTGTCGGGGCACATGCCCGGATTGTAGGGCGCAGGGGGTCATACAAGAGGCAGCCGATCAATGATTCTCTCTCATCATTGATGTTTCTATCTCTCCCTCACCCTTCTTCTCTGAACTGAGTAAAAATGTATTTTAAGAAAAAAGAAAAAGTCACCACAAGCCTTTACTTTTTTAAAAAGTTGCATGCAAAGTGTACCTCAAAGCCGCACTACTACCTCATAAAGTTAATAAGAAATGTGAAAAAAAATAGGCAGCTGTGCCGTGAGGAACATCTTTTCAGATGATATCAGAGAGATAAACATCAATGATGAGAGAGAATCATATATCTGATATCAGAATATATAACAGGCACTCACAACTCAACAAAAACAAACAATCCATTTTTTTTAAATGGGCAAAGGACTAGAATAGACATTTCTCCAAAGAATTGTCAGTTCACTCCCCTTCCATACCTCTAATTCTATTATATTCACCAGTTAATATTGTTCATCAGATTTTTTAATTCCCTTGGTTTTTAGTTTCACTTGTTGATAGTTATGTATTTGTTGTTCATAATTTTTATCTTTATCTTCTTTCTCTTCCTAAAGAACCCCCTTCAACAATTCATATAATTCTGGTTTGGCGGTGATAAACTCCTTTAGCTTTTTTTTTATTTGTGAAGCTTTTTATCTGTCCTTCGATTCTGAGTAGTAGCTTTTCTGGGTAGAGTATTTTTGGCTGTAGGTTCTTGCTATTCGTCACCTTGAATATTTCTTGCCATTCCCTTCTGGCCTGCATGGTTTCTGTTGAGAAATCAGCTGACAGTCATATGGGTGCTCCTTTATAGGTAACTACCTGCTTTTCTCTTGCTGCTTTTAATATTCTCTTTTTGTCTTTTGCTCTTGGAATTTTAATTATGATGTGTCTTGATGTGGTCCTCTTTGGATTCCTTTTGTTTGGGGTTCTGTGTGCTTCCTGGACTTGTAAGTTTATTTCTTTCCCCAGGTGGGTGAAGTTTTCTGTCACTATTTCTTCAAATATGCTTTTGGTATCTTGCTCTCTCTCTTCTTCTGGGACCCCCATAATTCTGATGTTGATTTGCTTGAATTTGTCCCAGAGGTTTCTTACACTATCTTCAACTTTCTGGATTCTCTTATCTTCTTGCTTCTGCTTAATTTTGGGGGACATTATTTTTAGTCTTGTGATTTTTTTCTAATAGGAGTGTCCTCTGACTCTTTGTGTTCTAAATCTTAGTCTTTATTCCTGTGATCTTCCACTCTGTTTTTAGAACTCTGTGTAATATTTTTTATTTCATACAATGTTTTCTTTATTTCTAGTTGATCCCTTTTAATATCCTCATAGGTCTCATTCATTTTATCGGCCTTTTTTAGGAAATTCTTGAAAAACCTTATAACTGTAGTTTTGAAATCAATGTCCATTCTTTTCTTTTCCTCCATCTCCTTCCTTTGTGTCCTGCCTCTTGTCTGCATTTTAGTTGTTTCCCTGATTTGATGGAATAGTTTTGTGTGCTAGGTGTTCTGGTAGAGCCCAGTAGCACAGCCTTCCCAGTTACCTGAGGAGGACAGTCTTGGTGTAGCCCTTTGTGGGCTGTATGTGCAGTCTTGTTAAACCTTGCTTATTGTTGGTATCACTAGGAAGCGTTGATTTCCAAGCTAATTGTCTGTGAGGATCAGCAGTGTCTCAGCTAGGAGGGTTTCTGTACTCCTCTTGGATGGGGCGAAGTCTCGGGGTGGTATAGACAAGCTTTGATTTCCTGTCAGTCTCACCTTAGGAAAGTCCTATTTGCGGTGAGTCCCGCAAGATTGGTTGCAGGCGCGCGCACATCTTTGGTAAAGGCGCAGACAAGCTTTGGATTCTGGTCAGTCCCTCCTTAGAGAAAGCCAGCCTCCAGGAGAGCTTCTGTGCTCACCTTGGATGGGGCGGGAGTCTCCAGGTGTGCAGACAAGCTTTGGTATCCAGTCGCCCCCTCCCTGAGTCCTGTAGTAATGGCTACTGGCTTCACACACCTCCTAGAGATCTCTGCCCCCTGCCTGGAAGTCTGGCCTTTCCCTGACTGGGGCCGTCTGTCAGAGCAATAGGGTGATTCTCTTTTCCTTCCGAACAAGAAAGCCAGCCGCGAGTTAGATGTCCACCCTCTCTGCGCTTGGGGTAGGCCAGCAGCGAACTCGGCCCACCCTCTCAGCGTGCTCGGAGTAGGCCACACTCTCTGCGCACCGTGAGCAAGCCAGTAGCGAATTCTGTGGCCGCCTTTTCACTCACACAGTTCTCCGCACCTTCACAGTTTCTGAGGCTCAGAGTGCCTTTTCTCTCCTTCCCAGATGGTAGAGCCTCCTCTCAGCCAGTCGTCCGGTGCTTCAGGACAATGTTTACCCTGTTTTCCAGTTCTAAATTCAAAATTGTTGTGTTAGGCTGCATTCGGGTGTCTACCCTATGCCGCCATCTTGGTTTCTCCTGTCTCAACATTTTAGACATTTTAAAAAATTTTTCCCATGTTTTATTTTAAACATCAGTAAAGTTGAAAGACTGAACAGGGAATACCCATACACTCACCTCCTATACTCTCCGTTAATGTTTGACTCTGCCTGTTTCAATGTATATCCATGTATCTGTGTCTACTCATCCATCAATTCATTTAATTTTTTAAAATTACAGTTGATATCCAATACCATTTTCTATTTCTTTCAAGTGTATTAACTTACTTTTTAAGTTCATTTCAAAGTAAGTTGTGAAAGAAGCAGTACACTTCTCCTTAAGTACACTGTGTGCTTATCATTAACATTTTTTCACCATTCTCTTTGTCCTTTGAGGTAAAATTTATATACAATGAAATACACAAATTTTAAGTGCGCATTCTATGAAATTTTTAAAAGTATAGGCCTGTATAACAAGTTAAAGCCATCTATAGCCAACTATAGCCATTAAAACAATAAATTAGTTTAATGTCTTTTAAAAACATTTAATTGCTCATAAACCTTAAAAATAATTTTTATAGATTTATTATATTTTAGTTGGATTTTTTTAATAGAAATTTTTCTTTTTTTCATTAAATATCTGAGGGGCAAAAATGGCAGGTACATATTATGAGCCATCCATGTATATACATCCTGTGCCTTCTTAGTTTTTTAATGAAAATTGATTGGGCATTTTACTGTAAACTTATGTATTAATGTATCTTTCATCATAAACACATCAGAAACTTTGCTCTACCAAAATCTATGTTTTTAAAATAATCATGTAATATTACATGGAATGCAATAATTTGTGAGATGCATTAAGTGTATTTTCCACCTGTTTTAACTGTTGTAAAATACATATAACAAAAGTTACCATCTTAACCATGTTTAAGTACATTGTTCAGTGGTTATTAAATATGCCCATATTGCTGTGCAACCATCACCACTATCCTTCTCCATAACTCTTTTCATCTTGTAAAACTGAAATGCTTTACCCACCCTAATATATAAAAAGCCAGGGGCTGTCACTACCAAAACAATCGATCGTATGACCAAACAGCAGGCTGTATGGGGCGACCAGGCTGCCAGGTGGGGGAAGTTGGGGTCAACCAGACTGGTGGGAGGAGGGCAGTTGGGGGTAAACAGATCGGCATGGGGGGCAATAAGAGGCAACCAGGCTGATGGGGGAGGGGGGAAAGACAGGGGTGATCAGGCCAGCAGAGGGGGGCAGTAAGGGGCCTTACTGGCTGGAAGGGGGGTTAGTGAGGGATGACGAAATGACTGAACAGCAGACTGCATGGGGCAGCCAGGCCAGCAGGGGGGCAGTGAGGGGCAACCAACATCCCCTGAGGAGTCCCAGATTGCGAGAGGGCCAACTGCCTAAAGCACCTCCCTGGCCAGCTCCGCCCCCAATTCACCCCCCTATCCCGATAAGGGTGGGCTGGCTGGACCCCACCTGTGCATGAATTTGTGCACTGGGCCTCTAGTCTATGTATATAAAAGGCTAAGTGACCAGTAATCTGACTGACTGACCGACCGGGTACATATGACACACACTGGCAATTTAAAAATAAATATTGACTCATGCATACTCGATACATATAAATTTCTCACTGGCACCAATTGCACGTGTGTTTTAATTTTATACTATTGTAATAATACATACTATTTTGACATGTAATTTTTCGCACTAATGTAATTACCACATGAATCTTTCTTCTAATTAATTTCCTTTTGATGTGCACAAATCCATGCACTGGGCCACTGGTATATATAAAAAAGCTTAAGTGACCACCGATCAGCCAGTAGCTATGATGCACACTGACCACCAGGGGGCAGACGCTCAACACAGGAACTGCCAAACTGCAATCACATGGCAGCGGCAGTTCTTGGGTGACACACCCAGAACCAGAGAGGAGGGAGCTCGATTCTGGGGTGGATCACCCAAGAACCACCCTCTCGCAATCTGGGACCCCCTCAGGTGATGTTGGAGAGCCAGTTTTGGCCCAGTCCCCACAGGCCAGGCCAAGGGACCCCACCATTGCACGAATTCGTGTACCAGGCCTCTAGTTAAACAGTAACTCCCCATTCTTTCCCCCTCCCCCAGCCCCTGGCAATCACCATTCTACTTTCTGTCTTTACAATTTTGACTAAGGACCTCATATAAGTAGAATCATATAGTATTGGTCTCTCTGTGACTGGCTTATTTCACTTAGCATAATACCTTTAATGTTTATCCATGTTGTAGTATATGTCAGAATTTCCTTCCTTTAGAAAGCTGAATATTTCAATTATAAAATAAAACACCTTTTGTTCATCCATTTTTCTATGAATGGCTACTTTGGTTTCTTCCACATTTTAGTCATGAATAATACTGCTATAAACATGGGTGTACAAATCCCTTTGAAATCCTGTCTTTCATTCTTTTGGTTATGTATCCAGAAGTGAAACTGCTAGATGATACGATAATTCTATCTTTAAAATTTTGAGGAACCACCATCCTATTTTCTATGGTGGCTGTGCCATTTTACATTCTCACCAATAGTGCACAAGAGTTCCAATGTCTCCCCATCCTCACCAACCCTTTATTTTGTTTTTGTAGTTGTGTTTTTGTTTTGTTTTTTAACTATAGCCGTCTTGATGGGTGTGGTGGTATTTCATTGTAGTTTTTATTTTTGTCTCCCTAATGATCAGAGATACTGGTCATCTTTTCATATGGGTACTGGCCATTTGTATATCTGTCTTATTTGAAGAAATATCTATTCAAGTCCTTTGCCCAATTCTTAATTATATTGTTTTTTTATTGTTGACTTTTAGGAGTTATGTATATGTACTAGATATTAATTATTTATCAAATATGTGACCTGCAACTATTTTTCTCCCATTCTGTGGGTTGCCTTTTATATATTTTAAAATTTTTTAATGTTCCATAAAGTCCAATTTATTTATTTTTTTCTTTTGTTGACTCTGTTGCAGTGTTACTAATGAATGAAATTTCAAACCAGCTAACTCATGGTATGTTCAACAGTTTTGTAGATTTTATGTTTTCAAAAACAGGCAACCCAAGATTTGTTTTTCATGTGAAAAATTCAATGGGATAAAAAAAAACCTCAACACTCATCTTGCCTAAAGAAACACTACAGGCTGTAATAATTAATGAGAGTTTATTTGCCTTTATTTTTCAAGCAGTCACTACAAGTCTCTGTGATTATAATAAATTTTATACATTTATAAGAAAAACACAAAAATATAATTTACGTAGTTATGACATGTTTTATGTCGCAAGCACTTCTGTTTTTTAGTATAAATGTATGAAAAGAAGTTATGTAAAGGAGACCTTAACTGGAACGATTCACTCGGAATTTATTTCAAGCATTCTCAAATTTAAAAAAAAAAAATTATATTGATCCTGATAGCCAGTCCTTCTGCCAAAAATGTGTTCCACTCCATGCTTGTGTCATCATTTTAGGAATTAGATAAAATGGGAATGCGATGAGCCAGACCAATTCAGAAAAGATAGAATTTCACTAGCCTTTTGGATTCGCATATCATTTTGGATATGCAGCGTGGCAGCATGCCTTTTGCGGGATGAAAATATTAATTACACATTTTTTTTAATAAAAAAATCACAAGTGTAATCCATTTCCCTGGAGTCTAGATAAAGTCTTTTTGGTATTTCTTAATTACAAAATGTAGGTCCGGCTGCACAGCTTTCTTCCTCATGGCTCCTGTTGCATCCGGGTAGTCTTTGCGGCTTCCTCTGAAAATGACTATACATTAACATACAAGGTTTCAGTGTGTGCGTTTCTGTGTGGGGGGGTGTGGGTTGTGTGGAAGGGAAAGGTGTTAATTCAGATGTTATGAAACTGTGATAATGCTATTATTGAAGGCACTTATTCGGGTCTGTGTATACTTCGTCGTTTTTATACGTAAGCCCGCGGGGGCCCCTCCTGGTTGTCACAGTCCTCCTTGAATCTGAATCCGGCCTGTCTCTTCCTATCCGGCGGTAGAATTGATGCGGCTCTAATCCCTGGAAGTTTGGAACTAATGAACTGACTGCTGAGCGGCCGCCACGGAGCTTGGTCCCAAACTATACTGTACTTCACACTCGATTTATTCTCCAGATGGCGAGACTGTGCCGCCCCGCCGCGAGGGACCACCCCTTCCACTGGAGTGTAAAAGTGGACGGATGTTGTTTTCTTCGCAGATTTGATCATTCTGGGCTAGAAAACTCGCGAGGATGATTAGTGATTAGCTCTAATGGGTGCCAATCGGACCAACTGCACGCATATTTTCTCCTTTCATCTCGGAGTCGGCAGGTCCCGGTGATGGCTGATGTGCCCGCTTTCTGACGTCACCGGAGCGTGTCTCTCCCCCAGGGGACAAGCACCCAGGCCCCGAAATCACAGCACGGCCCTGGTTCCCGGCCCGGACACAGCCCCCTCACACGGTGGCTTATGTGGAGGGACAAGTTTATTAGCCACCGGTCCACTGCGCCGAGCAGCCCTTGGCACGGAATATCGATTGAATGAATGCGGGGAACTCTGCTAGCACCCCCTTTTTCCAACCGGGGCCCCGGGAAGATTCGGATGCGGGCCAGCTTTCTCCGTGGCCTCTGCAAGGGCCCACCCGGAATCAGACCCGCTGCAGAGCACAGGGTGCTGGTTAGTCTCTGCAGAGACCTCACGTAACTTGCTAAAGGCCTTGGCTCCATGATGCCGACCCTTCCAGGTTGTTAGTGCTTAGGGGAACAAGTTCATTGGACACGAGAAACGCTCACCAAGGCCGTCCTGTCGTGTTGTCAGCACGTTTGGAGCGCGGTTCCATCCAAACCTCACTTTGAACAACCCGTTTTGCTACCAGAATTTGACATTCACCTACCCCAGCCGCCCCAAAAAAAGATCTTTTTTGAGTGGCCTCTTTTTTTACTTTCGTTTTCACTTCCTTCTTTCTCCAGGGCGCACTCGGCTCCCAATAATCTCAGCAGATCACCTAGCCGGCCCTTCTGGGGAGATGGTGGCTGCTGGGCTGTGTGTTACTAATCCCCTAACAAGACAGAAATGAAAGGACGTCAGGGCCAAACTGGAGCGGAGAAAAAGAGAGAAACGTGAAAGGGAGTGAGGAGATGGAGATGAGAGAGAGAGAGATGTTAGCAAGAAGTTGAGAGAGGGGAGGAGGAGAGAGAGGGAAAGGCAGGGAACGAAATGAACCCAGTTTCTTTCTTTTCACAACTGGGTGGGCTGTGGCTCTCTCTAGCTGAACACCCAGAACTAAACTTAATTGTTCTTAGAAACTGCCTTCCTCTCACCCGACAGATGGCATGGGTATGTTTGCGAGTACAGTAACATATTTCACCATTATAGTACCAAAAAGGAAGAAAAAAAAAATCAACATGCTTGTTGGTTGGTGTGAATTCCATGATTGGATATTTTGGGATACATAGCAGAGGGATGCACACTTAGTTTATGTAAATTGCAGCAAGCAACAGCCTGTTAATAAGGGTGTTGTGTGGCAATATACCTCCAAAGCCATCTTTTTATTTATTTTTTATTTTTATTTGGAAAGGTACAGAATGATGAAGTGGAAAGAGCTCGGTTTTAATTCTGAGCCAGAAGTAGGAGGGAAAAAAATTCTAATAAAATGCTGATTATTTGCCGCTCCTTATTATAACAGGAAAAGTACTAATCAGATTATGCCGAATGTTGGAATTAGGTACTTCGTTTGCAGCCAATTTCACGAGGGCGGAATTTTACTAAGTAAACCGGAATGTGCTGAAACCATGACAATCTGACTGGAGATAAAGTCACCAACGGGTTTAGAACACAGAGCTTTGGACAAACAGTCCCCTTTCAAATCCAAATGAAACGGCTAAACACCTTAGAGGTTACCTCTTGTTTGACACCAGCATTAACAATGCAGGACGTTGTTGTTGCCAGTGATCCGGTGTCCTTGAGCTCACAGGCAGAGTAAAGCAGAGAATGGAGGTGAAGATTCCGATAGCCCTGGTTTTCAAACGCATTTCAGCCTAAATGACCTAGTGAGTTCGTTCCCTTCCATTCTCCACTCACTGTCCCCACAGACCCTTCACAAGCTCGACCTGCTGTGGAAAGAAATCCCGCAAGTTGAAATGTTTATGAGCCGCAGCAACCCTGAGTTTGTGGCTGGTTGTGCAGGCTGCACGGAGCACAGCACGCTTTAGGTTCTCTGAGGCCGGGGATCTAAGTCCATGCACTGTCCAAGGGCTGGAAGCATTTCTCTCGCCGGCTCTGGACAGCCTTGGCACCGTGTCATTGAGTTCACGTCTGCTTTTCGCCTTCAGGGTCTTTGTATGTAGTGGACGTAACGGGAGGGCACGGTGAAGGAGTGGGTGAGTTTTACAGCCGTGGAATGGCCAACAGCATGGCGTGGAACCAGGCCCCTGTGTCTGTGTCACCCTCACCTCCGCTCGTGGGAGCGCTCTCTTGCTTTTGCCTGAGCTTGGTCTAATTATTGGCGATCGGAGCTCTGTAAATCAGGACTCCACGGAGCCGTCTTAAACTGTCCCATGTACTCTGTTTCCATCTGACCTGACAACTCTAAGCTACCGTTTCCTCACACTGTTTAACTGGGACCACATTTGGAAGCCTTCCCTGCTTCCGGTGGGGTCGTAGGCCCACTTCCGTCTGGTTTAAATCTACTGTCCTGGCTTGTCCTGTGGATTAGACTTAGATTCAATATCAGCTCAATGCATTCTTTTTTTTTTTTTTGTCACCGTTTCGGTTTGCTGCTTTCCTAGATAGGGATTGCCGTGCACACGGCTGCATATTGTTAAAACTTTTTCTTTTTAAGCCACATTCATCAGCAGTGAGAAGCTTTAAAGTTTTATTAGTATCATAAAAATCTCTTCCCAAATGAAACTGCTCTTGATACGGGTTCCTTCTGACAATGAGAATTAGTTGAGGGCTGTTGGCAAGTTGGAGGAATTTGGTTTTGAAACTGAAATAGGCAGGAAGTAATGACCTCAAAGTACTTTTCTTTCAACTCCAACCCCCACCCCCTCAATCACTCTTTCCCCGGCTCCCCTCACCTTCATCACCCCCAACTCAGAGCCAATCAATAACATGTTTCATATCGTTTTGCTGAGGACAATTCAGACACTGAGGCAGGCTTTCAACCTTTCAGTTTCCCTTAACTGGAGCAAAGACTGTCAAATCAAAGGAAAAACATGTATATTTCCCTCCGCTTCATGAAGGGGTTTCTTGGTGATATTACAGCCTTCCTTTTGAATAAGTTGGAGCTTTTTTTGTAGTGTGGAGTGTCAGTTTCCTCTGAGTGCCTTCCTAATTAAGTGTCAAGATTCAACTCCATTGCAAAAAAATTTTTTTTAAGTGAGTAAAAAAAGCATGAAGCATATGGAAAAAGAAAAACAAGTTTTTGCCCCTAATGTGACTACACTGACAGATGAGATTGCCATTATCTATATTATCTAGCTTCTCGTATTTATTAAATGAGAAATAGCAGATAGAAGACCAAATAGCACATAGTAGAACCATGCCTTGTGCCAAGTAAATACTCAATAAATGCTGCCTATTAGTTAATTTACTTTTGCAATTGATAAGTAATGTTAATGAGCAAAACGATACTACTATTTAGAAGTATGCTAGTAGCCAAGACCGGTTTGGCTCAGTGGGTAGAGCGTCGATCTGCGGACTGAAAGGTCCCGGGTTCGATTTCAGTCAAGGGCATGTACCTTGGTTGCGGGCACATCCCCAGTAGGGGGTGTACAAGAGGCAGCTGATCGATGTTTCTAACTCTCTATCTCTCTCTATTCCTCTCTGTAAAAAATCAATAAAATATATTTTTTTTAAAAAAGAAGAAGAAGAAGAAGAAGTATGCTAGTATACACAACAGTGACCATCACCTATATTCCAAGTCACCGTGAATTAAGTCTGGAAATCAGTCTATCAGATCGGATGACTTATTTCAAATACTATTTACCAGTAGTAGTTGGTAGACAGGAAAGTTATAGATATAGTAATGGTGCTCAGGCCTGAATCCACATAACAGTCTCACCGACAGCTGGCTCGTCTCCTCTCAATGATACATATACTCAGGAGATCCGTTTTCTCAACACTTACAGAATGAAGCTCGATTAAGAATAGTAAAAACTCTTGAAGACTTCGATCTGGGCCCAACCGAAAAGTGTGTAAGAATCAACTCGGTGTCCAGTGGTCTGGCCGAAGACGACCTGGCGGCCCTCCTGCAGGCCCCGGTCCTTCCTGCCAGCCTGATGCTGCCCAAGGTGGAAGGTCCTGAGGAGATCCAGTGGGTGAGTAGCTAATGCTTCGCTTTCAATTAAAGATTCCAGACTGGCTAAGGAGGAGTAGCAGAAAGGAAGCATTTGGGCGCTGCCGGTTTTGAAAATACGTGCACAGCCGAAACCGGTTTGGCTCAGTGGATAGAGCGTCGGCCTGCGGACTGAAGGGTCCCAGGTTCGATTCCAGTCAAGGGCATGTACCTTGGTTGCGGGCACATCCCCAGTAGGGAATGTGCAAGAGGCGGCTGATCGATGTTTCTCTCTCATCGATGCTTCTGACTTTCTATACCTCTCCCTTCCTCTCTGTAAAAAATCAATAAAATATATTTAAAAAGAAAAAGAAAATACGTGCACAGAGCAGGAAGGGAATTCAGAAAAAGGAGTGAGCCCGAGAGACCATGCTCTTCACCCACAGAGAACCTGGCTTTGCCCCAAGTGTCCTAACGGGACAACTCTACCCCTGAAACGATGCCTCTGCGCCCTCACCAGATGGGCGGACTGGACACTCAGGGTCCTCAGTAGCCCGTACAGAGCAGTCCTGGGAAACTAGCTTGCCTGAGAATTGGATGGCTTCTCACACCCTGCCAGGCCCGAACCCTCCACCTGGGAGAACAGCGCTGTGCGCGGCCGTCGCCAGCCAGGCTCGTTGGAAGACAGCACAGACAGAGAAAGCACATTAGCCACAAATGAAAAAATGAACCTGGCGGAGGAGAGGTAAAGGTCACTCCTCGGGGCAAACGGAGGAATAAACAGGAAGCTTTTAACCAGTGGTTTTAATTAGCACAGATATTATTTCCTGAACAGTTCCCTAGTTCCTCCTTTTTAAATTGCTGACAGGTGTGTTTGTGTTTCATGACAGACTTTTCGGCCAATAAAAACCTGGCATGTCAAATTACTTACGAAAACTTTGAAATGGGCCTAATTATGCTATGATTGTTTTCATTGTTAAAATGGGGGCGGGGGGGGTGCTATGATTCTGCAGATCTCTGCCGAATAAAATAACATTCCATTGTGCCACTCCAGGGCAGAGGGCCCGGGACACGTAAATGCTCCAAGTGTGGTAAGGGCGTGCGGACCGTGGTGATTTTGATGCCACATCTGGGATTACTCTAAGGCGGCCGCGGCCACTGTAGCAATACGCTGCGTCGCTGTAACACCCGAGGAAACGGGTCGCCTTTCAATGCACATCGGGGCGCTGGGCCCGTGCTTTCCAGTGCCGTGGCTGCCCGCCACGTGTGGCACCCAGAACCTGAAACGTGGCAAGTCCAAATTGAGATGTCCTGGAAGTGTAAAGTCCACGTGGGATTTTGAAGATTTTTGTAGCCCCCGGACCTCTTACATGTTGAAATGGTAATATTTAGGCTGCCTTGGCTTTTAATGGTGTTCATTGCTTCAGTTTACTCTTTTAACGCAGCTCCTGTAGAATTTAGAATCACACGGGCAGCTGCCATTACTCTTGAGCTGGACAGCTCCACGTTGGCGCCTTCTGAGCCGGGTGCTCAAGGACTCATTTACTCTCTGCCCTGGAGCTCTCCGCACCAAGGTCAACTCTCAGAGGCCGGAGATGCTGCTATACTAAGTTAATGTCTTCAAGGGCTTCTACCCTTGAAATGGAATCCAAAATTCCCTTTCGGTTTCATAGTTCCCGTCTATTTATCACCGTTCTTTACCCCGGTTTGAGGGGAGAGGAGACCCACCCCGGCCTCCCGTCCCAGCTTCGGTCCCCTGTTCTAAATCCCTGGATGCGAGGATCGGGCCGAAATCTAAATAGGATTTCTAGTTAACAGAAGTCTTTTTTGGGGGCTGTTTATTTTTTTTCCTCCCCGTTTGTATTTATGCGAAGCCTAAAATCCAGAGCCTGATGCACAACTGAAAGATGGGCTTCCTTGTTTTCTTTTGTGTGCGAATCCCTTGCTGGCCTTTTGTCGCTAGTGTGGGTTCTTGTTTGACTGGCACGGCTTATTGGACTATAACAAGCGTGACTCTGCCTCCTTTGTCGCGGGACAATTCTCCCACAAATCCCGAACAGTGCGCATTCTTCCAGCACACTATTGGGTGTGCACTGGAATTGAAAGAATTGCTGAGCCTTGCTACTTCATCTCCTCCCCAATCTCTTTGTGATTTCCCCCCCCCCAGCTTCTTTTCCTT
The DNA here is from genome assembly GCA_963924515.1 of Vespertilio murinus. Classification (NCBI taxonomy): domain Eukaryota; kingdom Metazoa; phylum Chordata; class Mammalia; order Chiroptera; family Vespertilionidae; genus Vespertilio; species Vespertilio murinus. Next base: position 36,920,428 of record OZ004707.1, on the reverse strand, counting down.
CCTCCGCCCCCCGCCCCTGCCCCCGGTCCCTCCACCTCGCTGAAATGAACACTTTACCAGGCCGGAAACATTTAATCGTCTCCTTTTGAAAAAAATTAATTGAAACTTCTCCACTAGTTACCTTTTGTGTGCGTACTTAATGCAATTTTTTAAGAAAGAAGGGGAGGAGGGGAAGCAGGATGGGCTGGAATATTTAATTTTTTTAAATGCCCCCGTTGGCTTAAAAAAAAACAAAAGGCGTCGGAGATTTTTCTCACTGAGAACAGGGAATATGTTATAGGGTGTTTACCTAGTTTTAAACTTGGTGGTTTTTAGAATTATAACTATTATCACAAACCGTGGGGCAAGTAACATGGCAAGATTTTTTTTTTTTTTTCATGAGAGAAAAAAAAGAACCCCTCCACCGGATATGTAACACCAAAAGCACCAATATGTCACTCCCTGCTTTCTAGCTTTAATGTGACATAAATTACGTTTTATTTTCGTTTACATGGAATATACTACATGTTTTGTCCCCTTAAATTGTAGCCCTCTCTTCCTTCTTGCTATTTGGGCTGAGTGATTCCTTCCCTTGCAAAGTTACTAAGGAGGTGATGATGATGGTGACGGAGGAAGGGGGGGAGGGGGCAGTGGGAGCAACTGGGAATAATTCTTCATTACTGAAAGCTGTGATTTATTTTAGCCTAATTGTAAAGTTACTGCAAATTGCTCAAAAGCTTTTTAAAGATCCCAGTGATTAGATTTTTTTAGGGGGAGGAGGGTGCTGCACAGGCAAGGAGGGGGCAGCTAAAAGGGGAAATAACACCTCTAATCCTGCTTCTGGTAAATAGGCTGCCAGCTTTTAAAATGAGTTTCCTTTCTATTAGTCAGAATATTATGCTAAGCCTTAAGCATTAGTTTTTTTATGTTGCCATAGCAGCCCTATTCCTGCAGGGTGGTGACCTGCGATGATTACAGTACAAAGCTTATAGGGTCTTGAAACCCCCTTTGAAGATGAAAAGTCTTTGATGGTTTATATTTATGCAAATCTCTTAGATATGATTTACCCAACTGAGACTGAATGGAGAGATGATTAAAATTCCCTTTTCCTTTGATATCCATTAATGGATGAATATTCCTTACGTTTAAAATGGATATATATGTTTTCATCTTTGTTTACAAAAATATCTTTGTCATACCTGTGTGTGTATGTTTGGTTTGTGTGTTTTTTTTTAATCTTCCCACATCTTATTAGATCTAGATAGACATAATAGATTTACAATTTAGAGTGTGGTGAGGTTTTGGGGTTGTTTTTTTTTTTTCTCTTTTGAAAGAGGGGGGGTGGGTGTCTGTGCAAGAGCTTTTGTATGTTTCCAGATGATAGATTTTGGAATTTGGGCTACCCCACTGGCAGCACAGAGCTCGCTGTGAACTGGTCTCATGGAAAAAATTGGCGAGCTTTGGTCTTCAAAGAATTAAACTTCCTTTTTAAGGTCTTCCTAGGTAAGCTAAAAAATTATGAAGAAAACCCTCTCGAACAAAGGGTAACGGTACGATAATGAGTAATACGGATTCCACGTAGAAGGCCGAGCAGTTACACTGATGTCAGTGCTGGGTATGAAACAAAAACAGAATGGCAGGTAGGCCGAGGCAGCATTGTCTTAGGGGCCCACCCCTGGCATTTGAAAAGTGAGGGTGAGAGGTCTTAACTGAGTGTGTTTTTAAGGGAAGCATTTATTTTTAGACTCAAGAATCTCTCCTTCCAGTTCTAAGTCCTAGGCCTCAAATTGCTCCTTTAGAGAGAAAGAAGAAAAAAAAAAGTATAATGCTTGGGGTTTTACTATTTAGTTTGGTGGGAACTTTGTTACCTTTTTTCCTTTGGTCTTTCCTCCTTTTTTCTTTTTTAAAATTCTTTTGTGTGGACGAAAGAGGCTGGGATATTACTTCCTCTGGTCAAAGACTTAAATACTACCTCTATGTCTACACTCCAGTGGTTATACATTTTCCCCTCACTAATTACCTATGACAATTTTCATTTTAGTTTTCAGACAAATTTTCATTCTACTTAAAAGGCCGAAAACTTGAACAACCTATGAATTTAATCCCTTTTGTGGAAACTGCAATGGGTTTGCTCAATTTTAAGGTAAGAAAACCCTAATGTAGCTTAGAAGTTAGTATTTTATTACCTAAAGAGAGCTCTTCTTTTCAATATTAACTTAAAATGTTTTTCTGAAAAAATTTATAAGCAAAGTAAATCTTGAGCACAATTTATTATTTGTAATTATCCAAAACCAGGTTGTGAGCATCTTAGAAAAGAAAGAAAATTGACTAAGCAGCAAGAAAGAACTTCCCAGTCCTAAATATTTAAATTGTAGATTCCTAGCAATAATTTTAATTTAATAATCACTATGTAAAATATGTGCTTTGAATTATTATGTTTATAGATTAAATGTGCATGAAAATTTATTTTGTCACCCTTATGAATTAACTTTCAATTATTCTCTTGTAGCAATTGTCTTTCATTGGGAAACTTTCTGGTCTCTGTAGCAACACCATCCATAAAGTCCAGCTGATAACATTACTATTTGCTAGTTAGTATATGCCAATAATTTGTGGTATAAAATTTCAGTTTACCACATTAGAACATAAACTATCTCCTAATATATGCCAGGAAGATTCTATTACCCACGTGTCTTCCAGCATTTCTTGGTTGCATCAAGCTATTTGCCTTCACAAATTAATAGCTAGCTTGTAAAAAAAAAAAAAAAATCCCTTTATTGGTTCTCATTTAAATTGTTTCCCAAAATATGCCTCACATTACACCTGACCTGTAAACATCCATGTAGCACCCTATCCTGGAGGGCATGAGAGAAGAAATTCCTAAAAGCAAAACAAAATAAGAAGATAGTTGAGCTGTACTGGAGAGGTAATATGTGAGCAAACGCTCTGAGAGGAAACTCTGAGACCTGCTGGACCATGCAGGAGGGGCAGAGTGCAAATGTTTTGGGAGCTGCTTCACGCATGTTTACACCACTAACCACAGATTCCTCCAAGCCCACCCTAGAGTTCTGGGAATATAATCAAAGCATATCTTTTAGAGGCAGCTAGATTCATGTAACGATTTAATTTTTAGCACTGTTTTGCCATTTCAGTCCATAACGTACTGAGAAGCCCTTACAACCCCTGAAATTAATCAGCAGAGTGCTCACGGGTTTCTCATGTCATCCCCACCCACGAATAGTAGCGTGAACCTTTGTAGGTTCACAGTCCTGTCTGCAACGAATGTCATTTATCTTTATTTCACGTAGAAATATCAAAGTTGCTTATTAATACGTCTTGGCTGACTTGTTGCATTTTTGTTTTCCCCTCTGGCATTGTAGATGTTTGTATTGTGTATCTTTAATCCTAAAGCCACTTACTAAGAAATCTTGATCCTAATGCAAATAATCCAATTAGTTTGATTTAAAAATTCTTTCCTTCTTTCCTGTGGCTTTCTGTGTATGGTTTGAGTCTCGTAAAGCAAAAAACAAATTTTGGGAAAATATAAATTACTTCCAGTACCATCGAACCGAGTTAACTCTTAAGTTTTTCTAGAAATTGGGTGAACTGCAATTCAGACATCATAACTATGTTAATGTACGTCAATGGCTATATTAATACAATCCATTAAAGCAAAGCCAGTGTATACAGCATACTTATCTTGAACAATGTCAAATGCCTTTCGAAGGGGGCGATTTGGGGCTGCATTTTTAGGACTGCTTTCGGACAAACTGCCTCGTATTCAGAGCTGGATCTCTCTGGGATTGAATCTATAGCATGCTGCCTCTCTCCCCGCCGGGCGTTTCTGTGAGATGCTCTGCTCTGCTCTGTTACAGGCGGTGTGCGAAGAAGCAGTGAAAGCCGGACCTCCGGTGGGCCTTTTCCTAGATGCTGTCGTTTTCGGAGGAGAAGACTTTCGAGCCAGCATAGGTGTCCAAGACTCATCTCTCTCTCTCTCTCTCTCTCTCTCTCTCTCTCTCTCTCTCTCTCTCTCTCTCATTCTTTCTGTGTATACATGTATACTTTCCCCCCCTCTTGGGCCCCTTCACAAACGGACATTTACATGACAATATATTTGCCCACCATGACAATGGTTTTCAGCTGAATGGACAACACTCTCCTGATAATTTAGGACGCCTCACCGTTGTCCTGCTTTCAGGACACAGCTCCATTATGTCTATTCACTTCTAAAGTAACTCATAAAAAGGCTGTTGCAGCCTCACACGTGTTCGGGAAGAGACAGCGTCTACTTTGCTCATAATAAGCGTTACGTGAACATCCTCTCTGTTGCTTATACATTTTGTTTTCACATCAGTGTAAAGGGGATTGAGGGCCCTCACACAAATTTTAAAGCAATGTCACATGTGCTCTACCGCATAATTTTCTTTATTAAATGTAGTACGTAAATGTTATCTAAAATAGATTTTAAATACCTCCTCAAATCCGTTTCAGAACGCATCCTATTAAATACTCATTGAGAGAGTGTGCATGCTTGTTCTCACTGATCTTCCCCGTCACGTGGGCGCGATGCCCCGGTCCGGGAGCATGTGCAACCAGAGACGGTGCGTCTGGAAAGGGAGCCAAGGTCACAGGTGTTTCAGAGCCACGGTCCCCAGTGACCCGAGACAGGAGCGTTCCCTGAGCAAATGTAAACACATGCCCTCCCACCCCCAGGGTGAAAATACAAGGAACTTATTTTAATACCAGTCTTTCCAGGGGACTCAGTGTCATCAAGTTTAGTTTAGTGGAGACTTTCTGCCTCCCTCAGAGTGAGCGCCTTTCCATTTCTCTACGTTCTCCGTCCAAACCCCGAAGTGTCTGGCTCAGAACCTCAGTGATAACAGGCACTGCAGCCACGGCCTGGGAAACTCTGGGCGCAGTGAGAGAACTTAACCATTTCCTTACACGGCCCTCTGGCCACCTTTTGCGGTGCTACCTCTGGACCGACAATTTCCAAGCGATGGCAAAAGGGAAACGCACATATCAGAAGTCATTTATGATTATTGCTTCTGAGGGGGGGGGGGAGGGCCTCTTAGTGCACACGGTCATTCCCCTGAAAGATGCCTTGCAAGAGGGACACGTGAGGTTTAACTCTGCCTCCATACACATCCCTCTCCGTTTCTATTGAATCATCACCTCTCTGGGCCGCAATGCCAGGGAGGACCCAGACATCCTTAGGTCCTGAGTTTTTACAAGAGGCGTATGGGTTCGGTTTCCAAAGTTAACCTCTCTCCTTTTTTCTGCCAACACCCCATTTTCAGGTGCAACAAGTAGTAAAGAAGCCCAGGACATTCTCTACGCCCGACAAAAGATCGTTGTCGTGGCGAAGGCCTTTGGTCTACAGGCCATAGACCTGGTGTACATCGACTTCCGAGACGAAGAGGGGCTTCTCAGGCAGGCGAGGGAAGGAGCGGCCATGGGATTCACGGGTATGGTCCTCGGCGGCGGCGGACAGCGTTGTCTAGATTTGCGAACATTCCAGAAATCAGTGTTCCTTAAGGTAGCCGGGTAGTGCACATACCTATCCTGCTAATCTGAAACACGAAAAAGCCATCCAGGGCAGGAACCCACCCGACAAATGGTCAGGTTTTACGTTGGCTCTGCCAGTCAACAAGCAAATCACTCGTTTTATTTTCTCTTTAAAATAGTGACCACGGTTTTTTTTCTGTCCTCTTAAGTATTTTGTTGCAGTTTTTGCTGACATGAGGGGAGGGATGAGACTGTCGTCAAAGTATTTTGGGGTGAGCTGCCTTAAGAGTTTGTGTTGATGGGTTGAAGAAAATTTTTCTTCCGTATTCCAAATATTAATGAATTTCAGGGGGGGGGGGGAATGGGTGATATCTTTTTTTTTTTTTCACTCAAAACTAGGTTTTTATTCATCTGCCACTCCGAGCCCTTTCTTGCTCTCCCACCTCCCGATATGTGTCTGTGCACCTGGCAACACCTACGGGCATTGGCTGGCACTGCGACCAGCGGGTCCCCACAATCCGGTCCTGGCGCGCAGGCGGATATCTGTTGATTGGTGTGCCCGGTCACTCGGGCCCCAGGAGCCCGGGGAGCAACTGAAAATTGTGTTTTTGCAACAGAAATCTTCTTCTTCTTTTTTTTTTAGAAACCACAATAGAATCCTATACCCAAACACATTCTGCAATTGCATCCACACACGCATGTGCAACCATGGATTAAAAAAAGCACACTCTAAAATCTTTTATTCTTATCTGTCCTTCTGCTGCACGTTCTAGAAATATCATGCTCAGAATGGCATCCAAATAATAAGGAAAAAAGACAAGCATCCTGTGCTATCCGTTTGGTAGATATTTTTGAAATGTGTCCAGTTAGGGGTTACTAAAGAAACATGTCTTAAGGTGACTTTCAATGCCCAAGATATCTAAACGGATGATGATTTAACCCAAAGTAAAATTGCAGGCTTAGGAAACCATCTTAGGTGGTTTCTTAGAACTGAACAAAGCTTTGACATTTGGTTTTGTGTTTTTAACATAGAGAGTTAAAATGGGACCCCCGCAAATGTGTAAATAAATAAGCAAATACCTGCAGTCTCTTACAGGGAAATATTTTTCAACCATCTGAGCTATTAACAAATCCTCCCTACTTCTAACAGTGACCGAGAAAGAAGGAAAGTGTCTCTGCTCTGGTCCCGGGCTGTCCTTTTCCCGCTGGCCTGCACACCCGTCTTTTCCTAACGACCGGGTAGGACGTGGCCCAAATGGAAAAGTTGGAGGAAAACTCCATGAAATCTATCTAATAGAGCCCGATGTTGTTGGTCTAAAATGTGCGGCACTGGCTGCCAAGCAGCCAGATGTTGCTGTGAAACGATTCACTAATGCCATCAGAAACAGAAAACGCTGGGTTCGATGCGGGCCCCTGTCACCGTCGCTCAGTATAACCTGGGTGCCCTCGGCCTCCTCTGGGGTGAATGTGTGCTCCGGAACTTACAAAGGAGTTTGAGGGTTTCTCCAAGATGCAGGACTGCCTTAAATTGGCCCCTAATTCAGTCGCAGAAGACAAGTTATTTCAAATCAGATTTAAATTTCTAGACTGTGCCCAACTCAGCATGAGGAGCTTATGGGCTTGGCACTATTGTTTCTCAACAACAGGGAGTATTAAATCACACAAAAAATGGAAGGGAGGGGGATGGGGAGGCACAGAGGGTACAGTGCCCATTATATATTCAAGCAAACAAGTGAGTAAAGTGGGGAGCTACACTTTATGGCCATTTTGCAATTTTTAGAAAGAAGGTCTTTGTTGTCCCAACTATATTTCTACATGCCAATAAGAGGTAATTAGTCTGATAAGATATGAGATTATTTGTAGTATTTTAAAACAATAAATGATTTAATAAGTATTTTAGGCCACTTGTAATCTGTTTGTCCTAGTTATTTATCATTTAATTCCACACCTTGGGCTTTGCACAAGAAGGGAGGAGAGTAATGAAAAAAAGGAAGGAAGGAAGGAAGGAAGGAAGGAAGGAAGGAAGGAAGGAAGGAAGGAGATACGTCCTGTCTGAAGCAGGTGGTTGGAAGTTTAAAATTCAATGAAAGTATTGTGTTATCCATAACACTGATAAAAAGCACCCAGTCTATGTAATTGGGATTTTCTGTACTTTAAAAAATTACATATATTTTTAATGAGGTGTAGTTTTTTAAAGTTAACCATGCATGAAACAGTGGGTTGTAGTTTCTTTTCTGTAGTCTGTTTCACAGAGCCACAACCCGTGTAGGCAGATTTTAAATCAATGCATTGGCTGTCTGAAATAGCTGTTAACTTTAGGTATTATTTTTTATAAAAATAAACCAAAAATAAACCTTAGAATAAAGCTCTAAGAGCTGACTCCAGCACTACATGCTGAGAAGAAAGGTTATAAATATGAAACTCTAGAGGTTTTCCTCTTTTTTGCCGTCTTTTATAGAAGACAAAAATGACAGCATCATACAGTTACCTAAAAGACTTGACAGGTATTGATTTAAAGCATGATATATCAAGTGGTACTGTAAAAAGGATTTCATGGTCATAAATTTTAATGTCTTCCAATTTTGCACCCTCTCAGTAACTTGTCAATAACAACTCTTCTGTATAAAATATTTGCTTTGCCCCCACATGGCATTAAAGCCCAATACTCAGTTGTTGGGATATACAAGATTCAACAAAAGATAACTTCACAAATGCATGTTCATAAATTTCTAAAGCCTAACGCATATCTTAAAATTAGCCCCATTATCAACATATGGGTACTTGCAAGCCACAGCAGTTTTACTGTATTTTAAATAGTTTGTGTCTTGCTCCTCAAATTATCATGTCTGTACTATGAAGTTCCCATGAAATTTGGCTTTTTACACATCAGTGTAAATTATGTACATAAATTATAAAATTCAGGACCAACAATTAGTACAAAATAACTACCAGAACTGACATCCTTTATTAATAATATTGTAACAACTATTAGATTATTTAAATATAATTTCAGTACCTACTATTGAAAAAAGCTCTCATTTGTCATCATTGATGTTATTTGTTCCCAGAAATGATTCCTCAAATAATTTAAAGGAGCTTTATTTATATAGTGTTTTAGTGTTTTATTAATATGCTGACAGATTAAAAATGAAATAGCAATGTGAGGATGTTTTAATTATGCCACTGTAAGAAAAGATATTACTGTATTTATTCACGGAGACTCATAAATACAAAAAAAAATTTTTACAAACATTGTTCTTTTTTCTGTTCGATAGAATAATGGCAGTAATAGGAATTCACCTTTTTTTTTCAAACATCAATGTTATACTGTAATTTCTAATGATTAAATGTTAAACACTATTTTGAAAGCAAAGCAAATTGATATACCAACAAATATACTCAGCAAAGTAAGTTATCACTAAATGTACATTCATTTTACAGAACCAAATATGCCCATAATTTTATTATGTAATAAAATATAACCTCAACATTATTATAACATTAAATTATGTTTCATTTTATTAATGACCTGGTTAGATTCCATTCTCCCCTGATTGTTAAACTGTTTCTTTTTAATGACTGCGTGACTTCCCAGAATCCTGTGACTCTTAGCTTTGTATAATGTTTTTATTTAAGATCCTTAAGATTTCATCTAGGTGTCTAAGTATATATATATAAAAGGGAAACAAAATCATCATTCTATAAGAAAAAAAGGAAAAATCTGGTTATGTTTTTAGTTCAAGACACTTTCTGTAATTTTTATTTAAACATTTTTAAATGGAGTGATTTAGGGACCACACTGTTGAAATCTGCCTTCTAGTTTATCGTACTGAATAAAGTTTTCTCATTGAAATCTAAATTTCTACCAGTGGTTAGAAATGACATATCATACCGAAAGAGGAAAAAAATAAATTATTATTGTGAGACACTGTTTGATATTAATGTAGTTGTAGTACCTGCTTCTGTAAGCTTTATGAAAACCAACAGACGGCTTCTAAAAGAAATCGTGGAAGGCAGGGTAATGGTGCCAAATAAACCAAAGACAACTTATAACATTAGAAAGAATTAACATGAAATTTTTCTTCTTTACTTGGAAATAATCACTCTAATTTGCAGGCATTCTCCTTTAAAGTCCCAGCCAAAGCGGTTATACAACGAGCTGCTTAGCCCGTCCACCTGTAGCTAAAACTGGGCGATTATCTGCACCAAGGTGGCATTTCTATAGGATCGGAAACACAATTGCTCCCATTGTTGTGTGTGTTCTGATGTGGTATTCCGGAGAAGCCTGCCCAATTACTGTTGTTTTCTTTTTAAACGTGGTAAAATAATGAGTTACTTTACATACAGTCTGTGAGGCACTCAGGAGCCTCTCCTGGCTAAGACATCCACTTGTTGTTTTGTGTTCCCGGTGTTGTCTATCCCCTTGTAGGTAAGCAGGTGATCCACCCTAACCAAATCGCAGCGGTCCAGGAGCAGTTTTCTCCCTCCCCTGAAAAAATTAAGTGGGCCGAAGAACTGATCGCCGCCTTCCAAGAGCATCAACAATTAGGAAAGGTAAATGTTTTATTAATGACTTGGATGAAACCGGTGTTTACAGTACTGTGGGGAGGAGGGAGAAAGATCATTGTTTGGATGATTTGGGGGAGAGGGTTTGAACTGGGGGGACACTATTCATCAGTGAAAAATCCGCCTAAGGTAAATTTGCCCTGCCATGTTCCTAAATATTTCACCAACTGGCTCTCACATCTCTCTCTCTCTCTCTTCCCCCCCCCCCCCCCTTTTTTCTTTTCATAAGCTATGTTGGCAGCCTTTGAGAAAAGAGAGGAAGTCTGTTTAGTTTTTCTCTATAGACTCTGATGCAGCTGTCATATGAAAATAATTTTAGATCAAAGTGAGAGCAAGTTATAATGAAATAAACACAGTTTGATCAAATGGTTCTTGTGGAGAGAAATAAATTTCAAGTTACTTTAACATCGGGGCAGAAAAGTACCAAAATCTCTTCCCGTGTAGTCATAGGAGAGTGGGAGGCTGTCTGCACACTTGTACCAATTCCTGGACCTGAGATTTGGATAGAATGAAAAGCAAATTAACACTGGAGCACGGTTGTTCCTAATTTAGTGCATCATTGAGCCTCGCGTTTCCTGCGCTGTGGGTTTCTGCTATGTAAATATTGCAGTGGTGATGCGCAATCTGTCTCCACTTTGTGCCAGTAACACTTAAATTAGGTGTCGCCTGAAGGAAGATTTTTATGCTAGTTGCAGCATTGTCAGTTAATTATCTTAAAGGTTATTTGCAATAATACCGAATGCCTCCCCTTAAGAGGGGGGGGGGGTGGTATTTACAAAACTGTCCTAGAGGTAATATCTAAATGCGCCCTTGTTACTTACATAAAAAGTGAGGTTTTGATACCTCCAAGGCAGAAGTACTTAGAACCATTATTAAGGTTCTAAAGGTTAAATAGTCCCTGTTAAAAAACAAACAAACAAACAAACAAACAAACAAAAACTAACTGGTGACATCAGTATGAGGAGTGTCACTTGCACTTTCCCCTGGCAATAAAAACACCTGAAAATCCCAGGACTTGGGAAAGGAAGTAACCACATTAAATGGGTCACTCCCTCCCTCCCTCCCTCCCTCTCACTAGAGACACCTGCCTTCAATTCCAACCAGGCACGCATGCTCACCCTCACACACCCACAAGATCATCTTCGTACAAGTTTGCACTTAAAATCAAAAGACAGCGTCTGTGATCACGGTAATATCCCATTTGGACATATATACCACTTTCAGGATACATAGCATCCAACCTCTTATTTCAAATCAGCAATGACCATTGGGAAAACATTGCAATTCACAGAAAAATATTCTTGACATTGTGTTTTATGTTCACTTCTCTATCCTGACCCAAAAACCCATATCCTGAAACACATATATCTATCTGGAGAGAAGAGCCATGTACTTTTTCCATTCATACAGGCAAATAGCTCCATCCACTCTCCTCTTCCCCATGCTTGCCTGCACATACACTCCCTCAATATTCTACACCTCTGTGTGCACCTTATGGCAGCTGGGGACAGGCCTGTGATGAATACTTCCAACTGAAATAATCAACTGAGGCAGGATGTGGGTCCCCCAAACAGCGGACCAGGCAGAGTTCCACTCTGGGTTTCATGGTGGATAACATCAAAGGATGCCACTTGGCATTGTAAGCAGCTCGGGGCTTGGAAGAAGTGACCCTAGATATCAGGTAGCCAGCAAACAACATTCCAACTAGAAACACACTCTTTTTACCGGCATTTAAGTTCTTGGGTGAAGAAAAAAACACAGCACTTTTCCATTGTACCTTAAAAGTGTTGTTCGCAGCGAAAATCGTCTCAGGGTGTTCTTGCCATTTGAGGATGGCAACTTAAATGTTAAATTCTGAACTTTAAAAAAAAAAAAAGAAAGAAAGAAATGCCCTCTTGTTGGGGCATAAGCTTTCACAATAGCGTGGCAGCTTTTGCTAACACAGACGGGGAGAGATTGGAGCAGAAAGGAGACTAACTATTAGGTCATTTCTTCCCGGCCCCATTCGTGTAGGTTTGTTTCCGACAGCAAATTCTCGCGGTGCTTTGTCCACCAAGGTTTAAGTGATTCAAGTAATGGGGCTTCCAGTGGGGACACACGGTTGTTTTATCCAGTTCCCATGTTTCTTTCACTTTGCCTATAAATTGGCTGGCCACAAAAATAGGGTCTGCAGGTAGGTAACGCCAGGTCTTGAGAGGTCTTGGGGTTTAAATAATGTGGGTTCTGTTTGTAGAGATTTAGTATAAATAGGTTGCTCAGTTGTAGGAAGTATTGCTTCCAACAAACATCTAATCTGGTGTATTTCAAATGCGAATCACTGATGAAAACATACACCCTCGGTTACTTTGTCCAAAGCACAGGTGACACTGTCAGTGAGGGGAAGCTGATGGTTGGGTTCCGGTGAGACACTTACAGATTTCTGAAAGACCTCTTTTTCCCCCTCTGATGAAAAGCTTCATTCAAGAGATGTTTATAAGTAGAAATGACCCAAGAAGGCAAAATTACATGTCTTTGCTTTTCTCTACTTCCTGCTCCCATCTTAAATTATATTCTAGGACCCTACGAACAAAGGTATAGCTGAAATTTACATTTAATGACGGGTAATCGTGTCTTCTACAGTAATAATAATTAGTATTATTACATAGCTATCGTTATTATTAAAAAATAAAAGTTCTTCCTTTTTTTCCCTTTCCTCTCCCAAAAACAAAATTCATGGGAATACTTAGGCCATGAATAGAATTATTAGGGTTCAGTCTCTGGCATCACACGAATTTTCTTGTTTTATTTTAGTTAGAAGTTCTAAGGAAAGCAAGTTTGAGGCCCTTATTGTAATGTCAGATGAAAATACTTTACATTAAAAAATAATAATCTGTCACTGTTTGGCAGGTAATTAAACTTGCAACTACTTTAAGAATTTGCCTGGTATACCAGTTCCCACTAATAAGAATTAGGTTACCAATTACTCTTCTTCTATTAAATCTGTTGGAAAATGTCTAAACGTTCCACATACTCTATGCCCCTATTTTAATTCCCATAATATAAATTATTTCTAATTTAGCTGATATTATTTGGGAGATATATATCCATAATGTTAATCAACCTTGATTCTTTCTTTCATCCTTCCAGAAAAATATATTCTGGGATGCAAGCTACATGTGATTAATTATTTTAGCTTTGAATTACTTAATAAAATATTTTAGCCAGGATAAGTCACTTCCATTAATTTGTTTTAAATTTATAAAGGGTTTTTGAAAGTTAATTTCATTTTTATGTCATTTTTCATAATAATATTATTTCATAACATTTGAATATTCTCCATCAACTAAATTTAGTATTGCCTATTTAAAAATATGATTTTAACAATTTTTTTTATCGACTAAGAATTGTATGTAGTGTGAAAAGTAGATCAATGAAATGAAAATATCTCAAGTAAATAATTAGTTAATATTAGTTGATATCAGTGGAAACTATAATTTGTTTACAAATACATGTATGTAACATGTATTTATACTACATATACATCCATGTATGTATGAATGATACCATGTCTGTATGATAAAGTTAGTGATATTTTTTTTCTGTTTCTATATTCATCACTTCTTGAACAAAATTGACAGCTAAAGGAAGTAGTTACTTTTTAAAAATGATTGATAATCCCAAGAAATCTTAACATAAGAATTTACCATATATTTCCAACTGGAGGCTCTAATAGAAAAAGGTTAAAGAATAGCAAAATGTAGCACATGTGACCAATTCTTAAAGGTACTTTGCTAGAGTATTCATATTTCTGCAGTATCTGCCTATAAGTGTGGCTCTGCTTCATTTCCAGTTTTCCAAGCACCCTGGTTTATTGCTGTCATTGCCATAAATGCTTTATTTTATTTGGGAAGAATTTCATTTGACTTTTTAAAGATTTTTCGTTTGTTACAGCTTGCAGACTGGCCAAAAACCAAAGAAGGTTCATCTTTAAAATCTAGGTTCAGTTAACAACTTGAAGGTCAAAAATAAGGTCACTATCTGACATAATGACTATAAATAACACACATAACGGAAACATTCTAATTTCACTAGAGCAAGCAATAATGCAAATTAATAAGTTTGTGTTCAGAAGCAAATCCCCTACTGGAATATAAATTAGGAACTTATATCTTAATAAAATTAAAAAAGGGGTTTTTATTCCTCATGTAAGTTTTTCACCTAGAAAATTACAAGGAATACCCCCCACACCAATATTGAAAGCAAATGATTTTCGTAGGTATCTGATTGCAGCCTGCACACCTTTCATTTGTGTTTCCAAATGCAGAGCTTTACAAAAGAAATACTGTTTGGTCCAGATGGCCTTCTAGAAGGCTCCCTGAGAGAACTCAGAAGTCTCTCTAGCCAAAAATATTGTTTCCGCTTATTCAAGTGCCAGAAATCCCACTGCCACTCTTTCACGCAGATCAAATAAACCATCTACAGATTTGGTTGTTGTCTTTGTCAACTGAAAGGGCTGATTCCACTAACAGACAACAGTGTACCCCCCCACACACCCCTGCGTCCCGCCACCCGCGGCCTTCCCCTCTTCATTTGGAAGCGGGGATACTAAAATCCAAATGGAGTGATTTCCTGTGAAAATGAAAGGTGAAGAGACAGAACTCCATCTTCGAGATTCTTACTCACGCGGGTCCCCCTTTATTTCTTGTTCATTTAATACTTTTAGAACTATATGCCATAATTTGGACTTGAAAAATTCAAATTCTTAGACAAGCTGAGAGTCTGCCAATGCTGACTTTCAGGTTAATTTGATTAACAACAAATTTTGCAGCAATGTGACACAATTCCAGTGTAGATCATATCCTATTGCACATAGTTTTAGTGACAAACGGCTGGTTCCATATTAGAGGACAAGATATTTTGTGTGTAGGTTAAACCTGATAACTTGTGAAGCTGTTTGCTTCATCCTTAATGTAGAGTGCATTCTTAAGTATATTTTAATCAAAATAATTTCATTCTTGTTTATACTTTTCAGGACTGTTTCCCCCCCCCCCTTCAGCTTCAATGAAAAAGAGTACATTTTTTTTTTTTAGTTGGATAAAATCTCAGAAATTTTCTAGTCAAATCTCTTCTGTTTGCAGCTTAATCCACCAAGACCCACTAGGGTCTGGAAGCTGCCCCAGGTCACTCACAGCCCAGGTGATGGCAGAGCCCCGACCAGAATTCTGGGCTCACTTTGAAGATAAAGACACGAACATAGCATAAATGCCGTTTCACTTGGGTCACAGCGAGTCCCCATGTTAAACTGCATAGAACCTTGAAAATATTTTGTCACAAACAAAATGTGAATTCAGTTAGTTGAGATTAGCATGATTTTCTTAGCCATGCACTTTTTTGGGGGGTTGTGAGCAGAAATTCTGATGAGGCAAGAAAGACCACAGAGAGTACCTATGCCTTCCCAGCCAGGATTTCCCACATGGCTCCCTCCCTCCCAATTCGGTCCTGCACCTGCCCACCCGCCGCACCCCAGAAAGATTTCTCAGCTCTGATCACTGCAAACCCCGCTCTGTTTCATTAGTCGTCAGTTGCTCGGTCTCCCAAGGTAGACTGCGAGCCTCGGGCGATGAGGCCGTAGCCACTCCCGGCCCGTTTCATCTCCCTCAAAGGGCAGGTTCCCGAGTCAGTTCTCAGTTACACCTGTGGTCGCACAAACACGCTGTGGCTTTCCGTGTCTTTAACAGCAAGACCTAAATAAGGGCCACAAAAGGATGGCTTTATTCCTCGGACATCTTTCCGTCTCTTTTCCTTTACAGTATGGCTCCTTCTTAGTATGCGAGACTCTGTGTGTGTATTTCCATGCCTGTCTCGTGTTCCTCCCTTGTCTTCCTCTCCAAGAATTCTTTTTTGTTTCCTCTTTTTCTTTATATTGTTCTTTCTCATGACATCACTGTTATACCCCACCACCATCCCTTGCCTCCTCTCCTTTAACTAGTTTTAATAGAGAAGTTTAGAGCATTCTTTTAATTTTTGTTGTATTTAACATTTTTAAATTCTTTTTAATAGTAAAAGCAGGTAAATCAAATCGTATTAAAATATATAAACCAAGATTTTCTAGAATTCTTTTTTTCCCCTGTTTAGGTTAGTGGACCCCAATGGAAAAAAAAGGGGGGAAGGAGGGGATGGGATTCTCACTACTACCCTAAAAAAGTAAAGAATTCTCTCTTCTGTATCAGTTACCTTCCTGTAGTGTCTTGGACAGAAATAGGTACACAGTATATGTTTAGTAAATACTAGTTAGATAGTTGGTTTCAAAATTTCTGACAGTGCTAAAAAGAATTATTTATTGTACTTATAGAATATATGATACTGACTTTTTGTTTCCTTTTAGAAAAACCCAAAGAAAAAAATTGTCACCGTTTATTCCATCCATTATTGTTATCAGTTAGTTGTATATTAGTAAATCCTTTAAGGTGCCTTAAAGTTAACGTTTGTTTATTTAGATGTGCTTTCCCAAGAAAGAATAGTCTAGGTGTATAAAATAGAAGCTTAACATTAATGGTCTTAGCAGCAAGCTGATATAAAATGGCCTTCATTCTCTGCTTTTCTCATAGGCAGTACCAACTTAAATTTGAATGAAATATTCTAAATTAAATTTAAAATATTTACATACTTATTTGTTAAATAAAGCGATTTCCAGACAAAATTTCTGATTAAAAAATCTGGGAGGGAAGTGATAGTTATAGAACTCTAGATAATTACTAAAAAGTCAATGAATTATACACACTTAACAATTGTGAATCTTATGGTATGCAAATTATACCTCAATAAGCCTATTGAAAAACTAAGAAAATTAAGCACAATATATACCTTGCTAGAAAATGTGGAAGCTCCTGTAGGTTTTGTAACATGTTTATAAATCCAATTGTTCCACTTCAGTAGGTAGCTTTCCACATGACAAACTTGGCTTGATTTTTTTCAGATTTAAAGATATTTAAAACAAAGACTTGTCTACTTCTGTCTGATCATTCTGCCTAAAAATTTTTAAAGAGAAACCTTGCTGCCTACAGTTTGTGAGCTCTGAAAAGAATTTTAAAAACAGAAGGCACCTTTGGTCTTCCCTATCTGTTTGTGAAGTAAGGATGGCTCTGGTCCACTGAGAACCTCCATCTGGGCAGTAAAGGACTCTGGACTGACCAAATCCTATATAATAATCCTATATAATAAAAGGGTTATGCAAACTGACCCTGACAGCGGAATGACCAGAACGTCCGCTCAACCAGTCACTGTGAGGCGCACTGACACCTCAGTCCCTTTCCCTGGCCAGCAGGTTCTGATTGCCCAGTGGCAAATGGGGAACCAGGGGTGGGTGGCAAGGCCCCCCGCCCCACCAGCTGCCCCACACACAGAGGGCAGTCTTCAGCAGGGGCGGGGCAGCATGCGGGCGAAAGGCCGACCTCTTGACTCCTCCCCCCAGCCGCAGGCTCCAGTCACCCCATGGCACATGGAACTGGGATAGGGGATGGAAGGGGTGGTGCCGGCTCCTGGCAGCCGGGGAAGGTGGCCCTGATGGTAGGCCAGGCCTAGGGGCCGTACCCACGTAAGAATTTCGTGCACTGGGCCTCTAGAATTAAGATAATCGACCCAGACACTCACTTCATCTGTCCTCCCTATGGTTCAGCCACCTCCACCCGCCCTGCCAAATTCACTTTCCAAATCTTCCACTGCTTTCTTTCTCCTCCAGCTTCCTAAAACTGTTGGTAAGGTCCCAAATCAATCTTACCAATATATAATACCGTTTCCATTTTGTATGTAGAGTTAAAGCTAAATCATTCCTTTCTAAAAAGCAAAATGTAAAATAATAATAATAATAATAATAAAATAAAAAGCAAAATGTTAATATTCATTTTACATCTACCCACTAGCCACATTCCAAGGAATTTCCTCCTTTTTTTTTTTTTTTTTTTTTTTAATACAAACGGGCATTTGTCTTTGCTAGGACTTCCTTGTCCTGTTCGCCCTCCACTGAAAACCCTGCCCTTCCTTCCCTGTTGTTCCACCCCCTCCCCCAGCTGACAGTCCGAGTTTTTAAATTCTATTAAGTATATTTGCTTTCAAATATTGGCGCTGTGTCAGATGAAGAAACCGAGGCTCAGAAATGCAGCGCTATGTGCTGTGGATCGCACACAGCAAGAGACAGAGTCCGGACTCAGTTTCAGGTGTCGCTGCCCCAGAAGCCCATGCTCCTAACCTCCGCATCCAGGGGCCTCAAGCGGGAGAACCCGAGAAGCAAGTCCTTCCTCTCCGGGTCTCGGCGCGGACTTCTTGTCTCATGTGCCCATCCCGCAGAGCTGCCTGTTCCTGTCTGGGGGGAGTCACAGAGGGGCTGCTTGCCAAGTGGCCCCTGTGGCCTCCGGCCAGCACTGACCTGGCAGGACGGTCTGGCGGTGAGCAGACTTGGCCATCCATTCTGGTCTCCATTGATGGTCTGTGCTCTTTACAGCCGAGAGCCACAGGGGGAGGATGGGAGGGAGGAAGAGGGACTTTCTCCAGGCTTTTCCACCTTCCAGAACTTGGAGAATAAACTCCATAGGCCGCCCAGGATGCAGGATCCCCTGCGCCCCACACTCCCTGAGGCTGCGCTCCTGGGCAGGGGCAGAAAGCACCACCCCAGGCAGTTCAACAGGCCTGAGTGGTCACTGCGTCCCCCAATCAGGTACAAAACTTAGCCCCCTTCGGATCTTCCACCTGTTTTATTCTCATGAAGCATTTGAAAGGCTTCCCCATCAAAAGCCACGGAAAGTCATCTGTCAGCATTGCCGTGCCGGGAGCCACGAGAGACCAGCCCGGTGTGGGTCATTGTCCGTGTTGAATGGCTTCAGTGGAACTTACAGAAATGCCATGTGGAGCCACATTAGCATCTTTAAGTTCTCTGACCATAGATGTAAATAGTATTGGATTTTCATTAAAATACCTATCAAATTATCACTACAATGTAAAGTGTTAAAAAAAAATGTTCTCTGTTTCCTAAGTCTTCAATAATATCCTTTTACTCTCATCCTGGCAATTTTAAAAGATGTTTATTCTGACATTCAGACACATATATAAGGATGAAATGTTATTGTCTTTAATCCTCCTTTTAAATGTTTTGGGTTTCTTTTCAGGACTTAAAATGTCATTCACATATAAATAATTAAGTTTTTCCCACTGAAAATAGCCTTTGGTATTTCTCATATCAAAGTAATTATAGTAAGAGCTTTCAAATGGAAACTCAGGGTGGAAGCATGTTATATAAGCATGTTACATTTTAGTAGTTCCCAATTCAGTTATTAAAACTGTACTTTCACATATTTACCTATCTGCACCTTACCTATATATCATTTTTTTCCAGTTTTATCCTAAGTAATATCTCTGAAATAACCATTTACATATGCTGGTTATTTTTTATAAATCACATCAAAATAAAATGTTAAAGTATATAATGTACTTTATATGATTATATATAAAATTTTTGTATATAATCACAGGTGCCATCATTTAAAGCTATGCTTTGAGATAGATATATCTCAAAGCATAGCTTTAAACGGTGGGAAGATTTTGAGATTTTGGATGAAAAGCCTTAGTTTCTAATCCTCTCCTTCTCATATGTTCCTTTAAAAAATTAATACTGCACCTCAGTTTTTGCATCTATTAATCAGAAATAAGCATGCCTTTCCTACTACAAGTGAGAGAATGTCTTTGAAAAATATTTTGTAGAAATATAAAGTACCATCAGATGAACACACACCCCCCCCTTTTTTTTTTGGTAATGGGTCTTCCTAATAAGATTGCCCCCGTCCCATTTTTAGCTTGGAAATGAATATACTAGGGCTTACTGAGGGTATAGCTTGTAGGGTATAAACCACGGTTGCTGAGAGAATCTTGAGATTTCCTCCTCAAGGGAGAATAAACATCCTCCACCCCCCCAACCCCTCTCCTGGCGCCAGAGAGCCATCTTGGGGGGGGGGGGGATCAGGCCATCCATGATGGTCTCACTCAGCAGCAAGGCTGAGCCTGGCAGCACCAGCGTGTAGCTTTCTCATTGTTGGGTGCCCAGACCACCCCTGGGCAGAGGGACAGTGCCCAGAATAAAGGAAAGGAAACAGGTGGTTCAGCTTCCTCTCCTGAGGGTCCCGGAAGGAGCCAGCCTGGCCCACCGGGGGGTGCAGCAGGAGCAAAGGGGTCCAGGGGTCCCCAGTGCTGCATCATCCGGCAGAGACTGTCTGACGTGCTGTGCTTTGTCACACAGACAGTCAAGCAGCTGATGAGGAGCAGAACCAATATTTGAAAATGTTGTCTGTCTGCAGATTGCTTTAGTTTGGGGCTGGTTTGGGCTCCCTTTCCTCGGGCCCTAGAGAAAACCCTTCACCCACCGACAGAGCCATCGCAAGGTCCTGCACCTCACACTGAGGTCCTTCATTTGGCTTCATCTGTTGAGTCACTGACAACCAGGAGCGCATGGGACTCTGGAGGGACAGAGACAAAGCCCACCCCACTCTCGGTCTCCCCCACCCCTCTCCTGACCTTCATTTGGCATCCCTGACCTTCTTCACGTGGCTTTGAAAGTACCTGCTCCTCGAAGCCCTTCCCTGGCCAGACCATGCCTGTTTCGATGGCTTCTTCTCTCTGTGGCTCCTCTGTCTTTGCACCACGGACATAACACACTCACTTGCATTTTAACTTTTAAGTCATTTGCATGAGCTAACCTGACCTCAGCCCAGCATCACATCTGTTGAGGTTAGACACTGTGTCAACTGGAGGAGGCTCAGCAAATATGAGCCAACTGACCAGTCAGTATTTATTACGTGACCAGGGAAAGACTGAGGGGTACAGAAAGGTGCCAGCAGATAAGGAAAAGAGAAACATAAGATAAATTCTATCTTCCCCGGCCATGGCCCACCCAGTCACCCCACTAAAGAGCCAGACTTCACTCTGAACCATGTTTTGGGTACTAGGGTTCTGTAACTTCAAAGAACTATGAGACTGGGCCCCTCCCCTCAAGAAGAAACTGGAAAGATAATGTAAACAGGTAATTACAGCTGAAACTGGTTTGGCTCAGTGGTAGAGCGTCGGCCTGCGGACTGAAGGGTCCCGGGTTCTATTCCAGTCAGGGGCATGTACCTTGGTTGCGGGCACATCCCCAATGGGGAGTATGCAAGGGGCAACTGATCGATGTTTCTCTCTCATCGATGTTTCTAACTCTATCTCTCTCCCTTCCTCTCTGTAAAAAAATCAATAAAATATATATTTTTTAAAAACAGGTAGTTATAAAAGGGTGTGACGGGCTGTACAGGGAGGCCGCCTAAGGGAAGGAAGGCATGGGATTAGCCCTACCAGGAAGCCTAGAGATGTTTGTGATATTTCTGTGCCTTGAAGCACAAGAAATTTGCCAGATAGATATGGAAAGAGCCTTCAGAGCAGAGAATAGTGTGTGTGAGAGGTACCAAGGTGTGTGTGTGTGTGTGTGTGTGTGTGTGTGTGTGTGTGTGTTGCTGCACTGGCAGGAGACAGGGCCGAGAGCATAGGCTGGGCCTGTCCTGGTGGGGGAGCATTGCATTTGATTCTGTAGGTGCAAAGTGAGCCAAAACAAGGCTTAAGCAAATGGAGATCCGACCTGATGTTTTATAAAAATTGCAGCGTGATCCCAGTCAGGAAGGGGCGACTCCCCTGTTAAGTGTCCAGCGCTCTCCCAGTGAGATCTCACCGGCCTGGGAGCCGGGCAGCTTCGTCCTGAGCATTGAGTAACAGGCAGCCACCTCACATCCTTAAAAGGAGCGTCATAACCAAATTGTGAGGGACCAAGGCCATACTAGGACCCGTCCAAGGACTCTCCAAGCTGATAAGTCGCAAAACTTGGAAAGGAAGAATGAGGATGAAACAGTGTCAGCCAGAGCATCGTCTCCACCATTGTGAGGAGCATCGAGGAGCAGGTGGCGCTGTGCATGCGGCAGCTGTATGGCAGGAGCTCGTGGCTGGGCTGGGAGGATTTAGCAGGTAGAGACACAACCAAGATCTTGTAGAGAAATTTGATAATGGCCAGGGCTGACTGATAGTTTTAGAAATTCCCTGGGGACTGCTGTGAGGTAAATAATTAATTTGCTGGGTGTAAGATTAGCGTCACAAAGGAAGAGTGTCACCCTGAAAAAGAAGGACCGGGGCAGCTGTGCTCAAATGTACAGAAATCCCCCCAGCAACTCTGTCTTTGGAAAGTGCCAGAGAGAACTCCCAGAATGCCCAAAAACATTATTTAAAAGCATTAGATCAAATTATGGTTTCTAAAACATTATTCTTTGAGTACTCTAAAGAAAAAAATGTCTCAAGTACTAAGCGCCAGAAATGCAAAGTATGAATATTTCCCATAGGTATGTTTACTATTGTCACCACCACCACCATCATCGATACTTTCGCAATCAAATTATAATTTTTTAATTTGTCAGATTCTCCCTGCCATGGAGAACTTCGGGGTCTAATAATGTTGACGGGATTTCGATGCCTAACTTGCCACCAGGCTCATTCTAAGGGGACACCGCCCTTCACATCCAGGAGACAGAAGCCACAGGCCCATATGTAGTAAAATGTGCCAAAGCAATTGATCAGTCATTAGCCACAAGTAACTCCATAGGTGATTGTAGCATAAAAGCCCACCGCACAAGAAGCTCCATGGCAGCTCTAATGGGGAATGCCTGGCACGCTGTAGGTACACGGCATCGCATCCCCGTGAACTGTGCGACCGGCAGCAACGATCCTGATGGGGAAGGGCAGCCGTTTCCGTCCCTCGGTGCCCCTCACCCTGGCTTTTCCTCTCATTCTGTTATACCTGCTTCTTTCTTCTTTTGTCTCCTCCAGCAAACTGTAAGCAACTCGAGGGCAGGGATGGAGTTGTATCCATTTCAAAGCCAGCCTAACCATTTCTACCCACGGGACCTAAAACACAGAACTTCTCAAACTCACATGTGCATTAGAGCCATCAGAGAATTCCTGCCAACCCACAGGCCTTCTGCATCAAACCATCTGGGGTCCAGCCCGAGCGTCTGCATTTTGACAAGCGGCCCTCCCCCCTTGGTGATTCTGACTCGGGTGGTCAGGGAACCCACTCAGGGAACACTTCTCAGTCTACAGGCCCAGGGGGTAAGCCAGGGACACGACACAGCCAGGATTTCCCCACTTCTGCATCTACCGGCCCGAGGCCAGACAGGTACGGGTTCCTTCAGTTCTTTGTGCCTCAGTTTCCTCAGCGATAACATAGGGATGAATAGAAATCCGTAGAAACAGAAAGCCGGCGGTGATTGCTAGGGGCTAGGGAAGGAGAACTGGGGAGTAGTGGTTTAATAGGAACTGACCGAGTTTTACCTTCGCAAGATGAAAAGGTTCTGGAAATTGATTACACAACCACGTGACTATGCTTAATACTACTGAACTGCACACTTACAGATGGTTGAAATGGTACGTTTTAGGTTATGTTTTTACCACAATTAAAAAGAAATAGAAAAAAATATTGTCAGTGGGGATGGGTAAGTGTCTACCTCACACTGTTGTTACGAGCATTGCATGAAAGAGAATACGTCCAGTGCTAGGCTAACAACTGCTCAAAAAGCTATTATTATTATTGTAGTCATGGTTCTTAAGGTCTTTAACCATGAGTGAGTTACTATTTAAACCAAATGATAGTCTGAATCTCCATGCTGATGGAAGTCCCTTTACTTTGCACATGGCATGGGTCATGGGTGCCACTTTCTCAGGAATGCCCATGGGGCTGTGAAACTGAAACTCACCTGTAACCCTTTATTGAGGAATGTTTCCAACCCTCCCTCCAGATCCAAGCAGCTTTTGACAATCTGCATTTTTCTAAATCCTGACCAACAGCCCATTGACGTTTCACAGGTAGATCCATATGTTAAAAAAAAAAAAACAAAAAAAAAAACCAACCCATATTGTTGGTTGATATGTGAGAAAGCAGGGGAATATTCATGGTGGGCGTCTAATTCTGAACCCTAAAATCCTCAATTTTCTGAGATGCAATGGAACAAAGAATAAAAACGTTGGATTTTGTTTTCCAGCTTAAGCTTCATAAAGGAAGTTAAGCAAAATCTGCCACTGGAGAGAAAGACATGGTGTCTTCTGTCTTAAAGCACTACATGGGGTCCTCCGCCTCTTTGATATGCATGTGGGACCAGGGGCCAGTTTGGGGAACGTGGCATAGACGCAAAGCCACCGTTCTGGTTCTCTGTGCATCGTGTTGAGTCCATGTGCATCTACGCTAATGTCATCTCGCCAGCCTATTCTTTCAGTCCTGGCAGGACAGATGTGCTGTTTTACAGGCCGTAATCCACTCGGTGGGCGGGTACCCAGGAGGCCTTTGGTCTTCATCATTTACTCCAATAAGGAAACGAGACTATTGCCTTGTAAACCAGCGTGAGACTCACACCGTGATCTCACGTCTCATGCTAACGCACGGCCCATCCTTGAAACTTCTCCCAAATTCATAAAATTCATCCTAGTCACGAGCTGACCAAAATTAGGTCTAGGCTGAATGAAATTAGTCACAGGCACAAATGGAAAAATAAGAGGGTAAGAGGTGACAGATTTCAGTC
Source organism: Vespertilio murinus (assembly GCA_963924515.1). NCBI lineage: Eukaryota > Metazoa > Chordata > Mammalia > Chiroptera > Vespertilionidae > Vespertilio > Vespertilio murinus. Next base: position 36,895,772 of record OZ004707.1, on the reverse strand, counting down.
CACGCAGGTGTTCATATGAGTCAGATTTATCATTTCAAGGCAGGGAAGGGTAAGCAATACGCCATGCGTCACTTAACTATTAGGATACTTTCTGAGAAATTCGTCATTAGGCTCTTCATTGCTGTGCAAATACCATTGAGAGCACTTACACAAACCTAGATGGCATAGCCCACTACACCCCTAGGCTATGAGGTATCGCCTGCAAACCTGTCCGGCATATTACTGTGCTGCTTACTGTAGGCGACTGTAATGTGTTGCACTATTACAATGGCTATGACGTCACTAGGCGATAGGAGTTTTTCAGCTTCATTGTAATCAGCGCACCGCTGTCATACATATGGTCCTGGTCATTGACTGAAACATTGTTTGTGGTACATGACAGTCCTGGTGAAAACTCTAATCCTAGTGGCTTTTAAGCCTCTCTGTTGATTGAAAGGTAAATTCTGAAGTACTGCTAAGGATTCCCTGCCAATTTTATTTTACCTCCATCCTATGTAGAACTCAGTGTTATTGTGATCGGTTTCTAGAGAGCCCAGGAGACCTGTCCAAGAAGTCCTAAATACGGACAGCAGTGACAGTTGACAGGTAGTACTTGTGAAATCCAGAAGTAGATGGCAATGTATGCAACCACTCAGCTAGGACTGATTTTCTAGTCCACTTCCAGGTCTCAAGAGATCAGGGATGCACCACATCCTTGCCATGAATTAAGATGAAGAGTTGTGATTGCAAACAGCAAAAAGAAGTGACTCAAAGAATACAAATATCCAAACATTAACTTCCAATCGAGGCATGCTACCTTCTGTCCGTTAAGTTTTTCTTTTTCTGAAGCACGAAGAACCACCTTGTCAATGGGGAGGTCTGTGATGAAGGCTTGAAGTTCTGAGATCCAAGTATCAGCCCCTGCTCTAAGGTTTCCTAGTCATCCTCACCTGTTTCCTCATCTAGAACAGGGCCTAGAACACATGATGCATTCAATAAGTATTTCCAGAGGTTTAAACAAATGAATCTGTAAAATGGGGTTAAATCAGATCTCAGAGATTCTTTCCGGTCTTGCCATTCAACAGACCTGTGATTTTTTTTTTTTGGTTACAGACTCATGTCCTTGTCTGTCTAATCCTGCAAAAGTCTACCAACAGAGGAATCTCTTTTTACTCAGTACAATCCTACGTTACACTTTCTCATCCCCTGGTAGTGTTACCCCTCAGTTATGGTACAGCAAGAAGCAAGTTAACCTGATCATACATTTATTGTTCAAATAGTATTCAGTTGTCAGAGCATTTTACATTCTTAAAGTTCTATGCAATATTTCAAAACCTATAAGGAAGTATTTACCTTTTCCTTCCACAGTTGTTTCCTGCTTGATTTCAAGAGTTAAATGAACAGTTTCCAATACCTTGTGTCTGATGTTTTTCCACTCCATTGAAATGCTACACGATTTTTTTTTTTCCTCTTTAGAAGGGGAAGAAAAAAAAAATCTTTCCCCTGTAATTTTCTTTGGCTTTCTCAAAAGTTGGGTTGGAAAGTCGGTATAATTCAGGTGGAATCTGAAATGTTCTTGTGCCTACAGGCAGCCTATAATTTCCAAGCTTTCTCTCAGGAAGTTTGTATTCTCTGTTTTCCAGGGAGCCTTTACTTTCCGAGGGAGTATGATCGACATGCCATTACTGAAGCAGGCCCAGAACATTGTTACGCTTGCCACGTCCATCAGGGGAAAATGATCTGCTAAATCAAGCTCCCATCAGGTGGGCTGAACATATACAGTGGGCTTCTTAAAGACAGACCATAATACTCAAGGCAACTTGTTACTGTGCCAGATTGGAACCTTTCCCCACTTAACAGTTCATGCGAATCACATTTTCTCGGGGTTGTCGTTATCTCACTGGCCAGTTATTCCTCTGAAAACGAACCTTCTTCTTTTTGGTTCCAAGCTTATGACTTTATTGTTCATTAATGTGATATAGCTATGGACTCATTATTCCACACGGAGATAAAACAGTAGGGAGAGGTGGGCTGGAAGGGGAAGTTAGGTCTTGAATGAAACAGGTCTTTCCCGAATAGGTGTCCTCCCTTCACCCTTCTCACCTTAGATGTTTCCCCTGGTGTTCACGTGTTCACTGGACCCCGTAAAGAATTTTAAGAAGGGCCAGGCTTTTAAAAAATAATAACTAAAGGAAGTAGTTGTGTTCATTTCACTAGAAATCTGATTAAAAAAACAACAACAATAGAGATGGCATAGAAAAGTTGATTATCATCTTGGTTTCTGTAGATATCTCTAAAAATACATCTTCAGAACTGATGACTGTTAAGCTCCACACACACACACACACACACACACACACCCAAAAAAAAGTGAAACATCCACAATCCTTGAACCACTCGATGGTGACTAAGAAAGCCCAAATGCTTCGGGTCAACAGTTACCAGCAATTAAAAAATAAATGCGAAGAAACACAAGACCATCCATCTATCCCCTTTATTTCCCATTTAACTGTTTGCCATTGAGGCCATTTCCCCTGTAAATGTATGGCCGGGACAGGCCCCTCAGCAATAAACTTGTAGCCCCTGCGAAGACACAATGCACCGAGCTGGTGCACATGGTGCCCCGCGAGATTTGCATCACATTAGAGATGCGGCTGCGGGTCAGATGGGTGGTGTGGTTAACGGGCTTAGGAAAGCTGTTTTGAAGAGGTTAACCCAGCTTGTAGGAAGGGTAAATAAACATAACAACCGGCCATTCTTCCCCATTCAGCATGTGCTCTTATATGGAAGGCTAAAGGGTATTGAAGCCGCCGAGGATCAACTTGTGTTTGCCAGAGGACGCCAATGAAATTTGAAACACCAACAATCAGAGATTTTGTTTCTGCTCCTCATTAAATCATGAGCTTTTGTGTCGAGACTCTGGCGACTGTTCTCTAAGAAATTAACAGAATGGGAAGTTTTAAACTCTACACCAACCTTTTCATGACCTACACAGCAGCGAGGCTGCCGCCCTCACACAAACACCGCGGGGAAGGCTGTTCTGTTTATTTAAATGTGTAAATAGAAAACAGTCTGTTTTTTATTTTCATTTTTTCCCCCACCTCCTCCTCTGTCCTTTTTGTTTGTCTCCTACATGGCCCCTAGTGTGTACCCCAACCAGGGGGTCTACTTTTCCTCTACCTCCTCCGTTCCAGCAGGAAGCCCAGAGGGGAGTAGAACTGGAGGTTATATATACTCAGGGGAAGGCACCACGGAACCCAAGCAGAGCGGGGAGGCCCGCGTGTTATCCTGCCGCACCCACCCACCCATGCTCGGCAGGAAGGGGCTAGCAGCTTTGCCGGGGACACCGGAGGAACCTGACCCCGCAGGACGGTTCTGTGGAAACACGTTCTTGAGAAGCCACCTAATATCCCAAGCGTAGGGTCCTTGAAGTCAGCTCTTAAACCAAGGAGGCGTGTGCCCGGCAGCCCTGGTCTGCCTCGGGCAGTGCGTCCCCCTCCTTGATGCAGCCCCTCCAACCACGCTCATGAGAGCACGTCACCTTCACCTTGGTCCTCTGTGACCCTTCAGAGCGAGCAGGACAAGAAGGGGGGAATTAGCCCTCTCCACAATGCAAGGGGGCCGCACGGAGAAAGATGGCCTCCAGCCACGCTGGCTGCAGGCCTGCGGACAGGAGCCGTGGGCGGCAGAGACAGGAGGAGCAGCCCCCACCCCACCTTGTTGTTGCGGTTCTCGGAAGGGTAAATAATCACAACAACCGGCCATTCTTAACGGGCTGGTAGCCAGGTGTGCGCAAGGGTAATCCAGGACGATAGGTGTCCACGCCGTCAGACCCCTCTGCTCAGAGCCCAGACACAGGACTGCTCAGAAGGCAAAGGCCCCCGCTCATTCTGACCCGACACGTGTACTAGTACACACACACACACACACACACACACACACACACACCTCCCTCAGGGTGCTAAAACTGTAGGCAGGTCTGGTCTGAAGCAAAAGAGGAAAATGAAACCTTCCTTTACACTTCCCCCACAGGCAACCCTCCTCTCCAGCCCCGCTGCCCTTCCCATCCTCTGTGCTGGTCCGGACGACCCCTCAGGCTCTGACAGGAGGAAAGCGCAAGATGGCCTAGTCTCCACTCCAGTCACACAGCAACCCCCAAACCCTACAAGCCGGGAGCTCACTGAGAGCCAGGCCCTCCCGGTGAGGAGCCTCAGATGCGGGGTGAAGGCCTTTGGACCTTGGGGACAGAAGTCCCCTCAGCAGGGTCTCCACACCCATCGCCAACAGGTCCATGGGTTGGTCCCTAGGTCCTCGGCCATGTTGGAGCAGTCACCACACCCTTAATCTCAAGCTGCACTTAGTTCAAACAAAGCCACCTTGCTCTCTAAATCTCTCCAAGCTTCGAATCCGTCATCTTCCTTAGAACCCCCTGGTCCTGATTGTGGTAGGGTCATGAGACAGGAACCCCAACTAGAGCCAAAATATCTGCACCAAGTGCCCACTCTGAGCGGAGACTCATGAGGGCTCGGGAAAGGTTTGCTGGGAGTCATACCTGTTGTGCCTCATCCCCTGAAGAATAAAACTTCAGGACAAGGAGATGCTGGGAGACAAGGTATCTCGCCCGCATCTCTTTGGGGGTGGGGGGCACAGGTATCACAGGGAGCGAGGAACTGGGTGAAGGGATCCCACCTAACATGATACCGTAGCAATGCCCATCCTCTGTGCTAGGAATAGACCACAAAAAGAGGACTTTGCAGTCAATCTGATTAATTTTAATTTTTTTTAAAAAAAAGATACCTGTTTTTATATTTTGTGTAGCTCATCACAAACCGCTTTGCCATATCACCCCCCCCCCCCCGTTATTAATTCGCGGGGCCTAAATTATGGGCAACACTATTAAAACATTATCAGAACTAATGAGAAACAATTACTTAGAAAATGAGCCCGGACAAGATTGAGTTGAGAACATCAGTGGTGATCACCGCAGATTAGTTTAATAAATCATCAGGTGCAAAGCAAGACTGACTGTATGTGTGCAAAGCCCTGTCACTGGAAAATGAAATTGAGACTTTTTTTTTGCATAATTTTTTCATTAATCTCAATAGGACCCGTGTGGTGCAGATTGTTTTATTCCCCTAATACCTTGCCCGAGGGGGGTGCCCAATAATGTCTTCATTGTTTTACTGTGGTCTTAATGACACTCGGTGACAACCTCATTTTAATGTATAGAGGATTATATCAATACAATCATGTTTTATTGAAATGGCGAGGGATACTCTGGTGGAGCCGGGCCACTGTCCCGAAGCACAAGTTGGGAAGTTCCCCGGGAAATCGGGGAGCTGGTCCTTGCAGATTTGCCAGTGTTCAACCGCTGGCTGCCCTTCTGGCTGGTCCTCGGGGGACCGGCTGGGAAAAGTGTCCTCCAGCACGAAAGACTTCCCACCTCCGATTTGAATTTCAAAGGAACTCGTTTTTCTGGCATATTTTGCTAGGCGAATGGGAAAAGACCATGTCGGCTTGCTGTCGTCCCCTTACCTAAAATACACGCGCAATTATTACCATTAACACCTTTGCCCCCAGTCGTTCTGCCTGCTGGAAAAAACGGATTTTCTTTGGGGACGTTGAATTGCTAACGACCTCTTAAGGAGTGAAATAAAGGAATACGCACTTTTCTTTTTTTAAAACTTGAAGAACATTCTACGTTTACGGTTTGCATTTATCTTGGAAAGCTAAATGCCTTGCGTGTTTATTTTATTTTTTACCTCTAGTTCTTGCGAGACAAGCGGTCGGTGGTACAAAAGAGGCTCTGTGGTCAGCAGCATCTCGGGCACATCGGTGCCGGCGAGGGTCCCGGGTCCCCAGCCCGGCGGTCCCCGCGGAGCGCGGGCCCCAGGCTCGGGGCACCGTCCTCCCAGCCCGAGCCCCCCCACTCCCCCGCGAGGGTTTCACACGCGATTTAGGGGGAACGTGTAACTAGTGGACCTCAACATCTCAACGTTGAAACCTTAGTTATTCTTCCCCGGCCTTGTTTTAAATCAGGGTGGACGTAGACGGGGGTTAGGTGGACGAACAAGACGGAAAGCGGATTCCCTTCGCGCCCTAACGCGGCGCCCAAATGCGCGCGGCGGCCGGCGGTTTCGCTGTCCGGGGCGGGCGGGCTGGCGGCGGGGAGTTTGTTTAAGTCCCAGCAATTATTTGGCGGCGCGTTTCCCCCCGAATCTGAGAGAGATGCCCACGTCCGAGGCCAGGGCGGCGATGGAAGGGACCCGCTTCCTCGTTAGCGCCTTTCGCGCCGATCAAACCCCGTTTCAGCTCGGAGTGCAGACGTCCACGGGATTTTTTTTTTTTCAATTTTGCAAAATCTCTTAAGACGTGTTGCTCTTGCGCTAACTTTATTTTAGTTTTGTTTAGTTTTTTGTTTTTTTTCTATTTAAAGATCTGTTGCTGCTTCCGACGGGAAGGGCCCGGCGAGCCCGGTCTAAGGACCGCGCCCGTGGGGCCGGGACCCGCCGATGCGCGGCCGCCGCCGGGGCCAGGGCGCCCGCAGCACCGCCCTCGGGGGTCGCCCCGGGCGCGGCGGCCGTCGGGCGGAGGGAGGAGGGAGGGAGGGAAGGAGGGAGGGAGGGAGGAAGGGAGGAAGGGATGAGGCCCGGGGCGGGCGGGAGCCGGGGCCGGACCGTGCCCACCGCGCGCCCCCGGAGCCGGCGGGCCCGGCGCGCAGCCCCGCTGCAGTGGGGGCAGATCAAAGGCTGCCCGTGTCCCCGCGGAGCCCGGACAGCCCCGCGCCTTTGTGCGCCGTTGCTAGGAGCCCAAGGAACGGAGAGAAAGTGTCGGGAGCATGTTAATCAGACTCGTTACAGTGTGACAATGCCGGCCCCCTCCCGGGTCCGCCGGGCCCCCAGCACCCCGGGTCCCCCGGTCCCCAGGTCGGCGCCTGGGCCGGGCGCGAGGACCGGGACCGTCATTACGGCCCTGCCGGCGGCAGGCGCGGGGCCCGGGCCCGGGTCCGGGTCTCCTGGGCCGGAGCCCCGCACCCTGAACCTGCCCAGCTCAGAGCGGGGTCCGCGGGGTCCGTGGCCCGAGGGACTCGCGGGAGATCCGGGGCCCCTTGCTTTTTCACTCATTAAGTTGAAATGCACGTTAGTCAAACAAACCCGGTATTAGAATGAACGGGAAAATGAACGTTCCATTTCAGAGAGCTTTTGGTTGATAGTTTCTTCAAATATATATATATGATTATATATAATATAATCAATAATATATATGATTATATATAATATATAATCAATTATATATATATATATATATATATATATATATATATATATATATATATATATAAAATCAACTTAGCAGATTTTCCTTTCAAATGCATAGAGTATATACTTTGGTAATAAACCCAAGGGGGGGTTGGTTGGTGATGTCTTTCTTAAACCGCCTTGCTGAAAGTCAAGATTTCGCTGAACTTTTTTCCGAGAGAATCGCTTCATTCGTGTATTCACTCCACAAACATCTGTTGAGCCTGGGAGTCTAGGACTGGTTCCAGATGCACTCTTGTTTACTGTATTTATTTTACTTTCTTGTCAACCATGACTTTATTTTTGTTGTCGGCGCTATTCGGAGGCGCTTTTAAAATCAGGGTGCCCCTGTGGGAGGAAGACTCGGGAGGAGCGAAGGCGTAAAACACTGTCAGATGCCGGCACCCAAATGCTGCTGTCAGCGCCGCCACAGCCACAGCCGCGATAACAACAAAGAGGTCGAATGAACCATGTAAAGCCTCGGGAAACTGTCCACCGCGGGCTGTAAACACCAGCCACTCTCTTCCCCTATTTCCTCTCCTTCCCCGCTCTTCTGCTGGCCCCTGGGAGCTCAGTCCCGAAGCCCCCGGGGGCTGAGGAGGGAAGTCGGCCCTGGGTGTTTGTCAACAGCCTGTCAGCCTTGCTGAGGGAACAGACACTTCTGGGCCCCTTCCTTCTCCCCGCGGCCTCCCAGAGGGAGCTGCAGAGCGGGGCTCAGCCTCGGGGCAGAATGTGGTCAGTCTGAGGCCTCGGGGCAGAATGTGGTCAGTCTGAGATGCCTTTCTCCGACATCAGGCATCAACCCCTTCAGAAAGGGCAGAGGGAGCCACACTTTCCCCGAGTGTAACGGCTGAACCTTAAATCAAAGACAGAGCTTCCTGTTACCATAGAGAGTAGAAAATCCACTCCCCACTCACCTGTGCCTACCTAATGGGGTGGGGGGGAGAGGGGGGAGGGGGCAGGGGGAATCCTGTAGCTATGGTAGACTTCTCGGCTGATCAAAATCAATTTCTTCCTCATACTGTGTGTGCAACATGCAAACCTACAGAAAGCTGGACCCGGTCCCAGCGATTAGTCTAAACCCTGGGAGGAACTTTGGAGACTGCCTTCCTTAAAGAAACAAGAGAGTTGGTATACTGAGAACTCCAGCTTATGAAAAACAAGGGCGACCGAACGCCGCCCATCCCGTGATGTTAAAATGTCCGGCTGAAGGAGACACACTCAATGAAAAGGAGCCAGATGTGTTTGTCCACATAAACGCCAGAGCACTGGTTTGTCTGGGTTTGGTTTTGTCGTGAAATAATGAATCAGATTGCCTTGGTTGTTCAGACACAGCAAAAAGAGCCAAGGGGAAAATGAACATTGCATTTCAGAGAGCTTTGTGGTGCGTGCGGAGTTCCTTCAGAAGGCTGCGCACTCTAAGGTTCTGGCTTAACTTTTTTTTTTTTAAACGGGCTCTTTGAGTTCCATGGAAGGAAGAACGTTAAAAAAAAAAAAAATGAACTTCTGGCTTAGGTTCCCTGGGAAAACTGTTAATACCTAACCTCCCAGATGAGGAGAGTTTCCTCAGCGGGGAGTTTGAATGACCGCATTCCTGCAGCAGTTTCCAGAGGAGCTCTGGGCAAACTCCTCGGCTTGTGAGAAGGCGCTCTGGCCACCAGGAGCCGGCCAGCGTTCCCGCACCAGCAACGCGTTGCCTCTCTCAAGGGGCCTGGGCCACCATGCAACCAGGCTGTGCCCGGCTGCAGGGCCTGTGGCTCCTCCTGCCAGCTGTAAGCAACCCCTCAACCCCTCCCTCTCCAACAAGCCCAACAAACTCCTGACCATTCTTTTTTATTATTATTATTGATATTTTACAGAGAGGAAGGGAGAGAGATAGAGAGCTAGAAACGTCAATGAGAGAGAAACATCGACCAGCTGCCTCTTGCATAACCCCTACTGGGGATGTGCCCGCAACCAAGGTACATGCCCTTGACCGGAATCGAACCCAGGACCTTTCAGTCCGCAGACCGACGCTCTACCACTGAGCCAAACCGGTTTCGGCCCCTTTGCTCATTTTCTATTAATAATATTAATAGACGAGTTAATTATATGATAAAACATTCATTGCAAAAACAAACAAAAACCCCATAACATATCTCAGCATCAAGAAAGCTTTACTTTCTGCCCATGTTTCCTTGAAAGGATGATTTCAAGCAACATTCACTTTTACTATAAGAATGAAGAAAGCTTATTTTTGCCCTTTGACTCATGTGTTCTGTGGATTTTTAAAAAATATATATTTTATTGATATTTTACTGAGAGGAAGAGAGAGAGATAGAGAGCTAGAAACATCGATGAGAGAGAAACATCGACCAGCCGCCTCTTGCACACCCCCTACCGGGGATGTGCCCGCAACCAATGTACATGCCCTTGGTCGGAATCGAACCCGGGACCTTTCAGTCCGCAGACCGACGCTCTACCACTGAGCCAAACCGGTTTCGGCTCCTGACCATTCTTCAAGACACAACTGGAAGGCCACTTCTGAGAGGCCTCCCCAGGCCCCCGGAGACAAGCCCTGGTCCTCTTCTCCAAGCCCGTCCTCCTGTTACACTGGGTCGGATTTCTGGGGTAGCCCTTCTGTGTGTACCCCCACCCTCACCCCCCAAAGGAGTGTGGATGGTCTAAATAGGGGGCACCGCCCTGATCTCTCCATCCCTCCCCTCCTGCTCATCTCTCACCCCCAGCAAGAGCTCGATCAAAGTGCTCATTAAAATCAGGGGCCGGGGCTCTCCTCCATCAGGCACGTGGGTTCTGATCCTGGCCGTACAGTTAACGGGCTGTGTTACGTTCAGACGGGTCCTTTATTCTCTCTAAGCACCAGTGTCTTCCACTGAACGGAGAAAATTGCCTAACAAAGAGTTGCAGTGTTAAGGTGGTGGGCAGAGAAATTTACCCAGCCCCCAGCCCCCCCCCCCCCAGAACCCCACTTTCCAGCTGGGGCCCCGCCTCTGCCTGGGCCAATGACAACTGCCCTGTCCAAGATCTCGCCCTTCCCAGGGCAGCCTGCATCTGGCCAATGTTATGTTATGTGTATTTTATCAGTTTTTAAAAAAAGAATCTTTTAAAAAAGAATTGCTGTCCATGAAAGATAGGTAAAAACCATAAATAAATAATTATAGCCTAGACTGGTTTGGCTCAGCCGAGAGAGCATCAGCCTGCGGACTGAAAGGTCCCAGGTTCTATTCCAGTCAAGGGCATGTACCTTGGTTGCAGGCACATCCCCAGTGGGGGGTGTGCAGGAGGCAGCTGGTCGGTGTTTCTCTCTCGACGTTTCTAACTCTCTATTCCTCTCTCTTCCTCTCTGTAAAAAAATCAATAAAATATATATTTTTAAATAAATAAATACATTCCTTTGTAAAGGCGCCTAACAAAAAAATAAAATAAAAAACAAATAAAAAGCACCTAGCATTCGTGCTCGGTGCCTCGCAGGCACTTGGTGAAGGCCGAACGACTTCCATCCAGGAGCAAAACTGTGCTGCAGGCCAGGATGGGGATCCCACGGCAGCAAAGCTGGCTGGGAAGTGAGGTTTTCTTAAGTGAACCCCATTTTCTCATTCACTGCTGTTGGCAGGCAAAGGAAATGCTCCCCCAGGAAAACGTGTTGGTGCAGCCAATCCCCGGACACGCCGGCTGTGGTGGCGGCACACGCCGGCAGCCGTACGCGTGCCAGGGGAGCTTTGTGGCTCTTTTGTGGCTGCTCAGAACCTCCGGGTCCCACTCCTGGACCAACCACGGAGATTTCTTTCACCGTGAAGCCGTTGCCATTTTGTCCGACCACCTGCCTTTTGCAGAGGACCCGGAAGCCCCGGCGGAGTCTGCATGCCCGCGGCTGGCCGAAGGGGGCTCCGGGCACATAGGAAAATACAATGGCAGTGCCTCCTGGAGTCGTGGGAATGTGGACCCTTTCAGTGGACTTTTTTAAAAAAAAAATATTTTTTATTGATATTTTACAGAGAGGAAGGGAGAGAGATAGAGAGCTAGAAACATCGATGAGAGAGAAACATGGACCAGCTGCCTCTTACACACCCCCTCCGGGAATGTGCCCGCAACCAAGGTACATGCCCTTGACCAGAATCGAACCTGGGACCTTTCAGTCCACAGACCGACGCTCTACCACTGAGCCAAACCGGCTTTGGCCCTTTCAGTGGACTTGCTCAAGGCCACACAGCTGTCACAACAGGTCTACAGCTACAGTCTCCACACTCGGGCCCTGAGCCACACAGCCCCGAACCCGAGAACGCCTTACAGTTACGGTTTCGCATTAAGGTCGCATTAAGTTCTGAAAGAGTTTTTTGAGACAACGAGAAAGTAGCCAAAGTCTGTTTTTCAACCACTGGCTCCCTCGGGGACAGTTGCCTGACCAGGGTAAAGACAGTTGAATATTTGAGCTCGTCACAAGTCAGACAGCCAGGCCTCAATCGCGTTGCGCGGCGCCTGGGCCCCTGTCGACTCCCAGACTGACCAGTCCCTCAGACATGCCGCGGGTTGTCCACTGGAGAATGGCTGGAGGGTGCCGTGGGTGCCCTAAGGAAAGGAGTCCCCCCCAGTGGAAGGGTGAAGGACCTAGATCTCAAGGACCAAAGGTGCACTCACCACGCTGGGCCTCCCCTCAGCTCTGGCCTCACTCGTTCTACGTATTACCGTTCATTCACTCTCCTCCCTCTGTCTACTGGGGTCTGCTCCACTTCCCTTCTCCTGTTTCTTTCTCTTTTTTTAATATATATTTTATTGCTATTTTACAGAGAGGAAGGGAGAGAGATAGAGAGCTAGAAACCTCAATGAGAGACAAACATCGACCAGCTGCCTCTTGCACACCCCCTACCGGGGATGTGCCCACAACCAAGGCACATGCCCCTGACCGGAATCGAACCTGGGACCCTTCAGTCCGCAGGCCAATGCTCTATCCACTGAGCCAAACCGGTTTCGGGTGTTTCTTGTTATTTTACCTTCCTCCCTCTCCTCACCATTCCAAAAGCAAAATTAACAAGTATGGGAAAGAAAACAAACTTCTCCTTAAATTCTGTAGGGTTTTTTTCCCCCCTCTGATATTTATATTCCAACACCCCACCCCCTCACCCTCACTTCGCGCCCATGTTTTGGAAGTGAGTGTGGTGTCTTCGGCTGTCTTCAGGATGTTCCGTAGTGCACTGGCTGTGAACTTGGCACGGACGTCCAGCCCGTTGTCCTGCAGAACCGAGTGCGGAGGACCGCTCGTGTCGCACTTTGGGGATCACAGTAGACATGCCAGCGAGGCTGCTAATTACTCAGAAAATTAAACATTGCTGCCAAAGCGGCTCTTCTCAATGCCCTACATCTGATCATGCTGTTTGAGTGTGGAGCCAACACTCAGATTCTGTGTGAGCGATGAAGAAGATGAGGATCTTCAAATTGGTGTTGGTTCGTTATGTTTCAGTACAAATTAGTTGAATCTGCAGCCTGAAACTCACCTGGGAACCTAGAATGATGCCTGTCAGTACAAAGTTTAAGGAGATAAAATTTTTATTTCTATCCTCCTCTTAATCTTATTCCTTTAGGGGGTGGGGTGTGGGGAGGATAATACCAGAAAGGTAATAATAAAGGATTATCTACAAAACCAGGTATTTCCAAATTGTGACCAAGATTCCATCTCAGATTATGGAGGATATGACCCCTCCCCCGCCTCCCCCCTCCACAGCTCCCAAAAAAACAATTGTTTACAACCAGGCTTCATAAATAATGATAATAATAAGCTTTTAAAAAGACTTTGTGTCGTCTGAGGAATTTTAAATTGTGAAATATATGTATGAGACTATTTACGGTAAATAATCTCCAAAATAAGTAGCAACCGAGCGGGCCACAGGTTTGCACGCACGCACCGCCTCTGAAAATGAGAACATTTCAAAAGGTTTGTTCAGATGGCGCCGTCGGTCTTTCTCCCGCCTTCCCCGGGAGCATATGTGTTAGATTAGGGCTCAGAAAAGAGAGCATGTTTTCATAGCCTCCGGTGCCGCATTTATAAAAATCACGACGATTGTGGGACTGCACCTCCGTTTTTTTTTTAATTTTCAGAACTTGTTCCCTTTTACTCTTTTATTTTCTTTCAACAAAACAAAGGCTGAGGAACCCCTTTAAGAAATTTTATACATTCCCACAGAGTCCCAGTTTGTTGACCTCCAGGCCACGGAGTAAAACCTTTCTTTTAAGTCAAGCATTCCCCATTGGGAAGCGCTCCAGCTTGTTCTTTTTATGAGGAATTTTAACTGCTGGGCTTAATTTAATTATTGTATTTTGTACATAACTCCCAGAAGCCCCGGGGCGGGAGCCTGACTTTTCCAAAACTTTCCAGTGAACATCTTTAGGATTGCACATTTTTTCTGATGAGGATGTTTCTTCTTTCTCTTGTATTTCCAATCTAAACACCGCACGTGGGTCTTTCCGCCTCCCAGTTTTATTCACAGAGAAGTTAAAACCTCGGCATCTCTTTGCCACAGAGAGTCTCACTGCGTAGAGGCGGGGTATAGTCGCTGGGGTCCTTAGCGCAGACGCCTGGGTTTCACAACAACAAGAGAAAGACCATCTCCAGTTTAATTACGTTTTTGGAAGTTGGTGGTGACACAGTCCTCAAGAAAAAGCGTTCCTAGGTAGACATGGTCTTGAAATCGCAGCAGCAGTGCTGCCTTAAGGCTGCGTCTGCCACCCTCTCTCCCTCCGGCTTCTCTGAGGGATACCCCCACTTCCGCTGCTCCTCCGGGACCCCACAGAGGCTCATGAGTGAACACACACACGCGCACACACACACACACTCACGCACACGCACACACACACTCACACAGGAACACACACACACACACACTTGTCATCCCAAGTTAACCGCAGAGATCCTATATCTTCATTTCTCATCTATCTTCACCCATAAACATTTTCATTTGATTCTTTTTTTATTTCCGCCTGGAAACCAAAAACGTTGACCACCACCTCTTGACTCCCAAAGGTGAAAGATATGTGTTTTGGTAGTTGGCTTAAAACGCCTTTTAGAAATAATGAAATGTAGGGTGGGGGGCAAACATGAAATTGCCAAAGTCATAAGATCTGCCCGAAAATACTTCATGGGGATTGGGTCACTTACAAAGTTCAGTTTCAATTGAGGACTTCTGGAATCACTGAATTTAGGAAGATGTTTTAGAGCAAAATTATCTCAGGTGGATCTGATTGTCTTAGTTACTTTGATTTAAATTTTAAAAGGCTAGAAATCACCATTTTGATGCCAAAGAAGGACTTGAGAGGTCACCTACGCCAGTGGTCGGCAAACTCATCAGTCCACAGAGCCAAACATCAACAGTACAACGATTGAAATTTCTTTGGAGAGCCAAATTTTTTAAACTTAAACTTCTAACGCCACTTCTTCAAAATAGGCGGTGTTATTTTGTGGAAGAGCCGCACTCAAGGGGCCAAAGAGCCGCATGTGGCTCACGAGCCGCAGTTTGCCGACCACGGACCTAGGCCAAAGGTTCTGAACCTTAGCTGCATGTTAGAACTACATGTGCGTTAAATAAATACCAAGGCCGGGGCCCCACCGAGACTCCAAACACAAGGCTTCCGTCTGACTAACCCATCGTCTTGCAGTTAAAAAGTGAAACAACCAATCAAAACCCTGGAAGATAACGCGTGACTTGCACATGAGACGCCTAAGGTGCGGGACTATCACCTGACTTGGGAACTCCTGGCCATGCTAAACTTTAAAAAGCAAACCTAAACGAGTAAGTTTCCACGACAACCACGTGGGCCACGTGGATTGGTTCCTCCCAGGTGACACGCTTTCTAATGTCCTGCTCATTCACATCCCCAGCCGGCCACAGGAGAGTGGAATGGCTCTCGCCTTGAAATGTTTCACAATGAACTTTAAAAAAAAAAAATTATTGATTTTCCACAGAGAGGAAGGAAGAGGGATAGAGAGCTAGAAATGTCAATGAGAGAGAAACATCGACCAGCTGCCTCCTGCACACCCCCTACCGGGGATGTGCCCGCAACCAAGGTACATGCCCTTGACTGGAATCGATCCTGGGACCTTTCAGTCCGCAGGCCGATGTTCTACCACTGAGCCAAACCGGTTTTGGCTTCACAATTAACTTTTAAAATACTAAGGTACACATGTATGGATGGCAGCCTCCTTACAGATTTCACTTAAATGTCTGACCATCATGTGTCATGACCAATATTCTGCGAATTTATTTTTCCTACATATCTTTAAACTATATAGGCAGAAGGCAATATTTGCCCCAGTGTCATCTGAAGAACTCAAACACCTAAGCTTCACATTGTACAGTTTTGTGTGTGTGTGTGTGTGTGTGTGTGTTTTTAAGAAGGCAAAGGCCGTAGCTGGTTTTTCTCAGTGGTTAGAGTGTCAGCCTAGGGACTGAAGGGTCCTGGGTTCAATTACAGTCAAGGGCACATGCCCAGATTATGGGATCAATCCCCAATAGAGGGCATGCAGGAGGCAGCGGATCAATGATTCCCTCTCATCATATATATCTCTCCCCCCTCTCCTTTCCTCTCTGAAATCAATAAAAAATATATATTTTTTAAAAGATAAAATATATGGTATGTGAGATTATTGGGTGACAATGATGAGGTATCATAAAATGGTACAGTTGAAATCTACAGAATCTCATTAACAATTCACTCCAGTAAATTTAAAATTTAAGTAATGGAAGCAGAGGGATGTCAGTCAGATCAACAACGCATCCCAGTGAGTCCCGGTCCCAGGAAGGCAGGAGTGAGCTTAGCCTGTCTCTGAGAGGCCACGCTGAGCAAGGGCTCCTTCTGCTTAGAAACCTCAGCGTGGGGGTGGGGTGGGGGTGGGGGTTGGGGGGAGACCCAGTGGGCCTTTGAGGCATTTTGGTAAACACACCCTCACTCTGCCTCAGCTACAGACAGCACCTCCCGCACCTTTCCTGCTCCCCCTAACCTGCCTTCTTCTCCCCGCTCCCCATGAGGGGTGGCTGCTGGCCGGTCGCCCAGGGAGAGAGAGTCCTTGTGACCCGAGACCTGGTCCTCTCAGGCCAGAGCCTCCTGGGAGGAGCAGGAGGCTTTGATCTCAGTTATCGGCCTCGGGCTAAAAAACCTCGGGTTGGCACTCCTAGGGGATCCTAAGAAGGCCAGGACCTAAGATCACAGATGCAATTTTATTTTTTTTTTTAACCAAGGGAATAAAATGCAAGGATTAAAGCTGTGGTTAGTGCTAGATGGTAGGTTACTATATGTTTGGTCCTACATAGAATGCGTTCACTCCTCCAGCAGATCTTTGTTGAGCTTCTATCATGTGTCACTCTGAGTTTCTATCTCTGTCCTTCTCCCTCCCTCTCTCTCTAAGAGGGTAACCCCGGAGGTGCCCTAAGACCCCAGTTCCAGTAGCTCCAGCAGAAGTGAAAGCAGGAAGGATAGCTAAGTATTTTCCTAGTCTGGCTCTCCCCCTTCCCCAATTCTTTTCTAATTAATCGTCATTATCTTTTACAATATTATGCAAATTAACAGAATCTAGCAATGCTAGCTCCAGGTCTGAGACCAAAAAAAAAAAAAAAAAAAAAAAAGGAATAAATCTAAAAGTGGTTAGAGCTTGATTCTCATGCAGCCATAAGAAAAAACGTTTACAAAAAGTTTTTAAATATTTTTTTAATAGCACCCTAGCTGGTTTGGCTCAGTAAATAGAGCATCTGCCTGCGGACTGAAGGGTCCCAGATTTGATTCCAGTCAAGGGCACATGCCCGGGTTGTGGTCTCGATCCCCAGTGTTGGGCATACAGGAGGCAGCCAATCAAAGATTCTCTCTCATCATTGATGTTTCTCTCCCTTCCTCTCTGAAACCAATAAAAATATATATTAAAAAAAATTTAATGGCCAGGAGAACTGCTAAAACAAGTAATGCACGTTTTTTGCCCATCACATTTATTTTTGAGGGCCAGTGGCAATGTGACGATGTGCAATCTCAAAAAATATCTGGCAAAGTGTATCAACAGATTTAACATCCTTTCCTTGTACCTTTTAAAAAATGTATATATTTTTATTGATTTTTAGAGAGAGGGAGAGGAATGGAGAGAGAGAAATGCCGAAGATCCCCACTGGTGGCAGAGCCAGCAATCCCCACTGGCGACCTCTTGGCTTCTGGGTTGACACCCAACCACTGGGCCACACCAGCCAGGCCGGTTTTCTTGTTTTTAAATCTAGATCTAGGCATTTACTCTAAGAAAAGTTCTGTGATCCTAAATATAGAGAAAGCCTCATTCACAAACACGACTTAATTGGCAGCTGCATCAATTAAATTAGAGAGGTAGATTTAGTAAGCCCTGGGAAATGTACCTGATGGAACGTTAGGCAGTCGTTAAAAGTTGGTGTTTCTGAAGAAAATACACTTAAGGTAAAATTAAGTTAAAAAACATGTCAGCAAACTGCATTTGCAGAGTCGGGAGCTAGGCTAGGCTTGTTTGCTGAGTAGCCTTGGCTAAGTTACTAGCCTCCCTGTGCCTCAGGTTTATTATCTGTGAAATGAGACAATAATAGCGCCCATCTCATAGAATTGTGGAGACTTGAATGAGCTAGTGTATATAAAGAACAGTACCTGACACAGGGTAGGCCCCTGACAAAACGTGAGTTGCTATTATTATTACAATGTGATTACAAAGATGTTTAAAAGAATAACAGCCCAGCCAGTGTGGCTCAGTAGCTGAGCTCCAACCCAGGAACCAAGAGGTTGCTGGTTCAGTTCCTGGTCAGGGCACATGCCCAGGTTGCAGGCTCAGTCTCCAGAAGGGGGCATGCAGGAGGCAACCGATCGATGATGTTCCTCTCTCTCATCGATGTTTCTATCTCCCTGTCCTTCTCCCTTCCTCTCTCTCTAAAACTCAAAAACATTTTCTTTTTTAAAGAAATAACATCAGCCTGGCTGATGGCTCAGTTAGTTAGAGCATCATCTGGTGCACTGAAGGGTCAAAGGCTCAGTTCTCACTTGGGGCACTTACCCAGGTTGCAGTGTTTGATCCTGATCAGTGTTCTGGAGGAAACTGATCTATGTTTCTCTCACATTGATGCTTCTCTCTCTCTCTCTCTCTCTCTCTCTCTCTCTCTCTCTCTCTCTCTCTTTCTCCTCCTTTCATGAGGACAAATATAGAAGAGGGGAGGGAGAGAAAGAGAGAGGGAGGGAGGAAAGAAGGAAAGAAGAAAGGAAGGAAGGAGGAGGAAGGGAAGAGAGAGAGAGAGCGCGAGCGCCCTAGCTGGATTGGCTCAGTGGATACAGCGTCAGCCCGCGGACTAAAGGATCCCAGGTTCGATTCCAGCCAAGGACACAAGCCTGGGTTTCGGGCTTTAACTCCAGAGGGGGGTGTGCAGGAGGCAGCCAATCAATGATTCTCTCTCATCACTGATGTTTCTGTCTCTCTTTCCCTCTCCCTTCCTCTCTGAAATCAATATAGATACTTTAAAAAAAAAAAAGGGGGGGGGGGAGAAAGCATCAGACGAAAATATGTCAAAAAGATAGCAATCGCTGTGTTTGGATGACAAGACTACAATTGATTTTTTTTCTTTGTATTTCCAAAGTTTTCAGTAAATGTATGTCAACTTTTTAAAAAATCAGGATGGAGCTAACTACAAATAGAAACCTGTGAAAACCCTGCTTCCGATCCTTCTGTGATTAATTGAACCTACAAGGCTGGCCTGGAGGGGCCCGGCGGGTAGTTTCCGGATGAGCTCCCTCGCCCGCCGCCAGGACTGGGCCCTGCTGCCCAGCCCAGCGCTCCTCTGACCGGCCGGCCCTTCTCCTCACGGCCCGGGGGCGGCGCTGGCTCAGCTGTGCCGGGCAGGGGGAACACTCGGGGTGAGATGGTAGGAAAGTGACCGGAGTCTGGTCCCGCTCTGCCACCTGCTCCCTGTGTGTGGGCTGTAGGTTCTTTTTTTAAAAATATATATATCTTATTGATATTTTACAGAGAGGAAGGGAGATAGCTAGAAACACCGACCAGCTGGCCTCCTGCACACCTCCTACTGGGGATGTGCCCGCAACCAAGGTACATGCCCCTGACCGGAATCGAACCCGGGACCTTTCAGCCCACAGACCGACGCTCTATCCACTGAGCCGAACCGGTTTCGGCTGAGCTGTAGGTTCTTGAAAAGAGCCGCTTCCCCCTCTGTAAGGAGGGATCTCTGGATGCCATCAGCAGCCTCGGGGAACCAGAAAAGCAGCCGAGGGGAATGTTGAGACACTGCCTCCCTGGTAGGGAAAAATGTTCTTGAAAAATACTCGGCTCCAGCTGTCCAGGCCCCGAATGCCTCCTCCAGGGCGGAGGGCCGGCCGCGCTGTTTACACACCTGGGCCTCCCTGGCCTTGTGCGGAGCCACCCCCGCCCCAGCAGCGGCCCGGCGAGCCTCAGAGAAACACCGGGAGCCATGTGCGCACCCTGCCAGCACCTAAGGAACATGCGGCAGCTCCTCATGGAACAGGAGAGGCTGGGATGGCCCGGCCGGCACTCGGGAGCGGGCCCAGCGCTCTGCCGACAGCTCCATCCCCAAAGCGCTTTCTCCTCACGCCAAATGTCCGATTGGACTACTGTGGGCAGTCCGTGCCCCGGGTAAAGTAAAACAGGGATAAAACGGGTGCTTGCATCTTCTCTTTCCTCATACAGTCTGATAAGGAGGGGATGAATAGTCTGGTGTTATTATTATTTTATTTTATTTTTGTAAAATAGACATGTGACGTTTGAAGAATGTCAGCATCATTTCTCTATATCTATTTTTGTGAGGTTGGAATTCAGCCGCAGAGCCTGGAGTTTATTTACTTTGTTCATTCCCGACATCTAGCATGGTGATTGCCCTTAAAAAAAATTTGTTTTCCCGTTGCCATGCGTCAGTTAATGGACTAATGAACACAGGAGAGATGTTCTTCTCTGTGTTGTGCTAAACGCCGGGGACTCGGGAATCCGGAGGGATTCGGGGTCGTTCCTAGAAGCTCACACGTGGGGTGGAGCCAGACACACACACACACACACACACACACACACACACACAGAAAAGTGACTCAAATGCAGATGCGATTGAGTCCCAACATCGTGCCATTCCCAGTCAGTCCTCACGCCTCCGCCCTTCCCTGGGTGTCAGAGTAAAGCGTCGCCCTTTCCCTCGAAGCCCACAGTCGGGCCAGGAAAACAGACCTAGGCCCGGACGGCACCGAACCGGCCACCCGAACCTGCAGCCCCGAGCCGTGTCCGCGGCGGCGGAGGGGAAGCTGCGGTCACTTCATCCCGGGGACGCCAGCACCGACCGCTCGCGTCCACAAAGCTCTGCGACCTGGACAAGTGGCCTGCCTCTGGGGTTCGCTGTCCCGCTCGTAAAACAGGGCTTCTGAGAAGAGGAAACGAGTGAACAGCTCACAAGACCCTCAGGACCGTGCCAACCCCATGCTCAGTCCCCAACATAAACCCCGTGAAGCGAAGACACCTCCCCCCTGGTCTCTGGATTTTAAGATCGCATCAGGCACCCTCCGGCGTTCTCTCTGCGCAGGACCGGTCCTTCTTCCCACGCAGGACTGGTGACCAAATGCAACGCCAAAGCTGTGGACTCGGGTTCGTGAGGGAGAAGAAGGTCGGACGCCTGCCTGTTTGTGGAACATGACGAGCAACCACTGGCCAGAAGAAAAATTCCCAAGGACTCGAGACGCATAAACGAGGGTGGTAGACCCATTCCACTGCCTCCCCGCCTGCTTCAGGACAGACGTTGCTCACCATCGTCAGCATCTTTTCTTTTCTTTTTTAAAAAAATATATTTTATTGATATTTTACAGAGAGGAAGGGAGATGGAGAGCTAGAAACATCAATGAGAGAGATACATCAACCAGCTGCCTCTTGCACATCCCCTTCCGGGGATGTGCCCGCAACCAAGGTACATGCCCTTGACCGGAATCGAACCCGGGACCTTTCAGTCCGCAGGCCGACGCTCTACCACTGAGCCAAACCGGTTTCGGCATCAGCATCTTTTCTAATGGCGTCCAAATGAAGACTCGGAACCACTGTCTGCACAGGGCCAGGCGGTGGCTGCTAACCACGGCCTGTGGGCGGCTCTGGCCTCACCCTTACCTTCTGGCCCCGGGTTTGATCTTCCATCTTCCCAGGCCCCTGCTCCCAGCACCGGAGCCCAGCTCCCACGGTGCCCACCAGCCCCCACCCAGAGAGCGTGGAGGAGCGGCTCTTACTGGCACTTTGCCCTCCTGTGTGGGCCCATGGTCCCTGGCTGACTGTGACCCCAGCTATGCCAGTCACTGAGCACTGTCTGAGCCTCCAGTTCCTCCGAGACGGACAGGACCCCCCCCCCCGCCCCTGGATTGTTGGGGATTAACGGTGACCTGTGCCTGGACCCCGTGGACTAGGCCCTCAGTAAACGGGAGGTGGAGTTGTGACTAAGCCCAGCTCTGCCTCCCCCCAGCCTGGCACAGTGCCCCCATTCCTTCTCCCCCAGGGCCCCGCCATGACGCACAGCAGGGCTGGGGTGCTCTTGTTTACGTCACTGCTGCCCCTCAACATGAACTGTCAATATTTTTTTTAATATATTTTATTGATTTTTTTACAGAGAGAAAGGGAGAGGGATAGAGAGTTAGAAACATCAATGAGAGAGAAACATTGACCAGCTGCCTCCTGCACACCTCCTACCGGGGATGTGCCCGCAACCAAGGTCCATGCCCTTGACCGGAATCGAACCCGGGACCTTTCAGTCCGCAGGCCGACGCTCTACCACTGAGCCAGACCGGTTTTGGCTTAACTGTCAATATGAATTCAAGGTCACAGGAGCTCAGACAGGTGGGAAGAGGCGAAGGCCAGCAGGGGTGGGGAAGGGTGAGGGGTGGGGAGTGAAGGGATCCCCAGGTGCCTGTGGGGGTTCCACCACGGACCCCATTGGGAAACGACGGGAAGGGACATTGGAGGGGGTGGGCCTTTTACTTCCGGAGCAGAGAGGTGCCTTCCGGATGGGCCAGGGGTGAGACCAGGTGGGCAGGACCCTCCTGTCTGCCTCCCCCAGCTCCTCCTAACTCAGTACTGACGTGCCACTCAGTATGGACATCTCAAATAAGAGTTCCCGGCCACTATCCAATGGGAAGGTGGTTCTCTGAGGCAGCATTGGCCTCCTCCCTCTGCCTCAGCACGCCCGCACCCCCTCCCTCCCTTCTCCACCCCCCTGACCC
The DNA here is from genome assembly GCA_963924515.1 of Vespertilio murinus. NCBI lineage: Eukaryota > Metazoa > Chordata > Mammalia > Chiroptera > Vespertilionidae > Vespertilio > Vespertilio murinus. Next base: position 36,873,261 of record OZ004707.1, on the reverse strand, counting down.
CCCCTCTCCTCTCTGCCCGCCTCCGGCCCTGCGACTCGGCCTCCTCCCTCTGACGGCCTCCTCCCTCTGACTCGGCCTCTGGCCTGCTCCTACCAAGTGTGCGTGTGACACCCCCTTACCCTCACACAGAGGAGGAGGTCCCACTTCCCCAACCAGAGAGAGCAGGCTCGCACCCTTTGCACCCAGCCCACATCCGAGGACCCCCAATTAGTCCCCCGTCTCTCAGTTATCCATGGGATAGCCTGGGACCCGCCTCCCCTCCGGGTCCCCGCCACTCTTTCTGTTTCTTCGAGGCAGTTCCCCCAAACCCAGGGCTCTTCGATGTCAGCATCGCCACCGCCGGCTTCCGTCCCGGAGTTTACAGGTCGACGGGGAACACGCGCCCCGGAGGGAAGGGGAGGCGGCCTGGGCGCTGAGCTTGGCGCAGCCCGGCTCTCCGCGAGGAGAAAGGCTCAGCATCCAAACCGCGGCCCACCGAACGCCTTACATTACAAATGGATCTGTGTGCACTGCAGCCGCTCCCTTTTAATTGCTGCAAATAAATATCCCGGGGAATTTTAGGCCATATTTCACCAGGAGAGTGGCTTCAGGGGCATTGTTTGCTGAGCAAGGCGTTACACACATTCAGACTCCTTTTTGCTCAGAGCCGAGTCCAGAAAGTTCACGCAGGGAGAAATATTTCTCGCTGCACACAACTGTGAATCGTATATAAAATTAATTTTTCTGCTTTTAAAAAAAATCTGCATTGCTGGACCCCCCCCGCTGGTGGCCACCATTTTGCTGACATAAGATACTATTTGTGGAGATGGCAAACGAGGGAAACCTGTTATCGTTGATTGTAAACCTGGCCTCGCTCCTACGGCTTAAAAAATCTGGAGAGCTTTATTGTGCAAACATTGCATTTTTTTTCCGTGCAAATAATAGCAAAGCTTTGCTCCAGATTCGTCAGCCGGGGTGCAAGCGGGTTTAGAATGTGACCCCCAACGGCCCCGGATCTCCTGTACACCCACCGCCAGGCAGCAGCTGGGGCGCCGAGAGGTGGACGGTGCCAGCCGGAGAACGAGACAAGCGTGGACACCATCGTCCGGCTGTGTTTTTTTTCTTTTTCTTTTTTAAATCTTTTTCTTCACCGGGGCGTTATTATTTGAAAGAGAAAGGAAAAGATGAGGCCTAGGAAGGGCTCAAATTTCAGAGCCCGCCGGCCCCAGGAAGCCGGCAGCTTCGCCTTTTAAGGATTTGCACCGTCCACCCCCACCCCCCAGTCCCCTCCCGGGCCACCTCCCTCCAAGCCCCAGCTCCGAGACTCGGCCCCGCGAAAATCAGCTGCCACTCGAGAGGGCATTACCGACAGAGGGTTCCGGGATAATACCTCGGGTTGACAAACACAGCATCGGAAACCAAAAAAAAAAAAGTGGAGATGTATTTATTCTTTTTCCCAAGAAGATGTGTGCTCACAATTAGAACCCCCGGGCTGGCTTTTCATCTTCCCTCCCCCCCCCCCCCAACTTTGCGTTTACAAGTGCACACTCTCCAAAAGTCGCCGTCAGCCAGCCGGGCGCACATAAATATTGTTTATTGCCTCCTAACCGTTAGAATAGATTGTCCCCTCTCTCTTATTTTGTAAATCACTGTGTTGCTTGGGTAATAATACAAAATGGCTTTGACTTACAAAGGAAGGTGGGGAAGGGAAGAAGGGAAGATTTGCAAAAATGATTGACCCATAGCCGTAGAGCTCGTATTTTTGACGAATAAAAACGAAGTCAAGATGAACCAATTTCTTAAGGAACAAGCTAGTCTGATTACAGTGAATCTCACCACCAAATCTTTTCTAGAAGCGAGCAGCACGAAGGTGGACGGCAAAGCCTCGGCCATTTCCTCCGAGGAGGCGGCAGAGGCAGAGGACGTGGCATGGAGGGAGTGGATGGGCGCTCAGAGACCCCAAGTTCAAAGGCACGGGCCACCTGGAAGGCGCCGAGGGAAGATGGGTGGGACCTCACACACCGCCAGAGTTCAGAGCGCCCTTCAGCAGCTTCTTGGTCGAAAAAGCCGAGCTTAGGTATTCATATGCATGAGCCTAAGCTGATCTCACCTGCGGAGAAAATACCTGGGGACACAAACAGGAAGTGCCCGGTGGGGTTCCTGACACAACCCCCCAAGTGTATCGCCTCGCCTATAGAATAGAGTTTGACCAAACTACTACCGTACTATGCCTTGTTTCAATTGCATAACTATCAAGTGAATTAAAATAATGTACAAATCTAGGACTTAGCTAGCTTTGAAAATTATTCTACTGGCTTTCTTTTCTCTCTCTCTCTCCAAACGTTTCTTATATATTTTTTTCTAGTCTTCCATAGTCTTCACCAATCTAACTAGTCCTAACCTGAGCTTCTACGTGGTCATAGGGTGGGTGGAAAAAAAATAATTGTTTTCTTGCTGTTTTGTTTTTATTCTTACTTACCATCCATGTGCCCTCTGTTTGAAAACCAATGACAAAATCAGCTGCAACGTTTCACTCACTCATTCAATAATACATCTTGACTTTACTAGGTGCTAAGAGCTCGGCTGTTAATCCTCTTTCATTCAAGAGTTCTGCCAGCCCTTGGAATACTTCAGAAGTCTCAGCTTTGAACTAAGATTTGAAGGCCCCCGGAAGAACCGACAAAAGGAACTTGCGACTGAGGGCGCCTCCTTCTCTCAACTCCACTTTCCTCCTTTGTCTCCTCACTTCCTGCCTCTTTCCAGGTAACCAAACCGCCCCGTTCCCCACAGGGCGCTGCGGCCCCGGGCTTCCAGCCCGCGGCTCCGTCAGCTCCTCTAGTCCTCACCAAAGACAGAATGCCTGACCTTCCCGCGCCTCTGCCCAAACCTTGCCCACATTCTATTTATTTCTTTGTTTGTTTGTTTATTTATTTATCTTATTGACTTTTTATTTTTTTAAATATATATATATATATATATATATATATATATATATATATAATTGATATTTTACAGAGAGGAAGGGAGAGAGATAGAGGGCTAGAAACGTCAATGAGAGAAAAACATCGACCAGCTGCCTCCTGCACACCCCCCACCGGGGATGTGCCCGCAACCAATGTACATGCCCTTGACCGGAAACGAACCCGGGACCTTTCAGTCCGCAGACCGACGCTCTACCACTGAGCCAAACCGGTTTCGGCTTATTGACTTTTTAGAGAGAGAGAGAGGAAGGGAGAAAGGGGAGAGAGAGAGAGAGAAACATCGACATCAGCTGCCTCGATGCCCAATCAAGTGAGCCCGGCCAGAGCCTTTGCCCACATTTTTGCTTCCATCGATTTCCTTACTAGTAAATAGGCACCAACTATTTGTTTCTATAGGAACAACCCTCAGCAACATTTCACTGACTGACCACCGCTTGCATCAAGAAGACGTCACACGCCTGTCCCTGGAGAAGGCACAAAAAGGCAATCACAGGAAAACACATCTAGAAATGGCTCAAGATTTAATAAGATGGGTCAACCATAGCCTGCTTATGAATCCTGGCAAGCGCGGCCGGAGGGGGGGGGTCTGGCCATGGGGCAGCGGGGAAGAGCTGGGGTGAGGAGCAGCTCCGGGGCCAGTGCGTGGTCACCGCCTGCCCACACCGCCCAGGCCTCCTGCCCAGGCATACACTGAAGAGCATACATTAGGCCCTGCCCCTAGTTGGGGTATCGGCGGATGCCCCTAAAAGGGATGAGTATCTCAGTCTCTGTCTCAAGGAAGAGTTAGGAACCTGCAATGCTGATGGTTGGCCATCGCTCGGTTCTCTTCCCAAAGAGAAAGGCCTACCCCATCCCTCCAGGAGCTTACTCTCCCATCACTGACCACAGAGGCTCCGGGCCACCAGGCAGACAGCCCTGGGGTGTCCCTCTCCTCCCCAGCCAGCGGGGGAGGTGAAACCCCACCACTTACCAACGAGAAGAGGACGCAATGGGTATGGCATGCCAGGCTCATCTCCCTTCTTCCCTCTCCACCCCCTTCCCTCTCCATCCCCTTCCCTCTCCCCCCCCTTCCCTCTCCACCCCCTTCCCTCTCCATCCCCTTCCCTCTCCACCCCCTTCCCTCTCCACCCCCTTCCCTCTCCACCCCTTCCCTCTCCATCCCCTTCCCTCTCCACCCCCTTCCCTCTCCACCCCTTCCCTCTCCATCCCCTTCCCTCTCCACCCCCTTCCCTCTCCATCCCCTTCCCTCTCCACCCCCTTCCCTCTCCATCCCCTTCCCTCTCCACCCCTTCCCTCTCCATCCCCTTCCCTCTCCACCCCCTTCCCTCTCCACCCCCTTCCCTCTCCATCCCCTTCCTCTCCATCCCCTTCCTCTCCATCCCCTTCCCTCTCCATCCCCTTCCTCTCCATCCCCTTCCCTCTCCACCCCTTCCCTCTCCACCCCCTTCCTCTCCACCCCCTTCCTCTCCATCCCCTTCCCTCTCCACCCCCTCCCTCTCCATCCCCTTCCCTCTCCACCCCTTCCCTCTCCACCCCCTCCCTCTCCATCCCCTTCCCTCTCCACCCCTTCCCTCTCCACCCCTTCCCTCTCCACCCCCTTCCCTCTCCATCTCCACCTTCAGGAATGGAATGTCTTCTTCCTACTTCCTTCTTACCCCTTCCTGAGTTCTAGCTCTTTCTTTGGGTTGGCTGACACCAGAGGGCAACGTAATCTCACCTGCCTGTCAGTTCTTTCCTTTCACCAACCAGTAGAGGGAAGAGCTTTTTTTAATATTTATTTATTTATTTATTTATTTATTTATTTATTTATTTATTTATTTATTTTTACAGAGAGGAAGGGAGAGGGACAGAGAGTTAGAAACACCGATGAGAGAGAAACATCAATTTAGCTGCCTCTGCCTCTTGCACACCTCCCACTGGGGATGTGCCCGCAACCAAGGTACACGCCCTTGACCGGAATCCAACCTGGGACCCTTCAAGTCCACAGGCCGGCGCTCTATCCACTGAGCCAACCAAAACTGGGAAGTCTGGAAATTATTTTGAAATGTGGAATAAGCTAATGCAACAGAACAGCTCTCCCTGAAACACCCCTTGCCAAGGCATTCTGTTCCCGTCAGTAAATAATCTGTTACAAAACTGTTTAGATGCGTATTAGCCCACCAGAGCACGACACTGGCAAAATTTCCCTCCAGGCTGTGTTTTGCAAAGACACAGCTTTCACGTGACGCGAGACCTGAGATTACACTAACAGAAGTCAAACGTTATTCAAGGTAACACTGCTGCTCCCTCCCTGTACTCGCCTTTTCGTCTTTTTCGGATCTGGTTTTTATTTTGTCTCAGAAGTAATTGGTGAGGCACTGAGCCATGAATGTGTTGTTTTGAGTGCCTGTCATCGTGGTGCCCCGGGTGCTAGAAGAGTACATATGGGCTTTTTTGGGCAAGTGGAGCTGAGTCCCTCCGAACAAACGACTGAGCAGTGCCCTGGGGGCAAAATGCCCAAGCAGCCCCCGGTCAAACTTAGAAATCCGCGTGAGGGCACCCCTTACAGCACCACCGGGCCCCCTGAGGACACTAAAGAAGGTTCCGTTTGAAAAGGGTCTGAAAGAAACGGGTTCAGAAATTAAAACTGTGCCACTGATCTAACTGACCACTTAGCAGTTAGTCACCCTGGCCGAGGTAACATTGCTAGCTACCTTTTATTTATTATTTATTTTTAATATGTTTTATTGATTTTTTACAGAGAGGAAAGGATAGGGAAAGAGAGTTAGAAACACCCATGAGAGAGAAACATCCATCAGCTGCCTCCTGCACACCTCCGACTGGGGATGTGCCCGCCACCAAGGTACATGCCCCTGACCGGAATCAAACCCGGGACCCTTGAGTCTGCAGGCCGACGCTCCATCCACTGAGCCAAACCGGTGAAGGTACTTTGCTACCTCTTAAAAGTAGACAACGTGGAGCCACGTAATCTGTTCAGCCACTTCAATGTTCTCAACTGTTTGAATCTGGCCCGGCTGCTGTCTGCTTACGTGTCCCCAGCTTTCACACCATTTCCAAAGCAAGAGCTTTATAGGAAGGCCTTTGAAAACCCAGAGTCCATAATTCTATCCTTTAGATGAATTTTTAAAAATCCGATTTGCTGAATCTATCCACATGTCTTTGCCTTTATTTATTCACCAACACCCTTTCCTTGATGAACAATCCAAAGCAAGACTTGAGCATTTCCATGAACTCCTTGAAATTGTGAGCAAAGTCCCATGTGTGTTGCATAACGGCCTTTCTGGGGAGAGGGGCCCATGACTTCTATCAGATGCTAAAAGGGCTCCGTGTCCTCCCTCTTGTGGCTGTGTGGTCATGATGTCCACTAGACAAAGAGTTCCCCCAATCCCTGCGAAAGAACGGGGGTCCGTGTGCCTGAGCCCCCGATCTCAGCTCCTCGGCGGCCGAGCAGGGCCAACAACGGCTGGAGCTTCCACGCTGGTCTTCCCCTGCCAAGAGCTGCCCGGCTGCTCTGCAAACATCATTATTTTCTCTGCGCCACGGCGGAGGAGAGGTTGGAGGCACTGCAGCGAGCTTTTCACGAGTACCCCACCCCCCCTCTCTGCTCTCTCCGTCTCTTCCCTCGCCGCCATGGCCTCCATTCCCCAGAGAGAAGCAGGGCATGGGACCGGCGCCTGCGGGATAAGCTGCCCGGCATGGACTCGGCCAGGAAAGAGAGCGGCGTGGTTGTGGCCCTTCCTAAGAAGGTTCCCTGGGCCCACGGCCTTGGAGTCTGCCTCGGTGATGGCAAGACTTTCCCCGCTTCCCGGGCCTTTCCTTCGGCTAATCCCCGGCACCTGCCCCTTCCCGCCAGCTCTCCCGGCCTGTGTGTCCAGTTCCCTAAATGGCTCCCGGCTCCCTTGCATATGTCCTTTAAAAGCATTTTTTTTTTTTTATGCAAGACTCTTCCCAGCAAAGAAAAACATTAAAATCTGCCACAGGCCGAAACCGGTTTGGCTCAGTGGATAGAGCATCAGCCTGCAGACTGAAAGGTCCCAGGTTCGATTCCGGTCAAGGGCATGCACATTGGTTGCGGGCACATCCCCAGTAGGGGGTGTGCAGGAGGCAGCTGATCGATGATTCTCTCTCATTGATGTTTCTAACTCTCTATCCCTCTCCTTTCCTCTCTATAGAAAATCAATAAAATTTATTTTTAAAAAATTAAAAAAATAAAATCTGCCACAGAACCCACGCGTCACCAAACTCAATCTCAGACACAGCAAACGGGCAGGCCAATTCCACGCCTCCTGGCTAGCGGGAGCACCCCAGAAATAGTGTGACCCTCCGAGTCCTTCCCTGCCTGACCTCTCCCCACTCCCCCACCCCCCAAACACAAGAAGAGTCACAAGTCCACCAAGAAGTCTTTTTAAACCATCTGCCACCACTGACTCTAACATACATAAATGGTTCTCGGCCGTTCTGACTGCAGTTGGAGAGCGTCCCCTCCGGGCGCTCCCGGCCAGCTCACGGAGCCGCCGGAAGGAAGGACGTTCGTGCCAAGAAGAGCGGCTGCCTTCTTAACGAAACTGACAGCCGGGCTCAGCGCGGGATTACTGTACTTGAAGGGGATAATCCCTGGAAAATCCTTTAAGAAAGCAGACATATCACTTTTCTATGTGTTTTAGAAATAGGAGGAAATTTTTGGATAAATGCCTGAAAGCCACGAGCTGTCACGTTAAAACCTTTTTCTTTTTTTTTTTTTAGCCAATATCTAGAGTTACAGAAAATGATGTGATGGAGTCCTCAAAATAAAAGAGAGAGAGAGAGAGAGAGAGAGAGAGAGAGAGAGAATATTACATTTTCCTTTTTACAGTAAAATAGCCTGTAGGTTCATAACTTGCAATCAGATTTAAATCTTATCTTTAAAATGTTTGCTGAGTTGGCAGGCAATCTGAGGCCATTTTAACAGTGGACTCACTAGTTATTTGAAGGGGGAGGTGAGTGTCTTTGGGGGGTGAATACATACAGTAGAGATCTGCAGCATTGTTATAAATAAACGAAACACTAAGCACCGCCCTAAACCAATCTCTTATTCAAAACACGGACAGTGCAGGCCATGCTGTTTGAACGTGGTTTGGAGATCCAGATCTCAGCTCTCAAGGGCCCGAAAAGAATTCTGTAACTCTAATGATTAACAATATTTCTTTTTTTTGTCTTATTTTGAATTTGTTTATTTTTTTAATTTTTATTTATTTATTTATTTATTTTTGGAGAGAGAAATATCCATTTGTTGTTCCATTTATTTATGCATTCCTTGGTTGATGCTTGTATGGTATGTATATATGTGTCTTGACGGGGATTGAACCCGAGACCTTAGCATTTGGGAATGATGCTGTAACCAACTGAGAACCCTTGAATTTAGTTTATGGGTGAGAACCCTTGAATTTAGTTTATGGTGATTTTTATTTTTTATGTTTTCTATTCATTTTAATGACCAAAGTTTGAACCATAGGGAAAGTTTCCCTCTCCTTTTGCATTTTTTTGTGTGTACTCAGGAGGTTTAGAGTATAATGTGTTAGCATCTTTTCCCTTGCCTTTTGATCAACTGAATAGCTAAAGCTGCTTTGATATATACTTGTGTTGTTTGGCCACCTCTAGGAAAATAAATGCTTTTTACTGGATGCTAACCTAGTATGTTTTTTTCTGCACAGGGTTTCCAACGCCTCGTGAGCATCAGTTTGCAGATCCCCGGGTGGCCCGTGAGGAAGAAGCCATGGGGAAAAGTGAGCAAAGCCTCTGCTACAGCGCGAGATCCAGCATAATGTTCTGCCCGGACCCCAGCGGATGGCCTTTCATTTTCCAACATTGTCTCTCTTACAACATAAACGCACAACAGGAAGAGTGAGTAATTCCATATGTAATGAAAATTGAGTAATTCCGTATACAATAGCACAGTGGGCTCCCGGATTCTGGCAGGTGCCAAAACCCAGTTACGTCATGCGGCACCTGTGCTGAGAGAGCTTTCCTGACCCACCACGCCCGCCCCACCTGCTCCTTTGCGCCCCCGTGGGTCCCCGCGTGACCTGCGTGTCAGTACCCATCACCCTGACACTGTCCTCGTCACCGGCTTTGACAAAAATAACCGCGCGGCAGGCTGGAGCGGTGCCTCTGCCACCTGGATCCCCATCAACTGCCATGACCCCTCGTTTGCTCGTAAACGTGGAAAGAACAATCACTTGGATTCTCCAGAATCTTTATTTTATTCTTTCAGTCCCACTCAGCACATTTAACCTGAAGCCAGCTACCATCTACAACAGGGGTGGGCAAACTTTTTGACTCAAGGGCCACAATGGGTTCTTAAACTGGACAGGAGGGCCAGAACAAAAGCAACCTGACCATGCTGGCACTCTCATCTTAGGCTGCTGGTGAAGGAGCGGAGGGGAGAGCAAGAGAACCCTCCGCTCTTTCGTCTCCGCGGGCCGGATAGAACAGCCGAACGGGCCGGATCCGGCCCGCGGGCTGTAGTTTGCCCACGGCTGATCTAGAACAAGCATGTCAAACTCGCAGCCCACAGACTGCATGCCTCATTTACTTGGCCCATGTTAGCCTTTGAGTTTGACATGCTTGATCTAGAACAAGGATGAAGCCAGCCTCTCGGATTTCCTCGTAGAGACCTCAGACTCCCTACTAAAACCCAAAGCAGTGAGAGGAAGCTGGGAAGCAGAGACCTCTGGGTGGGGTGCATGCACTCCGGATAGGCTAGAAAGAAGGTGAGTGGGAGACAGAGACTCCAAAGAGATCATGGAGCGAGTGGGAACTGGGCAAAGGCATGGAGGAGCCACAGAGGAATTCTGGCATGAGTGGGGACCTCTCCCCTGTTGCAGTCTCTGACCCAGGAACGGAAGTGCTGCCCTAAACGCTGCACCTCCCCTGGGCTGTCTGCAGCCTCTCGGTCCGTCCCAGGCTGCTGGACAAGGTCTCCGGCTTCACATCTCCTCCTGCCTTCCCCAGCACGCACGCCCAGACGGCCTTCCCAGGTCTCTGTTCCCGGTGGCCAGCCCACTGCACTCCCTCTGACACGCTAGCCTCCTCCACCTCCTCCCAGGAACTGGGTTCCATGTTACAGGTAACCTTCCTGCTGGGATGTCAGGCACCATGCCCACCTGGCAGAGAGCACCTTTAGGGGCAGATGGACATACTGATGCCCACAACATGCTGGTATCACTGCCAATGTTGCCACCTGTCTCCAAAAAAAGGCCTACCTCAGAGAGAGCTAAGCACCCAGTGAGTGAAACTGCTTGGTCCTACACACTCAGACTGCTGGTTCCTTAAGGGAAAGAAGGTTATCAAAATGTTCAGCATGTGCAGATCGTGTATCAACAGGTGAATGGGTAAACCAAACATGGTACATCCATACCGTGGAGTTTTATTCTTCAGCCTTAAAAAGGAAGAAAACTCTGACACCTGCTTCAACATGGACCACCTTGAAGACATTACGCCCAGTGAAGTCAGCCAGTGACAAAAAGACGAATTTTGTATGATTCTATTTACACGAGCTTCCTGGAGTAGGCAAATTTCATAAAGACAGAAAATAGAATAGTGGTTGCCAAGGGCCGAGGGAGGAGGGGAAGGAGAGTGATTTTCTATTGGGCACAGCTTGAGAAGATGAGAAAGTTCTGGAAGTGGATGGTTGAGGTGGTTTCACAACAATGTCAATGTTCTTCGTGACACCGAGCTCTAATCTTACAAATGGTCAAAACTGTACATTTTTATGTTCTGTGCCAGGTACTGTGCTAAGCATTTTGTTAATTAACTCGTTTGAATTCACACAACAATCTAGTAAGCTAGTTCTCATTATCATTATGCCTATATGATAAAAGGCTAATATGCAAATTGATCGAATGGCGGAACAACCGGTCACCATGACGCACACTGACCACCAGGGGGCAGAGGCTCAATGCAGGAGCTGCCCCCTAGTAGTCAATGCACTCCCTCAAGAGGAGTGTTAATGATGCCCTAAGCCATCAGTTGGACATCCCCTGAGGGCTCCCAGACTGAGAGGGTATAGGCCTGGCTGAGAGACACTGCCCCCGCCCAGTGCACGAATTTTGTGCACGGGCCTCTAGTTGTATAGATAAAAAAGCTGAGGCTTAAGGGTGCTAAGTCATTTGCCCAAGGCCCCCAAGCCAGGAAGGTTCAGGGCCAGGATGTGAAGCCAGCACGCTGACCCACAGACCACATTCATGAGAACCCAATAATAAACCTCCATCCTGAGTGACACATCTTCATTCTTTCCCTCGCTGGTTTTAAAATTAATATTTAGAGGAAAGGAGAAAATGTTAGCGATAATCTGACCAGTGCTTACTTCTGAAAAAAGAAGTCCTAAAAGGAGCCAGATGGAAGCTAAAGGGCCCACTGTGTGTAAAAATGGTGGGGGGGGGGGGGGGAGCGGAAACCGGTTTGGCTCAGTGGATAGAGCGTTGGCCTTCAGACTGAAGGGTCCCAGGTTCGATTCCGGTCAAGGGCATGTGCCTTGGTTGCAGGCACATCCCCAGTAAGGGGTGTGCAAGGGGCAGCTGGTCGATGTTTCTCTCACATCCGTGTTTCTAACTCTCTATCCTTCTCCCTTCCTCTCTGTAAAAAAAAAAAATCAATAAAATATATTTTTTTTTAAAAAGAAAAGAAAACAACAAAAACTCCACACGCTTGCATCATCATAGCCCACCGAGGCCAGCGGTTCAAAGCTGCCTGTTTTCTGGGCCCCTGTGGCCCGTGAGCTTCAAACCCCGACACTTAATCCATCCTGTGGAAGAGGCCTGTTCGGAGGGTTTCCATAAAAAAGCAGCAAGTACAGTCAGACTCCGGGCTCTTCCAGGCCCAGGCCCACGTGACCGGCCGGCTGCCTCTCCAGCACACTCGCCGCCCCGAGGTGTTTAATTTGGAACCTAATAGCGCCTACGTTTTGAGATCTCCGGTAGGTGCTGCACACAGAGAATGCTCAGCGGCCGCTGGCAGAAATGCTTAGGAAAACAGCCCTCGGGCTTGCTGAAATCACAGCTACCCCTCTCCCTCCCCGCCCCTGTCACTGAGGGGGCTGTTTGGGCTGGAATGGGGCCCAGGGAGGACTACCTGCGGCCCAAATGCGCCTGTGACAATGGACGCTCCTTCGCGGGCCGTCCGGGGTTATGTCAGACCCTGTGGGACGTGTGGGCTCTGTTCCGAGTGGAGGAGATCCCGCTTGAGAGAGGAGATTTTCTTTTCTTTTTTTTAAAATATATTTTATTGATATTTTACAGAGAGGAAGGGAGAGAGATAGAGAGCCAGAAACGTCGATGAGAGAGAAACATCGACCAGCTGCCTCTTGCACACCCCCTATCGGGGATGTGCCCACAGCCAAGGTACATGCCCTTGACCAGAATCGAACCCGGGACCTTTCAGTCCGCAGACCGACGCTCTACCCACTGAGCCAGACCGACCTTGGTGAGAGAGGACATTCTCATAGAGCCTCCTCACCACGCTCAGAATGTCCTCATCGCTTTGCCAGGGAGATGGGGGGTTAGGGGGAGCGATGAATGGGGGCAGATCACTTCTGGACATCAGGATGACATTTTCCTCCCCTGGCATGGTCCTCCAGGCTGGGGGGTGTCCTTGTGGGGATCTGGGGACTTGTTGCTCCCACTCCGCGCCCAGCTCCTATTTCTGCCGCGAGTGGGGCCAGTGCTCGGAGCGCCGCAGCTGCTGGAGGGAGCACAGTAAGTCCATTCACAAGGCGACACGGCCCCATGACTAATACGGGCCTAGCGAGGAAACAGAAACACTGGGCAAGCAGAAACAGCCGAGTTTCTTTGGAGGGGTGAGGAGTTGACACCCCCACGGGGCTTGATCTCACCATTTGGTTTGGGCCGGGGAGGCCACCTGGACGCCGCCATCGCTCATTCTCAGCAGAGCAGGCAGCCCGCGGGCTCGGGGAGCGGGGAGCTGTAAGGAGCTGGTTGTGTGGAGGCCATGAGGGAAGTAAAGCGAGCCCTAATGCTGGAGCTGAGGCGGTCTGATTTGCCGCTTGGAGTGTGGGCTTTGGACACACCGGGCAGAGCTGACTTCGAACCCTGTCCCTGCCGTGCCGTCTCTGACCAACCCACGCAACCCCTAAGCCTCTGTTTCTTCGTTTGTGGGATGAGAATAATAATTGGGTTCCTACCTCCTGGGGCTGTGTGAGGGATGAATGAGGCTATTGTATGAAGCACGGAGCACGTGGGTATACAGCCTGATGTGCTCCCCGCGGGTGTGGCTCAGAAGCTGAGTGTCAATTTATGAACCAGGAGGTCATGGTTCGACTCCCAGTCAGGCCACGTGCCCGGGTTGTGGGCTCGATCAGGGGGCAACCCATCCATGATGCTCTCTCATCATTAATGTTTCTATCTCCCTCTCTCTTTCCCTTACTCTCTGAAATCAATAAAAATGCATATAAATTTAAAGTCTGATATTCCATAAGCAGTTAACAATAGGTATTAATCATAATAGTACATTTTATTTTTTAAATATGTTTTTATTGATTTCAGAAAGGAAAGGAGAGGGAGAGAGAGATAGAAACACCAATGATGAGAGGGAATCATTGATGATCAGCTGTCCTCCACACCACCCAATGGGGCCATGGAGTCAGCAACCTGGGCATGTGCCCTGACGGGGAATGAACTGGGACCTCTTGGGTCATAGGTCAATGCCCAACCACTAAACATCCAGCCGGGCTAATAGTACATTTTATTTATTTATTTATTTTAAATATATTTTATTGATTTTTTACAGAGAGAAAAAGAGAGGGTTAGAGAGTTAGAAACATCGATGAGAGAAACGTCGATCAGCTGTCTCTTGCACACCCACTACTGGGATGTGCCCGCAACCAAGGTACATGGCCTTGACCGGAATTGAACCTGGGACCCTTCAGTCCGCAGACTGACGCTCTACCACTGAGCCAAACTGGTTTCGGCTAATAGTACATTTTAAATAGAAGGCAATAAACTTTGCATTTGTCCACACAGGCAGACAGGTAACCCAGAAATCAAAATGATGCTGGACCCTTAACTGCTTCCGAACGCACTTTCTCACCAAGATCCCAGAGCCACCGGCATCAGAACCTGTGCCGAGAGGGGAGCTGGGGAAAGAACGTCTGGGCTTGAAGGCGTCAGGCCCCGCCGGACCGTGTGCTCTGAGTTAGACCCCCACAAACACTGCCGCCTGATGGGAGCGCCGTGCAGAACCTGTGCCCACAGCGTTCCCCTAAGCACAGGGCAGCTCGCCGCGTGGATCCTCAGCCGTGGTGTGTGGGGCGCTGCACCCCGAAGAACCTCCGGGGCTGGACAGTAACAAGTGCGATGCAAATGCGGCATTTTATTCCCATCAACAGCAGCTGCCGTCCTCTCCCTCACGAAGTGTACCTGCTGACGACGAGCCCCTCCTTCTGGACACTGCCGTCCACCCGCCGGAACCCACCCGAGCCCCTCCTCAAGCCGAGAACAGCCTGCCCACACCTGCTACGTCAGCCAGGGAGGCCACTGACCATCAACACTGACCAGATGAAAAAGTGAATGACCCTAACTGGCTATTGTGACTAATAGCCATAAGCTGGACAGAAAACAGGGAGAGAGACTTGAATCCCACATGCAAGACGGTGAAAGTGGAAAGAAAGCTGGGGAAGGATTCGACCCCCTCGGAGGAAGGCTTTCTCCCGCTGCCTCCTCCTGTGGGCCGGGCCAGGCCAGGGCTGTGCCGAGCCATTCACTCGTTCTCCCTGCCCCCCACCCCCCTAAATCCCTGCCGACCCTTCTGGCCCTTGCCTGGCTTCCCCAGGGACCTGTGGTCCGGACATAGATGTTGCTTCCGTTCCTCCTGTGAAGTTCATCACTAGGGAGGCTGCTCGTTTTTGGTGCCATTTGCAGCCCATCATTTTTTTCTTAATTAAAAAAAAAAAACCACATTTTTATTGTACCATGGTAAAATATGTATACAGATAATAATTTTTAAAATATATTTTATTGATTTTTTACAGAGAAGAAGGGAGAGAGATAGAGAGCTAGAAACGTCGATGAGAGAGTATCATCGACCAGCTGCCTCCTGCACACCCTCTACCGGGGATGTGCCCGCAACCAATGTACATGCCCTTGACCGGAATCGAACCTGGGACCCTTCAGTCTGCAGACCAACGCTCCACCACTGAGCCAAACCGGTTTCGGCTACAGATAATAATTTTATAAAAATAAATAAATAAATTATAAAATAAAATTTTTCTTCCAGATTAAAAAAAAAACACCAAACACGCTTTTATTGACTTCAGAGAGAGGAAGGGAGAGGGAGGGGGAGAGGGAGAAACACCCATGGTGAGAGAGGATCATTGATCAGCTGCCTCCTGCAGGCCCACGCTGGGGATCGAGCCCACCACCCGGGCATGTGCCCTGATTGGGAATCGAACGGTGACCTCCCGGTTCACAGGCTGACGCTCAACCACTGAGCCACACCGGCTGGGCACATTTTTCTTCTTCATGACAAAAACCATGAAAGCGGATGAGCTTCAGGGTCCTCTCGATGTCGCCACCGCACCCCAGCAAACAAGGACGCCTGCTCTTGGCACAGGGCCCTCGTCTCCACGTTCTCAGCGCCCGCCGCCGGCATTGCTGGTTTGCGGAGGGAGCGGTGCACCCAGGAGCCCCTGGGTCTGCGCTGAACCGGGGAGACCGAGTACACGCGGAGCCTCGCGCCTCCAGATTCCCTTTCCGCCTCCGCCCTCCATTAGGTCCAGCCCCATTGACTATTTATAGACGCTGATCGGGCCAGGCTGTTTGAAGACACAGGGCAGCAGAAGTTCTGAGGGCTGCCATTCCCTTAGACCTCCCTGCGAGCTGCCTCCAAGAACTGAAAGAGAATTATTGAAACACATTTCACTGATTTATTATTCATTGTCCCACGGGCGGGCGCAGAAAGTGCCGAGCAGAAGAGTGGTCACTGAAAAACTTGCAAGTGTTTGCCCGGGTCCCAGATTTATGCCGCGGACAGAGGAGCCAAAACGAGGGCGCAGAGGAGATTAGGGGTGAGGGGAAGGGGGTAGGTTAGGGGAGGAAGGAGGTGTAGGGGGCAGGAGCTTGAGGAGGAACGGGTGCAGAAACCCGGGAGCTGAGGGAGGAGGGAGGTGGAATCTGGGGGAGGGGGGAGGGGGAAAGAGGAGGCTCTCATGGGAACCAGGCCAAAATCTACGGCCAGGGTGTGGGGTCCAGGAAAATCTCACTGGTGGACAGGAATAAGAGCCACCAGCGGAGAGACAAACACTGCTTCCGTCCCAAGACACAGTGGCGTGGACGTGGATAGCCAAGAAAAGCAGATTCTTATCTTCTGGGCAAGGACTCAGCAACGCCAATTCTGAAACGTTACCCAGAAAGGGACAGAGCCGAAACCAGTTTGGCTCAGTGGATAGAGCATCGGCCTGCGGACTGAAAGGTCCCAGGTTCAATTCCGGTCAAGGGCACGTACCTTGGTTGCGGGCACATCCCCAGTGGGGGATGTGCAAGAGGCAGCTGATCAATGATTCTCTCTCATCGGTGTTTCTAACTCTCTATCCCTCTCTCTTCCTCTCAGTAAAAAAAAAATCTATTAAAAAAAAAAAAAGGACATAGGGGCAGCTAGAAGTGCTTGCCACAGCCAGGTGTCTAGGAACCCACCTTCCGGGGAAGAAAACAAGACATTTGGGGATGGTGAAACCAGCAACTATCTGGTGCTGGAGTCCCTGCATTCAATTCTTGTGTTTCTATACCAAGCAGTGGAATGCTAAGTACATGTACCAGCAACACTAGCAAGTGTGACCATTCTCAGATCTGAACGACTGGGCTGGTGGCGGCCAGAACGCAGTACCCTGTGGGGCTTGGCGTCTGGTTCCGGCGGCAGACCAAGGGTTCGCCTCTGTCCTCTGCCACTCACTGCCTGGGGCAAGTTACCTCGTCGCCCTACATCCGGGTTTCCTCGGTGCAGAAAGAAGATGATAAAAACGGCCCCTCCCTACTGGACTGAGAAGTAAAAATGAGACAGGAAGGCCCGGTGCAGCCACCAGCGCAGCGGCACGTGGTGGGTGTGTGGTCGGTGCTGGCCTTCCTCACGCCTGAAGCGTGGCTGTGGCCGTGGCCGTGGCCATTGGGGGGGGTGGGTATTCCCCAGCACACGGAGCAGCTGTGGCAGACCCTGCGTGGTGCCGCCCCAGGTCTGGTCCCCTCCCCTGCTTCCTCTTTCACCGGGTCCAGATGGGGTTTGAAGGAGTCCCCAGCTCAGCAACGTACTCTCCTCCCACACACGCTGGCAGTGGGGTGCAGCCATTCGACCCAATTCTAGCCAAGGAACTGAAAACAGTATGTCTGAACGAGGCTTCTATCCTTAAAGAGCCTTTAGGCGCATTTCCTGTTGTCTCTCCTCCATCCCCGCCTCCCACCCCTTGTTCCCTTCTCCTCCTCTAGACACTTCTTCCCTTTTTTCTTTGTTCCCCTTGCAAATACAAGCAAGCACACCTGTCTGTGTATTTCCTCCCTTCCTTTTGTACATACAAGGATATATCGATGTTGTTCTTGCATCTAGGTTGTTCTTTTTTGTTTCATATTCTTGAATCTTGGAGGCCACTCCATCGCTGTTTCTGTAGTGCTTCCTCATCTCTCTCTCTCTCTCTCTCTCTCTCTCTCTCTCTCTCTCTCTCTCTTTTATTTTATTGATTTTTAAAAATATATATATTTTATTGATTTTTTACAGAGAGGAAGAGAGAGGGATAGAGAGTTAGAAACATTGATGAGAAACATAGATCAGCTGCCTCCTGCACACTCCCTACTGGGGATGTGTCTGCAACCAAGGTAAATGCCCTTGACCGGAATTGAACCTGGGACCTTTCAGTCCTCAAGCTGAAGCTCTATCCACTGAGCCAAACCGGTTTCGGCTTTATTGATTTTTTACAGAGAGGAAGAGCGAGGGATAGAGAGTTAAAAACATCGATGAGAGAGAAACATCGAACCTGGGACCTTTCAGTCCGCAGACCGACGCTCTATCCACTGAGCCAAACCGGTTTCGACCCTCATCTCTCTTAAAAATAAATAAATAAAATAAATAAATTATATATATTATATATATATATTATATATATATATATATATATATATATATATATATATATAATTAACTAATTTTTTACAGAGACGAAAGGAGAGGGATAGAGTCTTAGAAACATTGATGAGAGAAATATCGATCAGCTGCCTCCTGCACACCCCCTACTGGGGATGTGCCTGCAACCAATGTACATGCCCTTGACCGGAATCGAACCTGGGAACCTTGAGTCCACAGGCTGACACTCTATCCACTGAGCCAAACTGGTTAGGGCCTCATCTCTTTTTATTACATGGTATTTGATCATGTAGTTATATTATGGATTATCCAAAGGGTCCCTTATCGACAAACGTTTGGGTTATTTCCAGTTTTTTGTTTGTTTGTTTGTTTGTTTTATTATATTTTATTGATTCTTTACAGAGAGGAAGAGAGAGGGATAGAGAGTTAGAAACATTGATGAGAGAGATACATCGACCAGCTGCCTCTTGCACGCCCCCCACCAGGGATGTGCCCCCAACCAAGGTACATGCCCTTGACCGGAATCGAACCTGGGATCCCTCAGTCCCCAGTCCGACGCTCTATCCACTGAGCCAAATCGGTTCTGGCTGTTTCCAGTTTTGTTTTGTTTTTAATCGTCATCAATGCCACAGGGAATATGCATGGGTCACCTTGTATCTATGCCTGATACCATTTGGGCTGATTCCTGGAAGTGGGATTGTTCGGGTCAAGGGTGATGATGTATCAACCTGTGCTCAAGCTTGCGGGTTTCTCGGTTGTTGGAGTTGGGCCGTGTTGTCTTGCAAAGCTTCCTGTTTGCCCTTTGCTCTTTCTCCGTCTCCTTTCTTCCTGCCCGGGACACGGCAGCTGGTTCTGGAAAGCGCAGCCGCCTTCTCACTGTCTTGTGCAGGAGAGCCGCATCCTAAGGATGCAGCGCTGGGGGCCAAGAGCGCTCCGGTCCTCCACTGCCCAGCGCCGCCTCCCTCCATGCGATGGCAGAACGGCAAACCCCTCGCCTGGATGGCCCAGGCTATTCCAGTCCCCATTACTCACGGCCCAAGACAATCATAATCGTGTACCTACTGAATGAATCTAATTACAATTATGTTACACCCACTGAAATGCTTGTAACTCATTAATAAATCCGTACCTACTTCAGGCGCCGCCGCTGCCCAACATGGTCGCTACTAGTCACACGTGGCCACTTAAATTCAAATTAAAATGCAAATGTCAGTGGCCCTGGCCGCATTGTAAGAGTTCCATAGGCACAGAACGGCCACCATCACAGAAAGTTCCACACAACGCAAGTACCACTGAGGGGGTCATCTGTTACAACCATTCTGACGAACCCTTGAGTATTATTGTAAACATAACTCTGTGAGACCGGGTTGATCTATCAATCATTTAACCGGGTGCTACAATAAACAAAGTGGCCTGCCTCGGCTTCTTCCATTCTGGAAAAGCCCACCCTCTGTGGCTTCCTGGGGCCCCACCAAAGACCTCTGTGCCTGAGCAAGTGTATCTTTCTTCCAGGAATTGAACTTGTAGCCTCCCCTCCCTCAAAAAAAAAAAAAATGTAGAGACAAAAATCAAAACCACAATCAGCAGAGAGGGTAATCAGGCACGAGGGCACGATTTCATCAATCATGCAGGAAACAGCCCAGGGATGGGAAAAGCATTAAGAGGAGAGCTCCGAGGAGACTTCGGGGGAGAGAGCCTACGGTGTCTGAGAAAAGACCTTCCCGCCTCCGCTTCGGTTTCAAAGGCAAAAGCGAGGGCTGCGGTGCGGAAATCGGGGAGGACGTCTGCAAGTTCCTGGCGCTTTGCGGGTTTTCACACAGTGTGGATGCCCATATTGTGTGATGGGATGGAGTGGAATCATCTGTCAGCCTGTCTGTTCACATAGCTATGCTATTCATAGAAAATGTCCCTCTTCCCCCAAATAAACACCATATGCCTCCTCTCTTACCTAATTGGGTGCCTGCCTCCCAGAGACCTGTGGCAGGTAGGGGGTGGTGGTGGGGGGAGCGAGGCCAGGTGACTCCAGGGGCCATTCTGGGCTCCTCTGTGGAACGTTCTTCAGGGATGTCACGAGCAGTAGGAAACCATATTAAGAAATTCGAATTGTGGTTTGACTCCTGCCATCTACAGCATCATGAGGAAGGAAAGGAAAGAAGATGGCACCATCTTTTGGACTCCAATTCTTGTCAGCTTTTGCGCATGCGCAAACACACACACACACACACACACACACACACACACAAACACACACACAAACACACACATACACACAAACATACACACACACACACCCTCCTCCTCCTGGCCATTCCTCCAGCCCATGTTTCATGATCACCCCCTGTCTCAAACTCCTTTACTCTCTTCCTCCCCATCCCTCTCCTTAGCCAACCCTGCGGAACTCAACTGTCCACCCGCTCAGGGTGTGCGCCCAGACATTGCTGGGGGAGAAACACTCTGCCTGTGGTTTCAGGGGCTGGAGCAGGGAGAAGGGGGAGCTACTCTTCAGTTTGGGAGGACGAAAAGTTCTGGAGACGGTGGTGGTGATGGCGGCCCAATACCGTGAGTGGACTTTTGATTTGAAGTTCACACATAAAACGGCAAGGGAACATTTGACCCTGGCCATCAACCCTGATAAACTGCCCCAGGCTTTTCATTTCCCCACTCTCCAAATGGTTATTTCATCCTTTCTCCCGACCCTCCTACACTCATGCCTTTCCTCATTCTCTTGCTTCAATGAGAAAACTCGAGAATTCTGATAGAAGCCCCTTAACCTTCCCTTCGGCGAAACTACCAGCCCGCCCTCTAGCCCTCCCTCCAGCCAAATTCTGTGCCTCCCCTTCTGTTACTGGGAAAGAAGTGTCCTCCTCAAAAATTCCCCTCTGGGGGGAGGAGGGGAGGAATAGAATATGCTTGCTTGATGGTTCGAGTTTCAGTTTGAGTGATGAAAAAAAACTCTTGGAAACAGTATAATATGGTTGTACAGTGTTGTGAATGTAATTAATGCCACCAAATTGTACTCTTAAAAATAACTAAAATGGTCCTAGGCCGGTGGCTCCATTGGATGGAGCATCATTCCATGCATTAAAGGGTTTTGGGTTCAATTACTTGTCAGGGCATATACTTAGGTTGTAGGTTCAATTCCTGGTCTGGGTACATATGGGAGGCAACCCATCAGTCGATATTACTCTCTCACATCAACATTTCTCTCTCTCTCTCTCTCTCTCTCTCTCTCTCTCTCTCTCTCTCAAATCAATAAACACATATCCTCAGGTGAGGATTAAAAGAATAGCTTAAATGGCAAATGTTATATATGTATTTTGCAATAATACATTTTGCTCTGCACCAGTGACCTTTCTCAATCTCTCGGCTCCCCTGCCCCCCACGAGACCAAACACGTGCCACCTCCTCCTGTCTTGAGAAAACTCCTGTGAGCTTGGTCCCCAACGTGTTACTGCCCCACACTCTGCTCCCTTCTCAGCCACCCTCCTGGGAGGTTTCTGGGTCACTCTCTTTCCTCACCTCACCTGCCCAAGCAGCCTTCCCCTCGAATCTGTCCACAGAGGCTGTCCCTATAGAAGCCATCGGCCAGCTCTACGTCACCCAGTCAGCTGAGCACCCAGCTTTCTTTTTTCTTTTTTTAAATATATTTTATTGATATTTTACAGAGAGGAAGGGAGAGAGATAGAGAGCCAGAAACGTCCATGAGAGAGAAACATCGACCAGCTGCCTCTTGCACACCCCCTACCGGGGATGTGCCCGCAACCAATGTACATGCCCTTGGCCGGAATCGACCCGGGACCCTTCAGTCCGCAGACCGACGCTCTACCACTGAGCCAAACAGACCTTGGCACACCCAGCTTTCTTGATACGCTTTTGGCTTCCATGGCACCATCCTGTCCTGCCTCACAGAGAGCCCCGTCTGGACCGTCTCCCTTCTCTTGTGCACTCACACACTACCTCTAGGCCAGGGGTCGGCAAACTCATTCGTAAAAAGGGCCAAATTTTTAAAACTTAAACTTCTTCTAACGCCACTTCTTCAAAATAGACTCGCCCAGGCCATGGTATTTTGTGGAAGAGCCACACTCAAGGGGCCAAAGAGCCGCATGTGGCTCGAGAGCCGCAATTTGCTGACCAAAGCTCTAGGCGATTCAGTCACATGGTTTTAAATACCAATAAAGATCAGTATGTCGCAAACTTCCAAACCCACTCGCTGAGTCTCCAGAATTAAATATCCTTTTGTCTACCTGGCATCTCCACAGCAATGGCCTTCTGTCCCAGACCAGCTGAGGCCTTTCTAATGGCACTGCTGGACTCAAATCCTTAGTCACTCCCTTCCTCCTTCCCTCCCTCACCTGTCACTGTCGATTCAGCAAGTGCTGTCAGCTAGACATCTAAAACTCACCCTGAACCTGTCCGCTTTGCTCCTTCTCCTTCCCCCATCATCTGGAGCACGGCAATAGCTTACTCCCAGTACCTCCTGCTCCCCTCTTCCACCACCACCACCCCCCCCACACACACATAACAACCAGTCTCTCCCTCTGTTCCAAACAGTAAATTGCATCATTCCATGCCCCAGCCCCACGCCCTCCACTGGCTTTCATTGCCTCTCCAATAACATCTAAACTCCTTACATGATCTGAGCACAGCCTACCTCTCTCTGACCTCATCTTGCATTCATCCATCGCGTTCACCATGCTCTTGCCACGCTAGCCATCTTTCTGGCCCACTCGTGTGGTGGTTCCCAACCAGGGATAGGTGATTTTGCTCTCAGGGAACATGACATCTCGAAACATTTTTTATTGTCACAGTTCAGAGGGGAGCAGGTTACCACTGTCATCTAAGGTGTAGAGGTCAGGGGTGGGGGTGGGAGGAATACTGCTAAACATCCCACAAGGCACAGGAAAGACCCCTACAACTAATAATTACCTGGCCCAAAATGTCACTTGTGCTGCTATGGATTGAATCTGTGTGTGCCGTCGTCCCCCCATCACCCCCACAAACTCTTATGTTGAAGCCCCAATCCCCGATGCGATGGTATTTGAAGATTTTAGGAAGTAATTAAGTTTAAATGAGGTCATGAACCTGGAGCTCCCGTGATAGAATTAGTGCCCGAATAAGGAAAGGAAGAGAGTCTTCGCCATGGGGAGACACAGCAAGAAGGCGGCCTTCTGCAAACCAGGAAAAGGCCCTCACCGGGCACCTGCCAGCACCTTGGACTTAACAGTTGCCAGAACTGTGATAAATAAATGTTTTCTGTTTAAGCCACCCAGTTTCTGGTCTTCTGTTATAGTAGTCTGAGCTAAGACCTGTGCTGATGCTGAGACATCCTGCAAACCGCTCAACTAACTGGGCACCGGTCCCCTTCCTGCCTCAAGGCCTCTGCACAGCTATCCCTGGCCTAGAATGCTATTGTTCCTCTACTCTCTGCACGGCTCACTCCTTCTAGATCTTATTTTTTCCAAAGAACCCCTTTGTGATCACCCATTCTGATTTTTCAAATATACTACTTGATAGTTTTCTTTCTTTTTTTAAAATAAATCTTTATTGTTCAGATTATTACAAATGTTCCTCTTCCCCCCCCCCCTTCATTGCTCCCCTCCACCAGGTTCCCATTCCACCCTCTGCCCTTTCCCCACCCCCCATTGTCCTCATCCATAGGTGCACAGTTTATGTTCAGTCTCTTCCCACACCCCCTGCTCCCCTTTTCCCCAAGAATCATCAGTCCACTCCCCTTCCATACCTCTGATTCTATTATATTCACCAGTTAATATTGTTCATTAGGTTTTTTAATTCCCTTGGTTTTTAGTTTCACTTGTTGATAGTTATGTATTTGTTGTTCATAATTTTTATCTTTATCTTCTTCCTCTTCCTAAAGAACCCCCTTCAGCAATTCATATAATTCTGGTTTGGCGGTGATGAACTCCTTTAGCTTTTTTTTTATTTGTGAAGATTGTTATCTGTCTTTCAATTCTGAGTGATAGCTTTGCTGGGTAGAGTATTTTTGGCTGTAGGTTCTTGCTATTCGTCACCTTGAATATTTCTTGCCATTCCCGTCTGGCCTGCATGGTTTCTGTTGAGAAATCAGCTGACAATCGTATAGGTGCTCCTTTATAGGTAACTACCTGCTTTTGTCTTGCTGCTTTTAATATTCTCTCTTTGTCTTTTGCTCTTGGAATTTTAATTATGATGTGTCTTGATGTGGTCCTCTTTGGATTCCTTTTGTTTGGGGTTCTGTGCGCTTCCTGGACTTGTAAGTCTAATTCTTTCACCAGGTGGGGGAAGTTTTCTGTCACTATTTCTCCCAATATGCTTTTGGTATCTTGCTCTCTTTCTTCTTCTGGGACCCCCATAATTCTGATGTTGGTTCACTTGAATTTGTCCCAGAGGTTTCTTACACTATCTTCAACTTTCTGGATTCTCTTACCGTCTTGCTTCTGCAGAGGAGTGTCCTCTGGCTCTTTGTGTTCCAAATCTTTGTCTTGATTCCTGCGCTCTTCTAGTCTGTTTTTAGGACTCTGTATAATATTTTTTATTTCAGACAATGTATTCTTTATTTCTAGTTGATCCCTTATTATTTCTAGTTGATCCCTTTTCATATCCTCATAGGTCTCATTCATTTTATCGGCATTTTTTAGGAAATTCTTGAAAAACCTTATAACTGTAGTTTTGAACTCAATGTCCATTCTTTTACTTTCCTCCATCTCCTTCCTTTGTGTCGTGCCTCTTCTCTGCATTTTAGCTGCTTCCCTGATTTGATGGAATAGTTTTGTGTGCTAGGTATTCTGGTAGAGCCCAGTAGCACTGCCTTCCCAGTTACCTGAGGTGAACAGTCTTGGTGTAGCCCTTTGTGGGCTGTGTGTGCAGTCTTGTTGTTAAGCCTTGCTTGTTGTTGGTATCACTGGGAAGTGTTGATCTCCAAGCCAATTGGCTGTGAGGATCAGCAGTGTCTCAGCTAGGAGGGCTTCTGTGCTCTGCTTAAATGGGGCAGAGTCTCAGGGTAGCACAGACAAGCTTTGGTTCCCCATCAGTCCCACCTTAGGAAAGTCCTATTCGTGGCGAGTCCCACAAGATTGGTTGCTGGCACGTGCACCTCTTAGGTAAAAGCTGTTCTCCAGTTTTGCCTGGTCCCTGAGAGCCAGTTTTTCCCCCGGCTCAGAGTTGTCTTTCAGTGCAGTTGGGAGTTTTTGGGTTTTTTTTCCCTCCCAAACCAGAAAGCTAGTCTCCTGGAGGGCTCCTGTGTTCCACTTGGATGGGGCGGAGTCTCGGGGTGGTGCAGACAAGCTTTGGTTTCCTGCTGCCCCTCCCTATGAGGTTCCGGTTCCTGAGTCCTGCAGTAATGGCCGCTGGCTTCACCCACCTCCGAGAGATCTCTGCCCGCTGCCTGACAGTCCGGCCTCTCCCTGACTGGGGCCGTCTATCAGAGCAATAGGGTTGTTTCGTTTTTCTCCTGAACAAGAAAGCCAGCTGCGCGTTAGCTGTGCGCCCTCTTCTGCATAGTTAGTACTCAATGAATACTTAGGGAACAAGTGATTTTCCAGTTGATTTAGCTTTATTCCAAAAAATAAGTATAACAAGTATGTACACTGAATAGGTAACAGGTACTAGAGGGCGTTTAAAACAGATCAATACAGTCCCCCCTCTCAAGGAGCTTACAATTGCCTAAGAAGGATAAAATGTGCTTTTATACACCTAAGGTAAAATAGGATACACCCAAGCTAGGGAGATGGCAGAGCACCATGTGGTGAAGGGCACTCACTGAGCTGTGAGACAATTCAAACAAGATGCCCACAGTCTGAAGACTGCCCTAGAGATGATAAGGGTCCGAAACATGGACTTTGGAGCCCAGATTAGAAAGGTTCGATTCCTAGTTATAGCCTCCTCACTGTGTGAACTTGAACTGGCGTTCTAATCTCTCTGTGCCTCAGTTTCCTCATCTGGTACATGGAGATCATGCAAGCACGTGCTTCACAGCCTTGCTGTGGATTTAAATGAGCCACGGAGGACGCCGTGGGTCTGGCCATTCGTGTTCAAAGGAAGGAATGATCACACAGGACTAGTGACCGGGAGGATGGAAAGGCTGACTTCTGAGATAAGGCGAAGGTTTGAATGGGAAGATGATGAGGGTCTTCTCAGTGTAAATATTACATTGTACATTAAAGGAGACGTACCACGGCGGGGAGTGTCGCTTAGGAATGGGGTCGGGCAATTTTGAAAGAGAGCGACTGATCTTCCCCTGATCTTACTGTGTCAGAAAACCTGAGATCTGGTCACCAAATTACAATATCACTTTTTTAAATTTTTATTGCTACGTAGTACACTTTGGTTTAAAAAAAAAACACACACAAAAAAAAAAACACCACAAAACAGACTTGAACTAATTTGCTTCCACACTTAGACTACCGTGTAAGCTTAACTTTCTGATTCAGTTCCAGTGAAACCAACCCACTCTACTTCAGAGAAGTAGTATGTGAGCCAATAGTTAATGCATGCGCAAGGCTTAGATATAATATAGATGTAAGATAACTTTCTACAAACACCACCCAGGGTTTTCCTCAGAAATATGATATGCATTGCATTTTAATGTAGATGAAAGGAATTAAAGAACTTTAAAACACTTTTTTTTCCGTCTCTCTCCCTTCATGTTTCAGAGAAGAAAAGAGCAGGCAGGACTGCAGCTAAGAGGCCTGGGTTCCTGGGCTTGGGCAGAGGCGGCCGCACAGATGTTTCTGCAGCAGATCGGGGAAGGCCCGACACTGCTCCGACCACATGCTACTTTGGTGCCAGCCGTGTCTACCCGGCTAAAGCAAAGCCAGACCCGGGACCCATCCCAAAAGGGAAGGCCAACAAAACAGCCTCTCCTTATGCCTTGAAGAGAAGAAATGATGTCCTTTTACTGTTTAGTCTAGTAAGCAGGTATCTGGGGACCTCTGGCTCCACCCCATGCTTTGTGATGTTGGGCAAAATCCTGCAGAACTACCAAACCTTCCAACCCCAAAATCACATCAGAAAGACAAGCTTGGGGCGAGGGTGTTTTTAACGTGTGGAAGCCTCAAGACATGTCAACCCACATTGTTTAGCCTCCCCGTAGCTTTCTTTCCCTCCTACCCCCGCCCCCAATGATTAAGACTAAACATCAAGAATGATACCCTCCTTACGCCGGAACCGGTTTGGCTCAGTGGATAGAGCGTTGGTCTGCGGACTGAAGGGTCCCAGGTTCCATTCCGGCCAAGGGCATGTACCTTGGTTGCGGGCACATCCCCGGTAGGGAGTGTGCAAGAGGCAGCTGGTCGATGTTTCTCTCTCATCGACGTTTCTAGCTCTATATCTCTCTCCCTTTCTCTCTGTAAAAATATTTAAAAAAAAAAAAAAAAAAAAGAATGATACCCTCCTTAAAAGAATTACTACAGGGCCCTGGCTGGTGTTGCTACGTGGTTAGAGCATCAGCCGGTGCACTTAAGGTTTGCTAGTTGGGTTCTCAAGTACCTGTGTTGCAGGTTCAATCCCGGCCAGATCAGGGCGCGGGCTGGGAGGCAACCCATCAACGTGTCTCTCTCACATCGCTGTTTCTCCTCTCTCCCTCCCTCTCTCTCTAAAAACTAACGGGGGCGGGGGGGGGGGGACGGGGGTGAGCCTCGGGCGAGAATTAATGACAAAAAAGAGTAACTACATGGCTAAGGAAGGAAGAACTCCGGCCCCGGGTCCCGCAGAAAAGCCTGCAGGCGGATCAGAGCAGGAGGCCTGGCTCCCGGGGCGGGGGATCTACGCCTCCGGGGTGTGGGGCGCCCAGACTTTGGGGGTCTCATTCCCCAGCAGGTGCCTCTCAGCAGGCCCCGAGCAAAGGCCAGCGCGGGGCTCCCCGTGTGACTAGGAGGGGCGAAATCACCGGGGGAGGCCAGAACCAGATAAAAGCCAGAGGGGAAAAGGAGGAGGAGGCCCCACTCTCCCAGCTCTGGGTGGCTGAGGGAAATGGAAGGAAGGTGGGGTGGGCGTGTAGCTTCGGGAAGCTCCCCCGGAAAGAGGTGGGGGGCTGCAGAGAGTACTGCCTCCCCTTCCCTACCCCCCCCCCCAAGAAAAAAGCAGGTGGGAGGGGACAGGGGAGAGAGGCTGGGGTGGACTGTGCATTGGGACTGAAAGGCCCTGTGGGGGAGGGGAAAGAAGGAGGAGGGGAGGGGAGAAGAGGGGAAGGGGAAGAGGAGAAAGGGAGGAGGGAAAGGGGAGGGGAGGGCCAGGCTGGAGCCGGAGCCGGGGCTGGAGGTCGCCCGGGCAGGAAGGGAGGGCGGCCGGCGGGCCTGCCTGGCCGCGGCCCAGAAAACTTCGACTCAAAGGAGTCGTTCGAATTTAATCCTCCCCCTGGACGGTGGAGGAGGGAAAAAAGGAAGAAAAAAAGGCAGGGGAAACCAAGACAGAAGTCTCCAGAGGAAGGAGCTTTTTTTGTTTTAAAGGGCTACCCCTTGGGCCTGTCCCCAATTTCCTGGGGTTTTGTTCCCGCTTTAAAAGAGGAGGGGTTTCGTGTCGCCCGCGAGAGCCTGCATTTTTGTGGGACCCAAGTATTCCTTAATTAGGTGTTGTCTCCTCACGGGAAGAAAAAGACGCCTTTTATTTCATTTTACGTTGCCATTTTAATTTACTCCCTTTCGAGTTTAATAACTGGGTAGGGGAATGTTAAACAGCGGCTGTAAAATATTACAAACCCCGCTCGCCGGGAGCCGCTGGGGAGCGGGAACTTTGGGGTGCTCTCTCTCCCGTCCCAGAGAGGGCGGTGGCGGGGACCCAGCAACCCCAGCTTTCTGAGAGGATGGGGTGGGGGTGGGGGGATGTGTTTCCCCTCCACTCCGCTGGCTCCCACCCCCACCCTGCCCACCCACACCCTAGCCCTCTTTTAGGGTGGGTGCCGGGGGTGGGGGCGCAGGGCTGAGCGGAGATGGCGGAGGTCTGGATGGAGAGGGAGAGGCCCAGGGAAGCTGAGACACATGCATCCACCTCCTGGGAGGGACCCTCGGGCCCCCTTTCGCCCCCTTTCTTTGGCACCGGGTCCTCGTGAGGGCTGAGACGGGTCCGAAACTAGAGCATCTGTCCCAGAAAGAAGTGGCCAGAAAGGTGTCTGGCGGTGGTCTACCGGAGACAGACTTTCTGGTTGTGTCCTAAGGAATAAGGCACTTTTTTCTTTTTTTTGGAGGAAAATGGCAGGAAGGGAAGAGGCCGCAGTTTTTCTGTGCCTAAAAATGTAAGGGGGGCGTACTCCCCATGAAGTACTGGGCTGACCCTTTCGCAAAGGGTTAGTAGTTTGTCTGCAAATTGCAGAAGCTTCCCGAGGGATCTGGGGCACAAATTTGTGGGGCAGCCCAGGGCAGCAGTTTCCGTCTGCCGCGCTGCGTATGATGCTTATACGCTCATTTTGCTGGCAAAGGAGCCTGTCATAAAATGTAATACTGACTATAAAACAAATCAGCGCTTTGAAACGACTTGCTTCAGATGTTTTCATAAATCCCTAATGGCTCGGGCACTGCCTGCTATTGATAATATTAATGTGTTAATAGTTCCTCTGAAGCAGCAGCCCTGGGTAGGGCTGGACACACACACACACACACACACACACACGCACACGCACACACACACACACACACACTCACACAGATGAGAATGCCATGGAGCTGGAAGCAATGCGTTGGCTCTCCGGCGAATTCCAGCTGCACTTGGTTGACCTCAGAAAGCCAGTTCCAAGCGAGGTATCTGATATCATTTTAAATTCTTGGCTGGAGCACCCCTTTCGTTTAAAGCGTTTTTACACCGGTTCATAAAAAAGTCTATTATGTAGGTGCATGGGTGCATATAAAAGCGTGGAGCACACCCATGTTCCTAGGAGCGCTATTCACAACAGCCAAACGGTGGAAACAGCCCAAATGCCCACTTGGTAGGTGAGCGGATCGACAAAAATCATGCCTACCCATGGATTTTAATATTCGGACATAAAAAGAAATGGAGTTGTGATGCGTACAACGTGGTGAACTTTGAGAGCATTATGCTCAGTGAAATAAGCTAGACATGGGGTGGGGGTCGGGGGGGGCAGACAGTGTATGATTGCATGAAGCACCGAGAGTAGTCAAATTCATAGAAATAGAAAGTAGAAGAAAAGTGATCAGTTTGGGAAGACCAGAAAGTTCTGGAGGGGGATGATGTGATCGTTACACAACGTGACTGTACTTAACGCCACAAAGCTGTAGACTCAAAACTGATTCCAACGGGAGGGGTTATGTTATGCATATGTTTTACCAGAATTCTTTATTTTTTAATATATTTTATTGATTTTCCACAGAGAGGAAGGAAGATGGATAGAGAGCTAGAAACCTCGATGAGAGAGAAACATCGAACAGCTGCCTCCTGCATACCCCCCACCGGGGATGTGCCCGCAACCAAGGTACATGCCCTTGACAGGAATCGAACCCAGGACCTTTCAGGCCGCAGACCGACGCTCTACCACTGAGCCAAACTGGTTTCGGCTTACCAGAATTCTTAAAGGGGCCAGAAAACATGTGAGGAGTGGATATTAGGCTTCTCTACCACCTCCCATGTCCTCTCCTGCTGAGTTCCCTGCCCAGGCCACAGCTCTGTCCCCGGGCTCCCAGAGTGCCCCGCTCCAAGGGAGGCTGCCCCTGGCGCCCCCAGCACCCAGCTGGGCTTTCTTTGCCCTTAAGGAGAAGCTTCGTGCCTACAATTCCCCAGAGACGCCCACCTGGCCACAGAAAACTTCCCGTTAAAACCCAGTTCCCACCCTAGCCGGTTTGGCTCAGTGGATAGAGCGTCCGCCTGCAAATCAAAAGGTCGCAGGTTTGATTCCGTTCAAGGGCACGTGCCTTGGTTTTGGGCTCTGTTCCCAGTGGGGTACTTGCAGGAGGCAGCTGATCCATGATTCTCTCTCATTGATGTTTCTATCTCTCTCTCTCGCCCTCTTTCTCCCCCTCTGAAATCAATAAAAATATATTTAAACACAAAACAAAACAAAACAGTTCCAGTCTCAAGAAGGAACGTAAAGAACCAAGAAGGATACTATTTATGGTGCCATTTCTCTGCTGCCTCCCTAACAGGTACCATTCCCCCGGAGGAGTGTCAAAATAGCTGCTCCAACCTCCTTGCCAAGTGGCCAAAGACACTCACGTTCTTTCTGGGCACATTTCTCTCCCGGGACCACCCCGGCCCTCCGGTTTATGAGATGGATGGAAAGCTTCTAGAGAGTCAACGTAAGAAATAGCAGGCGGAGTGGGTGGGTGGGGTAGGTGGGGAGCGGTGGCCTTGGTGAGACTGCAGCGTTTTTCCTGGACCTGCCCCCATCTTTTGGGGTCCTTCCTTCCCCAAAATTCTACCTGCCTAGAATCACTTCCTGGCTTTACTCCTCACAGTTATCAGCAGCAGAACCTGGAAACCACCTAAGAAGACAGCAGAGAGGGAAGGCCTACCCACAAGTTTCTCTCCGAGACACACAGACAACTCGGCCTAAGCCAATGGTTTTTCTGACGCCTCCTCGCCGGGGCCAGGTTAAGACACAGTCAGAGCCGCCAACCCTCTGCCCGGTGCCCTCCCGGGAGACAAACCTGGGCTTCACGCACGTTTTCCCCTGGCACTCCCTCCCATAAGCTCCCCTCACACACCGTTACCCAGAGCCAGGCTGCCAAGAGCTCCCGGGTCCCCTCCCGAGGCGCTGGCCCAGCTCGGCATCGGCGGGGTGGCAGTGCCAGGCCTCCCTCCCCTGCCAGCCAGGAAGACACACCTGCAGCCCGAGAGGAGAAGCCCGCTCAGGGCCCCGCGCCGCCGAGATGACAGGACGGGGGCTTGATGCCTACTAGTTTCGGGCTGACGGGCCCAATGGCACGGGCCCCGGGCAAACAGGGAGCGCATGCTGGCGAGGAAGGGGAGCCCCACTGGAAGGAAGTGGGGGGCGCGGGAGGACAGGGCTCCCGCCAGGCAGGTAGGGTGCCAGCCATGTGCACGGCCCCCGCAAGACGGAGTCGGAACAGAATCCGAGACAGCGAATGGGTTAAACGCTACTGGGACTCGGAGCAGAATCGGAGTATCGCTAAGAAAGCTTTGCAGCCAGCAGCCAGATTTTTCTAAATCAACCGCCTCACCAAATTCCCTGCCAGCTCGTAAAATGCTTGCCTGCCTTGCCCTCTTTTCTCCAACTGATGCTATGTTATTAAACGGTTGTTGGGGGTGGGAGGAAGAGGGGAACGTGGAGAGAAAAGTCAGGCGTGAATGACATTTTAAATAAAATTGAATTTGTTGAGGTTCAGGATGTGTGTAGGCCCTGATCATTTGCAGGTTGGATTTAAATGTGCTGTAACCGTGTTGCATGTGTGCGCGTGTGTCTGGACCTGTCTGGTCAAATACACTGGTCAAATACACATGTAACACGCACAGGTCTTCACTGTGCACAACCATGGGCAACAGACTCCAGAGGTCATCTGTGTTTACAGTGTTTGGAGATCTATTCCTATGTTGCTGTATATGTATACATTGATTTTTTTTTTTTAGAAATATATTTTATTGATATTTCACAGAGAGGAAGGGAGAGAGATGGAAACATCGATGAGAGAGATACATCGACCAGCTGCCTCCTGCACACCCCCGACCGGGGATGTGCCCACAACCAGTGTACATGCCCTTGGCCGGAATCGAACCCGAGACCCTTCAGGCCGCAGACCAACAATCTACCACTGAGCCAAACCGACCTCCGCTGTATACATTGATTTTGTCCTTTGTAATTCTTCTGGGAGCCTGGCCGTTTTGCTTTACCTTCTTTTTTTGGGGGGGGAGAACAGTATGCAAAGCGCTTTTATATTTTAAAAGAGGCCCGACTTGCCAGTGGATGGACCTTTTCTCCATCCATTTCCTGTTTTTCAGGCCGACCCAAGCTCTCTGACGATGCCATGGGGTGGGGCAGCAGCAGCTGGGGATCTCAGTGGGATCTCTGCCATTCAAGCAGGCCCATTTGGAGACAGGATCTGGGTTGCTGCCTGCCTCTCCCTCCTCCCGTGTCCACCAGGCTCGAGGATGTGTAAGACCCTGGGGTAGAGGGCCAAGGGGCCTCTGAGTCAACTGTGCAAAAGAGGAGGATTAAAAAAAAAAAAAGGCACAGAATGAGTGTAGGATGATGAGATCCGAGGAAAGGGAGAACAGGAGAAGACTGGGGACGGAGGAAGTGGGAGATTTAAGACCCCCTCCTGTGAGCCCAATGGCTCACCAGACTGCAGGCCGCAGGAGAACCCCAGGGCTCGGAAGAGCCCCCCCACACTCCGCAGGATCCAGAGGCCTTCGGGCCACGCTTCAACCCTGTCCTCCCCACTCCCATCCAGGTCACACCGGGTCTCCACGCAGCCACCTCCGATGCGCCAGGCTCTCTTCGGGCCCAGGAAGAGGACAAACACTCCTAACCCTGATGCGGCCTGTATGGAATCACCAACAAAGCAACAGCCACTTGCACACACTCGCAGCCTCCAAGTAACGATTCGGAATCCAACAGGCCTGGCCACAAGCACCCGTGGGGAAATCCTCCAATACCCCGGGGCCCCCTAAGAGACGACCGTCTGGGACCCCCTCTGGGGACTCCCTGTTTCTTCTGCAAGCCCACTCGTGTATGTCCCGCGGGCCTTTTCCTGACCTCACAGCGGTTCACACTCGCCCGCTCCCGAGTGGACCCGAGACGGGGAGCATCGGTGACCCTTTGCCTCCCCCAGCCCTTCTGGGGTCCCCTCGGTTTCCTGAGGGGAGTCGCCGGCAGGCGTTGAAAGTTTTCTCTGCTGGAGGGACTTCTCTCCAACGTGCGGCGGAAATCGGGTCGGGGCCAGGGCCCTGCGGCCCACGTTCCTGGCCCCGGGAGCCCGGGCTGCTCCTCCCCGAACAGAGACTCTGGCCCGTGGGGACCCGGGGTTCCGCTCCGACGGGATCACGACTCCTCGCGGGGCCGTGACGCGCGTCGCTCCGCACGCGCAGGTTCTGGCCCGGCTTCCAGCGGCTCCCCCTCCCCGCCGGCCGCTCGCTCGTAATTTGGGGGCCGCCTTGGAGCGGCGCCCGGGGGGCTGCCGTCCCCAAATTACAGCCCTTTCCGCAGCCGGGACACCTGGCGAGCTGCCTCCGCACGCGCGAGGCCGGCGCGACCGCTGGCGCTGCGCGCCCCTCTCCCCGCCCGGACCCCCGGCGTCTGGCATGGAAGCGATTTCACGCACACCCTGCGCGCGCGCACGCACGTGCACGCACACGCATCTCCCCCCCACACACACCCGCCCCCGAACGCCGTCCGCACACACGCACACGCACGAGCCTGGACGTTCGCCTTTTGTGGTTGCTTTGCAGGACGTGCTTTCCTTTTCCTGACCCTGGTATCCTCTTTTTGCTCTTTCATCTGCTCTTCCTTCGCCACCGCCTTCCGAGTGGCCCGGGCCCGGCCCCTGCGCCCCTCCGGCCCCCGGTCCCCTCCGGCCCCTGCGCCCCTGCGCCCTCCAGCCCCAGCGCCCCCGCGCCCGGGAGCCGAGGGGCCGCGGGGACGCGCCCCGCGCGCGCGGAGCGAAGGGCCGTGTTCCGCGGGCGGCGGCGGCGGCGGCGGGGGCCGCAGGGCTGGCCTCGGGCCTGCGCCCCTGTTTGTTTTCCCTTCGCGCCTTGAAGGCTAGATTAAGACGTACCGATTACCCCGGGGCCGCATCCATGCCGGGAGTCCACGCTCCCGGCAAACAAAAGTTGCTCGCGCAACGCCGCCAACCCCGCCGGGACCCCGGGGGCCGCGCGGGGGCTGGGGAGGGAGAACGCGCTCCTCGCTGCTAATTACGAATAAATGATGATGTGCTCGCCACGTAATTGATGTAATGAAGTTCCTATGAAACTATTAAGCCCGGGCGGAGGTCAGGCGGGAGGCGCCCCAGAGCGCCCATTGTGGGCCGTCTAAACTCCACCGGGCTCCTCGGAAAGACATCGGGGCTAATCGGTGAAGTCACAGCTGCTCGCGCCGACGTCCCCCGAGCGAGCGAGCGAACGAGCGAGCGAACGAGCGAGCGTCCGGCCGGCCGCGGGCACCCTCGCGCCCGTTCAGCCGCCGCGCCCTCGAGCCCCGCCGCCCGCGCCCCGCGCCGGCCAGCTTACCCACGCCACTCCCAGCCCCGCCGCCGGCTCCCGCGGGCCTCTCCAGAGGGATCCCGGCGCCCGTTAGGAGCGGGAAGTTGAACACTGAACTTGTGCGCACCGCCAGCAGTCGGCAGCGTCCACCGCCACCCACCCACCCTCCCTCCTCACCCCACCCCACCCCCGCCACTTCGGGCAGGAACTGAAGCCAGTGTGCCACGCAGGGTGCTCGCGCGCTCTTGGCAAGGTGCCTGGAGCCCGAGCATGTGCCCAGTGGTGCGCTGGCTGGGGCGGAGGCGGGGGGTTTAGTTCTCCGTGTGAGTGTGACTCTGTGTGACTGTGTGACTGTGTGTGTGTGTGTGTGTGTGTGTGTGTGTGTAGGGGCGCGCGCCCGTGCGTTCCGGGCCAACATTTTTGCATCTCTTACTCTGGCCTAGGGCCTATTCATGCAAAAAAAAGTAAAAGCAGGGAGATGGGGACCAAAGAAAGACACACACACACACAAAAAAAATCACCCAGGTTTGCTACTGGGCCTTGGAAGACCCAAACTTAGGTTTTGCAAACCTGTTGCGGGGGGTGGGGGTGCATGGCGGTGGGGGTGGGTAGGGTCTGGCAACCCTCTCTCCTCCTCTCCACCGCCCACCTCCAGTAGCTTCCAGAGTTGGCTAGGCGGTTCCCGCCCTAGAGCAACGCCTCCAGCTCTCAGCGGGGCGGAGGGTGTGGGCTGAAGGCCCCAGTCTTGGGACGGACAGACCCCAGCTTCGCCCCCCTCCCTCTCCCACAAAGCCCAGCCTTGCAGGATGGTAGAAACTGCTTCCCCTGCAGATGGCTCTGGGTGGGTGGGATAGGGGACCCTCCTCACCCAGGAGGCTGGGGGGGAGCCCTGAGGCCATATATATCCCGAGATGGAAAAGCAGGCGCTGCAAAGGAATCTAGAGTCAAGGGCGCTAAAACCCTGTACCTGGCCGCAAGGACCCAAATCACAGTCGTACACGCAGGAGGGCGCCCCACCTCCAAAGGATCATGTGATAAGCCATAAGGCTCGTGTCCATCTGGAACTCCATACCCGGAGACTGACTCCCATGAGGGTTTGGGATGCAAAAGTCAATCTGCCAGGGTCCCCTGCACCCCTCCACTGTGGCAAGTCGTGTCTCTTGGCCTCAAGAGCTAATAGTTAACATAGTTACTTATGAGATGCGTTTCATTTAGGCCACAGTTAGTTGGCAGTAAGCTTCACCTCTCTCTCTCTTTTTTTAATGTTAGGCATTTCCAGCTGCTGGAACCAACTTCCATTTGACTTTGAATCAAACGCTGGGTATTAGGTTGGTATTGGGGCGGAGGGGGTACTTTCAAGGGGTTGTTGGTGTCCTTAAACAGAACTGCACTCCTGGTTGGGTCTTTTGACTCAATCATAGGGTCTCAACCTCGGGCTCCTTAGGGGGATGTTGACAAATCGCCTCCGAGTCTTGCTTGAGGTCTCAGTTTCACCATCTGTAAAATTGGATGTCAGGTCCCTGGCTGAGGCCCTCTGGGTTTGCTTTATTTGTGTTCTGTGAAGGGGACCTGGGGGGGGCGGGGGGGAGGGGAGAAGGAAATCGGTTTAAAAAAAAAAAAAAAAAGGCCTGCTTGCTTCAAGCCTTTGTCTTTTTGTAGAAGCTAGTCTCTTTGTAAAATAGTGCCCCGCCCAGCTGCCTGGTGGGCTTTCGCGGGGCTGGGGTCTCCATTCTCTCCACGCAGGAGCAGAGCAGAGAGTGGACGTCCCAGCCCCGCGGGCCCCGCGCGGCCCCTGTCCGACCCTCTCCAAACGGTGCCCAAGGCGGTTCGCGCCGGCGCGCTCTCCTCCCCGGCCCGGGGCAGATGTTCCTGTGCTGTTCCCCCCTCCCCCCTCCTTTCCCCTCCTCCCCCCGGCCCCGCATCTCCCTTTAACGCCTGCCGATGACTACAGGCCCGCGGCCCTTAATGCCGGCCGGGCCCCTCTCCCCAGCCCCCAAATGAGAAGTGACATTCGCGCCGCCGAGGCCCCGCCAGCGCGGGAGCCGGGCGCGGGGGGCGCGGGGGGCGCGGGGGGCGCGGGGGGCCCGCTGACCCAGCGCGGCCGGCCGGCCGGGCGGCCGTCGGGCCCGGCGGCAAGTCCGAAGCCGCCTTAATTAATACCATCTTAAACCGTCCGGCGGCGGGCCCCGAAGACAAAGTGGAAGAAAGACTTGAAGGCTGAGTGCCCCTCGACAAGCTCTCTCCCTCCCTCCCCCCCACCCCCCCTTCCCCCACCTCCCCGTGCCATTCAATATTTAATGCGCCCGCTCCGAATGCTACTACTGGTGCTCCTTTCTCAGCGAGGACATTATTTCTTCACGGTGCCCGTAGCCGGGGAAAGCCCTGTAGGCAAAGAAAATCAAAATGTTTGTTGTTTTGGATGACTTATAACTCTTGTTGAACACAAGCACTTTCAGGGAAGCATAACAGGCGCAGCCTCCAAAGCAAACAACACAGGCCTTGTGACAGGGCGGGACACAAAAAGCGCATTGTCTCCCGGGCCACCCCTTTTCTCCGCCGCGGGACGGGGGCCTGTCTCCGGGGGCCCGCCGCGGGGCCGTTTCACTTTTGAACTATTGTTTTTGAGTGATGCCATGCGGTCACAGGATAGCGGGGAGGGATGGGGGGGGGGGGGCTGCTGCTTTCCAGGCTCCTAAGACAAACGAGTCGCCTTTTCATGGAAAATCCCCCTGCGATCCTTGAAAAAAAAAAACAAAAAAAAAAAAAAACGGAGTTTAAATGTCACCTCCGCCTTTCTAATGGGCGCGGGGCTGGAGGCGACCCTTCAAAGCGCCCGGGTGATGAACGACCCCTTATTAAATATGGCCGGGCCGCTGGGAAGGCCCCGCGCCCGAGCCCGAGCCCGCGCGCGGGAGAGCGCCCCTCGCTGGAGGGCCCGGGAGCCGCCGCGCCGCCCTCCGCCTCCTGGGCTAGGCCCAGGCGGCCGGGGTCCCACACCCAGACGTGGGGGTCGGGGTGGGGGTGGGAGTGGAGAGCCCGGATGAGGTGGTGGGGAACGGGGTGGGGGGAGCAGTTGTAATACAACTTCTTATCTGCCGCCCTACACGCCGCCGGTGCGCGCGCCCCCCTCCCCATCCCCACCCCCCACCCCCACCCACCCCCGCGCGCCATCCCCAGAGATTCGGCGTGAAAGGCCAGTGCGTGTCCCCCCTGACTTCTTTTTTGTCCGCTGCCGAGTGGCGTCTGCAAGTCTGAGCTGCAAAGTTACTGATCTGCAGGCCGCGCGCTCAGGCAGCCCCGGCCGGTAATTTCCCCGGGCACCCCGGCAAAGGAGAACAAATCGCTGACAAAGGCGGGCGCGCTCGATTCAGCGGCGTCGTTAAGGCAACCCCCAAGTATGCCTCCTATAATAAGTTCCACTTCAAAG
The DNA here is from genome assembly GCA_963924515.1 of Vespertilio murinus. NCBI lineage: Eukaryota > Metazoa > Chordata > Mammalia > Chiroptera > Vespertilionidae > Vespertilio > Vespertilio murinus. The sequence goes on along the minus strand of OZ004707.1, from coordinate 36,834,663 downwards.
GGCCTCTCATTCAGCCCGGCGACCGCTCCGCACTTTTATGAAGTCCGGGCTTTTTCACTCGGAGGAATCATCTGTTTGGTTATTTTTCATCGTGTTTATTTTTCACCATTCACCCAGTACTTGTATTAAATAAACAAAGAACAATCGCCTTCCAAATAAAAAGTACTTAGGTGGGAAGAGAAGGAAGAGGAACTGGGGGCTCTGGTCCTCCTGCTCTCTCTCTCTCTCTCTCCTCCCCTTTTCCGACATCCACCCACCCCCCACCCACCCTCGGCGCTCTCTCTCCTCCTCTGTCTGCTCATTCTTTCTCTTTTCTCTCAAGCTAGGAGATTCTAGGGGAAGGGGGTAGGGGGTGGGAGTGGGGGCGGGATTCCTAGAAAAAAAAAAAAAGGAAAGGAAACACAGAGATGTCACCCATATTTCTAGGTGTTATATATTGCACGTAAAATACGTATTGCTGATGAGGTGAAAATGGACTGAGCTAACTTGGCATGAAAGTAAAGGTCACCGCAACTGTATCTTAATAGAGTGTCTCGAATCGCTGTGGACCCTCTGCCAGCGACTGCCCTGGCCCTGTCCATTGCCATAGCAATCCCGATGCTCTATGGATGTACCAGAAAAGCAGCGGTTTGAATTTCAAAGAACATGCCTTTGAACTTCTCCCTGCCTGATTAGGCACTGGCTTCGTGTGTGAATGCATGTACGCGTGATGTCTGTGCGTGGGTGTGTGTGTGTGTAGGTTTCTGTGAGTTTTTGTTCAAGGAGGGGAAGTGTGCGGGGACCCCGGGGCTGAGGGTTTCACTGGGGGCCTCCTTACCCAGCCCGCTGGCTTTTGGTGGCCGTGTGTCTGTTTTAGTAGAGAAGGGGTGAACGGACAAGCCAGCAGTATAATGTGATAGGCTGGAAGGATTCATAAGTGCCGGGGTTGTGTGGTTTCTCTTGTGTTCAGTTTTCCTTTCCTCTGACTCAAGGTGATCACTGGAGAAGCCAGACTGGCTCCCCTCCCCTCTTTCCCAAAGTGTAGTTCTGGGATTAAAAAAAAAAAAAAAGATACTTCAGGTGAACATCTCTTGTACCATTTTATAGAGATAATAGGTGGTAGGTCATAGGTAAGGGGAGAGAGAGAGAGAGAGAGAGAGAGAGAGAGAGAGAGAGAGAGAGAGAACCACTATCTCAAAAAGCTTTCCACAAAACGCAAGCTATAAATGACAAGACTGCAAGTGGTACAGATATTTGACATCTACCGTAGTTGGGCCTCGCTTTCAAGAAGTTTCAGCCTCCTCTTTTCCTGTCCCCAGTGCTATCCCTCCGGTGTGGCCATCTCCAACTTCTTAAAAGAATATCATTCCCACCCCCAGCTTCCCCCCCCCCCCCAGTACTTTTGATGTAGTAGCATTCACTTTTCCAAAGAACATCCCGAATGGGGGAAATATATACGTAAACCACAAACAGTCCGTGTTTGAAGATTCTTCTAGCCTGGAAAACAAAGGTATAGATAGATGATTTAAACAGTGTTCGCGAGGGCCACGTTTTGCCGAGGAAAGATGAAGTCTTTGATGATAGCCAACTTAGTGTCAATAAGTGGCTTTCTTTGAGACATATTCAGATGGGAACGTCTTGCTTGCCAATTGCCATAGAAATCTTAACACACCATGAAGATTGTCCAAGCGCCAAGCCTTCCGTTCTGGACTAAATTGCTTTGAAGTTTCGCAGGACGAGCAGTGGTCAATTTTAACTCTATAGGCTGGCCAGAGGGCGCTGGGAGCGGGAGATTGTGCGTCTTAAAGCAGAAAATAAGAAGGGGAAACTTGTTTTAGACACTCTATACAAGGTTCTGCTCATTGTCAGACCTTTTATCTTTTATATTTCCCATGAATGATTCATGTCGTGGTGGCTTTGTGTCACCCTTCTTTTCACAAGAAACTTCATTAGAGAGCTATAAGTTTTCCCATTGATCGGGGCCCCCCCCCCGTTTATGGGTTTTTCTCCTTCGTGTGCTGGTTATTGTTATCTGGCTTAAGACAACTCTTTGCAACCTGTTTCACCTTTACTACATTTAGTAAACCTGACTTTTCAAAATCACTATAACCCCTTGGAGAACTGCTTTATTGGCATTCTTACCAATTGTTTTTAACTATTTGCCTTTTATCGGTTTTGTATCAGCTAACATTAACAGGCAAACATGTAGCTAACCTTGCTCATTAGTTTAAGCCACTTGGGTATTTTGTTAACATAAATGTAATTTCTCCTTAACACCTGCCTCAACATGCCATTATTTATATCCTCTCAACTTCCAAACAAACCACAATATTATTGGATTCTGCCCCCCACCTCCACCCCCATTACCTGATGCCCACTACTCAACTTCTTTCAAGATTCATCTCAGCTCTTGATTTTGCTCATGTATCTGGAAGCCACTGCCCCTCCCTCAATCTTCTCCTCATTCCTTTTGACATTTACTTTAGAAGGCTAGGCACCAAAAAAAGAAAAAAGTTAAAATTCACTTCTTACTGATTAGGATCACTAAAGATATTAATTTTAACAAATGAATGCGGTAACCCCTAAGATTTATGCTAGGGTTAGGTGCAACCTGCAGGGTTTAGTCTTCATGGATATATTGCATTTTCTAGATTGGATTGTAAATTAAACCAAGCTGTAAAAATATTTTATTGCTTGGGGAGAGGCTATGAAATAAAGAGGTCAAGGAAAGAAAACCTAATGTTCATTGTGTCAGCAACCTGTTCCGTTTGGAAGAGGATGGCAGAAATAACCCATTATGTAAAACATGAACAATACATAGGAAGAATACCTTTATTAAAATTTTACTGCATAATCACCCTTGCTTTCTATTGAAGGTACACATTTTAAGTTTTTCATTTTGGGCATATCAGGAACCAATAAATCTGTGGCGGAGTTAACCTATGCATGGCAAAATACATAAAATACATATTCTTTTTTGTCTCATAATAAATAAACCTGTCGCATAATAAAGAATAGTGCAAACTACCATTGAAAAAGTTGTATAAATAAAACAACTCATTACAAATCAGAATTATTTTGTTCTAATACGTTTAACAATACATAAATTATTCCCCCAAAATTCATACCTTCTTTTGTCTATTTGAAAGAGATTTGAAAGTGAATAGAAAAATCAAATAAACTTTTAAATGTAGACTCATTTTTATATCAAGTTTTATGATCTTCTTTATAAAGGAGGGTCTGCATGTTTAATATTCACCATAACAATTTGAAGACAACATTGAAAGGCTTTCAAAGTGACAGCACCATGCACTGTACTAGTAATATAATATATCTATAAACTATATATAAATCTCAACACAATGCAAAAAAGACATGCAGGAAGAGTCCTGGTTTCACATTACGTTGTTCATTCAAGTAAGTTTAAAAATATATGCTTCCGTTTTCTCTCCTTTTTTTTTTTTTAAATAAACCGTGGATCATAAACAACAATCTTTCACCAAAATGTATAATATAATTCTTTGGTGTGCTTTGAACTCTTCCAGGAAAGAAAGAAAAAAAAAGGGGGGGGTGGTCTGAAAATAAATTAATTCCGCTGTACAAATAGTGTTCCCATACAGGTTATTAACAATGATAAGACTACAACCACTCACAGTACACGAAACAAGTTTCTACAAACCCTGGGGAGGGGTGTCTTCAGGGTCTCTGAGGATAAATTAGTGCTCTTTAGTATATTTGTATGATGTTTCTGATGGACTACATTTTGCACACAAGATGTGTTGTACCAACCGAAAATAAATTGACTAAGAGTTATTGTCCTAGGTCCTTGACCTTTTCTATCCTAGCTTGACAGCTCTGGCAAGGTCACACATTCATCAATGTTTGGTGGTAACTATAAACCTTTTAAAAATTTTAATATGTATAGCAACTCCCTCCCCTCCTTTAATGTAAATCATACACTTCACACACTGTCATTTTCAAATGGGGTAGAGTTCCGTGTGCTCAGTGCTCAGGTGGAAGAAAATGCATTAAAATGCACTTTCGGGCATCGAAAAATAAAGGCTTCTTAAAAGGTTAATACAAGAGTATAAAAGAGGAGTTGGTCTATTTTAAAAACAACAGCTTTCAAAAAAAGAAAAAAAATAGGCATGCCGCCAACTTCACACCTCCCTAGCCATGCCTGTTAATTCTGGCATCCCAAAGAACCTATGATCTAAAACATGATTTCCTTATTACACACGAAGTCTGAACATAGTCAAGAGGCAGCATCTGAGATCTCAGAGTTTTTAAAAAAAAAAAAATCAGGAAAAAGAAAGCACTTGAATTTCTTCTATTTTACAAAATAGCAGTTTCACAGTTGTTTTTTTGCAGCAGCTTTTTCTCTTATCTCCACTTTTGCTTGAACAATCACAGTAGCACAATATATGGAAATGCAGTAAGGTTGCTGCGTTAAAAAAAAAAATCACACAATCAGGGGACTGAGTAAAAACAGTGTTTAAGTGTGATCAGTAATAAAAAGTGGAAATGGAAAATGACTAGTAATAAAACTTAAAAGGTTTTTACAAATATTTTTGGACGCAGGTACAATCTAAGAGTTCCAAGATCTGTTGGCAATGCAGCAAGTGTGTGGTTTACAATCAAGAGGCCTTTGCAGAATCAGGGCCCAAGAAGGAGGCGAGGAGGCTCCAGAGAAGCCCATGTTATGGTATCAAAGGCATTTGCAAGGCACTCTAGGAAATGCAGAGGGCCTTGTTGCTCTGTTGAGCTGACTTATTGTTCTTTCTCTTATATATATTTTATTGGCAGTGTGTGTCTTGATCAGCTACTCTCCTTTCGTTTTTCTTGATACAATTTGCTCCCAGCCCTGTCCCCCTGCAATGTGTAAAAGTCCAGCTTGGTTGTTTTTTGTTTGTGTTCTAGTTGGGGGGGGAGGGGGAGCCCAAATATCTTAATTAAATTAATTAAATGTACAAACACCATAGGGTTTCATACCAAATAAATAGGGCTAATTAGACCCGGTGGCAAGTCTGAGTCACAGATTTTCCCAGGCTCAGCATTGTCTCAGGTTAGGATATAGTCCAAGAACTCCCATTTGCGATTTGACTTGTTAGTTATTATCGATACGGTCTAATGTATCGTCCGCACAACTTCAGAGTTCCCATACATCTCCTCCTCTTCAGACTCGGAAGTGGTCCCGTTGCTGGAAGGGGTGTGGAGGTGGCTGGGGGCCCCGCCGGCCTGGCAAACGTACCACTCGTTGAGGTTGGTCACCTGAGGGGAGAGGGTGCCAGAGCGACTCCTTGTTGGGTCCAGCACAGGGGACAAGGGGGCGCCCATGGGCGTCCCCACGGATGAGTAGCCCAGGGCTCCTGGAGAAGGTGGTGGAGACTTGCAATGAATCTTCATGTGCTTCCTCAGGGAGCTCGGGTGGGTGTACGATTTGTCACAGCCCCGGATCTTGCAGTAGTAGGGCTTGTCGCTGGTGTGGACGTGGGAGTGTTTCTTTCTGTCGCTGCTGTTGGCAAACTTCCGGTCACAGCCATCAAATTCACATTTGAAGGGCTTTTCCCCTGCAACGAAACACAGGGGAGGTGAACAGTTGCTTTTCCTAGATCTCTCATACCTAAGAGAGAAATCTTGGAGCGGAAATGAGGATGCATTTTCCCATTCTGTAGAAGACCAGCTCCCAGCCCAATACTCGTGTTCCGGGACGCGACAGGGAGGGGGTGCTGACCACTGGCCTGGAGGCTCTCCGTGGACTGGACTTGTGAGATGCTAGACGTCAGCCCAGGGAGAGAATGACTAGAACATGGTCCAAGATGTAACAGGGAAACCCAACTAGGACCCGAATACCCATGTCCTCCTTCCCCTCAAGCTCTGCACATGCAAAAACGCAAGTAGCCCCGCCCCCACCTCTGTCAAGCCAAATGCTGATAAAAATGATACTTTTAATAATAATAAATTAAAAAAATGAATACATACACTAAAAGTACCTGGGGGTGTTGTAATAAAATTATTATGGCATTCTGTTTTAGAGTGTTCCCCAAGATTTCACTTATGGGAAAGGAAATAAAACTAAAGCCTATTCCCTTCGGAAATAAAGGCACCTGTGAAACACACTATTCGGCCGCTGGATTTTTTTATGAGCCTGGCACAGAAATGGCCTCTTCCTTCTACCAGCTTTCCCCACAGCTTGCAGGGCAGGTGAGAGCCTCGTGGAACGGTGCCTTAACGAACATGAATAAAGAACACCAGCCTAAACGTAGTGTTTACCTGCTGCCATAAGTAAAATATGCCAATAGCTTTCTACCTTGTTTGATCGTTTTGTTTTTTTAAAAAAGGGCTATTTACCAGTCTTTTAGCCCATCACCCCTTTTGGCTGCTCTAACCTCCCAGGAACACAAGTGGAAGTGGAAATGCTCAAAAAGACAAGAACTTCAGCCACGTTGCACCTTGGTATTAGAAAGCAAAAAAAAAAAAAAAAAAAAAAGACAGCAGGTAACAGTATGAATTTTCCCTCTCACCTTAGTAGGTATGAACTTGATGTGTCTGAGTCCATAGCTGAACAAATCACTTCACACATACTACCATATTAATATTTTCCTCACATTTAAACAGTAAAGTTGGGCTTCTCCCCATTTCAGCAGCTATTCTGGTGATGCCCAGGTATGCCCTTCCCTTGGTTTCCATCAATTTCTTTTTCTTCTTAAAAACAACAAAGTCAGCTTGGTGCGTGTAAGTTGTTGTGGGGGATTTTATTATCTTAAACACAAATATCTCAGTGTAGTATTTATTGTTATTAATTTCACCAATACCAGTGTACGTTAGCACCGCTGAAAGTATTCAGATGCCTGGAACATTAACTCATCCTACTTGGAAATAATGTTTGAGAAATAAAATTAGATGCTATTCGAATATACTTCCTACATTGACCCCCATAACAAGAGGAAGACAACATAACACAATGATAATCACAACCTTCAAAAAATTCTGTCGATGAGCTGCAACAACAAAAAAATAATCCATTTTCTAAAAATCAAAACAATGGTTATTTGCCCTGATTTCTGTATTCTAAGTTGGAGATAATAATGTAGCATTCCTTTAAAAATTATAACCAGCCTTTCTCCAATATGGAACTTTAGGTGGTTTTATTCACTGTATGCAAATGTGCAACATTGTGGCTTAGACTTCTCATGTTTCTGTACACGCTGCGCCCTCCAGATCATGAAGGATAAATGGCTTGGACATTGCTGGCACCAGCACTGCTCGTGAAAGAGAAGCAATTGGACCCAGTAAAGGGGAGACATGGGGTGGAAAGGTGAAGATTAAGGATGAAGAAATGGGGGGGACACGAAGGGGGGAAAATGGTGACAGAATTGCCTATGTTATTCCGGGGAACTAAGAGACAGTGAGCAAATTCTCCCTAGCCAGAAAGGGGGGAGACCCCAGTGTTTGCATTTCAGACTCTGACACGGAGGTCACGTCAGACCCCAAGGGCTTACTTCAGAGAGTAAGGGAAGCTGCGTGTGTGTGTGTGTGTGTGTGTGTGTGTGTGTGTGACTCCCAGATCCTGTCAGTCCTCCAGGGAGGACTCCAGCCTGGCTCAGAGGAAGGTTATAAATGCAACTGTGGGCACGTGGGTCGGGAGATGGGCCTTCAGGAGTGGCCGGGGGATTATTCCTTTTGATCACCATGTTCCGGGATCACGGGTAACCCTCAAGAGGGAGAGGGGCATAGCAGGGAGGGAGTCCCCATGGTCCCTCCCTGGGCGCAATGTTCAATGACGAGGCGGCCCAGAGACCCGCGCGGGTTTGGGTAGGAGTGTGAGGGGTTCGCATCCCTCCCCGGCGAGGCCCACGCAGCCCCTGGAGTCCGTTATCCACGCAACGTGGAACCAGAAAAAGCGGCCACAGGTACCTTCACACGCCCCTCGGGGGGGCGGGGCTGGTCAGGAAGGACGGGGGAGCAGGGCCCCAGGCCAGCTGCCCAGCCGTCCATTTCCAGGGCCCTCCGCTCTCCCGGCATCCACCCCACCCCCTCCCCCCGAGGCCTGGGGAGGAGGGAAGGGCCGAGGCCTCAGGCAGCCCCGCTCGTAGGGGTTCCCTTTGGGGACCTCTGCGCCCCCCTGTGCGCCCGCATTCGGGATCCCAGGCCCCGCGCACAGCGCCAAATAGCAGGCCCCAGTTTTACGAGCGCCTCGTGGGAAGTTTCCTTTTGGAAACATCACCAGGGCGGACGGATCCGATTAGGAGAGAACCGGCCCGGCCGCAAAGGGGGGGCTCCGGCCCATCACCCGCAGAGCCACGCGAAGGTGCGGGCCCACAGGGGCCAGGCCCGGCTGCGGCGCGGGCCACCCCGCCCGGCTCCCCCCAGCCCCGCGGCTGCCTCCGCGCCGATAAATCAGCCCAGCAATTACCGAGCGTAAACTCCGTTCCCCAAGCGTCCTCCGAGGGGTGATACCGCCCGTCCCCATAAATCCCGGCCGCGCGCCCGCTCCCCGGCGCCTCCGCGCCGCGCGCCCGTCCGCTCCGAGGGGGCGCGCGACCCACCAGGGCCTTGCGCACCCCAAGTCAGGGCTCGGGGAGGGTCAGGAGGGGTCTCCGCGATGCCGGGGCTTCCTCCACACACACACATTCTAAGGCGGGGGGGGGGGGAGGCTTTGCAGCTAGCCCCCCTGTACCTCTCCAACTACCACCTTCTTTAAAAGGACAGACGCCGCCTTGCCCAGTAGCTCCAGGTCCTGTGTGAGTTAAGGGTGTAAGTGTGTAAGTGTGAGAGTGTTACATGTATGTAAGGTGAGTGGGTCAGGTCACACGAGGAAGGGAGGGCGCATAGGTGTGCGGAGTTCTTTGTGTGCTGTGTGTGCACGTGAAGGTGCACGCGTGGAGTGCATGAAAGTGGGGCGAGTGTGTGTGTGTGTGTGTGTGTGTGTGTGTAGGGGGGGTCTCCAGGGGCCTCACTCCTTCAGCATCTCTGCACCCCCACCCCGGGGGGCAAGGACCACCCCGAACTGGCCTGGTGGCCCAAACGCCGCAGCCAACACCACGCGCCCCTTTCCCACGCGGGCCGGGCCGCCGGGGGTGGGGGGGAGGGGAGTGGGGGGAGGAACAGGGCCTCCGGGGCGGCTCCGGCTCCAGCCCCTCCGCCCCCATCGCCCTCCCCGAGGCCCCGGGGCCGGGCGGCCGGGCGGGCGGGCGCGGCCGGCGGTCCAGGGCGCCTTCCAGCTCCGGCGGCGGCGGCGGCGGCTTCGGTCGGGGCGGCGGCGGCGGCGGCCGGGAGCGCGGGGCCGGTCGCGGCGGAGAGGCTGCGGGAGCGCCGGAGACTCCGCCATGGGGGACCCCGGCGCGGGGCCTGTGTGTGCTATCGAATTACTTATTCATAGAAAAAAAAAGGGGGGAGAGAGAGAGAGAGAGAGGGAGAGAGAGAGAGAGAGAGAAAAAAAAAAGAAGTCACATGTCCGGGTTATACGTATGCGAAGAGCAGCAGCAGAAGGAGGGAAAAATGAAAGCGAGCAGGAGGAGGAGGCGGAGAAGGAGGAGGAGGAGGAGGAGGAGGAGGAGAAGGAGGAGGAAGAGCAGCAGCGGCGGCGGAAGCGGCGGCGGCGCGGCGCGGCCGGGGCCGGACACCCACCTGTATGAGTGCGCTTGTGGATCTTGAGGTTCTCGGAGCGCGCGAAGACCTTGCCGCAGCCCGGGAAGGGGCAGGGGAAGGGCTTCTCGCCCGTGTGCACGCGGATGTGGTTGATGAGCTTGTACTTGGCCTTGAAGGGCTTGCCCTCGCGCGGACAGTCCTCCCAGAAGCAGACGTGGCTGCTCTGCTCGGGGCCGCCCACGTGCTCCACGGTGACGTGGTTCACCAGCTCGTGCATGGTGCCGAAAGTTTTGGAGCAGGGCTTGCTGGCGCCGCCGGCGGCCGGGGGCGGCGGCGGCGGCGGCGGCGGCGGCGGCCCGGCCAGCTCCTCGGGGTCGATCCACTTGCAGATGAGCTCCTGCTTGATTGGCTGCCGCATGTAGCGCAGGAAGGCCCCGGCCGCCCCTGGAAGGTGGGGGTGGCGCGGGTGCGGCGCGGGCGCGGGAGCGGACGCAGGCGGCGGCGGCGCATGGTGCTGCAGGTGGGGTCCCGGCCCGGTCGCCGCGGCCGCGGCCGCCGCCGCCGCCGCCGCCAGGTTGAGGTTTAAGTTCACGGCGCCGTAGCCGTGCAGCGCCGCGGCCGCCGCCGCCGCCACCGCGCCGTAGTGCGCGTCCCCCGAGCGCGGCGCGAAGGGCGGCTCCGCGCGGCCGTACAGCTCGGCCGCCGCCGCCGCCGCCGCCGCCGCCAGGCCCAGGCGCATCTGGCCGTTGAGCGGGTGCGGGGGGCCGCCGGGGGCCCCCGGCAGGTCGTGCAGCGCGGGGAAGAGCGCCGGACCCCCGCCAACGCCGCCGCCAACGCCGCCAACGCCGCCGCCGCCGCCGTCCGGGCCCGCGTAGGTGCCGCTGGCGGAGATGAACATGCCGGCCGGGTGCGGAGGCGGGGCCGGGGGCCGCGGGGAGCCGGCGCCGGGCTGCTGCTCCCCTCCGAGCGGCGCCCCGTGCATGGCCGCCGCGGGCGCCGTGGCGGGAAGGTCCCTCCGGAGGACGAAGTCCCTGCTGCGGCCTTTGCCGCTGCTGCCGCCGCCGCCACTGTTGGTGGTGGTGTAGCCCGAGAGGGCAGGAGGAGGAGGGGGGCGAGGGGGAGGAGGGGAAGAAGGGGAAGGGGGCGAAGGGGAGGGAGGAAGAGGAGGGGCTGGGGGCGGTGGCGCGGAGGGCAGCACGCCGCCGCCGCCGCCGCCGCCGGGGTAGGTGCCGGCTCGGGCGGGAGCCTCGGGGGGCGCCTGGGAGGGAGGGCTGAGGCGGGGTGCGCTCGCCTGGGCCATGTGCTCGGGTCCGAGCGGAGGGAGGGCCACGCCGAGGTCAGCGCCCGGGTCCCGGGGGCGGAGGAGCGAGGCCGTGGCGCGGAGTTGGGAGCGGGCGGGCGGGCCGGCCAGCGCGGGGAGGAAGCCTGGCATAGTCTGGAGAGGCCCGGCCTGAGCCGCCGCCAAGTCCGCTAGTCTCAGCGCGGGCGGGATCCTCTTGCTCAAGGGGGGCTCCATCAGAACCACAGGATCGAACCCACAGGCCCTCCCCGGGGTGGCTTTCCCCTCCCCCTCTGCCCTGCTCCAAAAACATGTATAGATATAGATATAGATAGATATATATTAGGGGCTCTTTAACTTCTTTGTCCTGGCCTCCTAACTCTGCCCACTCCTGTTCCCCCACTCCGTCCTCCGGCGATTGGCAGAGCGAAACGCCACATTTCGAGCTGCACAGTGGGACCAAGATTTTGGGAATGGCACGGGTGGGATTGGAGAGAGCCGCGTGATTGGCAGCAGCCGCGGCTGCCCGATTGGCTCCCTTTCAGACCCTCGGCCCAGCGGGGGTCCGCCTCGGCTTTCGCTCCGCGCCCCTCCCCCTCCCCCTCCCCCGGAGCCCCGCGCCCCCCCCCCCCTCCCCGGGGACGCCCAAGTTGCACTTGCACAAAGTTTGCGCCGGGCCTGCGCGCGCAGCGCGGCGCGTCTCCCCGACGCTCCCGGCGGAGAGCGTGCGCCGGCACGCGGCCGAGGGGCGCGCGGTGGCTGAGTGCGGGGACCCCCGCGGGGGACAGGAGGCGGGGGGGACAGGGGTGGCTTCAAACCCTCCGCCTCCCTGCGCGCAGAGCCCCTTCCAACAGGCACACACTTCCTCCTCCCCTGGAAGGGCCCTGGGCTGCGCTGGGGAAAGAGAGCGATTCGATGGTCGCCCGTCCTCGTGCTTGCAGAGGTGACGCTGGAAACTTGTTTTGGGGAAGGACGCCAACCTGGCCAAGCGCTCACGTAGGGCTCGGAGACGGGAGGAGGAAGGGTTATTAAAATCCTATTGGTTGTGAAAAAAAAAACCACACACATTCTGAGCAGTTTGGCTCCGCTAAGCACCGAGTGAAGTCAAAATACGCCTTTCCCCAAAGGAAACGTCTTACCTCGACTTTTTAGCTCATGGAGTCCTTTTTTAAATATGCTTCAAAGGAATTGGCTCGAAATGTAATCTCACTGCTCACCGGTTCTGGATCTGCCACGTCCAATTAGATCGGGGCGGGGGGGGGGGGGTGGAGAAGTGGAGGAGGCGGGACATGGGGCAGCGTTTTTAACTTTTGCCTCTGGGAGTTACAGTGGCGGGGCAGGCCAACAGCATCTCCAGAAGGAAGCAGCTAAGTCAATAATAGCCTTTGAGCAGAATCTCTCCTTCCAGTCCAGAATGTACTGCACATGTGTGCCTCCGTTTCTTTGAAAGGACCATGAATTAGAATTGATCCAAGAAAATAATTATTTTTAAATCAAGCAATGTCTTAGTTATATGTTTACTAATTGAATAGCCTTTTACCTTGCTATCAATTGTCTAATAGTTGATAGCTGAACTAGCAAACGAGATGTTTTATTTTAAAACCATAACAACTGGCTTTTTTAAAAGAGTGAAACCCATATCTTTCAAGCGATTTGCCATCAAAGTAGTTTTAAAAGGGTTTCTGCATCACTTTTCCCGGGAGGGGGGGGAGGGAAGAAGGTGGGGATTGTTGCATTGCCCCCAAACGTTAGGGTTCTTACTGCCCAATGTGTCACTTCAGCCTTTAAAAATAAAGCTATTGAAATTGTGTGATGTTCCAAGATGCTCAAAATTTAAAGTCAGAGGTTTGAATTGTTCATTTTGTTGCCCTGCATAACATTATTTGAAAAAATTGATAAATGATTTTTTTCTTCTGGGACACAATGAAATGTTATTAGTTTAATTAACTTTCACACAAGAATAGACTGCACAAAGCCATCCTCCAGGAGATGGCCCCGGGAAGAGGTGAGACATATTTTCAAAAGCCCTGACTCCATAGCCTCATTTGCATTGGCGTGAACCGTGTGTAACAGGAAACTTCCCTGGGAGCCCAGGAAATGTCATTTCTCTTCCTATGAAACTTACAGCCAAACACATAACATACCACCAGATTTCAAATGTTTCGCTTTTCTTTACTTTTCGACGAAATTCAAATATGGGGGAATAAAAAAAAGTATGAGTGCAAACACAATAAAAAAATTTTTGAAATAAACAACAGTGACAAAACCCACATCTGTATTTGGAGAGGACAAGATCTTTTGCAATTTCGTCTTAAAGACTCAAAACCATCTCAAGCCATCCAGGCAAAGGTGGCGCGAGGGCTGGGCCATGTCTGTGGATGGTTTATAGGGAAGGTGTCGTGTTCGAGACTGTCGCCACTGTCTTCGTGCTCTCCCAGAACATTTCCAGTGAGTTCCCTTTATTTGAATTCCTTGGCAGTGGGCATCCGTACTTCCATCATGGCAGCGTTACGTTCAGTTCTGCAGGTTATAAGTAAAAAACAAAGCAAAAAAGAATGAATCAAGAAGAAAAGAACCACAACATAACCTTTAATATGGACTGTTGAGCATTTTTATTGTACAATAAAAGGAGTGCCTCCACCCCCTTCAAAATAGCTTTTCCTCAAAATTATAACTGCTTTGTTTTATTGAATTGCTGAAATTTAATGGTTTAATGAGTGAAGGCATGAAGGAAAGGCTGTAAAAAATGTGAATAATGGTGCAGCAGAGCCCTGCGGAATCTGGAACCCGCCTCCTTGTACAACTCTTGTTAAACACAGCATGATATGTATCTGTCATCGATTTAATATGTCTTAATTCAAATATAGTTCCCTGATCAATTTCTTTTTATGGAAGCCTTAAAAAAAAGGAAAAGACTTTCTTAGGAAATAATGGAGGTTTGGGTGGCGATTGGAAAGAGGGGTATTTACACAGTGCGTTTAATGAATATTTGCAAATTTATGGCTAAACCCCAGACCCTAAAAAGATAATTGACTCAGGTAAATCGACTTGAAATGCTAATTCCTAAAAGGAAGAACTGGGAACGAAATCCAGTCAACACCAATAAGGCGCCAATAAACCGGCTGCCAATTAACCCCGAGAATAGGCCTAGCTAGCCGGTTCTCAGGAAGGCTCCCAGTGAATTTCCGGGATTGCCTTTCTTTATAAAAGAGCTTTTTATTTTGTAGAACGCGCTTTTTTGTTATTATGATGACCCGCCTAACCCCAGGTGCGCTGTTCCTTTTTAAAGCCTTTCGGGAGCCAAATCCAACCCCCCTTAACCATCCCAGTAACTGTGTCACGCTTCCTAAATAAACACCGACTATTTCCAGGGCGTTGGAGAACCATAATGCTGGTTGAAAGGCTTGGGGGGGTGGTTTTCTGTGGATGTAGCCCCGTATTTCCTCAGTGGCGCCGCCGGTAGTCATGGCCGATCCTCAAAACTCATGCCCTCGTCTGCGCTTCGGCGGCGGACGGAGGGGCTCGGGTGGGAGCAGCGACGCGGCAAGACGTGGAAATTTTAATGCCCTTTCTGGGGGTCAACAGGTACTCGTGGGGAGCACTGGTTTCCAGGCTTCGCCGTTGCACCCCCCCGAACCCCACCCTACTCCCAGCCCCCCAAACAAAGGCGCGAGGAGGCTGAGAGGTAAAAGTAAAAACACCGAGCCAGCCCGGAACCACGCCGCGCTCGGCGGCCCGGGGGCAGCGGGACCGGGTGGGTCCCTGGAGGCGCCCAGCCTGGCGCGGGGGGCCTCCCGCTGCGCAGAGTGGGTCTGCGGCTCCCCGGTGCCCTCCGGACGCCGAGTTTATTAATTGCGCGGGGCAATTAATACACTCTAAGGGAAGGGAATCGGACATGTCCTGGCTTTGGGGCCTTTGTTCGGTTGCTGCTGCAGGCGGGCGAGGGGGTCAGCCGGGGACGGAGAGGTAGACCCGGGTGGAGCTGGGGGACCCGCCTCGCCGGCTGCCTTTGATGGCCCTTTGCAATGGCTTCACCGCTCGCCCGCCCGGGAGCGGTTTTCCGCGGGAGCCGCCCGCCCCCTGGCCGCAGGGCTGGGTGCCGAGCGAGATGGGAGCGCCTGGTGCCACTTGGGTTGCGCCAGAGGCGGGTTCAAGGGCGAACGCGGCGTCCCCGAGCTACCCAAGGGATAGAAAGGACCTGGGAGCGCAGCCCAAAGGCGGCGGCGGGGGCTCCGCTGGGAGGAGAGTGCCTAGCAGACACCGAGAAAAAAACGGGAGAACTCTTTAAGCCGAGGTGAGGGGGGCAAAGGGACCCACAAAGCTGCATTCTGTGGAGCTTCATCAGGGCCGGAAGTGACAAAGACTTGGGGTTCAAGGGCTTTTTCCCAAACGAGGCTCGCTGGGCATCTGGGCAGTGGGTTTCCCGCTGCCCGCCCCACCTGCACCCGGCACGGACCAGACCCCCACGCCCCCACCCGCCCTCACCGCCGGCGTCCTGCCCGGCGGGAACCGAGACCCGCTCCGCAGCCCCTCGCTCGGGGCGCCTCTGGGAGTGTTGTCTCTCTCTGGAGCTCGCGCCGAGTCCTCGGGCTTCACGGATACTTGTGGAGCTAAGAATAATCAAAATGTGTTTTTTTTTTTTTTTTTTTTTTGCTAAAGTTTATGACCCCTGTCACTTTTTCATGGGCTTAACGAGGATTTTTTTTTTTTTAACCAGAAGATTGGAACTGGATAGCTGTGATTGGGATTTGTTTTGTTGTTCGGGATAGTCAAGAATTGGACACACCCCATGTCCACCTGACGTCAGTGGTTAAAAGGCCCTCGAAAATGATGGCTCTCTATACTTCCCCGCTATTAAAACAAAAATAAACGGAGTAAAATTGGGCCTGTCGTCAAATATTCTCATTTGGTTATCAATCACTTTTACCCCCAAAGATGGAAGTAGTTGGAGATTGGCCTTTGACCCACATGTCACCATTAGGATTGGTACATTCTTGGGGAGTGCCTAATTGTTGTGTTTTAAAATATGCTTATAAGGTCAGAACAGGAACCACAAGACTCCCTTATGTGTTCGCAGTTCGTATAACTACCCGGTATTATTATTTATATTGGCTTCAAGACGTGTTCTTCTTCTTCCCTCCATTCTCTATCCTGAAGGATGTTTTTGGATGGAGGACAAAGGAGGAGCAGAGGTGGTGTGTGCTATGTTTCTTTCTTTTTTTTTTTTTTCAATCTCAGATTTTTGTGGGGAGCCTCCACACACACATTTCACACCGCTCCCCATATCTATACTTCAATATCTGAAGAAGCTGTTGAGAAAAATCAAATAGTGACACGTTGACGGATTTACTTGTGTAAGCAATATGGTTGACATATGGCATCGTTATTTATGAATGACAGCATAAATTGTATTACAAAGTCTATTGCAATAATACTGCAGTTTATTGGAAAGCTGCTTGCCTGTCACCAGGATTCAACCTCCCTGGATGTAGTGCGCCCGGGAGCCCAGAGGATAACGGTCCTCAAAACAATTAAACTCGTTCCTGTAAGCTAATGCCTCCTGTATTTTTTTCGGTTTGTTTTTGTTTTGTTTCGTAGCAGTAGAAACACTCCCCTCAGGAAAGAGGAGACAAAGTAAGGACAACCAGTTTTCTTCCTTTTGCAAAACCACAACCACTGCGACATAGAAATGTTGGTGTCTATTATTCTCCGAGTCCCTAATGGCAAATACACAAACATGTGCATCCCAATCGCTAAACTGCTGGTGAGCACATATTTTATAGAGACACTTTTTTTATAAGCCCAGTTACAGAATAGTACATTTTAACTATGGGAAGAAGAGAAGTTCTTTTAGCAGACAGGAGAGGGCCTTCTCCTAGGATGCCTCCCCATCTCGACTCAACCTCTCCCTTCTGAAAAATGGCATTTAAAAGTTACAACGCTGGCTGAGATTTTCACGATTTCCCTTTCTTTTATATTACACTCCTGACAAAGAACTTTTGTTCCATGTGGGTTTTACTGAGGGGGGCTCCCCCCCACACACATGTGGTCCTTCACGGGTCAGGGGTCGCCCGGCCCAGGAGTGGCTGAGAGGGCTGAATCAAAGGTGACCTGCAACTTAATATCCTGTTGATGATCTTGTTGAATTTATGAGTCTGTGATACAGAGGATGGTGCTGAAATCCTGTTGTGGGGGGTAGTGGGGGGGAGGCTTGGGGGTCTGGTGTGTATAGACAGCTGATTCTACATTTGTCCCTCCCATCTCTTTCCCCAAACGCATCCCTTTTCCTTAGGAGACAATGTAAAACTTTGAATGATCTAGCCACCAAGTGTTTCTGCTTTCCAGCTTAAAGGTTGGTGGTTTTGTTTGTTGTTGTTGGGTTTGTTTGTGGGGTGGGTTTTTATTTTATTTATTTATTTATTTATTTTTGCTTCTGCTGGCCAGCAAGATGTACCTGTGTGTACGTTGTGCGTACATATGTATGTGTACACCCAAAATACTCATCATACTACAAAAGAACGCAGTCAACCATTCAGAGGCCCACCACGGCAAGGAGGTGCTCAGGGAATGAGGCCCGGATGCTTGATGCGATTTTCTGATTTTTTAAGATACCCGGAACCCTCTGTCGCACTGCCATTCCCTCCATTTGCCCGGACATGTAAGCCAGCCAGGCGGGGTCATCCACAGACACCAAACCCCCCACTCTCTCGCCAGCTTGGCGCAGGCTCCGCGAGATCTTCAAAGAGCAATTTTGGAAAACTTACAAAAAAAGGGGACTTGTTTATCCGACGGAGACAGTTGTGGGCCCCGCGGGTCTGACTCCGCCACAGAAGGTCCTTCCAGAGACCTGTTGGGAAAAAAAAAAAAATGAAATCACCCACACGGTGCAGAGCGCAGCTCGGCCGCCTTTTCCCCTTCGGCCAAGGAATCCAAATCTACTACTTTTGAGGCAGTGGCTGAAAAGCCTTCACAGTCCCACCCCCCTAACCAACCAACCCCCACCCCCACCCCGGCTTTTGCTTTCTTGCGAGCACTCTCTCTTTCCTGCCTGAAAAAGAAAAAGAAAAAAAAAAAAAGAGGGGGGAAAAATACTATGTCATGAGGGAAAGGGCTTTGCGGTTTGCAGAGAAATAAAACACTTCTAAGAGGGGACGGCGACGTGACTTTGAACTTGGCTCAGCCCCTCTGTGTCCTGCAGCGAGGGGAGAACTGGAGCGGAGAAAGAATGGCCAGGAGGGCCCAGCCCGCGGCGTCTCCGCCGGGAATGAAGGCGCCCGCGCCACCGCCCCGCCGCGCGGCCCGCCGAGCCCTGCGCCCAAGACGGCCCGGCCGCGCCCGCCCCGAGTGAGTGCGGGCTGCGCCAGAGGAATCAAAACGAAAGGAGAGAATGGGGCGAGCAAGAGGGGGGGACAGAGCAGTGGGGAGGGGGCGAGGACGCGGGAGAGGAGGGCGACTTGGAAGTCTGGTGGCTCCAAAGAAATAAAGGAGGTGAGGTTTTTTGGCTATGCGACGCTGCTCTTCTCGCGGCGAGCCTCTAATAAGACGTTTCTTTGGGGGGAAATACTTTCTCGGAGCATAAGCTTTTTCAGTTATCCTCTCCCTCGCCCCGTATACGTGGATGAGTAAACAAGCGCGAAAAGGCTGTGCCGTGGGCGACTTTTGGGCTCAGATGTGGCAGGGGCAGCTCTTCTGGCTGGAGGTGTGTTTGCCTTTTTCGCTCCGTCTCCATTTCAGGTCCCTCTCTGTGCAGGGGAGCAATTCGGCATTTGCCTTCCCCGCACCCCTTCTTTCTACAGAGGGAGAGGGGTGTGTGGAAAAGAAGAGCATTTCCGCCGTGGAGGGAAAAAAGGCGAGCAAATCTCCAGCTACCAGGCAAACTCCTGGGCTGGCAGAGTCCACGCGCCGGCTGGGCCTCCGTCTCACTCCTCCCCGCACGCCCGGTGGGAGTGGGGATGGGGCCGAGGGAGAGCGCACAGCGCCCCCAACGACAGGGGCTGCGGGGAGCTGCGACCTTGAGGCCCACGAAAGCCCGGGGAGGCTGCCTGGGCCGGGGCTAGACACCTTAGGACCTAGGTTCTGCTAGCAATAGCGAGCTGGAATGGCCTTCCCGCGTTTTTGCCGGGTTCATTTTTTCCACGCGGAAATTTGGAACGCGTGTTCATGATTTTCTCTTCCTGGAATTTTATTTCAACTCCGATAAACCTGTAAATAAATAAAAGCAGTTCTCCTCAGACCTTGCATTCACACCTTCGCCTCCTCGGGGCCCGCCGTCCCCTCGGAAGCGCCAGCTTTCCCTGGCGGGACCCGCGATGCCCGCCGCCGCCAACCTGGGCCCGAGGTGGGGGTGGAGGTGGAGGTCGGGGGGCGGGGGGGTGGAGGCCGGAGTGCCCAGGGCCGAAGGCCAGGGCGGGCACCGCAAGGGGAGGAGCCTCGCGGCCCCTCCACCCCGGGGGAGGGGGCGGCCCACTCCCGGAGGAGTTATAAAGATCCTCTAGAAGCCCCCGCAGCCTGCAGGTTTCTTCTCCCGAGGCCCCGAGCCTGGCCCCGCCACAGAGGGTCCCAGCTCCAGCCCGAGCCTTGCTTGGCCTCGCGCCTCGGGCACCCGCACACTTCCCAGCCCCACCGTGGCAGCGGCCTGGGCTTCTGGGCATCTTCCCCCCGAGGGCGACCCTGTCTTTATTAAACGAATTCCAAACGCTGGTGCCCAGTGTTTATCGCCGTAGTCGGCGCAGGGCGCAGGCGGGGGGCGCAGGGCGCAGGCGAGTGGGGGCCACGGCCCAGGAGGGGGGGGTCGGTGCCTGGGTGACTGTCCACATAAAGAGAGGCCTCACGAGGCCCACCATCCAGCACCTGTGTTTACAAAGAGCAAGTTGACAAAACGGGGAGAAGAGGGCCTGGGAGAGGGAGTGCCAACCGGCCAGGACCCCGGCGCCCGGGCGCGGCGCGCTGCCGGCGGGGCCTGGGGGCCGGCCGCGTCCCAGCGCACGGGGCCTGCAGCCCCCGCGGCCCGGGGTCAGCCACGCTCTCCAGCTGCCAGCGGTGGTACCGGTACCGGTACCGGTTCTCGGTGCCCGTCGGCTGTGGCTCGGGCCCGCGGGGCGTCGGTGGCCTCTGGCTGGAAGGGCGCGGTCCCCTCCCGGCCCGGCCCCGCGCGCACACACCGGGGGCCGCCGGGCACTCGGAGCGCCGCGGCCGGCGGCGGGGGGGTGGGGGGGCGGGAGCCGCGGCGCCCAGAGCTCGGGCTCCGCGCGGGAGGCTTCGCAGGCCCGGGGGACGCGCCTCGCCGCCGCGGCGGGAGCGGAGGGGAGGGAGCCGCGGCGGCCCGGGGGCGGGGCGGCGGGCGCGCCGCGGGGCGGGGCCGCGGGATTGACGGGCCGCGGCGGCCAATGGCGGCGCGGGGAGCGCGGGCGGGGCGGGGCGGGAGCCGCGGTGGAAGGGGCGGCGTGACCCGGAGGCCCGGCCCGGAGCCGGTGGGAGGGAGGCCGGGGAGGCAGATGCAGGGCTGGGGGGGGGTGGTGGGGATGGGGGGGGGCGGAGGAGAGGAAAAGGAGGAGACACAAAGTAAAATAAATAAATAAATAAAAGGCGTCGGCGGCGGCGCCCACGGACATACACAGGCGGAGGGACCCCACCTCGGCTAAAAGGGGGGCGGGGGGCGGTGGCGGGGGGACCTGCTTGGGCCTTTTCGCATTCGCTAGGGCCGCGGGTTCCGCTCGGTCCTCGCGTCGGCAGCAGCGGTCCGCTCCGGGTCCAGCGCCCCAGGCCCGCTGGAGAGAGGGAGCGAACAACCCAGAGAGATCACTTTTTTTTTTTTTATTGTTATCGTTTTTTACAGCCCCGATTCCCCCTCCCCTCCCCCGCCGCCTCTCCCTCTGCCTGCCTCCTCCCCTCCCACAGCCCCCCTCTCCCTCTCCTCCTCCTCCCCCTCCCTCTCCCCTCCTCCTCCCGCACAACTTAAAGAAAGGGGGAGCCGCCGCGCGGCCGCTTCCTTCGTCGGGGGGAATTCGCGGCCGCCGCTGCAAGTTTGCCGCCGCCCGGCGCAGCCCATGCCCGGCGCGGAGGGCGAGGCGGGCTGAGCACCACCGAGGCCCCGGCGCCGAACAATACCGGCCGCGCGCGGGAGGAGGAGGCAGCGGCCGGCCGAGCGCGCCCGCCCGCCGCGGAGAAGGTGCCGGCCCCCGCCCGCGCCCCCGCGGCGCCCTCCCGGGCGGCGGTCAGGTGGAGCCGCGGGCGCTCCGAACTCGCCTGCGTCCCCGCCCGGCCCGCGCGCGCGCAGCGTGTCCGCTCTCGGGCACCGTGGCCCCGCCGCTACCGGGATCTCATTTTGCGGGGTGCCTCTTGGCGTGGCCGCCCCGGGGTTCCGCACGGCGAACGAGAGAGAGAGAGAGAGAGAGAGAGAGAGAGAGAGAGAGAGAGAGAGAGAGAGAGAGGAGGGAGGGAGAGAGAGAGAGTGTGTGTGTGTGTGTGTGCGCGCGGGTGCGCGCAGAGGTGGGGGCCGCGGCGCGGCGCTCACCCCCCTTTCGGCCCCCCTCTCCGCTCGGCTCCCCGCACCTCCCTCCTGCTCCCTCCTCCCGCCCGCCCTCCCTCCCCTGCCCTGCCCGCCCGCCCGCCCGCCCGCCCCCGTCGCAGCTCCTTTAATATACTTTGGTTCTCCGCTTGGCTTTGGACTCTTCTCCTCCTCCTCCTCCTCCTCCTCCTCCCGCGCCTCCTCGGTGCGGCGGCTCGCCTCCTCCTCCTCTTCGCGCCTTCGCGCTCGGCTCCGGGGCCGCCCGAAGCAGATCCCGGCGGCGGCGGCGGCGGCGGCGGCGGAAGCCGGAACGCGCGCGGCTCCCGGGGCCGAAGTCGCCGCAGCCGCAGCCGCAGCCGCAGCCTCAGCCTCCGCAGCCGCCTGCGCTCGGGCGCCGGGCGGCCGCGGGACCCGCCGCGCGCGCGGAGCGGGAGCGGGAGCGGGAGCGGGGGGCGTGGGCGCCTAGGAGCTCGGCGAGGGTCTCGCCGGGCGCGGCGAGGCGGGCGGGCGGGCGCGCTGGCCATGCTCCTGGACGCGGGGCCGCAGTTCCCGGCCATCGGGGTGGGCAGCTTCGCGCGCCACCACCACCACTCGGCCGCCGCGGCCGCGGCCGCCGCCGCCGAGATGCAGGACCGCGAGCTGAGCCTGGCGGCGGCGCAGAACGGGTTCGTGGACTCGGCGGCCGCCGCCGCGCACATGGGCGCCTTCAAGCTCAACCCGGGCGCCCACGAGCTGTCCCCGGGCCAGAGCTCGGCGTTCACGTCGCAGGGCCCCGGAGCCTACCCGGGCTCCGCCGCCGCGGCCGCCGCCGCCGCGGCCCTCGGGCCCCACGCCGCGCACGTCGGCTCCTACTCGGGGCCGCCCTTCAACTCCACCCGGGACTTCCTGTTCCGCAGCCGCGGCTTCGGGGACTCGGCGCCGGGCGGCGGGCAGCACGGGCTGTTCGGGCCGGGCGCCGGGGGCCTGCACCACGCGCACTCGGACGCGCAGGGCCACCTCCTCTTCCCCGGCCTCCCCGAGCAGCACGGGCCGCACGGCTCCCAGAACGTGCTCAACGGGCAGATGCGCCTCGGGCTGCCGGGCGAGGTGTTCGGGCGGTCCGAGCAGTACCGCCAGGTGGCCAGCCCGCGGACTGACCCCTACGCGGCGGCGCAGCTCCACAACCAGTACGGCCCCATGAATATGAACATGGGTATGAACATGGCAGCGGCCGCGGCCCACCACCACCACCACCACCACCACCCCGGTGCCTTTTTCCGCTACATGCGGCAGCAGTGCATCAAGCAGGAGCTCATCTGCAAGTGGATCGACCCCGAGCAGCTGAGCAACCCCAAGAAGAGCTGCAACAAAACTTTCAGCACCATGCACGAGCTGGTGACCCACGTCTCGGTGGAGCACGTCGGCGGCCCCGAGCAGAGCAACCACGTCTGCTTCTGGGAGGAGTGCCCGCGCGAGGGCAAGCCCTTCAAGGCGAAATACAAACTGGTCAACCACATCCGCGTGCACACGGGCGAGAAGCCCTTCCCCTGCCCCTTCCCGGGCTGCGGCAAGGTCTTCGCGCGCTCCGAGAACCTCAAGATCCACAAAAGGACCCACACAGGTAACTGCTGCGGTCCGGACGAGCAGAGACAGGACGCGGGGTGGCGGGTGGGGTGGGGGAAAGAGCGGCTGTGGTTGATTTTTGCTAAAGAGAAACGCACCGGCCGCCAGCCGTTTCACTCTGGGTCGGGAGGTGTGTTTTTATGTGTGTGTGCGCGAGAGAGCCGGCGGCTTGTTTTGGTTGGAAAAAAAAATGAAAGGAATATTCCTGGGCTGGGTTTTTCCGTGTGTGTGTGTGTGTGTGTGGAAATGGGAGTTTTAAATCACCGGTGTCACATCAAATGCAAGCTTTGGGGTGATGCAATGGCTTCCCCCGGTCCGTAATTGCTCGGCCCGGTTAATAATTTCCGTTCTAAATAGAGCGCACAAAATAAAGCTGCCCTCCAACTCCGTGCCCGGGAACGGAGCCCGCTGCAGCGGGCCGGCCAGCTCGCCTGGGTGTGCGATCCGGCTTCGGGTGGGTCTGTGTGTGTGAGCGGCTTGTGCGTTTTCGCACTTGTTTTGCTCGCGGTCCAAAACGCCTTTCCAGGGCTGTTTCCCCATTAAATGCGTCTTGGGGTGAGCCCAAGCGGTAGAGCATCTCTTTTAATTGTTCGAGCTCGTCTCAGGGTTGGTCTCCAGGCCTTTCGGCGAGATCGTAGTAGCTCGGGACATTCTCTCACGGGCACCAGAGGGTTTTAAGATCCCACACTTGGACCTCCAGCCCCGTTAGCGAGCGAGCGAGCGAGCGAGCGCCCGCGGCAGCGCGGCCCGAGGAGCCATCCCGTGACACGAGAGAGCCGCCAGAGAACGCGCCTCTCGCCTCCCAGATAATGCATCCATGACCGGCCAAAACCGCGCCAGACGATTTCCTAAAAGAAAGCCAAATGTTTTAGCAACTTCCCCCGTCAATATTTACTCCGAAGTGGGGATGCGCCAGCGGCCTATTGTTCTCTTCCGGGAAGGGAGGGAGGCGAGGTGCGAGACAAGCGCTTAACAAGGTTTAAAATTTGAGAAATTTATTTGCATGAAATGCTTGCTTTCGAGTCCCTGCGTCTGAGCGGATGTCTTTAAAAAAAAACAATTTAGGTGCTAATGGAATTTAACGTTAAATGGTCCCCTTTCCAAGTGGAACAATGTTAGTTCTCACACCTCTAAATGACTCCAAGCGTTTGGAATTCTGGCAACAGGATGCAGGGGCCTCCGGAAAATTAACAGGAAGATTTTTGAAAAGCCTTTGCTAATGCCCCCCACCCCCACTGCCCAGCCGGTGCCTCTGCCATCCCGAGATGCTGCCTTATCTCTCATAGTTCCATTTCCCCCCCTAAACTTACTTAAAGAAAAAAGAAAGGAAAAAAAAAAAACTGGGACCGAGACTAGAATTCTGGTTGATTTAATTTGCGCAATTTTGGATGGAGAATACTGGCTCAGTCACTGTGCACAGCCCGTCCCCAAAACAACACGCAGCAACTCCAAATCTAATTGCCTGCTGGCCCCAGAGGCAAGCCGACAGCAGCCCTGCAGTCTGTGTGATTTTCATAATGCCCCAAATATTTTGTCATAACAACAGCTTCTCCGTGGCCAGCCTTAACTTGCTGGGAGCCACAAATCCAAGAAGCTCGATTGAAAGGCGGCGCCCACCCCCAAGTTAAACCTTTGAGGCAATGGGCGTCAGCCTGAGAGAAAGTAAAAAAAAAAATACGAAATGCAGGAACCAGGACCGTTAGGTAGAAAGGGTTAGTTTCACCTTAGTTCTGCCACGGAGGGGGGACCCATCTGTTTTCAGGGACCCTTCTTCCCTCTCCTGACGGAGGCCTTGCCCCCCTCCAGGGTGGGTGGGAGTCTCTCCCCCCCCCCCCCAAGGGGCCTGGGTGTCCAGAGCGAGTGCCCATGTTTGCCTTCCACAGGCGAGAAGCCGTTCCAGTGTGAGTTCGAGGGCTGCGACCGGCGCTTCGCCAACAGCAGTGACAGGAAGAAGCACATGCACGTCCACACCTCCGATAAGCCCTATCTGTGCAAGATGTGCGACAAGTCCTACACGCACCCCAGCTCCCTGCGGAAGCACATGAAGGTACCACCGGGGCGGCGGGCAGAAGGGCGCCGCGGCCGGCTGCTCCGCCGGCTCCCTCCCTCCCGGCGGCCAGCCAGCCTGGGCCACCTCGGCCGGCCCGGGAAGGCGTGGGTTTCCCCCGGGGCCAGGGCGACAGGGAGGGGGTCCCGCCGGGCCGCGCCTCCGGGGGGGCCCGGCGGCCCCACAGCAGCTGCACTCACACCCAGTCCCCTCTGGTCTCCCCTCCCGGCTTTTGTCTTGCAGGTCCATGAGTCCTCCCCGCAGGGCTCCGAGTCCTCCCCGGCCGCCAGCTCGGGCTACGAGTCGTCCACGCCCCCGGGGCTGGTGTCCCCCAGCGCCGAGCCCCAGAGCAGCTCCAACCTCTCGCCCGCGGCGGCGGCGGCGGCGGCGGCTGCAGCGGCGGCGGCGGCGGCGGTGTCGGCGGTGCACCGGGGCGGCGGCGGCGCGGGCGGCTCCGGCTCCGGCTCCGGCGCGGGCGGCAGCGGGGGCGGCGGCGCGGGCGGCGGGGGCGGCGGCGGCTCCGGCGGGGGCAGCGGGACGGCCGGGGGCCACAGCGGCCTGTCCTCCAACTTCAATGAATGGTACGTGTGAGGGGGGGGGCCGGGGCCTCTCTCCCTCTCCCAGTCCCCGCTCGCCCGCCCTCCACCACCAAGGGCACCCCGTGATTGTGATGTTAAACTCACCGATCTGATTTTTATGATGACAAAAAACAAAAAAAAACACACAAAACAAAACACGATTTTACCAGCAGAAGGATTTTTTTCAAAGTTGTTGTTTTGTTTTGTGGTTGCTGTTGTTGTTTTTTTAAAAAATAACCTAGGCATGAAAAGCAAAAGATATCCCTAACGGAGTCTCTGAAGCCGAAATATATAAAATAAGGAATAAAAAAATAAAAAATAGATAAAAATAAAAACCCATAAAAAAAAAAAAAACATTGAACCGAACCCCTCTCTCCTTCCCTCGTGCCCGATTCTCTTCCCCCGTCTTCTGGCAAACTGTACATAGCGGACTCCTTCCTTCTCCGAGGTGGTTGTAATGGCTTCTTGGTGTACAGAAGTTTGTCCATTTGTAATGCTCTGGATTGCGTTCCTCCCTGCCTTCTCTCCCCTTCCCCAACGTGATGATGGGCTTTTTCCTTTCTCTTTTTTTTAGTTTACTCGGTTTCTTTTTAAGTAATGTGCAAGAAAATGGTTTCTTTTGTATTGTGGTATTGAATATTGTGTTCCTTTTACGAGGCAACTTGATTGTAAACTTCATGCAACTATAGACTGGAGAGAAAAAAAAAAAATGAGCCGTGCCAAAGTCTCCCTTCTGTTTCTTCAACATACCGATCCACACAGCACACACATACACACCACCACCACCACCAACGCTTGTGAATGTATTTTTTCTGTTAGCTGGGGTTTCCGTGTGATGTTTTAGTGCTTTTGCGAGTTCAATTTGTTAGTTCCTGTATGAAAGATCGTGGGGTAGGGGGGGGGGAATAAACGTCGTGCGTTAGCTTTTTTTTTTTTTCCCTTAATAACACCCTTCCTTCTGTAAATACCCGTTACCATATTTATCCATTTGTAATTAAATTATGGTATTAACTTGCTACAGAGGAAACAATATTTATAAAGAATGTTTCTTAACTATAAATATGTACAATTGTGGGCATAAACTGTTTCAGATTTTTTATTTGAAGGTTTTAAGTGGTTTGATCCTTTCTTGTGATATGTTTTGAAAGTAATGCATACAGAAATATAATAAAACGTGTTGAAACTGCATGAACATACTACTTTTTTTTCCCTAGCGAAGTTATTGAGGAGAATGGGAGCAGACAGCTGAGGGTCCACATGGGTTATGGATCAGCTGCCTGAATGAATGGGAACACCGCCTCACAGGCTGGAGAGGAAGGTGTATGTATGCATAGAAACTGGGCCAAACCCCTTTGGCAGAAAGTCTCCAAATTCTCTTCTGTGTCCTTTGTCTCCTAGCTGAGGGTGAATTAAATTTTTGGAAAGGCCCCGTGAGGAAGGGCCGGCAGGAACCTTCAGAGTTTCTAATGGCTCCATTATCCCAGGGAATGCCTTTCTTTCAGCTACTTGGACTGGATTTAAGAGCACTAAATATTTCCTTATTCTTTGTTTTCCCTCCTCCCTGCCCCCTTCCCTCGCCCTCTGAAAAGCCGAGGTGCGGTTATTTTTAATTGCACATTTCAAACGGAGCTGAGTGCTTTGTTTTTGAACTTGGCCCAACGATTTCAGTCGAAGGGACCATTTCTACGAAAGTTGTTGTTGGGGGCTTTATCCCCCCTCCCCCCCTTGAAAATGTTAACAGCTTGCTCAAGAAATCCTGCTTATCTGCCCCGCCACTGCACACCCAACAAACAGAATGTTCGAGAGAAGAAGGTGATAGATGGACTGCTTTTTAAATTTTGGGAAGCCACAAAACCGTGGGCCCAGAATGAAAGAGAATCTCTTCTTCGAGAATTCAGTGAAAGAAAATGAAAAAGACAAACAGCCAGGTGGAAGTAAGGCAGAACCCTGACCACAGGCATTCTCTGTTTGCAGCCTCACTTCCCCTCTGCAAGAGTTTATCAATTTTAGTGGTTGAAGAGAGGGGGGGGGGGTTCTCTTAAAAATTTCATGAAGGCATCTTCATTTTCCTTAGTATCCTTGTTTGTCTGAGAGGCTCTGACAGTGCCCCAGTCACACCCAGTGGGGAAAAATGTGGGCAGTGGCAGAGACACTGCCAAAGGAAGCGCAGGACTGCTGGCAGAGAACGAGAACCCGCGTGGCTGCTGCAGAGACCGCTGTATCTCTCCCCTTCCGCCCTCAGCTGAGCCCAGGGCCCAGGCAGGCGAGGCCTAAGGGCCAGCTTGGGGGGAGAAAGGCAACCCTGACCTCCTTGGAGGCCATGACACCTATTCCAAGGGGAGGGGAAGATTCCAGCCCCGGGGCTGTGTGTGTGTGTGTGTGTGTGTGTGTGTGTGTGTCCCAGAGGGTGACAGATGCTGGACTAGCCCTCCCCAGCAGCCTTGAGAACTGCCCAAGCGCCAACTCCTGAAGCAATCAACCCTATTAAAATCAAATTTATAACCCCTAATAATATTAAGGAAAATTATTAAAATAATGGGCATATGTTACTGATCCTTGGGAGATTTCACCGAACACATTATAAGCTGTGAGGGAAATCCTTCAGGGTTTTCCAAACCCATCTTGGGGGGTGGGGGGGCGCAGAGGAATCATAAAAAAATTAGACCTTGTGCAAGAATGCGATGGTCTATTCTAAATATTGTAGATGCGTGTGTGTGTAAGTTACTGGCTCTGAGACATCTCTCCAAGAAGGCTGAAATGGGGGAGGTGGGACTTTAATATCAACTCAAGGCCTTGGGGGGGTTGCTTCTCATTTGGGGGGAGAAGGAACCCAGCAAGAAGAGAAGGACGATCGCCCAGCCTTGGCTGGATCGCTCTCTGGCTTTCCAGACCTGAACGTCGGAGAGCTGCCGCCGCGCCGGCGCTGTCCCAGTTGCTATCCCAGTTATCAGTGGGATATAAAGATGGGAAGGGGACGGCGTGAGCAGGAAGGTGACAGCCTGGGAGCGGTCTCCCAGTCCACCCCGGGACCGCGAGGAGCCGGTGGGAGCTGCTTTCCCGCAACACGGCTCCTAGCGCTCCGGCCCCTGCACCCCACACCTCGCTTTGTCCACACAAGTCACGGACCCGACCCGACCTCGCTGCCCAACTCCTCCGCCTTTCCTGAGGGGCCCCCCTCGGATCCCGGAGGCAGGGCGGGGGCGGTGGGGAGATGGCGAACGAGAAATGCCAGGAAACCAAAGTTGCCAGATTTGCTCCACTTGGAACGCGGGTGCTGGCGGCCCGCGGACCTGCCCCGCACGAGGCGCCCGGGCCCTGGGGTGGGAGGTGCCGGCGTCACACCCGCTCCCCACCCGCCCCCCAAGCTCCCCACCTAGGAGGACCCGAATCCTGGCCGGCCCCGGCCTTGACTTCAGACCCACCACGCGGAAGGCCGCCTCCCTCCCTCCAGGAGCCAGAGCGGTGCCGGAGGACGCCGTGGGCTCGTCAACTTGAACTTGAGAGCCGCCGGGCTCGCTCCCCGCGCGCTCCGCTCCACGGACCGCCCGGCGCACGGGAGCCGCTTTATCCGGAGGCAGCTGGAGCCCCCTCGGGAGGCCATCATTATTATTATTAATTATCGTGGCCCTCGCTGCATTATTAATGACCACGATGATCGGGGGCATCGCTATCCGCTCCTCCGGGCCCCCTGACGTCCCCGGAAGGGCCGGCGGGAGGAGGTCACGCCTGGGGTAGAGGCCGGGCCGCCGCCGGGGGCGCGGGAGGGAGGGAAACCGGGCCCGCGCGGCCCACGCCGCCCCGGCCTTTTCCTCCTGCTGTACCTTCTCTCTTCCTCCTACTCCCTGCCCCCGGGCCCCTTTGTCTCTCTCTCTCTCTCTCTCATTTTTTTTCCCCCCAGACGGATGTTTTCCGTCTCCAGTGGTGTATTTTCCGCACAAAACTCGGAGATCAAGGGCAGACCACAGGCCGGCCCGGAGGTTTGGGTTTCCCTGTGCCCCTCCTTGTTCTCCCGAATTATTGGGGGCGGGGGAGGGAGGAGGGGGAGAGACCTAGGAAGGCCTGGGCTTTCCAGGAGACCCCCGGGGGGTTGGGGGGCATGAGTTCTGGCATGAGTTCTGGGAGGTCCCTGATGGGTGCACCAGCAACATAGCGGACGCGCAGGGACCCACCCAGGACGCACTAGGGACTCGGTCCCCCCCCCCCCACCCCCACATCCCTCCACCGAAAATACCCCGAAGGGCCCCCGCTAGGCCTGCCTCCCAGAGCTGCATCGGACCTGAAGGCCGAAATAACACTCCACCGAGACTAAGTGGAACCTTGGAGGCGTTTTCGCTTAAACGGACACGGAACGCTACCCTCGGGATCCAAAGTGGGCATTTAATAAACACCGGCGAGTTGATTGATTACAGCCTGATAACAGCGCTCTGGCTCTGCAGAAACGGAGCTGCTCGGCCCGCTGCTACCCCCAGCAGCCCGAAATAAACGGTTTCTGTCCTCACCCGGCAGCTCAGAACAGGCCTGGAGAAATGCCCCCCCACCTTTCTCTCTAACCCCCCATCCAGCCCCCCAACAGATTATTGCTGGGTTTGTTTGTTTGCTCGCTTTGTCTCCACGGTAGGGAAGACTCCAGGTACTTGAGGCTGGATCGGGGGTCGGGCGGACGATCGCGCCTAAAGCCTCAGGTCCGTCCCGCTGGGCCGGGGCCGTCTGAACAGGGTGCCACGAAGGACAACTTCCATCAGCCTTAAGCCAGGCAGCCCGAGGGTTCGAGGTCACGGTCAAGTCTGTGGGCTGCTGGGGCCGCACCGTGCACGCCCCGCCCCGCCCCTGAGCGCGGCTGCCAGAGGTCGGGCTGGGCCCGGGCCCGGGTCTTCCCGCCCCGCCCCGCAGGGCCCGGGGAGGGAGCTGTCCCCACTGAGGCCACCTGGGCCCCCCCAAGTTCCCCTTTTACTCCCTAGGACGGGCGCGCTTGTGAAGATGTCACACCTCGATGGGTCTACAGCCCCTGCGTTCTGCCCTCTTCCGGCACCGGGCATCCTGCCTGCCCCGCCATTCCAACCAGGTGCAGCGAAGCTACCAGACCAGACTAGGGTACCCCTTGACTTGTGTGCGTGCACACAGGCAGAAGCACACACACACACACACACACACACACACACACACACACACGAGTTTCTTTCAATCTCTCTCCATGCCCCAGCGCACGCGCATACACACACAAACACACACACACACACACACACACACACACGCATGCATTCTCACATGCTCACACGCTACCTCCTTCTGTGAACCCCTGCCACGGGCTCGCGTGGGAGGGATGGACCCCCGTCGCAGAGATTGGGGGCAGATGGCGGGAGGACCCATCCAGAGATGCTCCCCTCACCCCTCCGCTCTTTCCCAGCGCCCCCCCCTCCCTCCGAGGGGGCCAAGTGCCCTGAGCTCTGCACCCAACTTGGCTTTTGAGAGTCCACTCCCGGGGTTCACACCTGGAGCCGCCGGTGGGACTAGACGGGTGGGAGTTGGGTCCCTCAGGGCCGTTCACACGGGGGATGTCATGGGCCAGGCGGTCCGGCCTGTCCTCACGCCCCCTAACCCCGTGTGTACATGGGGGGGGGGGGGAGAAGGAGCTGACTACCCTCCCCGCCCCGACACACACACACACACACACACACACACACACACACACACACACTCACACACACTCACACACACACACACTCACCTCCCCAACCCCTGCTCCAGCCCCTTCCTTTCCTAACCCACTGAAGCCAGGATTTGCTCTGGCCCCGCGGCCAAGGCGGCGGTCCCCGGGAGGAATAACAGTAACGCTCGGGTCAAAGCCAACCAGCACGGCTACCGCTCCGCGCCTCGGTGCTCCCCTAGAAGCCGGCGGAGGCCTGGGGAGGCTCCCGGCCTCGCCGAGCTGGGGCTGAGCGAGGGGGACGCGGTGGAGGGCGCTTTGGATCGGGGCGGGGAGGAGGCTCTTCGGTCGCCTTCCATCTCGAACAGAATCTCGGGTGCGGGGCCGGGCAGAGCCCACGAGGGCCTGGCCAGGAGCCGCGCTGGGCCTCTCGCTGCAAGACGCGGCCGGCTCCTTTCCTTTCCCCGGGCCCGCTGGGCCCTCGGTGGTTGGTGTGGCCGAGTGTGGTTTCCTCAGCGCCCCGGGCGTCGGTCGGGTCAGTTTGCCCGCGGCCCCTCTCCCTCCCCGCCCCCGGCCCCCGCCCCGCGCCGGTGGACGCGGCGGTAATGAGCTGGCGCGGCGCGGGCGGCGGCTCCGGAGGCGCCCTGACCCGTGGGGAGGGCGCGCAGGGTCAGGCGCGCGCCGGGGACCGGGCTGGGGCTCCTCCCCGGCCCACGCGGCCCCGATATTGATCCCGGGAGAAAGATAAACAGAAAAGCTGGACCTTCGGCCATGAATACTAATGAGCCAGGGCAGGAGAGTTTTCGTGGCTAGGAACTTCCTTTTCCCCCCAGTTAATCTGGACTGCGGGGACTTGGCTCGGGCCAGTCCTTTCGAGCTCGGTTCCGTCCCATTCTCTCCCCGCCCTCCTCCTTATATATATATTTTTTCATTTGAAATGCCCAGGCCAGAGAGAGAGAGAGAGAGAGGAGAACCGTGTCCACTTGACTCTCTCCCTCTCGCGGAGCCCGTGTGAGCGCGGGAGCCCACAGCCCGCGTCCCCAGCGCGGCGCTCCTTCTGCTCGCTAATTCTGGAAACGTAGGGGCATCTTATAAAATAAATTGTTTCAATGTGGCTTTGGGGAGCCTGCTTCTTGACTTCCTCACCCTTATTGTTTCAAAGACTTCGTGCGTCCTTGGCCTTTAAACTTCCTCTTGACAACTGAGTCCTTTCCCCCCCGGGCCCTGGAACTCCTTTCTACTCCAAGCCGGCGCCTTCCACCCCCCAACGGCCCCATCGCCCTCCCCACGGTTTGGCTATGGCTTTGCCAACCGCAGGGTCTAAGTGTTTCAGTCTAGCAGTGAATTCTGAGGCAAGCAACTTCACCAGTTTACACAAATGTAGTGTTTTCTTTGGTACCTATAAGCAAGAGTGGAATCTGAGACGGAACCCCCGGGGAATTTCTAGAAAAATATTCTGCCTCCATGCTTGCCTCTATGCGTTTGATAACTTAGTTATACTATTTTTCCCCCCTTCAAATAAAGCCATTCTTGAGGTTTCTCTGGAAGCGGTATAAATGGACTCTCAATCCCATAAAGCAGTTTTCGGCTTGTGTGATCAGGAGAGAAAGAGAAAGAGAGAGAGGAGAGAAGCAAGCCTATTTCTACAACCGTCTAGATAGACACGTGTTGAAAACCAAGACAAAAAATAAAAATCAGCTGCACCAGGATAATTTCCAGTACTATTCTGATCCTTAAAGTTTTGGACAAAATAAGCCCCTAGTTCACATCACTGGCAATAGGTCCCAGCACTGGAGTCTCCTGGGGATTCTGCTTCACTTACACTTTTCAGCCCAAACTTTTTTTTTTCTTCACACAATGATTTATTATGTAGGTAATTTTAGGGGATACAGTTTACAGCTTGAATTATTAGACTGAACACCTCTGGCTGACACCACGACGCCTTTTTTTTTTCTGCCCGCAGCTGTGAGTCACAACCCCATTTTCATACCCAACTGCTGCACATTCCTTCACAATGTATATTTCCTTCTTGCAAAGATCAAACACGCTTTGGTCAAAGTGTTTATTTTGAAATACAGGAAAATTAAAACTAAACACAGCTCTACTGAAAAAATCCCCAAATGTATCATATTTTCCTCCTCCTGTGCCCACAAAAAAAAATTGTAACAAATTGCACCACTTTCTGGAATAAAATTTCAAATGGAAAAGAGAACACACAGGCACACGCAGACACAATTTTTCATTTTATTATTGAAACACATCAGGAAAACCCCCCACTTCTCTTCACATTTAAATTCCCGTTTGGATGTCTTTGGTTTTTACCTCCTAAATACCACAAGCAAAACAACAATAACAGCTTCTTATCTGTAAGAAAATGCTGACAGGTTATCTACTTTATCCACCAGCTTACACACTCCTCATTTCTAGTTATTTTTTTCCATTTTAATATTTTCCTCTTAAATGTATCTTCCAAAATATGACTTCAAAGAGAGGATATTTTGATGTGTTTGCCAAAAGGAAGAAGGAAAAAAAAAAAAAAGGAACTCAGAAACAAGTTAACATTCCCCAAGCATTTCGGAGGTCTTTGCTCTGCGCGTTTCCCTTTTCCCTTCAAATGAAGGTGGAAAAAGATAAGGTAGAATCTCGCTTTCTTGGCGCTTAAATCACGTACAGTGATTTTAGCTGAGCATTTTGGTGGGCACCTGGTCCTTCGGAGGCCCACTGTCATCACCTGCCGTATCATCACCTACTTTCTGGAGCTTCTCTCGACTCCCATTTAAAAGGGGTATAGACCTCGGCCGCTTTTCTCAGAGGCAGTTTGCTCAGCTCCTAAAGCCACACGATTCTTTAATGGGGCAGAAACTGTTAGGCTGTTTTTAATCAAGTTTGGCAGGAGAATCCTTTCCCTGGGACGAGTGTGCCAGGGGTGGATCCAGCTGAATGCCTGGCGCTGCAGGCAGTGCCTCGGCCGTCCGTTTTCCAGGCAAACGCCAGAGAATGGCATTGAAATAATCGCATGCCGCAGAAATGTTTAAAACTATTAACCCCTCGGACGTCTCCTTCGCCTGAACTAAAAGGCAAAAGAAGCCCGAAGGAAATGCAAAATGATATTAACTTACCTACCTGGGGAAGACCAAGAAGCGGAAAAGAAACTTGATGCTTTGGAAATGTACTCTACAGAATCTTTCAAATACGATGCCGCGTGGGCTCCATGGCAGGAAAGAATTTTTAAATGATCCAACTGACCAAAACTTTTCTAGATATTAGTGACAATGAATTAGGAGACTAGAAGTATCTTTCTAGGGAGAATTTGAGAGGCATATAGAAAATAATCTATGTGTCATCCTCTTCTTCCAGTTCTTCTAGGGGAGGTAAATTGTAAGTACATACTATTTGGATTTCATTTTAGAGAAAGAAATAAAATAGTCTTCAGATATCACTGACAATTCTTTGCAAAATGAAGAATCAGGGATTTTTCAAGAAGAACAAAACAAGGAATCAGATTACAATCTTCCTCCGAAATACATTTCTTCCTCTGCTGGGTTTCACAATGACCTTTTCGGTGACTTTTTTTGTTTTGTTCTGTTTATTTGAACAATCTCTTCAAATTAAAATACATTGAATATTTGTCCCTGGATAGCTTAACTTTTGACAAGCAAACATTCCTAAGCATTTTAGAGGGAAATCAAAGATTTAAAAATATATAGCTTCAGTAACAACATTTCATTTGGAATGAAAAGCAAAGATCAAACACGCTTTGGTCAATTTATTTGAACTTCCTTTCCCTTTTGGTAGATTATCTAATACATTAAAAAATAAAAATAAAAAAAAACCTCACCTTGAAAATGTGAACTCTTTTGTCCATCTTATGAGAAACTAATTTCACAATATGCAATTTGGCTTTATGATTCCATTTTCATTTTTTTAATCCAAGGGAATTAATTCAAAAATTGATTTGGACTAGAGCGGAGACATTATCAGGTATAAATCAAACACATAATCAAATCTTCCCAGTACATATATACACACACTCTTCTTGAGAAAATAAGGAAATGTTTAAACTGAAGAGATCGGTCATATCAGTCAGCTGGCTTCAAATATTTTCTAGAAAAGTCTCATGCCAATATGGCAAAACTATCACCTAAAGTTTCCCGGTGACGTCTTTCTAAATCTTCACATGGTAATTTAGTAATCCAGAAATGTAAAAGACATTTTAATGGACTTTATTGGGCAAAATCCTGCTTTATCTACTTGTTAACATAGATATTATGCAGAGGGTGCTAATGTAATCTGTGTAAGTTCTCTTTTTGGGGGAGACGGTGGAGTTCACTTGCAGGCAGTGTATTATTCTCTCCTGCCGCCAACACTTTGGCACTCGGAAGTTGCATGTTGGGCACTCAGGTTGGAAAACAAACTGATTGCCTTTCCTGGGTGTCTTATCTCAGAACTAAATTAGCTTCATCATTTGCCCCTCTGTTTTCCTAAGGGTTGAGGTCCCAGTGGTAGCCCTCTCTGGAATGTACCATAGGGTCTGTTATGTAATGGCAAAGTCGGTTATTTCTTCGCTTAAACTTTCGTTTTGTGTTTAAAGTACAATAAAACAAGTTTAAAATAATTGTTAAGAAAGCACTTTCAAGAAGCACTTCCTTTCCTACTGCCAGACAGCGCTGCTCCCCAACCTCTTGGCTGGAACCCTTGCTTTCGATTTGTTTGTTTCACGCATTTCCCTTAACAGCAACAACAACAAAAAATCTCTTTGTGCTGTTTAATTCTGCTTTAAAAATGCATCGCCTCTGCCCAGAATCCTCCTCCGAAACAAATTGCTATCAAAAGTGTATCTGATTTGTTCCAAATATGGGATTTGAATCAATATTCCAGTACTGGAAATATTTTTAAAATTGTTTTTGTCATAGGAGTCCACACTTTTGCAATGTATTTTCAACTGAGGTTGGGTTGCCTGTAGTTCTCATGATAAACAAACAAAAAGTAGCGATTACCGTCTGCTCAGAACCTCCTTCATTATTATTTTTAGCCCGTGTATCATTACCTAACCGGTATGTGTTCCTCTGCCCAGCTCTTGATGATCTAGTTGAATTCTAGACATTGTGCCAAGAAGTGTATTTGAAGCAGATAAGTGCGTATAATACAAATGCGTTTTGTTGGACCTGATGGATGCTATTTTTCTTTTAATAGGTTTGTAGCAAACTAACACAATAACACAATGTATTCCTTTTCAAGGTACATTGTTGAAACAGGTCTATTAAGAGCCCGTTGAGCTATTTCTCGCTTCTATTGAACAGTCTGTTGCTCAAACACAACAGCCAACAAACGCCAGCTGCCTCAACAAAAGTAGAAACCTAACCCTTTTATGTAATGTTTTAACAGAAAGGGTAGCTCTGTTTAATTAAAAACATTGATGATTCAGTGAAACAATGGGAACTCAAGTTCAAGTGGTGCTCTATTGATTTAAGGTGATTTTTACTAGCGATGGGTATAATTCATTTTTTTTTCCTCCCCCCAGCTCTCTCTTGTGTAAAGGGGTTCCTTCTTTGGGCATTATGTGGGTGAATAGGAAAAGACAGAGATGGCTATTGCCTTAGCAACCTGATTAACGCACGTTGCATTGAGGGTAAGGTGTTTAATTTATAAGTGCACCCCATATTTTTTGTCAGTTTGTTCGCGGCGGGGGAGCTTTGAAAGTAGCCCCTCTCAGCAGGTTAAAAAGTGAAGTCTGCGTCCTGGCATTTAAATGTCTTTGTTACTGTGTCAAGCAAGTTGTTGAAAACCGCATGCCCGGAATACTAAGGCTGGGCGGTAAGGATGAGGCGTGTGTGTGTGTGTGTGTGTGTGTGTGTGTGTGTGGTGTGTGTGTGTGTGTGTGTGTGTGTGTGTGTGTGTGTGGTGTGTGCACGCGCCCCTGGGCGCAGGGCCGGGTGCGCAAGGACAATTATCTTCATCAGCTGCCAGCGCGCCCGCGCCCGACTGCTCCTCTTTGCAGACCCGACGGCCTCGGGCTTTTGCCTCTGGAAGGGAAGCGGGAGGCATTCCTCCCTCCAGGCTCCCTCCTTGGGGCCGTCGAGCTCTGCCCGGGGGGAAGCCGGGCTTGGTCGAGGGCACCCGGGTCGCCGCCGCAGTCAGTCGGGAGCCCCCGGGGCTGCGCGCTCCCAGGTTTCCCACCTCGGCCAGGTGCGCCCCGAGGGGCGCCAGGAGCTCCGCGCTGGGCCGGAGGGAGGCGGTCTCGGGGTGCAGGTGGGAGGTGGCAGGTGCTTCCTGCAGCCCCGCAGCACGGGCTCCCCAGCTCCCCGATCCCCGGGAGGGGGAGAACGCGGCTCCTGCTGACCCCCCTCCCGGCGTCCGCCAGGTCGACCCGCAGGCCGGCCCCCGGGACGTGCGCGCGGCCCTTCCTCCGTGGGGCGCGCCTCTCCGTCCGGGAGGGAGGGACGCGGCTCCCGGGCAGCGGCTCCCGGGGCTCCGGGCCAGTCCAGGGGCCGAGCGGGTCCCCGAGGCAGGGGGCGGCCACCCCACGGCGCGGGGCATCTTTTGCGTCCCACGCCCGAGGCCTCGGAGCCGCTTCCTCCAGGCCGCCCGCCGGGCCCGCTCTTCCGACGACGCTCCGGTGGGTTGCCCTGCGAGCCCAGGGTCCAAGGGCCACCTTCCCGGCCTCGGCCTCCCTCCCCGGGGCCCCGCGGGCACCCCAAGGCCGGACGGCGGGGCTGAGGCCTCGGGGCGCACCCGCCGCGCGCACTGCGTCCCGGGGAGGACGCGCGGGCCGGGCACGTCCAGGAGGGGCCGTGCCCACGGGCCCCGCAGGCCCAACGCGAGCTCTTTAAGCTGCTCCTGGTGTTTAAAGAGGTTTTTCAGTTTTAAAAGAATGTTGTAAAAAAATATCAGCCCTTGTTAACTCCCTCATTATATGCTTTCTTCCCCTCGGCCGAACAAGCCAGGCTTCCTGAAACCGAGGAGCGATGGAAGTGTTTAAACATGTGTCAAGTGTCTTATAAATAATACAAATTCATAAAGAAGAGGGGGGGAGATTTTTAACCGGTACCTGAAGCGCTTGGCATGGCTGCACCTCACCGCTGGGTTGTTTTTGGCGTGAAATTACAGCGAGGAAACCGCTGGGGCGGGGAGGCACCTCCCCGAGCCCTTCCCCGGCCCCGCAGCCCCTCTCCCGGAGTCCGCCCTCAGCCTGCTCTAGAAATAAGTGCCTTCTTGCAGCCCAGGAGGGAAGTTCCAGGGTCTGCAAGGGCCCAAGTGATACAAGGTTGCTGCTCAACTCAGTCTTCTGGAGTCACTTTCCTCTGCCTTCCTCTCAGCCCCCTCTTCCTCGCATTGTCTGCTGCTCCGACACCGCTGACTTCCCACAACCGCCAGGTTAGGATGAGAATTAGGGTTGCTTCTGGGAGAAAGAAAAAATAAGTCAGTAGGAGAGATGAGGTCCAGGCTTTAATGTGGGGTTTAGGCTAGCAAATCGCAGAAGTTGACGCATTCATTCTCTGGTCTAGAAAAGCTGAGAAAAGATGTTGCCCTGACACAATGGGCAGACCTCTGAGGAAAGAAAGGGCAAAGCATTGTTGTACACCAAAGTGACGTGTTTTGTTTTGAAGTCAGATTAAACTTTAGAGTCACCCCCATACCTTGGATGACATTATATCAGCTTGGTTGTCATTTTGTGGGCATTCTTTTCGTCGCTGTTAAAATGTCTAAACTAGAGGAAAATGTCTTTCAAGTTGTTAAAATATCAAATATTTTCATAAAGTTGAAGTATCTTAATTTGAAAACATTGTATTTATAGTGAGTGCAATTATCTTCAACGTAGCCGATTAACAAAAATTGACTGTATTGAAGACTTGAATGAATTACACATTTACCTTTCTAAGTAGTATTCACCCACCATTCTTTTTTTAAAAATATATATATATTATTGATTTTTTTATGGAGAGGAAAAGAGAGGGATAGAGAGCTGGAAACATCAATCAGCTGCCTCCTGCACACCCCCCACTGGGGATGTGCCTGTAACCCAGGTACATGCCTTTGACCAGAATCGAACCTGGGACCCTTCAGTTCACAGGCCAATGCTCTATCCACTGAGCCAAACTGGTCAGAGCATCCCCCGCCATTCTTAATTTGAGACTTTGTTTCTCTCTCTCTCATACCTTGACCATCTGGTTAAATTAGCACTGATTCTAGTACTGTGTGTTTCCCTGGCCCCGCCTCTGGTAAAACTCCCTCCAAATATTTTTAGGATGCTCAAGAGCTGTCTGAGGTATTTTCAGTAACAAGTCTGATAAACTGCCAGATTTAGTAGTTAATAGCATATCACGTTTTAAATCCATCCTTCAGTGATTTACTCTCTGTAGGTTTTTTCATACCCTTTGGTTGCCTCCCTGCACCCATTGCTGCTAGTTTTGCTGGGTGCCTCCCCTTTGGTCAGGCGGCTCTTCTGTGTGCATTGTTGCTGCTGTTTCTGCAGATAGCAGGTGAGGAATGTACAGCTAATAAGGAGATGCCAAGTTCATAGCCCATTAGCTATAATACACTCGGTCAGAGGGTTAAAATGGTCTGCAGTGTCTTCTGGCAGTGTTTTTTAAAATAAACAG
The DNA here is from genome assembly GCA_963924515.1 of Vespertilio murinus. Lineage (NCBI taxonomy): Eukaryota > Metazoa > Chordata > Mammalia > Chiroptera > Vespertilionidae > Vespertilio > Vespertilio murinus. The sequence continues at coordinate 36,794,836 of OZ004707.1, read as the reverse complement.
TTGCTTTCATTTTTTAAGACATATTTTTATTGATTTCAGAGAGGAAGAGAGAGGGAGAGAGATAGAAACATCAATGATGAGACAGAGTCATTGATCGGCGGGCTCCCGCACAACCCACAACTGGGGATTGAGCCCAGAACCCGGGCATGAGCCCTGACCCAGAACTGAACCATGACCTCCCGGTTCCTAGGTCTGCTCTCTCAAACACTGAGCCACACTGGCTGGGCGGTGCTTTCATTTTTATCAACAGCCTTCTCTCTCCTCAGAACCAAGATGAGAATCCATGGTGATCTGAGCTAGGGATAATTCCCAGTCTCAGGAACCATGGTGCATTCCTCTTTTCTAAGCACCAAGACTTTGTTTCAAGGTCAAGCTACCTAATCTTCTCTTGTCTAAACTTGGACAATAAGTTTATTCACGGAGGCTCCACGTCTTTCCATGTAAATAGATTTCAGATGGTTGTTTTCCTATTTTTTTTCAGAGTTGCTCAGATATGCCTGATCCCCGATGATGGAAACAGCTTAGACTATATTCTTGGGGGGAATAACTGAGAGTATTCCCCTTCCCAATAAATTCGCACAGTCGGATCTGCATATACAGTAATAAATTCCCATATTGGCAGATGAAAACTTTGCTGAGCTTACCAAATACCTTTTTGATGTTTAAGTAGTCCATAGTGTAAATACCAACCATCTGTGGAAAGCCAAACAATCAACTGTGATTAGTACAGTCAATGCATAGCCAGTTTTCTCATTTGTCGTGTGTACTTAAATGTTAGCCAGTTGTCAAAAGTTGATATGCAGGCACTCTTTGAGAGGAGCCTCTGTTGCTGAACTCAGATAACGGCATTTTAATTTTAATTTTAATGTGCCACTCCCCTTTCCACAAGAGAACATGGTGCCTCCTCATAGGAAAAGAGGTCCAGCATTCAGTCCATTGCCAGGTAGCTTGTTCTCTCATGGCAGAGTCAGACAATTATATAAAATGACTAAATAATACAAGGCAAGTCGACTCAAGTATGGAGGATGACTAAATAATATAAAGTATAATAAGTGACTAAAAAAACCTGTCAATAAATTGCTTCAGGGTGTTCAGAGATGGACAAGATAAAATCACAAGCTGTAAAAGATCATATAAAAAGAAACAACATGTATGCTAACAACACACTTCTTAACATGAACAAGAGACATTTGAAGACAAAGCAATAATATTTTTGAAAGGGCTGAAAGAAAAACTGTAACCCAGAATGCCATACCCAGCTAAGTTATTATTAAAAAGTGAGGGCTCGCCGAAACTGGTTTGGCTCAGTGGATAGAGCGTCGACCTGCGGACTGAAAGGTCCCAGGTTCGATTCCGGTCAAGGGCATGTACATTGGTTGCGGGCACATCCCTGGTGGGGGGTGTGCAGGAGGCAGCTGGTCGATGTGTCTCTCTCATCAATGTTTCTAGCTCTCTATCTCTCTCCCTTCCTCTCTGTGAAAAACCAATAAAAATATATTTTAAAAAATAAAAAATAAAAAGTGAGCGGTCAATAAAAACATTTTTAGAAACAGAAGTGGGGCCCTAGCCAGTTTAGCTCAGTGGATAGAGCGTCAGCCTGTGGTCCAAAGGGTACTGGGTTCGATTCTGGTCAAGGGCACATATCTCGGTTGCAGGCTCCTCCTTGGTCCAGGCCCAGGTCCTGGTCAGGGTGCATGCATGAGGCAAACAATTGATGTGTTTCTCTCACATTGATGTTTCTCTCTGTCTTTCCCTCTCTCTTCCACTCTCTACAAATCAATGGGAAAATATCCTTGGGTGGTGAGGAGAAAGGAAGGAAGGGAGGGAGGGAGGGAGGGAGAGAGGGAGGGAGGGAAATGGAAATTTATCACCTCCCTTTGGTAATTATTATAGAAAGTTATAGGAGAAACAGTAGGAATAAGTCTGTTAAACCCAGAAGGACAGAGTAGCCTGCAAGAAGAAATGGTGCGTACAGAAGCTGATCATCACCATGTGGGAACATTGAAACAATTATTGCATATATAAAATAGTAATGGTGTTGACTCAGTAAGGTGTTTAAAAACATGATGGGAACACAATAAAAACTGAGAGAATATTGCCATGGCTTCTGTGGCTTGAGGGTTGGTTGTGGGTTGCCCATGCACCAAAAGTCAAAGGTTTGATTCCTGGTCATGCCCAAGTTGTGGGTTTGGTACCTAGTCAGGGTTCATGTGGGAGGCAATGGATCAATATTTCTCTCTCATCTCTCTCTCTCTCTCTCTCTCTCTCTCTCTCTCTCTCTCTCAAATAAATAAAAACATATAAAAAGAAAAAACACAGAATATGATATAGAAAGTAAATATGAATAATTAATGGTAAAAACTCTCAGCAAACTAAGAATAGAAGGCATCTTTCTCAACTAAATAAAATGTATCTATCTACAAAAAAGTCACAGCTAACATAGTACTCAAAGGAAAAGACTGAATATTTCCCCCCTAAGATTGGGAACAAGATAAGGGTGTCAGCTCTTAACAGTTCTATTCAACATTGTACTGCAGTCTAACATATTCTTTATTTGATACATTGCTTTAAGAAGACATGGAAAACCTTTATGAACATACAACCATTAAACAAATGGAACAACTTGTTTTAAATCTTTCTTTAATAAAACGCAACAGGCCCATGATGCTTTTAAACATTTAAGGCTCATGACTATTATCTTTCAAGGAACACATCACTTCTATTTTATAGGAACAGTTTAATAAAATTTTTAGAGAAAGAAGGAAAACTTCCCAACTATGAAGGTGGTAAAATTTAATAAGGATAGTAAGAGAAAGAAAAAGTATAGGCCAGCCTCACTTACAAACTTTATGTGTGTAATGCAAAATCCTAAGTAAAACATGAGTAGATAAAATGTGGCATGTGTATAAAAACACAATATTTGTTAAGGAGGATTTCTCTTATGGATTCAAGGATGGCCTAATAGTAGAAAACTTATTGATAGAATCTAACACATTTACAAATTAAAGGAAGAAAGTGATATGATCATCTTAAAAGACTCAGAAAAATGTTTTGGTAAAATTCAAAACATTTCTAATACAACTTATCTAAGTAGAAATGATAAAAAGAATTCTGTTAACATGATAAAAAGTATCCTATAATTCTAACTGGTTTGGCTCAGTGGATAGAGCTTTGGCCTGTGAACTGAAGGGTCCCAGGTTCAATTCCAGTTAAGAGCATGTACCTTGGTTGTGGGCACATCCCCAGTAGGGGGTGTGCAGGAGGCAGCTGATCAATGTTTCTCTCTCATTGATGTTTCTAACTCTCTATCCTTCTCCCTTTCTCTTTGTAAAAATAATGTATATATTAAAAATTATATATATATTAAAATAATATATATTAAAATAATATATATAAAGAGTATCCTATTTGTTTGGGGTTCTGTGCGCTTCCTGGACTAGTAAGTCTAATTCTTTCACTAGGTGGGGGAAGTTTTCTATCACTATTTTTTCTCGTATGTTTTCAGTATCTTGCTCTCTCTCTTCTTCTGGCACCCCCATCATTCTGATGTTGGTTCGCTTGAAGTTGTCCCAGAGGTTTCTTACATTATCTTCAACTTTTTGGATTCTCTTGTCTTCTTGCTTCTGCAGAGGAGTGTCTTCTGGCTCTTTATGTTCCAAATCTTTGACTTGATTCTTGCGATCTTCCATTCTGTTTTTAGGACTCTGTATAATATTTTTTTATTTTAGACAATGTATTCTTTATTTCTAGTTGATCCATTTTTATTTCTAGTTGGTCCCTTTTCATATCCTCATAGGTCTCGTTTATTTATTTCCTTTTCTAGGAAATTCTTGAAAAACCTTATAACTGTGGTTATGAACTCTATATCCAGTCACTTTTTGTCCTCCATTTCTTTTGTTTGTGATCTGTGTCCTTGTGTCGGCATTTTCGCTGTTCCCCTGAGTTGGTAGGGTAGCTTTGTGTGCTAAGGTGTCCTATATGGTTCAGTGGGTCAACCTCCCAGTTACTTGAGATGGGCACTCTTGGTGCACCCCTTTTGTGGACTGTGTGTACAGCCTTATTGTAGTTAAGTCTTGATTGTTGTTGGTATCACTGGGAGGAACTGACCTCCAGGCCAGTTGGCTGTGAGGATCAGCTGTGTCCATGCTGGGAGACAGCCTTATTCGACTAGACTTGGAAAATTGCAAAGGCCTCTGCTCAGCTTGGATGGAGCAGAGTTTCAAGATGAAGCCTACAGCCTTGGCTTACCGTCAGCCCCGCCCTATGAGGTTCCTGAGTCTGTGTTCCTCAGTTCCTTCTGAGAGAAAGGTGCCCTCAAGTTTCACCCACTACCAAACAATCTAGGCTCTCCCCCAATGAGCCTGGAACTGAGGTTCAGTGCAGTTGGAAGTGGGGTCCAGAGCAGTCTGGAGCTTTTGTCTCCTTCCTGCTAGGGCAATCCAGCGGCACAGTCAACAGTCCGTCCTCTGCATGAAATGTGCGTGCCTACGGGACTGCCTTTCGCCGCTCCCCTGAGTTTCCCCCTTACAGCCCAGACTCCCTCTGTATGAGCCTGGGTCCCCAGGGTCTCGCCCAGGACTGGGGTTCAGTGCAGTCAGAACTGGGGTTCAGCACATTCTGGAGCTTTTGTCTCCTTCCCGCTAGGGAACGCCAGCCAGGCACTCAGCCGCTCCTCCTCTCTGGCTCCGTCCTCTCCCTGCGCGCGCACCGTGTCTCCGTACCTTAGGCTTTTACAGCTCCTCTGATTTTCCTTCTGGTTTTCTCTTTCCTTCTAGTTGTAGAATTTCCAGTCAGTCAACTTTTCTGTAGTTCTGGATAATGTCCATTTTGTATTTTAGTTGTATTTTTTTGAAATTGTTGTGTGAGGCTGCAATTAGGCATTTACCTATGCTGCCATCTTGGTTTCTCTCGAACCTACCATATTTTCAAAGATTAATATATTTGATAGCCCAAGTTATTAGAGAACATGTGGGAAATTGTGGCTCTTATTCACTAATGGGACTATAAATGGAAATAACCTTTTTGAAGTTTTCAGACATTTGAAAATACTTAAAATGGCAGCAATACCAGTACCTGTTCTTCCCTTCCTTAGAAATAGAAACCCTTATTTTTAGTTGAGAATATGGCCATTTATAATAAAGAGCACTTCTCATCCTCCCTTTCAGGTAGGATTGGGCATGTGATTAAGTTCTAGCGAAGCTCTGGTACAAAAATTTCTGCTCTAAACAACTATATGAGGCATGTTCAAGGATTCATTGCATCACAATTTTTAATAGAAAATAGTGTAAGTAATCTGTCACTCAACAAGGAAATGAGTACATAAAATTGTGGTTTCATCATGTAATAGAATACCATCAGACACTAAAATTAATGAACTGTATCTATATCATCAGCATGGATCTCAACCATAATATATGAAACAAAAGTAGGTTTCAGGATGATACATGCTGTACATTATTTTTTTTATAAATATATTTTATTGATTTTTCACAGAGAGGAAGAGAGAGAGATAGAGAGTTAGAAAAATTGATGAGAGAGAATCATCAATCAGCTGCCTCTTGCACACCCCCTACTGGGAATGTGCCCGCAACCAAGGTACATGCCCTTGACCCGAATCGAACCTGGGACCCTTCAGTCCACAGGCTGACGCTCTATCCACTGAGCCAAACCGGTTTCGGCCATGCTGTACATTATTAATGTGAAATTTAAAAATATAAAACAATTGTGTACAAAATCAGGCATGAGAATAATACATACTATCTTTAGAATAGTGGTTATGTCTGTGGAGGTAAAGAGAGTGCAGGTAAGGTAAAGTTTTAGTTGTATCTATAAGATTCTTCCCTTTCCACCCACCCACCCCCCTTTTTTAAGGTGATATAAATTAAATATAGCAAAATGTTAAAATCTTTGGGTATTATTTAATTTTCTGATATTTTCTGTTTGAAATAATCCAAATGAAAAGATTTCAAAATATTATAGAAGTCCCATAATTCTTAAATTATTAAGCTCTTGAAATGTATTTCATAGAAAGATTTAAAAATGAGTGCTAACAACTAATTTAGCATATAGCATGAGAAAGCAGGACAGGTGAGATACAATTGGTAAGACAAAATATGAAAGAATGGTCACATTGAAATAGAGAATTCAGAAGGAGCTGTGGGTTTTAGAGGAGAAGGTGATACATTCGGCTTAGGGTTATGAAAATTCATACTTTAATTCTTTTGGGTTATCCTAAGGGAGATATCAAGAAAGCAACTGGGCCAAAACCGGTTTGGCTCAGTGGATAGAGCGTCAGCCTGCGGACTGAAAGGTCCCAGATTTGATTCCAGTCAAGGGCACATACCTTGGTTTTGGGCACATCCCCAGTAGGGGGTATGCAGGAGGCAGCTGATCGATGTTTCTCTCTTATTGTTTTTTAAAAATGTTTATGTTGATTTTAGAGAGAGAGAGGAAGGGATAAGGATAGAGAGATGGAAACATCCATTGGCTGCCCCCTGCACACCCGCTACTGGGTATTGAGCCCATAACCTGGACATGTACTCTGACCGGAATCGAACCAGTGACCTCCTGGTTCATGGGTCAATGCTCAACCACTGAGCTGCACCAGCCGGGCATCCAATTGAATGAATTTTCTTTTGAATTTTATTTTTAAGAAACCCGTCCCTGTGTCTATAGAAAGACATTATTTCTCTCAATTAAAATCAATTAAGAAACAATTTCTGGATCACAGCAATAACAATTAATTGAGTTACTACTAATTAGGATAGAAATTTAAGCAACTCAAAAATGAAAGCTGGGTAACTACATAATTTTTTACAAAAACTATTTTAAGTGTGTTTACAATTTAAACATTGTTAGCGCAGCTGGAGTGGCTCAGTGGTTGAGCGTCAACCTATGAAGCAGGAGGTCACAGTTCGATTCCCAGTCAGGGCACATGAGATCATCCTCATAAACTGGTGGCATTTTCTAAGGGAACTTTGGGTTCTCATGGCCAACCCTTCCCTCCTCATGACAACGAAGCGCCATTTTGCCTTTCTGTAAAATCAACAATGCTCATTTCGTTTGCAAACATTCTTGCCTGACATTGAATAGGCTTGGTTGACACACATAAGCCACTCTGATGCTGCTCCATAATCCAAGTCTTAAGCCTCTGCTCCAAGTTTTCCCATTTTGCTGGTTTTCCTCGTAAGGCCTTCTTCCTTTTGGTCATCTTCAGTTGTTCTTCCTGTTTTCTCCACTGTCTTACCCTACACTCAGTGGGAGGAGGTCCAAATTCTCTCAGCAGCTCTATTTCCATGCTCTTTTGCATAGCTGATTACATTCAGTTTGAATTTTCTAGTGAAATGGAAGATCGGAGATCATAGGAGCGGGCAAACAAAGATAAAGTGAAACTGAAGCAAAAACAAAGCAGAGATAAGTATCAAATTTGCAAATAGGGTGAGGCATCATTATAGAGTAAGACTCAAGCCGAAACCGGTTTGGCTCAGTGGTAGAGCGTTGGTCTGCAGACTGAAAGGTCCTGGGTTCGATTCCGGTCAAGGGCATGTACCTTAGTTGTGGGCACATTCCCTGGTAGGGGGTGTGCAAGAGGCAGCTGGTCGATGTTTCTCTCTCATCGACTTTTCTAGCTCTCTATCTCTCTCTCTTCCTATCTGTAAAATACCAATAAAATATATTAAAAAAAAAAAAGACTCAAGTTTTAGGATGAAATGCAGGGGGCAGCCAATCAACGATTCTCTCTCTTCCTTAATGTTTTTCTCTCCCTCTCCTTTCCTCTCTGAAATCAGTAATGATAATAATCATAATCATAAAAATATAGTTAAAGTTTCTACATTGTTATGTCTTTTTAGTGTTTTAAAACTAGAATAGTATCTTACTTTTATTTTATTTTTATTATATTAAAATTTGAAAGGTCCAGGCTACTTTTTTCATAGTATTCTGTGTTTGTCTGATTGTTTCCTAATAATGTCACTTTACCTGCTCTATACCTTCTCCCCCCTTTTTTAACATATATTTATTGATTTTTTACAGAGAGGAAGAGAGAGGGATAGAGAGTTAGAAACATTGATGAGAGAGAAACATCGATCAGCTTCCTCCTGTACAGCCCCCACTGGGGATATGCCCACAAACCAAGGTGCACGCCCTTGACTGGAATCGAACCTGGGACCCTACAGTCTGCAGGCCGAAGCTCTATCCACTGACCTAAACCAGTTTCGGCTACCCTCCCGTTTTTCCCCCCTATAAACTCTATGTAAGTCTAGAGCAGTGGTAATCAAATTTTTTCATCTCATGGCACACATAAACTAATTACTAAAATTCTGTGGCACACCAAAAAAATATTTTTTGCTGATCCAACAACAAAAAAAATGGGTGTAATTTGATTCATTCACACCAGATGGCTATTGTGTTGGCTATTGTCATTTTTTATTTGACAACCTAAGAAAAAAGAGGTCAGTACCCTAACTAAATAGTCATGTATAGCATGTTTTAAATATTCTTGCAGCACGCCAGTGTGCCATGGCATGCCAGTTGAAAATCACTGGTCTAGAGGCTTGATTAGACTCATGTGAAATACTGGTATGTAATGTCAGTTTGTCTCATTACTAGTGATGTTACATAAAGTCACTTGGTTAAAGTGGTGACTGCCAGTTCCATATTTTTTCTCCTTTGTAGTTAGAATCTATGCAGTGATACTTTAGTACTGTGCCAATATCCCTTCACCCAATGAGTAAACATACATTAACTGTCTTATTTGGCATGCCCTGATGTGGCCTGAATTCATATTCATAGGCTCAGAATCAGAAAACACCTTCATCTAGTTCAGTGGTTCTCAACTAGGGGTGATTTTGCTCCTCGGAGGACATTTTTGGTTGTCACAACTGGGGTGTTATGTGTGTGTGTGTTACCTGCATGTAGCAGGTAGAAGCCAAGATGCTGCCATGTATCCTGTTAAGCACAGGAAAATCCCCTACAGCAAAGCATTATCCAGGCCAGAGTAGAAATAGTTCCACTGTTGAGAAACTTTGATCTAGATGTATAATTAACCTTCTCTCTCACACATAGTTCATTGGCCTTTTTGGAGAAACTAGTAAAATTTTGTAGCCTATCTTCAGCAATAGTAGAAACCAAGCAGATGTTAGGAGTCCATCAGATTTTTTTCTCATGTTTCAAACCAGGCAGACTTTTACCATCCACCTGTTCTGTCTTTCCATTTCTTTATAGGTATATTCTCAAGAATGATTTAAGCAGTGTTTCCCCAAAGTGTGGTACGTGTATCCCCAGGGGTACGGGAAGAGTTTGGTGGGGATATGCACTGCATGTGTTTAGCTGCGCCTAATTCTACGTTCTCATGAGTCAAGCCAATTTCATCCTTCTCATTGATCCAAATAAATGTTATTTATAATATAACTTTTATTTATATTTTATTATGAATAATTTTATTTTTCGTTTATTATTATTTTGTGTATGTACCAAAAAGAAAAGAAAAAATAAATATATTTTGATTGTTATTAAAATACATACTTTTTAAAAAAATATTTTTTATTGATTTTTTACAGAGAGGAAGAGAGAGGGATAGAGAGCTAGAAACATTGATGAGATAGAATCATCAATCAGCTGCCTCTTGCACACTCCCTACCGGGGATGTGCCCGCAACCAATGTACATGCCCTTGACCGAAATCAAACCTGGGACCTTTCAGTCCGCAGGCTGACGCTCTATCCACTGAGCCAAACCGGTTTCGGCCATACTTTTTTTTTGACCAGGGGTACTCGGCTTTTTGAAAATTATAGGAGGGGTAGACATTTGTCAAAAATTATAGAAGGGGTACATATATGACAAAAAAGAAAAGAAAAAAACTCCCTAGAATTAACACACAGAAGCATTTTTATTTTCTGTTTTTGGGTTCCCTAGAAGGTTTTGGAATGGCATCTTAAAAGCTCTATAGTCGAAACCGGTTTGGCTCAGTGGATAGAGCGTCGGCCTGCGAACTCAAGGTTCCTGGGTTCGATTCCAGTCAAGGGCATGTGCCTTGGTTGCGGGCACATCCCTGGTGGAGGGTGTGCAGGAGGCGGCTGATCAATGTTTCTGACTCTCTATATTTCTCCCTTCCTCTCTGTAAAAAATCAATTAAAAATATATATTTTAAAAAAGCTCTATAGCCAGCGTAGAAAAAATGGAAAAAGAGAAATATCAAGTTAAGAATTCACTGTTACAAAAATGGCCCAGAGAGAGTAACCAGAGTTCAGGAAGGGGCAGGGGAGTGCAGAGGGCATTTCCACTCTAACACCTGTAAGTTATTAATGGTCTTTGAAGTGATTGTTGATGGAAGCACTTGTACATTTGAGCTGCTTCATATGTACACTTAGTGTATTCAGAGGACTGCCTAGCTTCTGGAGCACTGAAATGTCTTCAAACTGCATCAGAGATCAAACGGCAAAATCTATGACTTGGGAATATCATGTAGCCATGTGACATGTGGAAGGATCCAGTGTATGAGAACTGACACCTCAATAACTACACTGTATATTTTTAACTCTGAGAGAATTAGCATCGCTTTCATAACTTTTAAAGTAGCGATCTCAGAAAAATCATGTCCCACAGTTTTAAAATAAGGTAAAAAGAGATAAATTATTTATACACTTATTTTGGGTTCCCATTATTAAAGATTAGAATGTAATTATCCTCTTTTCATTCCAATTGTCATTAGACAGCTTGTACAACATTTGCTTGTTTTAGGTTTTGAATTCTTAGGACAAGGACATTGTCTTTCCCTGTTGAGAACTAAGTCAACAATTTTGTTTGCACTTAACAAACCCAGAATTAGCTGAAATCTAACTTTTCTCTCCTGTACTGTGGAGCTGGTACATGAATGCATTCAGCAGCTATAGTTATAGTTTTTGGAGAAAGCAGCAAAATACCCAGGTCTGTACCTTTATTTTTAATTTTTCCTTGTCAATATTTCTTAAAGTTATTTTTCATGCTTTTTCACAAATGTATCTTTCTAGCTAGGATAATAGCAACTTGTTGGCATGACATGATATTAAGAGTCAATCCTAAAAAATTCATTGGAAAATTATAGAATAATTATTTATTTCCAAAGTATATTTCTTGACTTCTTATTAGTAGGCAAGTGTTTCAGGTGAGTAGTTTGATTGAAAAATTAGGAGTTAGAACTTAATAACTTAATTGTGTTGATCATGATTTACATTTTCCCTGTATTTGCTCAATTTCTATAAAATAAGAAAAATTGAAGAAAAAGATGTGACATAGTGTATATCACCATTCTTTTATCTTATTCTCTAAAATGGTAAGAGGTGATAAGAAAGGAGGATGGTGAAAATCATTATTCTAATATCTGGGACCTTATTGTAACTTTTCTTTATCCTTGAAATTTTCATTATTATTTATGAAAGAGATAATAACTTAGAGCAATACCAAAAGCTAACAAGGACAGTACAAGAAAAGGAATTTATAGGCCCCTTTCTTTTATAAATCCTAAGTAAAATCTAAGTAAACTGAATCTAATAATGAATAAAAATTACAAATAAAGCATGACCAAATTGGATTTATCCCAGAAATGCAAGTTGGTTCAACATTTAAAATTCAAATTTATTACAATTAATATATATAATTTACTCTATTAAGAAAATAAAGGGCCGAAACCGGTTTGGCTCAGTGGATAGAGCATTGGCCTGCGGACCGAAAGGTCCCAGGTTTGATTCCGGTTAAGGGCTTTTACCTTGGTTGTGGGCACATCCCCAGTAGGGGGTGTGCAAGAGGCAGCTGATAGATGTCTGTCTCTCATCGATGTTTCTAACTCTATCCCTCTCTCCTTCCTCTCTGTAAAATATCAATAAAATATATTACATAAAAGAAAATAAAGGATAAAAACATGATAATATAAGTAAATGCAGAAAAATAAAAACATATTATTCTAAACAGGCTAGGAATATAAAGGAACTCCCATAACCTGATAAAGCCCATTTCCAAAACCAAACCAAACCAAATGAAATAAAAAACCACAGCAAATAGACTTAATTTTGAAATATTAATAACATTTCTTTTATAATAGGAACAATATAAAGATGCCCCAAATCATCATTTCTATTCAAATTATTGCGTGTTATGCCTAAGTAATGCTAGAAGAAAAAAAGATATAACATTTGCAAAGAAAAAGGAAATCCAACATTTTTACAAATGATGATTGTCAATGTAGAAAAGCTAATACTAACCATATATGAGTTATTAGGATAAATAAGAATGTTGAGCAAAAACACTATTCAAAACTCAATTACATTTAAACAGCAGAAAAACTATGTTAGAAATATAATTTAAAAATACATTTTATTGATTTTCTTACAGAGAGAAAGGGAGAGGGATAGAGAGTTTGAAACATTGATGAGAGAGAAACATCAATCACCTGCCTCCTGCACACCCCCTCCTGGGGATGTGCCCACAACCAAGGTACATACCCTTGACTGGAATCAAACTCGGGACCCTTGAGTCTGCAGGTCAATGCTCTACCCACTGAGCAAAACCAGTCAGGGCTAGAAATATAATTTTAAAAAAATTTCTTTATAGCACTCCGAGTTATGAAGTACTTTATTTATTTATTTATTTATTTATTTAAAAAGATTTTATTGATATTTCACAGAGAGGAAGGGAGAGGAATAGAGAGCTAGAAATGTCGATGAGAGAGAAACATCGACCAGCTGCCTCCTGCACACCCCACACTGGGGATGTGCCACAACCAAGGTATATGCCCTTGACTGAAATTGAACCTGGGACCCTTCAGTTCACAGGCTTAAGCTCTATCCGCTGAGCCAAACCAGTTTTGGCTATGAAGTACTTTAGAAAAATGTAATAAAAATAATTTATACAAAAGATCCAAAAAGATATTTTTTGTGTGTATTGACAAAAATCAGTATTGTAAGAATGCTAATTCTGCCCAAAGAATCATTGAAATTCCATTGTCCCCAACAATGGAATTTATTTGAATTTAACAAGTAAATCTATAATTGATATGAAGGATCAAAGGTCCAAGAATATCCAAGACACTCCTAAAGAAATTAAACTTGCTATAAGATCTTAAAATTTTTTTCTACATGTATAGTAATTCAGACAGTGTTGAATTGACATGAATTGGATGGAATGCAGAATCAGATCCCCACATATATATGGACAATAAGGGCACTGGCAGATCAGTTGGTGGGAAAGATGGTTATTAAAAAAACTAGAGACCCGGTGCACAAATTCATGCACCTGTGGGGTCTTTAGTCCTGGCCTGCAGGACTGGGCCAAAACCGGCTCTCTGACATCCCATGAGGGATCCTGGATTGCAGGCCAGACTGAGGGACCCCACCAGTGCACAATCAGGACTGGGGAGGGACTGCCAGAGGTTGGCCAGCCAGGGAGAGACCATGGGAGGGCTCCAAGGTGTGTTTGGCTCATCTAGCTCAGTCCCAATCAGCCAGATCCCAGCAGCAAGCTAACCTCCCCGTCAGAGTGTCTGCACCCTGGTGGTCAGTGCACATCATAGCCAGTGGCTGAGCAGTCTTAGCATACCATTAGCATATTATGCTTTGATTGGTTGAACTATCAATGACCAGACAATTAGCATATTAGACTTTTTACTATATAGGATGGTCCTAATATAATTCAATTGGAAACAAGAGTTGGATCCCTACCTAAAAACATATACAAAGACAAATTCCCATTAAGTTAAAGAGTTTAATATGAAAGGCAATGCTATAAAACTTGTATTTTTATTATTTATTTATTTATTTATTTTTTATTGATATTTTACAGAGAGGAAGGGAGAGAGATAAAGAGATAGAAACGTCGATGAGAGAGAAACACTGACCAGCCGCCTCCTGCACACTCCCTATGGGGGATGTGCCCGCAACCAATGTACATGCCCTTGACGGAATCGAACCCGGGACCCTTCAGTCCGCAGACCGACGCTCTACCACTGAGCCAAACCGGCTTCGGCGCTATAAAACTTTTAAATGACAGTAACTTTATGCCCACAGGATAAGGAAGGATTCTGTTAATAAAACACAAAGAATTCAAATCAAAAATGAAAGGTTAATACATTGGATTACATTCAAAATGAAAATGTTTTGTTTAAAAATGAGATGAAAATATAAACTAAAGACTGGGAGAATATAATTGTAATATGTAAATGAAAAATATTAATATTCAGTATGTATAAAAAACCTTATATATTGATAAGAAAAAGAAAACCCAATATAAAAAAGAGCAAAAGATATGAACAGGCATTTCATAGAAGTGAAACACAACTCATAAGTATATTTGAAGTGAGGAAAATGCAAATTAAACCATAAAGATACAATTTATATGAACCAGAATGAAAATTTTTTAGGGTTGTATAGAACCAAAAGTTGATAAGAGGTTATGGAACAAAATAATCTCTCATACACAGCTGGTGGGAATTAAATTGCTACAATCACTTCGGAAAACATTTACCAGGGCTTTTGGTCAAAATAGCAGTATGGCCTGGTTGGCATGGCTCAGTGGTTGAGCGATTGACCTATGAACCAGGAGGTCATGGTTTGATTCCCAATCAGGGGCACATGCCCAGGTTGTGGGCTCGAGGCAGCTGATCAGTGATTCTCTTTCATCATTGATGTTTCTATTTCTCTCTCCTCTGAAATCAATAAAAAAATAAATATATTAAAAAGCAAAAACCAAAATAAATTAAAAATAAAAAACAAAAGGTGGCAGCATAAGTAAACATGATACTTGCCTCCTCCTACAACCATATCAAAATTACAACTAAACTATAGAACAACCATCACTCAGAATTAGCTGAATAGAAGTCTGACAACTAGAAAATTAAAGAAAAGGCTACATTGAGACTGGTAGGAGAGGCAGGGAGACACAGAACCAGCTGGTCTCACTCCCTCATATGGTGGATAAAAAATCAGAAGGGATATCTTGGCTGCAGAAGTACCCCCTGAAGAGTGAGGGGGTCACAGCCCCACACCAGGCCCCCAAACCTAGGGTTGCAGTGCCAGGAAGAGAAATCACCATCATTTGTAGCTATAAAAACCAGTGGAGATTAAGAAGACTGAGGGAGACAGAGAGCTACTGGCCCCAGGCAGTTGCTCTTAAAATGGCTCACACACAGACTCACTTGGACTCCCTCCCACGGAGCTCCAGCTTGAAAGGTGTCACAGGCATACACAGAGGAACTGAATTGTCTGGCATCAGGGGGAGAGCTGGCAGGGGCAGTTTTCTCCAAGACCAAAGTGTTCCTAAAGACCATTGTGCCTTTGATGAGCACTCCACACAGAGCCAGTAGAGAGGCATCTTCTCCGAGACTCCATCAACCCGGCTCACACTGTTTGGTCCATCCTGAAGCCCAGCCCCACCCAAGCTGCTCAGAGTGGCTTTTCCATATGAATGGCCTATCACAATGAATGCTTCAGATTTTCCTAAAACCTCTCAAATAGTCAGCATCTGGCCACAGCATGTCCCATACCTCTCATTAAGTGGCCCAAGGCCTGGCACTAGCAGCATCCAGAATCCAGGTTGGTCTCACCTTCAAGCCCAACAAAAGTAGCACCCATCTCCAGATCCCTTTGTAGCTCATTCTGGGCAGTCTCAGGCAGACTCTGAGTGATGGCTGACCTTGGCCTCTATCTTCTGGAAGTCCCCAGAGCCAGCATACCCAGTGGACAGCTTCTGACCACATGGAAGCACTACCATAAGTGACACACTCAAGGGGTGGACTCAGCAGGCACCAAATCCCTGCTGAAGTAAGTCTTGCTCTCTGGGGTGGGGCCCTGCACAGCTGATCATCCATGGTGGTCAGAGGTTGGTGGATGTTGGTTGGTGGTCAGTAGTCACAACCAATTATTGTAGCTGAGCAGCCTGGGAGTAAACCCCTCCTATTGACATGCCAACAGCAGTCAAGACTCAACTACAAGAGGAGGATGCACACAGTCCACACAAGAGGTGTACCCCTTAGTGCCAAGCTTGGGTGATTGGGGAGGCTATGCCATTGGACCCGATAGAACACCTACTACATTAGGCTATTCTACCAAGCCTGGGGACATGGCAGCTCTACTTAATACATAATAACAAACACAGGAAGGTTGCCAAAATGAGGGGGCAAAGAAACAGGTCCCTAATGAAAGAGTACAACAAAATGCAAGAAAAATAACTCAAAAAATGGAGGTAAGCAATCTATTAGATGCAGAGTTCAAAACACTGGTAATAAGGGAGATTGCAACAAGATGGCAGCATAGGTAAATGCCTAACTGCAGCCTCATTCAACAATTTCAAAAAATATAACTAAAATATAAGTGGACATTATCCAGAACTACAGAAAAGTTGACTGACTGGAAATTCTACAACTAGAAGGAAAGAGAAAACCAGAAGGAAAATCAGAGGAGCTGTAAAAGCCTAAGGTATGGAGAGACATGGTGCACACACAGGAAGAGGACGGAGCTGGAGAGGAGGGGCGACTGAGTGCCTGGCTGGCGTTCCCTAGCGGGAAGGAGATAAAAGCTCCGGACTGTGTTGAACCCCAAACTCCGACTGCACTGAACCTCAGTTCTGGGCGAGATCCTGGGGTCCCAGGCTCATACAGAGGGAATCTGGGCTGAAAGGTGGAAGCTCAGGGGAGTGGTGAAAGGCAGAGTCCCGGAGTTGTGCACATTGCACGCAGAGGCCAGACTGTTCACTGATTGAGCTGCAGTATTGCCCTAGCAGGAAGGAGACAAAAGGTCAGGACTGTGCTGAGCCCCAGTTCTGACTGCATTGAACCCCAGTCCTGGGCAAGACCCTCGGGCCCCAGCCTCATACAGAGGGATTCTGGCTATAAGGCAGAAGCTCAGGGGAGCTGCAAAAGGCAGAGTCCCCAAGTCGCACACATTTCATGCTGAGGATAAACAGAGATTGGGCCGTGGGATTGCCCTAGAAGGAAGGAAACATAAGCTCCAAACTGCTCTTAACCCCACTTCCAACTGCACTGAACCCCAGTTGTGGGCTCATTGGGGGAGAGACTAGACTGTCTAGTAGTGGGAGAAACTCTAGGGCACCTTTCTCTCAGAGGTGCTTACAGCAAATACCAAAGGAGACTGAGGTACACTGAGACTCAGAAACCTCAGAGGGCAGGGCTAACCAGAAGCCAAGGCGGTAGGTTCCACCCTGAAACTCCGCCCCATCCAAGCTGAGCACAGAGGCTTTTGCAATTTTCCAAGTATAATCAAATAAGGCTGTCTCCTGGCATAGACACAACTGATCATCCCAACCTACCAACTCAGGGAAGCAGCGAAAATGCCAAGACCAGGAAAGAGATCACAAACGAAAAAAATGGAGGACAAAAGCGACTGGATATAGAGTTCAAAACCACGCTTATAAGGTTGTTCAAGAATCTCCTAGAAAAGGCCAATAAAATAAATGAGACCTATGAGGATATGAAAAGGGATCGACTAGAAATAAAGAATACATTGTCTGAAATAAAAAAAATATATATTATACAGAGTCCTAAAAACAGAATGGAAGCTTGCAAGAATCAAGTCCAAGATTTGGAACACAAAGAGCCAGAGGACACTCCTCCACAGAAGCAAAAAGATAAGAGAATCCAGAAAGTTGAAGATAGTGTAAGAAATCTCTGGGACAACTTCAAGCAAACCAACATCAGAATTATGGGCATCCCAGAAGATGACAGAGAGCAAGATACCGAAAGAATACTGGAAGAAATAGTGACAGAAAACTTCCCCCACCTGGGGAAAGAAATAGACTTACATGTCCAAGAAGCACAGATAACCCCAAACAAAAGGAATCCAAAGAGGACCACACCAAGACACATCATAATTAAAATTCCAAGAGCTAAAGACAAAGAGAGAATATTAAAAGCAGCAAGACAAAAGCAGGTAGTTACCTATAAAGGAGCACCCATACGAATGTCAGCTGATTTCTCAACAGAAACCATGCAGGCCAGATGGGAATGGCAAGAAATATTCAAGGTGATAAATAGCAAGAACCTACAGCCAAAAATACTCTACCCAGCAAAGCTATCACTCAGAATCAAAGGCCAGATAAAGAGCTTCACAAATAAATTAAAGCTAAAGGAGTTCATCACCACCAAGCCAGAATTATATGAATTTCTAAAAGGGGTTCTTTAGGAAGAGGAAGAAAATAAAGATAAAGATGATGAACAATAAATACGTAACTATCAACAAGTGAATCTAAAAACCAAGGGAAGTAAAAATCATGAACAATATTAGCTGGTAAATATAATAGAATCAGAGGTATGGAAGGGGAGCGGACTGATGATTCTTGGGGAAATGGGGAGTAGGGAGGAAGAGGAACACATTTGTAATAATATGAACAATAAAGATTTATTAAAAAATAATAAAAAAATTAAAATGGTGAAAAAAAAGCCAAAAAAAATGTGGGTTCAATTCCCGCTCAGGGCATGTACCCAAGTTATGGGCTCAGTACTTGTTAGGGTGCATACAGGAGGCAACCAATCAATGTTCCTCTCTCTCTCTCTCTCAAAAAATAGCTAACTAAATAAAAAATAAAATAATTTACAGGGAATCAATAGTAGAGTAGTTGAAGCCTATAATCAAATCAGTGATTTGGAATATAAGGAAGCTAAAGCACACAATCAGAACAGCAAAAAGAAAAGAAAAATTAAATGACACAAGTGTAAGGAACCTCTGGGACAACTCAAGCATACAACATTCACATCATGTGGGTACTGGAAGAGAAGACAGAGTAAGAAATTAAAAACCTATTTGAAAAATAATGACAGAAAACTTCCCTTACCTGGTGTAGGAAATAGACATACAAGTCCAGGAAGAGCAGACAGTCCCAAACAAGTTGAACCCAAAGAGGACTACACCAAGACATATCATAATTAAAATGCAAAAGGTTCAAGACAAAGAGATAATGCTAAAAGCACCAAACCAGTATTATATGAAATGTTAAAAGGGTCTTCTAGAAGAAGAAGGATATTAAAAATTTGAACAATAAAATGGCAGTAAATACCTATCTACCAACAATTGAATCTAAAAAACAAAATAAATGAACAAATAGAACATAGACTCAGATACAGAAAATGTTTTGACAGTTGCCTAGTGGGAGGGGTGTTGGGGAGAAAATAGGTGAAAAAGGTGTAAGGATTAGGAAGTACAGTGTAGTCATGGGAATATAAATACAGCATAAGGCATATGGTCAATACTATTCTAATAACCTTGTATGGTACTAGATGGGTGTGAGATTTATCAGGACAATTCTAGTCTACAGTAAAGTCAAATATTGGCGTATACCAGCATTGCCACTCCTAGGAGTGTATCCTCGAGAAAGTTCATGCATATTGAAAGACAAATGCAAGAATATTAACAGCAACATTATGTAATGACAGAAATATAGAAGCAACACAGATCGTTAACCAATACTAAGTTGGATAAACCAATCATACACTGATCTATATTATAGCAATGAAAATTCTTAAACTTTACCTTTTGGATGAATCTCAAAAACATAGTATTAAGTGTAAAAAAAGTGAATATCATATCATTCGGTCTTAGTCAGTTCAGGCTGCTGTAACAAAATACGCTAGACTGGGGTGGCTTACAAATAGCAGAAATTTGTTGCTCACAGTCCTGGAGGCTGGAACTTCAAGGTCAGGGTGCCTGCATGGTCGACTGAGAGCCCCCTCCTGGGTTGCAGACTTTGCTTTGTGTCCTCACAGGACAGAAGGGGCTTCAGAGCTCTCCGGGGCTTCTTATAAGAGCACTTATTCTGATTTCTGGGAGCTCCACTCTCGTGGACCTAATCACCCCCCAAAGTCCTCACCTGCTAATACCATCACCTTTGGTATAAGGTTTCAACTTACGAATTTTGGGGGAACACAACTTTCAGACCATAGCACATTCTATTTGTTTAAAATGTAAATGAGGTACCTTTAAATTATACCTTGTTAAACTCTACATATATATATATGTGACAAAAACAGGAAGAAAAGGATGGAATGATTATCACAAAATTCAGGACAGTGATTACCTGGGGAGAAATGAGGGCCTGTGATTGGGCACAGCGTGGGTAAGGGGGCTTCTAAAATTTTCAGGGTTCTGTTTTATACGCCTCAGCCTAGTTACACAGGTGTTCGTTCATGTTACTGCTTTTCAAACTGTGTTCATAATATACATTTTTCTATTTGTGTGCTATTTTCATATTAAAGTGATAAAAAAGATGAAGGATTTGTTAAACAAAAAACCAAATATATGACTCTTGGTCCCTTTTCCTTTAATAAAGATACAAATGAGTCATGATCTTGGAGATTTTAATATATATATATTATTATATATTATTATATATATTAATCTATATATTATATAATCTATATATATAGATTTTAATATATATATATATTATTGATTTTTTACAGAGAGGAAGAGAGAGGGATAGAGAGTTAGAAACATCGATGAAGGAGAATCATCAATCAGCTGCCTCTTGCACACATCCCACTGGAGATGTGCCTGCAATCAAGGCACATGCCTTAACCGGAATCGAACCCGGGACCTTTCAGTCCGCAGGCTGATGCTTCATCCACCGAGCCAAACCGGTTTCTGCTTTTGGAGATTTTTAAGAGGGAGATTTCCCCCCCCCCAAAATAAAAACCTTTGTACTAGTATTTGGAAATAATTTCATACTTACAGAACAGTTGTAAGATTGGTTAAAAGCACCTGTTTATCGCCCTAGCCAATTTGGCTCAGCAGATAGAACATTGGCCTTTGGACTGAAGGGTCTCAGGTTCAATTCTATGAAAGCAATAAAATTTTAAAAATCACTTTAAAAAAAAACAACATCAACAACACCTGCTTATCTGTTATCCAAATTCACTTATCGTTAACATTTTATCTTACTTGCTTTTTTGTTAGAGACTTCCATGCCTTTCTACATATTTTTTTCTAAATTATTTGAGAATAAGCTATATATATCATGCCCCTTCTCTTTCCAGATACTTCATTGTATGTTTCCTCAGAAAAAGGACATTCTGGCCCTAGCCTGTTTGGCTCAGTGGATAAAGCATCAGCCTGTGGACTGAAGGGTCCCGGGTTCAATTCCTGTCAAGGGCACATGCCCAGTTGCAGACTTGACCCCAGTAGTGGGCATGCAGGAGGCAGCTGATCAATGATACTCTCTCATCATTGATATTTTTCTCTTTTTTCCTCTCCCTTCCTCTCTGAAATCAATAAAAATATGCTTAAAAAAAGAAAAAGGATTTTCTGTTATGTAATGACAGTACATTTATTAACTTCAAGAAAGTTTAACATCGAAACAACACTTTTAAATTATTTACCATCCACATTCTAATTTGTCAACTGAATAATGCCCTTTATAGCATTTGTGTTTTCCTCCACTAGAGGTTGCAGTATACGTATCTTATTTAGTTGTTCCTTTCATCTCTTTCATGTGCAACAGTTCCTGAGAACTTCCTTTGTTTTTCATAACAATGACAGTTTTGAAGAATTCTGGGGGGAAAAACAACATTTAAGAGAAAAAATTCTTGAGTTTGCTTGCTGTTTTTTCATGATCGTATTCAGTTTATGATCCCTAGTCACAATAAATGATGTCTTTTTCTCAGGGCATATCACATCTTCAGGTGCATAATACCTATCTGCCTTCCATTGGTTATACTGAATTGGATAATTCAGCCAAGGAGTTGCAATTTCTCCACTATAAGGGAGAGGCTTTTTAAAAAGGTTTCTTTGGAGAGAGAGTTGGGCTTTGAACTTCCCATGTCACAGGTCACTGATGTCTGAGTCCTTGTCAGGAAATCTAGAGATCAAGAGGAAGGCTGGCTTGCTGATTGGAGGTGAAGCAAAGGAGACTTCCTCGTGTATTGGAATCAGCCTGTTCTAGCAGAGTTTGTCAGGCGATCAGTGCTGAGCCTCACATGAGAGAGAACTTGTTTGAGGTCATTGCAGGACCTGACTCAAAGGTTCCATAATGGGTGAGAAGCCTCATAGAGTAGAAACTGGCAGAGTCCCATTGAGTTTCTCATGGTTAAGGGTGAATAAAATAGTAGGAATAGAGTAGAAACCACATATGAAATTCCAACAATGGTTTGGGGTAATTCCACAGATGAAATTCCAACAGTGATTTGGTGTAATTTCTAAGAAGCCATGAAGAGCCCCAAAAGAGAAAGAGTCAGCTTTAAGTATCTGCAAGCATAGGAAGCATGAAACCATTTTATGGCCTTCCCTGTAAATAAGACCATTTCTCTCTCTCCTCCTCTGGGTGGAGTGGGGTAGATGAGGAAGGAACCTTAGTGAAATTCCAACGAGGAAGGGAGAAGCTTGCAGAGGGGACAGAGGGCCTCACTCCCCTCTGCCCCGGGAAGGGGTTAGCCACTGCTGAGCCCATCTGTAGGATAGGACATGATTAACGTTAAATTAGCTCCGAAGCTCTCATTATTTTATGGGATCAGACATTTTTATTTAAAATGGAATTGAAACTATGTTTGTGGTTTAAATGAACTATATGACTTTTAATTACCTAAGGATAATTAAAAACTTTTATTATTAAAAACTTTAAAAATAGTTTTTAATAAAATTTTAATACAATTTTCTCAATTGTATTTTTTTTAATTGAAGAAGAGCGAAGAACATGTCTGAATAAATTTGATTTATTTACCTGTCCGAAAAATCTATTCATTTTTGAATAGGTAATACACTGCATGATTTAAAATAAAAATATGAATAGTGTATACTCTTTTCAACCTTCAAAACTGAAACTCTGAATCTGTTGAAAGGAGGAGGGGACCTTTATTTTCTGCCAAGGGTCGTTTGGATATTTATAACATCATTCGAGGGTCATACAAAATTATCAGTTTAAAAATTAACCTGTATCTGATCAAACATTTAATTAACTCACCCCTAATGCCTCAGCAAGGCCAGTTCAAATGATTTCGCAGACCTTATACGGCCTGTGGGCTGGATGTTTCCTACCCCTGAAACCATAACTCCCTATTCATTTCTTCCCTAGTTCCTGGCAACCATCATTCTACTTTCTGTTTCTATGAATTTAACCACCTATAGGAGGAATCATACTATATTTGTTCTTTTGTGATTGGCTTATTTCACTTAGCATCCTATATAATAAAGATATAATATGCTAATTAGACTGATGGCATATTAGTCATCAGTGGGTGAGGAGCGGGGTCAAGATGCAACCAGGGCTGCTGCAAGGGCTGTGCCCCTTGCACAAATTTTGGGCATTGGGCTTCTAAAAATAATAACAATAAGGTCATACATGTTGTAGCATGTATGTATTACTCTTTGTCCATTATTGATGGACATTTGGGTCTTCTGCCTTTTGTCTGCTGTGAATAATGCTACCACGAACAAGTATCTGTTCTAGTCTCTGTTTTCATGTCTTTGAGGACTATAGCTAGCAGTGGAATTGCTGTATCATATAGTAATTCTATATACACCTTTTTAAGGGAGGGATGGGGAGAGAGAGAGAGAGAGAGAGAGAGAGAGAGAGAGAGAGATGAAAAGAGAGACAGAGGGAAAAAGAGAGAGTAAGAGAGAGAGAGAGAGAGAGACATAGATGTGAGAGAGACATTTTCATTGGTTGTCTCTCATGTGTCCCGAACGGGCCTCAGGGTTGAACCCACAACACAGGTAGGTACAGTTCAGATCAGGAACTGAAGCTGTGACCCTTTGAACTGCAGGTTGGCACTCTGACCACTGAGAACACCAGCCAGGGCTGCAAGGTGAAAATATTTGTAATGGGAAATGCTGGAAGGCAAATTTAAGTACTCATCAATAGACAGGCTGGTTGAATAAATTGGAGTATGTCAAAAGCTATACACACACATATATATTCATATGTATATATACTTATTCCTTTGAAAGTAAAAGTAAAGAGTAAACAAATTTTTGAGAAATGGAAATGGTTACTTACAGAGGATGAGTAGAATGGGTACAGGAAATAGGGGTGGGAGCAAAAATTCTCTTAGTATCCTTTTTTATAGTTTGATTTCTGAGTCATGATTTGTATATTTAAAAAATAAAATGGCTGAGACCGAAAGAAGATGGCGGCCTAGGTAGTCTCCTAAGCTGTCGCCTAATCAATAATTTAGAAAAAAACAACAGCTTAAATCGAAAGGGATCACATCAGACCCACAGGAAAGCTGGCAGAATGGGATGGCTACAGCTAGAGACAAAGAAAACCGCCACTGCCGCCATGTGGAGTTTAAAACTATGGTGGAACCGGAGCCGCTGGAGCTGCCACCGGAGCCGCCACCGGAGCCGCCGCATGTGAGGGAAGCCCACCAAGAGCAGAGCTCACTCTGACATGGGCCCAGGGAGTAGGTTGCTTCAGAGAATGACCTCTGCGTCCGCAATTGTCCTGGCCTGCCCACCGTGGGAGCGAGGGAACTGATGCCGGGCTTCAGCTGCACCTTCCACCTCCGTCTGGAATGAGACGCCTTGGAGCACGGTCTCCCCGCCTGCAGCCATCTCAGCCCCTCCGCCGCCACCTGGCCAGGCCAGAGCCTCTGCCGAGCCTCCAAGGAAAAGCGCTGCTGCTGCCATGTGGAGTTTAAAACTACAGTGGAACTGGAGCCGCCGGAACCACCGCCGTCACCGCTGCCACCGCGAGTGAGGGAAGCCCACCGAGAGCGGAGCTCGCTCCACCCTGGGCCCAGGGAGTGGGCTGCATTGGGGCCTGGCCTCCACCTCCGCAGCTGTCCCAGCCTGCCCACGTTAGGATCAAGAGAACCAATGCCGGACCTCAGCCGCACCTTCCACTCCCGCCCGGACGCCTTGGAGAGCAGTCTCTATGCTCGCAGCCATCTCAGCCTGGCCTCTGCGCCTGCAGCCGTCCCAGCCCGCCTGCCTTGAGCAGTGGGTCCTGGGGGACCCATGTGTCCCGGGAGAGCCGTGTGCCCCAGGGTTTCGTGTGCCTCGGGAGAGCCATGTGCCTCAGGGGTCCGTGTGCCCCAGGTGAGCTGTGTTTCCCAGGGGGCCGTGTGCCCCGGGGGAAGAGGTAGGAGCCATGGGGAGGGGGTGATGTGAACCGGAGGAGGAGCAGATTCTATTCGTGTGGTCCTGAGACATTTGGACAGTCTTTAGCCATTAGCTACAGAAGACTCTGTTGTATTTCCCTACAAAAACAAATGAGGGAGAGTGTCCCACTGGAAATTCATATACAGAAAAAAGGAAAAGAGAAGGAAAAAAAAATCTGAGGAACAGAATAAAGTGGTGAATATAGTAGAATTAGGGGCTAAGAAGGGGAGTGGACTGATAATTATCAGGAGGATAAGGGGGTGGGGAAGCAGTGAGAGACTGGATTGAAATCGTATAACCAATGGATGAAGACAATTGGGGGGAGAGGGGGTAAGGGCAGAGGGTGGGAAGGGAACTGGGTGGTAGGGATCTTTGGGGGAGAAAAAGGAGAAACAATTGTAATAATCTGAATAATAAAGATTTATTTTAAAAAAATGAAATGGCCCTAACCGGTTTGGCTTAGTGGATAGAGTGTTGACTGAAGGGTCCCAGGTACAATTCCTGTCAAGGGCATTTACCTTGGTTGTAGGCATATCCCCAATAGGGGGTGTGCAGGAGGCAGCTGATCAATGTTTCTAACTCTCTATTCCTCTTCCTTCCTCTCTGTAAAAATTAATAAAATATATATATTTAAAAACCTGCAAACATATTTTGAACTTTATTCAATAAGTTTATTATTAGTAATATTGTTGATCTTATAATTTTGTATATCATAAAATATTACAAAATAAATCCTATCTAATAAAATAATAATATGCAAATTGAGCATACATTTGCTACACCCACAAACCACACCCACCAGCCAATCAGGAGAAAGTATGCAAATTAACCCAACTAAGATGACTGCAGCCAAAGAGAGAGCAGGAGGCTTGGGTTTCCCTGGCAATGGAGGAAGCCAAGCTTTCTGCCTACTCTGGCCTGCCTTGGCCTCTGCTTAAGGCTACAAAGTTTCAATTATAGAAGATAAATAAATCCCAGATACCAGGGCCTCTACTTAGGTCACTGGGGGTTGTGGCCAGCCTGCAAACCACCATAGGCCCCTTGCCCAGGCCACCCCAATCCCAAGGAAACCTCCACTCTGATCTGAGATACCCTTCAGGGCAAAACACCTGGCCCCCACCCATGCACCAGGCCTCTATCCTATCTAATAAAAGAATAATATGCAAATTGACTGTCACTCAAACACACTAGATGGTGCGCCCCCATGTGGTCAAAGATGACTACTCCCATGTGGACACAAGATGGCCACCACAGATGGCCAGCAGGGGAGGGCAGATGGGAGGGACCAGGACTGTAAGAGTAGACAGTTGGGGCCAATCAAGCCTGCAGGGGAGGGCAGTTAGGGGTGACCAGGCCAACAGAGGAGGGAAGATGGGGGCAAGTGGACTTTAAGGGAAGGGCAGTTTGGGGGGACCCAGGCCTGCAGGGGAGGACACTTAGGGCTGACCAGGCCTTCAGAGGAGGGTAGTTAAGGGTGACCAGGCCTGCAGGGAAGGTATGTAGGGGTAAACAGGCTGGCAGGGGAGCAGCTAGGCATCAATCAGCCTGGCAGGGGAGTGGTTAGGGGGTGATCAGGCAGAAGCCGTTAGGGGCAATCAGGAAGGCAGGCAGGCAAACAGTTGGGAGCCAACAGTCCTGGATTGTGAGAGGAATGTCTGATCGGACCTAACCGGGCAGTCAAACATCCCTCAAAGGGGTCCCAGATTGGAGAGGGTGCAGTCTGGGCTGAGGTACACACACCCCCATGCTCAAATTTCATGCACCAGGCTTCTAGTATATCTATAATAATAAAAGTATAATATGCTAATTAGACCTTCTGAACAAAGCTGGGTCTGTGAAGGAAGCACAGGTCCTTGATGCCAGAGGGAAGCCGGTGCCGGCAGCTGGGGGAAGGAAGGTCTACTCTTGCACCCATTTTGTGCACCAGGCCTCTAACCTATAATAATAAAAGCATAATATGCTAATTAGACCCGACAGTTGAATGAACGTCTGGGTGTAACTGCCGGACTACCTTCTGGACGAAGCCGGGGCTGTGAGGGCTAAGGCAAGCCACCACGGCTGGAGGGATATCCCACTGCATGAATTTCATGCATTGGACCTCTAGTTTTTATATATTAAAAGTAAAACAAATAAGTAAGTATGAATGTTACTAGAAACCAAGATTTCCAAGTAAAAAAGATCAGAAGAAAAGAACTATAATCCTAAACTTTGAATTGAATTATCAATATAAACTCATGAAATATACTATGTATTTTTAATTCAATGAAGTCTTACTGTGTGACAGCCACAGGAGATATAGTAGTGAATAAGAAAGGAAGAGTCCCTATTCTGATATTTATATTAGACACATATTAATAAAAAAATTGTACAAATAATTACAATGGAAGTAAGTCTAGCATTTTGCCAAGAATTTATACCATTATCATTCAACATTTGAAGTTCCCCACCCTGAAAAACAGCCTTGCCTAAAATTCAGCCTATTGTTAAGCCAAAATACTTAGTGCCCACTGCAGGAAAGAATAAGTGCTGAAACTGGTTTGGCTCAGTGGATGGAGCATCGGCCTGCAGACTGAGAGGTCCCAGGTTCGATTCCGGTCAAGGGCATGTACCTTGGTTGCGGGCACATCCCCAGTGGGGTATGTGCAGGAGGCAGCTGGTCGATGTTCCTCTCTATCCCTCTCCCTTCCTCTCTGTAAAAAATCAATAAAATATATTAAAAAAAAGAAAAAAGAAAGAATAAGTGCTCAGGGTGAGGGCAACTTGTTTTTGTTTTGCTTTGTTTTAAAAAATATTTCTTTTATTGATTTCAGAGAAGAAAGGGAGAGGAAGAGAGAGACACATTAATGATGAGAGAGAATCATCATCGACTGCCTCCCGCAGGGCTCCACACAGGACTGAGCTTGCAACCTGGGCATGTGCCCTGGCAGCAAATTGAACCATGACCTCCTAATTCACAGGTCAACGCTCAACCACTGAGCCGTGCCAGCTGGGCAGAGTGAGGGCAACTTGTGCCTAGCAACAAACAATTGGGATCCCTCCAGGTGTGTGGGAGAGTTCATTTTCTGAGGCTAGTAATTAAACGGACAGGCTGTTGCCAGATTGCTCGGGTTTGTATTGTCTGCCTGCCTTTCCCAGGCAAGTTGAGAAATGTTCTTTGTTTTCCCCATCTCCCTCTAACGGGAAACATCCTGCTTTGGAGCCAAACCAGGTTATGAAAGGAACGGGAAGCTAGTTTTCAGGCCATCATGTTGCGGGAAAAGAAATGCCCAGTGGGTCCTTGAGTGATGGTGTCACTTACTGAGCTCGGTCCAGTGCCAGTGACTGAATTCATAGTAGAGAACGTATGAGCTGAATCTAAAGCAAAAGGGCTTGGGGTTGAGCGTAAGTAGATGCCAGCGTAAGTAGCTTGTAAGGTCTGTAGAGGTGAGCTAACCTTGAAATACATGCCATCTGTTTCTGATTTCTTGGTAAAGCTCTGTTACTATGAAATGTTAGTTGCAAAGACTAGCAGCCATGAAGAGTCCACCAGTGGAGATAGGAATCTCCCTTTCTAGTACGGTGGGGCACGTTTCAAATTTCTGGTTGTCTGGCGTACTGCGTTTTTGCCATCTAAAAAGTCACTTAGTGGTTGAGCCCAATTACGTAGAGAAGCAATTGATACCTAGAAACTCACTGGTACCAAGTGAAACGGGGCGGATCCCAAAAGACAGTGAATACAACAAACTCAACTGCTGGCTTAGTTGTACCTGTTAGCCAGGTCTTAAGCAAGACGTAGGGTTGGACCTACGCCTAGATGTGACTCGGGGCAATGATGTTAAGGATAGGTACCTTCCAGGCAGTCGTGTGCTGACAAAGGAACAAGTTTCTGCGGGAGAATGGGAGTTGAGGCGTCCCTGATTGGTAATGTTTTCTGTTTTCCGTCGTGTAAATATTTCCATAGGCTGACTTCAAGCTACAGGATTTAACAACCATCTGGCAAGATTCCAGTGGGGGTGTGTGCAGGAGGCAGCTGATCGATGTTTCTCTCTCATCGATGTTTCTAATATTCTATCCCTCTCCCTTCCTCTCTTAAAAAAAATCAATAAAATATATTAAAAAATAAAAAATAAAATAAAATGTGACAATGCACTATTCCAGCTCATGTTCCAGCTCATATTCTAATAACAAACCCAATTACCAAAACACATTCATATTCCATTATTGGGGAAGTTTGATACAATCTATTTGGAAATGCTCAAAGGAGCTTTGGTTCTATTCTCTTTCTATTTTTACAGTTTTGCCAGGATTTAGTTGTCAGGCCTATGGGATATGCACTAGAAACATCCTTGACTATACTTTATCGCCTTCACCCCCATTGCTGGATTAAGATGGTCACCAACCTATAGGTGCTATGGTAATAAGGTTGAAGAGCTTGCCTACTATGTTAATCAGCACTCTGGGGAGGGAGGGAGGTGGGGTTCTCTCTTGAAGTTTGATAGACAATTAATTTAGAAGGATATTATTACTGATTACCTTGGGAAAGAGCATATGATGACCAATAAGTGTGTTGACGAATCTCCAGGTCCTTTTAAGTCATGAATGTGCCATAATTGTCCTCGATTGACAATAATATGGAAACCCGGAAACAAAATAATTTGTAGACAATACTTGTCTCAGTTTTAGTGTTTCGCAATTGGGATCTCAGTGATCTTTATCCAGGAGATGGAGCAATAAAGCAGAGCTGAGGAGGTCATTGTTACTAGCAAGTATGCAGAAGAAAGTCTGAAGTGCCTATCTTTAGAAGGGCCTGTTTGCATGGTCCACCCTTGGCTGGATTTCTGGAGTGTTCCCATGATTCCTCACTAATAAGGGTGCCCCACTGTGCTCAGACTGTGCAAATAATGTGGTTTATGCTGAACACTGGCTTTTTCTTTTCTTTTTTTTTTTTCTGGGAATCCTACACACTAGGCAGAGGCTGCCTACCTGACCAGCCCCCAGGAAAAACGTTGGTCAGAGTCTCTAATAATAGCCCCCCCTGGGCAGAAACCTTGCACAGTTGCATTTTCATTGCTGGGGGAAGAATATGCTCTATGCGACTCCTCATGGGAACGAAGGTGTTACGGGCTGAATCTTCCAAATTCATATCCTGAAATCCTAACCCTGACTGAAACTATATCAGGAGATAGGGCCTTTATGGAAGTTGTTAAATGTTGACTAAGGTTATACAGGTGGGACACTGAACCAGTAGGATTAGTCACTTTATAAGAAGAGATAACAGTGCTCTCACTCCCTCTCCTTGCACACATGTGCGTGGAAGGGAAGGTTACGTGAAGACATGAGAAGGCAGAAGACTAGCCCTTGCCAGAAGCAGAATTGGCCAGGACATTGATCTTGGACTTCTAATCTCCAGAATTGTGAGGGGGAAAAACATCCCGGTTGTTTAAGCTCCCCAGTCTATGGTGTTTTGTTAAGGCAGCCCAAGAGAACCAATACAACTTCCTTCAGGAAGGGACCACACATCTCTCAAATTTGTACATTAGCATCCCTTTACATTATTATATCCCTTTATTACTTATGTGTGTGTTCTTCAGTAATATGAGGTTTCCCATATTTTAAAGCTTTGAGAAAAAAAATGATATCAAACTGTCATATATTCTTAGCAGCTTGTGTTTCTTTTACTAGTACTTATAATTCTAGTTTTAGAATGATGTAAAATGCTTTCTAAAATGCAAATACAATATCACTTTCTGGATTAAGATACTTCAGGTTTCCCACCTAAAGAATAGGGAAAAAAGCCCTCGCCGGTTTGGCTCAGTGGGTAGAGTGTTGGTGTGTAGACTGAAGGGTCTTGCATCCGATTCTACTTAAGGCCACATACCTTGGTTGCAGGTTCCCCTGCCCTGGTCAGGGTGTGTGCTGGAGGCAACCAGTTGATGTGTCTCTTTCTCACATCAATGGTTCTCTGTCTCTCTCTCTCTCTGTCTCTCTGTCTCTCTAAACATCATTGGAAAAATGTCCTCCGCCCTGGGTGGTTTGGCTCAGTGGATTGAGTGCTGGCCTGCAGACTGAAGGGTCCCAGGTTTGATTCCAGTCAGGGGCACATGCCCAGGTTGTAGGCTCTGTCCCTAGAAGAGGGCGTGCAGGAGGCAGCTGGTCAATGATTCTCCCTCATCATTGATGTTTCTATCTCTCTCTCCCTTCCTCTCTGAAATCAATAAAATATATTTAAAAAAAAAAGAAAGAAAAAAGAAAAATGTCCTCAACTGAGGATTAATAACAACCACAAAAGAATTGAAGAGGGATAAAAAGGACAAGCATCTAAAGACAATACTAAAGGACTAGGCGTGGCAAAGGAAGATGATTTTGAATGTCTTGGGGTGGGAACTCCTGAACTGATAAATCTTTTGATATCTCAAGAGAAATAGAACATTGGGAATTTTATGCGAAAGCTATCATTTTTAAAAATTATATTTTTCAATTTTGGTTGACATTTAATATTATTTTATATTAGTTTCCGGTGTATATCATAGTGGTTAGCCAACCATATAATTTACAGTGACATTTAAAGTGCCCACCTGGCACCACACATAGTTATTACAATATTACTTATCACATTCCCTATGCTGTACCTTCATCCCTGTGAATATTGTACTTCTTACTCCTTTTACCTTTTTCACCCAGGTCCCTCAATTGCCCTCCCCTCTGGCAACCATCAGTTTGTTCTCTGTATCTGAGTCTGTTTCTGTTGTGTTTGTTCATTTATTTTGGTCTTTAGACCCTGCATCTAAGTGAAATCTTATGGTATTTATCTTTTTCTGTCTATTTATTTCACCTACAATAATGCTGACTAGGTCTATCCATACTGCCACAAATGGTAAGATTTCATTCTTTTTATGGCTGACTGATATTGCATTGTATGTACCACCACTGTTTATAAAATATATTTTATTGATTTTTTTTTACAGAGAGGAAGAGAGAGAAACATTAGAAACACTGATGAGAGAGACACATTGATCAGCTGCTTCCTATCTCCTACTGAGGATATGCCCCCAACCAAGGTATATGCCCTTCACCGGAATCAAACCTGGGATTTTTTTTAGTCCACAGGCCAACGCTCTATCCACTGAGTCAAACCGGTTAGGGCTGTACCACCATTTTTTTTTATCCACTTGCCTATTAATAGGCACTAGGTTGCTTCTGTATCTTGGCTATTGTAAATAACTATGCAATGCACATAGGGGTGCATGTATCTTATAGAATTAGTGTCTTGGGTTTCTTCAGATATGTACCCAGAAGTGGAATTGCTGGGTCATAAGTCAGTTCCATTTTTTAATTTTTTTGAGGAACCTCCATACTGTTTCCTCTAATGGCTGCACCAATTTATAATCCCACCAACAATGCACAAGGGTTTCCTTTTTCCCAATGCTCACCTACACCTGTTATTTGTGGATCTACTGATGCTAGCCATTTTGACAGGTGTGAGGTGATATTCTGACAAATTTTTTAAAGCAGTAGTCTAATTTATTCATAGTAATAGTGAAAACACACACACACACACACACACACACACACACACACACATATATATATTTTGTTAATCCTTACCTGAGGCTATTTTTCCATTGATTTTTAGGGCGAGTGGAAGAGAGAGGGAAAGACAGAAAGAAACATCAATGTGAGAGGAACACATTGACTGGTTGCCTTCTGCATGGGCCCTAACCAGGGCCCAGACAGGGAGGAGCCTGGAATCAAGGTACGTGTGCCCTTGACCAGAATCAAATGCAGGACCTTTTGGTACTCAGGCCTACACTCTATTTACTGGACCAAACCGGCATGAAAAATATTTGAACACTTTGAAGAGGTCTTCATTGTCAAAATTTATAAATTATGTAATTTAGTGTTAAATATTTTTTCATTCCATTTTCATAAAAAGTATCTATTTTAATCTTTTTAAAAATATGTTTTTACTGATTTTAGAGCAAGAGGAAGGGAGAGGGAAAGAGAGAAACATTAACTGGCTGCCTCCTGCATGCCTTCTCTTGCATGCACTCTGACCGGGAATTGAACATGCAATCCTTTTTAATTGATTTTTTCCAGAGAGGAAGGGAGAGGGATAGAGAGTTAGAAACATCGATGAGAGAGAAACTTTGATCAGCCGCCTCCTGCACACCCCCTCCCGGTGCCCGCAACCAATGTACATGCCCTAGACCAGAATCGAACCTGGGACCCTTCAGTCCGTAGGCCGACGCTCTATCCACTGAGCCAAACTGGTTTCAGCGAACATGCAATCTTTTTTTTAAAAAAAATATATTTTATTGATATTTTACAGAGAGGAAGGGAGAGAGATAGAGAGCTAGAAACGTCAATGAGAGAGAAACATCGACTAGCTGCCTCTTGCACACCCCCTACCGGGGATGTGCCCGCAACCAAGGTACATGCCCTGACCGGAATCAAACCCGGGACCCTTGAGTCCGCAGGCTGACGCTCTATCCACTGAGCCAAACTGGTTTCAGCGAACATGCAATCTTTTGATGCATAGGATGATGCTCAACCAACTGAACCACAATGGCAAATCTCTTTTACTCTTAAATACTACCTTTTGTCATCTGATACGTACAAAAGTCCTTTTTACTCCATTTAATTTTCCTCTATTGATACTGTATTAGGCTGTGCAGACTGCTCTAGTAACCCCCAAATCACGATGGCCTTAAGAAAAGAAAAAGTTTATTTCTTGCTCATGTCACAGTTCAGTGTGGGAAGGCAAGGAGAATCTCTTTTCCTTAGTCATTGAGATACTAAGGCTCCTTCTAAGAATGGAGGTATATCGCTACATCCAACCACAGAGGAAGCTAGGAATTGTTGCTTAGCAGTGTGCTCAGAAGGAAGAGTTAACATGCTTGGAGAGTTTGAATCCTTCATGTCCTCAAAGTATCTTAGCTATTTTCCTTACAGCCTGTAACTTTAAATGGAGATACATAGTAATGTTCTATTAGTTAGGGCACACATTTGGATACTGTAACAAAGACAAAACAAAACAAACCACGGTAACTC
Organism: Vespertilio murinus; assembly: GCA_963924515.1. Classification (NCBI taxonomy): domain Eukaryota; kingdom Metazoa; phylum Chordata; class Mammalia; order Chiroptera; family Vespertilionidae; genus Vespertilio; species Vespertilio murinus. The sequence continues at coordinate 36,760,740 of OZ004707.1, read as the reverse complement.
CCAAAGGGTAAAAATGGGAGGGAGAAAAAGAAAGAAAAGAAAAATAGGTTTTCTGGGTAGGAAATGAGTCCAACATAGATCCCAAAGTGAGAATTCTTGTGGAACTGATGTTTCTTTTTATTTATTTAAGCCTAGTCCCCGAAGACAGCCAGACAGGGGTTCGAATCCCAGTTTCACCATCTACCAGATGAGTGACTTCTTAAAAAATATATTATATTATTGATTTTTTACAGAGAGGAAGAGAGAGGGATAGTCAGAAACATCGACAAGACACATCCATCAGCTGCCTCTTGCACATCCCCTACTGTGCCCGCAACCAAGGTACATGCCTTTGACCGGAATCGAACCTGGGACCTTTCAGTCCGCAGACCGACGCTCTATCCACTGAGCCACACCAGTTTTGGCCAGATGAGTGACTTTTAAGTTCAGTTTCTCAGAATGGGAATGATGTATGGGCCATTAGGGTGAGGTTTTTGGTTTTTTTTTTTCTTTTTTTTTTTCTTTTCCATTTGGTGTATGTTCCTATTAGGAAAGTTCCTACTTACCCTTTAAAATCCCACTAAATGTCGCTGCTTTGATATCCCCAAACATTTTATTTATATCTCCTTTGGCATTTGCCATACGGTATCATATTCAAGGTCATTCCTACCTTTGTAACTCATTCAAGGTGACTCTGTAATAATAGCAAAATAGTTAAGAGCAGAGCTCCTAATTCTGCCCTATTTATGGTTGGGATGGCATGATGTTTGAGATTTGTTTTAAAATACAACACACACACACACAAAAGGGGAATAAATGAAACAAGATTGACAAAATATTGATTTTTTTTGAAGCTGTGTGCCTGGGTGATAATAATATGGTTTCTCTCTCTTTTTGGTGTATGTTACAAAACTTCTATAATAAAATAAACAAAAGCCTAGTCCCCGAAGACAGCCGGACAGGGGTTCGAATCCCAGTTTCACCATCTACCAGATGAGTGACTTTTTAAGTTCAGTTTCGCAGAATGGGAATGGTGAGAACCATTAGGGTGAGGGTTTTTTTTTTCTTCTTTCTTCCCATTAGGATTCTTGTAAAGATTAAATGAGACAGAATTTGAGACATCTAGCATAGGTCTGGCTTGCATGCAACGTAAACTAATAGTTATGGCTAATTTCCCCCAGTTTTGCAAGTATTACAAATCGGAGGGAGGAGAGCTCAGATCTATACCTGGACCTGGACCTGGACCATTACCGCACATGTCCACAACCTTCCTTTGTGCTTTCACGCAAACAGGAACATAGTTTGAGCTCAGGTCTGCAATTTAGAACCCTCAGGACTGCAGGGGTGGCCGTGGGCGGAGGCGGCCTGGCTGCACGCGGGTTGCTAAGTGGATGCTGGGGTACGGAACGGGGTGACCCCAAGAAGAGTGGCCTGAACTCCTGGGCCTCCCCCTCCTCGCTCCCTCCGGGGGGCTCAGGAGGGCGGGCAGACCCACGCCCGGCGCCCTAGCCCCGCCGCCTCCCTCCGGGTCCCAGCGCGCATCCTCCCGGAGTCCCGCGCCGGGCTCCCCTGGTTGGTCCAGCGCTGCTCCCGCCCCTCCCGCGAGGCGGGGGCGGGGCCTCGGATCCCCGGCCGCTGATTGGCCGAGGCGTAGGCGCTCCCCTTTTCCGCCCCCTTCGGCGAGGTGAGAGGTCAGCCCGGCGCCGGTCGGCAGGGGCGCGACAATGGCGGGGCTCTGGGTGAGCGTGGGCTCGCGGGTCGCGGCGGGACAGCGCGGGCCGCGGTCGCCGCCGCAGCAGCTGATGCGGAGCGCGGCGCTGTGGACCCTGCAGGTGAGGAGCGACGGCGGGGCTTCCCGCGGGCCCGGGCTTTCCCTGGGCTCCCGGCCCCGCGCCGCCCGGCGGCGGTGGTCCAGGGCGGCCGAGAGCGCCCCGGTGACCCCCGCGACCCCCGCGGCCCCCATTCCTCGGCGGCCCGCCGGGGTGCTGGTTCCCTCCCCCCTCAGGTTCCGCGTGGGGGCCGGGCAGAGCCGGCGTCGCTGCTGCGGCGGGTACCCCGGGGTCGTGGAGGGCAGAGGGGCCGCGGAGCCGGCAGGCGTGCTTTCCGCTCGCTTTCCTGCGCGGCTGACAGGTCTCCGGCTGGGCGCACCTGCATTTCCCGTGCATCCGATCCTTGGCCCTAAGGTTTTGGCTTTTTTATTTTATTTTATTTTTATTTTTTGAGCTTTCCAGGGTGCATGTTTAATGGTCCTTACAGTTTCCACTTTCTCTTGCCTCTTCCCTGCTGGAAGGGGGACACTGTGGATTGCTGTGGAAGTAGAGTTAGGGTTGTAGGTTTTGTCTCAACTTTTGGAAGTGCCACACGATGTCAGGATTACTTACTACCTTTTGTGTTTGAGATGAAAGCCTGTTTTAATTGCATATGCATCCTGTGGAATTGTTTTTCTTCTCCATGTAGTGGTTAGCCTGCCTTTGGCACTTTTTCTAGACCGCATTTTAAACACTTTTTTTTTTTTTTTTTTTTTTTGGCCACTGTTCTGTATATCCTCGAGTTTCATGGTGGCAGCCTTGAGTCATATGTCAGAGTGTTTTCAGGTGTGGCTGTCAACCCTTTCCTGGAAGTGGAGTCTCATAATCTCTAAGCAAAGACTTCCCAACTTAACTTTGTTATGGGGGTTTATTAAGTCAATTGAACAAATCCTTTCACATGAAGGTTTTCCTGAAAAGCACCTGCCACCCGGTTCAGCCTGCTTGTTAAACTTCTTTTAAATGGTATTTTAAAAGCTGACGCATGACTTGATTTATTTTCCTTGAAATTTAGGAGGGGAAGACACTTTGGGGGATGATCTGGTGCATGCTAGTCTCTCATTGCTCGACCTGGGAGGAAGTCCTGGTGAGCAGTGTGCCAGTTGGAGCGGTTCTTGACAATGGAAGTAAGCCTGCACCTGTATCAGCTTTGTGTCAAGTTCAGAATCTCAAGGAACACGATGTTCTTTGTGTTGGCACACAGTTTATTGTTTTGTAATTAAAAAAAAAATCTCTTAATCTTTCTTGGCGCCATTCCGGAAGCTACAAGACTATTGCACATCTATATAGGAGGCAGCATGGTGCAGTGGAAAAGTCTGGGCATTGGCGTCACATAGATCAAGTTTTGAATGGTATTAGTGAGACAAGTCACTTCGTTGGGCCTTAGCTTCTTCCTTTTAGCTATTCCTCCCACCCTCCCCATAAATCTTTATTGAATACTATTTTGTCCTAGCTCTAGGAGGAAACATACAGTTTCTGCTTTAATAGAAATTTTAGTCCATTAGGGAGAGGCAAGTATAAAATGGTAGGGGAGAGGTTAAGGTAATATAAGAAAATAGAACAGAGGAATTTGACCAAGTCAAGATATTGAAGTATATATCCTAGATATTGTTATGATGTTTTACTTGAATTAATGTATTCAGTCCTCACAGCCACCATATAATCCCATACACAGATGAACAAATTGAGACACACATGCCAAAACCGGTTTGGCTCAGTGGTAGAGCGTCAGTCTGTGGACTGAAAGGTCCCAGGTTCGATTCCGGTCAGGGGCATGTGCCTTGGTTGCGGGCACGTCCCCAGTAGGGGGTGTGCAAGAGGCAGCTGATCGATGACTCTCTCATTGATGTTTCTAATTCTCTATTCCTCTCTCTCTTCCTCTCTGTAAAAAATCAAAATATATATTTATATTAAAAAAATCTGTCTTAAAAAAAAATTGAGGCACACAGTGTTATGCAACTTGCTCAAAACTATAGTACTCAAAGTAAGTGTCAGAGCTAGAACTCCAGAACCTGTGCTCTTAATCGTGCCACACTGCCTAAGGTAAGGGAGTGTTTTCCTTTGGAAGTGAAAAGTGAAACAAATTTTGAAGGACAAAGTGGCTTTTCTAGGTAAAGATAGAAGACACGAGTGTTATATACGAGTGTTATATGTGCGAGAACAGCATGTGCAAAGATCCTGTGGCCAGAGGGAATGACAAGGTAGAACTGGGGAAAAACCCTCTGAGTTCAGGTACAGAGAGTGGTTGGTGCCGGAGAGGTAGGAGAGAGCCAGACCATGTTGGGCCTTACAGACCACGCTATCAGGTTTGGTCTTTATTTTATAGCAATGGGAAGCCATTGTGTAGGAGGTGGGAGGGATTACACTGCCATAGTTTAGATTGGAGAGGCTGAGAGGAAAGTTGTTACTGTGTTTACTGTTACATACTTGTTATATATTAACTGTATAATATCTAAGCTTTGATTTTTTCTTATCTTGTTTCTTCCTTTCAGTGTTTTGGCAGAGACTGCACCTTGTCTGTTTGTTTGTGTGTTCTTAGCACAGTGCTTGACACAACAGGTGCTGCTGAATGTGTGACAATACTGACAGGAATAGAGGGTAACTTTTGCTAGTCAAGAATTCCTACTGGAGGTGGGAAGAACTCTGAAGTTCATATCCCTTTAAGGCAGGGGTGAGGAATGTCCCAGGGCCCTAAAGGCCCTGCCAAGGCATTAGGGGCGAGTTAATTAAATATTTAAATAAATATAGCAGGCTATTTTATTTTGTTTTTTTCTTTATTGATTAAGGTATTACAAATGTGTCCTTATCTCCCCATTGCCCACTCCCCCCTATCCCCCCTCCGCCACTCATGCCCTCACCCCCCTGGTGTCTGTGTCCATTGGTTAGGCTTATATGCATGCATACAAGTCCTTTGGTTGATCTCTCCTCCTTTCCCCCACCCTCCCCTACCTTCCCTCTGAGGTTTGACAGTCTGATCGATGCTTCTCTGTCTCTGGATCTGTTTTTTTCATCAGTTTATGTTGTTCATTATATTCCACAAATGAGTCAGATTATGTGATATTTATCTTTCTCTGACTGGCTCATTTCCATAAGCATAATGCTCTTCAGTTCCATCCATAGCAGGCTAATTTTTAAGTTGATAATTTTGTAAGGCCTGCAGATGCTGTTATAAATGTCCAAATGGCCCTTGGCAGAGAAAAGGTTCCCACCCCTGCTTTAGGGGTAGTTGAGCTGCTACTTAGTTTTGCTGCATGTTTCTCTTAGGTGAACTTGAAATGTGCTCCACTGAATCTATATTTGAAGCAGAACTTTCGAAGATTGTGTTCTCCCATTTCTCCCTCTACCTCTGCAAGCCGTTCGGTTGGTTGGAAAGTAGACTGCTAATTCTAAACTCTGGCCTAGAAAATTCTGACCATTCTTTTGGTCAGTTGGTAGGATTTGCTTGCTTCTAGGGTATATGTAGAGTTCACCTTTTAGTCTTATTTGTTTTGTGTATCAGCTTTTTAAACACATTCTATTTAAGTACCCAATGTCTCATTTTGTCTACATTTCCCCCCCCCCCCCCCCCCCAGTGGCTCCAGGATGTTGGGTTTTGGTAATTGCTACAGTTTATTGAACTTCTATATGCCTTATATATTACCCCTTATCCATGTAACACTAAGTAAAACATCCCAATTTTACAGAAGGGGAAACAAAACTCAGCAGTTAAGTAACTTGCTCATGGACATAGTTGGCTGAGGTAGAATTTGAACGTTGGATGGTATAATTCCAAAACCTGGCTTTTGTTTCATATGAATGATGGTCTCATTATATGGTGAATTCTCAAAACTTGAATGCTTAGGCTTTATGTTTCCTTAAAATCAATGACCACTCCCTCCCCACCCCCTTCATAGAAATAAATTTTTAAGCATATCTGAATGTTTTAGAATTGCCTGGAGGCAAATCTGTCCAACAAGCTTATAGATTTCTACCTAAGACTATTATAGAAACTAGTTTCTGGCACGATAAAATTCTTTTGGACATTTATATATTTATATGTCACCTTTTGGACTTTATGCTGTTCTTAAGAGGTTCAGAATAGAGGAGTGACTCTAAAAAAAATTGCCTTTAGCTTGACTGGTGTGGCTTGGTGATTGAACATGGACCTATGAACCAAGAAGTCATGCATAGTTCGATTCTCGTCAGGGCACAAGCCTGGGTTGCGGGTTCGATCCCCAGTGTGGGGTGTGCAGGAGGCAGCCAACCAATGATTCTCTCTCATCATTGGTGTTTCTATCTCTCCTTTCTTCTTTGAAATCAATAAATATACTACTACTATATATAAAATCAATCATGACAGAGAATAATTTATTGGCTGCCTCCTGCATGCCCGACACGGGATTGAACCCACAACCCAGACATGGGCCCTTGGCAGGAATCAAACCCAGGACCCTTCAGTCCACCATTCTATCCACTGAGCCAAACCAGGGAGGGCTCATCATTGATTTTTTATCTCTCTTTCCCTCTCTCTTCCTCTCTGAAATCAATAAAAGGCATATTTTTAAGAAATAAAAAAATAAAAATTTATCTTTATTGTTGATAGTTACAGCTGTCCTCTTTGTTTCCTCCCCCCTCCCCCCATTGGCCCCCTCCACCTGGCACCCACCCCTCCCAGGCCTTCACCACACTAGTGTCTGTGTCCATGGGCTATGCATATACTATGCACATAAGTTTCTGGGTTAATGCTCCCTTCCTTCCTCTCCCGCCCTCTGCCTTCCCGAGGAGTGACTTTTAAAACTCTTCTTTTTAAATAAGGAGGAAAGATGAGGATGTTATTAATGAAGAGAATGAAAGAAAAGAAGTTTAAATTATTCCAATTAAAAAGTGGCTAAATGAGAGAACAGGGATGACAAAGGTAATTCGGGAAGAATCTTTTTTGGTAGAAACATAGTATTTCATCTTTGGTACCAGGAGTTAGATGACTGCACAATCGTATTGAGTTGCTAGGAAGAAAAAGGGAACCAGTGGCTGGCTTTTGGGTCAGTTGTAGGAAACAAAAGTGGGAGTTGGAGTAAGTGAGCTTTGAAGAATATAGTGGGTTAATAGAGTCAGCACTTCTCTATCTGCGGGTGTTGCCACACATTCTGCCACAGAATCAACCAACTATAGACTGAAAATATTTGGGGGGGAGGGGATTCCAGAAAGTTTCAAAAAGCAAGATTTGAATTTGCCACCCTCTGAGCACCATTATATGCTGAATTCACATGAATGAAGTGATTCATAGGTATACTCTGTTGTAGCCTACTTGCAAAGGTAAGTTATATACACGCACTGTGCCATTTTATATAAGGGACGTGAGCATCTGGCTTTTGGTATCAGCAAGGAATCCTGGATCCAATATCCCATGGATTCCAAGGGGTGACTATTTTATAGACTAAACAACTATTACTCTAAGTTAGGATTTGAAAGAAGGTAGAAGAGACAATTGGATTTAGAGGAATGGTTTGAGAGAAGCAGTATAGTATTCATTCATTCACTTAACCTATCTAGATATGCAGTTTTCTAATCATTCAGAAAGTGTTTTTGGAGCATCTACTAAGTGTCTGGCACTAAGGTACACACTGAGAAGATCAGGAGAAACTAAAACATATTGCTTCACTATGTTCCTGGTGTAGAGAGGTCAAGGAATAAACATAACGATTGAAGGAAGAATTTGATAAGGTCTTTAGTCTTTAATGACAATGATTTCAGTAACATGGAGGAATGTCATATGCAGAAATATTGTTTTACTTTGAAAATACTTTGGAGATACTCTAATAGTTGAAGCAAATATATACTTTTTGAGAGAATTAGGGCATTGTATGATTTTTAAAAAAGTAGTTTATTTTGAATGTCTATTGATTATTTTTAAATTTAGAAAAAAAAGATCATAAATGGTTCAATATAAAATGAAAATAAAAGTGGATTTCAAAATGTTGGAAGATATGGATTTATAATTTTAGTCAGGAAAAGGAATACAGAATTCATGGAACAGAATACCTGTGGTAGCTTAAAACAACACAAACTTATTCTTTCATAGTTGTGGAGGCTAAATGTCTGAGATCAAGGTGTCCACAGGCCATGCTCACTCTGAAGGCTCTAGTGAGGAATCCTTCCTTGCCTCTTTGAGCTGCTGTTGACGCCAGACATTCCTTGGCTCAAGACCATATCACTGTAATCTGTGTTCCTGTCCTCACATGGCCTTCTCTTCCTTTTCTCTCTGTGTCATCTCTTCTTTCTTTTATAACGGCCCTTAGCATTGGATTTAGGGCCAGGACAGGATCCAGGATGATCTCATCTCACAATCCTTAACTTAAATATATTTGCAAAGACCCCCCTCCCCCCTTCATGCGCCACCCCCCCCCCCCAAAATAAAAGGGTCAAATTTACAAGTTCTAGGACATGGACACATTATTCTAGGGGGCCACCATTCAATCCCTGCACCTACTATGTGCCAGACACTGTTTAGTGCTGGGAATATAACAATGTTTTTGCCCTCATTGTGGTTATATTTGAGTAGAGAAGACTGACAATATTCACATACTAAATAGATAAATTCAAGGAGTGGTAAGTACTCTGAAAGGGAAAAAAATAAAAAGGATAATGGGATAAAGAGTGGTGTTGGTGTTGGCGGTGGTGACTTAAGGAAATAGGAGAGACATTTCTGAGCATATGGACAGAAAACTGACCCAATGTGCTGTGTGATTATCTGGGGAACTAACATTCCAAGGGAAAGGCCAAGGCAAAAGCTCTGAGGTGGAACTACATTTGGTATCTATATCTATATCTATATCTATATCTATATCTATATCTATATCTATATCTATATCTATATCTATATCTATAAAGGCTAAGTGACCATCTGACCAACTGGTTGGTACATATGACATTCACTGGCAATTTAAAAAAAAAAATGACTCACACATGTGCGATATTTGTCCTTGTCTGACACTGGCCTCCCATTTAAATTAATTGGAAGACAGTTTCCCATGATGCCAGCATTTGCGATGACTATTAACAAATCACAAGGACAAACTCTAGACAAAGGAGGAATATTCCTACCTGAACCTGTTTTCGGATAGTCAGTTATATGTTGCTTTCTCTTAAGTTCGAAGAGCACATAACATTAAAGTTGTAAATACTTTATCACAAGGGAAATTAGTCAAACAAGTGTTTTTATTCTTTTAAAAAATATATATATTTTATTGGCTTTTTACAGAGAGGAAGGGAGAGGGATAGAGAGTTAGAAACATTGATGAGAGAGAAACATCTATCAGCTGCCTCCTGCACACTCCCTTCTGGGGATGTGCCTGCAACCAAGGTAAATGCCCTTGACCGAAATCGAACCTGGGACCCTTCAGCCCGCAGGCAGATGCTCTGAGCCAAACACTGGTTAGGGCAGTGTTTTTATCCTTAATGTGATATACAGGGAGATATTAGAATAAGTTTAACCAATTTATTAGTCACTGTTTTTATCAATGTTTTTATATCATTTTTTAATTGATTTTATATCTTGTTTTTTATTTTGTTTTGAGTTTTTATTTTTATTTAAAAAAATCTTTATTGTTCAGATTATTATAGTTATAGTTGTTCCTCTTTTTTCCTCCCCTAGCTCTCCTCCACTGGGTTCCCACCCCACCACATGCCCTTAACAACACCTCCCGCCCCTGCACTGTCCTCATCCATAGCTATATGATTTTTGTCCAGTACCTTCCCAAACCCCCACACCCATTTCTCCTCGAGGATTGTCAGTCTACTCCCTTTCTATACCCCTAAATCTATTATGTTAACCATATTATTCTGTTCATTCTGCATACTACTCTTTTATTAGATAGGAGGATTAACAAAAAAGATTGATTTTTAATCATTGACCTATCTCCCTGGATATGGTAGTGTTATAGAGATCTAGATGGCTGAAACTTAGGAGGGAAGGTCAAGATAACAGTTAAATTACAATATTTTGATGAATTTACAAAATACAGTGGGGTGGGTTCACCTTATTTGTCATTTGAGGGATGTGGGAAAAGAGAAGGAGCCAGAAACCTTCTCAAAATGGTAAAGGAGAAGGGAAGCTGAGTTCACATTTAATCATCAAATCACCTTCAGATGCTTCTCATTTTTCCAGCTGAGTGAGGTTAAGTAACTTGCCCATGGTCACATCACAATTTAATGCAGGATTTGAAATCAGATCTGACTTAAACACCTTCATACCATGTTAGCAAACTTAGAAAAAAGAGAAAGTGTAAATTTACATGTTTTGTACAGAAACTAGTGTGATAGTAGTAATGGAAAAGAGGGAAGCAGGATGCTATAAAGCTGTCCCAGACTTATAGTTAAGAACATTTGTTCATCAGGATAAATAAACCTTGTCCTATCAATCCAATAAATACCTTCTCTGTTACTCACTTTACTAAAATGCAGTGATATTTCCCATCTCATTAATTGCTATTAATTTGGAACTTTGTGAAGCTGTAGTTATAAATAGTTCTGTGAAGGTGGGGTGAGTAAGTTTCCTAGAAGCAGAGCCTGAAAAGGGATTTTGTGCATGTGGTGTTCGAGAGAAGAGTGAATAGAGCAGGGGAAAATATGCTAAGCAAGGAAGGGACCCAGCTGGAGACTAGCGTCCTCTCATGTCCCACCCGCAGGGGAACTCGGGAGCAGTTCTCCAAGCACAGGACTTCTGCCAGCTGCAGCAGCATTACCTGGAAACTTCTCAGAAATGCTGATTTTCCAGCGGGACCCCAAGCCTGCCAGTTAGACCAAGCCTTGCCAGGTGGACCCCAGCAATCTGTTTATGTATATATGTATGTATATGTATTTATATAATTGATTTTTTTATAGAGAGGAAGGGAGAGGAGAGAGAAAGAGAGACATCGATCAGCGATGAGAGAGACATCGACCAGCTGCCTCCTGCCCACCCCATACCAGGGATGTGCCCACAACTAATGTACATGCCCTTGACCGGAATTGAACCTGGGACCTTTCAGTCCGAAGGCCGATGTTCTATTCACTGAGCCAAACCGGTTTTGGCACAATCTGTTTTATAAGCCCTCCAGGTGATGCTCATGACCAGCAAAGTTTGAGAAGCACTGTTCTAGCTCAGTATGTCAAACAGAAATCGTGCACGGGTGGGGTCCCTCAGCCTGGCCGGCAGTTGAGGCCGATGGGAGTGGTAAAAGGTGGGGAGGGGGTGGCCGGCTGGGGAAAGGGACTGTGAGAGGTTGGCCCCAGCAGCAAGCTTTCTTGAGCTCCTTCCTCCCTCCTGTCTGGGTCCTAGGTGTGGGTGAACCAGATTTGGGTCTGACAGGGCCCCAGCAGCAAGGTCTGGGTCAGTACGTTCATAGCTACTGGCAGATTGTTCTAGCTGTTCTATCATAATGGTCACTTAGGCATATATATATATATATATATATATATATATATATATGTGCGCGCGTGTGCGTGTGTGTATATATATATATATATTTTAACCCAATGTATTAAAAAAATTTCAATATGGAAATATAAAAAACTCAGTAGGTCTTTTATCTTTTTTGGTATTAAGGTTTCAAATCTGATATGTATATTGCTCTTGGAGCATCTCAATTTGGGACTGGCACATTTCAAGTGCTCTGTAGCCACACGTGCCTAGTGTCTGTCACATAGGACAGCCAGCTGTGAAGCACCGATTGCATTCCCCAATTGGTCCTATGTTGAGGTGAGGATGTTTGGCCTTTGGAATTTAGTGTTAATCAGTCATTGGCTGTGAGAGTGGGGCTTGATGAGAACTCCTGTGTGGATAAGGCAAATAGGCCAGACTCGGGAGTAGGTGTGAGCCATGAGTGGTTCATTACCCACCCAATGGGGCCCCTGTGCTGAGTAGTGAAGAGGCTCTGGATGGGCACCAATGATATCCATTGTAGGCGGGGTGGGAGGAAGGGACTCCATGATGATGAAGTTTTATAGTTACTTGGTGCTTTAGCTTACTATGGAGGCACAGCCCAAGAATCCTGAGATTAGATCCCCTCTCTCAAATATCAGGTGTTCAGCCTTGCTTTTAATAGGTCTTTGGCAGATAGTTGAAGACTGGAATGGCCAGTGAGGTCCCGAATATTACCACTAAATATGTAATCAATGTCTGTTTGAAAGAAAAAGCTGTGCTTAAGTGAAAAAGCCTTGACCTCCATTAGTGTTTTCAGAGGGAGTTCCTTTGAAGGTCATTCCAGGTCTGTTCATGCTGAAATGCGCAGCTTCCCAGCTCTGTGACATGGCAGAGAGGACCTTCTGGAAGTGTTGAAAAGTACACAAACCAATGTGTACTTTTACCGTGATAAGATCTGTTGATCACATATTTGAGAATAGTTTCTTTTTTGAAGCAGAATGCATCCTGGTAAAGAAGTCAGAGAATTGTTTTAGTATTGACTTGAATACCACTGTAGGTATGTTAAGAACAACAGTAGTTTTGTACAGAACTAATGTTTAAATTGTTCTTTAAGATAATTGCTACTGAATTTACCAGTTTGAACTGTCACTTGAGGTCATGTCTACAGTGTGAAAGTAGGTGTTGTCTTAGTTTAGAAAAGGATATTTTCATTTCCCTGTTTGTAAGGGCTGGAAGGCATGTATCCAGTTTGTCTAAAAGCTGTACATTCTCCTTCCCCCTTTTTGGTTAACAGTTATTGTATGCTTACTGTAATATATGCAAAACTGCTAGACAGTTTACACATTCTCATTTAATTCTTAAAGTAGCCTATATCCTCCATAAGTACTGTTATTATGCCCAGTTTATAAATGAGGACATTTCCTTTATATTTAACAAATGTCAGAGCCAACATTCAAACCCAGGTCAAAATCTGTCTGAGACTAGACAAGAGCTCTTAATTACTATATTATTATTTTAATGCTAACTCCCAAATAGACTGGTATAATTTAAGAAAGAAATACATTTTTCCTGCATTAATCAGATTTAGTTTTTGTGTAATACCTTACATTTCATTGGTGCTTTACAGTTTATAAAGGCTTCTTTAATCCTTTTAACTCCATAGAAAAGCAGGGAAGATGTCATCACCTAAATTTTATTTATTTTTATTTTTAAAAATATGTATTCTATTGACTATATATATATATATATATATATTTTTTTAACAGAGGCAGGGAGAGGGATAGAGAGTCAGAAACATCAATGAGAGAGAAACATCAGTCAGCTGTCTTTTGCACACTCCCTATTGGGTATGTGCCTGCAACCAAGGTACATGCCCTCGACCGGAATTGAACCCAAGACCCTGAGTCCACAGGCTGGTGCTCTATCCACTGAGCCAAACCAGTCAGGGCATCACCTACATTTTATAAGTGGAGGCTAGAGAAATGATTAGCTCCATGTTGCATAGCTATAAAGCAGTGGAGCAAAGAGTTGACCCAGGTCTTATGACTTTGAAGGTCATGCTAACTTCCCATTGTGAGCAGGCATTTCCTTTCTAAGTGTGGAAAATACAGGAAATCTTTATTCTCGAAGAAGAGAACCAATGCATTATGCTATGGGGAAATCATTTTGCACATGCTGACCTTTCTCCTTTTGGCTGTGATAAGCTAAATAGCCTTTATAAATAAGTGGAGTTCATTAAAGTTTTTCCTCGAACTCCTGTTGCTAGGAAGTATTTTAAAAGAATTTTGAACTGGGCTTGTAGCCAGTTTATTCTATGCTTAACAAAAACAATAAACATTAAAATTCTGTGTATAAGTCCAAATTAGCAGATTCCTGCTAACTTGTTCCATGTATTAAAAAATTGTAGTTCTACAAAATTGTCTGATTTTTTTTTTACCTATGTTCTTTAAAACCTCGAATTTCCATGAACTCCACCAGGAGTAAACAGGAACAAAGAGAACTTTTATGGGGCCATCTACAAACCAGTTCAGACTCAATCTGGGAAAGGCCCAAACACTTTTTTCTCCATAGTATTCGGTCTGCTGTAATAGTTTTGTCTGTTTCTATTATTTCTACTTCTAGTTACTTGGCTAATGAGGGGCATTCATGTTTTTTAAAATTTGGAGCTACTTTATCACAAATTCACATGTGTACAAATATATGTCTTCTTTTTTCATAATGGTGGTAAAATATAGTCCGTTAGGTTTTCAGAGCTGAGTATTTTTAAATACTAATAAAAATATGACAAAAGACCAGTTTTGAGCATTTAAGTATAATGCTATGTCTTCTACATTTTGGACAGGTGTAGCGTATAATAGAGTTGATTTAGTTTTAAGAGTTTTGTGGTACAGATGTTTTATGTTATTCGTAGTTTCCTGATAGTAAAGATAATATACATTGAGTCAGCCAACCCAAACATTTCTTAGAGCTTGGCCACTTAGACATTTCTTGGTTGTTCTGGGATAGAAACTGTCTCCAGTTAGGCCAAATTTAGCTTACTCCATTCTTCATGAGTTTGTCTAATGAGACAGAGTCCTGAGGTTTTTATCCTAGAGATTTAACATGTAATGCATATTTATTAGACTCTGTGTACAGTTGGCCCTGGAAAAACATGAACTGTGTGGGTTCACTTATGCGCAGATTATTTTATTTTTATTTTTCATTTCAATAAACCTTTATTGTTCAGATTATTACAATTGTTCCTCTTTCCTCCCCCACCATAGCTCCCCTCCACCCGTTTCCTACCCCACCCTCTGCCCTTACCTCTCCCCACACTGTCTTCATCCATAGGTGTACAATTTTTGTTCAGTCTCTTCCCTCATCCTCTACACTCCTTTCCCCCTGAGAACTGTGTCTACTCCCTTTCTATGCCCTTGATTCTATTATATTCACCAGTTTATTCTGTTCCATCAGATTTTTTTATTCATTTGATTTTTAGTTTCACTTGATAGATACATATTTGTTGTTCATAATTTTTATCTTTATTTTTACCTTTTTCTTCTTCCTCTTCTTAAAGAATACCTTTCAGCATTTCATATGCTGGTTTGGCGGTGATTAACTCCTTTAGCCTTTTCTTATTTGTGAAGCTCTTTATCCACTGAGCCAAACCGGTTTCAGCTGACCTTCAATTCTGAATGATAGCTTTGCTGGGTAGAGTAATTTTGGTTGTAGGTTCTTGCTATTCATCACTTTGATTATTTCTCGCCACTCCCTTCTGGCCTGCATAGTTTCTGTTGAGAAATCAGCTGACAATCATATGGGTGCTCCCTTTCAGGTAACTAACTGCTTTTCTCTTGCTGCTTTTAATATTTTCTCTTTGTCTTTTGCTCTTGGCATTTTAATTATGATGTGTCTTGTTGTAGTACTCTTTAGATTCCTTTTATTTGGGGATCTGCACTTCCTGGACTTGTAAGTCTATTTCACCAGGTGGGGGGAAGTTTTCTGTCATTATTCTTCAAATAGGTTTTCAGTATCTTGCACTCTCTCTTCTTCTGGCACCACCATAATTCAATGTTGGTATGCTTGAAGTTGTCCAGAGGCTCCTTACATTATCTTCATATTTTTGGATTATTTTTTCTTTATGCTTTTCCAGTTGAATATTTTTTGCTTCTTTAGATTTCAAATCTTTGACTTGATTCTTGCATTCCTCTAGGCTGCTGTTGGATCTCTGTATATTATTTTTTATTTCAGTCAGTGTATGCTTAATTTCTAGTTGGTCCTTTTTCATATCCTCGAGGGTCTCACTAAATTTATCGGCTTTTTTCTAGAACATTCTTGAAAAACCTTATAACTGTGGTTTTTAACTCTATATCCAGTCATTTGCTTTCCTCATTTCTTTCATTTGTGACCTGTTTCTTTGTCTTTGCATTTTGGCTGCTTTCCTGAATTGTTAGAGTGACTTTGTGTGCTAGGTGTCTTATAGGGCCCCGTGGCTCAGCCTCCCCAGTTACCTGAGGTGGACACTCTTGGTCCAACCCTTTTGTGGGCTCTGTGCACAGCCTTGTTGTAGTTAAGCCTTGATTGTTGTTGGTATCACTGGAAGGAATTGACCTCCAGGCCATTTGGTTGTGAGGATCAGCAGTGTCTGTGCTGGGAGAACTTCTGTGTTAGAGACACCTTTATGGGGCAAGTCTTGCTTCAGTGGGGCTTTGGTGCTCACTGAGTCTGCCCCCTGAATGTGTCCCTTATGGATCTGTGGAGTTGTAATCTGGATGGTCCTGCTCTGACCCCTGGGTACACTGACTCTTGCATTTACAAGGAGGTGCTAAGTTAGCCTCTGCCTGAGGCCACCTAGCAGGAGCTATGGAGAGATCTGCAGATTCTTCTTTCTTTTTAAAAAAAGTATATTGTGTGTGTTGATTTTTACAGAGAGGAAGGGAGAGGGATAGAGAGTTAGAAACATCAATGAGAGAGAATCATCGACCAGCTGCCTCCTACACACCCCGTACTGGGGATGTGCCCACAACCAAGGTACATGCCTTTGACCAGAATTGAACCCGGGACCTTCCAGTCCACAGGCCGACGCTCTTATCTACCGAGCCAAACTGGTTTCGGCAGATTCTTCTTCTTTATTTGGGTTTTGGAGATGCCAAGATGAGGCCCAGCTGTGAAGCAATGCAAGCTGCTAAGGGGCGTTGGGCCTTCTTTTGGATGTTCTGGGTATCACTGACTCAGCTGTAGTTTGTTAGGTATAAGTTTAGTTTTCAAAGGACCATGCCATTCTTATGCAAAAGCCTCTGTGCACAGCTTGGATGGGGCAGAGTCTCAGGGTGATGCAAACAGCAATGGCTTCTCATCAGCCCTGCCCTAAGAGGTTCCCCTGTATCTCAGTGTCTTGATGATATCGCTGCAAGCACCCGTGAGAGAAAGCCGTCCTCAAGTTCTGCCCACTGCCAGACAGTCCAGTTTCTTCCCATATGAGTCTGGGTCCACAGAGTCTCGCTGGGAACTGGAGTTCAGAGCAGTTTGGAGCTTGTGTCTCCTTGTGGATTGAAAAAGCCAGCCGTGTACTCAATTGCAGGTGCCTCTGTACCTCTGCCTTTACTTCCACAGCTCCTCTGAGTCTCAGTGTGCTTTTCTCTTTCCTCCTAGAATTTCCACTCAACCAGTCTTCCTGTGGTTCTGGATGATGTCCATTTTGTCTTTTACTTGTAGTTTTGCAGTGGTTGTGCGAGGCAGCAGTTCTGGTGTTTACTTATGCTGCCATCTTGGTTTCCGTTGTGCAGATTATTTTCAATAAATACACTCATCCCTTTGTATGGGGGTTTCAAATCCTCATATTCAACCAAGTGCATATTGGATTCAGTATTTTTTTAAAAAAAATATTTTATTGATTTTTTATAGAGATTAGGGGAGAGTTAGAAACATCGATGAGAGAGAAACATCAATCAGCTGCCTCCTGCACAACCCCCAATGGGGATGTGTCCACAACCAAGGTACATGCCCTTGACCAGAATCAAACCTGAGACCTTTCAGTCCACAGGCCAATGCTCTTTCCACTGAGCCAAACTGGTCAGGGCTTCAGTATTTAAAAAAATTTTTTTAAAATTGATTTCTTATAGAGAGGAAGGGAGAGGAATAGAGAGTTAGAAACATCAATGAGAGAGAAACATCTATCAGCTGCCTCTTGCAAACCCCCTACTGGGGAAGTGCCTACCGCCAAGGTACATGCCCTTGATTGGAATCAAACCTGGGATCCTTCAGTCCATAGGCCGAAACTCTATCCACTGAGCCAAACCAGTTAGGGCTTTTTATTTTTTTTAATTTTTATTTTTTTAATAATCTTCACCCAAGGATATTTTTTCCCATTGATTTTTAGGGAGAGTGGAAGAGAGAGGGAAAGACAGAGAGAAACATCGATGTGAGAGAAACAAATCAATTGGTTGCCTCTTGCACACACACCAGACCAGGGCCTAGGCCTGGGCCAGGGAGTAGGCTGAAACCAAGGTATGTGCCCTTGACCAGAATTGAACCTGGGACCCTTTGGTCTGAAGGCCAATGCTCTATCTACTGAGCCAAACAGGCGAGGGCTTGGATTCATTATTTTTGCATTCCCAACTACAGATGAAAAACATTTGAGGTTGGTTGAATCCATCAACGTGAAGCACAGACTGTATAATGAAAAGTTAAATGCATATTTCAACTGCACAGGTTGTGGGCATCCCTAACCCCTGTCCCTATTTGTTCAAGGTTCACCTGTAATTAGCATTATTTCTACCAAGTAGCTCTGCATGTTTGCTTGTTGCTTATTCTCAGGGTAGTTGAGCAGTAAGTGAGATATGCATTAACATATTCTTGATTCAAATGTTGAGTTTGGAGTAACTGCATATCCTTCAATTGTCAAAAGCTTGTACATGTTAGATACCTCCGTACTAAGCTTTCGTTTTTTGAATAAGAGTGGCTGAAGTTAGTAAGTGACCTTAGAGAAAAGTAACCTAATCTTGCATTTCTTAAGACAGCAAAGGGGTTAAAAAAGTGGTTTGCTTAAATTGTAGAGCTAGGATGAGAACTGAGGTTCCTTCACTTCCTCTCCTAGAGTTCTTTCCCAGGTGGTATGCTGCTTTTCCAGGTGTTCCCTTCCCAGAAGTAAAAACATTACTGTTTATTTTCACTCTCCAAAGCTAATTAAAACACCTAAACTTTCTATCCCAGATTGCATTTTGTCTCTGGAAAACTCACATTTGATTTTTGCCACCAGGAATCAATTACATCCTTTATTTGGTAGAGATTAAAGACACATACGATTTTTGCCTTTTGTAAAAGGACATAGAGACATGTTCCTACAACAGACCATTATAGACCTTTCATTATTAGGGAGTTCCACTATATAAAATTGATGGAAAACTGGTATGCTATTTACATTCTCGTGTAAATATCCCAGTGCTACCTTGCAGCAGAATAAATATGAGAAATTCCCAGGTAGTTTTTGCTTCTCATTCCTCAGTTTGTTTTTTGCATTGACTGAGGTTATAAACATAGGACATAATTTTTAGGAGAAGTAATATCCTTTATCCTATTAAATTTAATGTAAGAGAAAAGTTACTACGTTATAGCTCTTCTGCTGAAGGCAGTAGGAGACTGAATTTTTATTTGAACACAGGGAGTGGTGAGACCCTCTTGCAAATTGTTTCTTTGTTTTTCTCACCCCAAATCATGTCTTTGCATAAACATTAGTGTTATGATGGGAGGTGCCACTTTTTTTATTATCTCAAAATAAAAAACTTCACAATGCTTTTAACAGGCCTATGCTTAAATCTTGTAACCATTATAGCCTAGCCTTGTGACTTTGGAAAAATTAAAATTTGCCTTTCCCGTCCCCAGTCCTCTTCTCTCTTCCTCTCCCCCTCTTCCTCACCCTCTAAAAAATAAATATTTTTTGAAGCCCATTCAAATTGCTGTTATTTATTTCACTTTTTTTTTTTTTAGAATGTTTCACACCATTCAAGACAGCACTTAATGGTGACCCGTAGTCTCTGTTCAACGGGATGTGATCCTAATGAAAAAGTAAGTATTCAAAAATATTTCAACAGGTAAGTTGTAATGGTTTTACTTTCTTGTTTCCACACTGTGTTCAGTGGACTGATTACATTTTGTTAATGCTGTGTAATGATTTCTTGCTCTAACATCATAGGTTTTATGGGTGTTCAATCTTTGTTCCTTTTTACATTGTAAGTCATAGTCTGAGTCTTTCATTTTGTATTTATGCCAACAAGTGAATAAGTTTACAATGTGTTTCCCTTGTTTTCAGCGGAATAACTATTATAATGTGAGGTGTGTTTTTTTTCTCTTTAAAACTGGGCATTTTAAACTATTGATTCTTAAAAATTTACTTGATATTAAAGATTTGTTTTGATTGAAGGTAATTATATATATATTATAAATTTTTAGACAAGGTAATTCGAGTTAAAATCCTGATATAGCTGAAACCAGATTGGCTCAGTGGATAGAGCGTTGGTCTGCGGACTGAAAGGTCCCAGGTTCAATTCTGGTCAAGGGCATGTACCTTGGTTGTGGGCACATCCCCGGTAGGGGGTGTGCAGGAGGAAGCTGGTTGATGTTTCTAACTCTCTATTCCTCTCCCTTCCACTCTGTAAAAAAAAGTCAATAAAATATATTAAAAGAAGATCCTGATATAATGTTTGAGGTGGGTAATAGGAGAGATAAAGGGACTGGAAGTGGTGATTAGAGATAAAACATGATTTAGTGTGACAATAGAGGCATTAAAGAGGGCAGAAGAAGAGTTTTGGTTAAGAAGAGATGGTTCAAGTTGAATATCATGAAAGTAGAACTGATATAAATGGTTATTTGACAATTAAATAGCTTTGATGTCTTCTAAAGAGGGAATCGCCCCCTACTCTTGAGATCCACTAAGCAGGTCCCTATTTTGTTGTAAATGTCTGAAATCAGATCTTCTGTCTGCTATCTTTGCCTTCTCCTTTGCTGTGCCAATGAGAGGGAAACATTCATATGAGAGAGAAATTTTGATCTGTTGCTTTTTGTACATGTCCCAACTGGGGATCGAATTGACAAACCTTTGATGTCCAACCAACTGAGTCACTGCGGCCCGGCTGGTAACACATAACCTGATTCTTATTTGAACTTGCCATTGACTGTTTTCTTACTCCACGTTTTATCAGAGACACATCAAATCAAAATTAAACCAGGTGACATTTAATCATTACTAAAAAGATTAATTTTTGACTTGAGTTTAACAAGTCAGTTTGTCTCATGTATGTTCATGAGAAAAGGGGAGATTTAACTTAATAGCAATTTACTAGAAAAAGATCAGGAGGTTTCAGAGGCCTTAAATTAGTGGAGCCAGTATTGCACTATGGTGTGCCTGCCATAACAAATGTGATCTTTGGCATTAATAATACAGTGTTTAAAGCTTGTGCCATAATAATCTGATCATATCACATCACAGTGTGTTTTTGACACGAATATCTGGAGGTGAACTCTGGCTTTACTACTAGTTAAACTGTGACTTGGCCAAATCAAGTCTCAGGTTTTTTGTTTGTTTGTTTTTTCTTTCATTTGTAAAATGGGGATTTTATCAGAATTGACCTAGGACTGTTATGAGAATTAAATGAGATAGTGCACAAAAGGGATTTGTCATAGTACCCGGCATATAGAATGCATGTGCCCTAAATGTCAGCTGCTTAATATTTTTCTTAACAACTTAATTTTGTACATTTGGAAACTGAGGCTCAAAATTCACAAATAGTAAGTGTAAGCTTGGTGTAAACTCAATCCTATTCTTTTCCTGAGCTGGTGAATTTACCTTCTGTGCTATATCCCTTTTCAGAAGTGTTTGGTGAGCATGTCTGGAGTTCTGCCATCATTCCTCCAAAAAGTACCCAGTGGAAGGGAGAGGGAAAGATAGAAACATCAACAATGAGAGAGAATCATTGATTGGCTGCCTCCTGGAAACCCCATTCTGGGGAAGGAGCTTGCAACCTCGGCATGTGCCCTGACTGGGAATTGAATCGTGACCTCCTGGTTCATAGGTCGATACTCAGCCACTGAGCCATGCTGGCTGAGCTCTTTATGTTATATGGCCTCAGCAGCTTCAAAATTTGATGGCTATTCAAACTTAACATTCTATTCAAATAGCATAACCTGCTTGGAATCTTTGGACATAAGCATAATTTGTATCTCTTCCAAATTATTAAAAGTACTGTTTAATTCTTCACTCCAAATAAATAGAGATGGTATATGCATATCTGACTTTCCCTTGACAAACAATTCATGACACTTATAATTGCCCTGAATTTAGAAAATAAATGAAGTTGTTAAATAATTTTGTCTAAAGGTTTTTCCTATTCTGTAATATCATTTAAAGGTTATCTTTTGACAAGAGAATTTATAAATGTCCCCTTAGACCTTTCTAAATTATTGAATCTAGTCAACTGATTCTTTAACAGAATAATTATACAACCAGATCCTACCAGATGAGTTCAGTAGCAACCTGGTTGTAAATGAACATGTTTATAATATTTAGTACTACTCCATGAAGTAATGTTTATTAAGATCATATCCAGTTGTGAAAAAACTTGTTATTCCCAAAGTGAGAGTAACAATATCTTATGTGTGTTTTCTCTCCTCAGACTTTTGATAAAATTCTTATTGCTAATAGAGGAGAAATTGCATGTAGGGTGAGTAGAATTTTAATTTTACTTTCCATTTTACTCGGTGAATTTTATTATTACTAAATCCTTTTAAATGTGAATCACTGTTAATAGATAACATTGCTATATTTTAAAATAGGTTATTAAAACTTGCAAGAAGATGGGCATTAAGACGGTCGCCATCCACAGTGATGTTGATAGTAGTTCTGTAAGTATATTTATGCTTTATTTGAATCAGAACCTTATTTTGGGTCAAGTAGAGAAAAGGTGAAAGATGTAGCTTTCCCCCCCTGTGACCTGAAAAGTGTAACGCGCGTGCGCACACACACACACACACACACACACACACACACACCTACCTCTATTTAAGTACTCACTCTTCTTTTAAGCAAAACCTGTCTTAACTGGTTTTTTCAAGGCTTTAAAAACCTACTAGAATGAAATTGCTAGACTGATTGCTGGTCACCTAATAGGTTTAAGTAAAGCATGAGAAAGTTAGATTCAAAGATTAATGAACTGTCTATGCTGTGCTGCCTTATGAGACCACATTTCCCCACAGCCTGACTCCAGTATCACTAAGGGACTCCTTCATTGTTCAACCTTCCCGAGTGCTTTACTGTGTCCAGCTGAAATTTTGATAAAAGAAAGGGAGGCTAATCCTAACTGGACATGAACTAAAGAAAGTATAGCATAAAGCAGTAAATGATATATACTCCAAGTATTTCAGTATTTATTTCCCAGAATTAAGGACATTCTCTTACATATCTATAATACCTATCATAACTAAGAAAATTACCAATTCTATTGAGGAATATAGGGGACAACCTGGGGTGGGGTGCAGTCTGAATCTTGCCAGTGAGCAGTGTCCTAGTGCACATTCTTATTAGCCTATAATTAAGTCCTTGCCCCTTCCTTAGGCAATAGTCTGTTTTCCTGTGTGTTCTCAGTTTGCAGGGGCCATAGGCTGGGAATTTGGCAGCTTGGTCAGAGGTGTGTATATGGGGGGAGGGTCACTTGGGCCACCCAGGCCAGGCATTTAGATACTATCTAATTTCCCCATTCTAACTGATTCAGGAGCGGCTGTGAAAGCCTGCCACAAAAGCCCGTAAGTAAGGAAACAAGGAATTCAGAAATACATATAAGGAGTAGTCTCATTTTATAAGTTGTTCAGGCTTTGGATCTTTGATTCCCGTGAGCCAGCAGTGCTGCTCTAAAGAAAGGGTTTTTCCTGAATCTCCAGTACTTGTGTATTTTCCTGTCACTATAAATTATGCAACACTATAACATAATCTAATATGTAAAACATATTTGGCTCCAAATGTCTTTTATAGTATTTTTCTTTGGTCTACAGTTCAGTCAAGGTTGATGAATTATATTTGTTCATTATGACTATTTCATCACTACATATAAAATAGTCCTCCTATCCTTCCTCCTTTTAAAAAAAATTTTTGATGTTGATATTTGTTTATCAAGCCAGTTGGCTTATAGATAGTCTGGATTTGGCTGATTGTTTCCTTATAAATAGCAACCAAGCTTGATCACTTGGTTGAGGTTGCTTTTACCAGGTCTCTCCATTATAATAGTGCATTTACCCCTCTTTTAAAATTATTTTTTTGGGGTAACCTTTGAATCCATGTGAATATTTTGCCCTCCAACAACCTCTCCTCTAATAGTTTTGTATGCAATGATAAAATTGCCTGACACATGATTACTTTGGCTGCATTTGTTGTCTTGGTATCTGTTAAGAAATCTGTTAGTCTACTTTCTTCTTTGGATCTCCCTGTTTTTTGTTTTTTTTAAATTATATTTTATTTTTTTAAGAGAAGAAGAGAGAGGGATAGAGAGTTAGAAACATCAATGAGAGAGAATCATCGATTAGCTGCTTCTAGCACATCCCCTTTTGGGGATGTGCCCGCAACTAATGTACATGCCCTTGACCGGAATCGAACCTGGGACCTTCCAGTCCACAGGCCAAAGTTCTATCCACTGAGCCAAACCGGTTTCGGCTTTTTTTTTCTTTTTTCTTTTTTTTGTATTGTGTTTTTATATATTTGAGTTCTCCTTTCACGTTGTATTAATTTTAGTATACTTATTTAAAAAGCTCTATAATAACATTATTTCAAATTTTCTAGGTGTATCTTTTATTTCTGACTCTTTGTCACAGTGGATTGCTTGCTTATGTGTGTGGATTTCACTTGTTTTCCTTATGTTTAATATCTTTATTGTTGAGTTCCAGCATGGTTTCAGTTACAGTTATACACCAGTGGGTGTATCTTTCTAGAAAATTGACTATTTCATCTAAGTTATCTATTTTATAGGAATATGATTGTTTATTGTATTTTCTTATTTTTATTTTTATGAGGTTAGTAGTAATGTCATCCCTGATTTTGGGCATTTGAGTCTTGTTTTCTTGTTCACTTTAGCTAAAGGTTATTGATCTTTTCAAAGAACCTTTTGACCTCATTGATTTCTTTTTTTATAAATTCTCTACTTCATTTACATTTACTCTAGATTTTAGTATTTTCTTCATTCTTCTTGTTCTGGGTTTAGTTGGCTCTTTTCAAAAATTTCTTAAGGTAGAATGGGGATATTGATTTGAGGTATTTTTAAGCATAGGTGTATAGTTATACATTTTTCTCTGAGTATTGTTTCATCTGAATCTCATGTTTTGGTATGTTGTATCTTCATTTTTGAAAATATTTTCTGATTTCCCTTGTGGTTTCTTCTGTGACCCATTTGTTATTTAGGAGTGTGTTGTTTAATTCCACACATTTGTGAGTTTCCCAAGTTTCTTTCTGTTTCTGATTTCTAGTTTTCTTCTGCTTTGGTTGGAGAATATGTTTTCTATTATTTCTGTCCTTTGAAGTTTCTTGATGTTTGCTTTATGTCCCGTTTTTATGTTTTATGATTTATCCTGGAGAATACTCCATGTGAATGAGAATGTATATTCTACTCTGCCTTTGTTGGGTGGAAAGTTCTATAGATGTCTTTTAGATCTGATTGGTTCATTGGGATATTGAAGTCTTCTATTTCCTTGTTGATCTTTGGTTGTCCTATCCATTCTTAAAGTGGATTTTAACATGCTTTTATTCCTTTAAAAATGGTAAGTAGTTATTTTGTTTGACTCAGTTTACAAAATTGGTGCTAAGTAATTATGTATAGGCCTGTAACTGTGCATGAAGGAGCCTGACTAAGATAAGAAATCATTAATTAAGAGACTCTTAAGTTATTATATAAGGAATAGAGTAGAATGTCCAGGCCAAGAGATTCTCATAAGAATTCTTTGCAGTTTTCAGGAAGGAGGACATTTTGATACTGCTTAAATTGTTCTAGACTTATAGAAAGAAAGACAAGATTTTCATTCTTTTTTATGAAGCCAGTATAATAATCCAAAATTCAAAATCCGGGCAAAGAAATTAAGTAAAAAAATAAAATTACAATGACTATTATATATTGACAAAAGAATATTAATTAATTAATATGGAGTAGAAAAAATAATTACTTAAATATGCTGCAGCCAGACATTTCAATATGGTTCAATATTAGAGACTATAAATTGAATATTCTAATGGGTTAGTGGAGAAAACTATATGACCATCTTGATAGATACATAAAATATCATTTAAAAGAAATTCACTTCTCCTTTTAAAATCCTTTGCAAGGCCGAGGTCGGTTTGGCTCAGTGGTAGAGCGTCGGTCTGCGGACTGAAGGGTCCCGGGTTCGATTCCGGCCAAGGGCATGTACATTGGTTGCGGGCGCATCCCTGGTGGGGGGTGTGCAAGAGGCAGCTGGTCGATGTTTCTCTCTCATTGACGTTTCTGGCTCTCTCTCTCTCCCTTCCTCTCTGTAAAATATCAATAAAAATATATTAAAAAAAAATAAAATCCTTTGCAAGACAGAATTAGATGAATACTTCCTTATCATAACAAAGAGGTTATATCTTATAGAAAACATTCTCATAAAAGTCAGGATGAAGACTGATACACATACTATCATTGTTAATTTGCCAGCATTCTGGAAGTGTTCAGTAATGCAGTTAGGCAGTGCATTAACAAAGTGGTGGACAGGAAAGGCATAAATATTAAGGATGTATTGATTTCTAATTATGTAGTCAATGGAATAACTCTTTAGAAATAGTAAGAATATCTCTGTGGTAGTTAAATATAAAAAAATCTATAGCTTTCTTGTAGAAAATGCAAGTAGTGCGAGGCAACTTTAAGAAATGTCACTTGTAGAATGAATGGAAAAGAATTACTATAGGATATACTTTAGGATATGAATTTATTTATTTATTTATTTTTTGATGCATATTTCTTTTTTAAAATATAAATCTTTATTGTTCAGATTATTACAGGTGTTCCTTTTTTTTCCCCCTCCATAGATCCCCTCCATCTGATTCTCCACCCCACCCCATGCCCTTACCCTTTGCCATTGTCTTCATCCATAGGTGTAAGATTTTTGTCTAATCTCTTCATGCACTCCTCAGACCCTCTTCACCCTGTGAATTGTCACTCCACTCCCTTTCTATGTCCCTGATTCTGTTCATCAGTTCAGTCTGTTCATCAGATTTTTTATTCACTTGATTTTTAGATTCACTTGTTGGTAGGTATGTATTTGATGTCATTTTGTTGCTCATAATTTTTATCTGTATCTTTACCTTTTTCTTCTTCTTCCTCTTCTTAAAGAATACCTTTCAGCATTTCATATAATACTGGTTTGGTGGTGATGAACTCCTTTAGCTTTTTCTTACCTGTGGAGCTCTTTATCTCCCCTTCAATTCTGAATGATAGCTTTGCTGGGTAGAGTAATCTTGGTTGTAGGTTCTTGCTATTCATTACTTTGAATATTTCTTGCCACTCCCTTCTGGTCTGCATAGTTTCTATTGAAAAGTCAGCTAACAGTCATATGGGTACTCTCTTGTAGGTAACTAACTGTTTTTCTCTTGCTGCTTTCAAGATTCTCTCTTTGTCTTTTGCTCTTTGCATTTTAATTATGATGTGTCTTGGTGTGGCCCTTTTTGGATTCCTTTTGTTTGGGATTCTTTGTCTTCCTGAACTTGTAAGTCTATTTCTTTGACCAGGTGGGGAAAGTTTTCTGTCATTATTTCTTCTAATAAGTTTTCAATATTTTGCTCTCTTCTTCTGGCACCCCAAAAATTGGGATGTTGGTACACTTAAAGCTATCCCAGAGGCTCCTTACACTGTCTTCATATTTTTGGATTCTTTTTTTTTTCTTTTTGTTTTTCTAGTTGGGTATTTTTTGTTTCCTCATATTTCAGACCTTCAGTTTGATTCTTGGGGTATGTTGATATAGAGTTGAGTTTCTGTATATTCTTTATTTCAGACAGTGTATGCTTAATTTGTGACTGGTTCTTTTCCATTTTTTTGGCATTCTCATTAAGGTCCTTAAAGGTCTCACTAAGCTCCTCGGAGGTTTCATCAAGTTTCTCAGCAGTTTTTAGAAGATTCTTGAGTAGCCTTATAAATGTTGTTTTGAATTCTATGTCATCCAGTAGTTTGCTTTCCTCCATTTCTTTCATTTGTGACATGTTTCTTTCTCTCCACATTTTGGCTGCTTTCCTGTGTTGATGGAGAGGCTTTGTGTGGTAGGTGACCAATGGGGGCCAGAAGCTCAGCTTCCCCAATCACCTGAAGTGGACACTTTTGGTACACCCCTTTGTGGGCTGAGTGCAGAGTCTTGGTATAGTTAAGCCTTGATTGCTGTTGGTACATTGGGAGGAATTGACCTCCAGGCCAATTGGCTATGGGGACTTGCTGTGTTTATAATGGAAGAATTGCTGCACTGGAGACACGCTTATGGTGATGGACTTGTTTCAGTAGGGCTTTGGTGTTCACTGAGTCTGCCTCTTGAATGTGTTACTTATGGATGTGAGGAGTTGAAATCTGGTGTCTCACACTTACCACTAGGTACACTTGCTTCTGGATCTCCAATGGGGTGCAGGTCAGCTACTGTCTGAGGCCACCCTGCAGGAGCTACAGCAAGAACTACAGTTTTCTCTTCTTTGCTTAGAGTTTGGAGGTTTTGGAGCCGTCTCACCTGGGCTGCAAGTTTGCTACATTAAGCCGTGATGGAGCAGGCCATTCATATGCAAAAGCCATTGCTTGGAGCTTGGGTGGGTTTGTAGGTTGTGCGGGGCAGTGTCTCAGGGCATCACTGGGATAGAGTGTGGCAAACAGCAATGGCTTCCAGTCAGCTATCTCTGCGTCCCCGCGTCCCAGCACAATAAACAATTATTCCTGTGTGCAGCTCTGCAAGCAAGCCACCCTCACTTTCCGACCCAATGGCAGACTGTCCAGCTTCTCCCTGTAGGAGTTTGGGTCTCCCACATCTCTCCAGAAACTGGATTTCAGAATAATGGGGAGCTTGTCTCCCTTCGAGTTGAAGAAAGCAATGCCTACCGCCATCCCGGATCGTGTGTCTCTGTACCTCACCTTTTCAGTGTTTGTGCATGTCTCAATGCTCTTTCTTCTTTCCTTCTAGTTGTAGAACTTCCATTCAGCCAGCTTTCCTATGGTTCTGGGTGATGGATGTTTTGCCTTTTAGTTGAAGTTTCAAAATTGTTGTGTGAGGCAGCAGTTTAGGTGTTTACCTATGCCACTATCTTGGATCCTTCTCTATGATATGAATTTAGAATGAAATTTGTAGGGCTTAAATAAGAACTTATTGATTGGTATAGGTAAAGTGAACATTATAAGTGCTAGTTATTTCTAAATTAATCTACATTTTCTACTAAATCTAATACATATTATGTAATTTTTGTCGGGGAAATTGATAAAGGACTAAATGTACAAGGGCAGCCTAGAAAATTCTGAGGAAAATTGAACAGATATTAAAATAGGATCTACACTAATAAAGGAGAAACATGCAAATTAACCATCACTCTGCCACACCCATCAGCCAGTCAGAGAGAATATGCAAATTAACCAAACAAATATGGCAGTTAATTTGCATACACAGACGGGGAGTGAAGACTTAAGACAGCATAGAAGGAAGAGGGAGGGGAAGCAAAAAGTGAGTCAGCAGGAGGGAAAGTGTGTGTGGGGAAATGCGGGGCTGCAGTGGCGGGAGGGAAGGCACAAGGCAGCAGCAGTGGAAGGGAAGGGATAGGATGGGATAGCAGCTGGAGGGAAATTGCAGCGGGTGAGAGGGGAGGCTGTGGCAGGAGGGAAGCCTGCTAGAAGCCCTGTTCTTGCAGGAATCTTCCTGTAACAGGCCTCTAGTACCTTATAAAAGCAGATATAATTGGAATCACTGCATAAAATTTTGAGTAGGAAGAGTCAGATCTATGGAATAAATTCATTAGATATTAGGGACTAATTTGAGAGAATTTCTTAATTTTTTGAAGAGGGTCTTGTTAATACTGTCTTAGAAGGCAAAAGAAATGGATTGGGTTCTAAGTTGTGTTTGGGGTAATTCCAGAAAAGTTAAGAAATAAAAGGAATGAGAGTGCTTTTAGTGACTAGAACTTTCTAAATGAGAAGGTGAGTTCTACTTCATTAGTTTAGTGAATAGCAGAAACAAAGAATTTGAGAATTTAGAGATTGCTGTACTCCTCATAGTGCATGTTAAATAACTTTAATTTTACGATATTTATCTACATTTTCAAATAAAAAGACTAGTATGTCTTTCCACAAGAAATAGCAAAATATTATTATATCTGTGTCAGACCTGTAAATTAGGGTTTTGATTATTTAAAAAATATATTTATATTGATTTTTGATAGAAAGGGAGAGGTAGAGAGAGGTAGAAATGTCAGTGATGAGAATTATTGATTGGCTGCCTTCTGCACATCCCATTGATCAAGCCTGCAACCCAGGCATGTGTCTTGATGGGGAATCAAACAGTGACCTCCCGGTTTATATGTCAATGCTAACCATTATGCAGTACTGGCTGGGAAGGGTTTTGATTTTTTTAATAATGGGATAAATTGATTCTTACTTTAACTTCTGATTATTAAACTTATAATATTTTATTGCTTAAATTGAACTTACACTATTTTGTTGCTTTGTCGGTATACAATAACATTGGATTTAAATGAGAAATACCTGATATTTATTACATTAAAACCAAAACCCCAAATCAGGGAAGTAGTCATTGTGACTCACATCTTAGCCAGGCAGCCTGCTGTTTGAAGTATGGTTCTTAGTGAGTATTGTAGTCTTAGCCTTAGGATTCAGTAATGAGATTTAGTGGGGTTTTCTGTGAGCACTCTGGGATGATTGACAGTAAGGTGAGGGGAATCATCACTTAGCATGCCTACCCTTGATAATATTTCCCTGCTGTCTGGGGAGATACTGAGGACAAATAGGACTTGGTGATGTCTATGTAATTAGTGTATGTTGGTTCCAGCTGAACAAACTGGAGGGTAATGATCAGGTAAATGGAGATGGAATACATTAATGTAGGCTGAGGTATAAAAGACCTTAGGGAAAAACCTATCAACATTTTATGGGGTTGTTAGAATGTCTTTATATCTTTTTGTATTTATGTATACATCTTTATATATATTTATTTAGTTATGTCTTTGTTAGAACCTTCAGTTTTATTCTAGATATGTGTAGAGATTAAAACAATTTAAAATAAAACTTTTTGTATTTATTTTCTCATTTACATGATTTGATTTTCAGGATATTTTTTAATTTGCAAAGTATTTCAAGTTCTTAATTAAAAAATATATTTTATTGGTTTTTTTTTTTAATAGAGAGGAAGGGAGAGGGATAGAGAGCTAGAAACATTGATGGGAGAGAAACATCGATCAGCTGCCTCTTGCACACCCCCTACTGGGGATGTGCCAGCAACTAAGATACATGCCCTTGACTGGAATTGAACCTGGGACCTCTGAGTCCTCAGGCTGGTGCTCTATCCACTGAGCCAAACGGGTCAGGGCTTAATTTTTTAAAACAATATTTCACAAAATCCATTAATGGACTCTTTTGCAGCTAATGTACTCATTGCTCCTAAAATGGGAATAAATAAGTAGGGTTGGCTTTTAAAAAATTTTTTTTGGGATGATAACTGAAAAATTAGACCTTTTATTGCACCTGTGTGTATATATATTTAAGGAACATTTTCTTAATGGTTTTCACTTGTACAGAATATTTTAAGATAGCCATTATGGTCCATATTCTCCAGTTGTTTTTAATTACATCAGAAACATTTTCAGTCATTAGATTGTAATAGGAAATCTATAGGATTCTTCATTCATTCTTGAAAAAAATACTAAGAGCTGTCATTGTTCAATATGCAGTTTCCTTACCAGCAACATAAAGTTCCATTGTAAAGCCTCTAATAGTGACTGTAATACTGCATTTAATGGAGAGGAAGGAATTGGTTTCATTAATGTGATTTTGGACCTTGAGTTCTGGTAATTAGGTAATTACAAAGGTTTTAAATGGTGTGCTTGCTTTAAAACTTGCTGTTGCTTACTTTTCTCATAAAACTTAGCTTTTAGTAACCTTTTTTGGATTAAGAAGATTGTGTACCTACCTATCAAATTTTCTGTTAAAGAGAAGAAAGCATTTAAGATGTTTAGACATTTCTTTTTCTTCTATTCTTTTTTTGTTTTTATCTTTGGAAAAACATTTTGCAGAAACATTGTACTATATCAATTTAAAATGTTTTGATTATCTTTGGCTTGGCTAAATTACTCTCTACATTTTTGGGTAAAATGAAATAGGATAGGGTTCCTGGTAGGAATTTGTTCACATTAATATGGCTCATCAGGGACATTATATTTAATTGGAGATCCTGCCGAATAGTAGCAGGAGGCTGAAGAGAATTATTTAGCATTAGCAATGGCTCGTCTGGGAGTTGTGCACTAATCAAGGAACTTGAGTGTTAGCAGTAGGGATGATGGGAATTATGGCGATTATGACATGTAAGCATGTCTGTGTGTGAACTGGACAGGCAATGAGTTAATCAAGAAGTATATTAAATGGCTCCCATGCTGATTCATTATTATCTACCATAGTGCCTGTCAGGTTGTGTATTTAAAAAAATACAATTATTGCTGAATTCACTATGTATAAATTCAGTTACTATTCTTTGCTTTTCAATAAAGTAACCTCAAATTACTAACACATATAAAAACAGAAAAATGTATAAAGCCTGCTATGATGTGTGTATTAAAGTATAGTTTCTTTTTTTTTTTAACACTTTACAGTGAAACTTTACTTTTCAATTCATTAAAAAATTTTGCTTTGCCCTTTTATGTATTTGCTGGAAATATGCTTTGGCTTATTTTGTACTATGTGAAAAAGTTTGAGTTAAAAAACAAAATATGTATGTTTATTTTTCCCGTTGAAAATATAATTACAATATTTCAGAAAGACATTAATATTTAACACATGAAGCTACAGACAAATCAAAACATTAATCTTTTTCACCATCAAAATGCTCCAAAATGGGTGTGTATGTGTGGTGATGGTGGAAATCTTTGCTCTAGTGGGTGGTCTCTTTGTGCCAGGTAAACCCATTCTGTGCTCAGCATGGTTAGAGCCATATGTCATGAAACTATTAGTTAGGATTGCTAGAAATGGACATATTTTTGGGAAATGGAACTAATAAATTGAATTCCTTTTTAGAAAATAAACTGAAATGCAGCATAAATCCATGAGCAAACTGGATTATATCTATAGGCAAATTTATAGAGTTACTGTACAGATGAGCACACACAGTTTCTTTTTTATTTATTATTGTAAGCACTGCCAAATTTAATAAAACTTTTTACCAAACTGTGACCTTCATGTATTAACTTAATTAAAGCAATGTTATGGGTACTACTCAATGTGTTAACCTGTGGGTGGTTGTTACTGAAATCCATTATCTATGGAGTCAGTATTAGTGGTCAGCCACATCACAAATAAAACTTGCAACCAAGACCTTCCCTTGGGTGCTGTGAGCTCAGCAGGTTAAATTGTCAAAACCCCTTAAAGCTTCTTAAAAGACTGATAGTTTTAGCCCCCTGGAGTTAAAGGTAAACCAGTCATTCCTGTCTGGAAGGACTCTGACTTTACTTAGCAGCAAGGCAAAAATTACATTTGGATAGGAAAAAAAGGATTTATAATAGTATCGTCATGTATGAGTTACTTTGTTCACATAGGTGTTCGTGTACCTTCTTATTTAACTTTAATAAAAACATTCCAACCTCTTTTAATCTATGGAAAGTGACTTATGAAAGATTTTCTTCATAAAATCCCAAGACCTTCTTAGTATTTTTAAATACTAAGAACTTGTATGTGTGTTTTTTAAAGAATACTTTTATTGATTTCAGAGAGGAAGGGAGAGGGAGAAAGAGATAGAAATACCAATGATGAGAAAGAATAATCAATCGGCTGCCTTCTGCAAGCCCCCCATTAGGGTTTGAGCTTACAACCTGGGCATGTGCCCTTGACCAGAGTCGAACCTGGGACCCTTCAGTCCACAGGCCGATGCTCTGTCCACTGAGCCAAACCAGCAAGGGAAGAACTGTGTTTTTATACTGAATATTTAATTTAAAAAACAAAATCAGGAAATATTATGAATATATAATTTTGTTTTTGTATATTTAAATTTTCTGGTGAATTTAAATTGTATAGTTTGTGAAAAACACATTGCATTTTAATGTTATTAGTTACCTGATGGCTTGAACAAGTGCCTACATAGATTAATTTTTTGTTAAGCATCTGTTTAAGAAGATTTAGAAGTTCTGCAGTCTTATAGGAAAAGCTTACATTAAATAAAAGGTTGAAAGTACATCTTATTTTAAATAATAGTATTTTTGATATTGCAATGTTTATAAGGCCACAACTCCTATCTATTACAGTCTCACTTAAGACTTCTCAATGGAGGGAAAGATAGTATTCTAAGTAATAACTATCACTTGTTGAGTATTTACTGTCTAATAGAGAATCAGAATAATTATGTAAGGGAAGTATTGTCATCACTTTAAATTGAGAAAATTGGGACTTAATGATATAAAGTAGGTTGTTAAAGCTAAGTTAGCTAGGTAGGCAATGGAGCTGAGATTTGAATTTTGCACCTCCCAAATTGTACACTTTGCATTGTAGCATATTGCTTCCCATATTAAGTGTATGGAGAAGTCTCCTTTCTCCCCAAAGAAAATGAAGTTTATTACTTTGAAGTTTGAATGTTTATTTGTGACTGTTTGTGGGCCAGATTCTATGTTAGTTGATGGGATTAAAGTAGTGATCATGAGCAATATGATTCCTATTCTCAGGGCATTTACAGACCAGTGGTAGAGACAGATATCAGAAAACATATTAATAAGTAATTATAGTTATGGTGTTATGCAGGAAATAAACTAGTTGCTGAGAGAGAATAATGGGTGACTCTCCATTAATAAGGTGCTCAGGGGAATTCTCTTTGAGGTGGCAAAACGTAAGCTGAGACCTGATAGATGAGAATTAGCTCTTAGCTAGGTAGTCAGCGTGGCAGATGGGACAGCATGTGCAAAGGCCCTGAGCCAGTCCAGTGGTTGGTACCTAATCTGTGAATTAGCACTGCTTAGCTTGTCTAGTCACCCATTTGCTAGCTCTAGATCTCTAGCTCTAGCCAGTGCATCAACCATACCTGGGCAACTTTTGCTGCTGTTCTCAGTGGTTGCAGTAGCAACTACTAAGTAGGACTAGCAAAGGAAGGAATCCAGTAGGCATCTTCAGGAAGATAAAAAGCTCCCTGAAGAAGGAAGATGGCAACAGTGGATTTATATCTGATATACTCATTTTAGTTGGAGCCTATCCTAAGGAAGAAAGGATCCAATTTAGATAAATACATCAGATATAAGTCGAGTATTGAAATCTTCAGCTATGCATGTATTCAATATGTTTATGAAAAAGCACAGCCTAGAGAGTGGGGTGTGGTCTGTCCAATGGAGAACATATAGGCTTGGGCCAAAGAGTAGGAACCTTGTCTTTCTATGTAAGAAACTGTTAAGTCCAGATAAAATAGCAAGTGAATAATTTTAAAATGTCTATTTTTGTAAACAACTGCTTAGTGGCTTCCAAGTCTTCCAGTGAATTAATCATATATTAGTTTAGTTTCCAACTCTATAATGTATTCCCCAAATGGATGTTAGATATCTTAGTACAAAGGAATTTATAATTAAATATAGCAAAGTAATTTCAGTGAACTATCCAATTAAGTGTTATAGATCCCTAGGCTATATGGATGAAACTCAGCTGGGATGTTCTACTTAGGGGAGGGCTGTTTAAAAACTACAGAAACCTGTTTGTGAAGAGTTTCATGTAATTTTTCTTAATAGAAAATGTCTCCACATATCTTTTTTTAATCTTTATTTTTCCTCAATACTTTTTTGGGTTCACAACAAAATTGAGAGGAAGCTAGAGAGATTTTTTTAAATTTACCTCTGCCTCCACACATGCATGGTCTCCCCATTATCAATATCCACTATTATTGTACATTTGTTGCAATTGATGAACTTATATTGATACATATTACTCAAAGTCCATAGTTTTCACTAGTGTTGTACATTCTGTAGGTTTGGATAAAAATATAATGACACAGTTATCCCAGTCACCTACTGAAGGACCATCTTGGTTGCTTCCAAGTTTCAGCAATGATAAATAAGGCTGTTTTAAACATCATTGTGCAGGCTTCTATGTGGACATGTGTTTTCAACTACTTTGGGTAAATACCAAGGAGTGTTCTTGCTGGATCATAGTGTAAGAGTATGTTTAGTTTTGTAAGAAACCACCAAACTGTCTTCAAAAGTGGCTATACTATTTTGTACTCCTACCAGCACTGAATGAGAGTTTCTGTTGCTTCACATCCTTGCTAGTGCTGTCACTGTTCTAGATTTTGTCCTTTCTAATAGATGTGTAGTGTTATCTCATTTAAATTTGCATTGCCCCTGATCACATATGATGTGGGGCATCATTTCATATGCTTCTTTGCCACTTGTATGTCTTCATTGGTGATGTATCTGTGAAGGTCTTTGGCCTATTTTTTCTTATCAAGTTGTTTTCTATTTGGTGAATTTTAAGAGTTCTTTGTATATTTTGGAAAATAGT
This sequence comes from Vespertilio murinus, assembly GCA_963924515.1. Taxonomy (NCBI): domain Eukaryota; kingdom Metazoa; phylum Chordata; class Mammalia; order Chiroptera; family Vespertilionidae; genus Vespertilio; species Vespertilio murinus. The sequence goes on along the minus strand of OZ004707.1, from coordinate 36,724,858 downwards.
CCTTTATCAGATGTGACTTTTGCATATATTTTCTCCTAGGCTGTGGTTTGTCTTCTGAACTTCTTGATGTCGTCTTTCCCAAAGCAGAAGTTTTAAATTTTAATAACATCCAGATAATCAATGATTTCTGTCATGGATTGTGACTTTGGTGTATCTAAAAAGGTTTTCTCCTACCCCGTTTCCCCAAAAATAAGACAGTGTCTTATATTAATTTTTGCTCCCAAAGATGTGCTAGGTCTTATTTTCAAGGGATGTCTTATTTTTCCATGAAGAAGAATACGGTACACATTTATTGTTAAATGAAAATAAAGGAAATTTATTACCTGTATACAGTATGGTAGTATGGTAGTTGTTAACACAAACCAGACAAACTGAATCCTACAGTATCAAGAATTTACTCATTTATTCAGTGACAATCATGCCATCATCTTCTGGAACATCATCATAACAATCCAATTCCTGAATTTCCTGGTGAATTTCTTGTGACTCCATTTCTTTCAGAATCAGTGGACCAAATCTCTCATGTTTAGCAATAGCACTGTCTTTATTTTTATTTTATTAAAAAAAATATATATATTTTATTGATATTTTACAGAGAGGAAGGGAGAGAGATAGAGAGCTAGAAACGTTGATGAGAGAGAAACATCGACCAGCTGCCCCTTGCACACCCCCTACCGGGGATGTGCCCGCAACCAATGTACATGCCCTTGGCCGGAATTGAACCCGGGACCTTTCAGTCCACAGACCAGCGCCCTACCGCTGAGCCAAACCGGTTTCGGCTAGCACTGTCTTTAAATGAGTACTTCTTGTCAAGGTAGCCTGCTCGCAGTGCATTTGCAATGCAACTGTCAGTGATTTTCTCCCATGAATTCTTCACCCAAGTCACAGCTTCTTGCAGTTTAGGTTTCACAAAGTTTCCACGCTGATTTCTCTCCATTCACACAGCAGTGACGTCAGGGCTTCGTGTAACGTCACTGGTTGCTAGACGCAAGTTGGGGTGGCCCTAGCAACCAGTTTACAGTAAATTAATTTTCATTCTGAGACAGAGCCTGGAGGCCTTATTTTTGGGGGGATGCCTTATATTTCACTCAGAAGGAAACCTGTAAGTAGGTCTTATTTTCAGAGGATGTCTTATTTTCGGGGAAACATGGTATGTTATCTTCCGGAGTTTAGTAGTTTTGTGTGTGTATGTATGTATTTTATTTATGTATATTTATTGATTTAGAGAGAGAGGGAGAGAAAGAGAGGGGGAGGGGGAAGAAAGGGAGAGGGAGAGAGAAAGAGAGAGCCCTATGTTACGTTAAGCCCCATGTCAGTCACCAGTGACTGACACTGTACTTTCCATGCAGAAGACAAAACAGGCTGGTTGAAAATACTTGAGTTTTTCACTAGTAAATATGATATACCTGCAGCTTTTTTGTAGCTAGTAGTCTCTGTCAAGTTGAGAAAGTCCCCTCTATTTCTAGTTATTGAGGTTTTTATCCTGACTTGTATTGGATTTTGTCAAATTCTTTTTCTGTGTATATTGATAGGATCATGTGTTTTTCTTTTTTTTCTTTTTTAGTCTGTTGATGTGGTAGATTACATTGATTTTTTCAAATGTTGAACCAGCCTTGAATGCCTGGGATAAATTCCACTTGTTTATGGTCTGTAATTCTTTTAATATATTGTTGTAGTCAACTTGCTGGTATCTTTGAGGATTTTTGCAGGTATGCTTATAAGAGATATTGGTTGATAGTTTTCTTGTAATGTCTTTGTCTGGTTTTGGTATTAGGGAAATGATGGCTTTATAAAATGAATTAGAAAGTATTCCTCTGCTTCTGTCTTCTGAAAGATTGTAAAGAATTGGTATAATTTCTTAGTTAAATGTTTGGTAGAATTCACTAATGAAACCATGTGGGCCTTGTGCTATCTGGATTGGAAGGTTATTATTGATTTAATTTCTCAAGTAGATATAGATCTATTTCTCTTGGTGTGAATTTTGGCAACTTGGGGTTTTCAAGGGTTTGGTTTATTTTGGTTTATTTTGCCTGGGTTATTAAATTTGTGGGCATAGAGTTGTTTCTAGTATTCCATTATTTTCCTTTTAATGCCTTGGGATCTGTAGTCTTATCCCATCTTGCATTTCTGATATTAGTAATTTGTTTCTTTCTGCTCTCTCTTTTTCTTAGTTAGCCTTGTTGAAGGCTTATAAATTTTATTGATTCTTTTCAAGGAACCAGCTTTTGGTTTTATTGACTTTTTCTATTGATCTCCTACTTTCAGTGTCATTGATTTCTGCTTTAATTCTTATGATTTCTTTGCTTACTTAGGAATTAATGTGTTCTTTTTTTTGTTTTAGTTTCTCAAGGTAGAAACTTAGATTTTTAGATCTTCTTGTCTGATATATTCATTCAGTGCTATAAAATTTCCTCTAAGCATTGTTTTAACTATATCCCACAAATTTGTTGTGTTTTCATTTGCATTTAGTTAAAAATATTTTATAATTTCTCTTGAGAGTTTTTCTTTGACCCATGTGTTACTTGGAAGTTTGTTGTTTAATTTTTAATCTGTCTTTTGTTTTTCTAGTTATCTTTGTTATTGAGTTTGACTTTAATTCTGCTGTGCAGATATTATATTATTGCCATTCCCTTAAATTTATTAAGGTATATTTTATGGCCCAAAATGTAGTCTACTTTGGTGAATGTTCAGTGTAAAAGAAAGTGTATATTGCTGTTGGGTAAAGTAGTGCATGTATGTCAATTATATCGATTGATTGATGGTATTGTTGAATTTAACTATGTCCTTCCTGATTTCTGCCTGTTGGACCTATCCGTTTCTGATAGAGAGGTGTTGAGGTCCAGCTATGACCGTGGATCACTGTGTTTCCTTGCAATTTCATCAGTTTTTGCCTCATGTTATGCTCTGTTGTTAGGCACACACACATTATGGATTGTTATGTCTTCTGGAAGAATTGACTCCTTTATCATCATGTAATGCCATACCCTATCAATTATAAATTCCCTTGCTTTACAGTGCTCTGTCAGAAATTAATATAGCTACTTTTGCTTTATTTTTATTAATGTTATCATGGTATATTTTTCTCCATCTATTTACTTTTAATATATATATGTCTTTATATTTAAAGTGGGATTCTTATAGATAACATGGAGTTAGGTCTTGTTTTTTGATCTGACTGTGACAATCTCTGCTTTTTAATTGGCGCATTTAGACTACTGACATTCAAAGTGATTATTGATATGGTTGGACTAATATTAACTGTATTTCTAACTTTTCTATTTGTTACCCTTGTTATTTGTTCCTATTTTAGTCTTCCACTCTTTTATTGGCGTTTGTGGTTTTGATTGAGCATATCATAAGATTCTATTTCTCTTCTTTCTTAGTATTATCAGTTCCAATTCTCTATCAAGCCTTCTTTCTGGAGACCAGCCCCCCATCCTGATGCTATCTAAGGGTCCCCAGCCACCAATCATTTTACTGCCAGACATAAAGACACTCTTATCACTTCTGAGATTCCAAGGGTCTTAGCAGCTCTTGTGGCAGGAACTGGGTCAAAGATCAAATGTTAGAACAAAAGATGGTCCCAGCACACCTATCTATTAGGAAATTAACAAGGATTTTAGAGCTCTGTGTCAGAAACTGGGGGCAGAGACCAAATCTATATTTCTTCTTATATCACAAACAAAGACAATAGGGATATTTACCCTCCCTCTTGGGACTGTAGTTTCATGAATGGAGAAGAATGTTCCCTCTGAATGTTTTGGGTCCTACTGGCTTTCATTTTTGCCACCTAGTTGCTGTAGTCATAGAATTACTTCAGGGTTGGCGCACAAAGTAATTGAGCTTAAACACAAAACATAACAGCCTGGCTGGTGTGGTTCAGTGGTCGAGTGTTGACCTATGCATTTGGAGGTCACCAGTTTGATTACTGGTCAGGGCACATGCCTGAGTTGAATCCCAATAAGGGACATGCAGGAGGTAGTCGGTCAATGTTTTTCTCTCTCTCCCTTTCCCTTTCTATCTCTGAAATCAATAAAAACAAAAACAAAAATAAAAACAAAATAAGACACTCCTCTCCCTTCCCAAACCCAACAACCCTGGGGGATTCTGTAGTGTTGTGTTAAGAGCTCCCTTTTCTTTTTGAGTCATAAATACAGGGCTTCTCCTGGAGTTCTCTCTGTCAGCACCCCAATGCCTACTCTGGATATTACGCTTTGTTGATTAGGCAAGGGGATCATGGAGGAAAGGAAAATCTTAAAACTCACTTCTGGTTTACAGCAATTTGAATTCTATTCTCCCCTGATCTGCCTATTACTTTTTCTTAAGAGTTAGCAAATAGTTGATTTATGTATTCTCAGTTCAGATTTTCATAGTTGCAGTGGACAGACAGGGTGAAATATGCTTATTCTATCTCACCAGGAATTAAAATGGCCAGTGTGTTTCTTAAAACAACTATGGGAAGGAATTTGATGCAGCTGAATGGGTGTTTGTACCGTATATATTATGCTATATATCTTATAATCATGGGAAAAGCTGGTTAGGTAACATTTGAGGAAAAGAAAAGAAGTTTTCATTGTTAAGAGAACTACTTGTTTAGCTTCCTCTGAGATTAGTGGGAGAGAAAGTTGAGTGTTTACAGCTAATTGCTTAAAATGGCTCTACTGCAGCAGCCTGCTGTTAATGAAGGAGTATATAACATTCCTCCTATGAACGTTATTTTCTTTTCATAGAAGATAAACATTGAGAACCACTGACTTCCTGGTTAAAGTCCCAACTCTTTACTGTGGCATTCAAGATTCCTTTCCACCTGATTCTTTCTACTCTATCATTCCCTTTCACCATTTCTCTCATCAGTGCCTCCTTATCCACTTTAATTTCAAGCCATTTCACAGATTTAAATATATATATATATATTTTATTGATTTTTTACAGAGAGGAAGGGAGATGGATAGAGAGTTAGAAACATCGATGAGAGAGAATCATGGACCAGCTGCTTCTTGCACACCCCCTACTGGGGATGTGCCCGCAACCAAGGTACATGCCCTTGACCGGAATCGAACCTGAGACCTTTCAGTCTGCAGGCCGATGCTCTATCCACTGAGCCAAACCGGTTTCGGCCATTTCACAGATTTTTGAATAGGCCAGGGCCTTTCACAGTTCTACATTAAAAAAAGAAAAATTTCATTGACTTTTAAAGGAATGGACAGGGAAAGAGAAACATTGACATGAAAATGTAGCATGGATCAGCTGCCTCTTGCAAGCCCCCTACTGGAGATTGATTTGGCAATCTAGGAATGTGCCCTGACCAGGAATTGAACTAGTGACCATTTGATGCATGGGATGATGCCCAACCAACTGAGTCACACTACTCAGGACATAATTTTGAATGTGTTTTTTCTCTGTTGCTAATTCCATTCTCATTTCCCCCCATTTATTAGAAATCCAGTTTTATATTTCAATAACTGATTCTTTATGAAACCATATTCTATATTTGCAACTTGTACATAATCTTATTTATTATTTTTATTTGCATTTGGTATAGAATACTGTTATTTGTAGTGGACTGAACTCATGGAGGGGAGGGGACTGTGATTTGTCAGTCTCTTTATATCCCTATAGCAGAGTGCTTGTGATAAATAGAATGATTCAGGAAAGGGAATGGGAAGTGTTCAGGGTTTATTTAATGGTAAAGGGATATGGTGGGTACCACAAAGAATATTTAAATTTTAAAAAGGTAGTGGAAAGCAGAGACCAGTATGGCATGAATGGAATTAGGAACTCATGTTTTTAGGGAAAATGTTTTGATTATTTTGAGTGTGTAAGTAATACTCAGATATTTATTTTCTTGGACTTTCTATTATATACAAATTTTGTTTTGCTGGGACAGCTTTTCTTTCTAGTTCTTTCTGTCCATAGAGCCAGCTGCCACCTCTATTTAAATAGGGTTTGTCTATCTTCTGTTGTCCAGATGTTAAATATATTTATTTATTCTTTCACACATTAAAGACATGCCAATGTCTTCTTTCCCAAGCCAGCCAGACATTGGATTTGGAGAAAGGTTAGATTTTGAAATAAAAAACAAATAGTTACAGTGTCATTAAACTTTTTTTTTTCCCCTATAGAATACCAGGAGTTTTCATGAGAGAGGAGCATTTGAGTGGTTGATGTTAATATTTATCTGAAACTCTTAGTGAGAAACAAACTAATCATAGACTGTAAATCAAGGGTTTTTATGACTTTCTTTTATGTTTCTAGGATTTATTAAGTCACATATGCAAAACATATTGCTAACTGCATTAGCAAAAGATCAGTGTAAAAACACTCCACAAGTCTGCAAATGTCAATGTAAAAAATGTTGTTCTATTGTTTGAAAGGTCCAATTTTGTGTTCTTGCCAGTGGGTAAGCTGCACAGAATGTCGTCAGCACAAGCACAAGGTTACAGCCTCCCACTCAAAGGAACATGGTTAGGCAGAGCAACAGGAAGCGTGTCCACATAGGAAGATGGAGGGGCCAGCTGCGGCCAAGGTACAGTGCCGGAATCTGGCAAGATGGTGGTGGTAAGAAGTTCGTAGTTTAAGAATATCTAAAACACTTAAAGAACTGTAGAGATGCAACAGGTGATTTTTACATCTGGTTATTAGAAAACTAAGGAAAGCACTTATTAGATTTAAATAAAAGAACGTGAAAACAGGAATGCACTTTTACAATCTACAAAAAAACTAATGCATTATCAAGACAGATTATATATAAGGAGCATATTGCCCATTGAGAAGAGAGTCTATAAGAAAAGCTCTAAGTTAGCAACTATGGGAATGACCAGTTCCAAGATGAATTAAATGCCCAGTTGTGGGAGGGATTACAATTTTAAGAGAAAGGAAGATATTAAGAAAACACTGATTAATATCAACTTTTACCATCGACTACATTTGATAGTCTTTTTCAAATCTTACCCGTGACACTTTTATTCCATTTGTTACGCATACAATGTAGTGTAAATTAATCTCCATATTTTGTCAAATACTGTCTTCTTCCTTTGATCACATCAAGTGTTCCCTGAACTCCACCCCAATGTGCCCGCGAGAGCTGAATGCTTCATCAGATGAACACTCGAGGAAGGGTTCTGCTCACGACCTCAGCAAAAGCTAATATAGAATTTTTAAAAATCTTACTACGAAATGAAGAAGATCAATCCAAAGAGTTGAATTGATATACAGTACAATGTTAGGTAAGGAACATGGGTTGATAAATTATGAATGGCAACATTTCGCAAAGGAGGCTGTGTGTGAAACTCATTGGCAAGTGGCCACCTTCCCTAACTTCAGAAGCTAGTCTCCAAGACAAAGGCCTTTAAACAGTTCAGTGCTTAGTGCTCTTAGCACAACAGTGCAACTTGGTTTACAAGGAATTTTGGCAATTCTATCTGAGCAAGAATAGGGGCTTTTGAAAAATAAGGCTTTAAGTAAACATCATTTTAGGGCTAAATTTTAATAGAATGTGAAAGTTTGAATCCTTACACTTTTTAAGTAAAACCTAAAAACTACTGATTGGTTCATAACGGTTTTATGAAAAAGCTAATTTGTAACAAAAACTTGGCATTGAGTGCGAAGGCTCCATTGTTTTTGAGCAAAAGCATACAAAGGTCCCAGGGACCAAGGCGGCAGGGAGAGCTCAGACATTTACAACAGCAGGCATTTTCTCTTCCTCTTCTTCTTCTTCTTTTTTTTTTTTTAATTAACTTTTTGTAAAAATTTTTTCCACCATTTTTTTTATTAAGGTATTATATGTGTACATTGCTTACCATTGCCCCCCACCCCACCTCCCATACACACTCTCCCTCCCCAGAGTTTTGTGTCCATTGGTTGTACTTATTTGCATGCATACCAGTCCTTCGGTTGATATCTTATTTCCCCCAGATTACTCTCCCCTCCCCGTTGTCATTTGACAATCTGCTTGTTGCTTTACTATCACTATATCTATCTTTCTGTTCATTAGTTTATAATATTCTTTATTATCCATAAATGAGTGAGGACATGTGGTGTTTCTCTTTCATTGACTGGCTTATTTCATTCATCATGATGTTCTCCAATTCCATCCAGGTTGCTGCTAATGATAATTCCTTCTTTTTTATGGCAGCATAGTATTCTATTGTGTCGATGTACCATAGTTTTCTGCTCCAGTCATCTGCTGACGGGCACCTAGCCTGTTTCCTAATCCTAGCTATTGTAAATTGTGCTGCTATGAACATAGGGGCTCCCCTGGGTCCTACTGCCCCCCCAGGTCACACGGCTCCCCCGGGTCACACGGCTCCCCCGGGTCCCATGGCTCCCCCGGGGAACATGGCTCCCCCGGGTCCCACCGCTCCCCCATGTCACACGGGTCCCCTGGGTCCCACAGCTCCCCTGGAGTACACGGCTCTCCTGGGGCACACTGCTCCCCGGGTCCCACTGCTCTCAAGGGGCACAGAGCTCTCCTGGGGCACACAGCTACCCCTGGTTCCACTGCTGCCCCGGGGCACAAGGTTCTGCCGGCGCACACGGCCCCTCTGGGACCATCGATTGATGCCCTCCTATCCTGGATCCCCCTGGGCTGAGCTGCAGGCAAGCAGGAGGACGATGAGGGAGAAGAACGGGGAGGCTCCGGCCGACTCCACCCTAGCAACCTCAGCAGCTCTGATTTCACATGTCCAGGCTTTCAGTCCCCCGGGTTTAGGTGTTTAGAGTCCCAGGCCGCAAAGAGTGTTTTGGGTACTACCTCTCAGTTCTCCATCACGCTCCATGAGTATGCTCCGCCTTGGCGCTGGCTCTTGGGGGCTCCGGCCAGGCCTGGAGTCGGGTGGGACAGATGGGCGAAGGCCTCGCTCAGGCTGTGAGCGGAAGGCGCAGCCGAGTCCCTGCGCTGGCTCCCTTGCCAGCAAGGCGGGCGGGCCGGGAAGTCTGCGGGCACGGAGGCCAGGCTCCGAGGTGGCCTGCTCCCTGGGCCCGGGGCGGGGCATGCTCCGCTCTCGGTGGGCCTTCCTCACTGGTGGCAGTGGTGGCTGCAGCTTTGAACTCCACATGGCGGCAGCGGCACCTCTCCTTCTTTCAGTTGTAGATTTCCCCCTCCGCCAGCTCTCCAGCGATTCAGATAGGATCCTTTTCAATTCTCCCCCGGGGCCCTGGCCTGCTGCTGCCGGGTGAGCAGGAGGACGACGAGGGAGAAGAATGGGGAGGCTCGGGCCACCTCTGCCACATTATCCTCCGCCGCCCACACTTCACACGTTCTGGCTTTCAGAGTCCCCCGGGTTTAGGTGTCCAGAGTCCCAGGCTGCAAAGAGTGCCCTGGGCACAATCTCTCGGTCCTCCGTAAAGCTCCACATGCAAGTGGGCCGGCCGGTGGAGAGCTCGCTGGGGCCGAGAGTGGAAGGCGCGGCCGTGTCCCTGCACCGGGCTCCCTCACTAGCATGGCGGGCGGGCAGGCTGAGAAGGCTGTGGGCCCAGAGGCTAGGCTAGGAAGGCTGCGGGTACGGAGGCTGGGCTCCAAAGGGGCTCGCTCCCGGCAGGAGAGGAAGGTGGGGTTATGGCTTGGCGCCGGTTCCCTCGCTCCCATGATGAGCAGGCTGGGAAAGCTGCGTGCGGGAGGCCAGGCTCCCAGGTTGCTCACTCCGGGTGGGAGCGGAAGGTGCGGCTGCGGCTCGGCGCCAGTTCCCTTGCTCCCATGGCGAGCAGGCTGGGAAAGCTGCATGCATGGAGGCCAGACTTCGAGGCAGCCCACTCCCTGGGCCTGGGGCGGGGCGAGCTCTGCTCCCGGTGGGCCTCCCTCACTGGCGGCCGCTGCGGCTCTGGTTCCATTTCGGCTTTAAACTCCACATGGCGGCAGCGGTGCTTTTCCTGCCCTCTCTTTGTAGCCATCCCATTCCGCCAGCTCTCCTGTGGATCTGATGTGATTCCTTTCTATTTTAGCTATTGTTTTTTTCCAAATTGTTGATGAGGTGGCAGCTTAGGAGACTACCTAGGCTGCCATCTTGTTTCGCAATCTCCTCAGGCTGACAGCGGATGGCTTGGCTAGCTAGCTTCATCAAACACTCTTGAGGCCTCGCTGTGTGAGACCTGAGCACTCCAGGTATTTTACAGCACTGATCTCCTTGGCCATGGCTAAACACTGTGGATAGGTATGGGTGTCAGCTTCTTCTTCTGTTTCTCAGTCGTGTCTTTATCATCCCTAAGATCAAGCTTGGTTCCCACCTGGATGATGGGAGTGTTGGGACAATGGAGTCTCGAACTTCAGGGTTCCACTTTGCATGAACATTCTCAAATGACACAGGACTCACAAGAGAAAAGCAAATTAAGAATACAACTGCAATCGGCTTGTCTTTGCCCCTGGAGGTTATATCCTTACCCTATGTTTCTCCAACTCTCTGGGGATAGGAAAGGGTAGTTAATCTGTCATAATCTTCTTGTCCAGCAGTATCCTATAAGCTCAGATTCACTGGTTTTCCATCTTCCATAACATTGGCAGAATAGTTGTCTAAGACAGTGGGGTTATGTTCTCCAGGAAATGCATTGGTGGTATAACTGGTCAGTAGGCAAATTTTACCTATAGCTCCGTCTCCCACCACCACACACTTGATGGCCTGTGTCTGGGCTGCTCTGGGGGCCGCAGCAACGGCGGCCGGGGATTGAGGAGGGGAGCGGTGGACTGCAGGCGCCGGGAAGTGGGGTACTGGGGTCACTGTCCACGCCTCTCGCCCTCCAGTGGGAAGCTGAAGCCCAGCAGCGGCCACTACCCAAAGCTCTTTATGACTTTTGTGAAACTAGGAGCAATACTGGATAATTTGGGAAGTAGAATCTGGATTAGAAAGCCAGCTTTTGGAGTTTCTCTGAATGCCTTGATAGGTAGAAGAGGTACTATGAGAAAGATATCCACCATTGAAATGCATGACTAGAGGAATGGTAACATGTGCATTTATGGTTGTAGTAAGTGAAGAATTGTATGCTCACTTTCACATTACCCCCCCCCCCCTTTTTTTTAAATTCTCACCTGAGGAGTGAAGATATTTTTCCCCCATTGATTTTAGTGTGGAAGGGAGGGGGAAAGGGAAATGGTGAGAGAGGGGAACTTTGATGTGACAGAGATATATCGATTGGTTGCCTCCCACATGTGCCCAGCTGGGGCAGGGATTGGACCTGCAACCAGGTAAGTGCCCTTGACTGGGAATTGAACCCAAGACCCTCTGATGCACAGGCTGATGCTCTGACCACAGAGCCCCACCGGCCAGGGCTCACATACCCATTTGTAAATCAGATTAGATTCTCAATTAGGATTTGTTGATGTCTTTCATGACATCCTAAACTAACTGTTTGGTTTTAGAAAACTATATTATTTTTCTTTACAATTTTTGATTTTTTAATTAAAATAAAATACTCATGCTATCTTTTCCTGGTAAGAAATGCAAACTTTTAAAAAGTCCTTCCTTCTAATTCAAGCTGGTGGGACTTCACTTTCTGTCCCAAATTTTCAAGGAAGAGAAACATTTAAAACAAAAGAAAAATAGCAAACCAATATTCTGATGGTAAGTGAAGGTGGGATTATGGTCCTAGAAATTGAGGAATTTCTGAAAGATAGATAGCCGATGGGATCATTCAATAGAAAACCCCAGTCTAAAACATGGTTGCAAAAGGTGGGAGACCCTGCAGGAGAGAAAGATCCAGAGCAGGAAGAGGCCCTGGGGCAATTGACAGGATGTCTGGTTAGGAAACCTCATTTTGATCATTCAGCCAGGTGTCCTTCCTGAAAAGTGTCCATCAGCAGGGGGAATGAATGGTTGGGAAACTGATAGAGTCATATCTGGGCACTCTTTGGTAGTTATAAAGAACTAGAGGCCCGGTGCACAAAATTCATGCGGGGGGTAGGGGGTGGGGAGGAGTGTCCCTCAGCCTAACTTGCACTGTCTCCAATCTGGGAGCCCTCAGGGGATGTCCTACTGACAATTAGGCCCGCTCCTTGTGGTTCTCTGCTTTCTGCCGGGCCTGCCTGCTCCACACCACCGTGACTGCCAAGCAGGCCGTGGTGGGACCTGCCTGTGGCCGCACTTGCCTGCTCCCTGGTCGCCATGGCAAAGGCCAAGCAGGCCATGCTGGGAACTGCCTCCTCCCTGATGTCAGTCTCCATGGAGGTGATGAGACTCACTCCTGATTGGCTGGTGGGCATTGCAAAGTGACAGTCAGTTGCATATTTCTCTTTAATTAGTGTAGATTAGTGTAGATGAGGTAGATCTCTACATATTGACAGAGAACATCTCTAAGACATACCATATACAAGATTGAAGGCGTCCATGTAGAATGACACATATAGCATAATAATGCTATTAATGGTTTTAAAATACCACACTAAAAGATTTCATATTTTTATGGTTACATACATTATATAAAAGCATAGACCAGTGGCACTCTTGACCTTTCCCCTTTCCCCCACTAATTTTGCCATACAAAAGCAATCATAAATATGTCATAATGCTACACATTTAGTTTTACAAAATGAAATCGGAGCAAATATAATATTTACTGACATAAAGTCAGTTTTCTAGGGATGAAATTGCTCTTGAGACTTTAGATTCTTTATATAAAATATAAGGATTCTTTTCTTTTTAGAAATAGGATTTTATCTGCTTGTTTGAAAATTGATTCCTTCCAGTTCTTCAAATCTAGCTTGATGCAATTGGCAATCCTTTCTTTAACTTTTCAGTCTGTAAGGATAATTTGTTTGTTGGTAAAGCTAGAGAATTTGGTTAGGTTTGCTTCATACTGAAGTCTGGTCAGATTGTGTGAGTCACTGCTGTTCTCAGGCAAGAACACATTTAATCTTTATGAAGACTGTTTTACTTCTAATTTTAGTATTTAAATTGTCTTTTTAAAAAAACTATATCCAGTAATATCTTATTTAATTGACCAGTTTACTTTAGTTTAAACTGTTCATGATTGTAATATATATTTGAACTATATAAAAAGGAATTTATATTTTTCAAGATGTTGAACTTTTTGAAACATAAGTACATCTAGTCAAACGTAAGTACAGTTTAGTCAAGTTAAGTCATCCTTCAGAAAAGCATCTGTAGTGCTTGAATAGCTTGTTTTTATTAAGATAAAGACATCACCTCACGCATTTAGTACAATAATAACAGCAAAATTGAAATTGAGTTTCAGAAGTTTTTAAACTGTCCTTTCATAGTTGACTCATTCATAGCTTCTTAGGAGCTGAAGCAGCAGATGATTCTAGTTTTTCATATCAAATGGCTTTGGCCAGCATTTTGCTAGTACTGACTCTGGACTAGACTGTGGGATTGTTGAGCTTCTAATATACTTTTCTCCCCTAAGTAACGTTTGTTTCTGAGAAATAGAAGAAAGGAAACCAACCAACTCTTTCTTTACAAAGAAAGGCGTGTGTTTTGCCTTTCTTTGTAAATTCCGTAGGCAGTCTTGACCTGCTTTTGATGTTTAATTTATTTGAATATTTATTCAGCCAGTATATTCATCTCCTAAGATATCTTAGGCTTTGAGCTACATTCTCAGTATGATTACAAAGAATTTGTGATACATAGGAAAAATATCTATTATGATGTTAAAAAACAAGAGGATGCAAAATTATATATGCAGCATGGTTACAAAAGTATATTTAGAGAAAAGACTGGGAATATATGTCAAATGCAATTAGGATTCTCTTTTTACTTTTTGATGTATATTAATTGTAGAAATTTTGGACATATAAATATAAACATATGTGTGTATAAATCTTTTCATTTCTCCCCCCCCCCTACAAACCCCATTTTCCATATGTATTGCTAAAAGAGGAGAAGATTTAATATTGTGCAGTTAAACTTCTACCACACAGATAATAGCTAGACAATGAAAATTATTAAATAAATTTCCAGTCATGTGTACAATTAAGCTTTTAGCACATGACACTGTGCTGAAGGAGATTTAAAAAAAGAATGTTAAGACACAACTTCTATCTAGCAGGAACCTATCATATCAAGGAGAAGAATGTGTCAATTATAACAGACATAAAATCTTTTTTTATTATTTAATAAATCTTTATTGTTTAGGTTATTACAATTGTTTCTCCTTTCCCCCCCATAGTTCCCCTCCACCCAGTTCCCACCCCATCTTCTGCCCTTACATCACCCCCACTATCCTCATCCATAGTTGTATGATTTTTGTCCAATCTCTTTCTGCACCCCTATACCCCTTCACCCTGAGAATTATAAGTTCACTCCCTTTCTATGCCCCTGATTCTATTATATTCAGTTTATTCCGTTCCTCAGATTTTTTAATTCACTTAATTTTTAGGTTCACTTGTTGATAGATATGTATTTGTTGTTCATAAATTTTATCTTTACTTTTTTCTTCTTCCTCTTCTTAAAGAATACCTTTCAGCATTTCATATAATACTAGTTTGGTGGTGATGAACTCCTTTAGCTTTTTATTATCTGTGAAGCTCTTTATCTGACCTTCCATTCTGAATGATAACTTTGCTGGGTAGAGTAATCTTGGTTGTAGGTTCTTGCTATTCATCATTTTGAATATTTCTTGCCACTCCCTTCTGGCCTGCATAGTTTCTGTTGAGAAATCAGCTGACATTTGTATGGGTTCTTCCTTATAGGTGCCTCACTGTTTTTCTCTTGCTGCTTTTAATATTTTCTCTTTGTCTTTTGCCCTTGGCATTTTAATTATGATGTGCCTTGGTGTGGTCCTCTTTGGATTCCTTTTGTTTGGGATTCTGTGCCCTTCCTGGACTTGTAAGTCTATATCTTTCATCAGGTGGGGAAAGTTTTCTGTCATTACTTCTTCAAATAGATTTTCATTATCTTGCTCTCTGTCTTCTTCTGGCACTCCCATAATTCTGATGTTGGTACACTTGAGTTGTCCCAGAGGCTTCTTACACTATCTTCAACTTTTTGGATTATTTTTTCTTTTTGTTTTTCTGGTTGACTGTTTTTTTGCTTTTTTGTATTTCAAATCTTTGACTTGATTCTTACGTTTCTCTAGTCTGCTGTTGGGTCTTCGTATAATATTTTTTATTTCAGTCAGTATATGTTCAATTTCTAGCCTTGAGGATCTCACTAAATTTATCAGCCTTTTCTAGGAAATTCTTGAAAAACCTTATAACCATGGTTTTGGATTCTATATCCAGTCATTTTCCCCCCTCCATTTCTTTTGTTTGTGACTTGTTACTCTGTCTCTGCATTTTCACTGCTTTCCTGTATTCGTAGGGTAGCTTTGTGTGATAGGTGTCCTTTATGGCCCAGTGAGTCAGTCTCTCCTGTTACCTGAGGTGGGCACTCTTGGTGCACCCCTTTGTGGACTGTGTGTACAGCCTTGTTGTAGTTAAGTCTTGATTGTTGTTGGTATCACTGGGAGGAATTGACTTCCAGGCCAATTGGGTGTATCAGCTGTGTCTATGCTGGGAGACCTGTGCTGGAGACAGCCTCATAGGACCTTGCCCTTGCGTGTGCCTCCAGACCTCTGTCTTCTGCAGCTCTTCTAAATTTCCTCCTAACAGTCCTGATCTCCCCCTTACACCCCCCCCCCCCCCCCGTAAGAGTGTGGGTCCATTGGGTTTTGCCTGGAATTGGGATTCAGTACATTCAGTACAGTCAGGAGCTTCTGACTCCCTTCTGCTAGGGAAAGTTAGCAGCAACCTCTGCAGTCAGTCCTTTCTACACACACTGGCGCCAGTGTTTGCCTCCAGACCTCTACCCCCCACAGCTCTTCCGAGTCTCCCTATGCCTTTCTCTCTACCTGACAGTCCAGACTCCCTCCTTATGAGCCTGGGTCCACGGGGTTTCGCCTGTAACTGGGGGTCAGTGTAGTCAGGGGGTTCCTTCCACCTCCTGCCAGAGAAAGCCAGCCAGGGACGCAGCCGCCCTTCCTCTCTGCATGCGTGTCTCTGTACCTGAGCCCTTTGCAGCTCCTCTGATTCTCCATGAGCTTTTTTCTTTCCTTCTGGTTGTAGAACTTCCACTCAGCCAGCTTTCCTATGCTTCTGGATGATGTCTATTCTGTCTTTTAGTTGTAGTTTTGAAATTGTGCGAGGCAGCAGTTTAGGTGCTTACCTAGGCCACCATTTTGGTTTCTCCCAGACATAAAATCTTTAAAGAAGTCTAAATAACATTGCTGGGCAGGATGCAATTAAATGGCCAGAATTTGTGCTTTGTTCTGTTGGAGTTCAAATTAATGGAGATGAAGAAATACTTGGGAAAGACGTAGTAGTACCAATTAAGCTTTAAGTGCATCTTTAATAATAGGCAAAATAGGAGAGAAATAAAATATATATAGAATAAGTATGGATTTAACCTTAAATACTTTATTCCCACCTGGTTAATGCATTCTTTTAATAATATTTTTTATTGAATTTATTGGGGTGACATTGTCTAGAAAAATTATATAGGTTTCAGGTGTACTGTTCTATGTATTGTATTCATCATGTGTGTGTTCATCACCCAAAGTTAAGTCTCCTTCCATCACCATTTATCCCTCCTTTACTCTTTTCTATCTGCCTGCACTCCCTTGTCCCTTAAGTAATCACCACTCTGTTGTCTATGAGATGTTTTTGTTTGTTTTTTTTTGCTTAATTACTTCACCTTTTTCACTCAACCGCGCCCACCCTCCCCCCCCAAAAAAACACGAAACAAACTCCCTCCCCTCTGAGAGTGGCCAGCCTGTTCTCTGCATTTGTGAATCTGTTTCTCTTTGGTTTGTTAGTTTATTTTATGCATTAGATTCCATATATGAGTGAAATTATATGGTACTTGTCTTTATCTGACTGGGTTATTTCACTTAGCATAATACTGTCCAGGTCTATCCATGTCATCACAAAGGGTAATATTTCCTTTTTTTATAGCCAAGTAGTATTTCATTGTGTAAATATACCACAGCTTTTTTTTTTAACAACTCATCTACTAATGGAAATTTGGGCTGCTTTTAAATCTTGGCTATTGTAAATAATGCTGCAGTGAACATAGTAGTGCATATATTTTTTTGAATTAGTGTTTTGGATTTCTTCAGATAAATTCCCAGAAGTGGAATCACTGGCTCATAAG
Organism: Vespertilio murinus; assembly: GCA_963924515.1. Lineage (NCBI taxonomy): Eukaryota > Metazoa > Chordata > Mammalia > Chiroptera > Vespertilionidae > Vespertilio > Vespertilio murinus. Next base: position 36,707,783 of record OZ004707.1, on the reverse strand, counting down.
GCAGTTCCATTTTTTATTATTTGAGGTAACTTCATACTGCTTTCCTTAGTGGTTGCACCAGTTATAATTGACCATAAAGGCGTGGGGTTTTTTCTGCATGCTCTATTCTATTCCATTGATCTATGTGTCTGTTTTTATGCCAGTACCATGCTGTTTTGATTACTATGACCTTGTAGTATAGTTTGATATCAGTTGGTGTGATTCCTTCAACTTTGTTCTTCTTTCTCAGGATTGCTGTGGCTATTAGGTTCTTTTGTGGTTCTATATACATTTTTGGAATATTTTTTCCAGTTCTATGAAATATGTCATTGTTATCTTGATAGGAATTGCATTGAATCTTTAGATTGCTTTTAATGGTGTTAATTTTTTCTATGAACAAGTTATATGCTTACACTTATTTGTATCTTCTTTAATACATCTTTGGTTAAATTTATCCCAAGGTGTGTGTGTGGGTTTTTTTTTAAAAATGCAATTACAAATGGGATTGTTTTCTTGGTTTCCTTTTCTGATTGTTCATTATTGGTATATAAAAATGCAAATGGTTTTTGAATATTTATTTTGTATCCTGCTACTTTACTGAATTTATTTATCAGTTCTATTATTGTGTTGTGTGTGTGATCTTTATTTATTTATTTTTGTTGAGATTTTTAGAGTTCTCTATACAGTATCATGTGTTATTTTTTAAAGGATTATTTTTCAATATATTTCTTATAGAAAAAAAACCACAATGACAGTTATAACAAAAAAATTAGCTACTAATAGAATCTGAACTGGGCACAGGGTAATAGAGGAGGAGGCATTCTGGTCTGAGGGAAGGGGAGCAATTTGAGTTTAGAAATAAATAAGACAAAGATAACCACAAGGAGAGCCTTGCTTTGAACATGGAAATATTTAGGATCCCTGAGCATGGCTGTCTTTCCTTGAAGCAGATAATTTTTAAAGAGATTGCAGAGCATATATATATATATATATATATATATATATATATATATATTATATTAAGATATTGATCTGTAAGTCCTTCAGACAGACAGATAACTTTTACCATTTAATACATAATCTAAGTTTTTACTTGATTGGAAAATATGTTGAATTGATAAAGAAAAATCTGACCTTTCTAAAAGATGATTTTCTTGGTTTACTTTTTTTTGTAGATATCATTAAAACAAAGTGCTTCTTTAAAATTTATTTCACAGCTGAAGCAATAAGCAAAAGTATGGACCACTTTAGTCTTTTGGTAGGGTAGCAGGGTGGATCAAATTGTCTAGGTATATGAATGTATTCCAATTTTTATAGATGTCTTATAAATTGAAACTGATTGGAAGTTCCTTAAACTGGAAAACTGTTAGGAAAAGCCATTTCAAAAATTGTGTAGCTTCATTATTTTAAAAGAGTAGTTTCTTTTAGAAGTAAGCAGCTTACTTTTTTTCTGTATTGAATGCCTAGCCTCTATTAAGCAAAAAATAGATTTAAAACATTGTAAAGTGAGCAGTATTCAAAATGGAGCATATATTCCTTAGTTTTTAGTAGTTTTAGGACTCAACGCACATATCAGTTTTTCTTCTTCTTCAGGAATAAAGGTAAAGTAGATAAGGATTAAATGTGAGAGTATTTAAGTGATTCTCAAAATTTTCTGATTCATGTGTGGTGATGTTGAACTCTTTAGTCCTGGGCTTTAATTTGTACGTGGTGCTGACCTGATGCTGTGCAGGGACATTCACTGCATCTCTTCATTCAGTCCCTCTCATTATCCCCACTTCCCGGGGCGCTTGCTTAGAACTGGGCATGAGCTCTTGTTATTAAAATATTGGGCGACCCTGCATATATGTAACACGGTAGTTTTGATATAAGATTTATGTATAGCAGAACCAAATTGGAGGCTCTAGTTATTTGCTGTGATTTACTTAATCAAATTGGTAGGGAATATTATGGAAATTATTAGGTTACACAGTGGATCAGGCTTATAATAAATGTTAATATACTAGTTTCTGAGCTTATTTGTTCTATTGTAATTTTTTAGTGCATATCCAAAAAGAAATGTGACTCCATAAATGATGCGTGAAACAATCATTGCAGTGTTGTGTGTATTTGTAGATGATGGCAGGTTTTTTTGTTTTTTTGTTTTTTGTTTTTTGTTTTTTTGCTGGGAGCATCTGCTAATGCAGAGGTTTGTCTCTTCAGGTTCACGTGAAGATGGCGGACGAGGCTGTGTGTGTTGGCCCCGCACCCACCAATAAAAGCTACCTCAACATGGAGGCCATCCTGGAAGCCATCAGGAAAACCAGGGCCCAAGCTGTGAGTCGGAACGAATCTCTCTCCTGCAGCTGTTTCATATGTAGTTGAGCAGAAAGTTAGAGTTTGTATCTTAAAAAGAAAATAAGAAAGAATGATTGAAAATACTGTTGCAATTCATGTCACATGAGTTAAATGTGGCTGAATTTGCTACTGGAAATCAAAGGCTTTGTAGCATCTGGCAGTGTTGGTCGCTGATCCTGCAGGTGGCTGCTGGATTCAGCTTTCACACCAGGGAGCAGTTTCAGTTCATTTCCAAATTTGCTAGCGGAAAAGAAAAAAAAAGAAATCCCAATTAGTTTTGAGTATTAACCCTTTCCATGTAATAAGAGCATTAAAAAAAACAACTCTGTATTATAAACAGAATTCAAAAGGCCCCAGTTTAAATTATATTTTAGTCACTTAAAAATTATGTACACCTTGATATACTTCAAGAAATATAAACAATGTAATTGGTAATGATTTTACTTAGATTATGTCAATAGGTTGCTTGGAGGAATCAGTAATTCTGCCCACCCCCATTCTGTTTGAATGAAGTATAATCCAAGGAAAGATGGGTTTCTGACATCAGAAATAGTGTTTTGTTGTTGTGTGTGTTTTTATATCAGAACTGATTACATATAAGGTTAAAACTATGCAGAGTTATCTCTAAAATTGAATGAAAGCAGCTGACACTAGCAATTAACCTGGAGTGCTTCAATTAGTTTTCACATTTCTTTTTAAAAAAGAAATGTATGTTTAAATGATAAGCTGAATTTGTGAACCCACATTATGGATGTTTACAGTTTATTAGTTGAGTTAATGAAAGCAAAACTCTCTTAACTGTAGCTTGTCAGAATGTGATGTTTAGTTGAATGTTTATTATATAAAATGAGACTGGTGGGGTGAAGCTTTTATCCTGTGCTGCAGTAGTTTAAATTATTCTGTTGCATGTTTATAAATAAACCTTGGTTCAGAATTTAAAAAATCTTGGATATGTAGCTACTTTTAGATTAGGATACCAACCTCTTCAGGAATTTGATTTTCCTTATAGCAGAATTGTTTTACTGGAAACATATTCAATACTGACTGATAACAGAGTGGCTAAATTTATGTTTGGTCAGTGTGGTAGAGGCAAAAATCACTTGATTAGAACAGGATGGTAGAATTTAGACTGTAGCAATGTGGCTTGCATAGATAGCATAGCATAAAGAAAGAGGTTGCGGATGGCTAAGTGGGTGAGGAGGAAAAGAAGAGTAGATGTTAGAAGAAAAAAGCATACAGAGTAAAAAAAAAAGTATAAACCAAATTTCCATTTTAGTTAGATTTTTCAGAAACTGCTCATTGGTAAAGACTGAGTGCATTAATGTTCTCAGGAATAAAATATGTTACTTGGCTTGTAACCAGGGTTTTGGAAAGTAGCAGTTCCTGGTACTGTAAAGAGAATGAAAAGTTTTTCAAATCTATCTTGCAAAATATTTTCTTTAACATAATTCTTTGACTCACCAGTTATTAGAAAAATTTTCAGACTTGTGGCCAAGGTTAGACTCAGAAAACCGGGAGAGTGAGGGTTGTGTTAAATAGAGAGTCAGATGCAGGTGGACAGGTAAATGGCTCTGATTGTGGTTAGGACAAAGGTCATGGGCATGAAGTGATCGTAAAACAGGCTTTGTCTTGGAATCTTAGTCTGTACTCAGGAATGTGAGTGAGTGGGAGCCGATCACTATGTGAGAGAAGTAACCTTACTCAAGGGCCTTTGAACAGTCAACCCATACTGCACTCTGTATTTGTTTACTGCTCTCTATGATAACATTTAAAGTGCCTTTTGTTTTCATTTCTAAGGTGCATCCAGGGTATGGATTCCTTTCAGAAAACAAAGAATTTGCCAAATGTTTGGTAAGTTTGTAATGAACCAAAAACTGTTAATTTACATTTCAGAAGGCAGTGTAATGGAGTTGCTTTTGTAAATATGGGTAGTGGTGGATTAGAGAATTTTAACTGACCCAACAATTCTTTGAAAATAGTTTGTGAAAAGTAAAGAGTTTTTATTTTGTAACCTGCCTTGATTTGAAGAGTAAATATGGAAAAGTTACAAAGTCACCATATATCTAATGAAAGACACTAGTTTATTATATATTGCCTTTGACTTTTAACTTTAAATACCCCCAGTTTTAACTAAATATGTCAGGATGTACAGTGATTTATTAATTATTTTACCATCTGATTGGAATGTGAAGCCAGAATAAGATTATGTTTTTTTCCATTTTATCGTATAATGTGGCATTTAAGATCATATCTTACTACCTTCTCTATTTTGAGAAAAGTTATATTACAATCTTAATATCCTCCTGATATCACCATCCTGGTTAGGTGAATTAACCTGTATTTGCTGATTTTCCAGGTGTATTTATAACTACATTCAAGATGTTACTTAAACCTTAGTTTTCTGATACTAAAATATGATTATGAATAATGTTTCAAAAAGCTCATTAGATCAATTATTATTCTAGGTATTAGATTATCTTAGTTTATTCTAATATGTTATACTTTGTTTCTGTGGTATACTTGGTAATTTGTTCTGCCATGGATTAAAATTATTTATGAATGTAATAATTTTCTTTATAAAATTTTCACTAAAAATCTATAAATTTAATTTGGGACAATTCTAAAGGTCATGGAGTTATATCTTAGAATTATCTATTTTAACCAATTCGCTTTAGTGATTAAAAATTAAGGCCTGAAGAATATAGCCAGTAATATTGTAATAACCATGGATGGTGTCAGGTTAGTATTGGAGATATTGGGAGAGCACTGTGTTAAGTATATGATAGACTCATCACTAGGCTGTTCATCTGAAACTAATATAAAATAATATTGAATATAATCTGTAATTTAAAAATAAAATTTAAAAAAGTAAAATAGAAACAAAATTTAAGGCCTAAAGAAATTGTGAGTTAAGTTCACACAGATGGTAATGATAACAAGTGTCGGGAGAGGGCAAATTTGGTGGACCTATCCAAAGGTCCAGATTCACATTTCCCTATTTATACCTACTTTTTATTTTTTTATATCTTTGTTTGAAATTTTGGCTGAGGTTCTGTCATTACATAAGAAAATAATTTCTATATAATACTAACATTTAAAATGTACTTGTACAATATCATGCGTTAAATTTTAAGTTTGTATAGTTGAGGTGTCTCTAAACTATGGTTCATGGGCCAAGTGGGGCCTGCTGCCTGTGTTTGTAAATTAAGTTTTATTGGCACACAGCCATGCTTGTTCATTTACGTGTGCTCTGGGCTGCTTTTGCTCTACACTAGCAAATTGCGTGGCTGTAACAGATCAAATAGCCTCTGAAGCCTAAAATCTTGATTGCATGGCCCTTTATAGAAAAAAGTTTGCAAAATCCTGGTAAAAAGGAGTATCTGAGTCCCAAAGAAGTTGAATGACATGGCCAATATATTTATTCATGCATTATCTAATAATTTTAAAAAATGCCTATTTGCTATTTACCAGTATGTTCAAGGCATAAAAATGAACGGGCTGTGGGTCCTGCTCATGAGGACCTCATCATCGTCTTCTGGAAAATAAGACAAGTACACAGATGACTTCAGTTCAGGGAAGAAAATATTATGAGATATTTAAATTCTCCATAATTAAAGATAAGAAAGATTACTTATATTAGGGGTTTCGTGTTAGAAAAAATAATGTAGAGTTTATGACTCCTTCCTTTCTCACTAATTTTCTTCTTAACCTTCTCCATTTTCCTTTATCAGGGCTATGCCTCAGCCAAGCCCAGAGTTTTTGCTATTCCCAAACATGGCTGGCTCTTTCCTATTCTTTACCTTTCATCTCTCTTTCTTCAATGCCCTCTCCTCCCACATTTCCACTTACTATCTATCCTTAGAGGCACAATTCACATGGGTACCCCTACTAAGACAGCTTTCCATATCCTTCTGGTGAGACGTAATCTCTTTCCTGTCTTCTAAAGCATTTATTTATTTATTTTTTGAGTATATACGTTTTATTTCAGAGAGGGTGAGAGAGAGAAACATCAGTGATGAGAGAGAATCATTGACTGGCTGCCTCCTGCACACTGCACACTGGGGATTAAGCCCTGATCAGGAATTGAACCTCAACTTCCTGGTTCATAGGTTGATGCTCAACCACTGAGCCATGCTAGCCAGAGTAGAGCATTAAAAAAAAAAAAATTCTTCTTTTGTCTACCACTTTCCATATTATGTTAAAATTGTGACTTTTTGTATTTTATTGTCCTTTTAAGTGAGACAAGAAATTTGGTCTCATCAGTCTTTGTTTCCCTTTTATTATCTGTCCTAACGATTTCTACATAGTAAATTTAGTGATAGATTACTTACGTTAGTGGAAACTTTTGCCTAAGAAGATTGGTAGAAGATGGGAGGAAATTTTTTCCCCCCTCAACTGAGGATATGTTGATATATTTATTTGAGAGAGAGAGAGAGAGAGAGAGAGAGAGACTTCCGTTGGTTGCTTCCCTTACATGCCCAACATGGATCTAACCCAAAACCTAGGCATGTGCCCTGACCAGGAATCAAACCCGAAACCATTTGGTATATGGGATGAGACTTCAACCAACCAACTGAATCACCCAGCCAGGGTGCAAAATTTTTTATGTTTAATACTAATCTTGTGTTTGGAATTGAATCAAATATGGAGGTTTACTCCCATTAATTTCTGGTTCTATTTAAAAAATATATATTTTATTTTATTTTTTCTACAGAGAGGAAGGGAGAGGGATTGAGAGTTAGAAACATCGATGAGAGAGAAACATGGATCATCTGCCTCTTGCACACCCCCTACTGGGGATGTGCCCGCAACCAAGGCACATGCCCTTGACTGGAATCCAACCTGGGACCCTTCAGTCCACAGGCCAACACTCTATCCACTGAACCAAACTGGTCATGGCTGGTTCTATTGTTTTTATTGCTCTTCAAAAACCAGTGTAATGTATAGCCACTTTGGAAAACAGTATGGAGTTTCCTCAAAAAATTAAAAATGGAATTCCTGGGAAAAAGGAGATATATGTAGTACTTTAAACAATAAAGAATTAAAAAACAACAACAGTGTAATATTTATTTTGCTTATAGAAAAGCCATGCTTTATTTGATATATTGTTATTTTTAATTAATAGCAATAAATAAAAATGATTTATTGAAAAATATCCTGAAATTATAGTCTATATTTGCTTTAGAAAGTATACAGTGAGCCAAATTTAAAAGAATGTTAAATTTTTTATAAATTTCATTTAGGGGACATTATTACTTAAGCTTAATTTACACGAAGTGGGATCAGATGTCATACAATCTCTATTGTACAAGATTTAAGTAAAACCATGTCTTATTTATTTTGCCTAAATAATTCATGGAAAAAGCAAAGCTACGAATAACTCTCATAAGTAGTAATTTTCAGTAACTTTAATGTGCTGAGCAAGCAGATTTTATTTTCTAACTGTTTTCCCCCCCTCTATTTTCCCTCTGGGTTCTTGTATTCTGAGCCATAAAGGAATAGTGATGAGAGGCTGTGAGGACAGTTAGGATTAAGAAGAGAAATTCTTGCCGAAACAGTTTTGGATCAGTGGATAGAGCATTAGTTTGCGGACTGAAAGGTCCCAGGTTCGATTCCGGTCAAGGGCATGTACCTTGGTTGTGGGCACATCCCCAGTAGGGGGTGTACAAGAGGCAGCTGATCGATGATTCTCTCTCATCCATGTTTCTCTCTATCCCTCTCTCTTCCTCTCTGTAGAAAATCAATAAAATATATTAAAAAAAGAAAAAAGAAGAGAAGAGAAGTTCTTGTCTTAGCTGGTTTTGCTCAGTGGATAGAGTGTCTGCCTGCAGACTGAAGGGTCTCGGGTTCAGTTCCGGTCAAGGATACATGCCCAGGTTGTGGGATTGATCAGGAGGTTGTGCAGGAGGCAGTGATCAATTATTCTCTCTCATCAGTGATGTCTCTCTTTCTCTTTCTGTCTCCCTTTCTCTCTGAAATCATTAAAAAAATTTTTTTTTTAAAGAAAGAAAAAGAAAAGAAATTCTTAGAGTTTACGAGAGAGCTTTGAAAAGTAAAACTACCTGCTCCTGGAAAAGAGGGATAGTAGTTTATAGGGATAGTGTTCTAGCTATCTTTCTGTTTTTTAAAATATAGTTCCACCCTATCTATACATGTAAGGAGGTAATTGCTGATTTGTCCATGATGGTGTCCCCATAACGACCAATTTGCATATTGACACAAGAGTAGCAGTGGTGGGCAGCTAGAGCCAAGTTCCCGTGGGTCTGAGGACAGTGCCTGACTGGAGCCTGGCCTGCAAAGAAGGAAGTGGAAGCGGCCAAGGAGAGCCCTTCCAATCCCCGTGCAGAGATACCCTACCCCAGCCCCCGCAACCCTGGGTGGACGGGAGGCTGATTGGACCCAGCCTCGGGCGTAGCTGCAGCCCGCACCCCCGACTCTCGATTTCTTCCCCTGCCACCTCCGCCCAGTGGCGCCCATCACAATAGCACGCTGGTGACCACCCTTTAGCGCCCACGAGTCTCCTGGAGTCTCCTGGGGCCACAACCCGCCTCTGCTGGGCCCCTTCTGCTGGGGCTGGGCACGCCTTTCCTCCCTACAACTCCAGACCCGGGTGGAGGCAGGCCTGAGCGGCCCTTTGGGGTCAGACCCTTCCCCTCTATCGCAGCAGCAATGTCTCCGCAGAGGAAGCGCCTTGAACCACACAAGGGGGGCAGTAGGAGGGTGGCGAGGCTGAAGGGGAAGTAACTGTCAAACCTTGTGCCCCCTAGCTCTCTGGCTTCTGCTAAGGGATGACCACCGCTACAGGGCTGCTGGCCAGAGCCCGCCCCTCCAAGGCTCTCGGAACCCTCTGCAAAGCTTCCATAGTTACAATCGTGCTCTCCTCCCCTAATCAGCACCTGCTACCTATGAGGGTACCCATGAGCTTAGAAATAACAATTCTTTCCCTTTTGGATGTCACTTACTTGATGAAACATTTCTAGTTTATTAGCTCAGAACCTCCTCATGACAACCCACTGAGGTAGGCGGAGAAGAGATTACAATTCCCATGGTATATGCGTGTGTATTCAGAAATGAAGCTCAGAGAGGAAAAGTGCCAAGCCCAGTGGATCCTAAGGTGCAGCACATGCCCCACCGGGGGAGGGGTGGGTATGGGGGAAGGCAATTTGATTTTAAGTGGGGACAATTTGAGAATGAATTAACAGTGAATTTTTTGCATTTCTTATGGTTCTAGGGGGTCTCATCTACAGCATATACTCCTACATAATAAAAAGCTAATATGCAAATGACCAAATGGTGGAATGACCAGTCACTATGATGGGCATTGACCACCAGGGGGCAGACACAACACAGGTGCTGACCCCTGGTGGTCAGTGTGCTCCCATAGGGGGACTGCAGTTCAGCCGGAAGCCAGGCTCACGGCTGGTGAGCACAGTGGCAGTGGTGAGAGCCTCTCCCGCCTCTGTGGCAGTGCTAAGGGTGTCCAACTGACGGTTTAGGCCGTCAATCGGACATCCCCCCAGGGCTCCCGGACTGTGAGAGGGCACAGGCCAGGCTGAGGGACACCCCCACCAAGTGCACAGATTTCGTACACCAGGCCTTTAGTTATCTTACAATTTTGGTGCAGCATAACATTATAATTTATAGTAACTCATTTTATGAGAAATTTTTATGTTAGACTTAATAATTTGTGTTTCATGTTTGAGGCTTACCTATGTATTTAAAAGATGGGTGTATATATGCAGGTAGATAGTGAGTTCTATCAGAATGTTCAGCATTGAGGACATAGAAGGGAACTATGGCAAGCGTTCAAGGTTTAATGAAGGTATTCTTTTACCTCTTTTCATTGGAGATTTAGCAAGATAAGAAATATAACTACTGTGAAAACAATAGTGAGGTGTAACTTTTTAATCCATTGGACTAAGTAGAAATTTTAAAAACAGCTATAACATTCAATGTAGGCAATTGTACAAGTGAATTGTATTGTTCATGGGAGTGTAAATTAATTTCAGCTTTTTTGTTTTTTTGACTTCACAGTTTCACTCTTAAGAATTTCAGTATAAAGATATACTTTTATTTTATTTTTTATTTTTTATTAAATATATTGGGGTGCCATTGGTCAACATGAACATACAGGTTTCAGGTGTAGATCTCTATGTTACAAGATCTGTACATTGTATCCACCATCCAAAGTCAAATCTTCTGTCACTATGTATTAGGACCTCTTCTTCACCACCCCTTTCCTTCTGGCAGCCACCACACTGCTGTTTGTAAAGATACACTTTTAAAAATGTTAATTGTAAAGTTATTCATAGTAGCAAAATTTGGAAATAACTCAAAAATTTTTCTACGATAAAAATGAAGAGAATAACACATACTGTGCAGAGTTTTTGTAAAACTATAAAAAACATATATAGAAAACTTAGCACAAAGTCTAGCATTGCCAGGTAAATTATTTTAGTCATTATAGGTGTAATTATAGGTGTAATTACTTCAGTAGATAGCAACTGTTATTGAGGAGTTTTTAGGAGAATGAGTTAGTCATAATTAGTGTTTTGGGGAAATTAATCTGATAGTTTTTATGTATATTTTGGGGGTTTAGGTTATTTTCCCCATTAAGAAAATTAATAATTCAATATAATTATACTGCTATATACATATTCATGATATGGTAGTTTACAAATACTTTGACATATGTGATTTAATTTAATTCATGCTACCATTGAAGTTGGATATTAACTCTGTTGAACAAAAGGAAAACAGACTCCTGTGCAGTGGCTTGCCAACAATCACGCTAGTAAGTTAACAGAATTAGGATTTGACCTAGGTTGGCTAATCATAAGCACAGAGCAGTTTTAAAAAATCCTACACCCTAGTTGGCTCAGTTGGAAATAGAGCATTCAAATAGTAGCCAAATAATGAAGACAAATAACTTTAGGGAACTGAGCCAAAGCCTATAGATATATATCCAGTTTATAGCAATATAGGCAACACATGATCAAGTTGTAGGAAAATGACTTGTGTGGATAGAAACTTGAAGAAAGCCCTTTGCTAGGTAATTGGTCTTCAGTTATGAGATTGTAATCCTTGGTGTGATGTTATAGCTGCAAAGTGTGTTGTAAGTACTTTGTAACTAAATACTAAAATTCTGAAGTTAGCAAGTTTGTCAATGATTTTATTTAACAACTAGAGTCCCAGTGCATGAAATTCATGCATGGGGGGGGGGGGGAGGTGTGTGTTCCTCAACCCAGCCTGCGCCCTCTTCAATCTGGGACCCCTCGAGGAATGTCCAACATCCTTCTCCTAATCCAGAACTGCTGGCTCCCAAATGCTTGCCTGCCTGCCTTCCTGATTGCCCCTAATCTCTTTTGCCTGCCAGCCTGATCACCCCCTAACCACTCCCTTGCCAGCCTGATTGATGTCTGACTGCTGCCCTGCCAGCTTTTTTGCCTCCAACTTCCCTCCTCTGCCGGCCTGCTCACCCCTTACTGCTCTCCCCTGCAGGCCTGGTCCCTTTCAACTGCCCTCCCTTGCAGGCCTGGTGCCTCCCAACTGCCCCCCCCTACTGGCCATCTTGTGGTGGCCATTTTATGTCCACATGAGGGCAGCCATCTTGTGTGTTGGAGTGATGGTCAATCTGCATATTTGTTGGGAGCCCCCTGAAAGAGACCTGGACATGTTTACTGACTAAGCTGGGATATTGACAGAATCATGCCAGTTGCACTCCTGCCCTGGAAGTGCCGAGATGTTCTTAGTTCCTGCTTGTGTTTGTCAGGCAGGAAGGAGTGGGTGGGATCTGGCCCCTCCTAGGCTTCTTGTTTTTTCCTGTGAAAACCCCACCTTTTGTGTATTTGAGAATAAATAGAGGTGCTGTGTGGCTCAGAGGTTGTCAGTCAGTCTCTCCAGCAGAGGAGGTCTGAAACCCACCTGGAGCCCAGCTTAAACCCATCTCTTCCTCGTCTCTCTTTGTTTCTTCATTTCTCAATCCCTGGCTGCCTCTACAAAGAACCAATTTCATCTCTCTTTCTGTGCTGGCCACGGAGAAGGGAGATCCCCGGCCGTATCAGGTCCCCGCATAGTGGCGCCCAACGTGGGGCATGGGCCTAAAGAGGCAACAAGAGGTAAGGCAAGGGATCGCTCCCTAGAATTGCGGGCGCCACAGATTTAAGGAATGGTAAGGTAGAGGGAGTGTATTGTTGCGAAATTGAATCAGCTGGGAGTAAAACATGGGTAATCTTTCTAAATGCTTTAAACTACGCTCATGGCTTAAAGAGATTCTATTAAGTGTAGTCAGATTCTTGATTTCTTTCTTAAGGTTTGTTGATGAAACCCGGAAAAAGGTTAGAAAGCACTTCTGTGACCAATATTCAGAAAGCCCAGAGAAAATTCCTATTCCTATTTTAATTTTTGATTCAACACAGGAGAGTTTAAGAATGTTTAAGTGGGGTGCAGCCACGACCTTACAGCCTGGAGTGGAAAGGTGCAAATCTTTAAGAATACCATCTGCACTTCCACCGCCTCCACATGTAAACTACTATTAACCAAGTAAAAAAAATTAAAGGAATTTCTTAGCAACTGCCAATAATTCTTTATCTTAAAATCCTTTTCTTTCCTTAAAAATAAAAATAAATAAAAATTGAAAAAGTAATAAAATTAAAAATAAAAATAGATAAACGACGCCAAAAAAAAGCCACTTTAAGATGCCTCATATTCACCATCTCTTTTTTCCAGCTAATGACAAAGCTTTTACTAATTCATAATTACATCGGGATTTCTATGCACATGTAAAGGGGAAAGGCCAGTTTCAAAAACAAGTGCGCATAGTTTTTGAGCTAGGCTTAACTTTTTGCTGAGTACAGAATAAAAACCCCAGACTTTTTAGCCTTATAGGTGGTGGAGATGAATATAGGTTAGTTTCCTGAGGCATTTAAAGCAGCACTTAAGATTTCTGCCAAAGAGGCAAGTAAACACCAGAAAGTAGATAGCAAGTTTACATATGAATGGCTGAGAGTTTATCTCTTGACTTCGCCAGCAGGAAAATTGTGAGTTTTGAAATTTAGAGGATGGGCCAGGCCTATTGGCTGAAATGTATTGAAATGTTATAAGTATGCTTTGCATGAAGTCTAGAAGAACCAATTTCATCTCTCTTTCCGGGCTGGCCACGGAGAAGGGAGATCCCCGGCCATATCAGGTCCCCGCACATACTACTCTTTTATTAGATAGTATGGAGGTCTCATGCATGGGTGGGGCCAGCTGGTTTGCCCTGAAGGGTGTCCTGGATCAGGGTGAGGGTTCCCTTGGGGCATGGGGCAGCCTGGACGAGGGGACTGTGGTAATTTGCAGGCCAGCCACGCCCCCCCAGTGACCCAAGTGGAGGCCCTGGTATCAGGAATTTATTTATCTTCTACAATTGAGACTTTGTAGTGTGGAGCAGAGCCAAGCCTCCTGCCTATTCTGTGGCAGCAACCATTTCTGTTGGAATTTTGTATCTTCTATAATTGAAACTTTGTAGCCTTGAGTGGAAGCCTGGGCCTGCCAGGGTGTGTGGAAAGCTTGGCTTCCTCCATTGCCAGGGAAACCCAAGTCTCCCTACTGCTCTCTGTGGCTGCAGCCATCTTGGTTGGGGTTAATTTGCATAATTGCTCTGGTTGGCTGGTGGGTGTATTAGATATTAGATAGGATATTTTTGCTTTTTAATTAGTTTAGAGAGGCCCTAGCTGGTTTGGCTCAGTGGATAGAATGTCGGCCTGTGGACCAAAGGGTCCCAGGTTCAATTCCAGTCAAGAGCATATGCCTGGGTTGTGGGCTTGATCCCTAATAGGGGGTGTGCAGGAGGCAGCTGATCAATGATTCTCTCATCATTGATGTTTCTATTTCTCTCTCCCTCACCTCTGAAATCAATAAAAATTATTTTAATAAAAAAATAGTTTAGAGAGAACTTAAAGTGATTCAGGTGATACTCTCCTTATATTTGTACACGAGTAGATCTTGCTTCTTAATTTTTGTGCATCACTGAAGAAGCTTTCAGTACATACTTGTTAACTACTTGTTAGATGAGAAAAGTTGCTGGATTAAAATGTGGAATTCTGAAAATATTTGTAGAAAGGGCACTTTGAAAAGGCTCCCTGCATTTTTATATTTTAAATATATATATTTTATTGATTTTTTACAGAGAGGAAGGGAGAGAGATAGAGAGCTAGAAAATGTCAATGAGAGAGAAACATCGACCAGCTGCCTCTTGCACACTCCCTACTGGGGATGTGCCCGCAACCAATGTACATGCCCTTGACTGGAATCGAACCTAGGACCTTTCAGTCCGCAGACCGACACTCTACCACTGAGCCAAACCGGTTTCGGCTGCATTTTTATATTTTAATGCAATTTTTATTTATAGTGTGATCTCTTAAATTTTATTTTTATGTAACCCTAAACTTGGAATTCAGTAAGAAAGACTATTATTTTTGTTCTAGTGAAGGTAATAGAGGACTTTGTTTGATTAGATGAAGTAACATTAATTATCACTGTTACATATAGTTAATGATTCTTATCGCACCAAATACATTCTAAAATTAAACTTTTAAATGCATGCTTTCTAAAGTGGGCAAAGAGGCAGAAATAATGAGATGATTGCTGGGGCTTTGTTTTTAGACTGGACTTTACCTTATCTAAAAATATTTCTACAGAGTTTCTTAAGCACCATATTGAAGCACAGTATGTGATATGCTAATTTGCTAAGTAGTGTATTTTTTCTTAATGTGCTTACTTCCCAAGAAACTTAAGATATATTTGTCTGCACCTTTGTGTGTATACACATGTATATTTTCTTAACTTTTTATTCAATTTTTCACATACTAGTCGGTTGTTGAATATAGGTGTTAAGAGAAATAAGAATATATTAATTGATAAAAAATGTGTTGCGTTTCTTAACAATTGTTTTATTTATAAGGAAATGTTTTGATTAATAATAACAGCTTTAGAGATGCTGTTGCTCAGTAGAATGCCAATATAAAATATATTGGATGTAAAAAGAGTTGATTATATACAGGATGAAGCAAAAGTAGGTTTACAGTTTTGAATATGCAAAACACAAGCATTTGTACTTGTATTATTAGTTATTAATTATTGTATTATTTTCCAAATGAACAGCTGTAAATCTACTTTTGACCCATCCTGTATTTATATTAGATATAAAATGCCAGTATATTTATTAGGGCAGTGGTCGGCAAACCGTGGCTCTTGAGTCACATGCGGCTCTGGCCCCTTGAGTGTGGCTCTTCCACAAAATACCACGTACCCTAATTAAGTTAATAACAATATACCTACCTATATACTTTAAAAGTTTAAAAAAATTGGCTCTCAAAAGAAATTTCAATCGTTGTACTTTGATATCTGGCTCTGTTGACTAACGAGTTTGCTGACTACTGCACTAGGGTAAATCACTTTAGCTCAGTGTTTGCTATTATTGTATAATAGCATAATATTTAGGAGGCTAACTTGCTTAACACTACTGTTGAAAATATAAATTTAAAATCAGTTGAAAAATAATTGTTGAGTTTGGCTGATGAGTAACTGGGGATTTTTTTATACCATTGTCCACTTTTAATTATGCTTGAAATATTTCATTTAAAAAATATAAAAAGGAAATTCATTAAGTCCAGAAGAATTATGTTTTTCTATACTATATTGTTCTGGGAGGTCAGATTATCATAGAGTATGTAATGAATTCAGGGTTAATTTGGTTGTCTTGGAGAATATGTGTTTTAAACTTGGGAGGTTTTATATCTTTCTTTTAAGAAATATATTTTTATTGATTTAAGAGAGGAAGGGAGAGAGGAGAGAGAGATAGAAACATAAATGATGAGAGAGTTTCATTGATCAGCTTCCTCCTGCACACCCCCTGCTGGGGATCAAGCCAGCAACCCAGGCATGTGCTCTTAAATGGAATCGAACCTGGGACCCTTAAGTCTGCAGGCCAATGCTCTGTCTACTGGGCCAAATCAGCTAGGGCAAACCTGGGAGATTTTAAAGCTCTCTTTCACATCCAGTATGAGGGATTTTAGCCATTGTCTTTGAAATGTTTTCTTGCTATCATAAGGTCTGGCTTTATTCTTCTTTTTCAGTTACACTTGATAGATTCATGACCAGGAGAAAGAAAACAACATTTTGTCTATCCTTCTGTTTTAGAACAGGCACTAAATTAAAATCAAAGTATACTACCTAAAAACACCCCCCTTTTTTCAGGTCACCTTGGTTTTTCACATCTTGACTCAGACATGTCCACAACAAGAATTAGTCAAGATGTTCTCTTCTCATGTATATAAACTTAATCTAGAGAAAGATATAAAAGGAAGCTCCCTCCTGGGTGATGTCAGTTAAGATAATCTATTTGTTAGAGTAGTAAGGAGTAACTTTCATTATCCTGGGGATCACATTAAAATTTTTATGCTTTATATCCCATGATGGTAGGCTATTTCTGCTAGGTTTATTACATAGGACTGCATTCTCAAAGAGCTTTAACATGCTATGTTGTTATGATGTTTGCTTGCATCAAAGTAGACAAAATTATATCCAGGACATATTAATTACCATAAGAAAGAATCATGTTTTGATTCATTTGTGTTTTGTTTATAGGAGAATAATAATTTGAGAAATTAAGTCCTTCCTTTTTCATATTCCTGTATTTGACCATTAATTCCCTGCCCTCGCAGAATATCCACTAACGGTTGGCACAGTTTGGAAAAATAATGTAGTTCAGTAGGTAAAGCAGCTACTACTGCTGGTATTTATATATTTTTTGAGTTCAAGGAACCAAACCTAGCAAAGGGTGAAAGTCAATGTGGATTAGTTTCAAATGGATTACAAAAATGGAAAAGAGACCATTATTTCATTTACAAGAGACGCTTACCTTCTGGCAAGAGTAGGAAGTTCCCAGACTAGTCGAGAACTAGACACTGTTCTAGTTGTGAACAAGACAAAAACCCGAGTTTCCATGCAGTGTTTTTTTTCTAGTATGTCCAGAAAGATAGATGAGTTAACCAAGTCAGATCGTGAGAGTGCTATAAAGAAAACACAAAGTGGATGGTGCAGGAGAGCATTGGTTCCCAAGGTGTTGGGGAGGGGGGCCACTTGGGTATCTTTTAGACCTTTCCAGATACTCTGCCAAGTGAAAACTGTTTTCATAATAGCTTTCCCCTCTCTTATTCTCCCATGATTGTGCAGTAGAGTTTTCCAGTGGCTACGTGGTGTATGTTATCATAACTGATTGAATGCAGACCAGATATGAGAATCCAGCTGTCTTCCATTAAGCTGGCTGTTAGAGATTTGCAAAAATGTTAAACATTTCCCCTTATACTGATTTACTTTTGTCATAAAGATGTTAACTCTAATTGTTAACTTTAAATAGGTTTATTTTTTTTTAAATTAAATATTTTTTAAAGTTTTCAATTTAAACCTGTAAATATTGATAGATACAACCCACATAAGCAAAAGCTCTTTGAGTTGATCAGTTTTTTTCAAACTCTAAGGAGGTTCTGAGCCCTAAAAATTTGAGAAATACTGCCCAAAGTGAATGGATGGCCTTTTTAAATAAGATGGCACCAAAAACCTGTCTGAGAAGGTGACATTTAAGCTGAGATTTCATAGGAAAAGAGCATTGTTGGTAGAAAGAGCAAGATTTCTCAGACTACCCTTTTTCAACCAACTTAGACATTGCTTTCTGACCTTATTATGATTATTTTCATGCCAAAGGAAGGGCTATTACTTTTTAAATCTCTGATTTCCTGTCATTTACCATCTTACTAGTCAATAATTTTTCATTAATTTTAATGGTCTTGCTTATATATGTTTACATGAGACAAACTTTTGGAGGGAGGTTTAGATTTATTGCTTGTCATATCAACCTAATTTGAAATATATTTTTATTAAAAATTAACAAATATTTGTTAGGATTTATTTTCTATCCTTTTGCATAAAAACTGTATATCAGATTTCTATGTATGACTTTTAGTACAATATGGCTTTTATACACATTTATTAATGGTAAATTTGTTTTGTAATCTTTGTGCTTTGGAGTTTTTTAAAAATATATATTTTATTGATTTTTTTCACAGAGAGGAAGAAAGAGGGATAGGGAGTTAGAAACATCTATGAGAGAGAAACACCGATTAGCTGCTGCTTGCACAACCCCTACTGGGGATATGCCCAAAACCAAGGTACATGACCTTGACCAGAATCGAACCTGGGACCTTTCAGTCCAAAGGCAGACACTCTATCCATTGAGCCAAACCTGTTTTGGCTGTGCTTTGGAGTTTTAATTTGGGTCTATATTTATTAGTGTAGGCTATTAAGACTCTGGTTTTTATTATCATTCCTGCTAATACCACCTTTATAATAGCATTTAAAAATACGTTTTTAGCCCTAGCTGGTTTGGCTCAGTGGATAGAGCATTGGCCTGTGGACTGAAAGGTCCTGGGTTGATTCCCAGTCATGGGTACATAATTGGGTTGCAGGCTTGAACCCCAGTTGGGAGTGTGCAGGAGGCAGCCAATCAATGATCCCCTCTCATTATTGATGTTTCCATCCCTCTCTCCTTTTCTAAATTTAATAAAAATATATTTAAAATAATGTTTTTATTTATTTTAGAGAGAGAAGAAGGGAGAGGGATAAAAACATCGGTTAGTTGCTTTATGCATGCCCCCATGGGGATCCAGCCCATAACTCAGGCATGTGCCCTGATTGGGAATTGAATTTGTGACCTCTGTCGATGCTCAGCCACTGAGCAACACTGGCCGGGCTATAAAAGCTTTTAAGAGAAAAAAATTTTATAAAGTGAATAGCAGAGAAAGATAAAAAGAAAATATTGATTTCAGAAAAAATATTATAGCAATAAGGTTGATTTTTGTGATCATGATACCAATGAATAAAATTTTAACACTTAGCAAATTGTTGACTTTTTTTGAGTCCTTGCTCTGTGCTAGGCACTTTCCAAGCAGTCTATGTGCACTAAATTATTTGTTTTTCATAATAACCCTATATGTGGGTAGTGCTATGTTCACTTTACAGGTATAAAAAGCAAAGGAAAGGTGAGTTTTAAGCAAGTTTCTCGAGGTCACACAGCTATTAGTGCCAGGGCAAGGATTCAAACCTAGGCATTGCCTATACTCATGTCTTCTGGGCAATGCTACTTCTGAAGAAGAGATTGTACAATTTGTTGTGGAGCAAGACAAATAAAACCTTAAAATGTTTTCAACATTTTTTTTTTTTTTTGGTCACCCATCATTATTTTCCCCCTGTAAGACTATACTTTTATAATTTGTTATAATTTTATAATCTGTTAAGCCTTTTGGTATCTCTAGTTATAGAATATTTCCAGAACCAAAGGAATTATATAAAGAGTTGTCTGTAAAAGTTCAGCTTTTCCCATAACAGCTAGAAGTGAGAATAAGAAGCAAATGAAATAAGAAAAGCACAGAGAAGAAAGAGAACACTGGAATGCAGTAATGTGGTTTGCAGAAGAGTCTGTAGTGTAGTGGTTCTGGTGAGTCAGTATGTGGCAGCCGTATCAGCATCCACACATGCTGGAAGACTTGCTTTTTAGGTGCTTTGGCCAATTGGGTGTGGAGGTCTCAGCAGTAATAGTATTTGGCAGAGATGAAAACCAGCAATGGGGATAATTAACTACAGATAGTGAAAAATATCAAATAAGGAATAAGAAGAGATAGAAGATAAAAACAGTTCTCTCTGAGGTGCCAAAAGTAACCAATAATGTAGAAATATATATACTATGGAAGTTAGACAAATGTTTCTATTATTTTGGGGAAGTTACCTGGATAAGTACATTTTCTTCAAAGTAAAAGAAAGTGCCGAAACCGGTTTGGCTCAGTGGTAGAGCGTCGGTCTGTGGACTGAAAGGTCCCAGGTTCGATTCCGGTCAAGGGCATGTACATGGGTTGCGGGCACATCCCCAGTGGGGGGTGTGCAGGAGGCAGCTGGTCGATGTTTCTCTCTCATCTACATTTCTAACTCTATCCCTCTCCCTTCTTCTCTGTGGAAAATCAATAAAATATATTAAAAAAAAAAAAAACAAAGTAAAAGAAAGTCCAAGTTCTGGCTTTGTACAGTGAGGTATACTTTTGAATGAGAAGACTTTGTTAAATGGATTGGTCTCTGATAGTGGAAGGATGAGGTCTTGGTTTTCTAGTGAACAAATGATTCTCTTGTTTGGGGGAGTTGTCAAATATTATATAAAGTGGTTTTATATGTGCTTCTCCCCCCCCCCCCCCAATCTGTATGTATCCAATTATATTATTTCTAATTTGGGGATTAAGAAACTTAATCAGAAATATAAATTTCTTAATCACATGCTAACAGTAATCAGTTCTTTTGAAGTCTGTTGTTTCTTCAAGCCCTGAAGGTTCTAAAATCTAGAGTTTAATGGCACATTACTATATGAAAAAATTAAGTTTAGCCAAAAACCACAAAGAGAAAATAATAACCAGATTTTAAATATGTTAATATTTGTTGTGATTAATTTTTCATGGGCTTTAAGAATCTGGTATGATTTTAGATCATCAGAGAAAGATAAAATTATATTCAAACTTTCTAATATTACAAGTACTCGCTGTATTATAGTTTTGTTTTTTAAAAAATATTTTTTTATTGATATTTTACAGAGAGGAAGGGAGAGAGATAGAGAGCCAGAAACATCGATGAGAGAGAAACATTGACCAGGTGCCTCCTGCACACCCCCCACTGGGGATGTGCCCTCAACCAATGTACATGCCCTTGACAGGAATTGAACCCGGGACCCTTCAGTCCGCAGACCGTCGCTCTACCACTGAGCCAAACCAGTTTAGTTTAGGCTATAGTTTTTTTTTGAAAAATAAGCCACACAATAACTTAAAATAGTAAATTAACATATTAATGGCTTAATCCATTCTCGTGCCACATTTATTTTGAAGTTTTCATTTAAATTTATTTTAGTTATGAAAATCAATTTATTTTAAAAGTTAATAGATACTGGATGTCTGTTCACATTTCATTTTAGGTCTTTCCACTATAAATTGCAGCTTGGATTATGGTGAATAGGCTAATATTTTGTACTCTAATGAATGAGCCCCTGTTCATATAAACCAAGTATCTTGTTTATTTTGAGATTTAAATCATTAGTTGATATGATTTATAATTTGTTTTTCTTGACAAGCTTCTGAACTTTACAGGGTCTTGCCAGTTCCCTGGTGAGCTTCAGATCACTAAGTCTAGAATTTGTCGACTGAATTAGTGAATAAACTAATAGATTAGTACCTTGTTGATTTTTTTTTTTTTTTTTTACATCCAGAAATTTTATTTTCACTTTTTGAAATGTTTGAAATACTGGCAGCTTTTAGATAAGTTTCACAAATCTTTAACCAAAGCTGACATGTTTACAATAATGTTTTGCACAATATTTTTAGTCGACGAAATGTAAAAATTTCAAGTTATTCTTAGGTTTTCATTCTGTGGGGTATTTAAAGTGGTGACAGGGCTGCTCTGTTACTGTTTGGCAGCTAGCTCTTTAATTGATGTTGAATTGTGGCTTTCCGTGCACATAGGGTTAAGTAAAAGGTTGCAGTCATCTAGTGAGCATTTTTCCTTTAATGTGCTCATTAGTGGTGGCAAGTCCAGGTTTCAGCACATGTCAGTAATTTACATTTCATTGCTGAGTGGCTGCCCTTGTTCAAGAGCTGTTTCTAAGCCTGATGAATATATATTGGGAATAAACAGCGTAGAAGAATTGAAAGCCAAATACCCTGCCAGGCCTTTCAGTTGGTTCTGAAGCTTCCAGTGGATCTCTGATTAGCAATGCATGAAGCTGGATGCAAATGCAAAGATGAGGCCTACAAACGTTGCCACAGGTAGGCTATCTCCTTAAATCCCCTTTTTGTGACCACCTTTCCATTTCATTTTTTTCCCCCCAACTTTCGCGGCAGACTTTCTGTTAAAGTGCAAATACTCTGTTAGACCTTGGAAGTGAACAATAGAGGATCCACCTGGCTCCCTTACCCCTTCCAGCTATTAAGCCAAGTCTGATTGTTATGCACTGAGTCCACCAAAGCAAAGGGCTTGATAGGCCTTACAGCTCCGAGGGACCTCATTACTGTGATTGGGATCTGTGTGGTGATTCCTTCTGGGATTCAATTTTCCCTCTTGGCCTGATTGGTACCAGCTTGTTCTGGCTTTTGAAAGCTTGCGTAGATCATTAAAGGGTAATCTGTGGAGGCCGTGGTCGGTGTTTCTGGACATAGGACAAGACTCATGTTAATGTTGTCTTTGAAACTCAGGTGTTTGGGAAAATCTAGAAGTTTTCTTTCTGCAGAAAAACTTGATATAATGAAACATTTTTAGAACTGAGGATTTTTTTCCTGAGTTACTTCACCCATAGATGGGATAGTGTTAGGAAACACTAGTCTGTCTTTAGAAGATTAAAAATGTTGTGATTCTTTATACATCTTAAGCGTATTTTCATATTTTTGGAGATTTGAGTTTATTGCAAGGAAATAGGTATTAATATTGCTAGTTGTGTGTGCTTGTAGAGTCCTTTGTGGTCTACTTATTTATTTTTGTGGTGTGTATCAAAACAATAAATTAAAGAAGTTTTGCTCAGAATTCATGGTTAGAATAAAAAGTGAGTGAATTTATGACTAACAATACAGTATTGAAAGACATTGAAAAATATCAATACTCGAGTTAGATTATTATTCTATGGTAAATTCAGTTGGTTGTGATTTAGCTCTTGGATCATCTAAACATGAAGGCATGTTGAACATAGTATATTACATTTGTGTATTAATTTTTTGTCAGCTAGAGTTTTAATAGAAGAGTAACATGGAACAGTGTTGTTTTGGAAATTTTTTTAAGGGTAGGAAGTTATAGATATAAATCTTGAGAATATTAGTTTAGTGATACTCTGATCAACATTTGTAACCTTTACAAAATGTAACAATAGATTTACAACTACTTGAAACTATTCCTTTTGGATGCTTGCCAGATAAAAGCCTCATGGGATTAAGTTCTGGAAAGTCACTTGCAAATTTGTGGGGGATATCAGTGACTTTGAATATTTAACTGTCCAAACTGTCATCTACATGCATTCTGTCTCCGCATTCGGTAAAAATTTTAGAAGTTTGTCAGCCAGTTAGAATTAAAGGTGACATCTGCTTTTAATTGGTGTTTTATTTTCTTCCAAGTCAGTAAAAATTCAGTAAGACATGAATTATCAAATTTTGCAATGCTAAGCAACTTGTCAAGTGACAGTAAGCACTACCTTGAGCACTTGTACAGATGGGAAGTGTTAAAAAGTTGATTAATCGTCAGGAGTTCTGATTATGGTTTTAGAAGGCTAACGCTTCTATAACCATTGCCAGCTTTCTAGTGTCAGGTAGTATTCATTTGTTTATATTGTAGGCTTTTTTTCAGTTACTGGCAAATTGCCTCTTGTATAATAAGCATTTAACTAGTTTTAGTGATATTTGGTCTAGTAGACTTAGGGTCAGATAAGGCAGTGTAGAATTCTTATTTCTCAAGCCTATTTTTTAGTAAACATCTTAGTTAAAGTTTTTTAGTAAAACAAAATTTAAAAAATCTGAACATGAGCTTTAAGTGGTCTTCTTAATACATACTCATGATGTGTTGAGAAGTATCTGCTTGAATCTTGGCAAAGGAAGCCTTGCATGGGCCCCCTGTCGAAAGAGAAAATTGATTTTTTTCTGTTTTTACCATTTCCAAGCCATTTTAAAATATAAAACATAAGGATAAGAAATCAGTTCTTTCTAGAAGAGCATGTAAAAATAACTCAAGACTTCAAACATTCTCAGGACTAAAAAAGACCCCTCCAAAAACATTCCCATCATGCTGATTATATTTTACTTTTCTAGTTACTGAAAGTTTCTGCATGCTACTAAGTAGTCTTTTTATACAAAGTGTGTCTTTAAAAATTCAGCTGTGAAGGAGTTCTTCCTCCCCTCCCCCTTAATCATTAATATGAAAGTGAATTTTCTTTCTTTACTGTTTGACTAGATTTGTATATTAGAAGTAGAATTCTGTTTTAAAAGTGGTTAGGACTTGTAGCAACATTTTTTAGATTAGTTTCTTAATATGACTAGACTTTAATTCCGGTTTTCTTTTTTGTTGTCTACTTATGAATATCTGATAAATGTTTTATGTAGTAATGTAATTTGCTACCAAAAAATCATTTGGTTATTTAATTTGATTAAAAAAAACTCTGTCCTGTTTAGTTACTTGTATATTGTGAGATTTTATTTCAACTTAAAAACTAAAGAAGATGCTTAAATAACTTAACCTAATAGTTTTACATACAGTGGGAAAGGATTACCTTAAGGGCAAGTTTAGCAGTTCTTACACATTAAAAAAAAAAAAAAAGTTGAAAAGTAGAAAACTTAGATCTACCTAAACTAGACCTAACACATTTATAGTCATTTTGATGCCTGATAACTTCAGGGTTCATTGCCCCTGTACATTTTTCAAATTATTTGCTTCTCTATACATAAGGCTTTAATTTACCTCCTACTGACAACCCCCAAATGGGTTTTTAAGAATTTTGAAAGTGGACTATTATAGTTGTGCGTCAGCACTGGCTTTGATTGCTGACCCAGAATTTCCTAAGACACCCCAAATTTAGACGGATAGGGTTCAGGCAGCATCTTCTGGGCAAATGCTAAGTTGTGGTTTTTTCAGATACAGAATTACTATTTTTTGTAATAATTTTCTTTCTGTGCACCCTGTTTTAATGCCTATTTTAAAAATAATTTAGAGATAAGATTAAGCCACATTTTAGTCATTGTCAACTTATATTTTTGTTTGTATGGTCTTATTAAAATTTTTACAGAATAATAATGCTTAAATATTTGTATCTTAAAGTACCCTTGAGCAACAATTATTGCTTTTATAAATACTGATATTATTAGTAAGTATACTTTATATATTGATGAAAAAGTAGTAATATCTGAAGAGTAATATTATTTCATGGCTACATTCTCTTAGAGGTGCTAAAAGTGATTTTAATGTCATTCATTTATGCTTGATGTGTTTTTAAAGAATAAGGAAAATAGTTGATACATGTATTTTACAGAAAGAAGATGAAAACCTACAGCTAACATTTGTATTGGTGTAATTTCTTTTTTTGGCTCTAAGTACTTTCATGATCTTTTAGGAAACTGAGATTGTGGTAGATTTGCCTTGTTAACCATTTCTGTTTTCAGCTCAGTTTGTCATTAATACTTGACTTATTACTTAGATTCTGGCTTCTCTTTGCCTCATTGCATGCAGTTCCTGTTGTTTAAATTACCAAGCTTTCTTTATCATGTGATCCTGTCACTCTATTGACAATTGATTGGGTCAAAGATTAGTGTCTGACCCAAAGGCAATCATCTATAGAAGAGTCATGGCCCACGGTGTGCATGTGTCTGAGCGGGGTGGGTGTGTATGTGTGTGATGGGGGTTGACAGTGATGATGGGGTGCAGAGAAGGTTGTGACATTTGAACTGTAATAACTGAAATATGAGAAGGAGCAGCTAGCACATGAAGCTCTGGGTAAGCAAGCCCTCTTCAGGCAGAGGGAATAGCAGGTGTAAATGTTCTGAGGCAGGGGTGAGATTAGCACATTGGCTCCAGAGAAGGAAGCTGGTGTGGCAGGAGAATAATGAATGAGGAGGCAAGTGTTAGAGAATGAGGTTGGAAAGATAGGCTCGGGCAGCTCAGTTAGGGCCACTGCAAGAAGCTGGATTGGTTTTTTGTTTGTTTTTAAATATATTTTTATTGACTTCAGAGAGGCAGGGAGAGGGGAGAGAGAGATACATTAATGATGAGAGAGAATCATTGATTGGCTGCCTCTTGGACACCACCTACTGGGGATCAAGTCTGTAACGTGGGAATGTGCCCTTGACTGGACCTGGGGCCCTTTAGTATGCAGGCCGATGCTCTATCCACTAAGCCAAACCCGCTAGAGCAGAAGGTGGGTTTTAATCTAAGCAGTTAGGGAAGCCTGTATATATAATATTATGTACTTCTTCATTACTATAATGATAATGATGCCCTATCTGGGTGGCTCAGTTGGTGCAGCATTGTCTTGTGCACAAAAAATTGCAGGTTCCATTCCTAGTCAGGGCATTGTACAGGAGGCAACCGATCTTTGTTTCTCTCTCACACCCATGCCCCACCTTCTCTCTCCAGCTCTTTTTTAAAAAAAATCAAAAATAAAAAAAATCAATAAAAACATATCTTTGGGTGAGGATTAAAAATAAGTAGTTATGATAGTAGGAGTAGAAAAATTTAAACTATATACCAAATATGACAAGGAACTGTGCCCTGGAATAAGTTAGAGTCTTTTGCTGGTCAATCTATAGAAATCCTCACGTCTTAATTTTGTTCTATTGTTTTTAGGATATGTTTCTCTGTGAAAACAAAGCTATTTTCTAATTTATACTTTGCAAATCATCTACTTTTTAGTCAGCCCTACCCTTATGTTTAAAGGTTAATACATTTAACCTTAAAGAATCATTCCTCTTCCTACAATGATTTATTTTCCTAAGTCTGGATTATTCAGTTTTGAAAAACACTCTAGTAAGACAGCCCTTGGGAATCTTTGATCCTTTAAGTACTAAGAGCTGTTAGGAGGTGGGTGTGGCTACAAAGGGAATATAAATGGTATTCCAGTTTACTAGTAAGGAGGCCACTTTAAATTGTCTCTGGTATCTTCCCACCAGTGTTAATTACTGATGTACTTTTTAAACTTTCTGTCTGGCTAGCAGGTATTAAATTAGTAACACCACATAAATAAACTATGGTAGGGTAGGCATGCATGTGTGCACACATACACTCACATTCCAAG
The DNA here is from genome assembly GCA_963924515.1 of Vespertilio murinus. Lineage (NCBI taxonomy): Eukaryota > Metazoa > Chordata > Mammalia > Chiroptera > Vespertilionidae > Vespertilio > Vespertilio murinus. The sequence goes on along the minus strand of OZ004707.1, from coordinate 36,680,587 downwards.
GCACAGTGCCTCTCTAACATTTTTTCCCACTACAGATGATTTATTTACACGGGTTATGATCATCGTATCTTCCTGGACAATTAATTTGGGGATGAATCAGTGAAGGTTTAAGCCAGCATGGGCCAATGAAACATGATGAGAAGCTTTTTTGGGGGGATTTTCTCATGAGATTGAGAGAAAGAAAGAGAGAGAGAGAGAGAGAGAGAGAGAGAGAGAGAGAGAGAGAGACACACACACACACACACACACACACACACACACACACACACAGACTGACAGACAGACACACGCATCGGTGCTCAGGTTTTCTCTTTCTCTCCCTCCACCAGATCTTTGGTGAATGTGAAGGCTTGGTGTGCTGGCAGTCAGGTTGGGATCTTGAGGATAGCTAGCTTAAGGACAGAGCTGACTTACAGAATGAGGCAGAGAATTGCAGAGAAATTCAGAATTGGGAGATATACTTTTAGAAAAATTTCTGCCTAAAAGTGTTGGTGGAGTGTGTGTTGGGGTGAGGAGAGTAGAGATGTTTAATACCTTAACAAGATTTTGTACTTGAAAAGTTTTCCTATCACATTGTGCTAGACACAGAGGAACTTAGTTAAAAATAAAGCAGGACAGAATTTGTTTTTCCAGGGACTTAAGTATGGATATTGGATTTTGATTCCTGTTTTGTATTGGATTTGGGGACTGAAAGAACAGTTTTTAGTGTTCAGCTGAAAAGTTTAGAAACCAGGGCTTAAAGCATTAACTCTTACTGATTAATGTCAGGGCTGTGAGTTGCTTTAATGATGTTTTTGGGCAGCTAGAACTACCTTCATATTATACCTGGGTGCTTTGAGGAATGCAGGAGTAAGACCATTGGTAGGCTTGAGGAAAGTATTGGAAGTAGAGAATAGGCAGCTGTCAGGTCTTTCTTTGTATTGATGCTTTCTTCTTTAAAATCTTTCTGTAAGCCTGTGCACTTCACCCTCTGCTGCTCCGCTTGCCTTGCCCTGTGGGGCATGCTGACCGAATCCATAGCTTCCAAGCTTAGGGACTTGTGGTCTGGCACCCTGAAAAGAGGAAAGTGTCTGTTTTCTCTCTCCCCATTCTTAGGAAAGGGACTGCCATAGATGTAGTTTGGGGTAGTTGCTTTTTACTATAGTCATCAGTGTTTAGGGGCCAAGATCACATCATTCACATGGACTGCAGTCGAGGGGTCTTTTGCTGTGGTTTGGAAAAGGGAAGTCTAGGAAAGTTGTGAGCTAACTAACTTCCACTAAAACGTCCTTTATAATACATAATTTTATAGGGCAATGTGATAATTGCAACAATCTAGTGTAGGTGCTACATGAAGGTAGTGGTTAATTCTGATAAGTTGGGGGTTGGATACAAGTGGAGAGAAAAAATTTCAAACTTCTAATAAGAGGGATGTGTATATGAAAGGATTAGTAAAGAAGAGTATTTTGTATTTGTATAGCTATTGGTTTCCTCCCAAGAATTAGTTCTGTCATACTGGTAGAAACTCTGTGCTCTTGCAAATCTGAGTTTTGTAATTGTGGCATCATTAGAGTTATAAAATGCACATATAGGAGAAAATCATGGACTTCTTGAGCCAGGAGGAATATAGAATTTATCCAACTTGATATTTTGGCATGCATCTTTTGATATGGTAGACACTAGTGAATACAAAGATGAGGCAGGTTCACTACCCCAAAGAAGTTTATAGGGGGAGATACAACAGGGATTAGTTTACTCATAAGAGAGTAATAAATAATCTTTTGGAGAAGTCAGTGGTGAAGTTATTACTTATGATGGGGGAGGAGTGTCTAGAAAAGTCTCATGAAGAAGGTGGCATTTGAAGTAGGCCTTGAAGATGGAGAAGAATGGAGATACAGAGGGGAAAGGGCATTTCAGGAAGGGGGTTAGTTTTTTTGACTCTACCTTAAAATAAATTTAGAATTTGACCACTTCTCACCACTACAGGTGCTACTATTCATCCTAATCACTAGCAACTCTCATTTGCATCACTATGTTAGCTCCCTATTTGATCTCCAAGCAGGAAGGGAGTCCTCACCAGCCAACAGCTGTGTAACTGTGACTTCTAAATTCCTTCACACTTATGTAGCAGCTTACTGTGGGTCTCCTCTGTCCTAGGTGCTTTACATATATAATTCATTTAATCTGCACAAATACAGAAACTGAGGAACGGAGTGGTTAAAAAACTTGTCCAAGGCCAACCAAGTAATTTAACGTAGAATTGGAGTTCAGGCAGATTCCACAGTCCTTGCTGTTGATCATTATACTCTATTGCTTCTAATTACTGCCCGTAATTTTAAACCATGCCTGACAGTTGTTTTGTATGATTTAAGTAGCATGAGAGGTAAAGGGAGAGGGAATGCAGGTGATATTAACCATAACTTTAGAACGTCAGAAGTTTATGTGAGGTTGGTGGTAGTCATGGAATGCATGACTTTAAATGTTACTACATACTAAAGAAGTATACATTTGAAGGAGTCACACTGGCTAATAAAATATTTTAAGAATATAATTTTGCTGAAATTAATATTCATGCTTAGGGGTAGTTGATAAAAATGAAGCTTAGTCTATTATATATGATGTCAGTTTTCCTCCTCATCAGTTGCAAGGCTTGATTCAATGAAGGGAGAAGATTGCAATCTCAGGTCTCATTTATCTGGAAGGTCAAGAAGGTCCTAGTTGGCCCTAGCCAGTTTGACTCAATGGATAGAGCCAGCCTGCGGACTCAAGGATCCCGGGTTCGATTCTGGTCAAGGGCATACCTTGGTTGCGGGCACATCCCCAGGAGGGAGTATGCAGGATACAGCTGAATCAATGTTTCTAACTCTCTATACCTCTCCCTTCCTCTCTGTAAAAAATCAAATATATATATATATATATATATATATATATATATATATATATAGAAGGCCCTGGGTTGGACTTTCGAAGAAAGACAGAAATATCAGGTGATCTGAGCAGGTTAAAATTGTAGTAGTATTTAATGTGAACTCAATGGAGCAAAATCTCTGCTGATGAAAGAGGAAGGAATTTGTATCTGGAAAGAATCGCTTTGTCTTTTATTATTTATGTAGCTGATGATTGAAATATTGTCACTTTATATGTAGAGATGCCATTCTAATAAAATTACGTTGAGTTGCTTGATAAAGTTTCTATTTATGTATGCTTTATTCCAATTACCATTATCAGTTTCTTAGAATACTCTATACTTGCTCTGTCACAGTACCCATGCTTTATTGTGATTTAAATTGCTTGTTGTATTGTGTCTTCCTGGTTGTTTTGTCAACTAAAGTGGCTAAGTGATACTATACCTTCTGTATTGTCCATCATTATATCCCTCAACATAGGACAGTGCCTGATACTGAGTGGATACTTAGCAAGCATTTATAGAATGAATGCATGACTTTAAATGTAAAGAAGTATACAATTGAAATCTGGTTGTTGTAGGTCTTAAGAGAAAGAGAGTAGACTTTTTTTGGATGAGCACTGGTTGTATGTATTCTCATCATAATTCTCTGATGAATGCAGAACCTTTCAGAGACCAGCGAGAGATGTGTTTTTCTGTAAGTTTAAATGTTTGTTTGCCCATGCTACTTTGCCAAATCCTAGTTGTCTTTCTCTCAGCTGTTGCCTCTTTTTTTTTTTTTTTTTAAGTCTTTTTTGATTCCCCCATTGGACTCTTTATAGTAAGTGCCTGACTTTTCACCTCTTTAATGTATTTACGGTTCTCTTTATGGTTTACTGTTTTCTTGTTTGGTGTGTGTTGTTTGTTCTACTAGACTATAAATTCCTTGTGTGCAGAGACCAGATCTTTTCAAAACAGCATGCTTCTGAGAGTGAAAAGGAGATGATGTCAGATGGGATCCTGGGGTAATAGGTGTGTCCTGTGACTATGCCAGGCACACCTGTTGTATGATCACCTCTTAGAATGTAGTCAGCATATGGTCTTTGACTTGTTGGAAAAGCACTGGCCACCTAAACTTGTTCATAGCATGTGAGATGGGCATAAGAAGACATCAGAGTCTCAGATAAAAACACCAGTTTAGATCTTAGTCTTGTTTCTATCACTCTACCCAATTAGTGACTGTAGGTGATTGATTTAATCTCTCAGATCCTAATTTTACTGACACATGAAGTAGTGATGATTATTTATGTCCTCCTGTTTTATAGTCCTACTAGAGGCCTGGTGCATGAATTTTGTGCAAGGGGTGTATGTCCCCTTAGCCCAGCCTGCACACTCTCCAACCTGGGATATCCCTCTCACAATCCAGGACCACTCACTCCGAACTGCTCATCTGCCTGCCTGCCTGATTGCCCCTAACTGCCCCCCTGCCAACCTCATCACCCCTAACCACCTCTGCCTGCTGGCCCAATTGCCCCAACTGGCCAGCCTGCTGGCCTGATCTCCCTTCTCTGTCCCCCCCATCACTGCTGGCCTGATTGCCCCTCACTGCCTCCCCTGCCTGCCTGGTTGCTGCCAACTGCTCCCCCTGCTGGCCTGGTTGCCCCTCACTGCCCCCATCCCCACTCCCCATCCCCACCCCTGCCGGTCTGGTCCCCCCATGCAGCCTGCTGTTTGGTGGTTACTGTGAGGCCGTCCTGACCAATTTTCATATTACCCTTTCATTAGTATAGATTTTTAAAATTGATTTTAGGGAAGGGAGAGAGGAAAGAGATGAGAGAAGAGAGAAAGAAACATTGATTGGTTCCTGCATGAGTCCCCCAATTGGCGATCAAAACTGCAAACTGGGAATATGCCCTGCCAGGAATTTAACTTTCGACCAGGAATTTGTACAGCATGATGCCCAACTAACTGAGCCACATGGGCCATGTTTAGCTCTAATTTTTTGAGAAAAAATATGAAGAAAATCTTTTAACTATGAAAGGTATACAAAGGAAGGGGTTACTGTATACAGAATAAATTAAAGACTTTGTAAAAAATTAAAACCTAATGGCTAAAATGTTTACAAAATGAATTTTAGGATAAAGTAAACCTGAATACAGTGCCTTGAAAACAGTGCTTAGAAGTAAACATTGTTTTTATTGTTAGTATTATTTCATTTCTTGTTCTTTTACTCCTGTCAAAAATTTTGTTCCATTTAGAGATAAATTAATCTTTAATTGGGTCAGTCTACTGCATCTTATTGTCACTTTTACTTCATTTCATTTTTATTGATAACAAAAATAAAGATGAAAGTAGCAGGGTTGCAGGTTAAACTAGTGCTGAGTAGTTGAGAAATTAATTGCTCAATGCAGTGAATTAGAAATCATGATCTCTACTTTTTAACATTCCATTTGGTATTTGAAATAGCTTTATAGTGTAGGCTGTATTAGAGCAGAGCAATTAAATGTGGTAACAAAAAAGAATATCCCAACTGTAGGTAGAGCCTGCTTTATTCAAACCATATGACTCTTAATTTCATCCAATGGTGGTATCGAAAACTTGATGTGTTCCAGAAAGCAGTAAATTAAGCAAGGAGTGTGGAAGGACTTGTACTTATAGTAAATTTTAAAAGAAATTCATAAATATTTTCAAAAAAAATAGAGGGAATACGTAATCTAGAGAAAATCCCAGATCAATTAAAATTTTTTAAAGATTAAATTTAATATTTAGATTTTGACTAAAAAAAGCTCTCTAGCCTTTCTCACTAGTTGACCAGTTTACTATTCTTATTCACTACTAGCAGTAAATGTTAATGGACTGTGAGGAATGGGCAGGAAGGTGAGTCATGAAGCATCTACATTAATATCCCCTCATGCTAATTTAAGGATTATTAAATCTTAAAATTTTTTTCTTAACCTGTAAAATTGCTCATCTAATTTCATAGTTGTTATAAGGTGTATTTCAAAATTGAACTGGAAAAATACTAGCTTTCAATACAAAAGTAGTACTCATTAATTTCCATATTCACGGAACAATAAAAATAATTGGATCAGGAATAAACAAAAGCAACTCATTTTAAATTGTAAAAATATAAAATATTTTATAGAAAGTGTAAAGGAAATTGTAATCTTAACCACTAAATAATTCCTATGACTAGTTTACATAAGGAGAATTTTAGCAATACATAAATAAGTTTAAATTTGAAGCTTAACTCATCCTCTTAAAAAATACTTCTAAAAGAAAAACTTTAAAATTTTTACCCACATCTCTAATGAAATCATTATTGTTATAATACAAAGCAGAAATAAACTTAACTTCTTGAAAATGCCAGGTAGCTGAGTGATAAATGTAACAACCTCACCTAAGGAATTTTAATATTGAACTGATTTTCAATATTTTGCGAAAGTATTTTTTAAAATGTTCTAATTCTAAAACTAGAATTTCTTTAGAGGAGAGAGGTTCAAATTCATCCCAAAGACTGACTTTTTAGTTAGCTCAGATTTTCTCAGATTTTACTGAATTCGTTTTCTCTGGGTGTTTTCTATATTGCTTTTCTTTGATTCTCGCCAGTACAGCCAAGTCTAAGATTTTACATGACAAAGGAAATCTGTGGAACTGATCATAGAAACTCATCTCTGTTTTCTAACATATTACCTCCAGGCATAGAGAAAACAGAGTACTTCATTTGCATTCTTAAATACGAGGAACTTAGTGTTTAAGTTTTTTTCTGCTGGAAATGTTATTGCTTCTACATTTTCCAAAGGGGAAAAAACAAAAATGGTTAACAGCCCACACATATTTTTGTTAACTCATCTCTTTTTGGTATTTGGATCTGCACAAAGAATATAGAATGTTGAAACTTAATTGCACAAACCTCTTTCTTCTTTACAATCAATTAGAAATTGAAATTGATATAGAGATAGGTATCAGTCTTGATTACAGGGAAATAAAAAGAAGAAATTAGATTTGCGCTAGAAAAATGGCAAACACTAACAAAACTTAACATTCTAAAATAGAATATTTCCAAAGTTAATATAGAATATAGTAATAGAATTTTAAATAATCAAATATTTTCCCTATAAGCATTAATGCTTATCTAAAAATTCCATAGTCAGTTTTATTTAAATGTTTGTTTATTAATATGTACCCTGAACCTCTTTTTTGCTTTAAATATCTCAGAAAGCCAAAACATTTGATAAAAGAAATTAATAGTGCTAGCCAGTTTGGCTCACTGGATAGAGCGTTGGCCAGGGGACTGAAGAGTCCCAGGTTCGATTCCAGTCAAGGGCATGTACCTTGGTTGTGGGCACATCCCCAGTGGGGGTGGGGGGTGCAGGAGGCAGCTGATTGATGTTTCTTTCTCATCGATGTTTCTAACTTTATCCCTCTCCCTTCCTCTCTGTAAAAGTAAAAAAATCAATAAAAATATATTTAAAATAAATTAACAATTTTCTGACTTAATAATATCTAGAAAATAGAAATGAAAATCATTCTACTGCCAAATATTAAAAATACAAAGTATTCTGTTGCTTAATTGTTTACTTCCTATGCATGAAAAACAAGGTTTTATATCAATATATATAAAAGGCTAATATGCTAAGTGTCCAACAGACTGACCAATCTCTGTGACATGCAGTGACCATCAGGGGGCAGTTGCTCAATGCAGGAGCTGCTGTGACACGCACTGGTCATTTATAGAGAACCAACACTGCTGACCTGGCGCCCACAAAGCAACATTAGGCTTCCCCTATCTGGGACACAGGCTGTGCTACTACTCTGGAGTGACAGTCCCCCAAATCTCAGCTGATGCTGCTGAGACCCTGTGGCAAAAAATGTGGTCCACAGCTCAGCCCATCCCCGCCCAGATATGGTCGTTGTGAGCTCAGGGTAATGATGTCACATAGCAACGCCCAGTTTTCTCTTCCTCAGGATGACTAGCCTCCTTGGAGTTTCTTCAGCCTAGGAACATGACTTGCTTTATAGCCAGGTGCAAACATTTCACACTTTAACCAAATGTCTGTGAAGTGTTTTCCTGTGCCTCATTTCATTTGATTCCCACAGAAGTCCTGGAGTAGGTAGGTAGAAGACTTGGTGGAATGCTATTTTCTTTTCATTAGCCAGAAAATAAAGATTTAGAAAGTCTAGAAACTTTACCCAACTGAAAAGCAAGAAATGGTGGAGGTTGAAAATGACTTCAGGTTTTCTCACTGCGCAAAATATAGTCAAACACTATTGTACTTCTGTGTGATCTACAATAATAATCTGTTTCATGTTGATATTTACTGCTGTGTTGCTAACAATTACCTGAAAGAGAAGTTGGGCTGCTTTACTGGACTAGAAGAAGTTTAGCTACATCAGAAAGCAGGTCTAATTAAACAAGTTTATTCTATATCTATATACTATGTAAAACACTAATATGCAAATAAACTGAATGACAGAACAACTGAACAATCAAACAACCAGTCACAATGATGTGCACTGACCACCAGGGGCATGTGTGGAACATGGTGGGTGTTGGCAGCAGGTGGCAGCGTGCAGAGGCATTGGCCGTGTTGGGATGGTGGAGCAGTGAGCGGGGTGCCAGTCACTGTCATCAGGGCACGCCTCTGGTGGTTATTGAAAATTCTTTGCTCCCATGCACCATGGTCCCACTGGTCACTTGCACCGGTTGCCAGTGCCAGCACCTGGTGCTAGCCTTGATCACTTGGTTTTGTCAGTGGGTGAAAGGGCAGCTGCCCACTCTAATTGCCCTGAGGGTTTCTCCACCTCCCCATGCTCCTGAGGGACCATTGGGGTAGCAGCCGCTGCCCAAACTCACTGACAGTGCTGTTCCAGCTCGTAACTGCTGCTGGCTCTGGCCCCAAATGTTCTGCACTGTCAGCGGTTGCGAGTGGGGCCGGTGCTGTCAGTGCCTGGAAGCGGTGGGAGCAGGGCTGCAGGCAGAGAGGGAATAAGGGGCCACGGTGGGAGGTGCCAGGAGGGGGTGTGGAGGATGGGCTGAGACCTTATGCCCACTGCAGCCTTGCAGCCCACAGTTCCTTTCAAGGTGCACAAATTTGTACACTGGGTCCCTAGTATATATATAAAAGGCTAAGTTGACTTGCACATGTGCGATACATATAAAGCTCTTGCTGGCGTCAATGACACACATATGTTTCAATCTGTCATTGTTGAGTGTGATTTTGGTTGACACTTCAATTACAGAGAAAGGGCGAATAGTGATATTAAAATATTTCTTCTAATTAATTTCCTTTCAATATGCACAAATCTGTGTACTGGGCTAATTTAACTGTATTCCTTAATTAGAAAATTTGACTTCTGCCAATTGTTACAACAGGGAATGTTACCACTACTCTAATTCCTTAAATATTATATAAGGCTATCATCTGGAACTAATAATATTACTTGAGTGTATTGTGCCAAGTAGACACTTAATACAAAATATACATTAGACTGAGTGAAATCCAGATATTGATAATATTGAATGAGAAAGACATAGATACCTTTGGTTAAACTAATTCACAACATATGCTGTGTACCATAATTAAATCCTATATGATAAAAACCTAAGATGCAAATTGTCCCTCCATCAGGAGTTCAATCAGGAGTTTGACTAGGGGGCGGGGCCAGCCATCCAACCGCCCACGGCCTCTACCCCCGGCCTGCCAAACATCCACAACCCCTTCCCCGGGTTGACCCAGATGGGGGCAGGATGGCCAGACCCCACCTGTGCATGAATTCATGCAACAGGCCTCTAGTATAGTTTATATGTCATTAAATTTCAATTGATCTTGCAATTAGCATCCCAAACAAATGAAAATAACTTTTATAATTTTATATTTATAATTTAAGAATAGAACTGAAACTGTTGTAATTAATTAATTATTAACAACAGGAAAAGAAACAAAAAGAAGACCAGTCATTATAGTCATGTTTCCCGCAAAATACTGGGGGAGGAATTCAACAAAGAGAAGATAGACACATGCCCAGTAAAGTGGGGGTGACACAGGGAAGGTGCTTACTGTCAATCGTACCTGGGGGAGAGAGATGGCGGGCCAGAATGGGCATGGACATATGGGAATATATAATCCCCTAAACAAAGGAGTTTGCTTTCTTTTCTTTTTCTTTTTCTTTTTCTTTTTTTTTAAATATATTGATTTTTTACAGAGAGGAAGGGAGAGGGATAGAAAGTCAGAAACATCGATGAGAGAGAAACATCAATCAGCCGCCTCATGCACACCCCCTCACTGGGGATGTGCCCGCAACCAAAGTACATGCCCTTGACTGGAATCGAACCCAGGACCTTTCAGTCCGCAGACCGACGCTCTATCCACTGAGCCGAACCGGTTTCGGCTGCTTTCTTTTCTTATGAAAATATATTTTTATTGATTTCAGAGAGGAAGGGGGAGAGAGAGAGAGGTGGAATCATCAATGATAAGAATCATTGATTAGCTGCCTTCAGCATGCCTACTGAGGATTGAGCTTGCAACATGGGCATGTACCCTGTCTGGGAATTGAACTGTGACCTCTTGGTTCATAGGTTGACACTCAACCATGAGCCACACTGGCTGGGCAGGAGTTTGCTCTCTTGGCTCCTCTTGGCATGCTTGGCTAATGGCTCATGGCTTATGCTTGGCTTCATGGTATTCTCTTATGTGGCTCATGGCTATGTGGACCCCCACACACAATGGACTAATGCACTATTAACTAGCCTGATGCTTACAGGACTCTGCTTCAATGTGGAAAGGAAACTGGACACTGGTTCTGATTTTAGCTCTATTACAACTCCAGTTATACTTTACTAGTGGCCTGGTGCATAAATTCTTGCACATTTAAAGGAAATTAATTAGAAGAAATATTTCAAGATCACTATTCACCTTTTCTCTATAATAGAAATGTCAATCAAATTCACAATCAATAATGACAGATGGAAACACACATGTGCAATTGGCACCAGTGAGACCTTTATATGTATTACGCATGCACGAGTCAACTTAACCTTTTATTTATATACTAGAGGCCCAGTGCATGAAATTCATGCAGGGGGCTTGGCCTTTGCAGCACTGGCTGCCTTGTCCGGACCTTGCAGCCCTGGATGGCCTTCATAGTCCCTCCCATTCCCAGCTTCATCCAGAAGGTCATCTGGCTGTTTGGTCTAATTAGCATATTAGCTCTTTATTATATAGGATAGAATAAACTTGCTTAATTAGACCTGTTTTCTGATTTAGCTAAACTTTTTTTTTTTTCCAGCCCAATTAAGCAGTCCAACTTCTCTTTCAGGTAATTGTCAGCAACCCAGCAGTAAATATCAACATGAAACAGATTATTATTATAGATCACACAGGGAGAACAAAGGGTAAAATATTTAACAAGAAAAGCTAAATATTCTTACTCTGTCTTTTGATTCTAAATGATAGCTTTGCTGGGTACAGTAATTTTGGTTGTAAGTTCTTGCTATTCATCACTTTGATTATTTCTTGCCACTCCCGTCTGGCCTAGTTTCTGTTGAGAAATCAGCTGACAATTGTATGGGTGCTCTCTTATAGGTAACTAACTGTCTTTTGATTCTAAATGATAGCTTTGCTGGGTACAGTAATTTTGGTTGAAGGTCCTTGCTTTTCATTACTTTGAATATTTTTTGCCAGTCCCTTCTGGCCTGCAAATCTTCTCTTGACAAATTAGCTGACAGTCTTATGGGAGCTAATTGCTTTTCTTCTGCTGCTTTTAAGATTCTCCCCTCGCCGAAACTGGTTTGGCTCAGTGGTAGAGCGTCAGTCTGCTGACTGAAAGGTCCCGGGTTCGATTCCGATCAGGGCATGTACATTGGTTGTGGGCACATCCCTGGTGGGGGGTGTGCAAGAGGCAGCTGGTCTTTCTCCCTTCCTCTCTGTAAAATATCAATAAAGTATATTAAAAAACAAAAACAAAAAACAAACAAACATGTTTCTCCCCTTATCTTTAACCTTTGGCATTTTAATCATGATGTTTCTTGGTGTGGGCCTCTTGGCTTCATCTTGTTTGGGACTCTCTGAGCTTTCTGGACTTGAATGTCTATTTCTTTCATTAGGTAGAACTATTCTGTCATTTTTTTCATATACATTTTCAGTTTCTTGACCTCTCTCTTCTCCTTTCAGCATTCCTATGATGTGAATATTTGTACCTTTGAAGTTGTTCCAGAGGCTCCTTACTCTATCTGCATTTAAAAAAATATATATTTTTTGCTGTTCTGATTGGGTATCTCTTACCTCCTTATAGTCCCATTTGCTGATTTGATTCTGGACTTCAGCTTCTCTATTGTTGGTTCCCTGTAAACTATTCTTCATTTCAGTTAGTGTATCCTTCATTTTTGACTGGTTCTTTTTTATGCTGTTGAAATTCTCATTAAGTTCATTGAGCATCCTTCTTCTTCTTTAAAAAAATGCATTTTATTGATCCCCTACAGAGAGGAAGGGAGAGGGACAGAGAGCTAGAAACATCAGCTGCCTCCTGCAACCCCCCCGCCCCCCCCCTGATGTGCCCGCAACCAAAGTACATTCCTTGACTGGAATCGAACCTGGGACCCCTGAATTCACAGGCCAGCACTCTATCCACTGAGCCAAATCAGTTAGGGTTGAGCATCCTTCTAATCAGTGTTTTGAACTCTCCATCTAGTAGGTTGCTTATTTCTGTTTTGTTTAGTTTTTTTTCTGGAGTTTTGTTCTGTTTTGTCATTTGGGATATTTTGTCTCCTCATTTTGATAGCCTCTCTGTTTTTGTTTCTGTGTACTAGGTAGAGCTGTTCTGTCTTCCAGGCTTAGTAGAGGGGCCTATTATATTAGGTGTTCTGTCGTGTACAGTGGCACAGCTTCCCTGATACTCCAAGATGTGCACTCAAAGTATGTCCCCCCCGTGGGCTATGTACACCCTCTTCCTGTAACTGAGTCTTGTTTGCTGTTGGGACATAAATGGGAGGGTTTTACCCCAGGCTAATCAGCTGCAAGGACTGGCTGTGACTATTGACCTCTTACCTCTGTGGAGTAACATCTGTGCAGGCTCTCAATCCACAGAACAGGACTTACTTCAGCAGGACACTGGTGACTGCTGAATCCATCCCTTTACTGGTGTCACTTGTGGAGGTGGTGGGTGGTGATGCTTTGGCATGGTCTGAATCTTTCCACGGGGTACATTGGCTCTGGACCTCCCAGGAAGTGTTGGCTATTGTCAGCTGCCACCTGTGCTTTGCCTGGGGCCAGCTGGCATGAGCTACAAAGCTATCAATAGATGGCTACTACTTGGGCTGGACTTGGAGGTGCCGAGGTGAGGCCAAGCTGTGAAGCAATGCTGCTGCTGCTGCTAGTGGCAGGCCAGGGACTGCTTACTGAGAAGCACGGGCCATGCCACTTGTTTGAGAGATTTTAGCAAAGTCTGAAGCGTGAGCCAAAAAAGGCCATTGATATGGAAAAGCCACTGCAAATAGCCTGGGTGGGCCTCAGGGAATCACCAGGGTGGGGCAGTGTGAGCAGGTTGATGGAGTTTCAGATATGGCACCCCCTACCTGTTCTGTTGGGGGAGGGCTCTTCAAAGGAACAGTGGCTTCTGCCAGTACTTTTGTCTGGCAGAAAGCTGCCCCTAGCTCTTGCCCTGATGCTAGACACTTCACTTCCTCCCTGTATGTCTGTGGTGCCTTTCAAGCTGCTGCCCCATTCTGAAGCTCAAAGGTAAATCAGAGTAAATCCATGCACTGACCTTTTAAGAGGAATTGCCTAGCTAGCAGACCTCCATCTCCCTCAGACTCAACTCAATCCCTGCTGGATTTTACAGGCAGAAATTAAGGGGACTTCTCTTATTGCCTCTGGAACCCTGAGCTGGGGAGCCTAGTGCAGGGGTGGAACCCCCTCACTACTCAGGGGACCTCTGTAGCCCAGATATTCCATCTAATTTTTATCTGCCATATGTAGGTGCGGGCCCAGTCTATTCCACATATCTGCCCCTCCTACCACTTTCCATGTGGCTTCTTAATTCCTTACTTGTAGGATTTCCATCCAGCTAGATTTCAGGCAGTTCTGAATGATGATTGTTTGGTAGTTTAGTGTAATTTTGATGTGTTGTGAGAGGACTTGATTGCAGTACCATGTTTACCTCTACTGCCGTCTTGCCCGGAAGCCCAGATGTTCTTTCTCTCATTTTTAGCGATTATTTTAACAAGTACTGAGTACAGATTAAAACTAACCACTAAAATAGTTTTCACAAGTATTTCAGAATATGAGAGAAGGAGGGTTTCCTCTTTTATACAGTAGTTCTTTGGAGCCCAGGTGCCAACTTGCCTAAAATTCCTTCCTTGTTTTAAACTAAGTTGTTGTTCTTTTTTTTTAACTTAAAAAAAAAAAGGAAAGGTGAATAACATTGTAGAAGTACCAGAAGTGGCTTCATTAGAAACAACACTGTTTACATTAAATAAGAAATCTGTTCACAGGTTGGGTCTACCACAGTTACAAACATAGTGTTATATCCTGTGACCAAAAGCTTAGTGAGCACAATTTGCCACAGGTGAGGTAAGTGGAGGTGGTGAAAGTGAGAGAAAGAAAGTAGGAGGAAGATAAGTTCTCTACGTTGATTTATGGTTTCATCGTGGGTTGGCCAGCATGCAAGTCAGTCTAACAGTGCTCACGGCATTGGGAAGATCTTTTTTCTTTTAAAAAATTAGTAAGGCCAAAACCGGTTTGGCTCAGTGGTAGAGCGTAGGTCTGTGGACTGAGGGGTCCCAGGTTTGATTCCGGTCAAGGGCATGTGCATTGGTTGCGGGCACATCCCCAGTGGGGGGGTGTGCAGGAGGCAGCTGGTCGATGTTTCTCTCTCGTTGACGTTTCTAGCTCCTCTCTCTCTTCCTCTCTGTAAAAATATTAATAAAATATATTTAAAAAAAATAAAAAAATAAAAAATTAGTAAGACGGGAATCCCTTACTATGTGTTACATCAGCCAGCCCTTCTGCCACCATCCTCATGAGCTCTTCTTGGGCCTCATAAAAAGAACAAAATTTGAGTGTTTTGAAAGTGTAGTGATCCTGTGAAGGTTGTGATCCTGACTGTCCAAACTAGGGAAGCTGACTTTTTTGTACTTCCACCTTAACCTGTAGTGGCAGTAGTCATTACCACTTCACTTGGTACAAAATAATGGTCTACTGAAGCATCCCAGACAAACATGAAAATGTATTATTTTCTGTTTATTTAATAAGTCAAATAAAGCCCTTTTATTTACTAGTTTTTGATGTGATTGATTCCTTATTCTTCAAAGTTAACTAGTTCTTTTAAAAAGTATCATTATGCAGGCATATATTTAAACCTATTTTGTGGGTTTAAATCTGTTGGGATTATTAGTGAAGTTCAAGTTGCCCCTCTTTGGTCAGTGGAGTCTACATTGGCTTGACCCTCATAATCTTTTTGACTTGACCCTCATAATCTTTTATAGCTTCCTTGCTCTCTGTTCTGACAAGTTATTCTAGGCTTATGTTTTACGTTTCCTGCTCCAGACCTTTAATCGGCCATCTTTTCAAAATACATTGGTTTATTTTAATGGTATGTACAGACCACAGTTGGATGCCAGGCATGATCATTGCTACTGATGGCCATTGTTTCTAGGCCTTTTTAGTTTGTGGGGCTAGGGAAAAAAATATTAACAGGTTTATAAAAACGTTTTATGTTATATATGTTTATTACATACTAGAGGCCTACTGCACTACATTCTTGCACTTAGGGCAAGGGGTGAGGGGGATCCCTCAGCCTGGCCTGCACCCTTTCACAGTCTGGGAGCCCTTGGGGGATGTCCGACTAATGGGAGCGGGCCTAAGCCAGCAGTCAGCCATCCTTAGTGCTGTGTCACCGCCCCTGCACTGGCCAGCAAGAGCGGCACTCCCCCTATGGGAGCACACTAACCACCAGGGAGCAGCTCCTGTGTTGAGCGTCTTCCCCCTGGTGTTCAGTGTGCATTGTAGCAACTGGCATTCCACCATTAGGTCGATTTGCATATTACCCTTTTATTATATAGGATAACGTGTGTTGTGTTAATTATGTTACCTTAACAGTATATATAATGCCAATGTATTCAATATATGTAATATAATAATGCTCACCCAACCCCAAATTATATAACACAAGCTTAATATATAATAAACATGCTATATCAATAAAATATAAGATTTTTTTAGCATGTAATAAAAATATGATTAAATATAGTCTATATTTTTACTGATGCACAAATAACTCATTAGTGATACTTTTAATAAAAATTCAAGATTGCAGAACTTTTACTTAAATTCTCTTTTGTTACCTCTGTGTCTTCATTATTTTTTATTTAGAATTCTGATTCATAATTACTTATCTAGTCTGAAGTGCACACATAGCAATTTCACAATGATAGTATAAATACTAATATTACTGAAAATATTAAAGTTTTACATATCATCTCTTTTTTTCTTATTTAAAAATAGCTGTACTATATGTATATTGTCAGAAAATATAGCTATTATGTAGTGTATTATTTTTTTAGCCTTCATAAATTTTTATTCTACAAGTAACCACAGGCCCTTTCTGTTGATGTCTTTAGTCATTTTGGTTTCCTGAAGCTCATCCTGTAGTATAGGAGTAGACAAACTTTTTCTGTAAAGGGCCAGACAGCAAATACTTTTGTCTTTGTAGGCCATACAATCTCTATAAGTACTTAGTCTTATCCTGGTGGTGAGAAAGTAGTCATACAACATGTAAACTAATGAGCCTGGCTGGTCTTTAATAAAACTGTTTTTTTCCAGTTTTATATAATTGCCACATATCATTATATAGTATTTAAAAAATTTTTTTTTAAACTATAAAAAAATGTAAAATTTATTCTTAGATTGTGGACTGTACAGAAACAGGTAGCAGGCCTGGTGTGTCCTGCAGACCATAGTTTACAAACCTGTCCTATTAGGTTCCTCAGAAAGAAGTTACGAGTTCTTGCTTATTATATTTTCCCTGACCTTTATACTTGTCCTTATTGGATTTAAAATCTTTGTTTCATACTTTCTTTTCTTGAATATCTTAATTCAGTGGAGTAAATTCTGGTCTTAAGTTTTAAATCACACAAATGAATTTGGTAAAGAACTCAGGACTTTTGAAACATGCTCCATCACTTTGCAGTTACCATGCTATCTTATTCTGACCTCATCCTTGCTTTTTTGGTCAAAGAATTATAGAGGTCAGCTAGGATACTTCTTTTTTTAAAAAATTATTGATTTTGGACAGAGAGAGGAACATTGACTTATTGTTCCACTTATGCGTTCATTGATTGCTTCTTGTATGTGCTTTGACTGGGGATTGAACCAGCAACCATGGTGTATTGGGATGATGCTCTAACCACCCGAGCTACCTGGCCAGGACAGGATAGTGCTTTTTAATTTTGCTTTAATTCCATTTAAAGGTTAACACAGGGAGTACTACCAAAATATATAGATACATAGGAAGTTAGTTCATTGAAACATCAATTCAAGTAGTTAGTACCTGGCTTACTACTAGCTATTTTTTATTGTGTTGAATGGACAAAGAATAGTCACTAAATACTTGATGTGAGCTTTGTTCCTGGTAATTTTGCATTTGGGGGTCATTTTCTTCCAATTAAAATGCTTGAGAAAAATCTGGTAAATCAGTGGTTCCTAGTCCTTGGGCTCTTGTTAATCAGAAGTTTTACTGTATAATCATAATGTATTTTAGGTGTTCTCATTTATGTTCTTCAACTCTTTTTCAGTGCAGGCATTCTGATTACTTGATTACATCTGCCTGTCATAGTGGTATTTAAAACAGCATTTATAATAAAAATACTTTCATTTTAGATTGTCAAATGAGAATATGTAAAGACAATTGATAGTTGGAACATAATTATTTTCTCATGACTTAGTGTTTAGTGGATTGTAGATTTGGGATAAAAAGAATGAATATGATTATTGCTGTGGTCTAAAATGACTAGCTTATCAGGATGGAGACATAGAGTATGTGGAGATGTAGGCCTCCACCACTTCTCCTCTTACAGAGTGGCTCTGCTTTTCATGGTGTTTCATATTATGTGTGTGGGTTTTTTGTTTTGTTTTTTTGTAATTAAAAAAATATCTTTCAATCAGACTTATAAGATAAGGATCTAATAAAATTACACAAGCATTTGATGGAGAAATCTCTATGGCTGAAAGTTTGCTTATCTATCATTCTGCTATTTGTGGCAATTGTAGGTATTTGGGTTCCTATAATATATTTTGGGATCTGGAGAACCTCATTGTTTTTTTTCTAGTGTTCTCTTTTTTATTATTATTATTATTATTATTATTATTATTTTTGGTTTTTAAAAATATATATTTTATTGATATTTTACAGAGAGGGAGGGAGAGGAATAGAGAGTTAGAAACATAGATGAGAGAGAATCATCAATCAGCTGCCTCTTGCACACCCGCAAACCCCCTACTGGGGATGTGCCCGCAACCAAAGTACATGCCCTTGACCGGAATCAAACACGGGACCTTTCAGTCCGCAGGCCGACACTCTACCCATTGAGCCAAACCGGTTTCGGCTAGTGTTCTCTTTTTATTTGGACTTCTGGACAGGGGACAGGAACTAAGTATGGCTCTCAGCTTGGTATTTTTACATTATTATTTTATTCAATCCTTCAGTCAAACTTGCAAGGTGGTTATTATCCTCATTGTCACACAAAGAAAAGGATGCTTTAAACTCAGAATCTAAAAATGCCTTTTTCTTGTACCTTGCTTTTGGATGGAGGGTGGAGGTGGGTGGGAGGGGGAAAGAATATATCCTGATTTAAAGGCATTAGCTTTTATACACATTTTATCTGAACGATTTCATGTACAACTTTGAATCGCCTCCTACTTTGGATGCCTTTAAAAATCCATATGTCAGCCTGGATTTATAACCTCTAGCCTTCTCTCTCTGCCTCCTGAATGTGGCCATCTGACTATCTCACAGGCATCTGCACTCGGCCTGTGCAAAGTTGAAGTCGTCATCTCATTTGTCTCCTTATATATTCGTTTTGTTGCTTCTCTGTTCTACTTTCTCCTAAGGGTAGATTTAATCTGCTTGTACCATAATGGCTGAGAGAATGATCTGAGTAACACATGCATTGCATAGGTTTTCTGCGTAATAGTCTCATCAGGAGAATTAAACTCTTGGCTTAGTCCTTTCAGACAGCAATGCCAATAGATAGAATATGAAATATAAAATGCGCTATTTTTCCTTTATGCTGACTGAAGGTCATGGGAAAACCAGTAGTTAGGCACCTTACTCTGATGATGCCCAGCATACAATTTAGTCTTCCTTCTTCATATTGAACTTCAATTCTTTACCCAATGACCTCATTTTTGTACCTCAGCAAACCCCTCCTTTACTTCTCTAAACTATGCCCTATAAAGGCATTGATTATACTATTTTTTGTTCCCTAATTAGTATTTTTTTTCATTAGCATTTTGTTTATTATAATACTAGAGGCCCCGTGCACAAAATTCGTGCACTCGGGTGGGCAGGGGGAGTAAATACCCCAGCCTGGCCTATGTCCTTGAGATCCATCGCCTCAAAGAGATAGGTCTGCCCACTTGGCCAGGGCTCCACGATGGATCACCCCCACAGAGGGAGGCCCTTCCCATTCGCTGCGGCCCAACAGTCAGTGGCCTGAGCCTCCCTCTTTGGGGTGATCGATTGCCCTGCTGGCCAGTGGCCTGGGCCTTCCTCTGCAGGGCAATCATGGGGTGATGGATGGGCCCCAACCAATCGCATTGCATCTGCCTTGGCTGGCCTGGTGCCAGTGGGTGTCATAGCGTGGTCGTCCAGACAATTGTTCTGCTATTTGGTCGATTTGCATATTATGGCTCTATTATTATAGATAAACACAGAGATATGGATCCATTTCTGGATTTATGCTGAGAAATTAAAAAAAAAATATTTTATTGATTTTTCACAGAGAGGAAGAGAGAGGGATAGAGAGCTAGAAACATCAATGAGAGAGAATCATTGATCTGCTGCCTCCTGCACACCCCCTACTGGGGATGTGCCCGCAACCAAGGTACATGCCCTTGACCGGAATCGAACCTGGGACCTTTCAGTCCGCAGGCCGACGCTCTATCCATTGAGCCAAACCGGTTTCGGCAATGCTGAGAAATTTTTATTGAAATGATAACTCCATCTGGTAAATTTCCACTGCATTCTTGACTTTTTTCTTGTAGTCCCAAGGATATAAACATTCTGTATTTTGTCTATTTCTCTGAGGAAATAGTGATCTGTTCACATTCCCTTGAATTAGCTGATATCCTAATACAAATTTTCATTTATATTATCCCCTACATTTAGTGCAGAGCCTGGCCCAGAGTTGGTATTCATTTAAAATGGATATTTGTGTTGAACTATGCATTGTGCTATATTGAAAATACAAAGATTTATAAGGCATTTAAAAAGTAAACTTACTGTTTAGATTGGGTTGTAGGGTTCTATCTATCTATCTATCTATCTATCATCTATGTATCTATCTAAAAGTCTAAGTGACCATTATGACTAGACAACTGGCCAGTAGCTATGATGCGCACTGACCACCAGGGGATAGACACTTAATGCAGGAGCTGCTCCTGGTGGTCTGTGCTCCCACAGTCAACCTCCTGCGGCCGGCCAACCTCCTGCAGTCCCTCCAACCTCCTGCAGTCCCTCCCTCCAGCCGCTGATCAGAGAAATGGCACTGATCAGCCCCAATCACTGGCCAGGCCGAGAGATCCCTCTCATGCATGAATTTGTGCACCAGGCCTCTAGTATATAAATATAATGCCACAGAAGTTGCTTTTCCAAAGAATTCTGTTAATATCAAACAAGAGTTTTTATTGCTTTTATTTTTCCTTGACCTAAACTTTGTTTCATATATCTTTGTGCACATTTACTATACACAATACAGTATTATATATTTTAATATATTGGCTGAAATGCTTACTTTCAAATTGTTTTGGGTATGTAAGTAATTAGTAAGTTTATATATAGGTATTTTTAAAAATTGTGACTCCATATCAAGCACCATAATGTTTTTGTTACAAATTTCTACTTTATTTCCCCACAGGCAGCAGAAAATGTCGTTTTCATTGGACCTGACACACATGCTATTCAAGCTATGGGTGACAAGATTGAAAGCAAATTACTAGCTAAGAAAGCAAAGGTTAACACAATTCCTGGCTTTGATGGAGTAGTCAAGGTGAGAAACTATTTTACTCTAGTCTTTATAGCACATGTTCTCAGTATAAGATAAAATGCAATTCTTGCTTTTATAAATATACATGTGTAGCTAAAATGTCAATGTTGTTTACACTTGAATTATTTTAAATGGCATAAGTTAAAAAGAGGAAGAAGCCACTTCAGCATTGTATTTAATGATCGATATTGGCTTATACTTTCATAGGAAAAATCTTAGTGATTTAAAAAATGTGCTGTCAGATCTCTGGATTTTGTTTATAGTGATATATATTTAATATTTGAAACCTTATGATGTTCTTTATATCTTTATATTGAGTTTTCATTCATATGCATAAAATGTGCAGTATAAATATACTTCTGGTGGAAAGTTAAATAACTATAGATCCCAAACATAACTCCTGAACTAGCAAGCAGCTTCTTTTTTTTTTTTTTTTGTAAATATATTTTATGGATATTTCACAGAGAGAAAGGGAGAGAGATAGAGAGCTAGAAACATCAATGAGAGAGAATCATCGATCTGCTGCCTCCTGCACACCCCCTACTGGGGATGTGCCAGCAACCAAGGTACATGCCCCTGACCGGAATCAAACCTGGGACCTTTCAGTCCGCAGACCGACGCTCTACCACTGAGCCAAACCGGCTTCGGCAGCAAGCAGCTTCTGCAGGTGAATGCTTCTAAGGCAGAATGCAGACATTGCAGTGTGTCCATTTCCCTGTCCCCACCCCCATCCCCATGTAGATTTTAACCTTGTGACTACAGTTAGTCTGAAAGAAGTCTCCCTCTCAGTGTTTCTTATTGTTCCTTTTTGGACTGGGTAGTTCTTTGTGCAGGATCATTTCATGCATTGCTTGGTCCCTGGTTAATAAAATTTTAAGGTTCCTTCTAACCACTATGCTTACACCTGAAACTAATATGAAATAATATTGAATGTAAACTGCAATTGAAAAAAAATTAAAGAAGAAAAATATTTTCAGCTTCTTGCTCATATTTACCTAAATCTTTATTCATTCACTCCCCCTCACTCCCCCTTTTCTCTCTTCATAACCTTTTATAGCCTTTAGGGACTACAGTCTTCACTGATTAACTTCTCTCTGTTCCGTATCTTAAAGCTCTCTTTTGTCTTTTGGCTCCTTTACTTTACAATTGAGATAAAAAATGCTCGGTCACTCAAGAAATGTACTGATCCCTGGCTAAAAGGGAAGGACATAGTGATAAATGAGATACCCATGATTGCATTTCCAATTTAATGGAAAGAAATATGTGTTCCTTCTCTTCATAGAACATTATAACCCTTGTCTCTCTTCAGTTGTTATCTTAGTTCTCTCTTCCATTTCACAGCCAACATGCCTTAGAAGAATTCTCCTCACCCTCATTTCTATTTTTTATTTATAAAATACAGTTGACATACAATATTATATTAATTTCAGGTGTACGACATGATTAGGCATTTATGAAGTGATCACCCCTATATCTCTAGTACCTATCTGATACCATACAGAGTTATTACAATACAAGAGGCCTGGTGCACGAATTCATGCACCAGTGGGGTCCCTCAGCCTGGCTGAGTGTCCAAAGGATCCCAGCATCTGATTTCCATTCAAGAGCCAGCAGAAAGATGGGGCCCACTGTCCCATAGCCACAAGGAAATAAATTTGTCAACCATGGGAATGAGCTTAAAATTGTCCCAGTTTCACCTCCATTTGAAAACGCACTATGGTCCACACCTTGCTTGTTGCTTGAAAGACACTGAGCAATACATGACAAATCTTTGCTTCATTAGGCTGTCAATTTTTGGATTTTAGTCCTTTACCTTCTCATTTTAGAGAGTTGTGCAAGTTTATGTAGTGGTTTGAATAGATCATTATGAACCTTGAGCTTGTCGACCCCAATATTTCTACCATTATAATAGTTTTGTTTTGTTTTTCTAACAATAAATTTGAATTTCTTTAAATCTTCAATTTGGGCTTGATTTAGTCACAAGGGTAGTAATGAATCTGAATCTAAATTAATTCTGTCTTGATGAAGAATGGTAGAGTCCTCAGGGTGTTAGTAGAGGGTTTGATCTGGAATTTCTATTTGTACTGTAGATTCTTTCTTATGAAGTCAGTCTCATAGGAAGAAGGAATGTTCCTTGAATAAAAGTGCAAAGGTGGCCGTTGTGGGCTGGGACATTGGAAATGTGAAGAGTGTCAGAGATACACATTATCTGAGCACTTTGTTGACTCAGAGAGAGAGAGAGCTTGTGTAACAATGGCAGGGTTTAAGGTTAATAGTGTATTACTTGTATTAATAATTAATAATTAGTAAAATTTCTTCTTTTGAGTTGATGGGTAAAATGGGAAATAGGTACTTGATTTGAAGATCTGACAACGTGGGTAGTTCCATCCAGGTTTTGCTTGTTTATGATATTTTCTATTTCTGGCTTAGGGCTGCTCACAAAATGTGAGGAGAGAGCAAGGGTCACAGATGCTTTGGGGTCTACTCCTAAGGGCTACCTAAAGGTATTCAAGAGCCCATCTTTGAAGTTTCCAATGGACTTATCCTTTCATTGCTAGTATAACCTATTTCCAGTGGAAAGATTTTGGTAGTATCCTGCCAGGGACATTGTCCAACCTTTCAACCTTTTTTATCTCATGGCACTCATAAACTAATTACTAAAATTCTGTGGCACACCAAAAGTGTGTTATTTGCTGATGTTACAAAAACTTTTTTTATTCATTCACTCTAGATTGCTATTGTTGGTTGGCTGTTGTCATTTTTTTTCATTTGACAATCTAAGGGAAAAGAGTTCAATGCCCCCGACTAAATAGTCAGGTATTGCATGTTTTAAAAATTATTGTGGAACAGCGTTTGAAAATTGTTGGTTTAGAAGAATAAAATCATCTGATATTGCTGGACTGTTCCTTTTTTCGTACCTCCTGATTTGAAACCATCATATTGCTAATACATTTTTCTGTATTTTCTCAATTATTTTAAAAAATTATATATATATTTTATTGATTTTTTTTTTTATACAGAGGGGAAGGTAGAGGGATAGAATAGAAAGTTAGAAACATCTATGAGAGAGAAACACCAATCAGCTGCCTCCTGCACACCCTCTACTGGGGATGTGCCTGCAAAGAATGTACATGTCCTTGACCGGAATAGAACCTGGGACCCTTTTGTCCACAGGCCGACATTCTATCCACTTGAGCCAAACCGGTTAGGGCTTAATTATATTACTTTTGATATGAATCCAAAACTACTCTCAATATTTTTTAAAAAATATATTTTATTGATTTTTTACAGAGAGGAAGGGAGAGAGATAGAGAGCTAGAAACGTCGATGAGAGAGAAACATCGACCAGCTGCCTCCTGCACACCCTCTACTAGGGATGTGCCCGCAACCAATGTACATGCCCTTGACTGGAATTGAATCTGGGACCTTTCAGTCCGCAGACCAACGCTCTATCCTCTGAGCCAAACCAGTTTCGGCTACTCTCAATATTTTGATTGAAAATTATCTAAGGGAATCAGTAGCCTGCATCAATTTTGTTTTATTATATTAAAATATTTGTATTATAATTTTCTTCCATTTTTAGGGAGATTATTTCACCTGTTAGAAAAAATTTTAAGTAAATTATAGAATGTAATTCAATAATACTTGAGCAGAACCTACATTTTAAATTCCTTTAGGCCCTAACTGGTTTGGCGCAGTGGATAGAGCATTGACCTGTGGATTGAAGGGTCCCAGGTTCGATTCCAATCAAGGGCATGTACCTTGGTTGCGGGAACATCCCCAGTAGAGGGCGTGTAGGAAGCAGCTAATCGATATTTCTCTCATAGATGTTTCTAACTCTCTATCCCTTTCCCTTCCTCTCTGTAAAATATCAATAAAATATATTTAAAAAATAAATCCCTTTAGTATTTTCATATATTGATTGTATATCATATAATTAAAAGTTCTGAGAACTATCTCAAGAATGCTCTAGAGATAGGAGTGTTAAACAGAATGAGTTTTGCTTTATCTTCATATATTGCCAAGTTGGATTTGTGAAGAAGGAATGATGCTTTGCTTCAAGGAAATGTATTTTATATAAATAAAGATCAAGTGTATTTGATAACAAAGTTTAATACTTATTTATATTTTCATTAAAGTTTAATATCTGTAAATTGAAATGAACCTGCTTTGTATTAATTTTTAGTATAACAAACTTGTAACCCTTCAATTTGAACATTTATTGCCATGTAAAATTTGATTGTTTAAGTTAATGCGATATTTATTTAAAAACTGCAGAGTATTGCTAGCTATGATTTTTAAGAATAGGTTCTGTGAAACCTAACTTTCCACCTGTTGAAGTTGCATGATGCAATGAAGAAAGTGCTTGGTTGAGAATTAAAAGACCAAGGTAAATATTGAGCTTGGTCTTTTGCCTAGTGTTAACAATATTTTATGGAAAGTACTTTGTTTTAAACTGAGGCCAAAACCCAAGACTAACTGGTTCTTGAGCCCCTGACCTGAACTACTGTGGTACTTCCTTGCTGTAAATCATTAGATACGTGAATTTGAACAAGCCACTACATCTCCTTGGTATAAGTTGACTCACTTATAGCATTGATGCTCTGGAGAAGAGTAGTTGTAACATTGGCATTGGAATAGAATATTTAAGAGATTGTCTTGTCATTGCAGACTTATTTCTGTGGTAGCTGATGGATAGTTGTTTAGTCATTCAATAAATAATGTGTTGGCCGAAACCGGTTTGGCTCAGTGGTGGAGCGTTGGTCTGCGGACTGAGGGGTCCTGGGTTCGATTCCGGTCAGGGGCATGTGCATTGGTTGCGGGCACATCCCCGGTAGGGGGTGTGCGGGAGGCAGATGGTCGGTGTTTCTCTCTCATCGCCGTTTCTAGCTCTCTATCTTTTCCCCTTCCTCTCTGTAAAATATCAATAAAAAATATATTAAAAAGCAAACAAAAAAACCCCAAATGATGTGTTGATTGTGTTGATTTTCTGAGATCTGGGGATTCAACAGAGAGTGAGACAGAGCTAGTCATTGCTCTCATAGAGATTAAGAGTAACTGGGGTTGCCCTAACTGGTTTGGCTCAGAGGATAGCACATCCGTACATCCGCAGTAGGGAGTGTTCAAGAGGCAACTGATCAATGTTTCTCATCCATGTTTCTAACTCTATATCTCTCCCTTCCTCTCAGTAAAAAATCAATAAACATATATCTCCACGTGGTGTGGTGTTTCTCCTTTTTCCGAATCCCACATGGAAAGGGAGAAATACAGGTTCCTGAGTGGAGGAGCTGGGGAATCAGAAATTAGAGAAAGACAGAGACAAGTGGCAGAAATAGATTCATCATCCGAGAGATGCAAATCAAAACAACAATGCGGTACCATCTCACACCTGTCAGAATGGCCAACATCAACAAAACAACAAACGACAAATGTTGGCCAGGTTGCGGAAAAAAAGGAACCCTAGTGCACTGCTGGTGGGATTACAGGTTGGTGCAACCACTGTGGAGAACAGTATGGAGCTTCCTCAAAAAACTGAAAATGGAACTCCCATTTGACCCAGTAATCCCACTTCTAGGAATATACCCCAAGAAACCAGAAACACCAATCAGAAAGGATATATGCACCCCTATGTTCATAGCAGCACAATTTACAATAGCTAGGATTTGGAAACAGCCTAGGTGCCCGTCAGCAGATGAATGGATCAGAAAACTATGGTACATCTACACCATGGAATACTATGCTGCCATAAAAAGGAAGGAATTCTCATCATTTGCAGTAACCTGGATGGAATTGGAGAGCATCATGCTGAGTGAAATAAGCCAGTCAATGAAAGAGAAACATCACATGACTTCACTCATTTATGGATATTAAAGAACATTATAAACTAATGAATAGAAAGATAGATATAGAGACAGTAAAACAACAAGCAGAATGTCAAATGACAGCGGGGGTGGGGGGTAGGGAGATCTGGGGGAGATAAGAGACCAACGGAAGGACTGGTATGCATGCATATAAGTACAACCAATGGACACAAAACTCTGGGGAGGGAGGGCATGTATGGGAGGGGGGGGCAATGATAAGCTATGTACACTTATAATACCTTAATAAATTAAAAAAAGAAAAAAGAAAAAAAAGAAATAGATTCAAGCTGGCCACTAGGTGGGTGCCATCTCTCTGATGGAGAGACAGGCACACTCACCTCAGACAACACAGCACATTTATTGGTTTCCAAAAGGGATTTTAAGGTCAAAAGGAATTTCGGGTGTGCCCAGATCGTATTCATCAAGATCTGGGTAAGCTCCTGATTTTTTGGTACAAGATTTAGCATATCAAGACCTGGGTGGGTCAATTTGTTCCTCATTCCAAGCACAAGGATAAAGATAAGAAGTCAGTACTGATAACAGGATTCTGCCAGTGCCCTCGGGCTCAGCTTAAAAAGAATGTCCATGTGCCTTCCCAGACAGCTCTCTATGTCTCTGTATATAAAAGAGTCACAGGGGCTGTCATAATTGAAGAACAAAGTGTAATGTGGTCACACAGCATGGCATCCAGCCTGATGGAGAAGAACTGGAAAGGCTTTCTAAATAAAGTGACATTAGGTGAATCCTGAAGCATGCACCCCTTGAGTTTAAGAGAAAAATTGTAATTTTTTTCCTCATTTACAGTATTGCTTCCTACCTGGGACTACTCACATTCTCTTACCTCTGTCTAAACTATTCATTTGTTCATTCCTTCATTCCATTCTTTTGTCAACAACAGTTAATTGAATAACTGCAGTATGCACCGTTCTAGGCATTTGAAATACATCACTGAACTAACTAGATAGAGATTTCTGCCTTTATGGAGCTTACATTTTAGTGGGATAGGGAAGTACAGAGAGGAGGAAATACACATAGTAATAATATTATAGGCTACATTTTTTCAAAATGCAGGCAGAGAGAGGCTTCATTTCCCTGCTTTTAGACTGAAGTTCAGTTTTTCATGTGGCCTGTGAGGCCTGCTTAACTCTGCTGTAGGCTCATTCTTCAGGCCCAGCCATGCTGACTTCCATCAGACTTTCATTCCTTTGGCCTCCTTTCAGAGTCACTATGTCTGAAAAGTGTCCTGGAACTCTGATTTTGAATTAGAGATCCCCTGCTGTCATAAGCTCTCTCTACTCTGTATAGCATGCATCTCAGTAAAGATTTTTTTTTTAAGTTGCTCTGTGCAATCATATTTAAGTCTGTCTTTTCCACTAGACTGTAAATTACAGGAGGGCTGGGAAGGTGCCTCCCTTTTTCTCTCCTGTGTCTTCAGATTCTCCCAGGCATATAGGAATAGAGTTGGTTTGGCAAAAGGAGGTAGAAGAGAAGAAGGGGGTTTCTGTTGGAGCCTCGTAGGATGTGCAAAGGCTGGGAGAATGCCTGGGCTTTGCGGTAGGGAGTCAAGTGCAAAGTTGATAGTGATGGGATGGAACTGGTGGCCCAGGCAGGATCAAGTGTTGAAACCAGGGCAACAAGTTTACATTTTGTTTTAAGACAGTGGGGAGCTGTGGGAAGGTTAAGCAGATTTTTGGAATACTAGTTTGTTTTGATAACATTTGTTGCCTGGAAATCGTTAATTAGATAATTTGGACAACACCTTCAAGTGTGATTGATTTAATTTTTACATTATGAAAGTAGTATGAAGTATGAAATTTTGATCTTTATGCTGAAAGTTTTTAATGTGTATCTAAGGTTGTACAAGGATAAGTAAAAGTTCCTTTCTTTCCTCATCTCTCAATCCTACTTTCAAGTAGTAACTAAAGCTGATTTTTTTGTTTGTGCCCAAATGCAAGTTTTTATGAGCATCCAAATGTATTTTTCTGTCGTAATATAGATGCGGTCATACTATATATATTACAGATAACTTTCTTTCCCTTCTACAATACATATTAAATTTTGCATATATTTAGAATTTTCTTTTTTGTTTTAATAACAAAACTTATTCCTCATTTATGCATCTGCAGGTTGACTAAAATGTATTTCTGCTTAATTTAAAAAATTTTAATTTTCAATTAAAGTTTTTATTCAATATTTTGTATTAGTTTCGGGTATATGGCATAGTGGTTAGACAAGCATATACATTACAAAGTGATTCCCCCAATAAATCTAATATTCACCTGGCACCAGGCATAGTAGTTATAATATTGACTGTATTTCCTATACTGTGAGATACTTTACATCCCTGTGAGTATTTTGTAACTACCAATTTATACTTCTTTTTTAAAAAAATATATTTTATTGATATTTTACAGAGAGGAAGGGAGAGGGATAGAGAGCTAGAAACGTCAATGAGAGAGAAACATCAACCAGCTGCCTCTTGCACACCCCCCACCGGGGAGGTGCCCACAACCAAGGTACATGCCCTTGACTGGAATCAAACCCGGGACCTTCCAGTCCACAGACCAACGCTCTACCACTGAGCCAAACCGGTTTCGGCCAATTTATACTTCTTAATCCCTTGTAGAATTATCTTCTTAAAACTTAAACCTGAGTCATCATTCCTCTGAATAGAGCCAAGGCGTTTGGAACTCTACCAAATTCCTTAAGTTCCTGTAAGAACAGGACAGGCATTCTCCCTCTGTTTATCTTGCCATTTCCTTACTGTGCTTCAGTTTCACCTCTTGGGTCTTATTTTTATTATTTTATTTCTAGAACATATTAAGTGCCTGGATAATCTAGGATTTTTGTACATATTGTTGCTTTTGTCTAGGTTCCTTTCTTCCAAATCTTCCCATGGTGTGGTGGCTACCTATTGTTTTTGTAGGAATGCAGAATTTGTTATCTCCAGGGTTTGTTTTTTTAAGAAATAATTAAGATCTTATTTATTTATTTATTTATTTATTTATTTATTATTTATATTTTATTGATTTTCCACAGAGAGGAAGGGAGAGGGATAGAGAGCTAGAAACGTCCATGAGAAACATCGACCAGCTGCCTCCTGCACACCCCCTACTGGGGATGTGCCTGCAACCAAGGTACAAGCCCCTGACCGGAATCAAACCTGGGACCTTTCAGTCCGCAGGCCGACGCTCTACCACTGAGTCAAACCGGTTTCTGCTATCTCCAGGTTTTAATTTGAATTTTACTTAGGAAGGACTCTTTCTGAGCAGTTTATATAGGTTCCTCCCTCTCACTCTCCTTTAGTGCTTCTGTTTCTATGTAATATTTATTTCAATTCTTAATGAATTTCTTTACTCTTTTTCTCTCATTAGGCTATAAGTTTCACTAGGGCAACAACTTTTATGTGGTATTTGCACAGTAAATATTTACTAAATCAATGAGTAAATAGATGAATAAGAATGCCTGAATCAACCTCATTATTTTAAAGGCTGTGTAATATTCCACTTTATATATTTACAAAATAAGGTACCAGTTCCCTATTGAAGGCCTTGTTTTTCTGATTTTCTTTTTCTTTTTTTAATTTTATCTTTATTGTTGAAAGTATAACAGATGTCCCTTTGTTTTTTGTGTTCCTATTGACCTCCTCCACCTGACCTGCCCCCCTCAGGCCTTCACCAGACTGTTGTCTGTGTCCCTGGGCTAGGTTTGTAAGTTCCCTGGTTAATCTCTCCCCCATTTTCTTTTCTAATCAGAACACCACCAATAAAATGAAAATAATTAATGTTTGCATACCTCTTTTTGTGTGTGTGTGTGTGTGTGTGTGTGTGTGTGTGTGTGTTTAGGGTAACATAAAAAATGAAACTGCTGGGATGAAAGATGTATGTCTCAACTTTTTGATACTGACAATTTCTTTTGAAAAAAAGCCCACTTTATATCAGTAGTGAGTGTGCTGCTTGTTTACCTTCAGGTCATCACTGCTTGCTCTTAACAAATTTTGATGAAAAGTGCCTCTCATTGCTTCAATTTATATCTCTATAACTGTAACAAAAGTTGAACATATTATATTTTTAGATTGAATTTTATGTAAACTCAGTATTTAATTATATGCTCATATTTCCTGATGATTTTTGGTCTTTTTTTTATTGATTCAAATTTTGTATTAAAATTTTTTTTCTGCCTATAACCATATAGGGGTTATACTGTGTGAAATGTCAATTAGTGTCATTGAATTTAGAGCTACATGGTACTTTTAGTTTCTTTGAAATTAGTTTTATATAGCCCAATAATAAAACTAAATGTGCTGCAGAACTGAGTGTATTTAATAGTTTATTGTTGAAACTGATAATAGATTTTTAATGTCCAGTCTATAATATGTCCTCAATAAAACATTTTGGATGAATGAATGACAAGTGAAAAATCAATTTTTTAAGGTAGTTTGATTTCACTTGGAAGTTCATTTATTAGAATTTGCTTTTCGTAGTAGGAAAACTTAAAGCAGTAGTGATTAGTTGAAAGACAAGATTTTTTTGTGACAGTTTATAGAAGTGTTGAGTTTGTGGCAGTTAAAGCATTTTTAGAAGATTTGCTATATGTAAACATATATCTTTTTATAGACATTCATAATATGTATGTATATAAATAATGCTAAAATATAACTAATGAATTCTAGGAATTATCTTTTAGCATCTGCCTTATCTCTCAAGGTAATGAACATTTTAGATAGCGGTTGATTTTCTCTCAGAATATTTTTTGCAAATATTCTATTACATTTTTGAAAGAAAAGACTTGTTTAAAGTTTCCTCTGCTTCTTACAATGCAGTCTCCATTGGCCAGCACTCTTCCTGTATTTTGTTCGAGAGGCACTAATTGTCCGCATTTGGCAGGTTTAACACTTCCTGACAGAGAGGCTATTAAGGGGAAGTATTCTCCAATAACTGTCACTGGCTCCAACAAAGAACCTTCCAACTCAATGTGTGGAAACCACTAACATTCTTAAATGACCCTTTTCATGATTTTTATCCTTTTTAGCTAAAATTCGGAGAATGTAGGGTCAGCAAAAACAGCAAGGTGTAATAAAGCAGTAAACCTTGATTTTTTGGGGGGAGTGCATAGAATGGGAGGTATAGATTTATCTCTGACTTGAAAACAATTGTTATTTTGGAAAATCTCATTAGCAAATGTGACTGCTTGGAGTAAAAAAAAAAAAAAAAAAAAAGGACTTAAAACCGATGTCGCTTTCAGGACTGCTTTGAACTTAACAAGCACCTATTTGTGGAGCAGACTGGCTAATGAAAGGAAATTAAATTTTTCTGACAACTTCCCCTGCCAACCTC
Organism: Vespertilio murinus; assembly: GCA_963924515.1. Taxonomy (NCBI): domain Eukaryota; kingdom Metazoa; phylum Chordata; class Mammalia; order Chiroptera; family Vespertilionidae; genus Vespertilio; species Vespertilio murinus. Next base: position 36,648,265 of record OZ004707.1, on the reverse strand, counting down.
CTTATTCAGGGGATGTTATTAGGTACTGAAGACTTTTAAGGAAGATTTTTTTTATTAGACATAAATGAACCAGTTATAAACATCCCCTGCTCTCCCTTTTGGGGAAGGATTCCGACTTGGTTATTCTACATTTTTAAAGTATTTGCTTAAAAGCTTAAAAAATGCCTTCCCTTTAATATTTTAAAGTTATTTTCTAAAAAATTCAGGCATGCTTACCAGCTAGTGGTTTCAAAAAATTATTGTTATTCCTTGTGATAGTTTATGTCACTGATTTAATAAAAAATGTTAAATTTATTAGGAGGATATATATAACACCTTCTTTTCAGCTTTCTCTTTGTTGTTATATGGGGAAATGTTTTAAGAATGCCCTATATGAGGCATGTTAGGTGAGCGTTAATGATCAATGAAATGGTTTAGATTCAAGGTTTTGTCTTTTCAGAGGCATTAGTTGATATTTAGCAGTAACTAATCCTTACATTCATAAACTCTTACCTTGTACTGTTTTAGAATGTATTTTCTTTTCTTGGCTTTTTGGAAGTTTTCCCCTCATGTTGAATTTCCGTTTTTAAAGATAAAATAGTAAAAAGGCATGAAATAAAAAAGAAGAAAGAAAAAATAATGGATATTTCTAAAGGATTTTTTTTTTTTTGGATGTGGGGGTGGGGAAAGTAGGGGTAGAACGGGACTGATAATTCCTGTAGATACCCGGGGGTTTACCTTTTTAATTCTGGAAAATCTATTGAGCTTCCCCCTAACAATAGAGAATCAACTCCCCCTGCTGACAGAATCTAGGAAAACATGACATATAAATATCAGAGAGACAGAAACAAGCTGGCTGTAGACAAGCTTTAATGATCTGATTTATGGCTTAGTATTGATTGTAAACATCTAAATTCTGCCGTTAAACTTCAGCAACTGCACCAAATCATTTGGCAATTCTGGTAGTGCTTCCTGCCAGCTCATTTCAAACTGCTTTGAGTTTCTTAATATAATGATGATGAGGTAAAATTTACATTCCACTTATGGTATTAATTTTACATTTCTCTGAATGAAAAGAGTTAGAAGGTTGTAAAATTGAACATTAAATGAATCAGAGGAGACAGTGGTGCAATATATGACTGCCCTAAAGACATTGTGCAATGGCTGATGGGATTAATGTTGGGTCTCATTTCCTGCTTTTACAGGATGCAGATGAAGCTGTCAGAATTGCAAGGGAAATTGGTAAGTTCTTAAATTAACTTTGGTAGAGATTCTATGTCTTTTAGCAGACATGGCTGAGTAAATAATAAGAAATTCCCATAGAGCAAATAATATTTTAATAGTTTAGGTTTCTGATTAGTTGTCGCTCTGGAAGAACTTATCTGCCGAATTACCATATTTTATTATTAAAGTGAACTTTAAAGAGTAATTTGACCTTAATTACAGCTCTTTTATTAGATGAAATCACTGACTAATTAAAAGAAGGAATTGTCTTAAGAATTCTTGAGCTTGAATGTAATTTATATGTACAGAGTTGAATAAAACTTATTTAAAGTTAAAGGACATATATGATTAAAACAAAGATATGTTTAACAAGGCTCTTCCAAGTTTTTGCTTTTCCTGAGATATTAAATATCAACAATTTTGCTAGGAAAGAGAAAATAGTTTGTGAAAAGTTAGAACTGAGTATTCTAACTTGTAGTAGAAGGTAAACTGAAGGACATTTTAATGACTATTTTACTTGACTGTTTTAGGCATAATTTTACCAGGGCAGTGTTTCTCAACTCTGTATTTTCAAAAATATTACTGAAACTCATGACAATGATTGTATTTTCACTTTTAGCTAATTAAGGAAATGTATGAGGGTACATTATTATCATGGATTAGCAAGGCAACGAAATAACTACAGTCTTATTAATCAAATTACTATTTTTTAGTTGATAGATATTTGCAGATATGAGAGAAATTAGATAATACTTGGTAGTCAGGAATTCACAGCATCTTTTTAGCATTCCTACACTGATAGGGTCAAGTTTTGTAGCCTCCCACATGAACATTTCTTTAGTTCTGTTTTCTCATTAAGATTGATCATTTAGACTTAATTTATTCATTTGGAGAGCTTATTTTATTAATTTGATTTGGCCAAGTTTACATAGTTGTGATTTGTAGAAATATCTTTATGGTTTGAAAATGACCGCATTTATTAGTAAACTAGAGGTCCGGTGCATGAAACTCCTGCATGGGTGCAGTATGTAGGCCTGGCTGGCAATTGAAGTACCAGCATCTGGTGTGGAAGGGCAGATCCCAGCTGACCTCTGGGCCCTGGGCAGCACCTGCCCCCCCTCCCCTGTCCCCTCTGCCTGAGTTACGGCGCCCGAGTCCCCCTGCTGAGATGTGGTGAGCATGCCAGATGCCACAGGCCAGGGTACAGCGTGGGCCTCTGGGGCACCCAGTGGCACGCACGGAAGCTGGGCAGGCAGCATGCTCTCTCCCGGCCAGCCTCGCAGACCCGCTTCTGCTCGAACCCACGGGGAGCCCTACCAGCTGCTACCTGGCTCACCCGGAAGAGACCGCGTGGGTTTGGGGTGGGCTCCTTGTAGGCACCCAGCACCTGAGCATGAGGGCTTCCCTGGAGCATGAGCCCTGGCACCTTGGGGGAGGTTTTCAGGGGGAGTGAGAGTGAGATTGGTGGATACCCTGCATTCTCACTGCACCTCCGTCCTTGTCACTCCCACCCCCAGGTAGACGGCGAGAGGTTGCAGCCCCTGCCTAGGTGCCGTGGGAGGTTGGTTGCCGCCACCCACCCTCAGTACCCCATTCCAGCTCGGGGCGCAGCCCGGATTTGCTGGTTGCTGTCTGCTGGACGATCAGTGGGGCGAACAGGCCCCTGTTTACACCCACTTTAGCCTGGCACTACCATCCCACTGCAGTCCCACTCTTGTAGGGGCCCATTGGGGCCAACAGTGCCTCCACTGCTGCCAGCACTGAGTCCGCTGCGCCTGCCTTGTTCCAAGCTGCCCTCTGGTGGGCAGCACACATCATAGTAAGCGGTCGAACTCCTGGTTGAACAATTTGCATATCAGGCTTTTATTATATAGGATATTTTCTTTACAACAGAGACAGGTGAGCTTATCAGTTCTTCAGTGATATAAAAAGATATTTGGCTTGTTACATCTTGTTTCTGGTTGGGTTTGGCTAAATTATTTGGTGTTGGCTCATAAAATTACATGTGCTTTGTTGTAGTTTGTTTTGAAAACATTTTCCTTAATACAGGTCCTGGATTTAAGCGTAGGCCCTAGAAAATCACATTTTATCTGGGTAAACGTCTCGTCACTAATCATTTCTTCAGGCTCATCAGTTTCAAAGAGCATTTCAGTACTTCACAGGAAGATCTGCTAGATTGCTGAAGAAGCTGGACAACATGGAACTGATTTGTCTTTTTTTTTTTTGAGGCAATCAAAAGCTTCTCTCTGTGGTTTGAAATCACTGGCATTCCTCAGAGCCTAAGAGGCATGCAGCATACCTGCTGGCTTTTGAGGAGACTTTCCTAAAATAGCTTCATGTCATTCCATTGTATACTTTTCAATTTCAAAAGTCATCTTTCTAATTCTAGTTTAGATACTATTGTTACTATCTACATAATGGATATTATATACCATTATCACAATAGTATCCACATAAAATGGGCAATAGTTGGAGGAATTTGGGAGAAATAAAAATGAATGAGAAGAAAATCTTGAATTTCATTGACATGCCACATTTTAAACTATGCATCTTCAGTTCTTGAGCATTTCCTTTGTGTAAATGGCAGGCTCCAGATTGGTTTGCTTATTTTCATGTCCTGTTTCTACTTTTTCAAAATAATCAATGACCTTTAAAATAACCAGTGAGTCATGATGGGACTCTGACCAATTCTCGTCACTTGGCTTTCCTCCCTTAATATTTAATGCTGGGCTTTACTCACCTTTCAGATTTTCACTACTGATTCAATCTAAGGCTCTTTTCTTTATATTTGGGTGCATCCTTTATGACTCCTTCTTTCCTATCTTCTAATTCTTTCCCCAATAATCCTTCCCATTTGTAAAATAAATGATTGCAATCATGGTTATTAAGTATATGAGTGCTAGTGTTTTGCTTATGCTGAAAGAAAGGGAAGCTATACAGTTTGAAGTGAAATAAGACATAATAAAGAACCAGGGTCATCAACTTTATAAAGCTTTTGGACTTTCCCTGAATTACCACGGAAGCCTCCCATAAAACCTTTTTTCTAAAGTGGCCAGCTTCCAAAAGAAATGAAATTACTTATTATTAAAGTCTCTTGGTTTCCTGTATTGTTTTGGTGATTCATCAGTTTTGTTTTCTACTTTTTTCATTGAGATATATCACATTTTAACTACACACGATTTCGATAAGCCTTTGTGAGTTCATCTTAAGAGATGAATTGATCATTGCTTCCATGGGAAATATATCCCTAGTTTTAACAAGTTGTGAATTGTCCATGTGCCTTAGCTACTCGTAAATTTCTCTATTTTACTTCTTTCTGTGTTACATGGTAAAATGAAAGTGATCATCTTTTACATGGCCCCTTCTCTCTGATGTCTTTACTTCTCTTCTGGAAACAAGAAAAGAAAGAAGTAAATCTATTCTGCCAAAGGAAGAAACTAACTGCATTGAGCATTGTTGAATTAGGTGTCTTTTACATAATAGTAGCTCTTGTTTATGGAGCATTCTTTCCCTGTGGAAGGCACTTTGTGAATGTTATTTCTAATGCTAATTCTTGGGTTAATTATTTTCATTTACATTTAAGTAACTAAGAATTAGAAATGTTAAGTAATTTGCTCAAGGTCACTGGACTACTGAGTGGTGGGCCTGCTTTAAATTTAGGTTTATTTAGCTCTAAAAAGCATGGATTTTTCATTATACTTTGGCTAAACTAATGGGATTAAAGATGATAGCTAAAATGTGAGTCACCGCTTTGTTTAAAATACTGTAAAACAGTTGAGCATGTTATATGTGGAATTCAAGATGGGGGTGTGAGACAGTTAAGACTTAATATGTTACTTCCAAGTCCTTGTTCTTTGGCCTTTTTTGTCTTTCTCATTCGCTTTCCTGATTTTTTCTTTGACCTCTCTAAGTTTAAAGATACTCTTGATCCTCAGTTTATCTTTAACCCCAGAGATAGACAACAGAAATCAGTGAGCTTGATTTGCATTAAAGTTTGATCTTTTTACTGGATCAAAGGTCCTTAACACAATTAAGCCAAAATTGGTTCTTAAAAGGAAAAGAAATTGTAAAACCTGTCCTTTAACAATTTCCAGATTATTCTCATTCTTTTCTTTTGCCTTTCTTTCCTAAAATCACAAATCATGCGTAATTTAATTTTTTTTGATCCTCAGGTCCACCATGCTCCAAACCTGGTTCTTCTATAGCTTCTTCATCTCATTAGATGTCACTCCCATTCACTCAGAGACTAAAACCCAAGTTCTATCCTAGTGCCTTTCTTCCTGTCATTCTATTGTCAGTCTGTCAATAGATACTGCCATTCTTCACTCAAAATATCTCTCATACTTACTGCTCGCTATCTTTACTACCAACACTCTCTTCCAAACTACCATTGTTCTTCCAGGGACTGTACTTCTTCTTAAACACTTCAAAGCCATTCTTCACATAGTAGCCAGTGTGCTATTTTAAAACTCTAAATAATAAGGACACATTTATCTCATTTCACCCCATCCTTTCTTTAAATCCTCTAATGGCTTTTCATTGCACTAAGAAAAAAAATTCCTTACCCTGACTTTAAATCTTTAATTTGGTACCCCCCTTCTCTCCAATCTGATTTTATACTACTTCCTTCCTTTTACTGTACTTCAGTCACACTGGCTTTCTTGAACACACCCAATTTCAGGGTCATAGAATAAGATGTTTTGTTTGCTTGTGTTTTGTAGTAGGAGGGGAGCCTGGAATACTCTTGTTGATGTCCTCACATGAATGGCTCCTTGTTACCTCTTGGCTTAAATGTTGTCTTTGAGAGAAGATACTCTAATATTGCCACATGATCATTCCATCATATCTATATTCTAAACTCGATAGTATTTATGACTTTTGGATATTTTCTTGTTTGTTAACTTTTCCCTCAATATAATATTTTGAAAAATTTCAACCATAAGACATTTTGAAAGAAGTTACATTACCAAGATTCCACTATTTTTCTCTTGCTAGATTTGCTTTATCACTTAATTTATCCATTTGTTAATTCATCTTAATATGGTGCATTTCAAAGTACATTGCAGTTATTAGTATGCATCCCAATAAATACTTTATCATAAATATCATGAACTGAATTCAACATTTTGTTATCTGAAGGAGAAATTTGTATATAGTAACATGAGCAAATTTTAAGTCTGTGTATGTTTGTTTCTTTTTTTTTTTTTTTAAACATATTTTATTGATATTTTACAGAGAGAAAGGGAGAGAGATAGAGAGCCAGAAACATCAATGAGAGAGAAACATCAACCAGCTGCCTCTTGCACACCCCCCACCGGGGATGTGCCCGCAACCAATGTACATGACCTTAACCGGAATCGAACCTGGGACCCCTCAGTCCACAGACCGACGCTCTACCACTGAGCCAAACCGGTTTCGGCTGTATGTTTGTTTTGATAGACGTATCATCTGTGTAGTCTAAAACCCCATCAACATATTGAACATTACTGCCACTCCAAAGAGTTCCCTCATCCTCCTTACAAGTTAGTCCTCATACTCTTCCCTCACCCCTCTGCCCACGCCCAGAGGCATTTCTAAATATTTTTATTAGCCCCAAAGAAACTCTGTATTAGTATTCACTACTTATCTCCCTTGTCCCTGGCAACCACTAATTTACATTTTGTCTCTATGGATTTATCTTTTCTGGTTATTTCATATAAATGGAATCATACCTGTGACCTATGTCTAGTTTTTTTCACGTAGAGTTCATCCCTGTTTTATCATGTATCAGCACTTCATTCCTTTTTATGATTGAATAATAATCCATGTATGTATATATAGCATTTTGTTTATTCATTCACCTATGAAATGACATTTGGGCCATTGCTACTTCTAGATGATTGGAAATAGTGCAGCTCTGAACATGAGAGTACATACATTTGTTTTCAATTTTTTCTGTTATATATATATATATGTGTGTGTGTGTGTGTGTGTGTGTGTGTGTGTATTTGCAGAAGTGGTAATTTTATGTTTAACTTTTTGAAGGACCATCACAGTTTATTTGTTTATTTTTTATGGAAGCTGAGCCATTTTACATTATTACCTGCAATTACAAAGATTTCAGTTTTTTCAAATCCTTGCCAATAGTGATTCCCTCCCTCCCTCCCTCCCTCCCTCCCTCCCTCCCTCCCTCCCTCCCTCCCTCCCTCCCTCCCTTCCTTCCTTCCTTCCTTCCTTCCTTCCTTCCTTCCTTCCTTCCTTCTTTAGTATTGTGGCCATCCAAGTGTATATGAAATGATATCTCACTGTGGCAAATGGCATGATAAAAAAAAAAAAAACATCATCCAACTATATGCTGTCTATAAGAATCTCACCATAGATTCAGAGACAGAAATAAATTAAAAGTGAAAGGATGGAAAGAAATGTCCCATGCAAGTAGTAACTAAAAGAGAGCTGGAGTGGCTATATTAATATCAGATAAAATATACTTTAAGTTTAAAACTTTTGAAAGAAACCAAGATATTACATACTGATTATTATAAACATACTATTATAAATATATATGTACCAAACAGCAAAGACCAAAAATCTATGAAGTAAACATGGACAGAATTGAAATGAGGAATAGACAGTTCTACAAAACAGTTGGAAAGTTCAATTTCACACTTTAAATAATGGAGAGAACATCCACAGAGCAGATCAATAAGGAAATAGAGATCTTGAACAGCACTAAAAACCAATTAGACCTTACAGACATGAATATAGAACACCCAACAAGAGATTACACATTTTTTTCTCAAGTAACTATTTATTAAAAGGAAAAGTGAGAGAGTGAATGATTCAGAATTTTTAGAGGAAAGGAGAAAAATAACATCAAACTGGAGAAGCATCTCATAAAGTGTATTCCTTATATTGCAATGTTCCTGGGTCTTAGTTTGATTGAGAAATAACTCCTTCCCCCTTTTATTGAATTACCTTTAAAATAGTGTGGGATTACTTGTATTAAATAATTTATTTTTTTCTTTGCAAGTGGTTGTTTTATGTTTGTTTAGTTAATATTTTATAGTGAAATTGCCCATGTGATGGTTTCCTTTGTATTATTTGAGATAATGATCACCACATAATATATATTCAGCAAGTGAATAAATTCAGATAGAAATATGTGTAAATTTATAAGTGAATTAAGTATAATCACACATTTTAAAGATTTTTTTCACATTTGTAGATAATAATTTGACAATAATTTTCTTAAGCCCTCCTCCCTGCTTAATCTGTAGTTTTGTAGTGGAGATACCGTATTTGCCGGCGTATAAGATGATTTTTTGGCCCTGAAAAATATGCCTCCAAGTGGGGGGTAGTCTTATACGGCGAGTATATAACAAACTCTGTATTTTTAGTGGAAATGTTAGGGGGTCGTCTTATACGCCCAGTCGTCTTATACGCCCGCAAATACGTATTTTTTCAGGGCCAAAAAATCGTCTTATACGCCGGCAAATACGGTACCTGGGAAGAGCATGAATGTTAAGTATATCATGATAAACTCTCAGCACATAGATAATAATTTAAAAAATATAAGATCATTCAAATAAATTTAGTATGTGCTTTTTGATTACTAGTGCTATTCAGTTGCTTTAGGCTGTCTTTACATTCATTAGGCGGATTAATGGAAGTTTTTAAGACTCGAAGATTCAAATGTATGAGTCTTTTTCTGAACATTATTGCCTTGGCATTAACCTATGGTAGTGACACCGCTCATGTTTTGCAAGTTAGGTTCTCCTTTATGTTTCTTCTTGATTTTAGTCTTCTGACTGCCTCCACCTCTGTGTCTAATTAATGTGTAACAACAGGAACATCCTTTCTTCTCTGCCTTGGCTGTTTTCCTTTTGGAATGGTATATCAATAACAAAATTGGCATTTTTTTTTCATATAGAAGAACAAATTGTTAATATTTTAGAAGAATAAAAATACCTGGCTATGTCCTGGAATCTTTTATTTCTTCTATTTATTTCATGCTGCTTAGAAAATTTTTCACATGTATATGACTCTGTGGTTAAAGACATATTGAAGAAACCTGTGGAAAAATATTACAATTTATACCCTTTTCACAATCATGTCCTGTTAATTTATTTTCCAATTTAGTCCTCAGTAGAAGATCTCTTTGATAGCCTAACGAGATTTAATAAGAAATGATTAAGGACAAATGATTAAGGATATGTTGAAGAAAATGGTGTTAAAGTGTGTGTGTGTATGTGTGTGTGTGTGAATTATATTAAAGAATAAATTTTTTATTTTGCTGTTTTCCTATTTAAGTAATGTGGTCATTTGAGGTCAGAATGATAGTCCCTGAGAGATGGGAACATATGTTCTGTATCCCCTTTCTCTTCCTTTGTCACCGTCATTTGGCTGCTTAAATTTTCTTTTATTATTCCAACATACACATTTTGGCTTTAAGCATAATTTCACAACTTCTTTCTGTATTATACCATATTTCCCCCCACTATTTATTTATTTTTGTTTTTTAGTCTATCATCTTTCTCTTGTTTTATTATTGTACTTATATATTCTTCTTACTGGTATATACCTTTCTTTATTACTCTGTTGCAACAGGCTTTTTTATTTTCCAGTGGAAAAACTGAGTAATACTAAGGATCACCTACTGGGCACTTTTTCTTTTTTTTTCTTTTTTTTTTTTTTTTAGACATTGTATATATCTTTCATAGTAGAGATATAAATAATTCATAGTTGGAGTGCAACACATACATGTTTACATTCTATTTATTGGATAATTAAAGCCCAGATAATATTGATGTACTAGTAAATGTACATCACCTCAGTGTTAAGTCTGCTAATCCAAAGGGTATACCAAAACTAAATTGATAATGATAAAACTAACACAACTAATTTTAATTAAAAGAGAACAATAAAATCAGTAGAAAATTATGACCAAATAAACACAGCATGGGTAATGTATTGGTAATGGAATTCATTTCCCCATAGTGCATGAATTTAAACTATCTCTTTATTTGTAGTCTCAAAAGGAACTTCTGAATGTAGCAAAGTCTTGCACAGCAGCCAAATTTCCCAGTAGATTCTGAATTATATTTCCTTGGAATACTCTTAGTAATGTGCTAGTTTTTATTTGAATCTATTATCATTAGTTCATCAGAGCTCTAGTATTCCACCCTGTTGACCTTAAAAACAAAGATTTATTTTTGTTCGTCCTAAGTGTTTATTCCTCATTGGTCAGGTAGTGGGGTGGGAAGGAGTTCTGTTCTGTTGGAGCCTTATTCGGGAAATAAGGCTGATGGAGGTTTTAGCATCTGCCATAGTCACAGATCATAGAGGGAGGAAGTAGGTCTCAATTTTGATATTAGCAGTGAGGCTTTTTACATGTTTCAGTGTTCAGTGTTATATTTCATTTTGTGGTTTGCAATTTTTGCACCATTATCATGGTGAAATCATGAATTCATCAACTCTCCATTTCTTGCTTAGAACACTGTAATGATAGCCTTCCATATATACTCCTCTGCTATCCTTTGGATTCTCTTGTAAGCAGACTCTGGAAGTTTATTGGGAGAATACCCTTGGGACCAGTGATGTGAGGGAATGAAGGAAACTGGACTAAAGGAGAAGTTAAATTGGCTGAGATGCATACTCAACAACGGATTTAGCTAATTTTATAGAAAGCTTTGAATATTTATTGGTCTTTTATGACTGTCTTAAATTGGCCAGTCGTATCAACTATTGGGTGTAGGCTCCCCTTAGGAAGGGGCAAGACCTTAGGCAGAAAGCTGAGAGAGGAAGACAGTTATTCATTACCAATAAAAGAAAAGGGAAATGACTAACTGGTGATCTGGACAGAGGACCTTATTTTATAAGTTGACTAGGGGCCCAGTGCACCAATTCATGCACCTTGAAAGGAATTGTGGCCACAAGGCTGCGGTGGGCACAGGGACGGGTCTCAGCCTATCCTCTATGCCCCTGTCCAGTACCTCCTGCCGTGGCTTCCGGTCCCCTGTCACCCTGCAGCCCTGCCCCCCACTGCCTTGGCTCCCACATTCTGACGGGTGTGAGCGGGGCCAGTGCCATCAATGGATGTGAGTGGTGGCTGCTGCCCAGTTGCCCCTCAGGAGCAGGGGGAGGTGGAGAAGCTCTCAGGGTGATCAGGGCCAGCAGCTGCTGCTTGCACCTGCTGATGGTGCTGAGCTATTGGGACTGGCACTGGGTGCCAGTGGCGATGGGTATGAGCGGTGGATCTAGTGCTGGGGGAAGCTGGTATGAGAGGTGGCTGCTGGCCCTTATCACCCTCAGAAGTAGGGGGAGGTGGAGAAGCCCTGAGGGGCGATTGGGGCCAGCAGCCGCCGCTTGCACCCACTGAAGGCACTGAGCAACCCGGGCCGGCGCTGGGCACCAGCAGTGGGTGCAAGTGGTAGCTCCAGCTCTGGCAGCTGGTGCGAATGGGGCTGGAGTCCGCAACAGGTACAAGTGCTTGGTGGGACTACAATATGCGGGAGCAAAGAATTTTCAGTAACCATCAGAGGCTTGCCCCAATGAGAGCAACCAGTGCCCCGCCTGGTCTGGTGTCCCCACTCACCTGTTCTACCATCCCACTGTGGCCAACGCCCACTGTGTTCTGCGCTCTGCTGCTGATGCCCACCATGTTTTGCACTTGCCCCTGGTGGTCAGCGCACATCATAGTGACTGGTTGTTTGGTTGGATTGTTCTGCCATTCGGTGTATTTGCATATTAGCCTTTTATTATATAATATATGTATTTTGTTAATCCTCATCCGAGAATATGTTTATTGATTTTAGAGAGAGATGAAGAGAGAAAGAAATATTGATGTGAGAAACATTGTTCTTTTGCCTCTGTATGTGTCCCAGCTGGGTATCCAATCTGCAAGGTAGGTATGTGCTCTGACTGGGAATTAAACCTACAATCTTTTTGGTGTATGGGACACTGCTCCAACCAATTGAGCCACCCAGCCAGGGCGAGTCACTTTAAATACGTCTTCCATGTGTTACTGAAAAGAGTGTGCATTCTCAAATTATTGTATGCCGTGTTTTATCGATGACCTGTAATAGGTCAAACCTTCCTAACAAGATGTTCAGATCTTCTAGTGACATTTTGCTATTTGATCTCATTCTTATGAGTAGATTTTCCATTTTTTTCTGTACTTGTTAAATTTTGCCTCTATATAGTCTTCAGGTAAATTAATAGGTAATATGACTGTGTCATGTGTCTTAGCTAATTTCACTTTTTATCAAAATGCAGTAATTTTTTTTCTTTCAAATTTGATTTTATGTGATATTAATATATCTAAACCAACTTATTTTGGTATTTTCCGTGTGTTTCTCCATCTTTACAATCAACCCATCAACTGTTGTTTTAGGTGTATCTCTTGTAAGTACATGAACTGATATATTTCTTTTCCTTCCATTCAGATTGTCAGTGTCTTTTATCCAGAGAGTTTAGTTCATGTACATTTATTGTGTTTACTACTGTTTTTTTTATTTACTTATATTGTCTGCTTTTTAAGTTTGTTCCATTTTTGGAGTATATTTGTTTTCTCTCTATTCCTGGTTTCTTTATGATTAGTTTTTAAATCTCATTTGTTCTCTTTTATTCCATTTTCTCCTCCCATTCCTCTCCACTGGGAAGGAAATTTTACACACTATTTCTATTCTTTCAGTGTTTATTGTAGAAAATTCAAATGGAATAATTTCTTCAGGTATCCTCTGTTCTCCTAATCTAAACTTTTTTAAAGCATTCATTTATCTGAAATTTCAGTATAAAATTTATTCTCCTACCAAAGAAATAAATAATGCTGTTTACCTATTGATCCCTTATGCCTTTTCTAATATTTTCCTTCCTTATTTACTTCACTAATTATATATTACTATCTCTCTCTCTATAAAAAACCAGAATGACCAGTTGCTATGATGCCCACTGTGGCCAGTGAACCAGCCTGATTGGGGGGGGTTTAGGGAGGAGGTGGAAAGGGGTATGAGGAGGGCCGGTTCAGCCAACCTCCCGTGGCCCATCCCCACAGCCACCCCACCCCAATTGAGGGTTGGGTGGCTGGCCAACTCCCTTGTGGCCCTTCCATTTGGCTTGCCCCTCCCTGATCTGCGTAAAGCCCCTCCCCCTGACCAGTGATTGCCTCCCTACCCCAATAGGAGGTGAGGCCAGCTGGCCAACCTCCTACAGCCCCTCCCCCCATCCAGTCCCACCTCCCAGTGGGCCCCCACCACCCTGATAGGCCCGCAGCCCCTCCCCCAGATGGCCCCACCCTTGATTCCCCCCACCCCTCCCTTACCCCAATAGGGGGCGAGGCTGGCTGGCCAACCTCCTGCTGTCTCGTCCTCCCAAAAGTCCCAACCCTGCCAATTGGGGCCAGGCCCATTGGACCCCACTTGTGCACAAATTCATGCACTGGGCCTCTATTAGAATATAAACACCCAGTGTTTATTTAGCTTTACCTCAAAGCTTATTTTCTTTGTTCATTGTTTTATCTTTCATCTCTTGACTTTGAAAATAGGATTATTTTTGTGTTATTGTTTTTTTTCTTTTGGAATTTACCCTTTAGAAATTTCTATAGGTAATTAACTTGGTTTTATAGTCTATTTTGCATTATTTCTTAAAAGATTGTTTTGCTGTATAGGCAAATCCAGGTCAATAGTAGTTTTCTATCAGTGTAGCCCAGAAATCTTTGTTCTGTGTTCTGTAGCTATTGAAGACATAGCTCTCCATATAATTTTCATTACTTTATAGGCAATTTGTTATTTTTGTTTGACTACTTTATAAAAATAATTCTTTATGAAGAATAAAATACATAATTTTTAAGTGTATAACTTAATGAATTTTAATAAATGTAACAACAACTAATATATAGAACATTTCTATTCCTTTTGAAAATGTCTATTCCCTCATTTTACATTGCAGTGTTTGAGCATGCTAGTTAATCCATCTTTGGAAAAACTTGATATTGTTTTTCCCTTTAAGTCATTCTAATGGATGTGTAGTTGTATTTCCTTGTGATTTTAAATTCTATTTCCTTAATACCTAATACTATTGAGCATATTTCCACATGCTTAATGACTATTTATTAATACTCTTTTGTTAACGGTTTTTTTCCAAATGTTTGCCCCCCCCCCCACTTTAAATGATTAGTAGTCTTGATTTTTTTAAGCACAGTTTTATATTTGCAGAATAATTGAACAGATTGTACGTGGAGCTCCATATATACCCCCAAATTCAGCCTTTTACATAGTTTCTCTAATTATTAACATCTTGCATTCATGTGGTGCCTTTGTTAAGATTAATGAACCAACATCGATACATTATTATTATATACAGTCCTTAGTTTAAAATAAGGTTCACTCTTTCTGATGTATAGTTATGAGTTTTGACAAATACATAATGACATGTATCCATCATTACAGTTTCACACAAAGTAGTTTCCCTTGGGCTTCACCTATTCAACCCCCCCAACCCTTGGCACACACTGCTCTTTTTTATGTCTATAGTCTTACCCTTTCTAGAAAGTCACATAGTTAAAGTCCTACACTTTTATTTATTTATTTTTTAAAATATATTTTATTGATTTTACACAGAGAGGAATTGAGAGGTATAGATAGATAGAAACGTCGATGAGAGAGAAACATCGACCAGCTGCCTCCTGTACAACCCCTACTGGGGATGTGCCCGCAACCAAGGTACATGCCCTTGACCGGAATCAAACCCGGGACCTTTCAGATCACAGACCGATGCTCTACCACTGAGCCAAATCGGTTTCGGCCCTTTCACCTTTTGAAAGATATCCTGATTGTTTCTGGTTTTTGGTGATTATGAATAAAGATGTTGTGAACATTTGTGTGCAGGTTTCTGTGTGGACATAAATTTTTAACTCAATTGAGTATATACCTACTTCTGGGTCATATGGTAAAATTATATGTATTTAGCTTTAGGTAAGGTCATTTTGCATTCTTACCAGCAGTAAATAGCATTTGATGTTGTCAATGTTCTGGATACTAGGCATTCTAATAAGGTATGCAGTAGTATCTTATTTTAATTTTCATTTCCCTAATGTCAAAGCAGGTTGAATGTCTTTTCATATGCTAATTTGCCATTTTTATATCTTCAAATCCTTTTGCTGTCCAAATCTTTTACTCATTTTTAAATTGGGTTGTTTTCTTTTTGTTGAGTTTTAAAAGCTCTGTATATTTTAGATACAAGTTCTTTACCAGATATATTTTGCAAATAAGGTTTTATTTAAAATAAAGTTCAGTTTTTCTTTCATGGATTTCACTTTTGGTGTTGTATGTAAAAGTTTATTGCTAATTTTTCTCCTACTTATCTTCTAGAAAGTCTGTTATTTCGTACTAGAGGCCCGGTGCATGAAATTTGTGCATGGGAGGGAGGGTGTCCCTTCAGCACATCCTGCACCCTCTCCAATCCGGGACCCCTTGGAGGATGTCCGACTGCCGGGGATCAAGCCTAAACTGGCAGTTGGACATCCCTATCACAATCCTGGACTGCTGGCTCCTAACCTGCCTACCTGGTTGCCACCAACTGCCCTTCTCCCCCACCCTACCCCCTGCCGGCCTGATTGCCCCTCATTGCCTATTTGTGCCAGCCTGATTGCCCCTAACTGCCCTCCCCCATTGCCGGTGTGGTTGCCCCAATTGCCCCCTCCCTGCTGACCTGGTTCTGCGAACTACCTCCCCCCCACCCCCGTCTGCCTAGTTGCCCTTCACTGCCCCCCCTGCCAGCCTAATCGCCCCCAACTGCCCTCCTGCTGGCCTGGTTGCCCCACACAGCCTGCTTGTTTAGTCATTTGTAGTCCCTCACTAACCCTCCTGCTGGCCTGGTCATAGGCAGCCAACTTGTAAGGCCATGAGGGTTAATTTGCATATTACCTCTTTATTATATAGGATTGTATATTTCGGTCTACAATCATTTTGGGTTAACTTTTGAGAAAGGTATAAGGACTGTGTCTAGATTCTCTCTCTCTCTTTTTTTCTTTCTTTTCTTTTTTTAACATATGGATGCTTGTTCTAGTACCATTTGTTGAAGAGACTTTCTTCTCTTCATTGAATTGCTTTTAATCCTTTGTCAAATTTCAGTTGACTATATTTATGTGGGTCTATTTTCTGGGCTCTCTGTTCTGTTCCACTGATTAATTTGTCGGTTCTTTTACCAATATCATGCTACCTTGATTACTGTAGCTTTATAATAAATCTCATGGAGATACTTATATTTATATTTATAATATATATTCTTTATTTTTGCTGCTGATGTAAATGATACTGTGTTTTTAGTTTTAAATTCCAAGTTTTCATTACTGGTGTATAGGAATTCAATAACTTTTGTATCCTGCAACTTTGCTATAATCACATTTTAGTTTTAGAAGTTTGCTTTTGGTAGTGGTTGTTGATTTTTAGAGATTTTTTTCATAGACAATCATATTACCTGCTAATGAAGAGTTTTATTTATTTCTTACCAGTTGTTTTTTTTTAAGCTGTCTTAATGCTTAAGCTAGGATCTATAGTAGCATGTTTAATAGGAGTGGTAAAAAGCAGCCTCCTTACCTTGTTCTTAATTTTAAGGGGAAAGCATCTAGATTCTCACCATTAAGTCTGAGGTTAGCTATAGGTATTTTGTAGATGTTCTTTATGAAGTCTAAAAAAATTTCCTTCTATTCCTAGTTTGATAAACTCATTGGGTGTTGGATTTTGTCAGATGCTTTTTCTCTATCTGCTTATATGATCTTTCTTCTTTAGTAATGGATTACATTAATTGGTTTTTGAATGTTGAACTAGCCTTGCATAACTGAAATATATCCCACTTGATCATTGTGCATATAATTCTTTATATACATTGTTGATATTTTTCCTTTCAGCCATTTTATTTTTATACCTAGAAATTTTATTTTAATGTTTTATATTTTCTACTTTATTTCTCATCATGATTATTATTCCTTAAAGTCCTTTAGGTCATACAGACAGTATTTGTAATATCTGTAATTTGTAGTAGTATTTGTAATAACTGTTTTAAGGCTTTTTATTTCTGAGTTTGTTTTTGTTGACTCTTTCTCTTCTGATGTGGATCACATTTTGCCTTTTCACATGTCTCTTAATTTTTTATTGGATTGTAGACATTGTGAATGTTTAGATTTTGTTATTTTTATTTAAAAGATGTTGAAGTTTATTTTGTTTGATAGGTAAAATAATTGATGTTCAGATTAATATATTTTAAGCATTTATTTATTTATTTATTTATTTATTTATAGCTTTCTTGGGCAAGTCTAGCATAGCGTTTTCTGGTATTCTGATTCAACAAGTATATCTTTGTCCGTTCTCTACTTTCTATGATTCTATCTTTGAGTTCATAATTTCTATTTCATTATAGAACTGAGATATTTTTTAGTAAAAAAATATAAACACCTGATGTTTTAGGCAGGAGAGAGAAGTAAAGGTAAATATATTGTTAAAGAATTTCACTGACCACTGTGTAGTTTAATGGGACCACCTCTAGTAATGGGGAGTTCTGTTAGGGGTCTACTATAGGAGTCCTAGAAAGAGATGATGGCAGTTTGCTTACTGGCAATTGTGATAATGGAGTTAAGAGTGTGATCATTTTCTGATTACAAAGAAAAATGACATTTTTCATGAGGAAGTTTAATGAACACCATCTTAACCAAATATAACTTCATCAGGGAAAGTACAAATGGACTTTCTTTTCTTTTTATGGCTCTCTGATGTGATGTGAGAATGAAGGTATATTAATTTTTTTTTGGCTCTCTAGAATATGCTTTTCCTAATTCCTTTTCTCTTACCTTCCTGTGATTCTTTTCTCTTCTGAATTCCTAGTGATAGAATTATTCGGATATTTTTCCTCATCCTAGAATATGAAGCTCCTAATATGAAAACTGTATGTTAATCTTTCTTCTCTCACTACACCCAGCGTTGCTTTTAAAGTGCTACTCCCGTATAAAGCTATAACCAATATCAGAATTTTAAAAATTGAATTAACCAACATCAGAATTTTAAAAATTAATAATGAAACATTTAGGAAGCAAGTGCCTTTTTAACTAAGTTGAAGTTAAGAGTGCTGTTTTATGGTTTAGAGGTCAAAGGTTTATGACCTTTGGCCCTCTCTTCCCTTTCCCTCTAAGATCCTATAGAGAGAGTTCAGTGCTCTTAGAGCATCACAGGCCAGGAAGAGTCCTTTAAAGACTCACTACTGACTTCTTCTTTTTTCAGAAACAGTTCTGAGCAAGTGGCCTCAGACATGAGTGTCTCCACCTTGTTTTTCAGAAAACCTCTAAATAAGACTTTACAACTTCTCTTTAAATATTGTTATAGATGACTCATGTTGTCAAAAATTTTTACTTTGTAATAACTAGTCTAAATATTAAATCTTGCTAACTAACAACAATTTTATGATTTTATTTTCTCTTATAAAACCATACCTCGAAATGTCCTTTGTTTGGGCCTTATGTTGTTTTTTAGTAATTTCCACCAGTCTAGGCATTCCCTGTTGAATGAATGGATTTAGCGCAATAGCTTCTCCATTGATGTTAGCAAGATATGGAACTTTTGTAATATAATAGTCAGGGCTTGATTTTTCCCAAAACCATAATGACAGTTCTTGCTGGTAAAAGCTGCAGGGGTTTCCTGTGACTTTTCAGATAAAAATACCTCTAGCACTAGAAATCATTACTTTTGAAACAAGGGAATTTAGTTTGTTATGCATCCAAACAGCAGTTTTGAGGAATCATATGAGTGTGTGTGTGTGTACTTGTGTGTTTCCTTAATATGCTATATGAGTTGCTTCACATATCTTTGGTTGGTTAATACTATATTTACTCCTAGTTTTGGAATTCATTGTCAAATAATTTGTTTTCTTAGCTTTTGATTTCATTATTGGTGAAAATGTTATTTTTATTGATAGTCTCTTTTTTTAAAAGTGAACACACTCATTAAAAATATATGCAAGATCATTATACAGTGTTATCTTTCTGACTCTAAAGAAAGGAACTTTTAAATAAATTAGTTATTGTCTCCTGCGTTATTGAACATGTGGTCAGTTGTCATGTTCCTGTATCCAAATGATCAAAGTCTGAACTTCTGTCTAATTCTTCCCTGCTGTTAGGCTACCCTGTCATGATCAAGGCCTCAGCAGGTGGTGGTGGGAAAGGCATGCGAATCGCTTGGGATGATGAAGAGACCAGGTGAGATGCTGTCCAAAATATACTTTTGATGAAAATTACAGTTACTAGAGTTTTATTAAACTGACTAGTAAACAAATGTCAAAAACATAATGGAGTAATTATAATCACCATCTAATTTTTGCTCTTTTCCCAATTTTAGATGGGAAAAATTGAAATAATGCAGAAACTTCCTTAATTATATTTTCATGATGATTACTCTATTATAGACAGGTTTTTATTTTATTAAACATCAACAAAGGATTACCTTTTCATTTTTACAGTCTACTTTTAAAATTTACAGTTATGATTCTATTTTCTAGGCAAAAGTTACTAACATTTGATCATGTAATTCTAAGTGCAGCCAAATATTTAAACCATATATTTAAAAGATGCCATAATTTTGTTTATTACCCAGTATATACTTGCTTTCATTTCCTTGTTTATAAAAGTAGTAAAATACTTCTATACTTCTATAGCGTAAAATATATATTTTTTTGGATTTGAAATTACTGTATATCCATTTTGCACTGCACTCCATTGTAAATTTATGACATTTTAATTAGTTCAGAAATTAAAAATATCTTTTAAAATAGTAATTAAAAACCCCAAAGCATTGATTATGCAGAATAATTTTTTGAGCAGGTTTTAGGGGACACTTCAGATTTGTAGTCTTATTTATTTTCATGATTGGTAGTAAGAGAAATTTATGTCATTTTTTGGAGGGGGGGGGTAAAAAAAAATCACTGAATAATTATTGTTGCATTTTCTACCCTTTACCCAGAAGTAAATTGGTCTTACAAGCTGTTAATTTTGCTTTCTCCCTTTCTTTCTCTTTTCCTTCCCATTCCTCAAAATCTCTACAAGACAGTAATCTGGAGTAGTTGGTATGAAAGTCATCCAATACAGCATTAAGTCAGAAATTAAGTTCTAAAGTGAACAAGGAGGCAATATATTAGCCATTAAAATCTTTTGGGAAGACCACCACATTGTGGACTTGAACAGATAGTTTTAATGCTAAAAGCAAAGTATCTCAGAACACCATTGTGTCTTTGGTTAAATGTCAGAAAGTAATTGGCTTGCGATGTGGAGTGATGATATATGACAAATGCAGGTCTTTAAACCTCAGTCTCACTCTCAGAGTGTCATCGATGCCTGATATTGACTGAGGTAATATCAGATTCTCCTCTCCCACCTTAAGCTTACCCAGCAAGAATAAACGCATTGCGTGGATGGCAATATTTGTTGAGAGTCTACTGTTTTTTAAATAACATTCCAGGAATACAGCAATGAACAGAAACAAACAAAATAATTAATTCCTTCATACAGTTTATACACTAGCTCAGGAGTTCTTAACCTTTGAATTCAAAGTCACATAGAATTTAGGAACTGTTCATGCAGCTGGATGAGTTTATAAAAGCACATATTTCTTTCATTATCATCTAATGGGAGTTTAGTTTTGCTCCAATATAGGCAAACTTTAATAGTAGTAGTAGTATATCTGGAGCTTTTCATTTAGGAAATCACATACACTATTATCTTATCACATTACAGTTATAGATATTTCTAGGTTATACTGATTATTAGACTTGTTGGAGCTTATTGATAAATAAAGAATCATATACATTATATCCCAAAATTGTTTTAAAAATATTTTGATACCTGTATTTTAATGTAATTTATTTCCTATGCAATTCTGTTCATTTTCTATGTGTTTTAAATCACTTTTTAAGCCTTGTTTTGACAGAAAGTTCATATGCTGCATGATTCTGCAAAAGGATCATGGCATAAACAAGGTGCAGAAAGCCTTGTACTGATAGGACGAGATAAACAAACAAATTCAAAGTAAATCACGTACTATTGTGGAAGGTGATGAGTATAAAAAATAAGGAACTCAAGAGATCTGGAGAAGGTTGGAGGAAAAAACAAGATGTAGGGTTGTCCCCACTGATAATTCACGTTGTAGTAAGGAGGAGAGGACCCAGACAAGGGCAGAGGTCTCGGTCCGGGAACATATCTTGAGAGATCCAGGAGCAGCAAGGTGGCCAGGTAGCGGAGGGAGGGTGGAAGGGAGGAGTAGGAGATGGGTCAAGGGGTTTTGGGTGGAATGGGGGCAGATTATGTAAGATGTTGTAGAGCATTCTTAGTGAGATGGCAAGGAGCATTAGAGGATTTTGAGTAACAAAGTCACTTTAATGGAACTTGAACAAATTCCTGATATTATTCACTTTTTAAAAATTATAAAACATTTCAAACATATAAAAAAGTAGAAGATATAATGAACTTCTATATCTATCATCCAGGTTAATCAGTTATCAAGATTTTGTGGCTTAAAAAGAATCACTGGTTGCTATCTTGAAATTGACTTAATTGACAGTAGAATCATGAACTCTGAAATCAGGGAAACCAGCTGAAACCGGCTTGGCTCAGTGGACAAAGTGTCGGTCTATGGACTGAAAGGTCCCAGGTTGGATTCCAGTCAAGGGCATGTACATTGGTTGCGGGCACATCCCCGGTGTGGGGTGTGCAGGAGGCAGCTGGTCGATGTTTCTCTCTCATCAACATTTCTAGCTCCTTATCCTTCTCCCTTCCTCTCTGTGGAAAATCAATAAAATATATTAAAAAAAAAAAAAAGAAATCAGGGAAACCAGTTGGGAGGCTTTAGCAATGCATGCAAGAAAAATGGTGGTGGTAGCTTTCATCAGTGTAATGGTGGGGGTGATAAGAGAAGAGTTTAATTCTCAAAGTTGAGGCAACCGTATCTGATGAGTGAGTTGATGCAGAGGATGAGGGTACTCAAGGATTACTTGCAGTCACTATTTACCTTATTTTTTTGCTCTTACTCTCTCCTTGGTCTTAGTATTGATTTATAGGCATTAAATGCATAAGCTGCAACACTGCTTTATTGAAAATTTCTTGGGAAAGACTGAGAGATTAAGGCCAGAGTGAGAACTTTTATCTTCAAAATAGTAAGAAGCTTTATTAAAGGGTCTGGTTCTTAGCCCCTCTGGAATTCTGTCTGGCTTGATTCCTTTTGATAGTGGGGACTTACTGTATATTACTGAAAATTGGTTAGCTACATGAAATGTTTGAAGTCATGCTGGCTGGATGTTGAGTGTGGGTGGAAGCAAGTATAAGGGGAGGAGGCATGTTTAATTTCATTTTTTTTCCACATAATCCATTTTATTTGTCTTTTGAAGTTCAGAGGTTGAAGCTATCTCTTTTGCTTTAAATGTAACTCCTGTGTGCCAAGTAGACTTCATGGGTGGCTTGGGCTTCCTCACAGTGTGGTGGCCTTGGACTTTTTACATAGGGATCCAGTGGTCTAAGGGTAGTCGTTTCAGATACAAATGGAAGGAAGCTCTTTCACTGTTGTAACCAGTCTGAGAAGTCACATAGGTTCCCTTCCACCATATTTCTGCCCAGATTCCGTAGGAGGGGAATTAGATTCCACTTCAAGAGCGAATAGCAAGATTCTTAAAAGAGCACATGGAATGGGAGGGGCCGCTATGACCATCTTTGGAAAAGACAATCTGCTACAGCATCTTGGTAGGAAAGACTGATGTAATTAAGATATTAGATACAACTTAATGGTTTTATAAGAAATTTGGATTTTATGGACTTCAGTTTTTTCCCCCCCTCCTCTTTTCCCTTTTGTATGTATGGCACTTAACTTACATAGCAATTTCACTGAAAGCCTTAATATTCATAGGATCTTAGATTTCTTATCAGTCATTTTTCCAGATTAATGTTAGTAACATATTCTTTTATGCTGAGGGTTGCTCTAGTTTCTTGGCAGTGAGGTTTGCTGTGCTGCTGTTGACCTATGGATTTTAATTTAGAATTCAGTGATCACTGTATTCATTCATATATTGGGGCATCATTTGGTAAATAATTTAACCATTTTTGGCTGTTAAATGGCATATTGATTTTAAATATGTTCATCAGTTCACAAAAGTACACACACAAATTTTCTACCTAAAATATTATTCTCTTCAACTTGATAAATAAATAATCTCTGAAACTTTGTTGAGATTAACAAAAGCATGACACTATTTGATTTAATGATATATGCCTTTTTTTTGTTTTTTTTTTGTTAATCTTCACTTGAGGATATTTTTCTGTTGACTTTTAGAGAGAGTGGAAAGGTGGGGGAGAGGCAGAGAGAGAAACATCTATATGAGAGAGACACATCAATTGGTTACTTCATGCATGTACCCCTACCAGGGCCAGAGATCAAGCCTGCAGCTAAGGTCTATGTCCTTGACCAGAATCACACTTGGGACCCTTCAGTCTGAGGGCCAACATTATCCTTTGAGCCAGAATAGCTAGGGCCATGATGCTCTATATTCTAGAAAAATAAAACCTATGCAAAATTTGAGAGAATAGTCCAAAAAACCCATGTATTTATCTTCCACAGTCACCAGCTATTAATATCATGCTGCATTGTATCTATTCCCTGTCTATATGGTTGTGAGGGAGGCAATTGTGTTTAAAGGTATATTTAAAATATCAGGAAATGTTCCTGAGGAGCCTCCTGTTGGCTGTAGTTCTGTTCTGGCTGTGCAGTTGTCCAGGTCATTTACATTTTTGTGTGCATCTGACTATTGAGTCTAATGGATATGTACTTTTATATTTTTTTATTAGTGGAATTAAGATATACTAGAGGCCTGGTGCACGAATTCATGCACAGGTGGGATCTGGCCAGCCTGCCCCATTAGGGCCAATGGGGAGGGGGGCAACCGGGGGAGGGACTTTGGGTGGTTGGTTGGCTGGCCCCGCCCCCTGGTCGAACTACTTGTCTAGTGGACAATTGCATATTAGCCTTTTATTATATAGGAATAGGGTTGAAGAAATGGAACTTTATATGATTAGTATGGTTTATTAAAATCTCAGGTTTAACTGTTGGTGAAACAAGTACCAGTATTCCTGTTTAGATATAAAATCTAAGATCAGGGAAGTTAAATCACTCACCCAAGGTCATAGAGCTAGTAAGAGGAAGCGCTGTAGTTCAACCAAAGTTAACTTAGTTATTTGTTCACTAAGTGAGTTTTCCCCTGCTTTGTTCAGACATAAGCCAGAATAAGTAATTATTTTTCTTTTATATTAAGGGCTGTATGTTTTTGTTTGTGTGCTTGACTGTTCTTCTGTTTTCCTTTACAGGGATGGTTTTAGGTTTTCATCTCAAGAAGCTGCTTCTAGTTTTGGTGATGATAGGCTACTAATAGAAAAATTTATTGATAACCCTCGTCATATAGAAATTCAGGTTGGTACATTTTAAGATAATTTCTAGTTATTATGACTTTAAATATGTCATTTATTCCTATTAGAAACATATGCTTTCTTCCAATTAGAATGATTGTGAATTGTTCTGTTATGTTGGAATAAGTATGAAATAAAGTACATAAATTGAGAATCTACCTTTGGAATCTGGTATGCTTTTGTCAGAGTGCCAAAATGTCAGGATGCTGAATGATATAAAAGCCCAGCTACAGAAAGAAGATGTCCGAAGAGCTCTGGGCAGGCAAATATATCAAACTTAGAGACTCATTCGATCATCTGAGATTGGGCCACTTTAGGGCATTTTAAAAAGAAAAGTGCCTGACCTGGATTTTTGATCATTTTAGTTGACTAGATGTCTGTGTGGCTAACTGTGATAGGCATTCTACTAGGAGCTAGTTGTATAGAGATGAGGGAATCAAATTTGCCTCTTAAATTAAGTTTATAGTGAAACTGTTAAAATGGTTGTAAGAGTTGGTTGCAAAAACAAAATGGGTTTTTTGAAATAAAACATAGAAGAAAAAGAAGACAATCCCGCTCCTGATTGCCTAAAGTAATAGGAATTCTAACATCTCATACCATAGATTACTTTTGTTTGCTCTTAAACTTTATATAAATGGAATCAGGCAATATATACTTGGTTGTGCTTGGCTCCTTTTGTACATCATCATTCTTTGAGATTCTTTCATGATTTTAATTTATTCATTTTTTAAAAATTGCTCTGTGCTGTACTATTGTTTGAATAACCTGTAATTTACCCATTTTCTTATTTGTGTATAATGCTTTTTTTCTAGTTTTTTAATATTATGAATAAAATGCTATGTCTTTTTATGGACATACACATTCTTTTTTGGATGTACTGAGTAGAGGTATTGTTGGATTACATGGAAAGGCTATGCTTAGTTCTAGTAGATACTGTGGTTATCCTAATGTATATTCCACAGCAATATACAGTATGAAAGTTTCCATTTCTGCCATCCTTTCTAACACTTGGTATTCTCAGATTTTTAGATATTTAGCCATTCTGGCAGACATGTAGCAATATCTCTGTTTTAATTTGCATTTCCCTGATAACGACTGATATTGAGCACCTTGTTATAAGTGTATGACCAGGTAGATATCTTATTTTGTGAAGTTACTGCTCAAGTCTCATACTTGCCTCTCTCCCCTTTAAATTAGATTTTTTAAAATTACTGAGTGGTTAGAACTATTTATCTATTTTATTTGAGTCTTTTGCTGGTTATATGTATTGTGTATGTCTTCTGGACATAATCATTTTTGTGACACTTTTCAAGTTAGTTGTCTGCCCCTAGAACATTGCTGTATGGGATTGTGCAGGATGTGAATACTTTGAGTTGTGTTGTGTTGTGTTGTGTTGTGTTGTGTTGTGTTGTGTTGTGTTGTGGGACATCTTTGGATATTAGCTACCACAACTTATTCTCTTACACCCAATGATCATGTCCTTTCCATAAGCAGAATGTACCTACTTTCCTTCCAAGACCAGGATCTTGTCTATAGACTTGGTCAGGTCTGATTGAGACTTCTTGTATATAGTCCCTTGAGGGCAGTTCTTCTGGTGGGAGAACCTCTGAATTTAAAGACAGCCTGTGGCACCTACTCATCCAACATACAATGATGAGAAAAGGATACACACTGCAATAAAATACCACCATTCAACAAGATAGTAAAAACTGAGAACCAGCAATTAAAGCTAAGAGATTTCTTAAGAGGTTCTTGTGGTAATTTTAGATATACTTATTGCAGCTAGCTTTAGAGCCATAGAAATAAAATTCTACCTTGTTGGTATTTTATTACTACAGTATTTTCCTTTTGTTTGAAATCATTCTTGAGGTTTAGATAGATTTTATTTTATAGTTTACTGTATCTGTTATAAAGATGATCTCCTTTTTTGTTTTAGTTTTTCAATACCCATATGAAATATTAAGATTATATTAACTCTATTTATAATGCATGAGGAAACTGAATGACTTATTCAGGGAGATTGCTTAGCTGTTTAGAACTAATAAACAATTAGTTTTTTGATTTGTAGAATAGCTTTTACTTCTGTTTAATATATGAATTTAGTAATAAGCATTTCCTCTTTAATTCTGAAAAGAGATTACCCCAATCATGAAAATCAAACATTCTATGCAAAAACATTAACAAAGAGTCTGTTTTAGGGTTGCCAGATTTAGCTGATAAGATACATGTTAAATTTAAATTTCTGTTAAACAGAGATTTTTTTTTTTTTAAGTACAAGTATGTCCTTTGCAGTATTTGGGGCACGTTTTTATTAATTTTTTCATTGTTGTCAAGAATTAAGATTTCTCTGGGTGTACTGTTTTATCTGATATCCCAATTTATTTTCCATTGTTGTAAACTAGAGGCCCTGTGCATGAAATCCATGCACTGGTAGGGTCCCTAGTGGCTGGCAGCAACTGGCCGGGTACTCCCTCCCTTTCCCCAGGTGGCCCTGCCCCCTGGTCGAACTCCCAGGAGAACTCGAGGGACAGTTTGCATACTAAACTAAACTCTCATATTACATTTTGAAAGCAGTGGGTAAACTATAGGATGGGAAAAATCATTGTATGCTATATATTAACCCCAGACCATTTACTAGTTTCCTATACCAGAAATAAAACACAATAAAAGCATCCATATATAAATAATGGACTTGTATTGGGTATAAATAGAAAAGCATTTCCTGATTAACAGACAGTTAATCCTGTTAACAACAGATGTTTGTAACAATACTCATGGGTCTCCTAAGCATGAGGACATTTAGAATATCTATCCCCAATTGACACTCAGTGTCCTTCACAAAATTTGTATAATTGATGCTAATAGTTTACCCACTGCTTTCAAAATGTAATATGAGAGTTTTTATCTCAAGTGTTTTTGATTAAAATGTGAGTTTTGGGGTTGTAAATATAGTTTTTTTTCTATTAACATTAACTAAAAGAGGAATGAATATTGTCTATGAGATTTGAGTATTAAAAACCAAGGGGTGTTGCATGGACAAAACGTTAGCTGGACGGACATATGCTTTATGGGTATGGCTTTATACATTTTTCAGATGGTATTGCTTTTTCAGGTTTTAGGTGATAAACATGGGAATGCTTTGTGGCTCAATGAAAGAGAGTGCTCAATTCAACGAAGGAATCAGAAAGTGGTGGAAGAAGCACCAAGGTAGGTCTCTCTCCATGAGTATTTATAATAGTCTGCTTTTATATATTTCTTTTTCATTTTATTGGCTAAACTTGCTTTAATAGTCATGGCAAAACCTATATTTTTATAATTAAGACTTTGCCACCTGATCTTTCTCAGTACTTCAGTGCATGAAAGTAAGAGACTTGAAATATAAGTTGGGGCTTTTTAGAGATGGAAGTTGGTTGGATAACCAGCTGTGATGCCCACAGGCTTGTAGGTAATATAGACCCTGTGGGTGTTTCTGGGCATGTGGAATTTCTGCGGTACATGCCTTATAGGCTCTCCTGTTGATGATGGTTTCATAAAGTTGATATTTTATTGAGTTGTACATTTGAAACCTGTACGGTTTTGCAAAGCAATGTCACCCCAATAAATTTAGTTAAAAAACAAACAAATCACAAAAAAATTGTATCTATCAAAGGGATTAAAAAAATTAGGTTGATCCAGAATTTCTTGAATTTATCTTACCATGAAAAGGCTCCTGGGCATGGTTCTTAGAAATTCCATAATTTATCAGAACTATTTTGGACACTTTTCCAAGCCACCTTTCATGGAACTTCATTTTTAATTTGGTGCCAGGTTGGTATTTCTATATATTCTGGTGTTAACTTTAGTTCTTAAAAACCCTTAGTTACTGTCCATTGCTATTTTTAATAACCAGGCTCTAAGGAAAATAGCCAATTGTGGCTTTGATCATGCTAGCCATTGTGACTTGATATAAAGAGTGTGTAGTTTCTGCAAAGAGTAGGTGTGAATATGAATGAATTTTTAATCACAGAGTAATGGTGAAAATCAAATTCCACTTTAATTATATTAGTTGTTAAAATATCATATGGTGTAGTATTTTAAAATAGAGCCCCAAATCCTTTGCTGCTTCTCTTGTTGAGGAGTTGTGGGCATTAATGTTCCCTCCCCTTGATTCTGTGCTCTGTGACTACTTGACCAATCCTATCTAATAAAAGAGTAATATGCAAATCATCCCTGGCCCTCAGGGCAACAACAAGGGCACGCAGGAACCACCTAAGAGAATGAAACAAACAAGGGGCGCGAAGAACAGAGGCAAGACAGGGTTCTGATCAAGCCTTGTTTCTTTATTGAAGCGTTGTGGTTTATAAGCGCTCAGGAGGGGAGGGGGAGGTGAGATCAGGCTGATAGGGGTCAGCAGTTGGGGGAGAGATCAGGCTGGCAGGGGAGGACAGTTGGGGGCAATCAGGCCAGCCAGGGAGCAGTTAGATGTTAAGCAGGCAGGCAGGTGAGTGGTTAGGAACCAGCAGTCCCGGAGGGATGTCTGACAGGGATTGGGCCTTAAACCAACAGTCAGACAGCCCCTGAGGGGTTCCAGATTGGAGAGGGTGCAGGCTTGACTGAGGGGGACCCCGCCTTCCCACCCCCCCCACCCCCGTGCACGAATTTCATGCACTGGGCCTTTAGTATATGTGAAGTATATAATATGAAATCTAAAATTGATACAGATGATCATATCTGTGTAAATGTTAAGGACATTTTTTATATGATGTACATAAAAGATAACTTGATTTTTGCTTAAATCGTTTCACTCTTTCTGTACTTGCAGCATTTTTCTGGATTCTGAGACTCGGAGAGCAATGGGAGAGCAAGCTGTAGCTCTTGCCAAAGCAGTCAAGTATTCTTCTGCTGGAACTGTAGAGTTCCTTGTGGACTCAAAGAAGAATTTTTATTTCTTGGAAATGAATACCAGACTCCAGGTAACAAAAACTCAGTTTCTTATTCCTCTCCATGCCTCTATACTTAAACCTTCCTTACTTACCCCTTTTTGAATGTTATAAAAGTTAAAATTCAATTTCAGAAAATGTTAAATAAAGACTTAGTTTTTATGCTTTGCTAAGACATCTTTTAGGAATGATGGACAATGTCAAGTTAACTTGGTGGCCAGGATCTAGCCTTCTGTTTTGTTACTGTTAATACTTCATATGGGAAATTTTACTTAAAAAAAATTTTTTTTTGAACCTCTCTTAACGAACTACTCTAGATATGATAAATAGAAAGGGATTAAGTACTTACACATCTTAGGAAGGGATTAATGAAATAAGGGCACCTAGAATGAGCTTCTAGAAATGACTCTCAGAACTACACCACCAACCTGGCTTCCAGAACAGCCATTTCTGCCAGTTACAAGGTTGAGAAATCAAGTGGCTGCCCCTGCAGCTGTTGACTTTAGGGATATACTTCCTTCTGGCTTGATTTTTCTTCACACTTTCCTTTTATTTAAATTGTGAACTATAAATAAACATAGAGAAAGGTATCTAAAACACAAACAAATAGTTAAACAAATTATTATAAATAAAACTCCATGTGAGCATTATATGGGCTTAGAAGTACAAAATTGTCAGCACTTTAGTCTTGCTCCCATCTCTTCCTCCCCCTTCTCCCCTTCTCAGCTCTTCCTCCTCCTCCTTTCCTAGAGCTGTGTACTCTTCTGACCTTATTCTAAATACCTCCCTGCATTTCTCTGTAGTTCTTCCTTTGTTTTTTAAAAATATATTTATTTATTTATTATGGTATTATATGTGTACATAGCTTACCATTGCCCCCTCCCCCCACCTCCCATTCATGCCCTCCCTCCCCAGAGTTCTGTGTTCGTTGGTTGTACTTATATTCATTCATACCAGTCCTTCGGTTGTTCTCTTATCTCCCCCCAAGACTCCTTCCCCTCCCCGCTGTCATTTGACAATCTGCTTGTTTTATGGTGACTATCTCAGAATCACATGAATAGAATCCGCTCCTCATTTGGCAGTCTGCTTGTTTTATGGTGGCTATCTCAGGACCACATGAATAGAGTCCACTCCTCCTCTGGTTCACACTGCCCCTACCCCCGGGTCCCACTGCTTCCCCGGGGCACACGGCTCACCCGGGACACCCGGCCCCCTTGGGGGACTCAGCTCACCCGGGGCACACGGCCCCCTGGGACACACGGCTTGTAGTTCTTCCTTTGAAATGCACACACTTAAGTGGTTTAAATAATTTTGCCTGTTTCTTTTTTCTTTTTTTTTTTTTTAAACTTTAAATTAGTAGGATCATATATTACATAATTTTTTTGTACCTGACTTCTTTTCTCAATATTATGCTTTGGAGAAACAACCTTGTTGTTTTATATAACACCCAAGTGATACTCCTTTGAAGAAAATGCTACTATTTATCTCTTTTACTTGCAGATATTTAGTTTGTTTCCAGTTTTTGCAGTTTGTATTAGTTTGCTAGGGCTCTAGTAACAAAGTATTAGAAACAGGGTGGCTGAAACAATAGAAATTTACTTTCTCAAGTTTCAGGAGGCCAGAAGGCTGAAATCAAGGTGTTGGTTTCTTCCTGGGAGCTCCCAGGAAGAATCTGTTCTCTGCTTCTCCTAGCTTTTGGTAGCTGCCAACAAACTTTGGCATTCCTTTCCTTGTTGGCAGCATAACTCCAATCATCACATGGCATTATCTCTTGTGTTTCTGTGTCCAAAGACCATCCCCCTTTTTAAAATAAGGACACTAGTCATTGATTTAGGCCCCACTCGAATCCAGTATGACCTCATTTTAACTTCATTACATCTGCCAAGACCCTATTTCCAGATAAGGTCACATTCATAGGTTCTGAGCAGACAAACATTTTCAGGAGATACTACTTAATCCAGTACATAATTCAAAACCACATATGTCAATAATTCCTTAAGCTGTACATACATGTGTTATATATACTTTTCTCTTTGTATGTTATATTTAACAAAAAGTTTTTAAAGATAAAACACATATGGTCTATAGCAGGGATTTTCACCTTTAAAAAAATTTTTTTTTTAATTGATTTTTTACACAGAGGAAGGGAGAGAGATAGGGAGCTAGAAACATCGATGAGAGAGAAACACTGACCAGCTGCCTCCTGCACACCCCCCACTGGGGATGTGCCCACAACCAAGGTACATGCCCCTCACCTGAATCGAACCCGGTACCTTTCAGTCCGCAGATCGATGCTCTCTCCACTGAGCCAAACTGGTTTCAGCTCAACTTTTTTTTTTTTTTTTTTTTTTAAATCTAGTAGCACATATAAACTAATTACTAAAATTTTGCCGCACGGCAAAAAATATATATTTTTGCTGATGTGACAAAAAGGTATACCGGTAATTTTTATTTATTTAAAAAATAATAATTACCTACCCTTTGTGCTCCAAAGTTACTTTTAAAAAAATCAAGTGCCTATATTGTGTATAAGGATTTCTGATACCAAGAATTAACCAGTCAGCCGAAACCGATTTGGTTCAGTGGATAGAGCATCGATCTGCGGACTGAAAGGTACCGGGTTCGATTCTGGCCAGGGGCATGTGTCTTGGTTGCGGGCACATCCCCAGTGGGGGGTGTGCAGGAGGTGGCTGGCCTATATTTCTCTCTCATCTATGTTTCTGACTCTCTGTCCCTCTCTCTTCCTCTCTGTAAAAAGATCAATAAAATATATTAAAAAGAAAAAAAAAGAACCAGTCAGATGGAACCTAACTATGTATGTGATGTGACTAGTAAGATGGAACTCTTTTTCAGGTCTTATATATTTACTAGAGGCCCGGTGTATGAAGTTTATGCACGTGTGTGTGTGTGTGTGTGTGTGTGTCCCTCACCCAAGCCTGCACCCTCTTCAATCCCAGTGGGTCGGGCCTAAATAGGTAGCCGAACATCCCTCTCACAATCTAGTATTGCTGGCTCCCAACCGCTCGCCCACCCACCGCCTGCCTGCCAGATTGCCCCTAAACACTTCTGCCTGCCAAGCTGATCACCCCCTAACCACTCCCCTGGAAACCTGATCGACACCTAACTGCCCCCCTGCCAGCCCAATTGCTCCTAGCATTCATTTAGTTCTACCCACTTATTTAACCTGTTTCTTTTCTCCTTATTTACTCCTGGAAATTTCTTTACATGTTTTGTAAGGAAAATACTCTGTTTTTTTTTTCTTTTCTTTTTTTTTTTTCTTTTCTTTACTCTCTACTGTTACTACCACACTCATAATTCTGACCACCAAATGCATGGGTGTTCTCCTGTACCAGCCAATTCTCTGCCACTAGCTGATTGTCCTAAAGTTCAATGCAGTTAAATTGAATCTACCTTGAGTTTAGCATCAGATCCCTCAAGTTAAGGCCTCAGTCTCACAAAACTGAAGATGCCAGTCACAAGTTCTAGTTTCTCACCTATACTTCTGACTGACTAGCTGTAAATTGGGGTTCCCACTACCTCCTCCTCGGTCTGATCATTTGCTAGAACAACTCACAGAGCTCAGAGAAATACTTATTTACATTTACTGGCTTATTATATAGTAAAGGATATGATAAATAATATAGATGATCAACCAGGTGCAGAGATCCATAGGGCATGGTGTTGAAGAGTCCCAAGCACAGAGCTTTGTCCCCATGGAATTAGTGTACCATCCTCTGGCCATGGATGCATTCCTCAACCCAGTATTTTTATGGAAGCTTCATCACCTAGGCATAATTGATTATTAACTCATTTTCCAACCCTTCTCCTTTTTTTCTGGAGGATCAATGTGGGATGGAAAATTCCAAGCTTTTAATCATGGCTTAGTCATTTTTAGAGATCAGCCTCCATCCAGGAGCTCAAGAATTATCCCATTATTACTGAAGGTGTTCTGCTCAGTCAAGAAATTATAAGAAACTCCATGTCAGGAATCAGGATCAAAGACCAAATATTAGCAGGAAGCAGGGGCAGAGACCAATATATTCCTTATTTCACAGGTTTGCTTGCGGTAACTCTTTGTTGACAGCTAGTGACTTTAATTTATCTTTATTCATGACAGCTGTTTTTACTCTGGGAATTAATTTGTCAGTATTTTGTATCAACTCACTGAAGATATTCTTCTTCTGTCTTTGGTGATATCTGGTGAACTTCAGCTCTAATTCTACGAACTGCTTCTTTGGAAATAATCCTATATAATAAAAGCCTAATATGCATATTGACTGAATGGCAGAACAAGCAGTCGCTATGACATGCACTGACCAGCTGGTGGCAGACACTCAATGCAGGAGCTGCCCCCAGCCTGCAGGCCCCAGGCCAGCCAAGGTGGGTGCCAGTGTCCCCCCACCCCTCCCAATCACCCCACCCGTCACCCCTCAGATCGGCCCTGATCACCTTTGAGGCCTAGGAACCCTACTTGTGCATGAATTTTGTGCACTGGGCCTCTAGTTACTTTTATATTTTAATGGCATTTATGAACTTCTCTTTTTTCTTAAGACTTTCTTAAGTTTTTCATTGATAAATGCACATATGTATTTGGAATTCATTGACTTTCTTGAGTCTATGGATTAATATCTTTCAATATTTTTGGAAAATTCTCCACCATTATCACTTTTGACATAATCTCTTTTCCTTCCTTATTGATTTCCAATCATTTAGAAAACTTTTATATATAGAAAACTTTATGTTAGACCTTAATACATCTTTTGTGTTTCTTATTCTCTCTTTGACATCTTTCATCTTTTGGACATTTTCTTCTGACCTATCTTTTTTTACTATCTTTTGAGCTGTACTTAACTACCCATTTAATTTCTAATTTTATTTGTTCATATTTCAGTTCTAGAATTTTTATTTGGTTCTTTAAAAATTATACAAACATCTCTTTTCATCTTCTAACCAAATTTCTAAATTTAGCTTTTATTTCTTTGAACATAATTTACTTATTTGTATTGTAGTGTGTATCTGTTCATTTCAGTATCTGAAGCCTAATGACTTTTGTGGGAACTATTGTCTGTGCTGCTTTTTGGTTGTGATGTCTGGTTCCTTGTGAGCCTTCTCATCTTTAACCATATGCTAATTATTTAAAAATTGTCCTTATTAACAAATTGAAAAGTAGAATGATGTATCCTTTCATGTAGAGATTTTTCGATTTTTTCCCACATGCCTGTGCATAGTAGTATTCTAAGTGTGACGTTCCTTGGACTCCTGAGGGCACACAAAGGCCAGCTGCAGTTCCAGAGAATGGTTTGTTTTAGTCAAGTTCACTCACCATGGGGTTGCATTCCTTCATGGCCTCAGCTTAAAGTGAGGGATGATTTATCAATGTCCTCTCCCTAGTCTTTTTGGTTTAGTTGTACATTTAATTTCTCGATGCTACCAGAAATATAGCTTTGATATGTAGTTTTATTTTTCTGGAATGTTAAATGCCTATAAAGTAAAAATGGTGTTGAGTATTGGATTTATGTCTCCTTGTTGAATTTTGGCTGATAATTTCTACCTATATTCTTAGTGTTTTGATAATATTTTTTAAAAGACGCCAATCCCTAAATGCTACCTAGGCCCAAGTAATTGTGAGCACAAGTCTCAAGAGGATGAATTTAGAGGTACATTATACCTGTGGATTAGATAAATGTGTGCCCTGAGTCTTAACACCCCTCACCCCAAACCAACAACAAACAAAACAACAAACACTAGTAAGTACACGTTGGAATACAGTTTCAGACAACTCCTAAATTCCCACCCATTCTTGCCAGTGGGAAGCACGCAGAATGATGGCCTGTGCCTCACTGCTGCCTACTTTTCTCTTCCAAATCTCATGCATAGGAGTTAGATTGACACATCCAAAATCTCTTCCAGCTGCACTGAGAACCTCAGCTGCAAGGGAGTCTGGGAATAGAGTTTTTATCCTATTATCTCCTGTAGAATAAGGGAGTACCCTAGACGGAGTTTGGAGTGAAGGTTGAATACCAGTCCACCATTTTCATATGAATATCTCAAGCATTTTTTTAAAAAAATATTTTTTAATTAATTTTTAAAAAAACTATATTTTTTAATTTATTTTTTACAGAGAGGAATGGAGAGGGATAGAAAGTTAGAAACATCGATGACAGACAAACATCTGTCAGCTGCCTCCTGCACATCTGGGATGTGCCCGCAATCAAGGTATATGCCCTTGACTGGAATCAAACCCGGGACCCTTCAAGTCCGCAGGCTGACGCTCTATCCACTGAGCCAAACCGGTTTCGGCTGTCTTAAGCATTTTAATCTATGTTATGTGTACAAAACTAAAAACATTATCCTATTGTAATTAAAAAGTATAACTATCAAATAATGAAACTAATTTTTTAATTTACTATTAAAAATTATATAGATGCATTTTGAGAATAATATAGATATTTATAGAGTTTATATAGGTATTAACTCAGTAGTGGTTAAAACTTATGATACTTCCTTTTGGAATTCCTTTTAAAAAAAATATATTTTATTGATTTTTTACAGAGAGGAAGAGAGAGGGATAGAGAGTCAGAAACATCGATCAGCTGCCTCTTGCATCCCCCCTCCCACTGGGGATGTGCCCACAACCAAGGTACATGCCCTTGACCGGAATCGAACCCGGGACCTTTTAGTTCGCAGGCTGACGCTCTATCCCCTGAGCCAAACTGGTCTCAGCTGGAATTCCTTATTTAGCCTATATTCTGTTGTGAATGTCATTAGAAGTTACAGAATTTTGCCCTTTTTGAAATTAATTTAATTTAAAGTATTTCTTTATAACTAAATTATCTAATTAGATAATTAGCTGTGAAATCATGTTTTTGATTAAAATGGAGACTTTATTATGCCATAATGAGAATAATAGCTTGTAATATGAATCTGAAGGCAATTTGAAGTGACTATAAAACATTTGTATTTTATTCCAGACAAAAGAGGTACTAAATTTGTTTAGTTTGGATACTGTATCAGAACTTATTGAATTAATAATCAGTATCCTTTTTTAGGGCATTTTGTTATTATGTTCTTGTGGCTTTAAAAAACAAATTTGTTTCTCGCTCATTTATCTCAGCCCATAAATTTTTTCAAGTTTTCCTCATGGTTGTTTTGATATAGGACCAACCCAAAGTTGATCTTTATAACAAGTAATTCTATTCATTCAGTCATTTTCATTTAGTTATTGTATCTTGGATGGGTTGGTAGGAAATTACGTTGTATATCGTCAAAAAAGATTATAAATAAATTTCAGAGAAAAAATTAAATTGAAGAATTTCATCATATGAGATCTGCCAGTACTAAATTCTATTGTATTTACTATCACACTTTGATATATTTGTGTCTCCTAGTTAATGTTTAATGATATTTCTTTTCCTTTTTGTATTTACTTTTAGTGTCAGTAATCCTTTCAGTTACCAGACAAATGAATTTTGGCATTTTTAGAATGTATTTGTGTGCTGGGGGTATTTGATGGCAGAGGCTGTAACTGAATGAAGGCATGAGAGAAGAATCTAGGATTTCATAGTGTGTAGAAAGCCATTCTTGCGTATTTCAAAGCCTTCTTTCTGATATCATTTAAAATTTCAAAATTTCTTTTACTAGATCATCTCTTTCAAATTTCGCTACTCACTTTAAATTATAATGCTTAAGGCACATTCACCAAGTTCTTTATCTTATAAGATATATGTTATCACTAATTAGTGTTTCAGTTTGAGACTGGAGGGCTATAATTCCCCCCACCCCTCCCTCACCTCCTCAAAATTTCCTGATTGAACTGTCACTTTTTCTTGAATCAGAACTAAAACTTTTTTTTTTCTGGTAACAGAAATGTGAGAAGTATGTTTTGCTAGATTTCCTTAAGAGCAAAGTTGTTAGAGAACAGAAAGAGTTCATCCAGAGCCAAACACTAGACACTGAGAATTGCAGTGGAGAAAGATTGGTTATTTTATTGATGAATGGTGCCGTGTAGGAGAGCAGGAAGCTAATGCTTAGAAGCCTCAACTCCCCAGTGGCGAATAGGTTGCAGATTATATGGGCCAAAATCACAAGATACTGTGGGTTAGTGATTGGGGTGTGCTGGAAGCTGATTGGTGGAGGTGAGGTAAGGGTAATGAATCGTTTCTTCAGGTCTAGAGGTCAGCTCTGAGGTCTGTTCTGGTGTCCCTCTGGTTTCATGAGAAAGTAATGAGGAGGTCATACCACCCTAGGGCTTAGGAACTGAAACATAACTTATAACTTAGGTCTAGATGTCATCTTCAGCTTGCCAGGGATACACACTGTGTGGACCTTAGTCAGGTCCAGGCTACTGTCTTCTGCTACCTTGAGGACTGTTTATTATCCGAGGGAAAGGCTAGGTCTCTGAGGGTGGTGGTATGGGTATGTATGTAGAGAGAGGTGGTGGTGGTGGTGGTGGTGATGGTGGTGGTGGTGGTGGTGGTGGTATGATTTCTAGAGCTAGGATTTAAAACTAAATTTAATCAATGCCATTAGGACCCTAGGTTTCAAAATTTGATATAATAAATAGAGTTGCTCCTTAAAGATATATAACACTGAGAAAGTCACCAGGTTTGGTGTATAAATAAAATTCTTGGTTCAATTGACAGGTTATTTTTCTTAGCCTGATTAGAATTTATGTATCAGAATAGCCTATATGTTTGTTGTCGGTTTTTAGAGTCACTGGTTTTTTGGCTGCTTAAAGATGAAATTCAAATGCTTTACCATCAGTAGTCCCTTGTCCCCACGTCCTTACCCTCCCCGGGGCTT
The DNA here is from genome assembly GCA_963924515.1 of Vespertilio murinus. Lineage (NCBI taxonomy): Eukaryota > Metazoa > Chordata > Mammalia > Chiroptera > Vespertilionidae > Vespertilio > Vespertilio murinus. Next base: position 36,609,886 of record OZ004707.1, on the reverse strand, counting down.
TCTTTCCTGCCAAAGCCTTACCGGTAGGGGAGCCCCCTTTTCCCGAACGTGCCCCCCAGCCTGACCTCGGTGTGCCTTTACCACGTGATTTCTTTTCTTGGAATGGTCTATTCCAGCCCTGGGCAAACTACGGCCCGCGGGCCAGATTCGGCTGTTCTATCCGGCCCACGAGCTGAAAGAGCGGAGGGTTCCCTTGCTCTCCCCTCCGCTCCTTCACCAGCAGCCCAAGATGAGAGTGCCAGCATGGTCAGGTTGCTTTTGTTCCGGCCCTCCGGTCCAGTTTAAGAACCCATTGTGGCCCTCGAGTCAGAAAGTTTGCCCACTCCTGGCTATTCACTTACTATCGTAGAAGCTCACATACATGTCCACCTATACACATCTCACCTGTTCCCTTTTTTCTGCACATGAAAGATGGTTAGCTAGAAGGTGAGATACTCTACTCAAAATATGGTTTTGTTCAAATGCTATTTTAATGAACTAAATTAAATATAATTTTGCATAAATAACTTTGTTTCTTATTTTATTGAATGACAATCATAAGAATTAGTAATACTTGATAAAAGAAAAAATACTTGAAAAAATAGCGATTCTAAAATAGTGATGCATTGCATTGGAAAAGTAACTGTCCATACCATATTTTTATCACATACATTTATTTGGTTTCTTCCAGAAGCCTATATTTCCTGATAGGATTAACAAATAAATCCATATATATAAAGCCTAAGTGACCAGTTGACCAGCTGGCCGGTAGCTGTGACATTCACTGACCACCAGCAGGCAGACACTCAATGCAGGACTGGAAACCACAGGCATGGAAACATGGAACAGACTGATGAATCTCAGTGGGAAGTGGGGGGAGGGGAGAGGGCAGGAAGAGATTAACTAAAGATCTTATATGCATACTAGATATATATGTCTAGTATGGCCTGTGGGAACAGGGGGCTCTCTGACATCCCTTGAGGGGTCCCAGATTGTGAGAGAACACAGACCAGGCCGAGGGACCCCACTGGTGCATGAATATCTTTTTCATTTTCAATATTGTGATGTGCTTAGGCTTCTTCTAACCTATGATAAATTAAATATTTTTCTTCTGTTTTCTTCTAGTACTTATTTTTCCTGGTGAAATCTTCACTTCATTGTGGTATATATTTTTAAAATGACAACCTTATTGCCACAAGCATTACTGAATAGTCTTTTTTTTTCTGCACTAATTACAGGTCACATTCATTATATACTGAATTCTCATATGTATAGTTTTATATACTTGACTGTTTCCCCCCCCCCCATTCATGTGTTTGTACCACACTGTTTTAGACATGTGATCTATACACTAGGGACCCAGTGCACGAATTCATACACCTTAAAAGGAACTGTAGGCTGTGAAGCTGTGATGGGCACAGGGGCAGGTCTTGGCCCAACCTCTGTGCCCCTGCCCGGCCCCTCCTGCTGTGAATCCTGGTCCCCTGTCTGCCAGCAGTCCTGCTCCTGTGCCTCCCCTCCCACAAGCTGATAGCATTGGCCTGCTTGCACCCACTGATGGTGAGGAGCAATTGGGGCTGGCACTAGCAGGGGTGCAAGTGGGGCTGCTGCTGTCAGCAGGTGCAAGTGGTAGATGCTGCCCTGATTGCACCTCAGGAGCAGGGGGAGGTGGAGAAGCCCTCAGGGGCAATTTGGGCCAGAAGCTGCTGCTCACACCCACTGCTGGTGCCAAGTGATCGGTACTGGAGCCAGGTGCCAGCAGCAGGTGCGAACGGGGCCAGCACTGGTAGTGGGTGTGAGCGCCTGGTGGGACCGTGGCATGCGGGAGCGAAGAAGTTTCAGTAACCACCAGAGGCTCACTCCGATGACAGTGATCAATGCCCCACCTTGGTCTGGTTGCTCCCACTCACCTGCTCCACCATCCTGCCACAGCCGATGCCTGCCATGTTCTGCACGTGCCCCCTGGTGGTCAGCTCACATCATAGCAATCAGTTGTTTGGTTGTTCCATTGTTCACCATTTGTCTATTTGCATATTAGGGATATATATACTGTATTTGCCGGCGTATAAGATGATTTTTTGGCCCCGAAAAATATGCCTCCAAGTGGGGGGTAGTCTTATACGGCGAGTATATAACAAACTCTGTATTTTTAGTGGAAATGTTAGGGGTCGTCTTATACGCCCAGTCTCTTATACGCTGGCAAATACGGTATTTTTCAGGGCCAAAAAATCGTCTTATACGCCGGCAAATACAGTCTATATATATATATATATATATATATATATATATATATATACACACACACACACACACACACATCTTATGAGATGTTATACACATACACATTCAAAAACATCTTATGAGAAAATAAGAATAATGAGAAAGGAAGAAACTATCTTCAATGCTATATTATAATTATATATATAGTTATATTATTATATATTATATATTATTATAATACAGCATTGAAGAAGATGGTTCCTTTCTCATTATTCTTATTTTCTCATAAGATGTTTTTGAATTTATTTTATTTACATTTAACAAAAGAAATTAAAATTAATTTACTGGACTATTAGATGAATGTTTCTAATTTTTCACAGAGATATTAATTTCTAAAGGATGTTCTTAATAAGAAAAATGATTATAAAAACCATTTATATTTTTGTCATGATATTTCTTCATATCACAGTGGGGAAAAATGTATTGTTTCCCTTTTGCAAAAATGAATAAGAATTGGCATATTTATATTTAAGCCTGCTATCTTTCCTCTCTAAGTCTTCATTTTTGCTGTTTTTATTATTAGTTTTACATTAGTATTACATTACTTTCTTTTCTGTAAGCATGAGTCAGTGTTTGTTTTAAAAAAAAATATTTTATTGATTTTTACAGAGAGGAAGGGAGATGGAGAGAGAGTTAGAAACATCGATGAGAGGGAAACATCAATCAGCTGTTTCCTGCACACCCCCTCCTGGGGATATGCCTGCAACCAAGGTACATGCCCTTGACCAGAATCGAACCTGGGACCCTTGAGTCCGCAGGCCGACGCTCCATCCACTGAGCCAAACCGACCAGGGTGAGCGAATCTCTCAGTGTTTTCATGTGACTTTTGTATTTTAACTTGTTTTCATGGTCACCAGTGCTAGGTTAATCAGTTCTTCATTTTGATTCACCTCATGGTTAGGTTTTCTGCTTTATTATTATTATTTTTAATCAAGGACTTATTTTTGAAAGATATCCATGGGTGGTAATTAATGTAATCTTTGAATTCTTAGATTTTTCATCAGGTTATTCTTATATTTCAAGAACTTTCACTTGAGTATAAAATTAAAGGGTTTGAAACAACCAAATTAGCATGTTATTGGTTTTTTGACCCAATACCAACTATTGAGTAACTACCAAAACTCACACAAAAGAAAAAAAAAGAAAGAAGGAAAAGAAATAAAGGAGAAATGAGAATCATTTGGAAGAGAGAGGCTCTTTGAATTGATGTGGGGAACTTCAGTTGTGTGCAAGCACAGCCAGCCCTGCTGCTGGAGGAAAAGGCGGGAGAAAGCTGTCTGCCTTTGTGCAGGGACTGTGATGGCTTCTCTCACGGGGAGCTGGTTCCATGGCTGTGACCAATTTTAGGGATGTTAGTTGATTCTTTTAATATTTTTATATCTTTTTAAATAACATTTATATTGGTCCTGCATTTTCTTTCTTTTTTTTTCTTTTCTATCAGTCCCCTGCCCCCCATTGCCCTCCTTGCCACACTCACTGCAGAGATGCACACTTCCCGTTCTCTTACCACTTTGTTATCATGCTTGGAGTTAGCTCAATGTTTGTATTTTATTATGACCACAGTGTGAATGCTGTTCACAGTGGTCCATGTTACCTAAGTTACTTTCCTACACCATTTTGTTTTCTGTGTAGCTAGTTGTCTGTTTTAGTTAGTTTTATGAGGTGGTGGGGCTTAGTTTTTCATATGTTTATCATTGATTTATCTACAAACTCTCCCTATATTTCATTATATTAGAACACATTGAGTTTTCTGTCACTCGACATTCTGTAGAAATCCTAGCTGCCTTTGATCTGCTGTAGTCTGGCCTGGTTGCTGTCTCCATTTGCATTTTGGCTTTGTCGCTGAGATGTACTCTTCCTGTCTTGAGGATTACCTTCACTTTTCTTGTTTGGATTTCTTTTTTCCTGAATTTATCTTCCTTCCTTCCTTCCTTCCTTCCTTCCTTCCTTCCTTCCTTCCTTCCTTCCTTCCTTTAAAATTTAAATTCTTTTTTAAAAAGAATATATTTTATTGATATTTTACAGAGAGGAAAGGAGAGAGATAGAGAGCTAGAAACGTCGATGAGAGAGAAACATCAACCAGCTGCCTCTTGCACACCCCCTACTGGGGATGTGCCCGCAACCAATGTACATGCCCTTGACTGGAATTGAACCCGGGACCTTTCAGTCCGCAGACTGACGCTCTACCACTGAGCCAAACCGGTTTCGGCTAAAATTTAAATTCTTTATAGTTGAAAGCATTATGTCTCCTTTTTCCCCCATTGAACTCTCCAGACCACTCCCACCCCCCAGGACATGCCCTCACCTCCCTACTGTTGAGTCCACGGGTTATGCTTATATGCATGCATACGTATTATTGAGGTGACATTAGTTAATACTTTTTCTTTTTTTTTGACCTGGATTTTTGTCTTAAACACAGTTGATTTTTTCCTTTTCCCCCCTGGAGTATATCTTTTAGTAGCGTCCTGAGAACCAGTGAGTACCTAGGAGCTAAATTTCATGAGAATTTGAATAAATGGAAATAACTGTATTAACTTATTGTTGAAAAAAAGCTTTTATTGTGGTGTAATTTGGATTTCATAAGATTCACCCATTTAAAATATACAAATACAATAAACTGAATGCTTGTATCCCTTTTCTCCAAAATCCATATGTTAAAACATATTTCACCCAACAATTCCTCCCCGCTATGTGATGATATTTAGGGGTGGGGACTTTGCGTGGTGATTAGGTTATGAAGGTATGACCCTCATGAATGCGATTTGTGCCCTTATAAAAGAGGCCCCATTGAACAACCATCCCTCTGCTACCAGGTGAGGACACAGTAAGAGGACCGATGTCTATGAACTAGGGAGTGGCTTCCACCAGACACTGAATCGGCTGGCACCTTGATCTTGTACTTCCCAGAACTATGAGAGATAAATTTCTGTTATTTGTAAGCCACTCAATGTATGTGATTCTGTTATAGCAGCCCTTACAGACTAGGCAACAGGTTACTCAATGAGTTTTCGTACATTTTTAGGGCTGTGCTACTAACAGCAGAATACAATTGTAGATCATTTCCATCACCCCATAAAGATCCCTCTGCACATGTAGTCACTCTCTTTCTGTCCCCATCCGAGGCAACCATTAATTTACTTTCTGTTTCTAAAGATTTGCCTTTTCTAGATATTTTATGTAAATTAAATCATAGTGTGTGGTATTTTGTGAATGATTTCTTTTTCTTAGCATGTTTTTTAGGTTTATTTATACTGTAGTGTGTTTCAGTAGTTCATTCGTTTTTATTGCTGAATACTATTTTATTGCATGGATATCATGTTTTACTTATCCGTTCACAGGTTGGTGAATACTTGACTTTTTCTAATTTTGGCTATTATGAATAATGCTGCTATGAACATTCTATATAATAAAAGCCTAATGTGCAAATTGTCCCCTCGGGAGGTCATTCTACTGGGAGACCAAGAGTTCGACCACTTGCTATGATGTGTGCTGACCATCAGGGGGTGGTGTGGAACATGGTGGGTGTCAGCGATGCGCTGTGATCTCTGACCAGCTATCTGGGGGTGGGAGTGATGGGGACGGAGATGTGGTAAGAATGTGGGGTGTCTGCTGAGCTCGCTCTCACTCGCCCTGCTACCCTCCCCTGGGGCGCCAGGACTCATGAGACAGGGAAGCCCCCACCCTCAGGTGATGGATACCCACAAGGAGCCTTCTCCGTACCCGCACAGACTCTTCCGGGTGAGCCAGGACCACAGGGGCCAGTTGGGCTCCCCATGGGTTTGCCCAGGAGCCAGTCTGTGAGGCTGGCTGGAAGATAGCACACTTCCCACCCAGCTTCCGTGAAGCACCGCTGGGCGGCCCAGAGGTCCTCACTGTGCTCCAGCCCTCAGTGTCTGGCCACGTTCACCGCATCTCCACATGGGGACTTGGGGCTGTGCGGGGACCTGCCCTTCCATGCCCGACACTCCTGCTTTGATCACCAGCCAGGCCTAGGGACTGCACCTGTGTACGAATTTCGTGCACCAGACCTCTAGTTCTGACATAAGTCTTGTATGGACAAATTATCTCATTTATCTGGGATAAATACTTGAAGTGGAAATGCTGGCTGTATGGTAAATTATGAAACTGTCAAAATATTTTCTGAAGTGGCTGCACCATTTTACATTTTCATGAATAATGTGTAAGAGTTCTTATTTTTTCACACTTCAACATCTTCTTGAATAGTAGTTTATTGTATTTTGATGATAGCCAACATTGTGCATATAAGTTCTATTTTATTATGGTTTTAATTTGCATTTTCCTAATGCTTAGTGACATAAAATCTTGCTTCATGTTATTATTGTTCAATCATGTATCTCCTTTAGTTGAGCTGTCAAATTACATCCTTTGTCCATTTTTAAAGTAGTTTGTCTTATTATTATTGAGCTACATGAATTCTTTATACATTTTTGATTCAGATATATGATTGTAAATATTTTTTCCCAACCTGTGGTTTGTCTTTTTATAAGCATAAAATTTTTAAATTTTCATGAAGCCACGTTTACTGAGGTTGTTTTTTTTTTTAATGGATTGTGCTCTTGATATCATACCTAAGAAATCTTTCCCTACAGGTTTTCTCCTATTTTCCTCCCTAAAATTTGAGTATAGTATTCTGAATTAGAAACAAATTTTCTTTAGCATTTTGAATGCCTTGTTTTGCTTTTTAAAATTTATACCATTGATGTTGAGATGTATTCTGATTCTTGATAATTTGGTAAAAAATATTTTCTCTAGAAGCTTGTAAGAGTTTTTCTTTGTCCATAATTGTAGCCAGAACTGCTAGTTGTCTACCAACTACTATTGATAAGGAAAATATGTCGTTTATTTTTTAATTTATTAACAACACAGACTGTTTTGATATGTTTCTTTTATACTCCTGGAATAAATTTTAATTATAGTAATTTTCTTTTTGGTATTCTGTTGGATTTTGTGTGCTGATATAATTACTTATAATTTTTACTTCTTTTTAAAAATAATCCTTTTACCTAATTTGAATAATAAAGTCACATGTATTTTTAGAAATGAACTGTAGGAGTACTGAATATCAAGGAGCCAAAAATCATGACTACAGAATAAATACACTACTTAACTTAGGACATTAAAATTGTTAAAGATATTGCTTACTTGGTTCAGTGATCAATTCAAATAGAGGCTGCAATTAAGAAATCAAGAGAAGGCTGAGACTAGGTAGGGCAGCAATGAAAGAATTAGGAAAGATGACCAAGGGCAAAGATGTGTCATTAGAGACCAAAGTTAAGATCACCCACAGTCATCATTTCAATTACAATGCATGAATTTGAAGCTTGAACAGTGAACAGGAAAAAGGCTGCTTTGACACTACTTTCACATTCATCAGATGTCATTCAAATCATTGCTACTTTCAGTAGGACGTGGTCATTTGCATATCTTATTATTTTTACTCTTTCTTCCTCTGAGTTCGGCCCAGTTATAAATTTGTTTGTTTTTTTCAGATGGTACTCTGAACCACAAATTAATAACTGGGCAGCTTTCACTGCTAGTCTTGAATAGTAGTCATTATTTTTAAGGTGAGTGTATAAAAATGGTATGTTGAGACCTGAATGTGTGTGTATGTGTGTTTGTATAATTGTTAATTTTCAGATCTAGGTTATTTTTAGATTTCAGTTTTGGAAAAGCAGCCTTCATATAGTCTAGAAAGTTTATAAAAGTTAGAAAAATCCCAAATAGAATAGAATAATATTTTACGGGATTAAATGCTCAAACATAGCTGGCTATTCCATATGTATGAGAACAGAGAGCTAAATTGTCCCACTTTTGTTAGACTTTATATAGTTGCTTATAGTGATTGCTACAGTGAAGGAGGAATCTATTTTTGCCATGGTGTTGCAGAATTTACCAGGTAACTGGAAAATACACAACGAGTACCCGGAGATTCTGGAAAAACTTTATTTAAGGCTGCCTGCTGCCTCAGGGGATTCGAAGATTCAAAGCCTGAACAACTTGTACAATGAGATTACTCCTTATATACACTGAGTGGCCAGGTTATTATGCATTCAGAGATCATAGTAATCTGACCACTCAGTGTGTATTTCTAAATTTAAAGAAAGGACATAATAATCTGCCTGGGAGTCATGTGCCCCCAGGACCTGGGACTCACCCTTGGAATGCGGTCCATCCTTATTCAAGAATTGCCCATTTTCATGGAAACGTTAATATTGCTGTCTAACCCAGCCTGCATAGCTTACTTCCTTAAGTAATTTCAGGTATATTATATTGGTCTAATTTAGTTAAAAAATATTTCTTTTAGGGAGAGAGACTAGATCTTTGTGTCACTTCAGGGCCCTTGAAATGTCACAAAGTTTTCTCTCTCAGTTAAATACCCAATTTAGAGATTATCAAATCTCAAATGGATTTTAACATTAAGGATTTGGTCTTGACTACAGAATTAATCCTTTTCAATCTGGCTAATAAATTGTTATATTCTAGTAGTGCCACAGAAGTATGAATATACTTTGAATGTTATAGAGAAAATGCTCGGAAGACACGCCTACTGCCTGCCCGTTCCCTTGCCGCCTTGCCCCCAAGGGCGCAGAAGTGGTAAAGCTGTGATTGCCCATAGCCAGCCTCTGTTCTGCTTCGGCCAGCCTGTGCAGGCTTGTGACATCACAGGCAGGCATGAAATTAGCTATTGGTTTGGCCTTTTTAAAAATTTCCCTGGGTTAACATATGTACAACCTTCACAAATTTTACACTTTCAAATTAGTCTTAGAATCTTAAAAACTTAACCCAGCACAGCAAAATGACCTTTGGTTCTGAGTGGCACCACGTCTACACAGAGGGTTCCCCATATTCATAAACCAGCGAAGAGCAAACTAAAGTCCCTAAAAGATAGAAAGCCAAAATTACACCATAGACATACAGACAGAAATCTCACTAGCTAAGAAACAAATTAAACAAAGAGGCACAAAACATCAGCACACACTCTGACACAGGCGCACACAACATACTAAACGTTCACACCAAGAGCAATGTATCCTGCCCCTGGTTCAGGAACTGCCCCTCCCCAGAATCTCAGCATTCTTTCCAATGGACTCTTTTGGGAGAATGTATCTCTTAGGCCTAGAATCTCTGTTTCCCATCCTTGGTCATAAGTTGCGGGCCCCCGATTTCACGAAGAAACATCTGCATTGCAGGCAGCAGTGTGGGCCCTTCTTAAAATTCTTCAGGATACATCCTAAGACAGTGTGTTTAGAGGTACTACTCCCCAGGTTTGCGGTTAAACTGTGTAATCCCTCTCAGTTACCAGAGACACTGGACAATACAATGTAACTTTCGCTTCCCAAAGACTCCTACATTCACATTTACACACCAGTCAGTCTGAGCTTTGACTTCTATCCATGGAAAGTCCCTGAACTGGGGCAAATATTTTTCCTAAATGGTGACAGAAGAAGCCACTTCTTCTGTCCCAAAAGGCAGGCCTGAACTCAGACTGGTCTCCAGGGAAAAACTCGCTGGTCAGACGTCTGGTTCCAGAAAGGGCTTTTCTGTCCTCCTTGGAGTCGACTGGGGCGTGAGCAGAGGCCCGATGAGGACTGGGATCCAGTAAAGCACTGGAGGCGCACCTCCCCATCGTCAGGGGCTCAGGCTCGTGGGCCCACCTGCCGGCTCCTGCACAGTGGTGCCTCAAAGGGGCAACTCGGCTGTGTGTTTCTTGGTCAGGGGACCAAATTATGTTGCAGAATTTACTAGGTGACTGGAAAATACACAAGTGAGTACCCAGAGATCCAGGAAAAACCCTTTATTTAGAACAGTGCTGCTGGCTCGGGATTCGTAGATCCAAAATCTGAACAACTGATACAATGAGATTTCTCTCTCTCTCTCTCTCTCTCTCTCTCTCTCTATATATATATATATATATATATATATATATATATATATATACACACACACACACACACATATACATATACATACTAGAGGCCTGGTGCATGCAAATTTATGCCCTGGAGGGGAGTGCCCCTCAGTCTAGCTTGCCCCCTCTCACAGTCTGGGAGCCCTCAGGGGCAGGAGGCGACCTGGCAACTGGGGGAAGGTGACGCCCCATCACACCTCTGCTGCTGCCACTGCTGGCAGCGTAAACCTTGGCTGGCTCTGGTTACCTTAGCCTTGGGTGCCTGCGCCTCGGGCTGGCCCTGGGCGGCTGGGAGGCTGAGGGAACTCTGGAGCCAGGCGTACGGAGTGGCCAGGCCCGCCTGAAGGCAGGCCCAGCCTTGCCATTTGCCTGGTACCCCTGCGGGGCCGAGGGGACTGGGCGCCACCATCTTGTGCCTGTGGGTGCCGCCATCTTTGAGGGCGGGCATTCAATTAGCATATTCTCTCCTTATTGGCTGTGGGCGCTACCATCTTTGCAATGGTAGCGTGAAGGTCAATTGGCACATTCCTACTTTATTAGATAGGATTTCTAAATTCTTGGTCTCCTTACTTTTGGGCTTTTGAAGCCCTACCTAAGTTAATTAGAATGGGCAAGTAAGATTACAGCTAAAGGCCTGGCCTGGGTGGTGCTAGTGACCTCCCCTCTGGTTTGTGGCCCTTGTGAACTGGGAGTTTTTAAGAAAGCAGGTTATTGCCTAAGGAAAGGGCAGTGACTTAATTATAGGCTAAGAAGAATGTGCACTAGGACACCGGTCCCTGGCACAGATTCAGATTGCTTCCCCTAGATTGCCCTCTATATTCCTCCTCATTGAAAGAAAAAGTGCTATAGAATTGTTGAAATTCTTTGTAGGCTAGACATCTCCACACCCCATCAGAGATGGTTCTATATAATATATGATTTTTATATTTCAGATGGATTTTAGAAGCTCTTTTTAATCAAATTGATTGATAAAAGGGTAAATTCTGTGTTATTTTATTAATTTAAAAATGAAGTATTATTGCAATTCAAATTCTGGTTTCGAAGAAGGGACTATAACTAAACTAATAGAACATTCTAATCTCAGAATAGTTTTAAATTTAAAAATTCTCAGGACTTTCACACTAAAACAATTTGATCTTTTTGTGGAGTTGGAGTGTGTGATTGAGAGAACAATTGGTGGAAACAGGAAAAATTGTAGGGAAATGGATTTATAACTGATTTTTAAAGTTTCATTTTTTCCAGAAGGGACATTATAGATCTGAGCTGAATTTGAACTTTTTTTATTATAGTTAAAATCATAGAAGCCAGGGTTCTTAGACTGGCTGGATTAAGTAGATCTTGGAATATTTGGCATAAATTTCTTAGGAAACTGAGAATACAAAGGAGAACATGTTATACTTTCCTTAATATTTATTGAGTCTTATTGGAAAGTTGAAGGAAAGAAGTTTTTATTATACAGATCGGAATAGGTAAACTGGTCAGATACTTTCTGTTGGGTTTTTGCTTTAAAGCATATAGTAGCCCTGGTTGGTTGGAGTATTGTCCTGAAGTTTGTGGGGTTCCATTCCTAGGGCACATACCTAGGTTGAGGGTTTGATTCTCAGTTGGGGTGTGTTTGTGAGGCAACAGATCGATGTTTCTCCTATTCTCTCTTTTCCTAACATATCCTTGGGTGAGATTAAAAGAAAAAGTATATTGTAAACTATTATGGTGTCTTTGAATTCTGAGCTCTTAATCTAGTTTTAATTTTTCAAATTTGTTCCTGTATTAGTTTCCTAGGGCTGCTGTAAGACATACCACAGACTGGATGGATTAGATGACAGAATTTTTTTTTTTCTCACAGTTGTGGAAGCTAGAAGTGTTAAATTAAACTCTTGGCATTATTGATTTCTACTGGAGGCCTCTGTCTTTGGCTTGCAGATGGCTGTCTTTTTGTGTTTTCACATAGTCTTTTTTCTGTACTGTCTGTTGTCTGTGTGCTGATGTTTTCTAAGGATACCGGTCATATTGGATTAGGACCTACCCTATTCACTTCACTTTAATTTAATTGCCCCTTTAAAGACCCTATCTCCAAATATAGTTACATTCTAAAGTACTAGAGATGAGGACTTCAACATATGAATTGGGGGGGGTGCAGCGGTGGTTCAGCCCATAACAGTTCCCTTATCTTTTCTTCAGTTTATTATTTGTTTTGGGGTCAACAGGGACACTTTATATAATAGGATTAATTCTGTTGCATGGGCACTCTTTAATACAGCCATTATTTTCAAGGTGAGTTGGGGCCAATTTCCCAACATGCTTTTTATCTTTGAATTCTGTGGATCAAAATCTAATAACTTTAGATCTTTATTTTGAAACCCTGTATTCTCAGGAGGTAAAGCTTTAGAATTTTAATAGGTATGTGTTAGATTCTGTTCTGGACAAAGAATCTCTCTGAACCAAAAAAAGCAGAACCAAAAATAATGGCATCAGTTATCCTTTTGGGCTGAAATAACAAACTAAAAAGCTAGCTGTAAATGCCAAATACTGTATGAAACTCAATTTTGAATAACAGGACAGTTTCCTCATATTTCAACAGGTATTACACCTAGGCTGCTTTGCTGAATTGAATCAAGTTCTGCTTATAAAAGATAGCTTTTACCAACTAACTCTTTGTACTATGTCAGTTTAGACTTGATGCATTTAATAAAGATGTTACCTAAAATTTTATTAACCTAAAATAACATTATTAAATATTAGCACTTCTTACTATTTACTCACTTTATGTCTCCTGTATCTTTGTAAAGTGACACTGGGGTGTTGAGAAACAAATTTGCGCACATGGAGGGATTTGTAAATTTTACTGCCGTACAGAGATGCTGGTTATGGTATGCATGATGGGACTCCACTTTTGGGGACAGCTTCTGTTTCGACTAAGCAGTTGGCCCACCACTCACCATTTGACAAACAACTACAATTAAATATCTCTCCATTTAAAGAACTTTGAATATTTTTTATCGCCCCCCCTCCTCTGTAATGTGCATATTAACACATATTACATCGATATGACTTCTCTCCACACTCTTTGTGACTTTCCTCTTTTAAACTTCCCTCAATGTTAATTTTTATTTGAAGTATACAATTACATACTGCTTCATTTGAGGAACACTTGTCTGTTACCAAGTTACCTATTAAAATTTTAGGAATTACTAGGTAAGTAACACAATAAAATATTTAAGTCAGAGGTAATATATTGAACAAATTATATGCTTTGATTTATTTTCATTTAACACAATGGGAATATTTTGATTGAAGATAGAAGAATGTTGATTAATTAAGTCAGTTTTCTTTATTTAAAAATGTTTTATAATATAAAAACAAAACCTCTAAAGGCATTGTTTTAATTTTTATGAACTTTTATTTTTGAAGTTATTTCTGATGTACAGAATTGTGCATTTCAGCAAACTGCAAAATTTCAAAATATTACAAAGCATGTTTGAATACCTTTCAGTAGCATTTACATTTGCTTTATCCTTATATCTATATCTGTATGTATATATCTACATCTGCCTTCTTTACCTGAAGCATTTTGGAGTAAATTTTAAGCCTGATGCTCCTGTCTCCGAAATAAGTCTTTATTTCCTAAAATCAAGAAAATTTTTTTACATTACCAAAATTAATATGTTAACAGTGATATATTACTGTCATTTAATCTGTGGATTATATTCAGATTTCACCAATTATCTCATTAGTTTTTTATGGTAAAAGAAAAAAATTTCGGTTCAGGTTCCTGTATTCCATTTACCTTTCCTATTTACTTTCTCTTCATCTGGAACATTTCTTAGTCATTTTTTGTCAACTATGACCTTTACTTTTTTCTCCCTTCTTATTTGCACAGACAATTTATTTTACAGAATGTTCTTCATTTTACATTTATCTGTTTTCTCATTATATTCAGGTTATGCATTTTTGGCAAGAATACCTCAGAAATGTTATTGTCTACCTATGAGCATCACATAGGAGACAGGTGATGTCTATCCCATTACAGGTGGCATTGGCTTGGTTAAGATGGTGTGTCTCACATTTCTCCACTGAAGTTACTGTTTTTCCCTTTGTCATTAATAACGTATTTTATATGGAGATAATTTGAAATTCTGGAAATATTATATACTTTCACTCACTAGTTTTATATACTTCCTAGTTTCTATTTAATGAGGAATGAATAAAGCAGTAGCAGTGGCAGAATTTATGAGTATATTTATTTAATCATGGAGGTAGATAAATGACAACACAGTGCCAGAAAGATTGTTCATTATTACTGAAAATTGATACATTAAGAACTCAGAGCCCTGGCAGGTGGCTCAGTTATTTGGAGCATAGTCCATACACCAAAAACGGTTGTGAGTTCCATTCCTTCAAGGCACATACCGTAACTATGTAGCGGGTTTGATCCCTGGTTGGAATGCGTTCAGGAGGCAACTGAGCAATGTTTCTCTCACATACTAGATGTTTTTTCCTCCCTCAAATCAATAAACATATCCTTGGATGTGGATTAAAAAAAAAACACCTCAGAGGTGAAGCAAAACCTAATTTACCTCATTGCATTTGATAAGCTCAGTTATTTATTTTTTGGGAAATACATTTGAAGCAACAGATTAGTAAGAGGGAATGACAAACTGTCTAGACAAAAACACTGACAATAGTGACTACTTGATGGTGATGAGAAAGATAAAATTAAATTAAAATAGCAAATAGATCTATAAACAGCTAGCTGATTGTGACCATCTGATGTAAGCATGTAGAATACTTACTCATTCTAGTCCTTTATTATGATTATGTCCTATAATATGGCATTTGGTGATTGTAGTTGTTTGTGCCTGTTTGAACAAAAGATTCATGATGAGATGGTGCATTGCCAGTACAAATTGACTTATCAGCTATTAATAGGCCCTGCAGGATGACATACCTTGATGAATATATCCCAATCAGTAATTTGCCTTTGAGGATTCAGAAATTCTAATTTTGTAAGGATTATTCCTTTGTATTTTCTTCTCATGTATCCTTCCCCTGCCTCCCTTCATCTCTCCTTCCAACCCCTCCCTCTCTACCTTACCTTCACTCTCCCTCCTCTCCTTTATTTTTTCTTCTTACATTGATTTTCTCTCTCTCATCTTTTGCTGACTAAATCACAAGATTTATATACTAGAATGTCAATACATTAACCTTTGATGTATAATCATACTATCTAGTGTAGTGGTTCTCAACCTTTCTATTGTCACAACCCTTTAATACAGTTCCTCATGTTGTGGTGACCACCAACCATAAAATTATTTTTGTTGCTACTTCATAACTGTAATTTTGCTACTGTTATAAACCGTAATGTAAATATCTGTGTTTGCCTATGGTCTTAGGCAACCCGGCTAGTGGTTCTCAACCTGTGGGAACCACTGATGTAGTGGATCCCTTTATTCATATGTTTTTTGGAATTAGAATACATTTCTGTTGGATAATAAAACTATGTATGAACCAGGTTCTCAAAAATGTGTTTGGCCCGACCAACATGGCTCAGTGGTTTGAGTGTCAACCTATGAACTACGAGGTCACAGATTCAGTTCCTGTTCAGGACACATGCCTGGGTTAGGGCTCAACCCCTCATGTGGGTCATGCAGGAGGCAGCCAATCAATGATTCTCATCAACGATGTTTCTAGCTCCCTATCCCTTCCTCTCTGATATCAATAAAATATATTTTTTTAAATGTGTTTGGTGAGGATAGGTTCACAATAAGGAAATTCAGTTTTATATTTTAAATGTTTAAGGCATTTTTCCCCCCTGAAAGTCTGTTCCATATAATTCTCAACCCATAAAGATGCTCTGCAAAAAAAGGTGTGTGGTTAAATAAGCACTACCGTGTTTTCCCGAAAATAAGACATCCTCCGAAAATAAGATCTACTTACAGGTTTTCTTCTGAGTGAATTATAAGGCATCCCCCTGAAAATAAGGCCCCCAGGCTCTGTCTCAGAATGAAAATTAATTTACTGTAAACTGGTTGCTTCGGCTGCTCCGACTGGCATCTAGCAATTAGTGTCGTTACTATGCGGAGTCCTGCCGTCACTGCTGTGTGAATGGAGAGAAATTAGCGTGGAAACTTTGTGAAACCTAAACTGCAAGAAGTTGTGACTTGGGTGAAGAATTCATGGGAGAAAATCACTGACAGTTGCATTGCAAATGCACTGTGAGCAGGCTACCTTGACAAGAAGTACTCATTTAAAGACAGTGCTATTGCTAAACATGAGAGATTTGGTCCACTGATTCTGAAAGAAATGGAGTCACAAGAAATTCACCAGGAAATTCAGGAATTGGATTGTTATGATGATGTTCCAGAAGATGATGACATGATTGTCATTGAATAAATGAGTAAATTCTTGATACTGTAGGATTCACAGTTTGTCTGGTTTGTGTTGACAACTACCGTACTACCGTACCATATACATTAATAAATTTCCTTTATTTTCATTTAACAATAAATGTATACCTTATTCTTCTTCATGGAAAAATATGACATCCCCTGAAAATAAGACCTAGCGCATCTTTGGGATCAAAAATTAATATAAGACACTGTCTTATTTTCAGGGAAACAGGGTATACATTATCTTTTTCTTGTTGAGTTCCAGGGCAGATTGAGTTTGAGGAATCTTTCTTAAAAAGAAAGCATGTTTAACTTAGGCTGACTCAATGTTTCCTAGACAGAAGTGACACAGGAACCCACCCAGCCCTACATACACACGTATGCTCTCAGAATAAATGTTTATTAGCATCATATTTTTATAATTAGATTTTTTTGTCTTCTAGGTGGGATAAGGTGTACTTGCTGGCTTACTAGACATCCATCTTTACTCTGTTTCCTTTTTATAACCTTTTGTTCCAGTTAGCCACTTTTACTTTCTATTAATTTTCCCTTCTTCCCTCCTTTCTTTTTGAAAGATATCTTAAAAACTACCATTGAGCCGAAACCGGTTTGGCTCAGTGGATAGAGTGTTGGCCTGCGGACTGAAAGATCCCAGGTTCGATTCCGGTCAAGGGCATGTACCTTGGTTGCAGGCACAGCCCCAGTAGGGGGTGTGCAAGAGGCAGCTGATCAATGATTCTCTCTCATCGATGTTTCTAACTCTCTATCCCTATCTCTTCCTCTCTGTAAAAAACAACAACACAATAAAATATATTAAAGAAAAACAAACTATTATTGAGTATTTTGGCGTGGGAGCCATTTTGTTTCTTCCTATTGCTCTGTTCTGTTGTCTAGGTGTTGAGTTGAACTTGTAGAGGGAAACTATTTTTAAATTTTCAGGGATGAAAGCTGTAAATTGTTTATCTAAACCATGTTGTACTTATAAGACCCCTGAAAATAGTAATGCAGGGTGTACAGAAAATATTGCACATGTCATATTTAATAACTAGATTTGTATTTAGAAAAATTTCTTTAGAAAAGGTTTAAAATTATAAATTTTACTTTGAAAAGATATGTTTCTGTTACCTAAAAAATTTAGACATGTTAGAATGTTTTGTAGACTTTACCAATACTTGAATCTAAGTGGATATTTAAAAAAAATTTTGTAGCTAATGATTTTGCTTCGAGTATCCAATAATTATTTGTTATTTACTTAATTATTTTATTTTGAAATACTTGCAGCTTACTAATTTAGATTGTAAAATGTTATGTTTCTGTTATATAACTGTTGGGTTAAAGTGGATCCATTGTTGTATTCCACTTATGGGTCCAATGTACTTTTTCCCCTCTACACAGTTATTAAGAGGCCTTCTAATGTAAAGCAGAGCCTTATAATTAATTTGGTTCTTTAAACTTTTATAGTAATATGCTTTATAAAGGATAACAGCACATTTATCTAACTGATTATATTTATTACGTGCTTTCACATACATTTTTCCATGAGGAAGATCTGGAAGGTCAGAACGTGCTGGGAGGTACAAAAATTCCAGCCCTACCTTTACCCTTTGTGATAGGTGTGCGTCTCAATTTGCTGTCCATTCATTCACTCATTCATTTTATATTTAATTGCCTAGTGCAGTGGTCAGCAAACCACGGCTCATGAGCCACATGCGGCTCTTTGGCCTCCTGAGTGTGGCTCTTCCACAAAATACCACTTGCGAGCGCGCACTTACAATGCGATTGAAACTTCGTGGCCCATGTGCAGAAGTCGGTTTTTGGCTTGGGCGAGTCTATTTTGAAGAAGTGGTTCTAATGCCAAGCCATACTCAAGGGGCCAAAGAGCCGCATATGGCTCACGAGCCGTGGTTTGCTGAACACTGGAGTAATGTATATTATGTACTTTCATTAGCTTTTAAAATTATTTTCTCCCGTAACAGAGATATGTCAGTAGGATTGATATAAAGCCCTTGGCACATAGTAGGTTCACCTCTTGAATATTTAGAGTGGAATGATGCTTTCTCACAAGAAATTTGCTTCTACCAATAATAGAGAGGTTTTACATTTTTTCTTATTTATACTATAGAATCTTATTTCTCACAAAATCATAATTTGCTTTCAAAAATATATATTTATACTATTTAAAAAGATCTTCATTTTAGTGCTGCATTTATTTTACAAAGGTTAGATGCTTATTTTAGTGATGATTTGTCATTAAAATTATGTCAAAATGTCTTAAAATGTTGTTGAAACTGTAAACAAACTCATAACACACACAGAGCTAATTATGGATGCCATCTGTTTATTTTTACAAAGCTTTTTTTTTTAAAGACGATGGCATTGTTTGCTTATGATAAGCTTCAGGATTATTATAATGACTAAATCCTGTCCTTCAATTAGTGTAGTTGAAGGTGGGAAGACAATTGGTTTGTTCACTGACCTTTTTCCAAGTCAGAAATACAGCGTCATGAAAAAACAAAACAAAACTATTGTGAAGTGAGTTTAGAACACGCTTAATTTTTATGAGAAAATAAATTGATATCAAAGCAACAGATGTGGCCAAAGTTCTATTTAAAATTTTCAAACTTATTCAAGGCTTTAGGTGAGCGACAGATGATCTGTTCTTTAGTGGTGCCATAAGTGGCTTTATTTTAGCTCAGCTCAGTTTAGGAACTTGTAAGCTATCCATCAGATTTACAATGATGTGTATCCCTGTTAGTATCCCTCTCTGTCAGTGCATGTTTTTGTACATGTGTATCCCATGTGTTAGTGTGGAAGGCCAGGGATCCCCATGACAGCATCATCCAAGGTAGTTACCAGCAATTTGCTGAGAGAGCAGAGTGATTTCACTGGCTCAGTTTTGCTATTGTGCATGCTAAGCACTCCCCACGTAGGTCTGGAGGGAAAACAACCTGCAGGATCCATCTGCTGCTTTCTGCTACACTGCATTGATGTAAGAGTACGCTAATCGGGTTGCCTGTCAGGACAGGTTAGTGAAAGCATGCAAGTGGGTGAGACTTAGGCTAGACTAGTGTTTTGGAAAATCATAATCTGCCTCTGTAGATGCCATGCTAAGTGTAGCAGAATAGCTTGATTATCAGCCACATTGAGGATTGCAGTTAAACATGTAATTTTCGGTTATGAATTAACCGAAATTTAAAGTGTAAAACATTGCTGGTCCACTTCTAGGTAAAAACTGAGAAAAGTGATACAGACAGTTTACAAATACTTTTTAGTAGTTAGTGTTTCTTATCACGCTTTGCACACTATTGTGTTTGTTTTTTTAATTTTATTCTCTCAGTGTTTTAGTCAAATATGATTAAATGTAATTACCATTATTTTACCCAGAAATTATTGGACTTGTTCTTGCTTATTTCTATTTATTTACCTTTTCTTACACCTACTGACTGGCAGATCTTGGCCTTGCAGGTTGAGCATCCTGTCACAGAATGCATTACTGGCCTGGACCTAGTCCAAGAAATGATCCGTGTTGCCAAGGGTTACCCTCTCAGGCACAAACAAGCTGATATTCCCATCAACGGCTGGGCAGTTGAATGTCGGGTGTATGCTGAGGTAAATGAATGATGTTGGGGTGAAGGTGGGTGGTTGTATCTGAGTCACTAGACCCCAGGTGTAGTTAAATTACAAATGCAGTTAGGGTTTTATAATCCTTGTCAAATATTTGATTATGTAATCCATAATTGAACCAGAAAATAAGGTTAGATAATTTTGACATAATTCAAAATAGTTTAAAAGGCTTGAAATTTAATTAATTTTCATGTATTTTTCCTGGATTGAAAAGTAGCTACCAATCAGTTTAAGGGGCAACAAAGCATTTAATAGTCTTGTGCTTCAGTGGACCTTGGGTTTGTTTGTTTGCTTCTTTCAAACCATATTTGAAATAAACTGCAGCATTTATTTCTATATTTTAAGAGCCTACCCTTAGCACACATTAATTGTTAATTCAATATTTACTTAAATTTTTTCCAAGTTTTTTTCCTAAAAAGTTCATCCCTTATGATTACATGAAAATAACAATTGAAATTTAAAAGCTTTTGATAAAACTTTTCCTTCATAATTATGGATTTTACTCATAAGCACTCAGTTCAGTACTTATGCATTATTTTATCAAGATAACTATAAGCCAGATAATAAAGCAATCAATGTCTGAAAATGCTATTTTCAAATTATTAAGACTGGAATGTAAGAAAACTTACTGTCTTTTACCTTTAGACAAGAAGCCTGTCTGTTGAAATAAAAAATAAATCAGCAGTATCGGAGTTTAAGCATACAGAAGTTGTTTGGAAGTGTTGTTTAAGGATCTTGAGAAATACATTGTGGCTTGGTTATTGTTCATGCTTTTAAATTATATTTTAAGTGTTATTCTTCCTTCTTGTTGAAACTGAATTTATATAATTTTAATCCTGATAATCTAAGGTATTACAATTGAGCATATATCTACTACCATGTACAAAGCTTCTTTTCAGGTCTTTATTTAAAGGACAAAATTATCAGATTTTACCATATGTGAGCTGTTCTGAGAATGAGAAAAACAAATATCTTTAGTGTACTACTTTTGTTGTTCTGAACTTGAGTGTGTTTTGATGTAACACCTAAGTTATTTTATTTTTGCCCAAGGCCTTCTAAGAAGATTTATAAAAAGTTGAAATTTTACCAATTTTAATAATGTATAATCAAGGTTAGGCTAAATTCTGCTTATGGTTCTGTTTGATTTTTTACACTCCTAACTTGTCTAGAGTGAGTATAAGATAGCAATATTCTGAAATCTGTGATTTGATAAGTACTATGTATGGAAAAATAGACGTGTAAATATTTAACCTTGTGCTCATCTATATTTCAAAGACTGTGCTTCCTTTCCTTTGAACTTTCAGGACCCCTACAAGTCTTTTGGTTTACCGTCTATTGGGAGATTGTCTCAGTACCAAGAACCAATACATCTACCTGGTGTAAGTCATTAAACTGTAATACCAAGTGAGGGCTTAAAAATCTTGATTTATGTCATACTTTTGTGTTAAAGCATGTCAACACCAAAGGGTGTAAATTGAAGGACAAGTGAATTCATGGGGAATTACAATTTTTTTGTGTTTTTTAAAAAAAATATTTTGTACTTTATAATGTGCAGGAAGTCTGAATCCATTTGACAGGGGAAGTCTGGAAACATCTGACTTCTAATCTAAATAAATAATAGTTTACAGTGTACCTAATTCTTTAAAAAATTATAATTAATAAGAGCATGGAATCCTAAGAATGGGAAATGACTTTTCTGTTACAATATAACCTTTTCAATAAATCTAATCCAGCTTCCCTAATATATAGTAAGATGTCAAGAAATTCAGGCCTCAGATCAGCTTGCTAATTGAAATGGATTAAGGAAAACAAGCTACCTCATTTTGGTATGTCACTGACTTTAAATACATATTATTTACACTAGTTAAAGAAAATTGATCACTTTATTCCATAGTACTATATTTAATAGTTCTTTAAATAGTTTTTATTGCATAAAAAGAACAAGGACATACCCTTTCTTTTAATCAAGGTAATAAGTGCACATATATATGACATGGTGTTAGCTGGTGTGTGACAAGGCTGTACCATCTGTGAATATGATTATTCAGTTTGATTACTGGCATGAAGATGGTGAAAGATTACAGGAAGAATTCTAAATTTGAAGATGTTATTGGATATATGATTTATTTCACTTTTAAAATTGTTTTTGCCCATGTGCTTTCTAAAGGGACTTGACCCTTTCTAGGGTCGAAGACTCCATGCTGTGTTCAAAGCCTGAAGGCAGAAAAAAAATTGTAAAGATTTAACAGGCATTATGTGATGTTAAATAGCAGATGAGAAAACAAGTGTTATGGGGGCAATCTAAACATTTTTTAATCAAACAGAAAGTATTAAGTAAGAATTCGTAATGATAACTCCAGTTGTTAGAAGTTTTCACCACGTTGTAATAGCTAGCAGGATGTCAAACATTTTGCCCTCGCAAGTTTTTGCAATTTGCAATTTTCGAACGTGAGACCTGTTGAAAGTATAAGTGATAATGGACAAACTATACCCCCTACGGTCTTTGTCCCTCCAAATCTTTCTTCAATTAATGCTGCAGCAGGAGTTTTATGTAATAACATTTGTGGTTGTGAGCCATCCATAGAAAGAAAAAACAATTAAAATGCCTTAAATGTTCTGCTTACTGCTGTTATTTGCTTGCGTGAATGTTGCATGTCAGCTAAATGGACCAAGGAATAGATAAAGTGATTGGGTGCGGGAGAGTGCACACTAAGCTTTGTCTATCATTATTGCTGGGAGCAATCAAATTGATGTCAGCAGGACAGTAGATGCGTTGACAGCTGTAATTATGTATCTCCATGGTGATCACTTTTGGCCTGTCATGGAGGCCTACGATTCGCCTTCCTTGGAAGCATTTAATCAGCTTGGGCTGTCACTTGTCAGGTAGCCATGGTGGGCTGGGAGCTGTGCTGTGGGGGAGAGGCGAATCGGGAGGGAGGGGTGGGAGACGGGGCCACTGCGGGTACGGAGGAGAGCCGTCTAAATGATGCCAGAGGTTTCTGAGCAGTGGTTTGAGGCTCTCCTGTATGGGTGCTTGGCTGTTTCCCTTCTTGCCTTCTTAAAGTAGATCAGTCATTTTTAACATAGGAAACCCTTTGTGTCTCTTACCATTTTGGTCATAAGAATACAAACTTCAGAGTAAATGTGCGGTTTGTACTTTTCACATGCTTCTTTAGGCCTAACATTTATTTATGTGGCAAATAGGAAGACTTTCTCTTTATCTTTGGCCATCATATTTTGTACATTTGTTATTTGCAGACTGCAATTTTGTTCTGCTCAGAAATTTGTGAATAATTTTATCTGACTTTGTTCTTAAAGCTTTTAGTGTAAAAGCTAAATATATCCTTTTGTAGAGCCTTTGTTTCCCTTGGAGGAAAGGAGACTTGATTTGACTTTTAATTCGTTGTTAGGCATTTTAGAAAACTGATTATTATTTGGAAAAATATGCAAAAGCAGTAAATTATAAGTGGAGGTTTTCTTTGTTGGTAAATGTTGATTTGCTTATACAAAGATACGTTGATTATATATAATACATTTTGATATTGCCCTACTTATTTTTAAAGGAAAATGACATAACCTTCTGTAATTATAATTTTAATAAATAACAAAGACAAAATTATATTTGGGGGCCCTAGGTGACCTGTCACTTAGGATCCTGTTATTCAAGGCAACTGAACTTTTAAGTTATGAACTATAGGAGAATATAATAAATATTCTTTATTGCCTTTTAATTTTCAGTGGGTTGAACATCAAAGTTCCACACTGGCTTTATAGAACTTTATATAGCAAATAATAGAATATGTTTAAAGTAAAAAGTTTTAGAACTTGTACCAAGTTCTAAAGGTTTCCGTTTTAAATACAGCTTTAGCTAGTGTGCTAAGATTTTAAATAATACATGGTGGTAAAATTAGCTCTTTAACTTTTTGCCACTCAAATGAAAAAAATTGCAAGTTCAGAGATGTCTTCTGATATGTAACTTGATTACCAGTTGCCATTTTAGGGCCATTTAAATGTGAGGAGAAGGTAGATTATAATTTTATTGCTTTCACAGCTGCCTCGTGAATTCTTTTCTAGTTTTAATAAACACTGCTTGTGAATTTCATAGAACTTCAGTTTATATCCTGAAGTATGTTTTCAGAAAATAGAAAGCCAAGTTGTTGTTGTTTTTTTAAGTGCCCAGATTCATTTTCATTTAGCATTAAGTTTTTCTTATGTGAATGTGAATGCAAAGAAAATTTTTGTGTTTTACAAATACAGGAATAAAAGTACTCTGGGTTAGTTATAATGTTGTCTTCTAAAACCTTACAAAGCGAATACTAACAGTGTGACTTTTTTAAGGGGATGAAACTATGATTTATCTTTTGATGTCACTGTATAATAAAGCCATCATCATACCCTCATGTGGATATCCTAGACAAGAGGTTCTACATGTGGTCCCTTGATAATTGCCTAAATTAAAATATTAAAGGCCTAACAGCCGCTGAGTTGACCTTTTTCTGCCTTGCTGCAGACAGATGAGCTGCTGTTTATTAGGAAGGCTCCTTCCCACAGGTGAGGAGCTTCCACTTCTCTCTTCCCACCCCTTTACAATGTTGGCCATCAAAGTCCTGCTGTTCTTGGGGCTTCGATTAAATTCTTCCATCCTCAAGACCCCTAGGACATGCTTGACAGTCTTAAGTATTTTGATTAGCTTTTAAATACTTCGGATTCCTAAACTTAGGCACCATAATTTAATAACTGTTTCATCCTCAGCAGCTGCTCATTTAAAAAGTTTTACATGGCTAACCTCTGTGCCTTGTTGCCGATATCAAACTGGGAGATGAAAACAAGAATCAGCGATGTACTGACTTGTTGGCTGGTTAACAGCAATCGGGCTCTTCAAAGGAATTTTTTGAACTTGCACTCTTCCACACCCCCTCCCATGGAAATCACAAAATCGGAACTCTAATTGGGGCTGTGTCCTTACAACTGCCACGCCATGAAAAAAAGCTGTGTAAACAGTAAAGTCCCGGGGGACTAACAGTAAGAGAAAAAAAAGTGTTTTACAGTTGAGAGGGTGAGGCAACAAAGGAAAGTGTTGCAGACATGAAAGGCTCAGGAGCAGCTTTCCTGCGGGGCTGATGCGCTGAGCCCCCAAGTCCTGTTGCATGGCTTGAGGGGTCCTCGCTGGAACTCCCAGACGGTGCATCATTCATGCTATGCTTCAGTTGGAGACACCGTCAAATAGCTACAGACGCATAGCAGGACAGTGAGGTGGAAAGGCTTCCCTCTCCAGCCCCCTTTCCTTAAGTTTCTCCAGTTAGTGGGAAAACAAAACTATGTATGACTGAACGTTGACAGACCAACAAGATACTTTGGTCTCTCTATATTTCTTTATTGTTGTTCCATTTTCCAGAAGCTAAATGTCGAGATTGAAATTATCCATCTGTTCCATGGAAATTAAATTTGTTGTTAGAAACATATGTGCACACTGTGAAGCCACTTTCCTTTTGTTCTCTCTTCCAGGTCCGGGTTGACAGCGGTATCCAACCAGGAAGTGATATTAGCATTTACTATGACCCAATGATTTCCAAAGTCAGTTCTATTTTTTAATGGCTTCTTTCAACTTTATTCTGAAGGGCAGTAGACCTATTTAGTTAAGAAGTTTGAAACTGGTTCTTTGTCTGAATCAGGTATTATAATTAAACGAGGACTTGTGTACTGATGAAAAAGTGAAAGCAGAACAGATTTCCTTTGAAGAGAGAAATTCAGTATCATGTTAGTTTCCAACACCCCTTCTTTCCCCCCCATCAACTCAAATAAAACTACTTCCTGCCAATAACAAACTTATCTAACCAGTGACACCCACCCAGCCTGATGCAGTGAGAAGGAGTTAAGGTGTTTTCTGGCCATTCCTGAAAATTGCCTGACAATGGCAGGTGATGTCAAAGAGTTTGGGTGATAGGCTGTGTATGCCAGAGTACTTTTTACTTTTCCAAGTTTTATAAATCACAAATTTTGTAGGTTTCACTTAATTAAATTGTATGTAAGAGTGTAGGATTTCTTTTATGCCTACCTGTCTTTTTAAAATTTGACTTTTCTGGAATAAATTAGCTCCACTTAAATCTTTAAATTTTTAAAAATCTTCAAAACTTGAAGATCTTATAAAGTGTAAAATTTTGACCACAGTTGTTAAAATTGTGGATTTTATTGAGGAAATTCTATTTTTTCTAAACCTTTAGATTTCTGTTGGAGAATGGGTTCTTTATTATAAGTCTTCTTTCTCAAGATGTTTTTCTTCATATTTTGGGGGACTTTTCATGTAGTTGCAGTAAACAAACCATTTTTTCCTTTTCCCCCCCACTTGTATTGTTTAAATGAACTTCAGGTATTTTGTTTGTTAGAGAAACGCTATTTAATTAAAATATTGTAGATCAATTTAAATGAATATAATTTCATTTTAGATGAATGCATATCTGTTCAGAAAAGTGGCCTGCAAATGAATTTTCACACTGGCTATTGAAAATACTAAAATGTATGAACTATATTACATAAACGTGTGAATGTACTAAAATGCAAACTATAAATTGACTAATGTAATAAATGACCAGAAAACTCTTTTCATGAATAGTTAAGGAGCAATTTTACTGCTAGTTTGTATAAGATACATGTAAATAAGCACAAAGTCATATGGTACAGTAAGTTTTTTAGTACAAGAACCCATTGCTTCTATATTATGTTATTTGTAAATATTTGCTATTCAAGGTTCCAAACTTGGAACCCACAGAAAAATGGGGAGCACAAATACCTCTTTCCTAATCTTCCACTATCCCAGATATTTTCTTTCCTTTAAAAAAGTCTAAGCTTATTTTTGTTTATCTCAAATAACTCTACTCTAATAGTGAACTGTCAGAGAAAAGTTTGAAATAGCTTGATTCTAATATTTATTTAGAAAAATCTTGATATACTTAATATAAATCGAACCACTGTGAAGTTTTAAAAGATAATATAGGGTATTATGGGAAGTGAGTTGTTAGATGGATTGGTATATATATATATATATATATATATATATATATATATATATATACATAAATCTTTTTGTTGCTTGCTTTTAGCTAATCACATATGGTTCTGATAGAACTGAAGCCCTGAAGAGAATGGAAGATGCACTGGATAATTACGTTATTCGAGGTAAAAGCAAACATTTTAGGTCCTGTTAGCTCTGCAATTCTAGAAAATAACTTGAAGATTTACTGATTAGCGAATTTGATACAATATTTGTTTTTAAGTGGAATAAAAAAAAGCTTGAATTAATTAAACTGGCATACTAATTAAGAATAAGTATTTCATTTTCTTTAGTACTCATATACTTTACATATATATCTTAGTTCATAAGTTTCATTTCATAGCTTAATTTATGATCTTTCCTAGATGAACATACAGTTTTTTATATGTAAAATGGTTCTTTATACTAAAGACTTCTGGTGGATGCAATTTGACAGAAGATTTGTTATATTATTATTGTCTTTGGTTTTTTGAAGTATGAAACTTGAAAATGGGTGGAAATAGAAAATATAGTGGCCTACATTTGACTAACTCAGAGCAGAAAGAAGAGCTCTTTGCTTCTATGAACTAGAGCAAATTATAGAATATTTTCTAGGAAACACAATTTTGTTTCCTCATGTGCATACAGGATAGTTCTAATATCTAACAAAGTAAGATTCTATAAGCCTTTAGGGTATATAGTGATAACTGCATTAGAACTAGCCATTACACTTAAAGAATTAAAATAGAGTTACTCTTATTCCCCTTAAGGAGTAAATTGCATTTTAAATGTTATTAGCAACTTTCCACTCGTAATCAAAAGATCATTTTACTTTAGCGCAACATAAATTATCTTTAGCTTCAGGATAATGGACATTAATATCAAATATAAAGTGTGAAATATAAGTTCACTTAGAATTATGGCTGAATCATGTAGGAAAGACAATTATAAACAACATTGAAAGCCCCTTTTAGGTCCTTCTCAGTACTGTGTGCAGCATTGTAAGCTTTCATTGCACTTCGTCCTATTGCTTGTCCAGAGCATTTATCATAACTAATTGAATAATCAATTGTGTAAATAATTGCTAAACGTTGGATTATCCCATAAGAATATTAGGTGCATGAGGGCAGCGATGGTGTTTATCTTGTTTACTTGTATACCACAGTACAAGTGCTTAGCAGTGTCTGACACATGATGGCTGATTAATTCATATTTGTTTAATGAATTAATAAAAAGGCTGAGTGATAACTATGTCTATTTCAAGGAATTTCTAATAAACTTGGTTTGAAAAGTACAGAAAGATGAATATACTATAAATTGGTACATGTCTTAATAGTAGAGTGGGAATTCAAAGGTGAGGAGGGTATCTTTTTTTTTCTCACCACCCCCTTTTGGTCTTTTGAAAGTAATGTGAGTACTGCATTAAGGCTCATAGGTGACTGTTGAGAATATCTCACTGTGTGACTCCTTCAAACAACACCCTAGAGCAGCATTCTTTAATGGACTGGTAACTTACTGTGTAGGTGGAATAAAAGGATGGCACATGCAGGCATCTTTGGAGTGTGACTTGCTATTATCTTGTGGACAAACAATCTGGCGTTAGATGTTAAAATAAAAGTACATACCCTTTGACCTACTCGTTCAGTTTTTGGGAATCTTTCCTGGAGAGTTAAAAGACTGAATTGTGAGATGATGTTTTCAGGAACATTTACAACAGCGTTGTTTGTAGTAGCCTAAGTTCTGAAACACCAGAGTGTTGACCAAATGGATGAAGGATTGAGTAACTTACTGTGCACCTTCACTGTGAAATACTAGGGAACTATGACTTGAAGGCATGTCCATACTTGCTGACAAAGTAAAAAAGCAATTTGAAGAGTAATGTTAGTGCAATCTCATATTAGTTAAACCATCTTCCCATCCTAAAATATGTTTAGTTGTGTTTGGATGAGCAGAAAGATGTGGTTGTATACATATCAGAGTACTACCTCTTCTAATCCTTGAGGAAACAGGTTTTCCAGATGCAGTGTGCCAGAAACACCTTGTAGAAGATGAGTGCTTAGGCTAAGAAGGTATTCTGTGAGGGCTGTACACTTGATCAAAAAGAACTCCTAATTCTCTTTCCTTTTCATTGGCCCCGCTGTCCTATGCTACCACTATCTATATCATGGACTGGTGCATAGCTTCCTGAATGGGTTCTCTGTATCTGCTCTTTACCTGCACCAATCCATTCTTCAGTATGGATCAAATAAACTTTTTAAAGTGTAAACCCAATTATCACTTCCCTACTAAAACCCGTTTAGTGTCTTCCTGTTGCCTTTCTCAAGTTTCACTTGTATTCCTTTTCTAACAACCTAGCAACTTTAAAGATCAATACAAAGAGGATGCCAGTTTCACTTGTATTCCTTTCTCTCATGCCCTCCTTTTCCTGCTTCACTATTGTTTTCATTTCCTACGATGTGCTATTTTCTTTCCACCTGAGGATCTTCAAAATTAAGTGATTGTTAAAACAACTATAGCAAAGAGAATAAAAAACAGTGACTTAAGAAAGATACAGTTTAATTTACTTCCAGTGTAATAATCTGGAAGGATGTTGTCAGAGGCTGTTAAGGTGATTCTTATATTCACAGCAAATGGTTTTCATTTTGGAGTCCAAAGTGGCTGTGTTTTTGCCCATCATCAGGCCTCAGCAGGAAGGTGGCAGGGCAGTGGAGGTTATGTGCACTTTTTTTTTTTTTTTTTAATTCGGAACATAATCAATAGGAAGGCTCCCCTCTATTGGTGCTGAATCATAAGGTCATACACAGCTGTTAGGGAGGTGAGAAATGTAGTTGATATCAAATGGCCATATATTAAACTAAAAAAGTAACATTTCTTTTATTAGGGGAAGGAATGGAGAATAGATATCGGTGGATGACTAGGGAAATAAATACATCTGCTCATTTGTGAAAGCACATACACACAAGACCAGAACTAATAAGATGGTGTATCTAGAGGAGATGGAGGAAAGATCTGCTGGAAATGATTGGGCGGCGTGAAATACAATACATGGTATGAAGAGAGAGACTTCCTTGATTATAGGTTTTTTGTATAATTCTGATTTTTAGATCTATAGTAATATTCAAAATAAGTAAAATCATTAATGTTTTAGGGGAAAAAACCTCAAGTGGAATACAAAGAGAAGCAAATGGATAGGAGTCTGTGAATTATATATACTCATGTTGAAGGAAAGAGAAAACAGCTAACCTAAAGACCTTTAAGAATATTTTGATTAATAAGCTAAAGATAAAATATGTATAAATAAATATTAAATTCTAGTTAGGAGGTTTGTTTTTCCTAGTTCATGGGTTAGAGTTCTGAAAACCAGTTTATGTCTATTCTGGGATTGAAGAAATAAAAACTTTTTAGATAAGAAGAGCCAAGTTTCTCACTGTCAGAGAAAGGAGTTACAGATGTGAAAATGGATAAGGTTAGAATTAGCCTTATGCCGAAACCGGTTTGGCTCAGTGGTAGAGCGTTGGTCTGTGAACTGAAGGGTCCCTGGTTCAATTCCGGTCAAGGGCATGAACATTGGTTGCTGGCACATCCCCGGTAGGGGGTGTGCAAGAGGCAGCTGGTCGATGTTTCTCTCTCATCGACGTTTCTAGCTATCTGTCTCCCTTCCTCTCTGTAAAATATCAATAAAATATATTTTTTTAAAAAAGAATTAACCTTATGGTGTTAAAATGAAATAGAATTCTTAGTTTTTGCCATAGATTGAAAGTAAGTATATAAATACATGTTATTGATATGTGTATGTTTGTGAACATGCATGTGTGTATGCCCATATATAAATATATTCTCTAGCTCAGGATTTCTCCAGGTTTGCATTATTGACACCCTGGGGTAGACAATTCTTTGTTGTGGGGGCCTATTCTGTGCAACAGAGGATATTTATCAACATCCTTGGCTGCTACTCATTAAATGGCAGTAGCATCTCCTCAGTTATGACAACTGACATTTCCAGTCATTGCTATATATGCCTTGGAAGACAAATTGTCCTTGATTGAGCACACCAGGCATCTAGATCTTGTTTTCTAAATACCATTTTCCCATGAATGAAATCAGTACTCATTGATAACATGGATGATTTCAGGAGGGAGTATAAGATGAGCCTAAAATATCTTGTATAAGAAAGTAATTAAGTGTGTGAAAATGATATGGCAAAGAGACCGGAGCCAGCTTTAAAAAGGCTCCCACTGACTAATCAGGAAACTTCAGCAAGAAGATAAATAATGCTAGCAATTTATTAAAATCCATGGAATAAAATAAGAGTCTAGGAGTTCTTGTAGATATAAATAGATGAGAACGATAATTGAGGGAGAAGGCACAGTTCTTCCCTTACAGTAGGATTTTAACTGGTAAGTGTAGGAAGAAACACTTGGCAAACACCAAGTTGTTTAGATAAAAATCATTAGTGATGGATGCTAAAGTTAATGGGTGAAAATTAGTTAAGTATAATGGGAAAACAGTACAATTAAAAATGAAAAAACCTAGCAACTTAAAGATCAAAATTAACATCATTGGTGATGAGACAGATCAACATCATGTGCCTCTTGTTATGATGCACTGAAAAGAGCACATCATTTCTGTGACATTCTTTTCAAAAATGTATAACGGGAGTATAATCAGGAGAAAACATCAGACAAACCACATTGAAAGACAGAGTACAAAATAAATGGCTTGTACTCTTCAAAAGTGTCAAGGTCAAGGAACACAAAAGTGGATCAACTTATCTAGATCAAAGGAAACTAAGGACACATGACAACTAAATGCAATGTGTCATCCTGGATTAGTTCCTGGACCAGAAAAAATTGTTTTTTCTTTTGTAGTAAAGGTCATAAATGGGACAATTGATGGAATTTGAATAAGGCCTTTAGATTAGGTAATGATGCTGTTATCGATGTTAATTTTCAGACTTGGTCATTGTACTGTGATTACATAGAGATTTACTTTGGTTTTAGGAAATATACACTAAAGTATTTAGAGGTTAAATGCAAATTATCTGCAACTTGCCCTAAATGTTTCAGAATAAAACAAAAACAAAAAACAAAACACCAAAATATCTGTGTGTAGAGAAAGTGAGGGAGGGAGGAAAAATGAAAAGACAAAACAAATAAATGTGATAAGGTGTTAACATTTGGAGAATCTGGGAAAAGGATATATACTGAAGGTTCTATAATTTTGAAATTATTCAAAATAAAAAGTTTTAAAAATAGGCCAAGAGGCGCATACACCCTCCTCTCTCCAAAGTTAACATGTAAGGAATAAAAACAGATGCATTTGCAATTTGTAATTATATATCATTCATCTGACTAATTCTAAAGGATAGAGGGGTTTAAAAAATATGTTATTAAGGACAGAAAATTGTTTAGTTGTTTGATTATGTCCCACCCCCCACCCTCCACCCCAAGTTGATTGTGAGTTTTTGTTAAAATAAAGAATCTGTACAGCAAAAATAAAGGAGTGAAAGTTAACTTCTGTGTCCCCCATGCCATAAGCAGTGGCTTTGGCCTCTGTTTGATCCTGGCAGTGTGTGGAGCTAATGTCTGGCCAGTGTTTTGGAAGCAGCAGGTAGTCAGGAGAAGGCTGCTCCTAGGGGTCCTCCTCTGTGACTGGTCGTGATTTCCCATGCAGATGGGACCTCGTGAACTTTGGCAGAGGTCATCCTCAATTCCCGGTCCAAAACCCAGAGTCATAATTTTTATGAGTATGTGATTAACAATACTGTTAAAATTATAGACTAAGTCTCAGAGAGTACCTCTACTGTCTGCTTATTGTTTGAACAAGGATCAGTTTAAATGGGATTGTCTTTCCTGGGACATGGAAAGAAAGTAAACTAAGTATAAAATGGTAACTTTCAAATACATGGGATGTCTGTGGACGGTTCAATGATGTTTTTCCACTTACCTGATCCTTTGAGCTTTTAGGTATAAAATAATTTTTTTAATTCCCACTTGGTTTTAGAATTAATTAATATATAGTAGTTTTGGGAACAATTAAGGCATCTGGATTTTGGTCATCTGACATTAGACAGTGTCTTACCTTATAGTTGTTAGGAAAGAAAAACACATAATGGTTGGATTTTGTATGGTAAAATGTAATATTTAATTTTTTAATTTTTTAAAAAAGTTTATTGATTGATTTTAGAGAGGAAGAGGCAGGATGGGTGAGAGAGGGAGAGACACACACACACAGAGAAATAGAGCGACACAGAGAGAGGAATATTGATTTGTTGTTCCACTCATTTATGCATTCATTAGTTGATTCTTGTATGTGCCCTGACCAGGGATCAAACCCACACTCTTGGTGTATTTGGACGACACTCTAACTGAGCTAACCAGCTAGGGCAGTAATATGTAATATGTAATATTTTATTCAGAGAATATTAAAGAGAAAATGTTTTTGCATATTAATTGTATTCCTGAAACATCGTTTATCAAAAGAAAAGAATATATTTTCATGCTGTGTTGACTATTCAAGTAGAAAGAGTTTTTAGAAGTCCATGCTTCATTTTGTGTGCTTGAGTGGCTCTGTTCTTTGATATCCAAATGTAAATTAATATTTGCTTTTAATTCTTTTGACTTACGCTCTCTAAAATAAGCACTTTTTAAATCTGGAATGAAAATACAATATATCATTTACCTTATAAAATTGCATACATTTTAATTTTTTTATGTCATCAGTCACAAATTGATCACTAGACATCAGAAAATAATCTTATTCTTGTTCACATTATCATTAACTATTTCTGAAAGCTATGTTGTATTTTATTGAAGACAGAGTCTGATGTAATCTATATGGGCATTGGGCACCCAGAGAGCAAGAAACTTTATACCAGTAGTAGAGTGTAACAAGAAAGTCAATAAAATTAAATATGACGTGTATTAAGTGAACAGTATTATTTTTATATAACTGGATGACGTAAAGATAAAAATCCCGAGTTAGGTAGCCTTTCTAAGTTGTTCATTACTTATGCAAAAAAGCTTATAAATAAAAACATTCTGAATTCTGTACATAAGAACACCTTTCTTTTTCTTTTCTTTTCCTTTTTTTTTTTTGGTTTTGTTTGTTAGTCCTCACCTGAGGATATTTTTTTATTGATTTTTTTTAGGGAGAGTGGAAGAAAGAGGGAAATACAGAGAGAAACATCAATGTGGGAGAAATACATAGACTGGTTGCCTCTTGCATGCCCCCCTACCAGGTCCTGGGCCAGGAGGAGTCTGCAACCTAGGTACATGCCCTTGACCCAAATTGAACCCAGACCCTTTGGTCTGTAGGCCGATGCTCTGTCCACTGTGCCAGACCAGCTAGGGCAGAACACCGTTTTTTAGAAATAAAATTAAAACTGTACCATGATCTAACTTTCATCTTTTCCATGTCCACCTCTATGACTTCTTGTATCCTTCTATACGTACATTCTAATCTGCCTATTTTTCTGTACTCATCATCAATCTTATCACATGGGCATCTCAAATTTAACTTCCCTAAACTTTTCCTCTCAACCTGTTCCTTATTTTTTTGTAAATGACATCTTTTATCATGTAGAGCCAGAAGTTTGGGTGCTGTGCAGACTCATCTCCCTCACTTTTGGCAGCCGCTAAGTCACCAAGCTCTGACTGCATCCTGAATGCCTCTTACATCTGGCTACTTTTCTTCATTTGTTTTGTCCGCGTCCCAGCTGTGGGCTGAGGCTTTGCAACTTTTCAACCTGTCTCCTGCAATTGTCAGTTAATGGTTTCCCCCCATCTTTACTCTTGCCCCTCCCCAATCCCTTTGCCAGCAGCAACTTGAGTGATTCATGGGATGTATGACTAGTCATATCTGCCCTATGTGAACCATTCTGGTCACTCTCAAGGTAAAGTGAAATCATTGTGTTTTGTATGGCCATCAGATCCAGAATGCCCCTCTCTGACTTTTCAGGCACACTGTTCTTTCACTTTGCTCAGACACTTTGGTCTCTACGTAAAAATATCTGTGGTACCCATTTGCTTTACAGCAATGAAAAGTCTTATATAATTTAAGTTCCTCCCTAATATTATTACCCTGTTTATGGTCTTCTGCATCTTTCTCTTTTTTTTCCCAGCCAGGAAAATTAGTGTAAGTCAGAAATACTTTCCTTTTCCTGCGACTCCTGTCATTTCCGAGGCATGTAAATCTCTCTGGCAAATTATCACCCTTTTCTCTATCAAAAGGGTTTTAATTTGTTTGTAAAATATACAGCGAAGGGATTCATTTCCCTTTGATAGCCTGACCTCTTTCAAGGAATCTTTTATTTTTAAATTGTTGTTGCCTTTTTGTCTTTCTAAGTACCCTTTCTAATATTGCCTTTAGATGCTCTTCATTTTTCTCTATCTAAATATCACCTGTAATATAGGGAGATGTCACATTTTGCAATGATTTCTTAGGTTTATTGGTTTCACCAGAAATTTCTTATACCTTCAACTACTTTCCCAATAGATAAATAATTACAAAGGCCTTAGAAACATTAGTGATTGAGTGTGGACTCAGTCATTGCCCACAGAACAAGGTTAGGATAACTGCATTTCTCCTGGGTGTGTATTATAAAGATATTTATTAAATCATTGTCTCTATGTAATAACTTCTTCCATGGAGTATTTGTGTAGCTAAAGGAATTATATTAATATTTGAATTGTGGGACTTTCTCTAAGTATTTTGAAGGAGTTTGAAGAGATTGAAAATTGGATTTATAAAAATTTATAAATTTATAAAATTTTATGCATATAGTATCTTCTGATGCTCAGAACTTTTCAAATGATTGTTGGTATAGTTTATAATAAAGAGATGCATAGAGAAATGCCTAGAAGTATGTATTAGGTTGTTGACATTGATTTCCTTAGAGGTAAGAAGTCATATTGTAAAGATTCAGCCTTCTTCCTAATGCATATATATTAGGGTATTGTGTAACCTTCTGTAACAAAGTTTCCTAAATATAGTGGTATGAAAGGGGTAGAAATTTATTTACTTCTCATGTAACATTCTCTCTAGTTTATACTGATGGGGCCAGTTAGTGTTCTGTGGTCATTCCAGAAGACACTGATACTCACATGCACATTCCCATCTTGCTTGCTCTACTTCATCTACATTGGCAAATCTGAGTTTGAGCCAGATCAGGAGCTCACAGGAAGAGAGAAGGAAAGGAAGTCCAAGCAAGCAATTCTTTTTTCAAGAAAGTGAGGCCAGATTTGAATACATCACTTTAACTTTCAGTCCTTTGTGGAGGAATTAGTTTGTCATGTCTAGCTATAAGGTAGACAGGCAAGTTCAGTCTGGGTCTGAGTGGTCTTTTGTTCAGCTAAGACTATTACTGTCAAACACATAAAAAGCAGATTTTAGGAGAAACCAGCAGTTTGTCACAACATACTTATATATTTAAAAATTTTAATGTATTATTATTTTAATTTATATTATACTAACTTTAGATAATAATCCAGTCTCTCTGGATCAGTTTCCTTTTTTTAATCCTCACCTAAGGGTTTTTTCCCATTAATTTTTAGATAGAGTAGAAGGGAGAAAGGGAGAGAGAAACATTGATGTGAGAGATAGAGACATTGATTGGTTGCCTCCTACATACACTCTGATCAAAGCGGGGAATCAAACCTGCAATCCAAGTATGTACCCTTGACCAAGACCCTTCATTGCGCTAACCACTGAGAACACTGTACAGAGCATCTTTCATTTTATTTTTAAATCCTCACCCAAGGATATGTTTTTATTGATTTTAGAGTAAGAGGAAGGAAAATGGAGGGAGCATTGATGGTGAGGGAAAAACATTGATCATTTGCCTCTCGTACACATCCTGACTGGGGACCAAACCTACAACCTTTTGGTGCATGGGATGATGCTCCAACCAACTGAGCTTACCTGGCCAGGGCACAGTTTTCTTATTTTTAAGTCTCCTTTTTCCTTGTTATCTTAAAAAATTCTATCACTGGTTACTAAAAGTTCGCTAAAGACAGGTTCTGTATAATCGCTCTTATTTTTCTTCTTGTGATATCTTATTGTGACATGAGTAGTAGGTGTAGAATAAATGTTGATAGATGTACATGTTGATAGATGTAGATTAATTTGCTCAGAATATCAACATTGTTAAAACCTGATAGCAGATATTGGCAAACTTTTTTGGTAGAGAACCAGAGATTGAATATTTAGATTTCATGAATTACATGGTCTGTGTTGCAACTACTTGTCTCCATTGTTGTAGCATGAAAACAACCATATGTAAACACTGCTGTGTTCCAATAAAATTTTATTTACAAAAATAGGTAGTAGGCTATTTGACCTGCAGGGCATAGTTTGTTGAGACCCTTCATGTTAGGATCACTATGTCCTCAAGATAGAAATAGGTACCAATTTAGATTTGTGGAGCTTCATTCTTACAGAGTATGAAATTGGAAATTAGGTAAGTAGATCACTGCTGGGGCTTAGGATGCAATACTTCTGTCTGATGTTTATTAATTATATATTACCTTCTGCTCTACATTCTCGTAATTCTCATACCAAAGGATAATAAGGAGCACAAAGATAATATACCTTCTTGAGTGGCAGACATTGCATTCAGCATTATCCTATTTGTAGCTCATAACAGTCATACAAAATAGGTTCACTTATTATCACCATTTTACAAATGAGGAAACTGAAACTTTGAGAGCTTACATAGCTTACCCAGAGGTGGATTTGGTACTTGAACTTGGGAGATTCTTTGCTTACATGATCATTGTAAAAGTGAGGGCTCATGAAGACTTAAATAGCAAGATAATATTCAGTCTTTCTAGGTTTGTTTCACAGCATAATGGTACAGGTGAGAACTATTCAGAAGCTGGAAGGAATGAACAAATCTCAGTTTTGCTTCAACTTCAGCTTTATTATGTTTCAGTTGTCCTGCTCCTCTTATGGAAGCCTGTTTTCCCTAGATTTGAAATGCCTCTTTTCAGTACCTTTCATTCCTACTTAATATCTTTGTAATCTACATGACCAAGATCAAGTACTCCTTTCATAAAGCTTTTCTATATCATCAAACTCTCCCGATAACATTCATGTCCCTCTTGTGGCAGTTTATATTTGAACTTTACTTTGTAGTAGACATTGTGTATTAGGCTTAGTTTTTCTATTAAATCAGTTTTTCCTACTAGATCAGAGCTTTTCTCCTCTTCCTCCTCCTCCTTTATTCTCATTCTCTTCTTCCCTTGATATATAATAAACTTCTCATATATATATATATATATATATATATATGAAATCATCACCACAATTAAGATAGTAAACATTTCTTTCACTTCCAAAAGTTTTCTAAATGCCCATAGTAGTTACTTTATTTTTTTTTCTTGCGTATCTCAACAAGCTGATTTTATTTTATTCATTTATTAGAGGCCCGATGCAAGAAATTTGTGCAAGAGTAGGCCTTCCTTCCCCCAGGTGCTGGCACCAGCTTTCCTCTGGCACCTGGGACCTGGGCTTCCCTCCCAGCCTCAGGTCTTTCAGAAGGATGTCCAGTCTAATGAGCATATTACCCTTTTTTTATTATAGCTTTTTAACATTAAATTTATTGGGGTAACATTTGTCGACATGATCATATAGGATTCAGGTATGAGTTTCTGTGTTACAAGATCTGTATATTTCACTGTGTGCCCACCACCCAAAGTCAGTTCTTCTCCTATCACCATATATTAGGACCTCCTTCTCCTCCACCCCCTTCCCTGTGGCAACCATCACACTATTTTGTTCATGGGTTTTAGTTTTATACCCCACATATGAGTGAAATCATATTATGGTTCTTAGCTTTTCCTGACTGACTTATTTCACTTAGCATAATAGTCTTAAGGTCCATCTATGTTGTTGCAAATGGCAATATTTCATCCTTCCTTATGGCTGAATGGTATTCCATTGTGCATATATAACACATTATTTTGATCCTCTATTGCTGGATACTTTGGTTGTTTCCATGTCTTGGTTACTGTGAGTAATGCTGCAGTGAACATAGGGGCGCATGTATCTTTGCAAATAACATGATTTGGAGTTTTTCAGTTATATACCCAGAAGGATTGCTGGGTCATGTACTTTATTCTTACATTTTTGAGGAATTGCCAAATTGCTTTCAATAGTGGTTGTACCAATCTACATTCCCACCAGCAGTGAATGAGGGTTCCCTTTCCCCACAACCTCCCAACAGTTGTTATTGCTTGTCTTGTATGGCCACTCACACATATGAGGTAGTATGTCACTGTACTTTTGATGTGCATTTCTCTAATTGCTAGTGAGATTGAACATATTTTCATATATCTGTTGACAGTTGGTATATCTTCCTTTTAAAATAAATCTTTATTGCTCAGATTATTACAATTGTTTCTCCTTTTTCTCCCCCATAGCTCCCTTCCACCTGATTCCCACCCCACCCTCTGCCTTTACCCCCTCCCCCCACCATTGTCCTCATCCATAGGTTATACGATTTTAATCCAGTCTCTTTCTGCACCCCCACACCCCTTTCACCCTGATAATTATCAATCCACTCCCTTTCTTTGCCCCTGATTCTATTATATTCACCAGTTTATTCTATTCCTCAGATTTTTAATTCACTTGATTCTCTTCTTAAGTAATACCTTTCAGCATTTCATATAATACTGGTTTGGTGGTGATGAACTCCTTTAGCTTTTTCTTATCTGTGAAGCTCTTTATCTGCCCTTCAATTCTGAATGATAACTTTGCTGGATACAGTAATCTTGGTTGTAGGTTCTCCCTATTCATCACTTTGAATATTTCTTGCCACTCCCTTCTGGCCTGCATGGTTTCTGTTGAGAAATCAGCTGATAGTCGTATGGGTGCTCCCTTATAGGTAACCAACTGCTTTTCTCTTGCTGCTTGTAAGATCCTCTTTTTGTCTTTTACCCTTGGCATATTGATGATGATGTGTCGAGAAGAATTTTTCTTTGGATTCCTCTTGTTTGGGGTTCTGTAGGCTTCCTGTACTTGTAAGTCTATTTCTTTCACCAGGTGAGGGAAGTTTTCTGATATTATTTCTTCAAATATGTTTTCAGTATTTTGTACTCCCTCTTCTTCCGGCACCCCCATAATTCTGATGTTGGTGCGCTTGCAGTTGTCCCAGAGGCTCCTTACACTATCTTCAACTTTCTGGATCCTCTTTTCTTCTTCCTTCTCCAGTGGAGTGTCTTTTGGCTCTTTGACCTTATTCTTGTGTTCTTCCATTCTGCTGTTGGATCTCTGCATAATATTTTCCAATTTAGTCAGTTTATGTATACTTTTTAGTTGGGTCTCATGAAGTTTATTGAGCATTTCTAGGATATTCTTGCATAACCTTAGAACCGTAGTTCTGAACTCTATATCCTCCATCTCTTTTGTTTGAGATCTATTTCCTTGTCTCGGCATTATCACTATTTTTCAGAGTTGGTAGGATGGCTTTGTATGTTTGGTGTCCTATATGGCCCGGTGGGTCAGCCTCCTTGGTTACCTGAGGTAGACACTCTTGGTGCTCCCCTTTGTGGACTACGTGCACAGCCTTGTTGTAGCTAAGTCTCTATTGTTGTGAATTGACCTTCAGGCCAATTGGATGTGGGTATCAGCTGTGTCTACTCTGGGATAACTTCTGTATTGGAGACAGTCTTATAGGATGAGACTTGAAAAACTACAGAAGCCTCTGCTCAGCTTGGATGGGGCAGAGTCTCAGGGCTGAACTGACAGTCTTGGCTTCCGCCCTGCCCTTGTGCATTCGCCTGTTTCCGCCTAACCTCTGCCTTCCGGGGCTTCCCTGAGTTTCCGCCTGACCGTCCCAGATTCCCCGTGCAAGAGCGTGGGTGCCCCAGGGACTTGAGCTGATAGTCTGGAGCTTCTGACACCTCTCGCTACGGAGTTGCCGCCTCCTTGGTCAGGACTCTTTCCGCTGCGGAGAGGCGGCTGCAGCCTCCATGGTCAGACCTCTGGACATACTCACTGGCGCGTGACTGTAGACCCTGCCGGCTGCGGCTCCCAGTCTCTGAGTCTCTGGGTGCCTTTCTCTACAGTCCAGACTCCACCCGTATGAGCCTGGGACCAGAGTTTTGAGTCCAGACTCCACCCGTATGAGCCTGGGACCAGGGTTTTGGCCAGGGTTGGGTTCAGTACAGTCAGTCGGAAAGGGTTCTCTGAAATCGGGAATTCCTCCCCTCTGGCCACACTTCCTCTCTGTGTTTGAGCGTCTCCCTACCTCAGCGCTTTGCGGCTCCCAGTCCGATCCATGAGCCTCTTTCTTTCTAGTTATAGCTATTCCACTCTGCCAGCTTTCCTGAGGTTTTGGTGAAGTCCTTTTTGATCTTAGTTGTTATTTTAATTAAATTGTTGATGAGGCAGCAGCTTAGGAGACTACCTAGGCCGCCATCTTGGTTCCGGAACTGACAGTTCCTACATCTTCTTGGCACATGTGTAGGTTCAAATCAATCCTGAATAAAAAGAACGAAGCTGGAAGTACCATGCCACCTGACTTCAAATTATACTACATAGCTACAATAATCAAAACAGCACGGTATTGGCAGAGAAATAGACACATAGGTCTATAGAACAGAATAAAGAGTTCAGTTATAAAACCACACGTATATGGACAGATAAATTTTGACAAAGGAGCCAGAAACACAATGGAGTAAAGATAGTCTCTTCAATAAATGGTGCTGGGAAAATTAGAAAACCACATGCAAAGGAATGAAACTAGATTACAGTTTGTCCTCATGAATAAAAGTCAATTAAAAATGGATAGAAGACCTAAATATAAGATCTGAAACAATAAATTACATGGAAGAAAATATAGGTACCAATCTTATGGACGTTGGTCATAGGGAACATTTAATGAACTTGACCCCAAAGCCAAAGGAAATAAAGGCAAAAATAAATGAATGTGACTATATCAAACTAAAAAACTTTTGCACAGCAAAAAAAACAAACAAAAACAAACCGACAACAAAACAGAGAGGCAGCCAATCAGATGGGAGATTATATTTGCAAATAGTAGCTCCAACAAGTCTAATATCCAAAATATACAAAAGCTTTCTTAGAGCCTTTGCAATCCATCTTCTCTTCCATCCTGCCCCAGTATAGCCACATGATCTGCTTTCTGTCACTGTAAGCTGTTTTACATTTTTCTGAAATTTTATATTAATACTAGAAGCCTAGTGCACAGATGGGTGCACAGTTGGGGTCATCTTGGCCTGGTCTGCGGGGATAGGGCCAAAACTGGCTCTTCAACATTCCCTGAGGGGTCCCAGATTGTGAGAGGGTGATTCTCGGGTGCCGCACCCTGGAATTAGGCTCCCTCCTTTGTTTCCAGGCGTCACTTGAGAACTGTAGCTGCCAAGTCACCACAGCTTAGCAGCTCCTGTGTTGAGTGTCTGCTCCCTGGTGGTCAGTACACATCATAGTTACCGGTTGGAGCATCTGCTCCCTGGTGGTCAGTGCATCATAGCTACTGGTCAGGAGGTCGGATGGTTGCTTAGGCTTTTATATATAAATACTCATATAGTATGCATTATTTTTGGTTTTATTGAATTAATAATTTTGAGATTTATCTTTGTACATATTAGTGATTCATTTCTTTTTATTACTGTGTAGAATTCCATTGTATGGACAAACCACATTTAAAAAATTCATTTACCTATTGATGGACATTTAGATAATTTCCAGGTTTTGACTATTATAAATGAAACTGTTAACCTTTGTGCATAAGTGTTTATATAGGCATATGGTTTTATTTTAAGTTGGGTAAGTACTTGAGAGTTAAATGTTTAACTTTTTAAAAAAAATATATTTTATTGATATTTTACAGAGAGGAAGGGAGAGAGATAGAGAGCTGGAAACGCCGATGAGAGAGAAACATAGACCAGCTGCCTCTTGCACACCCCCTACCGGGGATGTGCCTGCAACCAATGTACATGCCCTTGACCGGAATCAAACCCAGGACGTTTCAGTCCGCAGACCGATGCTCTACCACTGAGCCAAACCGGTTTTGGCATAAATGTTTAACTTTTTAAGAAACTGCCAAACAGTTCCAAAGTGGATGTATCAACTTATATTCCCCACCCCAGGATATGACAGATCATTTTTCCCCCCACATCTTCACCATCACTTGGTACTATCTGTCTCTCAACCTTTAGCCACTTAAATTAGTATTTGTTGATATCTTGTTGTGTTTCTTATGCAATAGAGATGTTGAACAGTTTTTTTGTGTGTGGTTACTGGCCTTTTGTATATATTTTGTGAAATGTCTGTTCAGATCTTTGCTTTTATTTTCATCTTGGTTTGTTTGTCAAGTTATTATTGTATTGTTAGCATTCTTTATATATTCCAGATACAAGATTTTGTCTGATATATGTGTTGTGAATATTTTATCTCAGTCTGTGGCTTGCCATTTTATTTTCTTAACTATATTCTTTGAAGAACAGACTTTTAAATTTTGATAAAATACAACGTGTTGATTATTTTCATGATGTATAGTTTTTGTGTACTATCTAAGAATCTGCTGCCTACCTCATGCTAAGAGATTTTTCTCCTATATTTTCTTCTAGGTTTTGCACTTTTAGGTTTTATTTTTAAGTTTGTGATTCAACTTGAGTTAATTTTTATTTATGGTGTGAATTAGTGTTGAGGCTATTTTCTTTTTTCCTAAATGGATATCTCATTGTTCCACCCTTTTAAAAAGACATTTATTTCCTCATTGAATTAACTTAGCAATTACCACCTTCTTAAATTTACATTTAGAGTTTTATTGCTACCTCAAGTTCAGATTTTTTGTTGTTGTTACTTGAAGTGAACGAGATGATTAAAATTGTATTGTTCTTGCCGAAACCAGTTTGGTTCAGTGGAGAGAGCGTCGGTCTGAGGACTGAAAGGTCCCAGGTTCAATTCCGGTCAAGGGCACGTACATTGGTTGCGGGCACATCCTCGGTAGCAGGTGTGCAGGAGGCAGCTGGTCGATGTTTCTCTCTCATCGACGCTTCTAGCTTTCTATCCCTCTTCCTTCCTCTCT
Source organism: Vespertilio murinus (assembly GCA_963924515.1). NCBI lineage: Eukaryota > Metazoa > Chordata > Mammalia > Chiroptera > Vespertilionidae > Vespertilio > Vespertilio murinus. Next base: position 36,565,604 of record OZ004707.1, on the reverse strand, counting down.
GTGGAAAATCAATAAAATATATTTAAAAAATAAATAAATAAAATTGTATTGTTCTTGTTAGATCATAGGAAAGTGGTGATAAACTTCTCCTGATAATAAGAATTAAATTTTAACTGACTTATTGTACTCCAGCTCAATCTGATCTTTTATTTTTAGGTGTTATACATAATATTGCATTACTTCGAGAGGTAATAATCAACTCACGCTTTATACAAGGAGACATCAACACTAAATTTCTTTCTGATGTATATCCTGATGGCTTTAAAGGTTTGTATGCATTGAAGTATTTTAATATAAAGATATTATTATTTATTTATTTTAATGTATATTTTTTCTATTTTGAAATTAAGGCCTTTGGTCCATAGTATACTTGATTTATTAAGATACTTAGAATATCTTAGACTATTGACAATTATGATTTTGAGTATTCCTGAGTAATTCACAAATGTGTAATCTATAATTTTGTTGAGTGAAGAATTAAACTATGTGGAATGTGTACTAGCCCAGTTTTGAAGCAAACATATAGGCAGAGAATTAGCTTATCTGATTTTCTGAGTTTTGCAAGTCAGAAGACTTCTGTAGGAACTGGTCTTCAATAATTAAATACTGTATATGTATGAAAATTAGCGCTGAGAATTTCAGAATACCAGTTGCTATTCCTGTTAATAGAAATGAAAATGTCTAAGAAGATGATGGTTTGTATTCTGAAAAATTGATTTTGAGTGGAATGTGAAATTTAGTACTGCAAAGTTATCAGTGAGTGTTTCCAAGTAGTAGAAAAATTGCTCATCAACTTTGAGACAGGGAAAACCATTTAGTGAGCATGGAAAACATAGTTAAAATGATATTAAGAAAGAACATGACTTACATGAGACTTAATAGAAATGTTATTCATGTGAAAGCAAGAATCCTCTACATATATTTCTACTGAACTTAGGGATATGTGAAAATTAGATATTCTCTCACAAATATCATGTTTTTTATATCCATTTAAAGTCTTTTACTAGATAAAATGTCTCAATCATTTTAGAAAATGTATTTAGATTGAGGTCAACTTCATGTAGTTTAACTATTGAATACATTTACAAAGCAATTTCTTACCTCAGAATTTACAGTACAGCATTTTCATAAGACTAAGGAGATTATTGTTTTGATTGTTCTTTCCAAAACTTCAATTGTACAGGGTTTATCATTAGTACCAAGAGAAATGGGGAATGTTTTTTTAATTTGGGAACTGAAATAAGACTAATGAATCATCAGTCTTTTTTCTGAACTGTAAAATTTTTATAAATATAAAATACAATCTTAATATATTTCAGTTTTACATTTGCATGATTATTTCATTAATATTTATTGCTACCATGAAGTCAGGAGCCACTTATGTTATTGCTTTTTATTGTATTCCTAGCAACTATACAGATTTTAGGTTCAATCGGGATTTTCAGATATTTTTTGTGTCTTCCTGGTGAATGTATCTGTGGAGGTGATATGACATGAAATAGTAGGCGGAGGTGATATGACATGAAATAGTAGGCGGAGGAAACAGCAGGGCACTACTTCATGGAGCCTTTTGAACAGACATATTGTATATGTGTATGGGTTCTTATCAATGCACACATTTACATATGTGTCTCTGTATATATGCATATATGACATAGAGAGAAGAAAATGGGGAAACAATTTCTAATTGGAGTTGATTACTGCTAAATGTTCCAAATTTTTAAGGGAACTCAAATATTTACCTAGAACCTAATATTGTAGTTTTTTGTGATAAACTTAATATATTACATTGTGGTTTTTTTTTTAGTAGGAAATTATTAGCACTTCACAATAATTGTGTTTATTATGCTTATGCAAGATAGGGAAATAATTTTTAATTCTTATAAGTTATTAGAATAGCAATTTTTAACCTCAGCTTTCATTTCACATGTGAGGAAGCCAAAGCACAGAGAGATGAAGGCTGAAAAAACAATAATATGATAAAACCAGAAGTTGAATTTAGAGCTTTCAACTTTTCTTTTAGTACTCATTCATCTTTGGAAGGATTTAAAGTTATAAACCACAGAAGTTTCAGAGTATGCTGTATGTTGTCATGTCGCCTGTATGGACTTTAAAGTACATACCTATATTTACCATTCTTCATGTCTACCTCTTATTTTCTCATGTGATTTTCATGTCAGTTCTTTCTTCTCTGAATGGTTACTATCTCTTGTTCTTTATCTTCAGATTACTGTTTCTTTCCCCCATTTTTCTCCAGAGCAGGTTTTAAATGTATTAAACTGTGTCATTTTGATTGTTTGATATATGTGCCTGAAAGAGCAGCAGGAAGTGGCAACTGAAGTTAATCCAGGATCTTCTCCATATGTTTGAGGCAGGGTCACTCTGCCCCTTTGGGATTACCCATCTGCTTCCCATCTGTCCAGCTATCATAGGCCGATGCACACACAAGTGCCCATTTTTATAAATGCATAGAAATTTTTTATTATAGGTGTTTACTATCCCAAGATTATTTGTAGACTAGGACAGTGTTCCTAAAGGTTCTTAGGTTGAACTTTGAAATGATTGTGAGTGAAGTTTAAAAATAGGATACATAAGATTTTGTTCTTCATGTCAGTTTATTTTATTTTGTTGCAAAGCTGTTTTTCCCTTTGATTAAAAAAAAATAAATGCAAAGTGGGGATAAAGGTATTTTGATTCTGAAATAAAGACAAAATGAGAAAGTATTTTAAAACTTATAATTTCTGTTGTGCTGTAGTGAACATTTTCGATTTATTTCTCTGCTGAGTTACTACACTGAAATCGCCAGCCTCATCAAAAGAAATGGTGAAAATCACCTGAGAAGTTGTAAAATTTTTATGGATATTTAATTCGATATAAGAAGAATGCCAATGATTATATTTCTCTTTGTATCTCTTTACCTTTAAGAGTGGTGCTATGATATATGGACTGACGGGTGGCCTTTAATGATCCAGTCATTAAAATCATTCAACAAATAATAGATGTAAGCTCTAGGAGAAATTCAAAGACAAATAATACATTTTTAGTGCTCTTGAGCTTACCTCACAAGAGAAATAAACATGTAAAGAACTAATTATAGGATAGCCTAAAATAATTGCTAAGGAAAGATATAAGCAAGGTGTCTTAAGAGTAGAGGAAAAAGAAACCAATTCTGATTTAGGGAATCAAAGCTGGCTTCAAGGACAAGGTAGCATTCACACTGTTGAAACACCTTTCCAAGGACTCTATTCCATAGGCTCCAGGGCTGCCAAACGCCTTGAGAGAACCACTGTGCAATCTCCTTCTAATCCATCCTTTTTGATATAATGTTGATAATGTGAAATTAGCCCAGGAGAAAGAATTTACAGTGAGGAAATAGGCAGATGCTGCATGCTGGGCATCACTGGAGCTTTCCCTTTCCTTCAGTTTCATGAAATACTGCACCGTTCATGTCATGAAGCTCCTCCACAGAGAAAATTGTGTTGCAGATCTGGAAAGTATCTGCATTCTAATGGTGAATACTTTTAGTCATTGCTACTTTAAATGATTTCTTAAACATAATGTTTGAATTGCCTCATTTCACATTGCCTACACTGTACCATTTAATACTCTTATTATTTGTGTGTAGTACTGTGGTATATAATAGTGTTAGAAATTGTGGTGAAATTGCAATTCCAGGGGACATTTTAACCTGTAGACCCTGGAATATAGAATCCTGCCTTGACTCACACACTTTTTGAAGAATTGTGCAAATAGGGCACAATTCTCAGCCAGACTAGGGAGCCTTCCCAAGCCTAGTTAGGCTAGACCACTGTCCCCAGGTCCACTGTATTATGCTAGGAACTAAAGGGGGAAGAGAGAGAGAGATTGGTGGGCTGGTTGATTGGGATTCAAACCCTGACTGCATGCAAGAGTGTCACACCTTTATTTTCCTTTAATCCTTCACACTACAAAACATGCCCTAGCGACCAGCCACACTTCTTTTCTACTTTTCCTTTATCCTCTACTTAGAAGTAAAGTTTGGGTAAGGAGTGATAAGGAGAAGCATATGTGAAGAGCCTTAAGTTTTTCCTAGAGATCTAAGTATAGTTTTTTTATTTGTAATTGTTTTGTTCTGTGCCTTCTTAATATCCATTTTTTCTTTCTTTTAGAAATTAGACTATAAACTTCTAGTTAGCAGGAGTTTTTTTTTTGGTCTCATTTGAATAATATTGTTCCCCCCATTTCTCCTGCAGGCTCCAATGTCTGGAATAATACTAGCTCCATAAGAGATGCTTGATAGTATACTTGTTTGAATGATTCATAATTCTAAAAGATAGAAGCATAGATGTTGACATTACGTATTTGATTGATTGCTTGATTGATTTCCCTCAGGACACAAGTTAACAGAGAGTGAGAGAAACCAGTTATTGGCAATAGCATCATCATTGTTTGTGGCATCCCAATTAAGAGCACAACATTTTCAAGAATATGAAAATTCAAGGTACGTTAGATCACTTAAAACAAGACATGAACAGAAAAATATTAATTATCTAAAAGACAGGAAGTTACTAATTAAAGATCTAACTAATCTCAATTCTAGACATTCTTGTGAGTGTCTAAAGTATAAAAAAGTGTTAGTGCTTGAAAATAGTATTGCTTCATTTCAGTTCAAATGAATTTTTTTTAAATTCAAAAAGAAAAAGGATGTTTGCCCCTTTAATTTGGACTTTATTAGAGGTAAGAAAATACTCTGAAAGCTTAAGGAAGACTGTTCAAGTAATTTGTATTTATTATTTCTGTTTTATTACTTTGTTAATTGTTTTTGTTTGTTTGTTTGTTTGTTTTATTAATCCCCGCCTGAAGATATTTTTCCATTGATTTTAGAGCAAGTGGAAGGGATGGGGAGAGACACACAGAGAGAAACATTGATGTGAGAGAGACACATCAGTTGGTTGCCTCCTGCACTCACGGGATCAAATCTGCAACCCAGGTACATACGCTTGACCAGGTGAGAGCTGACACTATCCACTGAGCCAAACCAGCTAAGGCATACTTTGTTAATCTTGATAGAAGTTTTGAGAAGTATTATAGTAATAAAGTTTAGGATAAATATTAGTAGTTTTAAAAATACTAATATGAGTCCGGCCGGTGTTGCTCAGTGGTTCAGCTCAACCTAATTGAGGTCATGGTTCAATTCCTTGTCAGGGTACATGCCCGGGTTGCTGGCTTGATCCTCAGTATGGGGTGTGTAGGAGGCAGCCTATCAATGATTCTCTCTCATCATTGATGTTTCTCTCTCTCTTTGCCCTTCAGAAGACACCACCAAGAAAATTATAAAACAAGATAGCAAATGGCAGGATGTGTTCAGAGTTATTTAATAAAGGACTTGAATATATAATATGTAAATAATTGTTAACGATTCAATGGTAAGCCAAACAACCCAATTAAAAAGTTTTGGCATAGCCGAAACTGGTTTGGCTCAGTGGATAGAGTGTTGGCCTGCGGACTCAAAGGTCCCAGGTTCGATTCCGGTTAAGGGCATGTACCTTGGTTGCGAGCACATCCCTGGTGGGGGATGTGCAGGAGGCAGCTGGTCAATATTTCTCTCTCATCGATGTTTCTAACTCTCTATCCCTCTCTCTTCCTCTCTGTAAAAAAATCAATAAAATATATTTTAAAAAAAAGTTTTGGCCTAGATTATTAAAGAATTTATGTCAATGGCAAGTAAGTCAATGAAAAGATGTCTAACATCATCAATCATGAGATGAATCCCAGTTAGAACCCCAATACTATACTTCCACACACAATTAGAATAATTTACATTAAATAGTGAGTGGATAAGTAAATGAATAACCATGCAATAGAATACTGGTTAACAATAAAAAAGAATGAAGTATGTTACACATCTATCAACATGCATAAATTTAAAAATAAAATCATGCTAAGAAAAAATAAAACAGCTAAAGAAGACTGTGTGTGATTTCATTTACTTGAAATTTCTAGAAAAGGCAAAGTGGTTGCCTGGGTGTGGATGTTGATGTCACGGAATTACATCTGTATACGGCGTCAGTGCCCCACACCTTAACCCAATAATTATTCCTATTTCACAATTATCCCAGAATTCCCCTCCTCTGCTACTACTGTTGAACTCATTACACTTTAGAAGTTCCAAAAAATTATACTAATAAAATACATAGACTAGAGCAGGGGTGGGCAAACTTTTTGACTCGAGGGCCACAATGGGTTCATAAACTGGACCAGAGGCCCAGAACAAAAGCAACCTGACCATGCTGGCACTCTCATCTTGGGCTGCTGGTGAAGGAGCGGAGGGGAGAGCAAGAGAACCCTCCGCTCTTTCGGCTCCGCGGGCCGGATAGAACAGCCGAACTGGCTGGATCCGGCCCAAGGGCCGTAGTTTGCCCACCCCTGGACTAGAGCTTAGTTATGTAGGTACTTGTGCACATGTTAACTGTATAACAAGCAATTATTTTATTTTTGGTTAGTTTATTTCCTACTGAACTTATCATTTACTTAGTATGCCAGTTTATTATTAAATTGGTACCGCCCATAAAAAGAGAGACCTATAACATCTAGATAAATATACTGGCCTTTTTTCATTGTGTTCCTCCCCCTGAGTGAATGGGAGAGAAGAGGGGGAGCGGGGACAGGAGAGGATAAAGAAAGGAAGGGGAGGTAGAGAGACATCAATATGAGAAAGACACATTGATTAGTTGAGTCATGCACTCTTGGGATCAAATCTGCAACCCAGGTTTGTACCCTTGAGACTGGGAATCAAACCCATGTGCAAGCCAGCCAACACTAATCACTGAGCTCTGCCAGCCAGGGCTATATTGATCTTTTGACAAAGTATAATCTTGTGTAGACAAAGTGACTATTTTTGTTTGTTCACAGAAGAGCTCCCTGATAGCAAAGCTGATTATAAGGTGTTGTATCCTCACATTTTGGCTTCAGAATCATGTTTTCATTATTGGCTTGGGAATCTAGTCCAGTGTTAGCCTCCAGGTGTGGCTGCATGTTGCTCTGTCATGGGTGTGCTCATGTAATGTTTATGCTTCCAAACCCAGTGGCCTGCAGCCCTTCCTTTGTGTTGCTTGTTTTGGCTGCTATTTTATTTTCCCAATTTCTCTATGGGTTTCACTCTTTCATCATTTATGACTTGGAAAAAGACATTAAGAATACGTACTCACAGTATTTGGATAGCAAAAAGATAGCAGTGCATTTTAGAAAAAAATGTTAATGTGAGATACAATAGCAATTTTTCTTAGGATGACTATAAACAAATTTGGTGAGCATAATTAAAATTTTACATAAAGATATGCTGACTTACAATGGAGTTATTTTTCTTTTTATCTGTCCTGTTCTTAAACACTTTTATTGACAGAAATGCATCGTTAAAAGTTGTGTTAAGCAATCACTTCATGTTACTTGAAGCTAAAATTATTTTGTTGGCATCGTGGTTTGGTATAATAATTTGTTTCACTAACAGTTAATGATTGGAGGAAAAAATAATAAGGAAAACAACTTTGCCCCTTTCAGTAATCTTTTATTTAGTTTTGTTTAAAAAAGCCTATTTCCCTGAGGGCCAAATATTGCTCACGAGTCAGGATTCATTTTTCTAAGCTACGCCCCGCCCTTGCTTTACTCCTCTGCTTTACTCTGGTCCACCTCTGCCATCCCAAGCTTCTCAGATACAGTGAGGGCCACTCTGCCCTCTGTAGGTGTCTCTGCTTCCTCCTTTCCCATTAGTATTTATGCATCTGTTGCTTTATTTCATTAAGTTTTGTAACTATGCAAATTGCCCTGCATCCTTTCTTACGACTCAGCAGTTAAACTTTCTAATTCCATGATTTAATCTTCCTATTAAACTGTCTGACTCATTTATCACTTCTAGGGAGAGCTAGGGCCACCCTCCTGGTGGTAGACTGTCTGGTGGCCAAATCTCTCTTCCCTAGTAGAGGGCTGTATTGCATTACTTTGCATGGTGTGGCTCAGGCTAAGACCTTTACTCCCTTTTAGATGTCAGTCCTGGGGGTTAAGCCATGCTGAGGTGAGTGTGGGCAGTTTATGTTTTCATCTATTTTAAGTCATTTGAAAGTAAATGTTGATGCAGGTATCCTATATAATAAAGAGGTAATATGTAGATTAACCCTCACACCCTCACAAGATGGCTGCCTACAACTAAGCCAGCAGGGGGTTAGAGAGGGACGGCCAAACAACTGAACAAGCAGGCTGTGTGGGGCAAACAGGCTGGCAGGTGGGTTAGTGAGGGACATGACCTTCTCTCCCCCCTCCATCTCTTCCCTTCCCCCCTCTCTCACCACCCACTCTCTTCTCTCTTTCTGCTTCCCTCCCTTCCTTTACTCTCTCCTCTTCTTTTCCCTCTCACTTGTATGCCTTGCATGCACACACACAACACATACACACGAATAGATGTATGCTAAATAAATACCTTCTGTGGTACTTTTGGCTCCTTCACCTGAAATTTCACAATGGTTGACATGGTGCAGTGGAACCAGCATTGAGATGTCAAGAGTCAGGATTTTGCCCAGTGCTACTATCAAGTATCAAGGTGGAACAAGCTTTTGTGCAAATGTTTCAACTTCTGACTCCAGTTTCCACCTCTGAGAAACAGCCCTGTTGTATTGGACAATTCCTGAAATTTTTTTCAGATCAGCTCAGCTCCTATTTGAATTGTATGAGGCAGACACTTTTGCTTTCTGGTTTCTACTTTAGTCTTCTATTTTTCTCTTGGTATTTGAGCAGAGGTTAAAGACTCAAGAAAAGCAACACCTTCACTCTAGGTTACGGTTATGCTGATGAAAATATTTCCGCCTGAAAGGTTTAAAAATGAAGCATTCACTTTGTGGAGGATTACCCTGGGTGTATGGAGTCTGTGTGTAATCACCACTTTGAGCTCATACTTTGTAGAACATATCAAGTATCTTGACTGGCTACAGAGCCTGTCATCAGTTTAACTCTTTTAGTCACAGTAGCATAATGGGAAATTATATTCACTTGAATAGCAGTCGTTGTGTCTACATTTGTATTGCATTTTCTTTTCTCATCTGGCTTCCTGATAAAATGGAGAATCAATTTTTAGTGACTTTTACCTGACAGATGCAATTATCTGTGTGTTGATTTTTTTTTTCTGTTAAAAGTATCCTTTCCTGGTTTTAGATTTATAATTCATTTACCCATTATTAAGTTCTCAATTAGAAGAAAAAGTTTAAGGTTTTGAAATATGATTTTAATCATTGAAAGGTATAATTGTAAAAGAGACAAAAAAAATAGCTATATGAAAACAAATCCCAAGTAAAGGCAGGTATTTTTATAATTATATATTGGCTTTTTTACTCAAATGTCTCTGAATTTAAAAGGATATATAAAATTATTAACACATTTTCACCATCTGTTACAATAAAACACAACTTTTTATTATACTTGTTTCATATTTGTTCTCAAGTTAGCTACTTCATTATAACAATAAAGTTGATGTTTTAATAATGGACTGTGTAATAAAAAATAGTACTTAGGACATATATTCACAAACACACATAATCATACTATGCCTCTGGAAATATCTACTTTCACTTGAGCAATAAATTCACTAAAAGTAGCAAAAGGGGAGAAAACATCAATTTAGTTAATTTCCTTTATGCTTGCCTTACTTTTAGTATCTCTGTTATGATATTTTCATTTATTTAATTAGACTGTCCTGGATGATTTAGAAAGCTATGTGAGATTAAGCACAAAATATTGATTAAGTGGATGAAATGTTATATTTATACAGTTTTTGCTAAACATTACATTTTAAGATATATCTCTTTAATTCTGCGATAAGAGCTAAATGGAAGACAAAATAGCCTCATTATTGCAGGAGAATTTCTCTGTTCCCTGCAATGACTCCAAAAGCCCTTGCACACTTCATCAGGATTATTGTAATTCTTTGGCTGCAGGATATTTGGCAGCTGTTGCACCCCACTGGCAAATCCTATTCATACTTCTTTCCCATTCACCATTGCCATTGGAGAATTGATTTCTCTCTCCTCTACTCTAACCTTTCCCAATTCATTTTGGATTGTTCAATGTGAAACATTTTAATTTCATATCATACAGCTATTCAGCTCACAATCCCTTTTTTAACCTGTCACCAGGGTAACAGCATAGCATGCTTTCTTTAGGCAATCAAGTTTTTATTTCACATGCTTAATGTTGCATTAAATGTTTGCATTTTGTTTAACCCCCTTAAATACTTTGAACTTAGGATATATTTTACAGGATAATGAAATTCTTGATTTTTGGATCAAACTAAATCAACACTATTACTACATTCCAAATAAAATGTCAAGTGATTAATTTACATAATTCAAAGATTAATATTAAAATCCAAGTTAGCTGACCTGTGTAAAGAAATTTTCTGTAAACAGTGGAAAAATACTTGTATATTTGTATATGTAGTCCTGTTCCAAAAAAGGACTTACTAGTAAAGGTGGTTTAGAGAGATTTGTCAGTGAGATAAGTAAAAAATTTAAAGGAGTAATGGAATTAGCAAGTGGAAAAATTATATCTTTTAAAGACATTACTTCATTTTTTAGTATAATGCTTTTTTCTCTATTTGTGTGTATACCATAATGATTTATGTCTCTGATTTAAGATGAAGTAATGATTGAGAATCTCTTCTAAAAGATGGATTTGGGCATTGTGTTTATCTATTTAGTACTACCTTTTCCTTAAAATAAGTAAGTAAATTAAAATGATAGATTATAGAAGATTAAGTACATATATTTAGATCTTGATTCTTTTAATTGAATATATTTAAGTTTCCATTTATACTGGTATGTTTTCATCTTTATCCCAAATAATAGTTTCGGTGAAATTTATTCTGTGAATAAATTTTAAGAATTTGGTATATTCTAAGAAATATTAAAAAAATGTATAAGAAAAGGAACAGCAGAGACTAATAGCCTATGTTATTTGAAAGCATTGTTATTTTAGAAGATATTAGCATAGTAGTTGTTTAAATATCCTAATATACTATTATACAATCCCACATTAATGTATAGGATAAACTCGGAATTAAGTTGCCTATTTTTATAAAACCATCTTTTTATTTTAAATTTTTTTAAAACTTTTAAAAGTGGATATATGTATATACATATATACATGTACATTGATATATATATATATATATATATATATATATATATATATATATATAATTTCTCTGATCCTTGATTTAGTGTTCTTTGTAATTTCTGGTTTTCTGCAGTTTGTTAGACTAATTCTTATTTTGAGTTCTTATATGAAACTAATAATCCTGGGTCTAGATAACATTGGTCTACATGACTAATGTTCTTAACCATCTATTTTACAAAGGTCTTTACTTTCTCTCAGTAGAGTAAATTCCTGAATATACAGTTTAATGACTTTTTTACCTTCAGAGTTAGTTATTATATCACTCCAAAAATAACAAATAGCACTCCATATTATTAGATGCTTGGGCTTAGAATAATGGCAAAACAGTTCCTATCCTTTAGAAGGCTTAAGGTAGAATGGTGTAAGAAGATATTACAAAGATAATTATCAACTCAGAAGATTAGGCAAAGTTAGGGAAAAGGCAAAGATTAGAGGAAAAGGCAAAGTTGTTGTCCTGGTGAGGGAACGGAATATCATTTGCAGGTTTGTCACATTATTAAAATGTCCATTTTTAAAAAAATAAAAAGTTACAAGACATGCAAAGAAATATTAAATGTATGGTCCATTCAAAAGACAAAAAGTGAATAGAATCTATCCAGGAGGATCCCCAAATGTTTTGCACATTATTCAGTGACATTGACCTCTTAAAAACATGTGCAAAGGGCTAAAGGAAACCAGATATGAAGAATTAAAGGACAGCATGGTAATCATGTATTGTAAAATAGAAAACAGCAATAAAAAGGTAGAAATGGCTGAAAAAAAAGCACATAGGAATTCCAGGGATGAAAATATAGTGCCTATAATGAAAAATATACTACAGGGACTCATCAGCAGATTTGAGCTGGCAGCAAAAATAATCAGCAAATTTGAAGGTATGTCAGTTGATTTATTCAGTATGGGGAAGAGAAGGAAAAAATGTACAGAGCCTCAGAGACCTGTGGGATACAATCATTGCATCAACATATACATGCTGTGAGTCCCAGAAGGAGACTAGAAGATAAAGGAACAGAAAGAATATTTAAAGAAATCATGGCTGAAAATTCCAAATTTATGAAAAATATTTGTGCAGTGAACAAGCTTGGAAAACTCCAAGTAGGATAAGTCCAAAGAGATCCACACCTACATACATCAGAGTTAAAATGTCAAAAACAAGGATCTTAAAAGCAAGAGAAAAATAGCTTATCATGTAAAAGGGATTCTCAATAAGATTTTCACATTTTATCAGATAGCATAGAGCCCAGAAGAGAATAGGTTGCATTCTGAACTGGGGCACAGGTTGGGGGGAGGGAATGTCAGTCAAAAATTCTATATCCAGCAAAAATATCTCTTCAAAATGAAGTAGTCCTTAAGAAATACCCAGGTAAATAAAACCTGAGTAAATTTGTTGCTAGCCGTTCTACCCCTCAAGAAATATGAAAGACCCCTGCCTCACTGTGTTGGAGTCTTGTCATGTACACCAAGATGTGGCTGGTTTGATTCCAGTTCAGGGCACATACCCAGGTTTCTGGTTTGATTCCTTGTCACAGCGTGTGCGGGAGGCAACCAATGGATATTACTTATTGATGTTTCTCTCCCTCTCCTGTCTTCTCTCTATAATCAATTAAAAAAGATATGAAATGGCTCAGTGGTAGAGTGTCGGTCTGCAGACTGAAAGGTCCCAGGTTTGATTCTGGTCAAGGGCATGTACGTTGGTTGCGGGCACATCACCAGTGGGAGGTGTGCAAGAGGCAGCTGGTCAATGTTTCTCTCTCATCGATGTTTCTAGCTCTCTATCTCTCTCCCTTCCTCTCTGTAAAATATCAATAAAATATATTTAAAAAAATAAAAAAAGATATGAAAGAAAGTACTTCAGGGTGAAATGAAAAGACAGAAGATGAAATACATTAAACAGAAGAAAATACACATGGGTAATAAAGAACATTGGTAAAGATTACTACATTAGTAATTATAAAATGTAGTATAAATGCATTTTTGTTTTGTAACATACTTTTTCCTGATATAATTTAAATACAATAATTCAATAATTATAAATCTAAAGCATATACACAGATATTCTTTGTATGACAATACAAAGATAAAGGCAGAGGAAATGGAGCTATACTGAAGCAAATTCTTTGTATGCTATTGCAATAAATTAGCATTAATTCAAACTAGAGTGTTTAAAGATAAGGTGCTAATTGTAATCTTCAGGTTAACCACTAAGAAGGTTACCGTATTTGCCGGCGTATAAGACGATTTTTTGGCCCTGAAAAATATGCCTCCAAGTGGGGGGTAGTTTTATACGGTGAGTATATAACAAACTCTGTATTTTGAGTGGAAATGTTAGGGGGTCGTCTTATACACCCGGTCGTCTTATACGCCGGCAAATACGTATTTTTCAGGGCCAAAAAATTGTCTTATACGCCGGCAAATACGGTATTTTAGAAAATAGTAAATGAAACATTAAGTGAATTGAAATGGTACACTAGAAAATATATATTTAAGAAAAGAAGGCATTAATAGAGGGAGTTGAAGAACAAAAAAGATAATGACATATAGAAATAAAAATAAAAATGACAAATGTAAATCCAACCTGGAGAGTAATTATATTAGTGTATTTGAATTAAGCACACTAATTAAGGACAGATATTGGCAGAATGGATAAAAAACAAGAACAAAGTATATGCTTTCTCCAGTAGATACAGTATAAATTGAAAGACACTATAGGTTTAAAGTAAAGTTATAGAAACACCAGACAAATATGTTTATACTAATATTACTAATACTATTGTCAGACAAATTTTTAAGACAACATTGTTACTAGAGACAAATAGGTATATTTAATAATGATAAAAGTATCCATCAGAAAGCTGTAACAGTTATGAGCATATAATAGATCCTCACCAGTACTGGTTTGGCTCAGTGGATAGAGCGTCAAAAAACACAGATATTTACATTATGATTCTTTAACAGTAGCAAAAATCACAGTTATGAAGTAGCAACGAAACTAATTTTATGGTTGGGGGTCAACACAACATGAGAGACTGTATTAAAGGGTCATGGCATTAGAAAGGTTGAGAACCACTGCCTTAAACTGATATAAGCAACAGTTAAGTTCCTATGACATACTTCTGGTCACAGAAACATCAGCAAATTTCTAAGTAAATACCCAATACACTTTTAATATTAAACTGAAATAAATTTGAGATATACATATATTTTGGAAAGATTAAGAAACAAGATAATTATTTTCCAACTGGCTTAATCCAGTTCAGGGGTGTGGGTGGCGAGTCTGTTTGGGTAGCTCAGGTTTCGAGACGGTAATCAACCAGGAACAGGCTCCCATCCTTTACAAGGTGTGCTCAGATACACCCACACTCACTGTGATTGGGACAATTCAGACACCCCAATTCACCTCATGTGCACATCTTTGGGATGTGGGAGGAAACTGGAATCCTCTGAGAAAATTCACACAGATATGGGGAAAACTTGCAGACTTCACACAGACAGTGGCCCCAGCTGGGAATCATTTATTTTCATCAACATTATAACAAAATGACCTGAAATGCAATGTTATTCAAGAACCTGCTGTATATGTATTCAATTACAGTTTTCAAATATATGATCCAAAACTGAAATCTCAGAAAGGAGAAATTGACACTTGGATAATAGATGAAGATTTTATTTTATTTTAAAAATCAGGTCATTACACTGAGTTGGCCAGATTATTATGATCTCTGAATGCATAATAATCTGGCCACCCAATATATACTCTATGTAATAAAAGGTAATATACAAATTATCCCCTTGACCAGGAGTTCAACCAGCAGGCAGGCCAGCCAACTGCCCATGTTCCTTCCCCCTGGTCAGGCTGGCCTGACCCCACCCATGCACAAATTCATGCACTGGGCTTCTACACTAATAAAAAGAGAAATATGAAAATTGAACATACCCCAGCGACACCAATAAGCCAATCAGAAGTGAGTATGCAAATTAAACCAACAAATATGGGTTAATTTGCATACATGCAGAGCGTCTAGGCAGGGTGGGATGCCTGCCATGAGGGGAAAGGCGGGGGGTGGAGGGAGCTATAGGAGCTGTGCTCCGATGGGAGCGAGGACTTGCAGGCTCCTGGCAGTTGGCAGTCAGGACTTGCAGGCTCCCAGGTGACTGGGACTGAAGTCAGGGGAAGGACGGCCTATTCTTGCATGAATCTTCATGCAATGGGCCTCTAGTGTGTGTGTGTGTGTGTGTGTGTGTGTGTGCGCATATGTTTTACACACACACACACACACACACACACACACACACACACACGCTTAGTGGCCAGATTATTATGTGTTTAGAGATCATAATAATCTGGCCACTCAGTGTATTGTTGAAAGTATTACATATGTCCCACCCCCCATTGACCTCTTTTAGTCTGCTGCCCGCACCTCCCCAGGCCTGCGCTACCCTATTGTCTGTGCCCATGAGTTATGCAAATATGTATACAAGTTCTTGGCTGCTCTCTTCCCACCTACCCATCCACCCCCGCCTTCCCTCTGAGATTCCACAGTCTATTCCATGCTTCTATGTTTCTGGATATATTTTGTTCATCAGTTTATTTTGTTCATTAGATTGCACATATGAGTGCGATGTTATACTTGTCTTCCTCTAACTGGCTTATTTCACGTAGCATATACTCTCTAGGCCCCTGCATGCCATCTCAAAGGGTAAGAGTTCCTCCTTTTTTACTGCTGCATAGTGTTCCATGATGTAAATGTACCACAGCATTTTTATCCACTCATCTTACTGATGGGCACAATTAGCTATTGTAAATTGTGCTGCTATGAACATAGGGGTGAATACATTCTTTCTGATTGCTGTTTCAGGTTCCTTAGGATAATTTCCTAGAAGTGGAATCACTGGGTCAAATGGCAGTTCCGTTTTTATTTTTTTGAGGAAACTCCATACTATTAAGACCCAAATCTCAGACATCTCTTGTAGCTATATGTTTGCTAGTACATCTTGTAAGGCAAGGGAAACTAAGGAGAAAATAAACAAAGGGACTATGTCAAAATAAGCAGCTTCTGCACATATTTTCAATGGGGGGAGGAGGTAATACCTATAATAGTTTGAACAATAAAGATAAATTAAAAGATAATATCAGGAATGTGAAAAGGCAACCTACAAAAAAAGGAGAAAATAATTGCAAATCATATATTTGATAGGCTTTTTGTCTAGAATGTATAAAGAACTAATAAGTCAATAATAAAGACACCTAATTAAAAAAATGGGCAAAATACATGGGTAGAAATGTTTCCAAATAAGATATAAAAATAGCCAACAAGTCCATGAAAAGCTGCTCAACATCACTAGTCATTAGGAAAATGAAAATCAAAACCATGGTGAGATACCACTTCACACCTATCAGGATGACCATAATAAAAAAGATAGAAAATAACAGTGTTGCCGAGGTCGGTTTGGCTCAGTGGTAGAGCATCGGTCTGCGGACTGAAAGGTCCTGGGTTCGATTCCGGCCAAGGGCATGTACATTGGTTGCGGGCACATCCCCGGTGGGGAGTGTTCAAGAGGCAGCTGGTCGATGTTTCTCTCTCATTGACGTTTCTGGCTCTCTGTCTCTCTCCCTTCCTCTCTGTAAAATATCAATAAAATATTTTTTTAAAAAGAAGAAAAAAAGAAAATAACAGTGTTGGTGAGAATATACAGAAATTGGAGTCTTCATACATTCCTGGAGGGATTTTTATGAGTAAAGTACTGCAAACCTGTAAGAAATTTGACAATTCCTCAAAATTTAAGACATTACAACGTGAGCCAGCTATTCTACTCCTAGATATATACTTAAGTGAAGTCATATGTCCACACAAATGTTGCATACAAATATTCTGAGTAGCATTTTTCGTAATTAGCAAAAATGGTAACAGCACTAAGGTCTATGAAATGCTCAATGGATATGTATAATATTAAATAAAATTTGGTATCTTTATAGAATGGAATATTATTCATTAATAAAAAAAAATAAATGTAGCCATAGCCAGTTTGGCTCAATGGATAGGGCATTGACCCTTAGACAGAAGGGCCTTGGGTTCAATTCTAGTCAAGAGCAAATACCTCAGCTGCAGGCTTAATCCCCGGCCCTGGTCCGGGTGTGTGTGGAAGGCACCCAAT
Source organism: Vespertilio murinus (assembly GCA_963924515.1). Taxonomy (NCBI): domain Eukaryota; kingdom Metazoa; phylum Chordata; class Mammalia; order Chiroptera; family Vespertilionidae; genus Vespertilio; species Vespertilio murinus. The sequence continues at coordinate 36,548,258 of OZ004707.1, read as the reverse complement.
CTGAATATGTTTCTCTCACATCAATGTTTCTGTCTCTCCCCCTCCCTTCCACTCTCTCTAAAATCATTGAGAAAATATTCTATGGTGAGGATTAATAAATAAGTATTGATTCTTTATATAAAACGGATGAAATTTGAATACATTATGCTAAGTGAAGTAGGCAGTACAATAGACCAGAAATTTTATGATTCAATTTATATGAAATGGCTAGAAATAAGCAATTCTATAGAAATAGAAAGTGCATTAGTAGTTGTGTAGAGCTATAGAGATTGGAGGGGTAATGTGGAGTGGCTGCTAATTGGTCCAAAGTTTCCTCTTTTAGGATTATGAATATATTTTTGAAATGCTTGCAGTGATAGGTACAAAATTCTGTGAATATACTAAAACCCATTGAATTGTGGCCTGGGTTAAATTTATGATATATGAATTTTATGTCAATGGGCTGTTTACAATTTGTTTAAGTTCTTATATGTTGTATATCTTCTCCAGAGTATATAATTGGAGGAGAGTTAGTTGGGAATAAACTAAACTGCCATTTTTATAGAAACTGGGACTTCTCTGTGCTATTTTAGCTTTATATTATATTCAAAGGCAGAGAAGAAAAAAGGGAAGAATCCTGGTTCACACATGTGTACCACTTCTACCTGCCAGAAGCTCTTTTCGTCTCTACTTGCAAGGATTATTTATGTCACTAAATTGGGAACAGTCATATAAATATAGTTTATAGTTATGAGAAGAAATATTCTTAAATAACACTATCATGCTATAAGACATAATGATGTCTGATTTTAATTTCTAAAATTTGGACTTTAGTTATACTATTAAAGAAACAAATATTATCCATAATGACAAGTGAAAGAAGCCAGTCTGGAAAGGCTACATTTTGTATCATTCTAGCTGTGACATTCTTGAACAGGCAAAATTATGGAAACAGTAAAGATCAGTTTTTGCGGTGGATTTGGGGGTGGGTGGAGGGAGAACAAGTTGAGTAGGTGGAGCCTGGGATTTTTTAGGGCAGTGAACTTGTTCTATATGATATCTTAATGGTGGGTACATGTCATTATACATACAGCACAGAGTGAACCCTATATAAACTGTGGACTTTAATTAATAATAATTATTATTAAATAATTTTTCTCAAAACCTAAAACTTCTCTAAAAAATTAAGTCCATTAATTTTTTTAAAAAGCTGCTGAAGGTAAGACATTTTAAAGAAAATTAATAGTAAGCTATTTAAAAGGAAAAAAAGAAAGAAAAGAAGCCACCGAATAAATAATTCTGACAAAGGCTTTCTATCCAAAATAAATAACTCACCCAAATCAACAATAAGGCCAACATCCTAATGAAAAATGGGCAAAAAATTGAAAAAAGTTGGACAATAAACACTAATGTTGAGGTGCTTAACATTGTTAGTCATAAGGAAAATGCACAGTAAACTATGAGATATGGTTTTTCGGTCACTAGGCTGGCTAGAAGTGGAAAGATTAACACCAAATGGTGCCAAAGATATGGAGAAAATTCCATTGCTAGTGGAAGTACAGATTTTTTTAGTGTTTCTTTCTATATATATATATATATATATATATATATATATATTATTTTTTTTTTTACCCACGAGAAAACGTATGTCCTCAAAAAAGACTTGTACAAAGAAAGTTCATAAGAGACCATAACTGGAAACAACCTAAATGTCTTCAACAGAAGGATGAACTGATGTGTGTTTATTCAATAGAGTACCACTCAGCAATAAAAACAGAATGGACTATTCAATATGAATGAGCCTCAAAAACTATAATGGGCTCAGCCAATGTTGATTATACATCATTGATGTTTCTATCACTCTCTCCCTCTCCCTCTCTGAAATAAGTAAAAATATATTTATAAAAAAATAAACAAAAAACCATTATATTGAGGGAAAAAAAAAACCCCACACAAACCAAAATACCACTCATAAAATTCATTTTGGAGCCTGTTTGTATGAGGTTTTAGTCTAATTCAGCCTTTTTTTTTTTAACCTTTTTCATCTAATGGTACATGTAAACTAATTACTAAAATTTTGTGGCACACCAAAAAATGTATTTTTTGTTGATCTGACAAAAAAAAATGTATATAATTTTGCCAAAATCGGTTTGGTTCGGTAGATAGGATGTTGGCCTGTGGACTGAAAGGTCCCAGGTTCGATTCAGGTCAAAGGTATGTACCTTAGTTGCCGACACATCCCCATGAGTCAGCTGATCGATGTTTCTCTCTCATCCTCTATGTAAAAATTCAATAAAATATATATATTTAAAAATAATTTATATATGTATATGTATATATAAATTATATATATAATTTTGATTCATTCACACCGGACAGCTATTGTTGTATTGGCTATTGTCATTCTTTATTTGACAACCTAAGGGTAAAGAGGTCACTGCCCCTGACTAAATAGTCAGTTATTACATATTTTAAAATTAATTGCAGCACATCATGTATTGCTGCATACTGGTTGAAAATTGATGGTTGAACTGTTTGGGGGAGGGGGCATTTCCACTGGAAAGGTAAGTGGTGGAACTTAAGATTTTGTGGACTTCACTGTGTGTAAATTGTATATTAATATAAAAAAAACCAGGGTTGTTGAAATAACAAATTATTTCATATATTATACCAAATTATAACAATGGTAACTCTTTTTTTTTTTTAGCATTTTTGTGTTAAACACTAGTCTAAGTATTACATTCCTTTTATCTCATTTAATCAACATGTCAGGTATTTTTATGATCTTTGTCTAACCGATAAGGAAACTGAGACACCGGGAGTATGGTAGTCACATAGCTTTCGAGGTCAGTGATCAGTCAGACACTGAGAACTGCAGGGTGAAGGCTGTACGGCATTGTATTTCCTGACCAGTTGTGTCCAAAGTTTAAACTGAAAACCTTGGTGGAAGGAGGAGATAGGGTGTGCATAATAGGAACATACATACAATTATGAGAACATTATTATTCATTTCTAGATTCAGTTACTTGTGTAGTAATTTGTAATGCTAATGACACCAAACGTGGGTGTGTTCCCTATTTCTAGATGCTATTTTGTGACATATGCTGTTCTACAAGGATGTATATATTTGAATGTACACATTTAAAATGGTGTGCAGGCAGAATTCCATTCCTCCACTGTCACAATTTCTAGCTTTGAAGAGGTTTCTGGAAATGCTGCTTTTATCTTTCTTCAGCAATGATAAACTTTAATGTTGGAGTGTTGTAAGTTCTCACATAATAAGGCTTAGATTTTTGTTTGGTTTGGCAGTAGACTTCTGTTTAAAATTCCTTTAATCTGCTCATTCCATGCTTTTTATATTCATTTTGATAGCTGATGGCTCTGTGAAGAATTGTGTATGAATTTATTACATTAATAAAACTTATATTTGTGACTCTTTCTCCATCCCAACTTGCTTAAAAGTGGGTTTTTCAGTGAATTGCTGAATTTTTGTCTTCTTTAGATTTTTTTTTTTCCTGGAGGAAATAAGAAACAATTCATATGCTAGATCTAAAGTTTCATTAAAATTGCTTATGCCCTGTCTCAGGCATTTAAAGTGGGCCATCTGTCTAAACATCTCTCTCTTTTTTTTTCTGATCATTTCCTCGACTTATTCATGAGCCATGGGAGGGCTCCTTTGTAGTCTCCATGGAGCTGGTTCTGTCTACCCCCACTGAATACATCTATGTGCTTGCATAACATAGCTTTTCACCGTGCTGGAAATTCTCTGAACTTCGTTCAGATGAATGGCCCACTTTTCTGAAGGCCTTTTTCTTCCTGCAAAGATTTGTATGCAGAAGCTGACCTCTGTGGCTATGGAATGCAGCATATTATTCTTGATCATTTTACAGACCACCCACTGTGAAAGTTATGATGAAGGATTGCTTAATGATTCTTTGACCACTAACATTGTTTTAACTCAGTATTTCACTCTTAAATAGGTAACAGCACAGTTGAAACCAGCTTTTCTGAGTGTCTGATAATATGGTTTTGAGATGCTTATAATCCCAGCTAACTAAAGATCCTGATAGTTTTGTTTACATAAAATCTGCTTTAAAAAAATGACTTGTTCTAACAGTCATTTTTTAAATTTGCATGAGTACTTTTTTGATTAAAATATTTCAATAAGCTAAAAGTATTAGCATTAGCACTTGAGACAATCAACTGATAGTTTTTGTCATAAAATGTAGAAAAATTTAGTTTTATTGAGCATATTCTTTCTGGCTGGTTGATGATAATCAAATTAGACAGGTCTGGGTGAGAGCTATTATTTGATTTGCTTTGTGAGCAGCTGTTTATGTGAATTCCTTTTCCCTCTTTTTGGGGAGGGATGAGGTTGTGTTTTGAAGTAGTAGTAGCTTAAATTTTATCAGCTTTGCAAGTAACTAATAAGTTGTACAGATGAAATTTTTGATCAGGTGGTAGCTGCTTTCCCTTAGATACATATTCAGAAAGGAGGCTAGTTTCCGTATGTTATTGCCATGAAAAGCTGCATGAAGCTCCATGAGTTTTGCCCCTTCTTTTCGGAGTCATTTATAAAAATCATCTCTGAGACTAGTTTGGATTTATTGGATAAGTGTAATTCTTTTTTAAAATTTGAAATATAACTTTACATAATAATTACCATTATAAACAGAATTACTATCATTTGTTGTTAGTGTAAGTTTCAATAATTTTGCAGAAATAGAGCATATGTACTTTTAGGTTGGTATGTGTTATTTTTATTTATAGTGTATTATAGTTTATTGGTATTTATATTGGACATGGCATGCATGCCCAACCCCATCCATTCTATTTACAAACAAAAGTACTTTGAAACAAATGTAAAGCCAAAAGGACTCAGCAAACTTTGTGGAAAATCAAATTCCTAAAGAGATTCCACATTGATGATCTTGGTAGCCCAAGGTTTTGTGTTCAGAGTGAAACTCTTTCGTATATCTTACTAACATGTCACCTTGAAAGAAATTCTTAGAAAAGTGCTACTTCAGGGCTTTTGTGTGAGAAGAAACAATGGTTTTCCTCTGTTACCACCTTCCCCCTCCGAACTTTGCTCTGACCCATATTTTACAATTGTGAAAATTTGGGTTCAAAAGGATTGACAGTTCCTGGAGACATTTCTAGGAAGAGAATGGGCTGAGATGAGACATCAGCATTTTAACTCAAGAGCCCGTGCTGCAAGTTCCCTCTTGGGGAGGTTATAACATATACGAAACAGATGTGGATCAAAATAAAAGAATGGAAAAATAAATAGTAGTTAGGTTCCGAAGAGAGGCAACTCCATCTCCCCACCAGCTGTCAGATCACTTTCTGTGGGAAAATGCTTTTTGAGTTCCAACAGGATGTCAAGATCAACAACTTTCTTACTCCTCTGGAAACAGAGGCTTGTTGCATCATAACTAAACTGTCTGCACATTTACTTGAAAGAATTACCTCAATTGGGCCACTAAATTATGAAAATATCAAGCATATAATATAGATTAAGTACAAGGGAGATTACTGAAGTGTGTACTATAATTAGGGAACAGTTTATGAGAGAAATTATTTAGACAATCTGAGAAGCAGGGAGGAGAGTTCAGTTTCCTTAAAGGGATTTCAGTTATGGGATAAAATAAAAGAAGTAAAATAAAAGAATAGGCTTAGAGTTGGGACTAATTATGACAATAAAAGTTAACATTTACACACATTATTTAATCCTCAATACATCATTTTGATGCAGACAATATGATTATCCTTATTTTATACAGGAGAAGTGCATGAAATTCATGCACGGGGGAGGGGGGTGTTGTCCCTCAGCCCAGCTTGCACCTTCTCCAATCTGGGACCCCTCTCATAATCCAGGACTGCTGACTCCCAATGCTTGCCTGCCTGCCTGCTTGCCGGATTGCCCCTAACTGCTTTTGCCTGCCAGCCTGGTCGATGCCTAACTGTTTCCCTGCCAGCCTGATTGCCTCTAACTGCCCTCCCCTGCTGACCTGGTTACCCCCAACTACCCTCCCCTGCTGGCCCAGTAAATCCTAACTGCCCTTCCCTGCTGGCCTGGTTGCCCCCAATTGCCCTCCCCTGCCAGCCCAATTGTCCCTAACTGCCCTCCCCTGCCAGTGTGATCACCTCTAACTGCCCTCCTTTGCTGGCCTGGTCACCCCCAACTGCCCTCCCCTGCTGGCCTGACCCCCCCCAATTGCCCTCTGCTGGCCTCATCCCTCCCAACTGCCTTCCCCTGCAGGCCTGGTCCCCCCCAACTGCCTGCCTCTGCTGGCCTGTTCTCCCCCTACCCCCACCTCCAACTGTCCTCCCCTGCAGACCTGGTCACCTCCAACTGTCTGCCCCTGCTGGCCCAGTCACCCCTAACTGTCCTCCCCAGCTGGCCTGATCGCCCATAACTGCTCCCCTGTTGGCCATCTTGTGGCAGCCATCTTGTGTCCACATGGGGGTGGCCATCTTTGTGTTGGAGTGATAGTCAATTTGCATATTTCCTCTTTATTAGTTTGCTCCAAGTCAAACTAATGGCAAGCTGGAAGTCACCAGAGGGAGTTTGTAACCTCTGTGCTTATTTCTCTTGCTCCTCTTAACTTGGCTTGGTTTGGTTTGTGAAGCAGTTTAAGCACTTGACTTAATAAAATCAGAGAGTAATCAGAAATAGGTACAAAGTGTGGGGTCTTATTTTAAGGAACTTGGTGGTAGGTAAGTTAAGATTTAACCTCAGTTGAAATAGAAAGTCTTGGAACAATCTGGAGCAGGAGAGTAACCTAATTATCAGGACTGCAAAGATTTCAGAAAGCCATGTTGCCCACTATTTCTGTCCTGCAATACCCCTGAGAAGTCAGGGTGATAACCCCAGTTGAAGGTGAATTAAGGGAAGTCTAGTGAGGTCATCTACGCAGTCCAAATGCAGCCAGGTTGTAATCTGGGAGCTCAAGGTGAGATCAGACAATAAATAGGTCTGGGCTGCCTGTCACTAGTTGAGTCAGGCAGAGTCAGGGTTGACTCATGTATGAACATTTATTCCAAAAATGCCAGAAGTATGGGAGAACATTAGGTCATCCATGAAAGTCTGCTTTGCACCCCCTCTCTCCCCTTTAAGCCAACTGCTTATATTGGGTAGAAGGACAAAGATTATATCCGGAAGGAAATAGGCAAAAGGAGTAACAATGGGTATGCAAAAGGAATAAAATTGGGTAAAATGGCTACAGATTATAGGCACTGCGGGCTGAGGGATTGCTAAAGGCAGGCAGCCCCCATTGTTTCAGCAACAAGGTTGTTAATCTTTTCATGATGATAGGCAATTCTCAGATAAGGAGAATGGACCATATTTCCTGGTTAATACCCAGGTCCTGGGATGTACAACTCCCAGCCAGGTTAGAATGTGCTTTCTTTAATCAGAACAAAAACAATCACGGCTAACAGAGCGTGATTAATATTTCTTATAACTAGTCTCCACTGTTCTGTTTCTCCCTCCTGCCCCTAACAAAGGTTCACTCTCCTTTAGTAATTCATGCTGTGTCCCTTGAGTAACAGGGCTTATCCTGTGTATGCTTTGGGATATCTACACTAATAAAAGAGAAAAATGCTAATTGACCATACCTTCGCTACACCTACAGCCAATCAGAGCGAGTATGCAAATTAGCCCAACAAAGATTGCAGCTTATTTGCATATGGCGAGGGAGGGAGGAGTGAAGACTGAAGACAGTATAGAAGGAAGAGGGAGGGAAAGCAGAAAGCGAGGCAGCTGTGGGAGGGAAAGTGTGGGCAGGGCAGGCGGCAGGAGGGGCAGTGTTTGTGGGAGGAAAAGCGTGGGGTGGAGAGTGGGGGGCAGAGGCAGCAGGGAAAGTATGGGAGGTGTGGGGGCAAGAGAGGTGGTGGTGGCAGGAGGGAAGCCTGCTGGAAGCCCTGTTCTTACAGGAATCTTCCTGCAACGGGCCCCTAGTTAAAAATAAGGCATGATCTTGGTCTTTGAGAAGCTCAGGCCTATAGGGGAAACAGACATAAACAAAAAAATGCCCCTTGGAATAGAGTGCAGTTGGAGCACAAAAGGACTCTCCTCCCTTTCCTTCTCTCTGGGCCATGCCTTCTTTTCTCCCTCCCCTCCTACTCTCTCTCTTGTATGCTCCCCTGTTCTTTCCAGTTCTCAAGTGTGATGCTCTGTTCTGAAACAGTCTTCTTCAAAGTGCCAAAAAGACTCTTCCAGGCCTTCATATGCATTATTAATGTTTTTTAATGCATATTTCACTTTAATCTTCACTCTTATAGTATTGAAAACATTTTTTCATATTTAGGAAATAAGCAGTGGGCCAAATACAAATATTTACCTTCGTGATTTATTATTCTCCATTAAACATATGTCTAGAAATGATTTGATTATATTCAAAGTTTTTATGACTATAACTTTTTAAAAAATCAAATACACAGAAAATACTTTTGAAATTGGTTGGTATGGAGGGTTAAATTAAAACATAGCCTGCAGCATTTTTTCAGAACTAGGACTTAAGACAGAGTCTGGATAGTACATATTTAGTATTTAGTACATATTACTTCACAACTATAAATAATGTAAATGTACAATATTTAAATTAGTTTAACTCAGAAATCATTAAAATATGCTAAATTAAAAAAATGTGTGAGCTATGGTTGTTTGCTCAGTGGTTAGAGCAGAGACCCATGCTTTGAACCTGGGTTTCAGGTTTGATCTCTGATCTTGGTCTGGGCTCATGCGGGAGCCAACCAGTTGATATGTCTCTCACATTGCTGTTTCTCTCGCTTCTCCTCCCTTCTACTCTCTCTAAAAATATCCTCTGGTGAGGATTAACAAAAAATAAATGTGCAAAATATTTGTATTCAAAAAATGTTTTTATCTCTGGCTGCTTCATTCAATTTTTCTGGACCATGTAACATTGATCATGCACAAGAAAAAAATCTGTGTCTTAAAACAAGCCTTAGTGATGTTGTATTCTTATCAAAACAAATAAATGAAAAAGAAAACACAAAAGGAAGGTTTTGAAGATGATGGGAATGTTTATTACCTTAATTGTGGTGAAGGTAACATGAGCGAATAAATATGTCCCAACTCACCAAAGTGTATATGCTAAGTATGTACAGTTTTATAGGTGTGTTTTGTTTTGTTTTGTTTCGTTTTTTTGCAAACTCAGTAAAAAAAAAAAGAAAAAGAACTAACATTGTAGTATTTTTAAAACAGTCTTGGACAGTAACCATATTTTGAAAAGAAATGAATATGGTTTAAGGAAGGTTAATCTTTGAAGGACTGTCACAAATAAAGCCACACAAATTCATAGACTAGATGAGGGTACTTCAAATAGATGATAGAACCACAATTATCCCAGAATGACTGCTGTTGTCCTTGGTGTCTTGTGTATGGGCTTTTTGTGTGTGTGTGTGTGTGTGTGTGTGTGTGTGTGTGTGTGTGTTTTAGTCTCTAGTTTTTTCAAGAATAGAACCTTTAAAATAAAATGTTCTGAAATAGCCTGACAGTTTTACTCTGTACAATTAATCTCAAAAGAAAATCAGTTTACTGAGAGATAAAAATATGAAATTATTAACTGTTTTTCTTTTTCTTTCTACTTCAGAGTGCCTATTGTTAAACCACAAGTGGCTAACTGGGAGCTTTCAGTAAAACTGAATGATGAAGTTCACACCGTTGTAACATCAAACAATGGGAAAATGTTCTCGGTAAGTTTTCTTTCTTTTTGGGGGGTGGCGTAATTTTGAAATTATCTATGAATATTTGAAACAATTTTTTAACTTCTGCTGTGATTTAGATCTTTTGAATCTATAACATAGCTTTGTATTTGTTTCATCTTCTTTAGGAAGCTGAGTGTAAATGGAAAAATTTTTCCCTCTCATGGTAATTAGGAAATAACATTTCTAGATTTAGTCGAATTATAAACCCACCTCTTGACACCTGATTCATTTCTTCTTTTGTTATTGAAATACTTTTGGCTTTGTAACAGAGAAGAGTATCTTTAATTATAATTCAAAATACATGATAGCTGTGGTAGGTCACCAGTCTTTTAAAATAATAATCTGAAGCTCATATAACATTTTCTTGAGATTTCATGTTGTGAGACATTCTTGAGGCTAAATTTACCTTATGATGACATTCCTTTTGTTTTGAAGAACTTAAAACCCTCGGATGATATCCATGACCAAACTGCTTTAGTTTAATTCTTGTCTATACTGAATAATGTTACAATAAGATTTAGTGTTTGTACTGTGGTATAAGTAATATGCTTAAATTCTGTTTTTGAGATTGCCAGAAAAAAAAACATGAAGTTTCTATTTTAACTTGTGTCCTCTTTTAGTTTCAGCATGAACCCAGAAAGTATTATATAGTTAGGACAATAAATATTATATTAATTTACATTTCTTTTCTCATGGCTAAGCTGCATTGAAATGTCATTTTGTTTTGGGGGGAAAATGACTTTTTGTCAAAGGATTTAAACAGGATATGAAAATCATAATAATACAATTTCACTGAAATAAGACCTGCTGAGGTTTTAGGTGCATGGCAGTTTCTTGATCCCAGCTAAAAAATGCCGGAAGTCAAGAATTAATGAGAATTCATTTATTCAACAAATACTTAGGCAAGACTGTACCGGCTGTGTGCTAGATAAGTGCTAAGCTGCTACTCCAGAGAAGCTGACGTCCTTATGTGGTGGCATCATAAGTAAATGAGGTTACTTCCTGGATTAAGGGCAGTCTCCTTGGTTTTGCTTAAACTCTGTGACTCATTTTATATGCTAAAACTGCTAACGTATTTGTTACTAAAAGATGTTTCACTCAACTCTCTTAAAATGAAAGCTGTGATGGAATCAAACAGTTGCCTTATGATATATTTTGTGAGGAACTTATGTGATTCTTTACATTCCTCCTTTCCATGTGATTGTTTTTAAAGAATAGTTTTGTAAGTGGACAGTTAACCATACATCAGGTTGAGTGGCAAATTATGTTGTGTAGTAGAGACTACTAATATTATTATTATATAGCATTTTCCTTTGGGAAGGTTAACTTTACAAAAAGGTAGACATTAGCATGATTTGTGAGTCACTACCACTCTAGTGGTAACCACTGTAGTGGTAATCTGATATCCCAATGCTATTATTCTAAGCCGCGCCTTGGCTTAATAAGAAAACTGCTCTGGTTACTTCTTTGAACTGTTATTTCTCTGTGCTCGTTTAGATTCCATGTTGGAAAACTAGAGGCCATTGGCCTGACGGTTCAAGTGGTGTCTTTGAATTGTTACCTCCTGTTTCACTTTTTAGCTCATGAAGAAAGTAGAGCTGTTTTAAAAACATCAAAATTAATGCATGAAAAATTTCCCCGGAAAATATCTACCTTGTTATATAGTATCAAAGTCTACTTCCCATATTTATTGGCTTAGCTATTATCAGAAGCATCAAACCTAATGAAAAGAGAGTACTCCTGATAGTATATTTCTTTTTTCCTAAAGCATATTTACGTATTATGAAAGGAGTCAAATTGAATTGTGTGGAGCAAAGTAAAGGCTCACTGGTATGAAGATTTTAATAGTGTAGAACCCCTGCTTTTAGCATCTTAGAGGTGAGAATTGTGGCTATTTACTTGGCTTTCTAGATTACCTACTGCCACAACCAAGAGAAAATGAATTAGCATAGAGGTGACAGTCCAGGTTAATGACTCCAGAGGTAGTCCAGGCAAAGTCATATTTGCTTATTAGCCCACAATAATGCTTCAGATGCCACATGTTTTCATAATTCTTTTATCTAATTAAAACACTTAGTTGTAAGATATATCAAATTAGGAAAGCATGGCGAATATACAAATCTTCTACCGTGGTTTTCTATTAAAAAAGAAATAATTATAGATAACAGCTAAATCCCTTCTATACATCATCCCATTTCCGCCCTCTTCCCTAGAGGTGAGAGCTATCCTAAAGGTGCTGTCTGTTGTTTCATTACATGTCATTACACTTTCATTATGTATATATGTACCATAATAATAGTGAAAAAGAAAATGGTGAAAGCATAAGTATTGGATGATACCATTTATATAAGACTTAAAAAATACAAAAAACAATTTACAATAGCATAAAAAGAATAAGATACTTAGAAATAAACTTAACTATGGAGGAGAAAAACGTTTACACTGGAAACTATATTACACTAGGAACTACAAAATTTTGCTGAAAGAAATTAAAGAAGACATATAAATGGAAAGACATTTTATGTTCATAGATGGGAAGACTTTTAATGTTGGTATGATGTCAATACTATCTAAAGTGATCTACAGATTTAGTGCAGTCCTTATCAAAATCCCTTGGAGTTTTGCAGAAATATAAAAATCCATCCTGTGATTCATATGGAATCTCAAGGGACTCCAAATAGCCAAAACAATTTTGAAAAAGAACAAAGTTGGAGAGCTCATACTTCCTGATTTCAAAACTTAAAACAAAACTGCAGTAATTAAAATAGTGTTGTACTGGCATAAGACAGATGCATAGACCAATGGAGTAGACTTGAAATCCAAGAAATAAACCCTTCATTATATGATCAAATGATTTTGACAGGAATGCCAAAGCCATTCAATGGGAAAGGCATCTTTTAAACAAATAGTACTACAGGAGGGGGTGTGCTGGGCTGTGTGGAAAATGTATAAATCAATCAGTCAATAAAAATAAAATAAAACAGAGGAAAAATGAAGTTGGACCCTACCTCAAAGCAAATATAAAATTAACTAAACATGTATTAAAGACCTAAATGTACCTGGGAGGATGTGGGAGCAGGGTGGAGGGGGTTAATGGAGGAAACTGTGGGACTTCTGTAATACTTTCAACAATAAAGATAATTTTTTAAAATAAGAGACTTAAATGTAAGAGCTAAAGCTATAAAACTTTTAGAGGGAAGCATGAGAAAAGACATGACATTTGATGATCATTTATTGAATATGACATTAAAAGCACAGTCAACAAAAGAAAAAAAAGATAAATTAGACTACATCAAAATGTAAAACTTGTACATCAAAGAACACAATCAACAGAGTGAAAATGCAATCCATGGAGTAGGAGAAAATAGCCTCTATAATAAAAGCCTAGTATGCTAAATGTCCAGTTGTCTGGTGACTAGTCGACTGTTCAACCAATCAACGCGTAATATGCTAATGATATGCTAAGGCCACTCAACCACTTGCTGTGATGTGCACTGACCACCAAGGGGCAGATACTCCATTCAGTAGGTTATCTTGCTGCTGGGGTCTGGCCGTTAGGGACTGAGTGAAATAGGCTGGATACACATTGGAGTCCTCTCTCGGCTTCTCTTCCACCTGATCGTGCACTGGTAGGGTCCCTCAGCCTGGCCTGCACCCTCTTGCAATCCAGGACCACTCAGGGGATGTTGGAGAGCCAGTTTCAGCCCGATCCCACAGGCAACTCCCTTTGGGAGGGTGCTGGAGGGCACCAGATGCAGGGTTCATGGCTGGCAAGCATGGTTGTGGCAGCATGAGCCTCTCCTGATTGGGACTGAGTGGGTGTGAGCCTGAGGCAGGCACAGTGGGCCGGAATGAGCAGGAGTGGCACATAGGAGCTGCGAGCGGTGTTGGACTGTGGGTTTTGGCCCGATCCCCTCAGGAACCTCACCCATGCACAAATTTGTGCACTGGGCCTCTAGTTTCTATATATCTGACAAAGAATATTATCCAGAATATATAAAGGATTCCAACAACTCAATAGCAAAAACAAATAAACACACAACCTGTTTTAAAAAGACTTGAATAGATATTTTTCCAAATGAGATAGATATACAAATGGTCAATAAGCATAAGAAAAGGTGCCTGCATTTCCCGCCATCTTTCTGGACAGACAGAAACCCTGGTGCTTTTCACAGGCACCTTTCTCAGTTCTGATGCTCTGGGCTGGTAAGCCCAATTTGGGGTTTAGAGCCCAGAATTCTCAGTGGGAATCACCCACAGCTGAAATGTCCCTCTGGAAATTCAGCTGCTGTCTATGGTAGCCCGGCCAGCCCTTTCACGCCTCTCTGCCCTTCCTACCACTCTTTATCCGGTCTCCACTTTCCAACCTTGATTTTCTTGCAGTTTTAAATTACAGTCTTTTCATTTTCCAATTTCAAGTAATTTATGTATTGATAAAATTTATATTAAAATTAAATGGCAGAGATCCATTTCTTAAAAGGCTGTTCTGTGCAACAAAACAACTATAATTAGTAAAGGTTATGAAAATCACTTTGCAAATCACATGTTATATGTAGAAAATCTTAAGAAATTCACTGAGAAGTTATTACAATTATGAATAGGTTTAGCAAGAGTACAGGATACTAAATAAATAAATTCTATTTTTATTTACTTGTAGTAAAAAAAATTCAAAAATAAGATTATTAAAATTCCTTAAACAAGAGCATCAAAAGAATAAAATACTTAGAATAAAGGAAGGGTAAAACTTATACTGTGAAAACTACAGACTTTTGAAAAAATGAAATAAAATCTGAATAAAGAGAATGCATCTTAACTTTATAAACTAAAAAACTAAATACTGTTATGATGGCATTACTTTCCAAATTAGTGTACAGATTCTGTGCAATTCTTATCAGAATACAAACTTTATTTTTGTCAAAAATTGACAAGCTGCTATTAAAATTCACATGAAACAAGGAACTCAGAACAGCCAAAACAATCCTGAAAAAAACAAACACAAATTTGGAGAACTCACACTTACCCCCTTCAAAACTAAGGCCCATGGACATGTACCTCTTAGCATCTAACTTTACAAAATAGTTTGTTACATGATAACAAGAATTTTTTTCGTGATTTAGTGGAATCATGGAAGGCATTGAAGAACATGAATAAATCACAAAAAAATGTACACAATATTATGTACACAGTGTACCCATTTTTAAAAATGTGTTTTTTTATTGACTTCTGAGAGGAAGAGAGAAGAAGAGAGAGAAACATTGATGAGAGAAAATCATTGATTGGCTACCTCCTGCACGCCCCCTACTGGGGATTGAGCCTGTACCCTGGGTATATGCCCTTGATCAGAATCGAACCCGGGACCCTTCAGTCCACAGGCCAACCCTCTATCCACTGAGCCAAACTGGCTAGGCCTGTACCCACTTTTTAAAAGTACACAATTAGAATAAATATTAGAAAGCATTTTTAGTATCTTACAACCTGTGTAGATATTCATCTATTTTTCAAATTAGTGTTAGGATTCAAAATACTGACTTTAGCAGTGATGTTAGTTTTATACAAGTAATTTTTGGAGCAATACAAGGTATGAGATAGATAAGATTTTGCATCAAAAGAGTTTGCTCTGCCAAAACAGGTTTGGCTCAATGGATAGAGCGTCAGCCTGTGGACTCAAGGGCCCCAGGTTCGATTCCGGTCAAGGGCATATATACCTTGGTGTGGGCACATCTCCAGTGGGGGGTGTTCAGGAGGCATCTGATCAATGTTCCTCTCTCATTGATGTTTCTGATTCTTTATCCCTCTCTCTTCATCTCTGTAAAAAATCAATGAAATATATTAAAACAACAACAACAAAAAGAGTTTGTGCTTTCATTTTGTTTCCTTAATAATGTTCCTTTTAGTTGAGATAAAACTGTCTCATCTTTAGATGCCTGTGGTGAATGGAAGGAAATCTTTTGTAGTATTCACATCATTGAAATTACCACCCTATATTTTTCTTCTTAAAGAAAGAATATGGTGATGAACATAGAATGAAAAATAATAATTACATATGAGTGTATAATAAGAAATAATTATATATGCATTGTTTGAGGTTTTCTTTCTCAAATATAGCCAATCTTTTCTCATTTGTTCTACTCTATATATTTTGTTCTAGATTTCTTGAATAAGGAAACATTCCAGCAGTTTGTTTTCATATTTAGATAGCGCTTGAAAAATGTGGTTTTAAGTAGAGCTATATAATTATTTTATATAACATTTCATAAAGATTAAGAATTAAATGAATTTAGCACGTATCAGTAAATAATCTCATGTACCAAATAACATTTTTTTGTTTCCAAATATTCATGTAAACTAAAACAGTCTTAAATATATTTTTAATATTAGTTCATACCTGCATTTTACATCATAATCTATGTTCTTTTTATCTCATTTGTAGTTACTGGACATTTTATTGAGACTAAGAGTTTTGGTTCTTTTAAAGAAATAATTTTCAAATGCCTAGAAAAAATATAATATTATTACATCTGTCCCTTTGCCTCTCTGGTCAGTTTTTAGAATACATTCTTATTCTTCTAAAGAATTTTTTTGCCCTAGGTGATTTGACTCAGTGGATAGAGTGTCGGCCTGCAGATCAAAGGGTCCCGAGTTTGATTCTGATCAAGTTTAGGTGCCTTGGTCGCAGGCTCCTCCCAGGCCTGGCCCTGGTCAGGGTACATGCAAGAGGCAACCAACTGAGGTGTTTATCTCTGTCTTTCCCTTTCTTTTCCACAATCTCTAAAAGATCAATGGAAAAAATATCTCAGGTGAGGATTAACAAAAGAAAATAAAAGAAAAATAGCCTTTAAGAATGAATTCCATAGCCCTGGCTGGTGTGGCTCAGTTGGTTGAGTATGGTCCCATGCACTGAAAGGTCACAAGTTCCATTCCCAGTCAGGGACTAGAATAATCTAGTAGGGGGTGTGTGGGAGGCAGCTAATTTGCATTGCACTCTCCCTTCTTCTCTCTCTCTCTCTCTCTCTCTGTAAAAATCAATAAAAACATATTTAAAAAATGAATACCATAATACTATTAGGGGCTTATAATAAAGGACTGCAATTGTATTTAGAAAATGGCCTTATATAAAAAAAAGAAAAGAAAGAAAATGGCCTTATAGTATGTGATAAACAGTAGAAAATTGAAGTTAAGTCATGCAAAATATTTTTTATTTAAAACCTTTTTCCCTTTTGACAGCCATTAACTGTTAAGATCATGTAACTACTTTTTTTAAAAAATTCTTTATTGTTTAAAATATTACATATGTCTCCTTTTTCGCCCATTGTCTCCCCCCCCCTCCCCCCCCCCCCAGTATAAACTACTTTTCTGTTTGGTTAATTTTCTTTACTTAAATTCTTCACCAATCCCACCATTTAAAAAAAAGTTTACTAAACAAAGTAATAGAAATATTATCCTATTTGAGGAAAGTGTTTTCTGTTGATGATTTTTTTAAACAGAAAAACCTAACAGTGTATTAACATGAAATATTTTCCTGTTGGCTAAAACATTTGTTTTCTTGGTTAAATTATTTTTCCATTTGAGAAAAAATTACTCAGAAAATAGTCCAGGTAATTGCTTTTAAATAGTTAATTTTTTCTTCAAGAAATATAAAACCATTGTAAGTAAAGCAAACAGGCAAGAAGAAAATTTGCAGCTCATTTTAGTGGGGGTGGGGAGTGGGGAAGGGAATGTTCTTAGTATATAAAGAACTCTTACATTCAATATAAACATGACCAACAATCCAGGTGAAAAAGTGTTCAGAGACGGTTTACAGCAGAGGACATATAAATGGCTTCTGCACACATGCAAAAATTGTGATAAACCACACAGAGAAATTCAAGTTAATGTACCATTTCCCACCTATGTGTTGGCAAAGATTAAAAAAATTGATAATTTCCTAACTTTATAAGGTTGCAGAAAAATAGGCCCTTATACATTATTGGTGAGTATAAATTATACAGCCTCCATGGAGAACAATTTGACAAAGTGGAATTATCCTATCAGATGTGTTCACATGTAGGAGATGTACAAGAATGTTCATGGCAGTATTGCTTATAATTGCTTATAATTGCAAAAGATTGGAAACAGCTGACATGCCCATGTACAATGGGAGAATTAAATAAATTATGGATGTGCCACGCAGGGTGGTACATCCATAACATCGAACCTCTGTGTATTCACTAAAAAGGATCTGAGCATTTTCTATGCTGATTTATGAAGTGACAAAAGAAATGTACATGCGCCTGTGTAAAAAAGGTTGTATGTATTTATGCTTGGAAGGAGTCACAAGAAATAATCATAACTGCTTTTGAATTGGGGAGCTGGATGGCTGACCCCATGACAAAAGTGAGAGAGAAGGATACAGACCTTATACTAGAAGTCTCTTTAGTACTTTTTGAATCTTGAATTCTATATATGTACTCTATTCTTTTTAAAAATATGCAAAAAAAAAAAGAGATTTTAAACTGCAGCGGAAGGGTCTGGAACACGTGGGACTGCTAAAATATGGGATTTTAATCACCAACCAAGAACTCCTGTAAGGCCTGCGCAATCTAGGGAAGTAGTCAGATAAACAGCTGGCTCATTGA
This sequence comes from Vespertilio murinus, assembly GCA_963924515.1. NCBI lineage: Eukaryota > Metazoa > Chordata > Mammalia > Chiroptera > Vespertilionidae > Vespertilio > Vespertilio murinus. Next base: position 36,529,932 of record OZ004707.1, on the reverse strand, counting down.
ATGAAGAGCTCTGGCATTACTCATACAGGGTGGACAAAAATATGTTTACAGTTGTTTGCGTGGAAAATAACACAATAATTAGTAAGTAATAATGCAAAATAAACTTTGTGCTTTGCATACTCACAACTGTAAACCTATTTTTGCCTCACCCTTTATAAGTGCAATTACTGAAACTCCTTTAATCAGCACTCTGAACTTGGAGGTAGTTGTTGGTAGTTGTTGGCAGTCATTTAGTTATCTATTTAGACATTTATCTAAATTAAGAAACTAGAAAAAGCAAAAACAGTGTACAGTGAGTGAGTGAGAGAAAGGAAATTGAGGAAGAAGAGATTTGGAGAGCCCTTCCCACGCAGCCTCTCATTTTCCCTTCCTTAGGTGTATAAGGTACCAGAGAGACTACTATATAGAGGAGGTAGGGAGGTGTATGTCTGACTAATAGCAAAGGTAATGAGAGTTTCCTCCAAAAGTATTGCTCGGGGTCTCAGAACTCATAGTGATTTTCATGGCTTCTAAGTCATCACTGTGGAATGGCACTATTCTCCCCTCCACTTGATTTAAGGAAGGAGGTCCGAAAGTAACTTACTTTCCAATGTGATGACATTACCTCAAGCTAAAGAATATCCTTTCAAAGCAAACTTGGTCAAATCAGCTTGATGCCTGATAGGAGGGGGTCAGTTAAGTGAGGGTGTAGAAAAATCAAGTCTGAAAAGTAATGTTGCACAGCTTGATTTGTTTATTTTTAAAATGCAGTCCTCTTCAGTGGGCATGGTACTGCACTTTTGAACCCTAGGACTGAATTTTCCTAAAAAGGTGAGGCTCCTGGCCATGCAATCTGGAAAATTGCTTGTCTAATTGGGTGCACAGTTGCACCTGTATGCTCTTGAATGACTCAGTCATGTTGTGCTCAAGAGTCAAGTAACTTGTTTTGAGACTAAATGAAGAAAAAAATAGGTTGTAAAATTCAGTTACTTCAGAAATGAAACACACTAAATGGTATTGTTTGTTACCATATTAGAGTTGGCAAATACTATAATTAAGCCTTCAAGTGATTTTAGTAATCCGCTCGTTTCAGCCACCTTCTGAAGAATTTTATTTAGAATAAAGCTTTAAATACTGACACCAGAGCCCTGGCTGGTTTTTCTCAGTGGATAGAGCATTGGCCTGTGGACTGAAAGGTCCCGGGCTCAATTCTGGTCAAGGGCACATGACCAGGTCATGGGCTCCATCCCCACGGGGGGGCATGCAGGAGGCAGCCAATCAATGATTTTCTCTCATCATTGATGTTTCTATGTCTCTCCCTCTCCTTTCCTCTCTGAAATTAATAAAAACATTAAAAAATATTGATACCAGATAATAGGGTTGAATCAATTCATTAACTTATAAACCATTATAAAATATTCATAGTAGTATAGTATCCTGTAATGGGCACTGGTAAAATTTCTACCATAAATTTTATTTAAAAACATTTTATTCATTTGGCATGATATTTATTGGCCCCTTAAACTTATGTATAAATAAAATGAACAGTGAAGCAAACTGTCGAAGTCCCTTTGTTGAGTTATTCAATCATTAGATTAATTTTGATAGATTTATAGCCATAACACACTTATCATTTTAGTTATAGTTTAATGGCTGTTTATTGAGTACATCTTACAACACAGGTCGTGAAGAACCAACGGTAATCAAGAGAGATAATGTCTGACTCCTCATAGGATTTTTCATCTCTTAGGGGACAAGGACAAAGGCTCTGTCAGTCAATTTCAGTGGGTGAGTGATGACAGGGAGAGACAGGCACTGCAGAAAACAGCTTGGGAGCCCTAACCTGGACACGGAGGTGGTTGTGGAAGGCTTTAGGGTGGAAATAACGGCCGACCTGAGACCTAAAGAAGGCTAGTGGAGGGTGAGATTTCAGAAATGCCTAATATTTCATACAGTTTATTACTGCTGTTAGGAAATCACTGTGACTATTCTGAAAGTTCAGAGACTTGTAATAAACTCGCATGCCTGTCCTCAGTGTGTATGTACTGAGATGCAGTGACAACCAGGACATGGTTTGGCTTATATACCTCAGGCTGGTATGAAGGGCCATGCTGCTCAGCGGGCCAGCTCTGCCTCTGCTGGGTCTCTGTGCAGCGACTGCTTTGCTCCCTATTCCCATGGACAACACTCTTCTTTTCTCTCTGCATACCTTCACTCCTTAACTTTAAATAATTCTGGATTGAGTATACGTTTTGTTTTGTTTAAATTTTAAGTGAGGTATAAGTGACACATAACATTAGTTTTAGGTGTACAATATGATGATTCAGTGTTTGTCTATATTACAAAATGATCACCATAAGTCTAGTTAACATTTGTCACCACAGTTACAACTTTTTTTCTTGTGATGAGAGCTTTTATGATTACTCTCTTAGCAACTTTCACATATCCAGTATAATATTATTAACCACTAGAGGCCCGGTGCACAAAATTTGTGCACGGGGGAAAGGGGAAGTTCCTCAGCCCAGCCTGCACCGTCTCCAATCTGGGACCCCTCAGGGATGTCCTATTGCCAGTATTGTGCCTTAAACAGACAGTTGGACATCCCTCTCACAATCCTGGACTGCTGGCTCCTAATCGCTCACCTGCCTTCCTGCCTTGTCACCCCTAACTGCTTCCCCTGTTGGCCTGGTCGCCCCTCACTGCCCCCTCTCTCAGCCTGGTCTCCCCCAACAGCCCCCACTGGCCTAGTTACCCCTAACTGCCCCCTTTCCCCCCGCCAGCCTAATAGCCCCCACTGCACCTTCCTGCTGGCTTGGTCACCCCTGCAGCCTGCTTGTTCAGTCGATTGGTCATCCCTCACTAACCCCCCTTGCTGGCCTGGTCATCCCTCAAGCCTCCCCCCGACATACACTGGCCTTGTCACCCCATACAGCCTGCTGTTTAGTTTTTTGGTCGTTCCTCACTAACACACCTGCCAGCCTGTCTGTCCCATGCAGCCTACTTATTCAGTCTTTTGGTTGTCTCTCACTAACCCCCTCTGCTGGCCTGATCGTAAGCAGCCATCTTGTGAGGGTGTGAAGATCAATTTGTATATTACCTCTTTATTATATAGGATAGTCACCATGCTCTACGTCAGTGTTTCCTAAACTTTTGACATACGTGTATCCCTTCTATAATTTTCATAATGCTGAGTACCCCTTGTCAAAAAAAATGGATGTATTTTAATAACAATCAAAATATATTTATTTTTTATTTTTTTGGTACATACACAAAATAATAATAAATGAAAAATAAAATTATTCATAATAAAATATAAATAAAAGTTACATTATAAATAACATTTATTTGGATCAATGAGAAGGATGAAATTGTTTGTGCTGAGATGAAAGATCGTCATAATTTGGTTCCCTGGTTGTTAATTTTAATCTGAGGTGCGGTTCCACATCCAATAGTCTGTTCCTTTTTTTTGATTTAATGTCTACAAATGCTGAAAAAGCAACTTCAAATAAATATGAAGTTGGAAAAGGCAAGATGTATTTCAGAACTTTTTTTGTTAAAACCGGATACACGTGTTGCATTTGTAACCAGAATGATGTTAAAGTACACTCCTTATGTTTATTTTTCAAGAATCCGTCTGAAGCCAATTCCAACAATTGCTCTTCTTCTGCATGTGACAAACCTTCTGGCATAGATTTTGTGTTAATGTTAAATGGATATCTTATCCATTCAATATTTTTGTTTAAATCAGGGAAATAGTTTTTCAAGCCCACTTGCAAACTCTCCAAATGCTGTGTTATGCATTTCAGAGCATCAGCATCAATTTTAGTAGCCAAACGTGTTATAAACTCATGAAGAGAGGCAAACAAGTCTACTTCTCCATTACCAACTCTCTTTTGCCATAAATTTAGTTTTGCGATGGCAGTGTTCACTTTATCTTGAACGTGAAACAATGAAATTTCTTTGCCTTGTAACGATAAGTTGAGGCAATTTAAAACAGAGAATATATCTGCTAAGTAAGCTAGTTTACAAAGCCATTTCTAGTCATGTAAACAATTTCTCAAATCTGTCATTAAGAAAACATTGAAGTTCATGTCTAAGTTCAAACCATCGATTTAGAATTTTTCCTCGAGATAGCCAACAAACATCGGTATGAAAAAGAAGCTGGGTATGACTACTTCCCATTTCTTCACATATTTGCGAAAAAAGTCGTGCATTCAAAGGACAGTTTTTAATGTAGTTAATGATTTTCACGCTTTCATCCAGAACTTTCTGTAGATCAGCGGGCATCTTACGTGTTGCCAAAGCCTCTCTGTGTATGCAACAATGTGTGGATATGACATTTGGGGCAACATTTTGAATTCTTGCAACGAGTCCTTTATTCCGACCATACTTTTTGCTCCATCTGTGCTTATTTCAACACATCTATTTCAATCAATTTTGTTCTCTTGCATAAATTTATTCATAACATTAAAGATATCTTCTCCTGTTGTGTGACCTAATAAAGGCTGGCAAAATAAAAAGTCGTCATGAATTTCTTGATTTTTTTTGTATCTAATAAACGCCATAAGATTTTCAAAATTCGCAATATCAGTGAACTCATCAACTTGCAATGCATAATAACGACTTTGAGAAATAACAGATAATAACATCTGTTTCACATTATTAGACATAATGATTCGTCTATGAACTGTATTATTTGAGAGAGGAACACAGTCAAAAGTGTGTTTCGCTCTATCTCCTATCATTACTTCTGCCATTATCTTGGCTGTAGGCTTGATTAAAATTTTGCCAATGGTTTCCGCTGCACTACATTTTGCAATTAAAAGCAATACGTGATACGAAGCTTCTAGTATTTTTTGATTGTCACCTCCTGTCAAACCCCACATTACTTTTTGAGACTGATTTAAATCCTTAAGTTTATTTTCAAAAAAATCTATGGGTTTATCTTTGTATTGATTATGGTTTGTCTCAAAATGGCGCTTTAAGTTGGATGGTTTCATGCTTTCGTTTGTTATCAAAACAAATGACGCAAAGTGGAATAGGCTCATTTTTATCTCCAGTCCATGAGAATCCAAATTTAAGATATTCTTTGTTGTACTTGTGAGTTTTCCTTGCTTTTTTCTTAACAGGTTCTTTCAGAGTTGAAGTTGATTCGACGTTAATTTCATTATTTCCTGTTCATTGATTGCTACTATAATTATTACTTTCTTTCGGTGTAGTAGTTCCAGATTTCAACCAGCAATCCATAATCTATGTTAGGGATAAAAATTATATTTCATAAAAATAATCAAAATCAGTGGGATTTACTAAAGCACATAACAAACCTTTCCTATAAGAAAAATCGCACACGCGTACCCCCACCAAACTCTTCCCGTATCCCTGGGGGTACGCGTACCACACTTTGGGAAACACTGCTCTACATTATATCCCCATGGTTTGTTTATTTTATAACTGGAAGTTGTACCTTTTGAGGCTCTCCTTCTCTCATTTACCCACCTCCACCCTCGCTAGCTAACAATCTGTTCTCTGTATCTATGAATTTGTTTTTATATATATTTATCCATTCATTTATTTATATTCTACATATAAGTGAGATTATATATGGTATTTGTCTTTTAGCAAAATGCCTTCAGGTTCCATCCATGCAACATTTCTTTTTTTTTTAATGACTGAATAATAATTTCTCTCTCTCTCTCTCTCTCTCTCTCTCTCTCTCTCTCTCTCCATTCATCCATTAATGGATTCTTATATTGCTTTCATATCTTGGCTATTGTAAATATGCTGCAGTGAACATGGGGTGGGGGTAGGAGGGAGGAATCTTTTCAAGTTAGTGTTTTCATTTCTTTCAGATAAATACCCAGAAGTGAAATTGCTGGATCATATGTTCTATTTTTAATTTTTAAGGAACTGTTTTCAGGAGTTATAAGAATTTGGCTCCTTTAAGCCAAGTCCTCATTGAACAGTAGAGCACATTAGGCCTGAGAGATTGAGTGACTCACCCAAGGTTGCTTGGTAAATAAAGAGAATGAAACCAAAAGTCCCGAGTCTCCTGATGGCTAGTCCTCTTTTTATTGAGCTCTCTGCGATGGGAAGAAACTCTAAATTTAGCAATAGTGTGGATGGTATTAGTTTTCCCTCTGTACATATTGCAAAAAAGAAAAGTTGAAGTATTGAATTTCCCCTATTTAGGAAGCTTGTCGCCTTCTGTCACATCTAATAGTGTTCCTTAAACGTCGGTCAGTTTGGCTCTGTTGGGCATTGTCCCTGCACTGAAAGTTGCTGATTCGATTCCTGGTCAGGGCACATGCTCAGTTGTAGGCTCTATCCGAAGTAGGGGGTGTGCAGTACACAGCTGAGCAGTGTTTCTCTCTCTTAAAAAATCAATTAAAAAATCTTTAAAGAAAAAAAAGAAAAGTGTGATTGCTCAGTCCTATACAATAAAAGCCTAATATGCTAAGGGGACAGTCGGGCCATTGGCCGTTCCACCAATCAAAGTGTAATCTACAATAATAAAAGATAAATATGCAAATTGACTATACCTCCACAACACCCACCAATCAGGAGTGAGTATACAATTTAACCCAACAAAGATGGTGGGTTAATTTGCATATGCAGGCAAGGAGCGAAGACTGAAGGGTCTGGCCTGAGCGAAGTCTGAAGCTTGAAGAGGCTTGGCTTCTCTGCCCTGGCTGGAGCAAAGGCCTGGGTCCCAAGTGCCAGAGAAAAACCGGTGCCGACAGCTAAGGGAAGGAAGACCTATTGCACAAATCTTAGTGCAAAGGGCCTCTAGTATGCTAATGATATGCTAAGGCTGCTCAACTGCTCACTGTGACATACACTGATCATTAGGGGGCAGACAGCCAACCAGTCAACCAGTCACTATAATGTGCACTGACCATCAGAGCGGCAGATGCTCCCACAGTAGATTAGCTTACTGCTGGGGTCTGGCTGATCAGGATTTAGTGAGACAGGCCTGACATGCCCTGGAGCCCTCCCACAGTTCCTCCCTGGCTGGCCAACCTCCCGCATCCTTCCCTGGCCCCAATCGTGCACCGGTGGGGTCCCTCGGCCTGGCCTGTGCCCTCTTGCAATTCAGGACCCCTCTGGGGATGTTAGAGAGCCAGTTTCAACCCAATCCCGCAGGCTAGGCTGAGGGACTCCACTGGTGCACAAATTAGTGCACTGGGCCTCTAGTATGATTATATGAGCTCAGCAGACCAATTACAAGAAGTTAGAAAGGATCGGTAGATAGCTACCAAGGCTATTTTATTATGTTGTGATGATATTCCAAATCCTTAATATAACTTTCCTTTATCACTTCATTGTCTAAATAATGACTATTCAATGGAATATTTTTGTAAAATCAGTATGTTCAAAGTTTTGAACTCCTATTGGTTTTTATTAACTACTCAAGAATCCTAACTAAATATCAAAATCCTGGCTTTTGCATCAGGAAAAAGTTAACTGTGCAACCATGGCTAATTATTTTATTATTTTAAAAAATCACTTCCACTCAACAAATATATGAAACACTTTATATAGTGACACAGCTCCTGTTTTTTCTTTTTTCTTTTTCCCCTTTTTTATTTTAAGGTCTTGTAGATCTATATTAAACTGGAGTTGAAGCCAGGAAGAAATTTCAGATAGTGAGAAGTAAAAATGCTCTTCCTTAACCCTGACTTTTCACTAATGAAATAGTGTAAACTCTTCACATTACTCTTATGGAGCTTCGTAGTCCATAAAAATAACATTGCTGTTGAGCCTCCATGTATGGTATTCGTGACTGAAGGTTTTGATGTCTTTGCAAAAGGCAGACCAGTGCTTTCCTTTGAAATGTGTGAGGCAGTTTTAGATGCAGCTTCTCAGATGGATTTAATTAGTCCTTCATATGACTGGATGTCCGTTTGTTGCGGCTGAATTCTCATTTCATTCACCCATAACTAGAAACACCTCGCTTCAAACAGGTTTCTTCAAAGAAAGAGGGGTTTAAGGTTCTATGTTTTACTGCTTTTTGATGTTGGTTTCCCTTTAACTGAGAAGACCTTATGTTTACACAACTGTTATTATTAAGAAAACATCGCTTTCTTCACTGAGGTTCCTTTTGTATCAGTGTTGGTTATTGGTGCAAGTCAGAGGTCTGTGCAATAGATCTCACCCGGTCGGACATCAGAGCAGCTATTTGTTTGCATATTTTGCTTATGAGAGGCATGAACCAAAAAATGGCATAAACTTGTGGAATACTTCTCCATACCCGAAATAGGAATGCCAATATATGGTGAAAACTGGAAACTGACTATGTTAATAGGGTTGTTGCAGAGCTTATAATATTAAACACTGAAACAAGAGAAAATCAACTAACAAGGTTGCCATAAATCAAGTAATACTGTGTTTTGCTTTCTTCTGCCTCCAGTGCATGACTTGTGGTATGCCTTCAATAAATATGTTGAAAAAATGAAAATATATTCTCTATAGTAAAATTATATATTTTTTAAATGTATTCTACTACTAATATTTGGGTGTTTGTTTGTTTTTTAAATAAATTACCTCTAAACCTTCACATTTCATTAGCATAGCTCCTTGAATTTACCCTGAATATAATGCTCTTCTCTTTGCCAGTTATTGTATCTGGGGTCTGGCCGTCTTTATCATCAAGCCAGCTTTTATCTTCTGTGCCCACAATTCTAATTACATTTCAGGGGGTTGTGATCCCTTCTAGAATCCTAGTCAATCATTGTATTTAAAGCTGAAGTGCTTCAGGGGCTTTGGGGCAGTTCACTTCTGGGCACAGGTTTGCATCTCTAAAAGGTTCTCTTGCTCTAACATCCTGATTTGTGTAAAAATGCTAAGTACTCTTTACCAACTACACTTTCCTTTTTTTGGAAAGACAAAATTAATTTAGACTTTTCAAGCTTAAAATTGTCCCAAAGCCACGGGTCACAATGAAAAATACATAGTAATAAGTCTCACGAATTCTTCTGGTGTCTGATTTCAGTATTCCATCCAAGAATCTGTAGAATCTCAGGCTTGTATTTCTGCCTGTTGCTTAGCCACAACTGATCTTTTTCATCTTACTCACCAGACCCTGTTCCATAACTGTGCCAATTTCTAAAATGCAGTAGTCAGAGTTATATTACCATTGAAGATATGAAAAAGAGGATCAAGAAAGGCTTAATAAAAACAAATCTTAAAAAATATTTTTGAGCAATGTTAACACTAAATCAGATAGTGATTCAATTGAAAAGGCCAATATATTGTTGAAAATTGATCTCTGAGTTCTTGATTTTATTGTTTTGGAACTGGTGGCTATTTTGTAGAAATCCTAGGGTTAGGAGAATTACAGACATGTGACTAATGAATATTTTATTAAATTTATGTAAATTTAGTAATTTTAAAAATCTGATTTATTTAAAGTATTCTTGAATGATGATGCCTTTTAGTAAAATTCTGTGGAATAGAAAATTTTAATTCTTGCAAACACTCTAAAAATCTTGATAAAATATGAAATCTCAAATACAAAAGACAGAACATTTGTGATTTTTCTTTTATATTAATTTTCAAGATGACTTGTTAGGGAACCTTATATCTAATATTTGAAGTAATTATATAACACTAGAGGCCTGGTGCATGGGTGGGGTCCCTCAGCCTTGTTGGCGATGGGGCCAATTGGAGCCAACTTGCCCAGGCCTGATCTGGGCTGGCCTGGGGACAGGGACCGTTGGAGGTTGGTCAGCCAGGGGAGGTTGGCTGTGGGAGTGCACTGACCACAAGAGGGCGGCAGCTCCTGTGTTGAGCGTCTGCCCCTTGGTGGTCAGTGTGTGTCATAGCAACTGGTTGTTCGGTCACCCAGTCAAAACAGTTGCTTAGGCTTTTAGATAGATCAATGATTGATAGATAAATAGATAGATAGATAGATAGATAGATAGATAGATAGATAGATAGATAGAGCCCCGGTGCATGTATTTGTGCACTAGTGGGGTCCCTCGGGCTGGCCTGCACCCTCTCACAATCTGGGACCCCTTGGGGGATGTCAGAGAGCCCATTTCAGCCCGATCCCCACAGGCCAGGCCAAGGGACTGCACCGGTGCACAATTGGGGCTGGGAGGGACTGCGTGAGGTTGGCCTCCAGGAAGGGACCACAGGAGGGCTCCAGGGTGTGTCCGGCCTGTCGTGCCCAATCCTGATCTGCCAGACCCCAGCAGCAACCTAACCTACAGGTTGGAGTGTGTGCCCCCTGGTGGTCAGTGTGCATCATAGTCACTGGTTACACTAATGGTTAGACACTTAGCATATTAGGCTTTTATTATATAGGATTACATTTATCACTTTTTGTTGTTGTTGTTCTGCAAACTGGGCTATCTTATTAAAAAGAAGCATCAATTACATGGGCTGTAGGGACATAGGCAATCATATTCTTTCTCTATTATGTTTAATTGTAAAAATTAACTCTCAGGCTCTGGCCAGTGTGGTTCAATTGCTTGTGTTTGATTTCCCATGCTCTGAGAGGTCGCTGGTTCAATTCCTGGTCAGGGCACATGCCCAGGTTTGGGGTTTGGGTTGCATATGGGAGGAAGCTGATCAATGTTTTTCTCTCACATTGATGTTTCTCTCTCTCCTTCCCTCCCTCCCTCCCTCCCTCCCTCCCTCCCTCCCTCCCTTCCTTCTTCTCCCTCTAAATTCAATAAAACATTTTTTTTTTAAATTAACTGTCAGCATTTACTAACAACTTTAGTTTGGGACTAGGTAAGGGGTATTAGAGAAACAATGTCACATTGTATTTTTTTGTTTTTAACCCTCACCTAAGGATTTTTTTTTTAGAGGGGAGGAGTGGCGTGGGGGGGTGTTTGTTTTTTGGGGGGGCGGGGGAGGTGAGAGAGACATATTGATTGGCACGTGCCCAGATCCAAGATTGGGGTGGGGATGGAGGGATTGAACCTGCAACCCAGGTATGTGCCCTTCACCAGAATGCAACCTGTGACACCTTTGGTCCATGGGCAGATGCTCTAGCCACTGAGCAAAGACAGCCAAGGTCATCACATTGTATTTTAAACAACAGTTTTGAATAAAGATAGCCATTGCCAGTCATTTACCAGTTATGTAACTGGAAAGTTACTTAATCTCTCTCAGCCACTGCAGTAGTAGTATTTTATATAAATAGTGGTATATAGGAAAAGGCTGTAAACCAAATAGACTTGAATTTAAATACCAGCCCTGAAACTACTGACTGTGAAACCAGTAGAAGTTCGTTGTTTCTTCTGAACCTTTGTTTTTCTCATCTGTAAATAGAGTTAATATTCTCCAGGGATTTTGTAAAAATCAAATGAGCTCTAGTATAGGGGCTGGTATGTAGTAGGCACTTGAGAAACAAAGTCTCTTCCCTCTTAAATATAGCCATTTTGCTTTTTAAAATAATCTAAATTAGCTTTTACTTGGCAACCAGTTCTTTCCCATTATATAAAAAAATTCATGGAAAAATTTTTAATTAAGACAAAATAAAATGTACACAAATACATTAATAAGACTTGATGGTAGCGATTAGTATTTTAAGATTCTGATACTCTTTGGTTTAAATGTATTATTTATTTTTTGACATGTTATTTGAGGCTACAACACAGTGCTTGCAGAGCAGTTCTGGTGTAATCTTTACCTCTTGGTGATTCACTTTGGGAAATGTTATCAAGTGAGACTAGTGGACCAATACTGCTGTCCCCTTCCCTTCCCCCTTCCCACCTCAGACCCCTACTGTGGTTTGTGAACCCATGAGCCTGCAGTTCCTCCTTACCCCACCATAGGGTGTGCCTACACTGCTACGGTGCAGAGCTGAAGGGATCCAGTGTTGTGGGGCATCTGTCCCTCCTCCATTTAGAGCCTTTCTCTTATCTATAGACACTCTGTTAACTCTACTCTTAAGAACTCCAGGAATCACCACACCAATTATTATAATGACTGTTCTTTGCAATAAAATATCGACCTTGCTATTGGCTTTTCCCTCCAAATGAACTTAACAAATACCTTAATTGGTTCAGTTGAAGTGTTAGTAGACCAACCTGGGTTTGGATATGCTACCTTGCTAGCTGTGGAACCTTGAGAAGTTATTTCAACTTCTCTAAGCCTCAGATTTGTCATCCATAAAATATAGTTAACATCTCTATGTTGGATTGCTCTGAGGATTCAGTAAATTTAATGTTTATTAAAATACCTGATTGATGTTAGGCCCTCAGTGCATGTTCCCTTTCACTGATTTAGATTCATTTTTCTGAACAAGTGGCAAGAAGTCAACAGAAAAGAGAACCAAGGGCATCCATAATCAGGATATTACTACTTCTGGAGTTTCTATTCTGATTCAGTGTTGTTTTCCTTTTTTCAAGATTTTTTATTTCTAAGTGGGAAATTATAAAATTAGCCATGTCATTTGTTTCTAGCTCAATGTTTAAATTTCAAAAAAAAAAAAAGTAGGCATTGCTTCAAAATTTTAAATTTAGTGCAAATGATTGGGCATGGCTCTGCATGGATGTATTTGCTCTTAATCATAGTTATCATTCTTACATGTGGTGGGCATATGTTATTAATTGCCCCATTTTGTTACTTAAAACTGCTCACAATGTTTATGTATGGTTATCATTTGGAACAAGAGTAAGGAAATCAACTGGAGACTAAATTTAGCACAATCCACCAGGACAGTGTGGCTCAGTGGTTGAGTGTCCACCTATGAACCAGGAGGTCCCAGTTCGATTCCCAGTCAGGGTACATGTGAGCTCGATCTTTCCTGTAGGGGGCATGCAGGAGGCAGCCGATCAATGATTCTCATGTGTTTCTATCTCTCTCTCCTTCTCCCTTCCTCTCTAAAAATCAAGCCTATCTAATAAAAGAGTAATATGCTAATTGACCATCACTCCAACACAAGGTGGCCATGCCCATGTGGTCAAAGATGGCTGCCCCCATGTGGACACAAGATGGCTGGCAGGGGAGAGCAGTTGTGGGCAGCCAAGCCAGCAGGGGAGGGCAGTTAGGGGTGACTAGGATGCCAGAGGAGGGCAGTTGGGGGTGACCAGGCCTGCAGGGGAGGACAGTTGGAGGAGACCAGGCCTACAGGACAGGGCAGTTGGAGGGGTCCAGGCCTGCAGGGGAGGGCAGTTGGAGGCGACCAGGCCTGCAGGGGAGGGCAGTTGGGGGTGATCAGACCTGTAGGGGAGGGCAGTTGGGGGGAACCAGGCCAGCAGGGGAGAGCAGTTAGGGGGAACCAGGCCAGCAGTGAGGGGTGACCAGGCTTGCAGGGGAGGACAATTTTGGGGGACCAGGCCTACAGTGGAGGGTAGTTGGGTGCAACCAGGTCTGCAGGGGAGGGCTATTGGAAGGGAACAGGCCTGCAGGCCAGGGCAGTTTGGGGAAACCAAGTCTGCAGGGGAGGACAGTTGTGGGGGACCAGGGCTGTAGGGAAGGGTAGTTGGGGATGACCAGGCCAGCAGAGGAGGGCACTTGGGGGTGACCAGTCCTACATGGGAGTTCAGTTAGGGGTGACCAGGTCTGCACAGGGGAGGGCAGTTGGGGGCGACTAGGCTGGCAGGGGAGGACAGTTAGAGGTGACCAGGCCAATAGTGGAGGGCACTTAGGGGCTATCATGCTGGCAGGAGAGCAATTAGACATCGATCAGGCTGGTGGGGGTGTGGTTAGGGGGTGTCAGGCTGGCAGGCAGAAGCAGTTAGGGGCAATCAGGCAGGCAGGCAGGCAAGCAGTTGGGTGGGAACCAGCAGTCCTGGATTGTGAGAGGGATGTCTGACCGCCCATAGGGTCCCAGATTGCAGAGGTGCAGGCTGGGCTGAGGGATAACCCTGCCTCATGCATGAACTTTGTGCACCGGGCCTCTAGCCCTATATAATAAAAACATAATATGCAAATTAACTGCACGACAGAATGACTGGTTGCTATGATGCACACTGACCACCAGGGGGCAAACAACACAGGAACTATCTCCTGGTACTCAGTGTGCTCCAAAGGGAGAGTGTCACTCAGCCAGAAGCCAGGCTCACAGCTGACGAGCGCAGTGGTGGTGGCAGGAGCCTCTCCCGATTCTGCTGCAGGCAGGTGGTAAGGAGTGAGGGGTCCCAGACTACAAGAGGGCCAAGTGGTCCCAGACTGCACGAGAGCACAGGCTGGGCTGAGAGACATCCTCACCGCTATCCCTCCCTCCCCCCCTCCAGTGCACAAATTTCATGCACCAGGCCTCTAGTAAAAATATTTTTTAAATTTAATACAATCCTTTTTTGTAAATAATCCTAGAAAATCTTGTGAGTGCTTACCAAGTTCACACAATTGGATCCCTTCCCCCAAAGAAAATGCTGATGTTTAGCTTTAAAAATCTAGTAATGATTACTTAGAAATGGCTTAAATGTATCTTTTTTATCATATAGGTTCAGTGGGATTAATAGAAGAGTAACAACTTAATGTTTTTATGCTTAATGTTTTTATGATCAGATTTGAAAGAGGGTTAATGTAGGGTTAGGGTTAGGATTAGGGTTAGTGTTTTTATGATCAGATTTGAAACAGGGTATTGAAGAATTTATTATTTTCTTTATAGCCAGATACTAAAAACACCGAGGAAATGTGAGAGCAGTGGTGATTGGCAAGTTTGCTGATCTGGATGTTGTTTTCCATTAGTTTAAAATATCAAAGATTGAAGAAAGAATTGTTTTGAGTCATTCCACACTAGTGGTTTAGGTGCATTAATGGGTTTTAACCAAAAGTTTAATCCAAATCAAGTCTTTTAGGATTAGTCTATTCCATTGAGTTTTAAATTAGCATATATTCATACCACACTGAACTACATACACATCAAGAACTTTACTTCAGTGGTGAGGTGTTTCCTCTTTGTTGAGCTTCGAATTGAGCTACAATAGAAGACATATACTGATTTACAGAAAGGATGTTCTTGCTAGCATTCTGTATATATTATTTGCTTATTCAAGCATGTAAAACTTCAACAAGAGGAGGTAATTTTGCTTAGATTTCTTGATTTGAATTGTTCTATTTGGCACTGAGTGGAAAAGAAAAAAATGATATTGAAAGCATTGTTCTGTTAATGAAGTTGCTTGTCCTTTTTTGTGCCAAATTTGGCAGGTAAAATTACCATTTATTCTACTTGCTAGAGCCAGAGAATAGATTGTTGAGGAAAAGTAGCAATTTAAATAATGGCACTAGATAGAAAGTACTACATTATATACATCTTCCATACTTTTAGATATTGACATGCAATTTTTATTTCTCTTTAGTAATGCACTGTTTTTAACCACTATATTATTTCCAGTAGCTTTTATTTACATGCAATTTGCTTCAATTGTGAAATTTAAAAAACACCATGTTGCTACTAATTATAATAAGCCAAAATGAAGCGTTTTCATCTGAGGATAAATTAGTGATTATATTTTGTTCTGGATATTTTAACAGTAGTGCATGTTTTTAATTATGAATAATTAAACTTTAAAAAGTAAAAATGAAATATATATTTTAATTAACATGAAAATGCATAGTTAATATCAGATTCTCAGGTATTCATGATTTCTTCCATGTTAAATATATTTTGTTCTTTTATGTGTACTTTAATTTTTTATTTGTAAATTCTGAAAGAACTTTTAATCAAAAATCTTATATTCAGTGAGGAAATACTCAAAATATGAATAGGTGGCTTTTTAAAAAGTTAATCATGTGTCTAAATGAATGCATAAATTTATCATTTGTGAAACCTTGAAGTAAGATATAATTCATTAAATTTTTATATATTATCCCTAGTTATAAAACTTTTTATAAGCTTTAAAATGTATTATGTACTGCTCTAGTTTACAATAACTCAACCTGCTCTCCTCACCTCCCAAAAAAGAAGAAATTATCTATAGAAATTAATTTGCAAAATATTTGTGTGTTGATTTTTTTTTAACAACCACTTGGTAAATTTGTTGACTTGGAAAATGTTAACACAGAAACAGGGTTTAGTGTGTCTTGAAACTTGTAACCATCAGTCACTTTTTTTCTGCCCACTACACTAACTGGTAGGCAGGTGCAGATGTTAGGAAATCTAACATTGCAATTGACACTAATTGGCATAGTTGTTGGCAGTCTTATCAGAAAGCAAAGGGCTGAATGGTTGAATGGGTTTGAGAACTTGAATGATAATAAGCATTTTTATATGCATCTTGAATTACTTTTGTGACCCAGACTAACAGGAACACTTCATTCTGACCTCATCCTTCAGTGAATAGAAATTATAGAAAGCATAAGATGCTTTATTCTACCTGATTGTTTTTCAGGTAGTCTTTCACGGTTATCTGCTCCATCGCCCACTTCCTACCTCCCCTACCCCTCCCAGGACTCAGAGAAACCAAAGTACATGTGTAGAATAAAAAGAAAACTATGACTGATAATTCAATTATTATTTTTATTGAACTTTTTTTTAAACAAAAGCTTGATCCCTCTTGTAGTACTTTAGGCAAAACTGAAGAAAAATTTGAATGAATTTATGAATGAAAAGGTAAGTCTAGGATTTGCTTCCAAATAGTCTTAGAGTATGTGAGCAAATCAGTAGGAATATAGATGAAACAAGATTGGCTTAAGTGGATAAGGTTTGAACATGGGAGGTGGATATATAGAGTTTTATTAAGCTGTTCTTGCTGTTTTTGTGTTTGAAATTTTCCATTACAGAAGGGTTATTGTTTTGTTTGTTTAATATGCTTTGACCTCACCCATTACTGATATGAGTTTTTTTTTTTTAATACCTATCATTTCCTTTTTAGTACCTGCTTTTTAAAAAAAAAATTAGTTCCTTTTATCAAAAACGACTCATCTAAAGTGAGAGCTGCATAAGCTAGTAAAGTAATCTGTGTGTTTTGTACAAATGAGCTAATTTCCAATGTGGGTTTTAATAGGAGCTTTCTAAAGACGCCTCCTTAATTGACAGGAAGGACTCCAAGGGTGGGATTTTTAGTCACTAGATGGACCATTGTGCCTGTTTTAACTATATGCAGACCACCCCTCACAAAAGTGTTAACAGTTTTAGATGTTTTGTCATAACTGATCTTAGCTTTTTTTTGTGCTAGAGGTAATGATGTATTTTTTCTTCATTAGACATACTTTTCATAAAGAAAATGTTTTCATTTGGTAAGTTAGGAGAGGGCATGACTGTATTGTTTAGCTTATGTTTACTCACGTAGGTATTTCTATGTGTTTTTGGTATTCTCTGTACCCCCAAATAATGTACAATTACCTGTGTTAAAAGATGGAGTTGAGTCTTGTTTCATTCAATCAGAGGTTCCTTTTGCAAAGGAGTATCTAGACAAAGATGCTTGCTAGAGGCTTTTGCTTGAAAGGTAGGGGCTGAGAACAGTTACTGTAACACTTCTGTCTATAGGTTTTTACATGGATGGATAGTTCATGTCAATGAACAGTGTTCTCCACTGTTGATCCAAGCCCCTTGATATGTACTATAATCAAGTAATAGTAAACATTTTAGAAAGTGTTTAAATGTGGATCCTTGGCTAGTAAGAGATTGAGAAACCAAGGTAATTTTTCAGACTATTGCTTCTTTTACCATTCCTTTAGTCTGTCCTAAGAATTTATTTGAGTTGATCCTTATTTCAAAGGAGCATTGCTTGACATTTTTTAGATTTTTAAAATAGCTTTTTAAGGAATCCTATATAATAAAAGCTTAATATGCTAAGTGTCTGTTCATCTGTTCAACCAGTCAAGGTGTAATATGCTAATGATATGCTAAGGCAGCTCAACTGCTCGCTAAGATGTTCACTGTCCACCAGGGGGCAGAGAGTCGGCCAATCTTTATGATGTCCACTGACCATTAGGGGGCAAATGCTCCGATTGGGAGGTTAGCTTGCTGCTGGGGCGTGGCCAATTAGGACTGAGAAAGATAGGCCAAACACACCCTGGAGCCACCCCCCAAGTTCTCCCTCCCCACCCCCGCCCGAGATCCCTCCTCAATGGCCAACCTCCTGTGTCCCGCCTGGCCCCAGTAATGCACCAGTGGGGTCCCTCAGCCTGGCCTGCACCCTCTCGCAATCTGGGACCCCTAAGGGAATGTTGGATAGCCGGTTTTGACCTGATCCTGCAGGCCAGGCCAAGGGATCCCACTAGTGCACAAATTTATGCACCAGGCCTCTAGTCTACCTAATAAAAGAGTAACATGCTAATTGACTGTACCTTCAGACACCCACCAGCCAATCAGGAGTGGGTATGCAAATTAACCCAACAAAGATGGTGGGTTAATTTGCATACATAGGCAGGAGGAGCGACTGGAGACAGGCAGGATACTTGCCTTGTCATTACCATGGCAATGATGCAGGCATTCCACAATACCCCAGTGGCTCCAGGCCTCTGGGCAGCATGGGAAGGCAGAAAGGTGGCTCCGGGCCAAAGCGGAAAGGCTGCTCTGGCCAGAGTGAAGGTGTCGGCAGCCAGGGGAATGAAGGCCCATTCTTGCACAAACCTTCATTTGTGCATCGAGCCACTAGATAAAATATAAAAACAATTTTACCATTTCTTTTTTTAAAAAATATATATATATATTATTGATATTTTACAGAGAGGAAGGGAGAGAGATAGAGAGCTAGAAACGTTGATGAGAGAGAAACATCGACCAGCTGCCTCCTGCACACCCCCTACTGGGGATGTGCCTGCAACCAATCTACATGCCCTTGACCGGAATCGAACCCGGGACCTTTCAGTCCGCAGGCCGATGCTCTACCGCTGAGCCAAACCGGTTTCGGCCAATTTTACCATTTCTTTTTCAGTTTGTATCTCTGAAGGTCTTTAGGAATAAATGTAGTTTGCTCATTAATTTTTTGTACTATTCCCAGTAATTTTCCACTCATCCCTTCCTTTGTAGCTATCAGTTCGGTAATAAACTGATAGGTGTATTATTTCTAGTAACTGCTACCAAAACTGATATACTGGTCAAACCCTTTCTTCCAGGCTCCTGGGAAAATACCAGCCTTATTCTCCTTTTAATTTGGGAGCATAGTTTTATAAATAATAGAACACTTTGTTCAAAGTCATCAGAATTAAAAGGATTTATCTAACAATTTGAATAGATATTTTTTGTGTGTATAAATAAAAATGAAACCCTAGAATGGAATAGAATTTTAATATGTTTTAAAATTATTTTTATTTAAATATTCTATGTTAAATATGCTTGAGTGTGTTTGTGTGAGTGGGTGTCCATCTCTAATATACCAGAGCATGTGTAGATTTTGTATCACACAAGTGCTTAATGGAGTTTTTTTGTGTAGTTGAAATAACTTTAATCTTCCATTATAAGGACATATGCATTTTTAAATATAAATATTATCAACAGTTTATGGTACATTAAGACTAAAATATGTTTGCTTAGTAGTTAATTTATTAGTCTTATCAAAATCTGTTTGGGGGAATTCTGAATTAGAACTATGTTGTCAGTGGTCAACAATCCTATATAGTAAAAGCCTACCGCATTTGCCGGCGTATAAGACGATTTTTTGGCCCTGAAAAATATGCCTCCAAGTGGGGGGTAGTCTTATACGGCGAGTATATAACAAACTCTGTATTTTGAGTGGAAATGTTAGGGGGTCGTCTTATACACCGGCAAATACGGTGTTTTCAGGGCCAAAAAAATCGTCTTATACGCCGGCAAATATGGTAATATGCTAAGTGTCTGGTCGCCCATTCAACCAATCAAAACATAGTATGCTAAGGCTGCTCAACCGCTCGCTGTGACATACACTGACCATCTGGTGGTAGATAGTCGACCAGTTGACCAGTCGCTAAAAAAATGCACTGACCACCATGGGGCAGATACTCTGACTGGTAGATTAGCTTGCTTCTAAGGTCCGGCTGATCGGGACTGAGCAAGACTGGCTGGATATGCTCTGGAGCCCTCCCACGGTCCTGTCCTGGCCCCAGTTGTGCACTGGTGGGGCCCCTTGGGTGTCACTGTTCATCTGGTATACTGTTCCTCTTTTCTCTAAAGGAGAAACCTTTTTTTCTTTTGCTAATTTCACACAGTGTCAAGTCAGTTGACCTTTTTTAGGTAAAACATTATCATATTCTTTTTCTAATATATATTCTTTGAAGTATTGTGGAATAATTAGGGAAGATGCCATATACATATCTATAGACGTATTGGACAAACTATATTGGACAAAGTGAAAAAGAAAGAAGCAGCAAACTTGTCAGTTAGGTTGTATAATGGAAGGCAGTTCCTCAGTGTCAAAGAAAAGAGATACAAATATAGAATGGGGGGAGGCTAAACTGTACCTTGTGGTGTTGGATTGAAATCGGAGGGATCAGTGTGAACTCCTGGTTTTTATAGGTAGATATACGTAGAAACAGATTTAGATGTGTTAGTGCTTACCATTACAGTGGACAAATTGGCAGAAATTGTCTTAGCCATGATAAAGCCACTTTACTGGGAATATCGTGTGTCACCTGGTATGATGCTTAAAAAGCACAGAATCACTGCTTTAGAATTCCTGGTAAAAATACATAATCACGAGGAAGCATTCTCCCAAATGGAGCAACTCTCTGCAAGATAATGGTGTAGACTCTTAAAAAAATGTCAAGGTCATGAAAGACAAGGCCAATTTAAGCCATGTTGCAGAGGGACAGAGACCAGAGAGATGTGACAACTAAATGCTGGAGTAAAAATTAGACCCTGGACATGCCATAAAGGGCATCATTGGGGGCAATTGGCAATATTTGAATAGGGCTTGTGGATTCGATGATAATATTGGATTGACATTAACTTCCTAATTTGCTGGTTGTACGGTACAAAGTGTCCTTGTACTTGGGCATACATGCTAAAATATCAAGGGGCATTGAGACATCATAACACTTATTCTTTTCTGGCCAAAATTGCTAACAACTTGCAAATCTGAGCTTGATGTACTATTGCTGCAATTTTTATGTATATTTGAAGTTTTTTCACAGAAAAGGAACAAAATAAAAATACTTTCCATGACCATTTATTCGAATAATAGAAACTGATTGAACCATTTTTCAGTTTTCTGTTAGGAGCAATGAAAAAATACTGGTAACTCAGTTAACCTTACTTATTATTAGTAGTAAGATTATGCCCCTAGTTTATAGAGCTAATAAGCTGTGCCATTGATTCTTTCTAAGTGCATTATTTATTATGATCAACTTAATGGGTGATTAAATTTTACTAGTGTCTTCCTTCAGATATGGTTGATACAGAGTAACAAGATGTTTTCTAGTTCATTCATTGGATGGGCTTGATGAGTAGTTTTGGGCATCAATTCCCATATCTCACCTTTATCTATCAAAGAAACTGAGCTAAACCATAATAGAAAAAACCACAAAACCATAAAACTTTTATTGTTCATGCTTAACAACATTTTGTTATTGGATTTATAATTCATGAAAGGATTTAAGGGGAGTAAATTTTCCACCACAATTTAAAAATAAGTATAAAATTATCAAATATGTTATTGGTGTTGCAATGCAGAAAAAAGATAATACATATCTTAATATGTGCATTGGAAGTAATGCCAATGATGACCACAGACTGAGAAAAGAGTACAGACCTGCTAGATCATCCTTGGATGGCAGGAGAAATGGGCTTTGAGGGCAAGTTTTCTGGGCCTAAGGATAGTACTAAAATGCTAAGAAGTTGAAGATAGATAATATAAAGGAGTTGGGAGTATGAAATGCCATCTTACAATAGAAGTATATGGGAATTTAGCAAGAGGAAGGACTTGGACATTATTGTAAATGACCTATAGCCTGATCATGTGTGGGTTCTGTGGTGGTGAGCTACCAGCTTAGGTAAAGTGGGATTTTAATGGGAGACACATGTGGTAGCCAAATATATATGAAAAGCAAAAAGAGGAGCAAATAGGAATCAGATGGAATTAAAAGGATAAATAATGGAGGAGGTTTTAATGAAGCACAAGAAAATGGAAAAGCAAATAAAAATAGGTGTTTTTGAAAAAGAAGAAAAGTAGATAGAAAATAGTCATTACTGTGGGAGGAGTGCATACTGTCACTAAGTTGAACTACCAACAACAAGCATTCTTGAGGACTTACTATGACCCAGGTACTAGTTAGTCTAAGTGTTTAATTTGTTCCTCACTACTATTCTGTGAGCATATATTTTACATATGAGGAATCTGAGACATGGATGATTAGCTAATTTGTGGAGCTGAGGTTCAAATACAATCATTCTATTGATGACAATACTACATAGAAAGCACAGGATTCCACCATGATTTCGCAGTTTTGGTAGATGTAAAGGCAGCTTAAGTTGCTCCTTATGCTAAACTCATCTATCTGGAGTTATTCATTAAGCTGATATAATTTACAGTGTTATCTTTGGAGAAGGACCTTATCACACCAGTCCAAAAGAAGCTACTACTATAATTAAACTGTTGGCAACATAATGTAAGATTTAAGAAAAACCACGTACAACTGAGATTAATGTTTCTGATCAATTAATGGGTGATAATTAAACAGAAACTAGTCAGCCTGGCTGATTGTAGACCAGTACCTAAAATTTGTTTTTTGCAATTCACATTCTTTGAGATAAATTTAATTACATTTATAGCACATGCATATTTAATATAATCTTTTTGTGACAGATTAACAGGTCATTATTAGTATATATAATTCTTCTTGATGTTTTTGTTATTATTATATATTTGGGAGAAAAATAAAAGATTGTTTCCAAGGAGATAGTGATAAAGAAGAAACTTAGGAAAAAATGTTGTCTCCTTTTGTTTTCAGAGGACAAACATCTCAGTTCCCTTTGAAAAGGGTATTAGAGGTACATAACTATATTTTGGAATAATAAATTATTTTAGCAAATAGAAGAGCAGGATGAAGAATACCTGTGCTTTTTATATTATATTAAGATATAAGACAGTTCTAGTTCATATTAAAATGTTAAGAATCGCCAAAACCGGTTTGGCTCAGTGGATAGAGCATCGGCCTGCGGACTGAAGGGTCCCTGGTTCGATTCCGGTCAAGGGCACGTACCTTGGTTGCGGGCACATCCCCGGTGGGGATTGTGCAAGAGGCAGCTGGTCGATGTATTTCTCTCATTGACGTTTCTAACTCTCTATCCCTCTCAATTCATCTCTGTGTAAAATCAATAAAATATATATTTTAAAAATTAAAAAATGAAAAAAATGTTAAGACTCATTAATTATCATCACAGAATAAAAAAATGTTTGTCTTAATTTTGTTGTGTTTTACCTGAGAAGCAAATGGTGGAGCAAGTAACTTAGCAAAGTCTTTAAATCTAAACAATAAGAAAATTATAAGCTTCTTATTCTCAACCTCTTATAGAACTAAAAATATATGTATTTGTGTTTCACATATCTAGCAGCAGTTTATGTAGCAGTCAGTGAACTATAATAATGTTAAACAGTGGCAATATCCCAGTTTAATTAACTGCATTTTGTTACTGGGGAGTGTGGATATACCTCATATATTTGATATACTATTTAATAATAATTTGGTTATTGTTGTCAGTAGTTAGAGATAAGATCCAAAAAGAAACAACAAACATCTTTATCTCTAGGAAAATCTTTTCTTTCGAGTTATAAATATGCAGTGTGTCTACTGAATACAAGTGCTGTATCTTAATATTTAGATTATGTTTGTTACTTTTGCTTTTGACACCTGGACTTATGGGAAATGCTTTGAGGAGAATTGCAAGATAATTGCTTCTATAACTTATATCATTTGCATGGTTCTTTAATTTCCTTATGTCTTAAATAGGAGGAGAGGTTTGGGTCAGGGTATATTATTTCTAGGATCCTTTCCAGCCTAACAGTCAAATGAGAAAATTGCAGATTTTTCCCCACTTTTTGTGCTGAGTGATTATTTTTAAGATATACTGTGAAAGCCTATTAAAGGGGCAGGAACTAGTTATTCCCTTCTGAGAATTAGTTATAGTTTAATTAACAAACCTTTTCTGCCTTCACATTGTTTTCAAAAATAGAAGCAAGATATATGATCAAAGTATTTTTCAAATAGTGAATACCTTGATTTTTATCTTAGATTTAATTCTGCACAATGCTAATCTTCTTAACATCTGATGAAAAAAAGAATTTTAAATTTGAGTATGACAAAAAACACAATTTCTATGGTGAATCAGAAACACCTCTTGCTGCCTGAATCTTCCCAAATTCATAATATTTTTGGAAATGCTTTTTTGGCAGATATTTTGTTTTCTAAGTTTTACACTCCTCATCTTGCTAAAAAAACAAAACGTTTTGCAGGTGCCTGTTGCCCTGAAAGCTGTAATATTTTAATTGTCATGAGGTATTGCTGGGGAAGTGCTTTTTTTGTTTTTAATGGTAAAGGATGTAAGTAATCTCTCTCAAATGTCAAATGAATTTAGGGTGTGCACTTTCTCTTCCCCTTATGATTACGTAGATAGGAAAATTGAATGTTCCAAACAACTCATGGAAAATGTTCCACATCAACATTATTTGTACCACAAATGCAGTTAATGCTTTTAATGGAATGCAAAGTAACAGGTAGATTATTAAATGTGAGGAAATGATTTTTGAAATGAGGAAAAGAAATCATGTCTTTGAAGTGTCATTTTAAGCATCATAAATAATAGTATTATGAATAAATTTCAATAAAACTCATCTCTTTGGTTAAGCTGAGGGAAAGTTGTTAGAAAATAGAAGATGTTGAAATGAATTTCATGAATTCTACCTATTACTGCCTTATTCTGATTAATTCAAATATATAATAGCAATACTTTAAATAAAATATAATCTTTAAACGTTTACAGGATGTTGAGACGCATGATATCCTGATACTAAAGGTTGCCATATATACATCTTTTGGAAGTTTGCATTTTTTTAACTTAAAATATTAAAATTTAATAGCAAATATTAATGTAAATTCAGAACTTTAAAGTTACATATATTTACATTTTTAAAATTATATTTCTAAGGCCTGTCTGCAAAAAATAGTTGAGAAACAATGACATCTCAACATCAGTGAGCATTCCGAGAGCCCAGATGTTGGTGTCTAAGTGCCACCACCACCCCCCCCCCCCCCAGAGGGATCAGTGGTCTCTGACAGAAATGTTTCTATATCACAGGCAGGGAGAGAGCACCTAGCATTTGCGCTGGGAACCCAAGTCAGATCAATGTCGAAAGATACCAGGTCTTGTTTGGAGGACTGACAACTGCCCAGGCAGCTCTGCCCCAAGGATGGCTTTCCTGCGAGAAATGCTTCCTGTTGCCCGCGCCCCTCGGTGTGGTGCTGTCATTGGTCCCACCTCAGACCCAAGGCTTGCCTCTGGGGGGACTTAACTGGCACTGGGAGCCGGCGGGGTAGATGCCGACCACCCCTCGGGGGTCCTGCCCCCGTCCCTCTCCCACCCCCTTGCACTGGCCCCCACCTGCCTCAAGTCCAGCTGCGCTGCCCTGGTGAATCCCAGGAGCCTGTGATGGATTCAGTTGACCTGAGTCCGCGGCGTCTAAATCAGGTGGCACTTGGGGATGGGATTATGGGATTGGCCGTGGTTGTCTCAGCCTGGACCTGTGTGCTGACAGCTGGCGGCGAAGCTAGGCTTGGGAACAGTTCCGGGTGTGACTGGCTGTGACTCAGCCAGGCGTTGGCTCAGCACAGATGATGTCCCCTGGGGCAGGGGCCTGGCCGATCGCCTCGCTTGAATGAGTGGATTTTAGGGAGGAAAAAAATGAGAGCAAAGCCTGGAGCCCTTTCCCGAACTCAGGAGCTAGTGCACCAGGCTGTCCTGGCTTGCATCCAGGGAAAGGACTCCCCCCCACCCCCCGCCCCTCACCCCTACCCAGTGCAGGAGCCCTAGCCTCTCCAAGGCCGGTCTCTGGCTTCTTCCTGGGAGGGATGTGGTCTGCCTGAGGCCCCTGCTTCTGCCGCTTCTGGATCGCCCTGTAGGCCTGCACAGCCCGCTCTGCTCCGCCACGATCTGCTGTCGGGCCATGGAGGTGGATGGAGGCCGGCCACATTGCCAGGGCTCAAAAGCACCGCCAGCATGCTTTTACTCTTGTAAAACCCTCGTACTTTGAAGTTCACACCATTGGTCTACTCAGTGGTCGGCAAACTCATTAGTCAACAGAGCGGTAAACCACAGTTTGCCCATCACTGGTCTACATCACTACCTCGCCTCCCACCTGGCAACCTTTAGGGTCCCTCCCCTGCATCTGAAGACCAGCAACCAGTTTACGGTCTGTGTCTGACTCCATGCGCAAGTCCTCATATGTTCTCTCCATCCACAGACCTCCACTCCCGTTTTCCTCCTTTATCCGTCTTAGGTTCCCTGCGTTCACTTACAAATAATCTTAACTTTCTCAACCTTTCATTCCTCTATCAGACCCAAACTCAGATGAACTCAGCCTTCCCATCTCTGTATGGCTACATCACACAAAGTAGCTGAGCATTTGTGGAGAAGTCACATACCAGGGATGGGTTTATATCATGGCATGGGCATGATGTCCCACTGCAGCTGAGCCATCAGCATGGATTGTGTAGCCATTTAGATGTTTTTCTGATGAGCTCACTCCTCTCTTTTTTCTTTGGTGACTATTTCCTATCTTAACACCTGTATTCCCACTTCCTACTTTACTTCCTTAGGTTATGTTACTCTCCAGTAGTTTAGACCTGGTCACCATAATTTTTATTTTTGTCTTATCTAATTCATTTTCTAAACTGTAGCTAGAGTTATCATTTAAAAATAGAAAACTGATTATGTCACCTCTAATTCGTCCTCACTCTACATCTTAGCTTAAAAGCTCAGTGCCTCAGAGAGGTTTGCCTTCCTGCTGAGAAGTAAAGAATAATGAGAGCTAAGATTAGAATATAAAAATTTCTGAAATAGACTTGAGACCTTTTAGAATATACTTTTAGCAGCTGGATTGTAGAAGGTTATAGACGGGGAAAGATATGTGGTAAGAATATAGGTATAGCACATTTGTTCTAGAACCTGTAGAGAAAAGGAGAGAAATGGTTTGATAGTTTCAGAGTATAGTGGTTCAAGTGCACATGCAGTGAAAATACGAAGTTCTGTCCATGCTTGAAAACAGAGGGGAAGTAGTCAGTGTGAGAGAGAAGTCAAGGGAGGAGGATGGTCCATGCAAGAAAATAAGAGGACTGGTGGCTTCAGTTTCAGGAAAGAGGAGGTCATATGCCCAGTGTGGGTCACTGGTAGGTGATCATTCATGTAAACTTGGTGTACTTTGACTCCTAGGTCAATTTAAATTAAAGATATAAAATCTTTATGTTACTTTCTAAACAGAGATGTTATATCTTTTGATTTTTTTTTTAAAGATAGAGTTTAAAGTAATCTAAAATATTCTCGGGTTTTCATAGTGCTGGAACATTTCTACAATATTATCTGCCTTTTCAGGTGTGAAATTTTATTTGAGCCCCGAGTAATTTGTCATTTGTTACTTCACTCTTGGTCTATTTTTCTTTTTATTCTCACATTGAATTTTATTTATTCTGTTAGCTTTTATTGTTAAAGGAAAGATCTTGAAAATTTTCAACCCTGAATGGGTCTTTGAGCAAAACAAAATATCCCTTTCTAATATTGGAACATGACATATTTAAAATTAACTGTTTAAATATAGCTTAAATAAAAGGGCTTTGTAACCATAAAATCATAGAATTTTAGATAAAGAAGAGATTTTCATTCAGCATTGCTGGTTCAGGTTCCCCATTTTCAGATAAAAACAGGGCTGAGAAAGAGAGATGAACTGAAATAAATTGTGAAAATGGGTCCTATGGATGATATCAATAAATCTATGACCAGATAAATTAAAATAAATATTTTTCCGTTAACCAAAAGGAAAATTTGTTTATTGTGTGCTTTTACTGAAAGGTCTAAAGTAGGTATTGATTGCATGCTACTATGAGAGAGGAAATTGCCACTTATACTTATCCTCACATAATTTTTATTTTATGTATGAATGTATATATGTATTTATTTCTTTTAATTCTCAACAAAGAATATTTTTTCCATTGATTTCTAGAAAGAGTGAAAGGGAGGTAAACACACACACACACACACACACACACACACACACACACACCAATTGATTGCCTCCTACAGGGGACAGGGAACTTGAAGCAAAGTACTAGTATGTGCCTTTGACCAGGAACCGAACTCTCAACCTTTGATTGCAGGCTGACGCTCTAACCACTGAGACAAACTGCCCATGGCTAAAATTTTTAAATATACAAATGGGTTTGCATTGATAAGCAAGTCTCCCTTTCTTCCCTTTCCCTTAGCCCCTCTGCTCCTCTTATAGGTTAGTTCAGAGATAGTTGATGCCTTTAAAAATAAACATGCAGGGTTTTTTTGTTTTTGTTTCTCTTTTTCTTTTTCTTTTTTTCCCCTTAAGTGATAGCATACTGTAAACACTATTCTTTGTAATAGTTTCATGTTAGTATGTATAGAGATGCCTCATTTTTAAAGAAGGGGCACTAAGTTCTTACATGCTATATTTATATTTATATTCTGTGTATTTTAAGAGCATGATGGCTGGGTATAAAATTGGGGGACAGCATTCTTTATTTTTAGTTTTGAGACCACTTGGCTTTGTGGTCTTCTGTGATCATGTTGCTCTTAAGAAATTAAGTTGACCTGAAGTTTGTTTCATTAATTCTTATCTTTGTCTTAATACCCACATAAATTTTCTTTATTCTTAAAGTTCCATAAACATCATTCTATATCTTCAAGCTTTTTATTTTGAAAAGTTTTACATTTCATATCTTTGAATTTATATCCATTTTAAAAGCCTTTTTGAATAAGACTTGTATTTTCTTTGGGTCTCATTTCTCCCTTCTTCATATCTATTGTCTTCTCTATAAATTTTTTTTATATTGTTGGTCTTTTCTGTTTTGTTTTATATGATTTCTCCATGTGCTTGTCTTTTTAGTAACATTCTATTTTTGGTTGTTTCTTAACATGGCTTTTATCTTTATAATGTTATTTTCTTCTTTTTTTTTCTTCCCTGGGTTCTACCAGCTTGATTTTCATTTCCTTCTGTTGTTACATAATCTCTTCTTTGAACCTTTGTTTTTCTTCTTTGAGCTCTTTTTTTTTTTTTTAAAGAGGGGTCACGTTTCCTATGGTTGTCTTTGAGACTTTGTAGAATTATTTATCCGAACTCTTCCTGTGTTTCTTTGAGTAGTTCTTGTGTTATATGCTCTTTATTTACCATTTTCTCTTTATAAAAATATTTCTTTGCCATTAGTATGCAAAGATCTAATATTGGTTATTCTGATTATTGTTTATGTTGCATTAGGGTAAATGGTTTGGTGTAAGCATGGGTAACCTGCAGCTTTTCCTTGTTAAGCTTGTTACTTGAATGCTCTCTCACTAAATATGTTATTTTCTTTGTCCTAGGTTTCATTTCCCATTTGCTTTTGGCATTGAAAAGATAGAGTGGCATGTTCTGTGTGAGAATAAGGAAATGCTACTTTACATCTATTGCTTCAGTCACTCTTGGGTAAAAAATTAGGCCTGAGAAGACATGATGGCTTCCAGCATGTTCTCTTTCTTCATTAAAATTTGCGTATATGTTTCCTGAAAAGGGCCTCTTTTAATTTTCACCTTTCTGTCTGGAAGGAACTTTCCTTATGTCCTACTTGCCAAGTTAACATTTACATTTATCCATTCAATAGCAGAGGATGCAGGGAGAGAACTCAGTTTTTCAGAAAGGGAAGATATGTAGTTCAAAATACTATTTTCAATTTTTAAAGAGGTAGATTTTTCTTTCCTTTCAATTTTTAAAGTCATATTTGATGTATGATTTATATAAAATTTACTCTTTTTAAGTGATGGTTTGATTGAGTTTTCACAAAAATATGTCGCTGTGTGATCACCACCAAAATCAAGATTTAGAACACTTCCATCACCCCCAAATCTTCCCTCATGGCCCTTCTTGCTAGTAGTCAAAGTTATTCTTCTACCCTGAACTCCCAGAAACCACTCATCTGTCACTTAGTATCACATTAAAGGATTCATACAGCATGCGCTCTTTTGTGTCAGCTTTCTTTCACTTAGTGTAATGCCTTTGAGATGATTATTGCTAATTTCTTTTTCATTGTATGGATATACTTTATTTGGTTACCCATTAATCAGTTTATTGGGCTTTTTAAAAATTTCATTTTGTGTGTGTAACATTCTGGTATATATTCTGCTATCATAAATGAACTTCCATGCATTCACAAATAGTTCTTTGTTATATATCTTATCTTTTCACTTTTCTGGAGTTTTCTAAAGTGGATCTACTATTTTTCATTCTTCCAACAATAAATGAAAATTCTAATTGTTCTATATCTTTATCAGCTCTTAGTATTTTATCACTCTTTTTCATTTTAGCCATTCTAATGGCTATGTAGTACAATTTCATTTCATTTCAGTTTTCATTTTAATTTGCCTTTTCTTAATGATCAGTCAGTGATTTGTTTTTGTCATTTATTTATTTTTTCCTTTGGTGAAGTCTCTGATAAAATATTTTGCCCATTAAAAAAAAATTTAGTTGTTTTTCTTATTGAGTTATAAGTGAGAGTTACTTATATATTTTGGATATAAGTCCTTTATCTGAAATGTTTTCTGCAGATATTTTCTCCCAATTTATGGCTTGGTTTTCCTTTTTTTATGTGTCTTTCAAACATAAATTTATAATTTTGATAAATTCCAGTTAATCTACTTTTTCTTGTTATATTTTTACTTTTGTGTCCTAAAAAATCTTTGCCTGGCCCTAGGTCATTCATAAAGATTTTCTCTCATGTTTTCTTTACAAAGTTTTAGGTTTTACATTTAATTTTAATAGTTTTGAATGTAGTTGATGGTATGGGGTTTATTTTTTTGACTAAAGATATTCAATTTGTTGACAAACTATATTTCTACATTTACTAACTTGGCACTTTTGGGGAAAATCAACTAGCCATTTATGTGTGGGTTTCTGAATTCTCAGTTTTGCTTTATTAATAAATGTCTATTCTTACATTAGTCTTGATTACTGTACTTTTGCTTGTTTTTCAAAATTCTTCAATATTCTATATATTAATTGGAATCAACATATCAATTTCTACTGAAAAAAACAAAGCCTACTAGATGTTTAAAAATTGGATTACACTGACTTTATAGATCAATTTAGGAGATAACAATAATACTAAACCTCTTCTAATTTATGAACATTTTATATGCATATATATTCATTTTTAGGTTGTCTTTAATTTGTCACAAAAGTTCTGCTTCTAATTTTTGAAAGAATAGCATTCCCTCCCCTACTTTTTTGTTACTTCTTAAATAATTTTATTAAAATATAATTCACATTCCTTACCATTTGTCCATTAAATTCATTGGCTTGTAGTATATTCACAGAGTTGTATAACCCTTACCACAGTCAATTTTAGGACATTTTTATAATGACCAATGAGGCCCATTACCCATAGCTGCCACCCTCAACCCCCATCCATTTCCACCACTCTCCCCAACTCTTGCTTAAGGAAACCACTAGTTTACTTTCTGTCTCTATAGATTTTCTCTTCTGGACATTTCATGTAAATGGAACTATATAACTGTGGCCCTCTGTGACTGGCTTCTTTCAGTATTATGTTTTCAGGTTCATTCATGTTGTAGCATGTATCAATATTTCACTTCATTTTATTGCTAAATAATATTCTCTTGTATGGATATAGCACATTCTGTTTGAACAGTCATAAAAATGTTTTATTTCAGGTTGTAGTAAATTTGTTCCTCCTCTAACATGATTTAAGTAGATTAATTGTTGTTTTTCCCCCTTCATATGCCCTAAAGATGGCAATTACAGTTTCATTCTGTTAACCCTTTGGATTTGAAATTAGTATCAAATACAAATTTTTAATAATTATTCAAAATTCTTTTTTATAGCATTTAGCTTCTTTTTTGACAAATGAAACTTTGTAATTGATTATTGAGCTTTTTTAAAACTTTCACATTTAGAAGCCATTTAAAAGCAAATATTTTCAGTTTTATAAGATATTTTTAGCACTTAATGTTTCTAACCTCTGTTGAGAGTTTCTTTTGGAAATCTTTCATTATAAGGAGATATTTAATTTGGGGAGAGGGGCTAAACAGGATCATTTAAAATGTACTAGTGCTGCTTTAATCAAAACTACAAGTCTTTCTACTTCTCAGATCTTTATAATGTGTTTTAATAATAATTAATGAATGAGATAGTATGATTATCTGACCTTATTTTTGAAACTTACTTAAGGGTGGGGTAGTAAAACCATTAGAGACAGGGAAGGGAGAAAATGTTTAGGAACTACCATGACAAGTATATTGGTAGAGACTTCCATATGTTTACTTAATTATTTTTTATAGTTGGACAGATATTTTTACTATATTATAGTTTAGAAACTAAAGCTCAGGCTGGTTATACTCCAGCTTTCGTAACTAACTCTCACTTAGTAAAACATCTATCAAGTGAGACTCAAGTGAACAGCATAGCGGTTATACACTCATATACTTTACAAAGTGGTCCCCCCATATTTCAAGTACCCACCTGGCACCATACATAGTTATTGATACAAAATAATATTGAATATGAACTGTAATTCAAGAATAAAATTTAAAAATATATCAAGTGAGACTCAGGTCAGTCTCATTCCAAAGCCATTGTTTTTTGTGTGTGTTTTTTTGTTTGTTTGTTCCTCCTCCACCCCCACCCCCAGTTACTAAATGATACTGTATGTACAGGGAGACCACTAACTCTGAAAACACAAGTGAGTGGATAATACAGGAGTGGGCAAAAGTAGGTTTACAGTTGTGAGTACACGAAAGTTTATTCTTGTATTATTATTTATTAACTACTAGAGGCCAGGTGCAAGAAATTCCTTATACCTGGCCAGCAACCAGGGCCTATCAGGGCCATCTCGCCCAGTCCCAATCAGGGCCGGGCCAGTTGGGGTCTGCCGACTGCCAGCCGGGGTCCTGCCGGATGGTACAGGAGGGACAGGGGGAGGGACCACGGGAGGTTTGCTGGCCGGGGAGAAGAATTGGAGGTTGGCTGACCATGGGAGGTTGGCTGTGGGAGTGCACTGAGCATCTGCCCCTTGGTGGTCAGTTTTCATCATAGCAACTGGTTGACCTGATATTCTGGACATTCGGATGTAATGGTCACTTAGGCTTTTGTATATATAGATTGTATTTTTTTTTCTATATGAAAAACTGTAAATCTATTTTTGCCAATCCCATATATGTCCTATTGATATTTCATTATGTAAGCAATAGCATATCTTTGTTTCTATACTTTATGACCACATTATAGAGAAAATATCTATATATAAGTACTTATTCAAACAAATGCAATATAAAGTCTGTGTTTTCTTTAATCAGTAAGTGTCTTTCAAGAGAATTGAGTGTGGGAATTTTTAGGGATCATATATCTTGGCTCTGCTAAAGGTTTATTTTGAAACTTCAACAAACTTGAATATCTCTTTGTTAGGTTGTTTACTGTAGGCTTAAAATAATAATGTTATTGTTTTTTTGTGTTTTTAAAAATATATATTTTATTGACTTTTTACAGAGAGGAAGAGAGAGGGACAGAGAGTCAAAAACATCGATGAGAGAGAAACATCAATCAGCTGCCTCCTGCACACCCCCCACTGGGGATGTGCCCACAACCAAGGTACGTGCCCTTGACCGGAATTGAACCCGGGACCCTTCAGTCCGCAGGCCAACGCTCTATCCACTGAGCCAAACTGGTTTTGGCAATAATGTTATGTTTTTTTAAAAATCTCATTTTTAGCTCATTAAAGAGTTAGAGAATGAGTAAGTAAAAAGGAAGAAATAACTAATAGTACTTTTATTTTTAAATTCACTTTTATTTATTTTTCTTTCAGTTGCTTT
The DNA here is from genome assembly GCA_963924515.1 of Vespertilio murinus. Lineage (NCBI taxonomy): Eukaryota > Metazoa > Chordata > Mammalia > Chiroptera > Vespertilionidae > Vespertilio > Vespertilio murinus. The sequence continues at coordinate 36,496,046 of OZ004707.1, read as the reverse complement.
TATGTTATTTATTTGAAAGTTGAAATTTTTCTCTTAAGAATATCTGCTTTAAAAGATCATAGTGTTGTCGTTTTTTTTTTGTATCTTCATGACTCATAACTTGACGATCAGCAAAAATCTGACAGAATCTGCAAAGTTCAAAATGGACTTTTAATTCTCAGTACCAAAGAATTTTACCTAATTAAAGCTTCCGTTTAATTAAGATAACAATACATAGTCCTTCATTAAAATCAACACAGAAAAGTTCTTTCTTGGTCCTTGGAGAGGATATTGTATGCAGGCCCTGTTGTGTGGGTTGCAAAATGTCACTGGAATTTATAAGCATTACTTGTCTAATTGCAGTAAATGTAGCATGTCCGGGTAGGTTTAGCGTTAGAAGGCTGTTTGTTACAAAGTGGAAATCACTTGAAACCTCAGTACCCACAGGCAGCTGTGCCCGGGCCCTTCACCTCTCCCCAGAGATGGCTGAGGAGACGCTGTTGGACCCTGTCTTTCATGGCGGGAGCAGTAAACATGACAGGTTGTTTGGGAGCCATCTGTTTAAAATGGCGCTGCTTTGCATGTAGCAGTGAACTTGAGATCAGTTTTCTGTCTTTCTTCCTGGTAACAGTCTCATTTGGTGTCACAACAGGTGGAAGTTGATGGGTCGAAACTAAATGTGACCAGCACATGGAACCTGGCTTCACCCTTATTGTCTGTCAGCGTTGATGGCACTCAGAGGACGATACAGGTAAGTGTTCCGATGATTTACCTAGAGGACCGCATTACGCCAGAGATCCTTCTCAGGGTCTATGTGGTTAATACTTACACACATGCGAGGGGAAAGCTGCATTTTATCTATCGTGTACATTTTATGGCTGGAAACGGTTTTTCTTATTTTAGAGAATCTTGAGTTAATTCTTATTCAGAGAAAACACTGCTTTCTTTTTTCAGAAAAAAAAGAAAGGAAGGTTAGTGTTATAGATATTTTGTTATAGATAACGCATCCTGCATGCTTTTCTTAAAATATTAGATTAGTAGTTTTCTTTGCCATTGTGGATTTTCAGTTGTAAAAGATGACTGATTTTATTACCTTCCTTTTCTGTGTAATTGAAATGTGTAGTATCAGATCATCAGAAATGTGAGCTATTCGTGTTGACTTGCCGAAGCATGTTGATACCTTTTAAAAATTGAATAATCTTAATTTGTTAACCTTTCTTCTACCCTCAATATAAAATTTATTGCATTGAGGAGATGCCTTGAAAACCAGGGTTGATTAAATGTTCTTTATATTCTGTGACCTCCATTTTAAAGTAGGAAGCTGTGAAAAGAGATTCTGCCAAAATTCCTTCGGTTCACCTCATAGTTAAGGTTTAGGGTTCCAAGAAAAAACACACACATACACAATAGAACGTGTGGCTGTCACATGCAAGTAAAAATCATAAGCCCCCCATTTCATTCAATTCTCAATCTTTTTTTTTTTTTAATGAAAGTGTTTTGACATATCCTTAACTTGATTTTATACAGGAAATAGGTTTTTAAAACCTAAAGAAATAGAGAGAATCACAGATAGAGACTGCTCTACACCAGGCTCATATGTCCCTCTATCTACCTCTATTAGAGACTGTGCAGCAGAGGATTCCAGAACCCCTGCTAAATAGTTGATGACTAAACTAATTTCCAAGCCAGGTTCAACCTGTATGGTTCGAAAGAGCAGTGAATTCTCAGTAATGAGCCCCATATTTAAAATTTAGTTTAATGACTTGCCCCAGTATATTTTCTCTCATATTCTAAATATGATGTTAAATACTTTGGACCCTTGAAAAAATTCACTACATAATTTTGTATCACTTACATCTAGTTAGTGTGTCTTCTGAATGCATGGTTTTGTTATGCTTGTTTGTGTTCCATCGAATATGCTCTGCACCGAAGGTGCTGTGGCTCAGGCTCCGTGTGATTTGGCTGGGGGACATAGTCTGACCTCTCTGTAGTGAGGAGAGAGACACGCAGAGTTCTCTTGTCCAGATCTTTGTATCCTGTTATTTTCAGCATCCTTCTCAAGACTATGTGGATACGTGTCTTAATGTCACTTGTACAAGTAGAGCTTCCAGCTAAATCAACACTGGATATGTATTTACAATACCGTAACCCCCAGAAGTATTTTTTGGACCAGAGGAATATGGTTCAGTAAATTCATTTTTATTCTTGTAAGGTTTTGTTTAAGAAAAAAGTTAATGTGAAATAAAGAACGAGGTAGACCCCTTGACTTTTTGGAGAGGTCATTGCTTCTAGCTCAGTGCTCTCTCACTGGAAGGAAATAAACTGGGGGAAGTGAATGCTATATTGAAAGAAAAAAAAAAGTCATGTACTTAAAAAGTCAAGTAAGGAAAATTGTTCCTTATCAGAACAGGTAAATTTTGTTTACTTTCTGTGGGCATTAGTGTTGATTCTTTTTATCTCCCAAAAATAACAAGGCTCCTATGAAATTACTAAGAGTTATCATCAGAATAATAACACACAGTGCCTATTGTGTATCAGGTTCAGTCTAAGCACAGTACTATATTAACTCTTCATCTTCACAAAAATTGCATGAAGTAGGTACTATTATTTATACTTTTTCAGTAAGTGAAGTAACTGAGACTCAGAGAAAGTGTCTTTTCCTTATTGATTCATAAAAGTTCTTTATATTGTGTGAATTGTGATCCTTTGTTTTTTTATATGTGTTTCAAAAAACTTTTCCCAGTTTGTAGTTTTGTTTTTACCTTTTTAAATTATCCAAGTGAAGTTTTAAATCACAGATTTAATATCAGAATTTTCACTCTTGTCCTTTATGGTTTGTGTATTTTGTATTAGATTTAAAAACCCTCTTCTACACTCAAGCTCATAAAGATGTTGCCTACATTTTTTTATAAATTTTTTAAATTGTGCTTTTTTTCCAAATCCAAATCCTTAATCTCCCTGGGATTGATTTTTGTTTATGCTATAAGATCCAGTTTTACTTTTTAAAATGGATAACCAGTTGTGCCAGCACTACTTAGAGCTGCCGTGGGCAAACTACGGCCCGCGGGCCGGATCCGGCCTGTTCGGCTGTTCTATCCGGCCCGCGGAGCCGAAAGAGCGGAGGGTTCTCTTGCTCTCCCCTCCGCTCCTTCACCAGCAGCCCAAGATGAGAGTGCCAGCATGGTCAGGTTGCTTTTGTTCTGGCCCTCCGGTCCAGTTTAAGAACCCATTGGGGCCCTGGAGTCAAAAAGTTTGCCCGCCCCTGACTTAGAGTCATTATTTTTCTGCCACTTACTTACTAGCTACCTTCTCTACATTCCAGCCCCAGCATTCTTTAAAAGGCTATTGTTTTCTATGGAATGTTTCTCAATTAAATACGAGCAAAATGATGATTTTCCCCTTAATATGAAATTCTGCTTTCACAAATTCTCTGCCAATCACCCTCTTTCATTTTTCATTTATCTTTAGGGAATTATTAGCTACGTAAAAAGTTTATGTTTTGCAAAACAAGGGTATCAGATGATGGTTGAGATACAACTTAGGAAGACATGTTTGTGAAATGGGATTGGGAAGCATACAGGTAGGGGAGTAATGTGGGCTAATAAGCATGGGAAATAGATTGGAGGAGTCAAGTTATGAATGAAAGGTTAAAGAGTCTGTGCTTTTCAATTATCAGTGGAGATGCCATTGAAACTTTGTGCAGAGGAAAGTAATGCTAAACAATTACCTTCTACACCCTACTCTCCCCAGCTCCTGGCAACCACCATTCTACTTCGTCTCTATGGCTCTGACTATAGGAATCTCATATAAGTGAAATCATGTAGTGTTTGTTCTTATGTGACTGGCTTGTTTCTCATAGCATAATGTCTTTAAGGATTATCCATGTGCTAGCATGTATCAGAACTTTCTTCCTTTTTAATGCTGCATAATATTCCATTGCATGTCAATACCATAATTTTTTTTTATCCATTTATCTGTGGACATTTGGGTTGTTTCAACTTTTTGGCTATTGTGAATAAAACTGTTATGAACATGGATGTACAAATACGAGTCCCTAGTTTTCTTCTGGCTATATACCCAGAAGTGGAATTGCTGGTTCATATAATAATTCTAGTTTAATTTTTTAAAGAACCACCATACTGTTTTCCATAGCAGCTGCACCATTTTACATTCCCACCAGCTATGCACAAGAATTTTAATTTCTCCACATTTTCACCAGCACTTGTAATTTTCTGGTTGTGTTGTTTTTATGATAGTTATTTTAATGGGCGTGGAGTGGTATCTCATTCTGGAACAGGATTTATTTAGTTATTGAAAAAGCATTCAGAGTACTTCCCAATATTTGCCCTTCCCCATCTGTTTTACAGTCCAGCCAATTCATTACATAAATGGAACTGTTTAGTACAAATAGAAGCAACTTTCTTATAATTGTTCTTTCAAACCCATTGTCTCAACTTATTTTTTTTTCTCCCCTGTATAATATTTGCATAATTCTCAGTGTGTAAACTTGCTACCAGGTCATAAGCAAGCAATAGACTATTTGGCAGTGAGTATGTTTAAAATTCTAGTTCATTATAATGTCAAAACTAGTAAAGCTTCTAGACTAATATGTTTTTATAGGGAAGATGAGAGAAGTGCTTTCTTCTTTCTTTCTTTATATCCTCTCCCACGTCTTACCTCTATCTGGGGTCACTCCAAAGTTGCAGTATGGGGTAAAGATGAGAGGTGCACAGCAGGAAGAACTATGTTGACCCTGGGAGACATAATCTGTTGTTCATTCTTTTAGGGCTTGACAAATGTCCCAAACTGGCTAGAGGACAGTTTTGTCGATTTGGGGGAATGCCTCACCTGCAAGACCCTTAATGCCCGTGCTGTCTTTCCCAGCTGCCCCGGCATCCCGCTATTTATCCTTCCAGGGGCTGCTGCTGGGCAGGGTCTCTCGTAATGCCCCAGCCTGGAACTCTTCTGCAGGACCATCGTGTGAGCCACAGAAATAGTTATTCTGGTAGAGCCCTGCCTCACCAAATCTACTCTTCCTGTTCTGTCACCAAAATAGTTGCTCATCTTCTCTATGTGTCCCTCAAAATCCAAGAGATACATGGAATGCCAAGTGATTCTCATGAAACCCCTCTCACAAAGCTTCAAGTGTTCACCCAGAATCCAACTCCTCCCTCCCCCCCTCCCTTTCTTTTTTTGAATTTATCGGGGTGACATTGGTTAATAAAATTATATAGATTTCAGGTGTACAATTCTGCAATACATTATCTGTATGTCATATTGTATGTTCACCACCCCAAACCAAGTCTCCTTCCATCAGCATTTAACCTCTCTTTACGTTCTTCTACCTCCCATCCTGCTTTCCCTCTGGTAATTGCCATATTATTGTGTGTGTGTGTTTGTTTTTGCTTAATCGCTTCACCTTTTTCACCCAGCCCTGCAACACCCCTCCCCTCTGACAACTGTCAGTCTGTTCTATGAGTCTGCTTCTATTTTGTTTGTTAGTTTATTTTGTTCATTGGATTCCATAAATGAATGAAACTTATTTTTCTCTGATTGGATTATTTCCCTTTTTAACTTCTTTCATAATCTCTTCAGGTGAAAGATGGGAGATTCCTGGTTTCACAGTTTCTTAGCATGTTTTACCAGGGAGCCTAGTCTAGCATCATACTTAAGAATAAGTAAATATTTTGTTTTATTGCTGCATTCCTATGACTACACAAGTAGTAACATTTAATATCTTTATTTGATTAGATAATGGAATTCTTGGAGAATACCTTTGCTTTAGGAATTTGCTGTCTATTCAGTCAGATCCCATTGTCTATTTATATTCCTGTTTTTTTTTTTTTGTTATAAAACTTTATAAGACTAATATTACCCATTAATTTCTTTTTTTTAATATATTTTATTGATTTTTTACAGAGAGGAAGGGAGAAGGATAGAGTGCTAGAAACATCGATGAGAGAGAAACATCGACCAGCTGCCTCCTGCACACCCCCTACCGGGGATGTGCCCGCAACCAATGTACATACCTCTGACCTGAATCGACCCTGGGACCCTTGAGTCCGAAGGCCGACGCTTTACCCATTAAGCCAAACCGGTTTTGGCGACCCATTGATTTCTTTAAAAATAAATTGTATTTGGTCATGTACCATCATTTGGATAATTAATTTTATAGGTTACTAACTTATTTTAATTGTTTTAAACCACCTATTTTAGTTTTGATTTTACCTTGAATTCTCACTGCCTGGCTGAGTTCTTAGCACGTGTAGAGAGTCAACTGTGGATGACAGGATGAATGGGTAGTCACCCTGTATTTTGTAATTTCACAAATAAATGTTTTATCTATACCTTGATTTTAATATTTAGATTTTATTTCTTCTAAGCCTTCACCGAATTAAGCCAGATTCATAAGATGGCCTTCTTGGCCATATTATCAGTTCTTTCTAATTCCTGATCTTTCAACATTTGCATATACAGTACTCTACTAGATAACATGGCTGTTTGATCTCTGCAGATGCAGAATCACTGTAGTTTCTGTGGCAGCAAAGAAAAACAAGAGGGCTTCCAAGCACCTGCTCACTGAAGGATCTTATCAAAGTATGTTCTTTTCCAGTTGAGTTAATGTCTATCCTACTTGCCTTCATTAGTTGATAGGTGTAAAAAAAGACCCACCTCAGCCGAAACCAGTTTGGCTCAGTGGTAGAGCATCGGTCTGTGGACTGAAAGGTCCTGGGTTCGATTCCGGTCCAGGGCATGTACATTAGTTGCGGACACATCCCCCGTGGGGGGTGTGCAGGAGGAAGCTGGTCGATGTTTCTCTCTCATCGACGTTTCTAACTCTCTATCTCTCTCCCTTCCTCTCTGTAAAATATCAATAAAATATATTTTAATTAAAAAAAAAAGAAAGAAAGACCCACCTCAGGCTATTTATGATTTCTCTTGATCAGAGGCTCGTGCACACATTGTTCATACCTCCTCTCACCCAAGGTCACTCATAATTGTTAGTAACTTCAAGTATAGAGGCAATGAAGCATCTCTTTGAAAGGAGGAGGGTTATGTATTTTGAAATAATTTATTATAATAATAAAAGTGCAATATGCTAATTAGATGGACAGCCAAATGACCTTCTGGACATCATTCCAGGTGAAGCCACCAGCAGGAGCTGAGGCAAAGTTGGTTATGGATGATCAGGCAGGCAGGCAGGCAAGTAGTTAGGGGTGATCAGGCAGGCAGGTGAGTGGTTAGGGGCAATCAGGCAGGCAGGCAACTGGTTAGGAGCCAGATATCCTGGTTTACAAGAGGGTGCAGGCCGGGCTGAGGAACATCCCCCTCCCATGTATGGATTTTGTTCACCAGGCCTCTAGTTGATAATAAAGAACTGGGGATAGAAACATTGAAACATCTTGAAGACACTTAGGTCCTCTTCAGAATTTTTATAACTTTTTGTCTAGCTCTTTAGCTAATAATTAAAACAAGTTTTCCTCAAATATCATCATTCAAAGAAAATAAAATGATAGCATTTTACATTCTTTTTTACCCATTACAATAACTTTTTAACTATTTTCATTACAAATGTAGAGTCCATTAGTAATTATGCTTATTAGTTAGATCTTAATGGCCTAGGCTGGGAAATAAAAATAATCTCTTATTCTTTTGTGGAAAAATATATTTTGATTTCCAAATTAGCAATTTAAAAAGGTGTGGAATAAAATAGCATTTCTAATAAAAATCTAATATGAGGCAAATATATAATTTTTAAGTTTCTTAGTAGCCACATTAAGAAAGTAAGAACAGCCCTGGCTTGGGCTCAGTGGTTAGAGCATCAGCCCATGGACCAAAGAGCTGGGGGTTCAATTCAGGTCAAGGAGGCAGCCAGTCAATGTATTTCTCTCACATAGATATATCCCTTTCCTTCTTCCTTTCGCTCGTGCGTTCTCTCTCTCTCTCTCTTTCTTTCTCTCCCCTCTTTCCTTCCTTTCCTCCTTTCCTTCCACTCTAAAAATCAATGGAAAATAATTCCTTGGATGAGGATTAAAAAAAAGTAAAAACAAGTGAAATGAATTTTACTAATCCATTCTATTTAACTCAACATATCCATGCAACAATATAAAAATGAGTAAGGTGATACCAAAATTGACACATGTGCCTGACACGTATACAACAACAATCTATACTAATAAAAGCCTAGGTGGTATCTTGCCCTTGGGTTATCACAAGATAGACACCACATGTCACAATATGGCTGCCCCCACCCATGTCATCATAAGATGGCCACCCCCTGTCATCACAAGGTCAGGGGAAGGCAATTAGGGGCAATCGGGCCGGCAAGGGAAGGCAGTTGGGGGTGATTGGGCCAGCAGGGGAGCAGTTAGGCATCAATCAGGCAGGCAGGCTGGTGAGCAATTGGGAGCTAGCAGTCCTGGATTGTGATAGGGATATCCAACTGCCGATTTAGGCCCTATCCCACATCCCCTGAGGGGTCCCAAATTGGAGAGGTTACAGGCTGGGCTGAGGGAGACTCTGCCAGTGCATGAATTTTATGCACTGGGCCTTTACTAGCTTACATAATGGAACATTTAAAGTGTAAAATGTAGTCCTTCCTAAAAATGAAGTTCTGTTTAACAGAAAAATATATTACACTGCTTAATTACATTAACTAAAATTAAATAAAATAGAAAATCTAATTTAGTAATAGTTTCACAAAACAAATCTTTTTATTTCCTTCCCAGCACTTAAATTATATACTACAGGCAGGAAATCATTCCATTTTTAAAAAATGGTACTAATTTTTGTTAAGCTTCTAAGTTAAAATATTAAAAGGTTGTTAACTAGATGAGAAATTTTTCATGGTTTTTTTAGTGCTCCCTCATGTGTTAATTATAGTTTTGGCTTTTATTTTTTAAAATTAGAAGTAGATGAATTTTATTTATTTTGAAACAGAAGAGGGATTTTCTGTGTTCTGTACATGTTAAGCTCACTGTTTTCTTCATATACCAAGCACCTTCATAGTGTGGAGCATGCTGAATGAATATAACTTTTTTTTTTAATTACTGTGACTATCCCTGCACAGTAATTTTTTTTTACACTTGAAAGAGGCTCTTCAATTTTACTTTGAATAACTCAAATAGTTTTCATTTCTTACAACGTAATTTGTTTGCTCAGATTTAATATATTGTTTCTTGTTAGCATTTTACACACTAGATTTTCACTTTGCGTAGTCATGTTGTTTGAACATTTGCAAGCAGAGCCGACTAACTGCTATTGGCCTGTTTCTTTGTGTGGAATGATTTCTTCCATCCACCTGCTCACAGCAGGTTGTCCACAGGCCTGAAGAGTAGCTAACTACTTTTGAAAATATCTTGAGATCCTGCTAAGGTCTAACAATTTCTGCATTTGTGTGCTGTGAAGCTATTCATGGTGTACCTTTGAAGCCTGTTTTCTTTTTATTTCTCATATTCTTGTTTAAATATTTTCAAGAGAAGATAATTTTATTATATATAACAGTACAAAGCTGATTACAGCACGATTGCATTCTACACTGAATAGGTCATTGATATTCAACTAAGTGGAACTAATTTTCTATGTAAAAGCAGACAAATTCGGAATAGTGTCCCAGGAACCTCATGTTATTTACTGCAGAATACCAGATTAAATGGGTTACTTGTGAACCGGTTGCAGTGCTACATGGGTTCTATAACATGATAACTTAAAATGCTCACTGGGCCGGTAAGGAATATTCTGTAAGAACATGAATATGATAGAAGAGATGTTACTGTGTTTTCATTCTGCATAACTATCTGTGATGCATTTGCAAATGCTTGTCCATACAGAATTTGAATAGATTTTTAGAATTTAAGCATAATTTTCTGTGTTTGAAAAAAATGAATTGATTTTCATATCACTTGAAAGAAAAAGTGAAGTTAAAAAAAAATTTCCTTTTTTCAGCTTTTAAAATAGCTCCCACATTCTCTGAGAACTAGTTTTAATCCTAGTAAATATGTATAGAAGTTAAAGTATTTTAATTAGAATATTAAAGTGGCTTATGCTTTTGGTTTGAATGTAATAATCTTATGTTTTTAGTTCCCCAAAAAATGTTTTCCATGTTTTTAGATACTTCTCCCTACCCCCACCTTTTTAGAAGGAATTAGCTGTTATTTTGTGCTGTGTGCATGTGATTATTCTGGAGACATCAATGCAATATGAAACCATCCATTTAGAATGTATAGGATACATAAATATATAACTTAGAATACGCAGGGGTTGGTATTTTTTTCTAAAGAAGTGGGAAATGAAAGAGTAATTATTAACCATCTTTTCATGTTCCTGAAAACATCAATTACAGTTACACATCTTAGAAACAATCCCACCAGTGGAACAGAAATAACTCCTTTCACTAGGCTTCAAAAACTTGCATCACAATTTAACAGCTGGGATGTAAGTACAACTATAATTTAAAATTTAATTTTGATGCAAATCTACCTGCTTTTGTAATGTAGTCCTAGCAGTTTTCTTGTCTCTGGTGGCATTTGTTTTATGATTTGGCATTGCTTTTAAATGTTTAATATAATAGGAAAATGTCTTTCTGAATCCCTCCCTACCCCACACATCTATCTGTTAACGAGAAATGATCTTTAGTAGCTGCCAGAAGAAGAGAATTTTGAACAGTGTAAACACTGATTGTAGTAAACATGGAAAATAATACCAGCAGCTGCACTGGAGACCGATAAGACAAATCCCATAGTAATGGCCTTTACAACGTATTATCAGGTTGGAAATCAGTGAGGGGAAAAAGAAAACTATTACAATTTCTTCCTCTTACTGTTCAGTGAGATTACTCTTTAAAAGGTGAAATTGCCTCTGATTTTATTATCTTCGGGAGATATTTTTAGAACATTTGATTTTTGTGTGTGAATGCTTTTTTTTCCCCCCCAGTGAGCAACTTTGCTAATTTTATATGAATTTATTTAACATTTGTTAAATTATGTGAATAATTTAACAAATGTTAAAATTATTATCTTAACAAAATCTTCTAAAAATTATTTTCTTTAAAAAAAAGAGGCAGTATATTTTGTAGCTGTTGGAGCAGACTATCAAAATAAGAAAAGAAGGAAATGTTTTTCTAGCTATGAAGTGCCACTTAAAATAGGAAAAAAAGGGTAAAATATTTGGAGGAAATATTTTAGTAAGGATGAAATATATTTCATGAAAATAAAAGCCTAAATTTTTACATTATTTTACTTTTGCTATTAGCTTATCAAATGGTCAGTTCATATTTGTTTTGGCATGCTTCACATTTATTGTAGGCATTTGAATACTTTGTGCTTAATCCTGAACTATGGAAAACATTAATGTTTCTGATTCCTATATAACAGCAAATTCCAGTTTTGAATGAAATTTTGTTTTCCTATTTTCTATTACATCAGTCCTTATTGCTGAGATATGTTAGATTTTGGGATCTCTCTTTCTCTCCCTCACCTCTTTTCTCCCTTTCTCCCTCTCCCCTTCTCTCCCTTTCTCCCTAATCAAGTATATAGATTCCAGTAGTGTGGTGTGTGTGTGTTCGGGGGAAGCTGATAACAATGTATACTAATAAAAGGGTAATATGCTAATTAGACCAGAAGACCTTCTGGACAAAGCTATGGTGGTGGGGCTGAGGCAGAGGTGGTTAGGGGCGATCAGGCCAGGAGGGGAGGGCAGTTGGAGGTGATCAGACCGGCAAGGGAGGGGGTGGGCAATTGGGGGTGAGCAGAACGGAAGGGGGGCAGTTGGGGGTGATCAGCAGAGGAGGTGGTCAGTTGGGGGTGAGAAAGCTGGCGGAGGGGCGTTGTGGGTGAGCAGACCGGCAGGGAGGACAGTTGGGGGCGAGCAGGCTGGCACGGGGATCAGGGGAGAAGTTGGGGACAAGTAGGCCGGCAGAGGGCAGTTGGGGGTAAGCAGGCCAGTGGGGGGACCAATTGAGGGTGAGCAGCTGGCAAGGAGTTGGATGTGACCAGGCTGGCAGGGGGGCAGTTGGGGCAAGCAGGCCAGCAGGCAAGTGGTTAGGAGCCAGAGGTCCTGGATTGCAAGAGGGTTGTCCGACTGCTGGTTTAGGTCCAATCCCGGTGATAGGGCCTAAACCAGCAGTTGGACATCCCCTGAGGGGTCCCAGATTGGAGATAGTGCAGTCTGGGCTGAGGGACACATCCCCCCTCCCATGCACGAATTCCATGCACCGCGCCACTAGTAATGTGTGTAATTGTATCCTGCTTTAAACTGAATATAAAGTTAAGGGCAACTTATTGGTATTTATATCTATGGTTTCCATATTCATTAATAAAATTTAATTGTTTTTAATGTTAAAATATAAGTCTTAAAACCTACTATTTTATGTATTATAAGATTTTTTTCACCTGTGTATCAATCTAATCTCTGTAGGGTAAGGAAAAGGAACTATTTATATTTTTAGTGTCTCTTACATAGAAAGTAATGTCAAATATGACTTAGACAGTATTCCAGACCAGAAATTTTTAACCTTTTTAATCTCATGGCACACATAAAGTAATTACTAAAATTCTGCAGCACACCCAAAACTGTATTTTTTCCCTTTGATTTTAGAGAAAGAGAAACATCAGTTGGTTTCCTCTCCCACATGTCCTAACTGGGAATCCAACCCACAGCCTGTGTATGTGCCTTGACTGATGATCAATCCCGCTACCTTTTAGTGTGTGAACAATGTTCCATCCAACTGAGCCACACCAGCTGGACAAAAAAAAAAAAAATAGGTATAATTTTGATTCCTTCACACCAAGCAGTTATGGTTGTGCTGTTCATTGTCTTTTTTTTTCTTTTTTTTTCAATCTAAGGGAAAAGTGGTCAGTGCCCTGACTAATTGCATGTCTTGAAAATTCTTTTAGTATGGCAGTTGGAAATCACTGCTCTTGACTTGAGATACAGCAGTGACCAAGACTTATGTGGCAACAAGACTGGTGTAGGTACCAAACATTTAAATACTTAAAAAAGGTAATATGAGTACTGAGAAGGTTGATGAAGACTATAAAACAGGATAATTCCTAGAAAATGGCCAGAGGAGATAGGCTTAGCTATGGTGGGTAGGAAGTCCTGTCTAAATATTTATTTGATACCTGTAAGGAGAAAAAGGCAGCTATGCAAAGATCTAGGTGAGGAGGGGGAGTCCCAAGAATGGCAAGTACAAAGGCCCTGAGACAGGAAAAAACTTGATTTGTGTGGAGGTCAGAAGGAAGGCCAATATCTGGAGTATAGAAAGGAGAGTGGAAAAGATAGGCAAGGAGAACAACCAAGATGGCTGCATTGGTAAACACATGTGCTTGCTGCCTCTCACAACTACATCAAAACTCCAACTAAAAGACAAAACAAGTACCATTCAGAACCATGGGAAACCTGGTTGAGTGGAAGTTCTATAACTAGAAGGGAAGAAAAAAGCACACTGAGACTGGTAGGAGGTGGGGAAGTGTGGAGGTATGGAGGCACGCAAACCAGGCTGGCACCTGGGTGTGCTGTTGTTTTTTCTCTCCCCGGGAGGGAGGGACAAGCTCCTGATTGCTCTGAACTCCAGTTCCGGGTGAGAATCTGAGGACTCAGACTCACATGAGCAGAAACTGGACTGTCTGGCCTCGGGCAGGAATGCAAGGGCAGCTCTCCCAGAGGTGCTCACAGGGATCATTGTTGCTGCGCGGGGCTGTGGGACCTCTCTAAGGCAGGGCGGACTGGTAGCCATTGCTGTTTGCTCCACGAGTGGTGATTCCCTGGGATCCCGCCCCACCCAATTTACAGCCCCACCCAAGCTGTGAGCCACGGCTTTTGCATATGAATGACCTGTCCCTCTTGCAGCCTAAAACCTAACAAACCATTGCTGGCTCAGTTAGGCTGGGTCCAAAAGAAGGCCTTAAGGCCCTACAGCGGCAACCAAATATCAAGAGAAGAATCTAACAAAATTTTATAAATGCCTTTCCAATTGCCAAATATGTTCCAAGTAAAAGCACATGCCTGTGGGTCGATGTTGATATTTGGCAGTAATGTCTGTGGAAAGAGACATTTTTTAAGATGAAATATGTAAAATCTCATTAAAGAGTGACATTGAAGTATTACAGAAAAATTGTGCTTAGTTATATTTTGAATGTTACAAAAAATTATGAAAATTGGTTTTTTCTCTTGTTATCTAAGTAGCTACATAATATCCTCAATTTTGCCTTTGGGCTTAAAAAGCCTAAAATGTTTAGTATATAGTAAATGTTTAGTATATTTTCCAACCCTTGACTTAGATAAAGGTGGTAGCAGTGGAGATGGTAAAAAGTGAACTGATTTGACATATATTTAGGAGGGAAGGCACAAAAGTTTGACAGTTCGATTAGATACTGGATGTAAAGAAAGTTAAAGAATTTAGGGTGAACAACAGATGGGTGAATAGTAATATTTACTGAGGTGGGAAACCTCAGGGAGGTGCATCTTGGGAAGACAAATCAAGAATTCTCTGTGGACTTGATAGATTTAATATGGGCATTAGCTATCCAGGTGTTGATGTTAAGTTAACAATTAACTGAGTCTTTAACGCAGAGGACAAATGGGAGTTGGAAACAACTGTCATAGTTATATGCTAGGTTTTTCTTCTAAAACCATGGATCTGCCACATATAAAAGAATAAAATTGAACACATCTTACTCTATATATGAAAATTAACTTAAAGTGGATTAAAGGCCTAAATATAAAGTTCCTAGAAGAAAATGCAAGCAGAAAGCTTCTTTAAAAAATATATACCGTATTTGCCGGCGTAGAAGACGATTTTTTGGCCCTGAAAAATACGTATTTGCCGGCGTATAAGATGACCCCCTAACATTTCCACTAAAAATACAGAGTTTGTTATATACTCGTCGTATAAGACTACCCCCCACTTGGAGGCATATTTTTCAGGGCCAAAGGGTCGTCTTATACACCGGCAAATACGGTATATATTTTATTGGTATTTTACAGAGAGGAAGGAAGAGAGATAGAGAGCTAGAAATGTCCATGAGAGAGAAACATTAACCAGCTGCCTCTTGCACACCCCCTACCGGGGATGTGCCTGCAACCAATGTACATGCCCTTGATTGGAATCAAACCCGGGACCTTTCAGTCCTCAGACCGACACTCTACCACCGAGCCAAACCGGTTTCGGCCAGAGAGCTTCTTGACATTGGACTTAAGAATGATTTTTTTTAATATAACACCAAAGTCATAGGCAATAAAAACAAATAGAGACAGATGGGATGACAACAAACTTAAAAATGTTGTGCATCAAAGGATATAATTAACAGTGAAAAGGCATCCTATTGAATGGGAGAAAATATTTATAAACTATATATCTGATAAGGAGTTAATATCCAGAATATATAAGGAATTCCTAAACTTAACAAAAGAAACCTAACCTAATTAAAAAATAGCCAAAAAACTTAAATGGGCATTTCTCCAGTGATCTTATACAAATGGACAATAACATATAAATAGATGCTTAGCATGTTAGTCATCTGAGAAGTGCAAATCAAAAATACAGTGAGATACCACCTCACACCCATTAGGATGGCTACTAACAAACAAGTGTTGGTGAGAACATAGAGAAATTGGAACCTTTGTACACTATTGTTGGAATTGTAATTAGTGCAACTGGTATGGAAATGGTATGGAAAACAGTATGGGAGGGCGTGTCCTCAAAAAATAGTGCAGCCATATGACCCAGTAATCCCATTTCTAGGTATATATTCAAAAGAATTGAAAGTAGGGTCTCTAAGAGATACTGGTATTTGCACAGCCATATTGCAGCTTATTCACAATAGTTTTTCCTTGGATAAGTGTATAAACAAACTGTGATGTGTACATAAAATGGCATATTATTCAACCTTAAAAAGGAAAAAAAAAATCCTGTCAAATGCTACAACCATGAATGAACTTTGACACTATGCTAAGTGAAATAAGATACAAAAAGACAAATACTGTATGAAAAAGACAAATACTGTATGAACGCACTTATATAAAATATCTAAAGTAGTGAAATTCATAGAAAGACAAAATATAATGTTAGTTACCAGGGTCTGGGGCCGGGGGAAGGTGGGTGAGAGGAGGGAGGATGTTATTTAATGGTTATAGTATGTCCCATTTGCAAGATGAAAAAGTTTTGAGATCTGTTTCATAACAATGTAAATATACTTACCACTATTGAACTTTATATTTAAAAAATAGTTAAAATAGTAAATTTTATGGGTTTTTTCCTACTACCAAAAAAATCTGTAATTTGACAAATCACAAGAGCCAACGTTGGAAGATTTATACGATCTGATTTTAAGACTATGAAAAAGCAGTATCAAGACAGGGAGATAGAGAGTTAGGTCTTTTTCTCTGAACTTTTCTTCCTTGATTCAGTGTGGGCATGTTTCTTGAGTTTTGGTCTGACAAAATGTTTCACATAGGGCATCGCAAAGAATTCCTATTGTATCTGTTACGTAGGTACCAACGTATCGGCCACTTCTTGAAATTTTGTCAGATGATTCCTCCAAAGATGTCTCATAAAAAGGAGCACCAGGTCTGGCCTTTGCTTGAGCAGGTCAAAGAAGCCCGAGGATAGCTTCCCTTTCCTGGACAAACTTTCCTAATGCACCCCGGCATCTGCTACCTTTTCTAACCACTCAGACTTGGCATTGCAATCTCTGCCACTTGGCCTCCGGCTCTAGAGTTGGAAGCATGGTGTGTGTGTGTGTGTGTGTGTGTGTGTGTGTGTGTGTGTTTGTGTTTTAATGGGACATAGCAAAGTCCATGCACATATTTATTGTTTTTGTTCTTAAATGCCAACAAGGTTATGAAATCCAATTTTTACTTTCTCCCCCTCTACTTTTTGGGTCATCAAAAATTTATTCTAGTACTTTCCTTGACAAGGTGATATAAAATAATTTGCTCTGGTGAAAAGATAGGATATTTGGGGTATTATTAGGCAATAAACTAAGAGAAAACTTGCAACCTGTACTAGCTGGGGCCAGAGTTATTGACAACCTGGAAATACAGCTGAGAGTCTTCTGCAAGAATGGTCAAAATGCACCAGTATATTTCCTGTCTCTATAAATATGCCTATTCTGGACATTTCATATCAAATGGAATCATATAATATGTGGTCCTTTGTGCTTGGCTTCTGTTGTAGCATGTATCAGCACTTTACTCCTTTTTATGGCCAAATAATATTCCATTGCTAATTTGTTTATCATTCGATAGACAATTGAGTTATTTGTCTGTTAGGAAAAATGGTGCCATGAGCATTCAGGTACACATTTTTGTGTGGATGTGAGTTCATTTTATACCTCTTTTTCCCCCCCAGTGTCTTTCACGAGAAGCAGGTGGAAACATGAGCATTCAATTTCTCGGCACAGTGGTAAGTATGAAAGAATTATTACCTTGTATATTCTCCCTATTTTCAGAGGGGGAAAAATATGTTCAATTAGTTTTAGCCCAGGTATTTGAACTATCTTCATCATGATTTTATTTTGCTATTAAATGAGATGTCTTTGTATAAGAAATGGGTTCTTTAATGTGTTAGATAAATTTTCATGATAGAATACTTTTAGCAATTTCTTATTAAAGAGAAAATAGTTTTTAAAAAATATTGCAGTTTGTTGAGTATTTCAAGTGCTTTATTTTTCTACTGGATATTTTCATCATAAAAATATGAACATATATAAGGTCCTTTAGAAATAGTAACATTGGTGGGATTTTTTTACTTACTTTTTCATCTACCTTTCTATATTAGGCCATTTCAAGTCCACATTTCTAATGAGATTGAACCATAGTATTTGTATCTTAATTTTTTTCACTTGTGATCCTATTAATAATTCATATTTCTATAAAATATCAGCATTGTTTTAATGAAGATGTAGTTAACATTCTGATAAGTGGATATGACATATTTTACTTTCCATGAGTCCCATCGCTTAATATTTTAGTTACCCTTCATTTTTGCTATTATGATTGATGTCCTAATGAACAACTTCATAAGTTTGTTTTTTTGACAGTTTGAATTATTTTCAAATATTTATAAAGTATTTTCAAAAATGTATAAGATACATTTTTTTTAAGTTGAGTCAAAACCATGAATATTTTTATGGGTTAGTGTCAGTGATTTCATATCTCTTCTAAAAGGCACCCATCTTATTTATAAAAATATCACTTTGCACTCTCGCTAGTATTAGTTATAATTTTCAAAATTATTTAACTTTATCAGAATTTACTTTATAGTTATTACTTTTTACTTTAATTTTCTATATTATTAATATTATTAAATATAATTTTCAAAGTAATTTTACTATTAAAAAAGGTACCTTATTTTAATTAGCATATCTTTGTTTATGGCTGTTGAATTTCAATGTTTCTCCATGTATTCATTATTAGGTATCATTTATAATCTTTAAGATGTCTGTTCATATGCTTTGGGTACTTTGTTTAGGTTCTAAATTCACTTTGGAACGTTTCCATTAGCTCTGTGAGTTTATTGAGGATATCAGAGGAGAGGCCTGTGGCTTGGATTTTTTAAAAGTAGTGATTTTGCAGCCATTGAAACAGGAAGGATGTTAATAATAATGTGAATTTATAGTAGTGGTGTAGTAAAGTTTATGTATAATAGTATATGTATATATACTTGCTCTATGTAATGTAAATTTTAAGTCTTGCACCTAAGATTTGTGGTTTCTTGTTTTTCTTATTAAGAAAGTAATGCATACTTTTTCATTTATTATTTATATATTTTTATTTTTTCCTTTCAATTGAATTTATTGGGGTGACAGTAGTTAACAAAATTATATAGGTTTCAGGTGCACAATTCTACAACACATTGTCTATACACTGTGTTGTGTCCTCACCACCCCAAGTCTCTGTCCATCGCCATTTACCCCTACTATACCCTCTCCACCTCCCTCCTAGAGGTATTTGTTGTTAACAACAGACATATTCTTCCAGAAATCATGTATGTCCTTCTTTAGATCTATGTCATTACATAAAGATCTATGACATTCTTTTAAGTGGTTATCTAGAATTATATTATGTGGCAGTTTTTCTATTCCTAGCTAAGTGATCATGCTAAGCTATCTCTGCTACTTGATCTCTCTCATTGGATTCTAATAGGTTATACTACTCAGTGTTCATGTATTGAAAACTAAGTTCTTGCTCCATACAACTTGCAAAAAGAAACTCACAGTTTCTCTTGCAATTTTTTATCTCAGAAAATGTCAACTTGAACTAAAACCTGGCATTTTTCTTGATTTGTGCCTTCATCATCTCTTTTCTGAATTATTGCAGCACCCAACCCAAAGTCCTCCCACCTTCACCACGGTTCAATCTATTATTGCTATAACATTAAAGCGATCCTTTTAAAATAGGAAGCAAGTCAGTTGGCCTTGTTGCTGTTCTTCAAGCCTGCTGGGCACATGCCTCGGGGCATCCTCATTTGTCTGTTCTCTGCCCCCAGATATGCATAATGGGTTCCCTCCCTTTCTTCACACCTTTACACGTCAGCCACCTCCTCCGTGTGACGACACGCTTTAAACTTAGGACCACTCTTTCCCACATTTTATTTCTTCTTCCCTCCACTTTATTCTTTTTTAGCATTATTACTATTCGATGTACTTTACTTTTAAAACTTACTATCTGTCTCCCCCACTTGAATGAAATAAGCTCCATGAGCATAGGGATTTTTTGTTTGTTTGTTTTATTAATCACTCTGTACCTAGTGCTCAGAACAGGGCTTTAGTGGATAGCAAGCATTCAGTACATATTTGTCAAATGAAGTTAAGCATGGGATCTAAATATTGGACGTGAAAAGGAAACGTGAAGAAAGCAAATATAGAAACTAATGAAGAAAAATAAAAAAAGTAGGGGAGGTTTGGGACCTTGGATTAGTCCTCTTCCTCAGATAAGGAAACAATACGTCAGAAAAGATCTTTGTGGGTGTTTGATGTGGAAAAAAAGAAAGAGAAAAAAAAGGTAACTTGTTTTACTTAAGGTTGCACATCTAGGTGGTGGTAGAGCAAAGAAGGGTACTTACATTTCTCAGCTCTCAGATCAGTGCTCATCCCATCAGCAAATGTTTTTACCTTTATTCCTTGTATGCAGTTCAGGCACCAAAAATGTACTAGAAGGAAAAACACACACCATGTGTGTGTGTGTGTGTGTGTGTGTGTGTGTGTATCACCTCACTTCAGTCACATGAAACATACTACCAAAAAAATTCACATACATATATACTAGTACACAACCTAAACAGTCAACAAAAAGTCACCGAACATAAAGGAAAAGAGAAAAGGAGAATTTTATGTATTTAACACTACCCTTCTCTTGTAAATGATAGGTTACTTGTTATCAAATCCCAAAGTGTCCACTTTGTTTATATAGTTAACATAGAGAGGGAATGTCAATGTATAGGATAATTATTCTAAAACTCCACAACACAGACTTTGGAGGCTACTGTAGTTTGTTATAGTGTATTTTCCTATGTGTATTAGTAGAAATATAGATCAGTCTGAAGAGGAAAAGAAAGGGTTTTGAGATAGTGGGACTGTTACAATAAACATAGAGTGGTTTCTAGCTAGTATGTGCAGCTTCAGTCCAAATGATTTATATTCATTCCGTTTCCAGGACTTGGAGGTCAGGAATAGCAATATCATGTCACATGGTAAAAGCAAGGCTCCCCAATACACACTTGTCTTTGTGAGAAACCTTGTAGAATTTTCTATATAAGTTGACTTTTTTAGAATATTGAAAGAAAAGAAAAGTTTAATTTTAACCTAAGAGAAGTACTTTTGTTGTATCAATAAAGTTCAGAAATATTACTGTTTCAACTTTGAGATGTTATAGGCTTAATAATTTCAGTCATTTTTATTCGGACTGAACTTTTTAAAATGCCAATTTGTTATTTTCCCTTCCCGTAAAACAAATCTCATTATATTTTCAAATTTTGGTCTCTCCTTTCTGTTATGCTCTTTGAACTTCATTTAAAATTATCAGGTAGTAATACCAGCAGGAACTTGGTCTTATTCATCACAGTAAACATGGCACCCAGAAAAGTGCCTGGCTTGTTGAACAAATGAAGACACAACTTCTGAGCATCTCAGTTTCTCATCCATAAATGAAGGACACTGAACCTAAGCTGCTACCACACTGGGTGAAAGAAGAGTGCATTGATAGCAAAAATGAAAGCACTTAATACACAAGCAGCACTAAACAAATGTAATGTGGTCTTAAGATACTAGAGGCCCGGAGCACGAAATTTGTGCACAGGGACAGGGGGTGTCCCTCAGCTCAGCTTGCACCCTCTCTAATCTGAGATCTCTCTTACAGTCCAGGATTACTGGCTCCCAACTGCTCGTCTGCCTGCCTTCCTGTTTTCCCCTAACTGTTTCTGCCTGCCAGCCTGATCACCCTAATCACTCCCATGGCAGCCTGATTGATGTCTAACTGCTCCCCTGCCAGCCTGTTTGCCCCCAACTGCCCTCCCTTGCAGGCCATCTTGTAGTGGCCATCTTATTTGACAACATGGGGACAGCCATATTGTGTGTTGGAGTAATAGTCAATCTGCATATTACTCTTTTATTAGATAGGATAGAGGCCTAGTGCATGGGTGGGGGCCAGCTGGTTTGCCCTGAAGGGTGTCCTGGATCAGGTTGGGGTTCCCTTGGGGCATGGGGTGGCCTGCGCGATTGGCCTATGGTGGTTTGCAGGTCAGCACGCCCTCGCCCCCTCCCCCCCCCCCCGCAACCCAAGTGGAGGCCCTGGTATCTGGAATTTATTTACCTTCTACAATTGAAACTTTGTAGCCTGTAGCGGAGCCAAGCCTCCTGCTCGCTCAGTGGCTGCAACCATTTCTGTTTGGATTTGTTTACCTTCTATAATTGAAACTTTGTAGCCTTGAGTGGAGACCTGGACCCTCCAGGTTGTGTGGAAAGCTTGGCTTCCTCTGTTGCCAGGGAAACCCAAGCCTCCCTCCTGGTAGCCATCTTGGTTCAGTTTATTTGCATACTCACTCTGATTGGCTGATGGTGTGGCTTGTGGATATAGTGAAGTGATGGTTAATTTGCATATACTCTTATTATGTAGGATGTTATGATAATATATTGAATATATTATATTTTCATCATATGTAGCTGGTTAAAGAGCTCTTTAATGAATTATAGATTACTGACTTCACCCCCCAAAAAAAAAATAAAGAGAAATGATAGTATTATCGGGTAGCATTAACTAATTACATCTGTGAAGACAGTATTTCCAAATAATGTCACACTCTAAAATTCTGGGTGGATATGAATTTTTGGATGACACTATTTAATCAGGTATGTAATCTATATAGGCATAAAAGCATATTTGACATTTATGAAAATTTAAAAAGTACTCAGGCAATATGCTTAAAATATATTCAATAAACAGGACACTCTTCCATAAGTCTGTACCTTAATATGTAATATACCTAATTTGAGTACTTCCATTTATTTTTCAAAGCATTTTTATACTTGTTATCATCACCTATGTGATTGGTGTTATGAAGTCCAAACTCAAAACATGCTGAAACACCCAGGAAGCCTATCCCTAAATTTTGGAGCACAATAGTGAGCATAGGACTCAGCTATGCTAATAGCTGGTGGAATCAGAATGCAAAACCAGGTCTCTCTGACTTTAAGTCAAGCTGTTAACTGTCAGAGGGCCTTAAAAAACACACTGCTTTATTGTATAATTCAGGGAGCTCTTTGTAGTAACTGCTGAGAACAACTGTCTTAGTCAGCTCAGGATGCTATGACAAAACACCATAGTCTGGGTGGCTTAAACAACAGCATTTATTTTCCACAGTTCTGTAGGCTAAGTTTAAGATCAAAGTGGCAGCAGATTCCTGGTGAGGGTTCTCTTACTGGCTTATAGTTGGCCACCTTGTAGCTGTTTTCCTTACAAATAGTTTCATCTTTCTTCCTCTTTACAAGTGCAATAATCCACTCCGAGGGCCCCACACTCATGTCCTCACATAAGCCTAATCACCCCCAGAGGTCCCACCTCCAAATGCCATCACACAGGGCCTCAGGGCTTCAGCATATGCATTTTGTGGGACCCAAATGTTTAGTCCATGATACACACTTACTTGGTAAACTACTATATATCAGAATTTTTCCAAAACCTACGTCTATTTCAGTGTAAGTTGACTGGGTTTTATTGGTTTGGTTTTGTTCCATGTTTTCGGTGAAGCAGTGAGCTTGTGTACATCAGATAGAATAATATAAGCTCTCTCTCTCTCTCTCTCTCTCTCTCACACACACACACACACACACACAAATGGAAGCAGTCCAGTGTTTTACTTAACCAGAATTCTTTACCTAAACTGTGCTTCACAAAAAGAATGCGTTTTTTTGTTATTTTAAAAATGCAAAAGTGAACATTTTATTCCATTGTTTGTATTTAATTTTTAAAGTACCATTATTTTTAAAGCACAGTATTATTACGCCAAACATCTCTCAGCAAGACTTTTTTTTCTTGTAGAAACAATGCATATTGCCTGAAAAAGAAAATAAGCTTAGACCACATCGAACAGCTTCCTCAGAGCTGTGCTGTTGGCACTTACCCAAGGACTCTTGAGGAACCATCCAATTATATGTCTCTGAAGCTTAGCCAGAGATCCTAATGAAACCATATCATGCTGAATTTCTTAAAGCTAATTTAAATCTCAAAGTATACATTTTAAATTAAGCTTTTATTGATAATAAATATACTTTACTTGTTATTAGCCCCGGAAGCTTGAGTGATCATATCAGTAGAATAAACATGTTTTACGAAGATTTACCATTAAGAATGTTATTAATATGACCCTTGATACACTAGCACAATTAGATTTCAAAGTAAGCGTTTACGAAGTAACAGCGATTAATGACAACCATCGAAAACAATTTTGAACTCCATCAGTTTAACTCAGGAGGGTAAACTTAATATGATAATTCATCTAGTTGAATTGTATCAACTTAGCAGGAAAGTATGTAAATATGTGACCCTTACCTAGATTCTAAGTGGATGCTGTGCGGATAGATTTATCAGTTCCATTAGAGAACTTTGGGGAACTTTGGAATTTCAGCAGTTGTTCCCTTTGGAGGCTGAAAACCCAACCTGATCTCATACTGGGACCATTCTGGTCTGCATATTTCCATAATTTGCCTTTGCTACTAATATGACAGCAAGACACAAATAACTGTTTCTAATAATATCAGATGGAGTTGTGGAGGACAGCATTTTAATGCAGAAACAGACCTCCCCGTGGAGTTGTTATTGCTACTATAGAACAGCAGCTACACAGTTGCAACTGCAGTCTCTTAATTGATTCGTTTAATTAGCAAGAACTGGAGTTTGGGCTGTATCTTGTCATCTGATATCACAGGGCTCAAATTTTGCATCATTCATATTTACTAGAATAGATACATAAACATCATCAGAAGGTTCTGCTTCTTCCGAAAACTCGCTTTTGGATACTGAAATGTAATAGCGTAAACTCCCCTTTGTTTGAAATCCAAGTAATTGGAAAATGAAAGGAACTGGGTTTGTTATTATTGTTTTTCTTTATCAATAGTCTTTTGAGCAGTAAATGAGATCGTGCATTTTTTGTTAGTATTTTTTTCAAACACAAACTTCCAGAGAACCGCGGTATTCTGTACTTTAAAACCCATGAGCATTCCGCCTGTTTCCATGTCTGACTCATCTATGATGTTCCTTTGCCTTTCCTCCCGTCTCTGTCCTGTCCCTTTCTCTGTATTAGTAGTGTTGCAGGAGTGACCTGATGGCTTATTGGAATTTCTAACCTTTGCAGTCATAAGGAGTCCTGCTGGCTTAGGCTTTCCACAAGTGCCTACCCCTTGGCAGAGCATCTGGCTGGCTGAATTCCCCTTGGATCTTGCCCACCACACCCAACCTGCACTGGTCCTGATTTCTCTGGCTGAGGAAAAGGGAGGGGGTGGGAAGTGTCTGACATAGGGCCCAGAGTCTTCATCAGATGGCCACCCCCATCCCATACGCACAGGGCTCCCCCCATTGGGTCAACCTCTCCTCATTCCCGACCTTTCCCGTCCGGCCACAGAAGGCAGGTGGTGGCCACAGGCTAGAGTTCGTCCAGAGTGGGTGAAGTCTCTCTGTGCTTTGGATACATTTTCTAATGCTTAGAAAAAAGTCAATCTATGGTATCCCATCCTGCAATTTTCCCAAATATGCACCATTTCTGCCAAAATGTGGGCAAAATGAGATTTTATGAAATGGGCTTTAAAAAGCGATCTTAATCTTGAACATTATTTTTATGGAAACATGCTCTGTGTACCATGTAACCAACATAAGAACAGACTTTTGGAATATAACTAATTGCATTCTAATCTTTTGAAATTAGCATGCTGTATATACCATGAAAGTGCAGTTATTAATATCACAGGCATAATGCATCGTGAACAAAAATTTAAAAAGAAGTCATGACTGCTGGCTCCACTACATGCTGTAAGTGTACTAGATGAACGTGACTTGGTCTCTACCCTTAAATAACATACCTGCTGTGGGCCAACACCGACAAACTAGTATCATGAGTACGTGGGTTAGTGCCCAGGTGGGTTATGCACAGGCTGATGTGGCAGTAGAGAGCATTGCAGATCTATTAGCTTTACTCTTTTTCATTTTCTTTTCTTTTAAAAAATATATTTTATTGATTTTTTACAGAGAAGAAGGCAGAGGGCTAGAGAGTTAGAAACATTGATGAGAGAGAAACATCTTTGAGCTGCCTCCTGCACACCCCCCACTAGGGATGTGCCCGCAACCAAGGTACATGCCCTTGACCGGAATCGAACCTGGGACCTTTTAGTCCACAGGCTGATGCTCTATCCACTGAGCCAAACTGGTTAGGGCTCTTTTTCATTTTCTAATACAAAAACTGTTATCAGTAGGTAAAGAATAGGCCATAGATCTCTGATTGATATTCTGCATTTCATATCTTATTCGGCATTATAATTCTTTAATGAGCATAAAGCCTAACATTTATTTGTAGTCATGGTAGTCACCTTACATCTTATCTTACCTGTACATTACATCTTACTACATGGAAGATGGTACAGAGACATGGTTGCCCAGATGTTCAAGGAAAGGCAGGTTGACTGGTGAGGATGGCAGGTAGGTGGCTGGGATTGACATGAAAATAAAACTAGAACCGCAGGAGCTAGATGTTGCAGGACCAGGCTAGAGAGACTGGCCTTTATTCCCCGGACACTGCAGGATTTGAAAAGAGTGTCAGCATCACACAAGGTTTGTTTTGTTTTGATTTTAAAGAGAATGTGTGGGAACAGGCAAATAAGCTACATTTGAGAGGCTCCTCTTGAGGATCCACAGTTTGGCTGTATGTATTACACAGGCAGACTTCAAGATGATCCTGAGGTTTCCACATGTGATAACTGATGCAATGACCTGAGGAATTATACCAGAAAAAAAGGTGGGATAGACAATGAGTTGGATTTTTTACTATTTTACATTTGAAATGTCAAAGAAACATTTATGATGTAAAGGAAATTTTTAGACTGAAGTTCAGGAATAAGACTAATGTTTAGAATGTAAGTTGATGCTTTATCATCATGTAGAGGTGAGGTCTGAAGTCTTTTAACAGATTATACTGCTCAAGGGGACGGTGAAGGAGAGGCCAAGCCCAGAATGGACCCTGGGCAATGGCCACATCTAAGGGGGGAGGCGCCTCGCCCCTCTAATATAATCAGTTACATAGCATTACCTATTGTCCAAATAAGTTACATTATATGTGGCTGTTGGTAGCCAATTTAGTGTAACCTCAATCATGGTTTCACAGTATCCTAGGGTGTCACTAATTATTTCAAAGTATCTGAAAATCCTGCTGCCATCTGCCAAAGATCTTCCAAATCAAATTAATTTTAATGAATAACAGAATGCCTTACGTTTGTCTGACGCTTTAGGGTTTTAGAAAGCTTACTTGAGTTCATTCAGTTTCCTTCTCTTTTAATATATTTTCATTGATTTCAGGGAGGAAGGGAGAGGGAGAGAGAGATAGAAACATCAATAGTGAGAAAGAATCATTGATTGGCTGCCTCCTGCATGTCCCCCACTTGGGATCAAACCTGCAACCCAGGCTCGTGCTCTTGACCAGAATCAAATCCGGGACCCTTTAGTCCACAGGGCGACATTCTGTCCACTGAGGCAAACCAGCTAATGCAGTCCATTTAATTGCTAAGGTAAATAAGCCATACAGCACCTTAGATTTGGTTGTAAAAATTAGACACACCACACTCTTTGAAATGTCCATTTCAAATATTTGTGATTAGTGAGTGATATGTTCATCAACCATGACCAGGATGCTAGTGAATATTGGGTGGGTGGGATAAGGGGAGGAATTCTAGCTAAAGCTTGCTTCCCTGCGTTTGAATCTCAGATCTCCCACTTTTCCTAGTTTTGTGAACTGGAACAAGTCACTTAACTTCTCTGGTCATAGTTTTCTCGTCAGCAGAATAGCTACTTTTTTGAAAGTGGTGTGGGTTAAATAAGAAAATACTTATAAAATGCCTGAAAATAGTAGGCATACGATAGCTCCAAAGTTATTATAGCACCCCGAAAACACCTCCTTCTGCTTCATTTGCCCTGGCTTTTGCCTCCCCTTTCTGCTTGGAGACATGCTCTCACATGAAATTGCAGTATGCATTGAGATCCCACTTAATGCTCGGTCTACAGAGAAATTCGGAGGGAAAATATTTCTCTTTTATTTGGAAATGCTAATTTTTGTTCATTCTACAGTTAAGAACCCCCCCCACACACACACACACACATTTAACGTGTTATTTGTCATTGAATGTTAATATAAAACACACGTTTAAGCCTGCATTGTGTGGCAGCAAAGAATATCTGTTTCCTAGAAGAAGGGAGTTCACCAAGAACTGTCTTGAGTGGGAAGACTTGGGTGTGTTGTGTTTGAAAGGCAAAACACTTGGGATAGAGGACATTTTATGATGGCTGTGATGGGCCTTCTGTGCTCTACCAGCCTTTGAAGTGATATTAGTTCGGGCAGGCCATGTCTGGCCCCTGTGCTGCAGGACACACTGCTGATCCAGTACCTATGGATTATTTGATTGTTGTTATTTGATTGTTGCTATCTCCATACTTATGGAGAGTATGATGTGGAAATGGCAGCTCTTTTCTCATAGAAGCAAAAAAAAAAAAAAAAAAAAAAAAAGGCTGTCAGTGGTTCTCAAACATGAGCGTGTATGGGATTCACCTGGAAATCCCATGAAAATGCAAATTCCTAGCCTCTGTTCTAGGTGAGGCTGATTCCCAAAGTCTAAGGTGAGGCCTGGGATCTGCATTTATAAGAAACCAGTTTAAAATACACCAGGGACTGTGTTTTGGAAGATATTTTGGCATTTAACATAGAATTAGTGTCTGGTATACGAAATGGATACCAAAAAACATACATTCCTGATGGTATAAGTCAAGTCTAGGAACAGTGTTCTGAATGTTTCTTCATATAGAGCAGTGTTTCCCAAACTTTTGACATATATGTACCCCTTCTATAATTTTCGTAACACTGAGTACCCCTCGTCAAAAAAAAGGATGTATTTTACTAACAATCAAAATATATTTATTTTTTCTTTTTTTTGGTACATACACAAAATAATAATAAATGAAAAATAAAATTATTCATAATAAAATATAAATAAAAGTTATATTATAAATAACATTTATTTGCACACCGGACCATCTCATGCCTCACAAGACTGTCTTGACTTGACTCATGAGAACGTAGAATTAGGCGCAGCTAAGCACAATGCAGTGCATATCCCCACCAAATTCCAGTGCAACGCCTACCCCCACCAAACTTTTTCCGTACCCCTGGGGGTACATGTACCACACTTTGGGAAACACTGATATAGAGGATGGGGAAAGCATTTGATTATTTGAACTAATTAATTGATTAGTGTAAATGTTCATAATACATGATTTTTTAAAATTGATTTCAGAGAGGAAGGGAGAGGGAGAGATAGAAACATCAATGATGAGAGAAATCATTGATCAGCTACCTCCTACACACCCCTAACCCTCCACCCCACTGGGGACCAAGCCAGGCATGTACCTTTGATCAGAAACAAACCTGGGACCCTTCAGTCTGCAGGCTGACGGGTATCCACTGAGAAAAACCAGCTAGGGCACATAATTTTTTTTTTTAACCAGGGAAAGACATAATAGTACCTAAAGATAATTACATTTATAGTATGTATCAACTGTATCTTTTTGTTGTTGTTAATCTTCACCTGAGAATATTTTTTCCATTGATTTTTAGAGAGGAAAGCGGGTAGAGAGAGACAGGCAGACACCGATGGAGAGACACACACTCACCTATTGGTTGCCTCCTGCACACACCACAACCAGGGTTGGGGATTGAACCTGCAACCCAGACAGATGCAGACCAGGAATCGAACCCTCGACCCTTTGGTGTGCAGGTTGATGCTCTAACGACTGAGCCATACCAGCCAGGGCTCAACTGTATCTTGAAGTTTATTTATCAACTGCACAGCATTTTAGATTTAGTCTCATTTATTTCAAGTCTTCCATCACAAGACAGGGATACCGTAATATTTATTTGTGGCTTACTGTGAGATTTCTCAACCTAAGCAATAATGACATTTTGAACTGGATAATTCTCTGTCACAGGAGACTGCTCTCTGCACTATGGGATGTTTAGCAGCCTCCCTGGCCTCTACCCACAAGATGCCAGAGCGTCTCTCCAGATGTGACAACCGATGTTGTCTCAGACATGTCAAATGGCCGCAGGGGTGGGGTTAACAGTTGGCGTTACAGAGTTTTCCTTCCCATGTCACTAATAAGTATAGTTCTAGAGATGAAATGTCTTTATCAGATGTGTTTCTTCTCAGTGGCCTGAAGCTTACAAAGTGATAGACACTCGTACAGACTCAAATGCCTTGTGCAGAGCAAGTGACAACAAACTTGAGCTGGCCTCTCATGTCATTTGCTTAAGGAACATTGGCTCTGTGGGCGTGCGTACAGGTCACTCTTTCTTGCTCTTCCTCATATTGGAGCAGTAAAACCAAATCTCTTGGATGGCCCTTCATGAAATTTAGGACAATTGGTACCATTTATTTGGATCCTTTTTACCATTGGAATAGCTGTGCTGGTTACCAAAGACCGTCACATCCTGAGTCTTATCTCAGAAGCTGCTGCTTTCCATTTGTTCCTCAGATTTGTAAAAGCCCTGTCCCTGGTGAGAGTATCAAATAGTGTGTTACAGGCATCACATCACAGTGGCATCAGCAAAGAAATATTTTTCCTATTTTTCCCCAGATCATTTGATTGCATAGCTCCTTAATATGTGGTAGCACTTGCCCCCTTTGCATGGGAAATATATGGCAGGGTGCCTGGCAGGGCATGCGAGAGTCAAATGGTCAGTATCCCAGGTATGCATTGGAGAGATCGCCTTCCCAAGCCAGCATGGTGTAAGCGCTCAAGCTTGTGGGGGACAACTGAGGTCATTACTAAGGTGTCAGTGTTAATTCCCCTAGGTAATTGCCAAGCATCAGGGACGTGAGAAACCCCTAAGTGCCTTTGTTTGAAATAGAACCGCTGCCTAATGTAAGGACAGGGAAACAGTGTGTAAGTTCTGTCACCCTTAGATCCCTCCATGTCCCAGAGCCTGCACTCCCTTGTCCTGTCTCAGCTGCCCAGGAAACAGCCTGTAAAACGGTGGCCAATACGACAGTGTTTTTTGAGTCCCTACGTTGTGCCCACCGCTTCATGCTTGTTACCTCGTTTAGTCCCCACAGCCCCTTGACATCATCGGCAGAACCCCCAGTGTGGCAAGTCCAGACCAGTGGTTCTTGCCCGGGCGATTTTGCTCCCCAGGCAATATTCGGCAATGTCTGGAGACATTTTAATTGTTACAAGCAGTGGGCTGCTACTGAAATCCAGTGGGTAGATTTCCTTAAGTTTATGACAAGCATCACCGGGGATGCTTCTGAATGTTCTACAACAAACAAGACAGCCCCTACAAAAGTATTAGCCGACCTAAATGTCAAGAGTGCCGAAGTTGAGAGTTGTGTTCTAGATAATAATTATGGGAGGGCATAGCAATATCTCTGAGCATCTCCCAACCCTTCACACTGCTCTCTAGCACTCTCAAACGTACATGTCCAGTGGATAAGCTGTCCACAGCTATTGCCCCTACTCATTCTAGATGACCTCACCCAGCCTTAATTTGTAAATGGAAAGAACTATAGGCATCTTGATCATTTTAGAGAAAGCACTGGGCCCCATGTGCATGCATGTTGAGTATGTTGTTTTACTATTTAATCCTAAAATTGATAACTCTCTTTGGGTGCATTTGGGTCTTCACAAAATTTTGACCAACTTACCATTCCTATAAAGTTTTCACTTAATCATTGTTTGCAGTTATGATGCAAAGGACTTATGCTGTTGTTTTTTTTATATATTCTTGATTATATTCAAATTTCTTTTTTGAAAAAAGGACTCTCTTTTTACAGTTCAAGCTTGCCCATCAGAAGGGTTTTCTTGTTGGATCATCTCTGTTCATTCCACAGCCACTCAGAATATAATCATCAATTAGTTATTTTTTTAAATATATTTTATTGATTTTTCACAGAGGGGAAGGGAGAGGGATAGAGAGCTAGAAATATCGATGAGAGAGAAACATCGACCAGCTGCCTTTTGCACACCCCCTACTGGGGATGTGCCCGCAACCAATGTACATGCCCTTGACCGGAATCGAACCCGGGACCTTTCAGTCCGCAGACCGACGCTCTACTGCTGAGCCAAACCGGTTTCGGCAATCAATTAGCTATTATTGTATCAGTGTGTCAGTGTGTATAAATACATCTGCATGCCCCTTGTGTGCACAAGGCAAGTCTGAGCCTTTGCTAAAGCCTGTGGCCTCCAGCTGCTCTTGTGGTCGAAGGCGGGTTCTGGGGCGGTGAGAGCGGTGCCCAGCAGCAGCTTCCCGCCCTCGCTCTCGGGGATCCCCACTGTGTGGTCAGCAGATGCGGCCTTCACTTTGCAGGGGTTCTGAAGTGTGCCTGCAGGATTTTAATGTGTGGAGGTGGGTGGGTGCCAACCGAAAGACTTGCTTACACTTCCCAAGAAAAGGGGGTACCCCGTGCCGTGCAAGGCCACCGGGGAAGCACCAGGGCTGGTCGGGAGGCAAAAAGGAGCAAGACAAAAGCGAAGGCGGTGGCTTTATTCGGGGTTTCCGAAGGAAAGGCACGGTGTGGCAGGGTAGGACTGTCAAGTTTGATTAATGCCGGTGGGCTCTGGGCTGGGGGGAAGGCCTCTATGTGTCTGGTGCCTGGCCCTGAAAGGATTCGGGCACGGGAAATCGCGGCCTGGTGTGTGAGCGCGATAAAGGGGGTGGTTAGCTCGCCCACTAACGCTGTGCTCCCGAGTAAGCTCTGCCCTGGCCTTACAAGCCCTGGGAGAGGCGGTCTGTCCCCAGGTCTGAAAGGGCGAAGATGTCAAAACAGTCTAAGATACAGAAAATTAAAAAAAAAAAAAAAAAGACGATTAATACACAAAGAACCTGGAAATACTCAGATCCAAGGGAACCAGCGGACAGTAACTAAACTCACAGACTGTCGTCCAAACAACTGCCTTTATTAACTTGGAGCGAGGAAGTCTTTAAGTCTTCTCTCCAGAACATTGGCTGAATGGTGGCATCAGAAGATTTAGGAAGCTAGTTGGTCAAAATGCTCCCAAAACTAGTCTGGTGTGCGTGGTAACCCGTGCTCAGGGAAACCTGGTTGTGCCTGTGCTGTGCTGAAACCCGGTGAAACAAGAGCGCCTCCCGTGTCACCTCCGTGTCACCTCCGCGCCTCCCTCTTCTGTGCCTTCGCCCGTCTTCCCTCAGAAGGACGCCTAAGCCTCAGCTCCAGACCCAAACTAGAGGATCGATGGTCCTGCCTCCTGAGGCTGGCACGCAGGGCATTCGATTGGAACTGCCAGTGTCCCCGAACTCTCTGGTCATGACCTTCCACAGACGGTTAGTGACAGCCCATCTCTGTGGAGTTTCACAAGCGGAGCTCTCAGAAGTTCCTGAGGATTTCCCTCTTAGGTAACTCCCGCTGCAGTGCATATACCCAGTCAGGAAAAGTATTCCGTCCCAAGAACCCTGGAAGACCTCATTTCTGGTCCCAGTAATGCTTTAAACTGGTCGTGTGACCTTCCTAAACCCCCCTTTTCTTTGTTGTGGAATGAAAGGTTGGGGTCAGTGACCCCTGAGGTCTTTCCCAGCACCATCCTGCTCTGAGAATGATTACATTTGTCACAGTGTACAGTTTGCTTCACAACGGTAGCAAAACATCACACATGCAACTTATTATCATTGTCTCTCTTTTGATTTCCTTGCGTTTTTCCAGTCTCGTTTGGGGAGACATCACTGGCTTATCACACAATGATGTTGTGTCCTGTCACTTCATTTCTGGGGGCAGCACATTGTGCTGCCACAGGCTCAGGGCTAATAACCAAGATTATATGTTCTGCTTACTGTGACTTTTTGTGGTTTCTGGGGGGTGGGGGCGAATGCAGATGCTTTCCAATTATTCTAAGGGAATTTTGATTAACCCCCTGGGTAGAGTTCTCTGTACCACCTGCCACGAAGAAGCGAGCTTTATTGAACAGAAGGTATAGAATTGAATTGCTCATATTTGTTTTCTTTCTGGTATGTAAAGTATTATTTCAAGGCAAAGCATTTTAATAAATATTTAATATATATCTGTCTAACATAGGTAGAAAGTGTTAGAAAGGAAACTGTTCTTCAATTTCAAATGCAAATAAGTTAATTTGACTTTTAAGTAGAATTTCTAAGTTAAAAACTCACATTTTTCTTTTATGTATGAAAAAGTAGTTATTTTTGACTGGAATAATTAGCATCCTGCCTACTATATAATGTTGAGTATTAGCCCATAGAAGTAATTTCCTTAAATTTATAGCAACATTGTTATTTTTGTTGTTGGTCTTGTAGGTATTTTTGCATATTTATGCTTCCCATTTTTACCTTTTGCCGGTAACCAGAGTACTTTTAACTGCTTGTTAAAAAATTCATAGAGAATTTTCAAATGGCTGCCTCTATGGTCTTTTCAAAAAGCAGCTTTATTGGGTTAAATTTCACATTCACACAAGTCACCCACATACAGTGTACAATTCAATGGTGCTCCGTGCAGAGGTGTGCAGCCATTACCACAGTTTTAGAGCATTTTCATCACACATACCCTCAAACAAGCATTGAACCCATTAGTGGTCATTCCCCATTTTCCGTCAAACCTGACAGCTACTCATCTATTTTCTACCTTCATATATATTCTGAATATTTCATAGAAACAAAAACACAATATGTGATCTTTTGTGACTGGCTTCTTTCACTTAGCATAATGTTTTCAAAGTTTCCTCCATCTTGTAGCATCAGTACTTCATTCATTTTTTGTTGTTGTATGTTGCCAAATATTATTCCATTGTATGGATATACCACAATTTGTTTATCCTTTCTTCACTATGAACATTTGAGTTGTGGTTTTTTTTTTAGCTATTATTATAAATAATGCTGCCATTGAATATTGTATATATTTTTTGTGGACATATATTTTCTTTTTTCCTTACCTACTACATGTAGGATTTTTGAGTCCTATGGCAACTCTGTTTAACTTTGTAGAAAACTTCCAGACTGCTTTCCAAAGAAGCTATACCATTTTACATTCCCACTCAGCAATGTGTGAGTGGTTTAATTTTTCTACATTTTCATCAACACGTTATTATCCTTTTTTTAAATGGGAGTATAATTGACATATAACATTATATTAATTTCAGGTGTACAACATAATAATTCGATATCTATACATATTGCAAAGCGTTCACTGCAATAAATCTAGTTAACATCTGGTGTTGATCTTTTAAATTCTAGCCATCCATTGGGCGTAAAGAAGGGGCTCGTTTTAAATACTCTCTAGTAAGAGTCCTCTTCTCTAGAGCTCCTAATTAATGCAAAATTAGCCAAAACTATGTATTAGTTGTGTGTTTTTTTTAAGTAAATATAGCCTTAATGAAAAGACAAAGCACATCATTTTAATCATTGCATGTTTTCTACTACATTGTTGTCTCCTCCTTTCTCAAATCAAATGTTTTGATATTAAGCAAGCAGTTCCTTTCACTCCCCTAGGCTTTTTATTTTTTTATGCCAGCACATACTGTGCAGGAAGGTCATTACATAAAGAGAGGAAAAGAAATAATCAGCAGCGAGAAAGTTAATGCTATTTGTATAATTTTTTAATAGGCGTCTTATAGCATTTTGAGATTTAAAACCAAATAATAATTTGCATATTATTGAGCAGTTTCCTCTTGTTGCTTATGAACGGACATTTCGCTTTGGAAACTCAGGTAGTGAAAATATTTGTCAAAGCTTCAAATACTAATGCTTTAATTCCATTGTCATTTAGTATTAATCCTGTTCTGTAGACCTCCTACGTGTGTTTGTAAGGGATATAATAACTGACACTGTATTTAATTAGCACTAGTATTGTGTAGAAGGAAAAACATGTTCAGCATATTTTCGAGTCACTAGTTCAAAATTAGCAGAAGCCGGGAAAGAAAAGCCCTTGTTTATGCACCATTATTATTTTGCATAGACGATGATGTTGTGATCCGTTTACTCATTCGTTTATGCATCCCTTCTTTCATTCATTCGACTGATAGTGCTCTAGCTGCTGGGAAAATGGACCATGTTCAGTAGGACAAAAGTGTAAATCACAAATAAGATTCCAATGGCAGCCAGCTTGTGTACTCAGTGTCGTGAGTGCAAATTCACATGTCCATGAAATAACCTTGCCTAGCTCCTCATAGCAAACCCAGGTGCTGAGTGCCAGTTGGGATGGGGGAGGAAATTGAATAAGAGAGAGGATGCAGACTGTGTATTCTGAAGTTTGTCGCTTTATTCTCCCTTTTAAAAAATAAGAGCTCCCCCCCTTTTTTTTTTGGTTTTAAGTCTCTTTCCACAAATGTAAAGATCATGCTTCCTTTATCGAATTTCTTTTTGGGTTTTATAGTTATTACTTCAGTTATTTATATAAAAAGAGTAATTTACATGTTGATAATGGGGAAGGTTATACATGTGTGGAGGTAAGGGGTATACAGAAAATTTTGTATCTCCCACTTAATTTTGCTTAAATATAAAAACTATTGTAAAAGTAAAGGCTATTTTTAATAGCCTTTTATAGGGCAATGACTAAGGGCACATGCTTTAAAGTGAGGCAGATATTTATTGTCTATTTGACCTTAGTCTCACTTACCTCTCTCAAAGCCCAGTTTCCTGGTCTGTCACATGAGAGTAATACCACCTCCAATACTGCTGTTGTGAGAATTAAATGAG
This sequence comes from Vespertilio murinus, assembly GCA_963924515.1. Classification (NCBI taxonomy): domain Eukaryota; kingdom Metazoa; phylum Chordata; class Mammalia; order Chiroptera; family Vespertilionidae; genus Vespertilio; species Vespertilio murinus. The sequence goes on along the minus strand of OZ004707.1, from coordinate 36,459,610 downwards.
AGAATGCATACGTGGCACTTAGTATATAGTTCCTGGCACAGAGTAACCTCTCAATAAATTTAACTGGTGTCACACCCAGGAGTAAAGTTGTTTACCTTCATGGGACATGATCCTTGGAGCATTCTAGTGGCCACCACTGTTTCCTAAGTGCATCTAATTTAGATCTCGAGCATCCGACTCACTCTGTGTGGCTTGTTCTCTTTCTTCATTCTAATAGGAAGCTATCTGAAACAGTCCTTTTCCCTGCCGTAGCTAACATGGATGCCACAGGTAGTCTGCCGGCTGCCCTGCAGCAGGCTTGGTGGGCACGGAAGTGTGGTCGTGGAGACCAAGGCCTGGGTGGTGGGAGGGAAGGCAGGAACCGGAAGGGATGTGGGGTCCAGGGAGAATCTGTTTTCTCACTGGGAATGACTCACGCCAGTTTTTAGGCCGAAGAGGAGGCGCTTATGGAAAGGAGAGAAAGATGAAGGAGGGCCCGAGAGAGAGAACGGGTCCAGGTTCAGGGGCAGTGGCTCCTGGCGGCCAGGAAGAAAGCCACCTCTCCGGGCGGGAGGGACGGCCTGGCCAGGACGAGTGCAGACGTAGGGAGGTTTGGAGGGTCTGGTCTACGTAAGGAGCCCAGCGGACTCCTTTTCCCTTGGTGCCAGTGCTCATCGATTTAGTAATCGTTACTCGTTGACATTAGCAAGCTTTTCTATTTCAAAATACCAGTTTTCGCATAAGTTTATTTTACCTTTCATTTTTTTGTTTTTTTTTTTGTTTTTTTTAAATTTTATTTTAAAATATATTTTATTGATTTTTTACAGAGAGGAAAGGAGAGGGATAGAGAGCTAGAAACATCAATGAGAGAGAAACATCGATCAGCTGCCTCCTGCACACCCCCCATCGGGGATGTGCCCGCAACCAAGGTACATGCCCTTGACCGGAATCGAACCCGGGACCTTCCAGTCCGCAAGCCGACGCTCTACCACTGAGCCAAACCGGTTCTGGCTCATTTTTTTTGGAGTGAGGTTTTCTACTATTTCTAAAGTTACATACATCAGGTGCTGTTCTATTATCTAATGTTTCTAACGCTGGCATTAACAAAAAGTGACTACATTATCCAAATTTGACTTTGTACTAACATCACACTTGGCTTACTCAATATCCCCGAAGGTCAGCAAGAGATACATTTGGCCTAGACTTGTCTTTTCCTGCATTCATCACTTAAAAAAAGAGAAAGAAAAGAATGGTAAGAACAAGCCATTTTTCACTTTTATAATTTTTAATCCATCATTAAAAGTACAACTTGCTTTATGATCTAAAGAAATACCTTCTAAGTCTTTATATTAGGAACAAGAGTGAGCCTTTTAGAAAAAAAAAAAAAAAAAAAAAGGAGCAGAGCTTAATCTGCATTAGCCCTTTGATGTATTTCTAGATTTTAAAAAGCTTCCTGCCGTTCCCAGCCCCATGGAGACAGACCAAGTCCTATGTCCAGCAATGCCGCTGGCTGTCCTTTCTCCTCCCCGCGCACACTGAGCCTGCCACCTTTTGTGAGCTGGCCAGGATCTGCCCTATCATTGGGGACATTATCCAGGAGCTGGCCTACTGCGAGTTCCTCTCACTGCTCCTGCTCCAGGTTGAAGACTCTTACTTTAATGATTGCTTTAGAAAAACAAACTGTATCGCCCTTTTGCTCTTCTCTGGAATGTTTCTTTAAGATGTGACTGTTATTGGAGTACCTAGGGGCTTTATGAATTGATAAGTAGAAGAATGCTAGCTGAAACAGGCATGCATCCTATTGTTTGATTCCTTGCCATTACTGGTTCTCTTATTTCGTCATTTCCTGTCCCCTAGTATTTGAAGAAGTTGTTGACCTTATTTATGTAGCAACTTTTAATAGCACATTTTCTTATGTAATGGTGACGAGAAAGCGACGGGTTGGTACATGTTTTTAGTGCTCATTCAATTGATCACCATGATTGCCAGAAGTGGAGCTTTGTGCCAGCTAGGTTCATAGATGGAGGAAAACAATCCGGGTTTCACAAATGAAAAAACAAAACCTCAGAGGAACAGGAAGCAACTCGTTAGCAGCGGGCCACTGTGCAGAGTAGGATAAGTGCCTTCAAAGATTTTTGTTTCAGACACTGTAATATAATGTTTAATAAATAGTTTACTTCAAAGGACCTCACTACAAGAAAATAGGCAGCTTTCCTGCTATTCTTGTCTCTGGCTTAGTTTTTACTATAAGTAGCTCATATCCGGTCCTCTGTGGTCTCAGGTGGTCGTTTGTGTTTATGATCCGAATGCTGAAACTGTAAGAACTGTGGCCCTATTTTAAGTCATTAGCAGCTACACAGTGGCCTGCAGGAACTGATCGGCGTCCTCCCGAAACCCCTGCCCTTTGACCCATCCTAAGGAAAGTACTCAGATGCTTTATGGGATTATGTCCTCCCGAAATAGAAAACTCCTAAGGAAGAAATAGAAGAGCTCATCAAAACACACCTAAAGTTTTTGATGTATTGTGATCACTCCTGCACTCCCATCTTCTAAGCATTCTGTGTAATATCCTAGGGATGAAAGCCTGAGGTTATTGAGATCAGTGGGATGTTTGCGTTTCTCTTTGTCTTCCTATAGATATTCAGGCATATGTAGACTTTGAGTAGAAGTGGGTGATGTCACCCAAAAGGTAGTAGGGGTCAGAGAACTATAGGCCGAGGGAGAGGCACGGTGGGTTTGGGATCCAAGGTGACTCAGATGATAACACCATAAAATTATGGGAGCTAATATATATATATTATACATTGAGCACTTAGCATGTGTGAAACATTTTAGATTATCTCCTCACTTACGCTTCTCATGAAGTAAATATTGTTACTGTTAGTATTTTTGAGATGAAGGACTAGAGATGTACAGAGATTAAGTAATCTCCCCAGGTACATAGCCAGTCCCGGAAACAGAACTCAACCGCAGGGCTCTCCGATGGTGGAGCCATGGCCCGAAGGCCCACAGAGAGCGGCTCTTGGAGGCTCACCCTGGGCACCCTGACAGGCCTGGGCACCTCCATTCCCCCCTGGCTTTCACTTCCCCTACGGGCTGCAGGCTGCCCTCTACCCGAGGACTTCACATCGACACCTATCAACCATCCTCCCACGTCTTGCTCTCTCTGGAAATTGCCTCATTCCCAAGAGAGGAAAGCTTGACTGGCCCATTTTTTCTTTTTTTCTTTATCATCTAAAGTTTTACATATGTCTCTGTTTCCCCTGATTAACTGGCCCACTTTATCTAGTTGTTTAGTGGTCACTGGATAACCCTCTATTCCATTAGCCAGCACCAGGGATAGAGGTGGGGCTTAGATGAGGCGGTACACACTGCCACCTAGGATGCCTTCAGTGGGAAAGGACTGAGACAGGTCCGCCGTGGGAATTAATTGGATGAGTTCCCAAAGATATATGTCCGTGATGTTTACCACAGTGTTGTTTATATTAGCAAAATAATTAAAAACTGCCAGACTGTCCATCAACAGGGGTTTGATTAAAGAAATTAAGGTATTCCATATGGTAGAATATTAATATAAAGCCATTAAAATCATGACTAGGTCAGTGTTTATTAACATGGAAAAATGCAGTATGAACTGTATTGACATGAAAAAAGGTTAAAATGATACGTATTAGGATACTAATTTGTTTTAAAAACAAACTTAGAAGGTTGAATCAGGACTTCTTAGTCTTGACTAATTAAAAACACAAAAACAACAGAAAACTATGATCTTATAGGAAATACAGGTCCAGGTTACTTATGAGGACCTGTTTCAACTAGGATAAGCTAAATCATTTCTTTTATGAATTTCATAATACATTTTAGAAAGGTGACCCTACCCAGATGTTTCAAATATGTAGGTATTAAATTAATTATTAATTAAAAATTGATTAAATTAACTATCAATTAAAAAATACTTTTAAGAAACAGTAACTCTCTGATCTGAGTTTTTTAAAAATATTGCAAGGGTCATCCCATGGAGATTTACAGTGCATATTAGCATTTAAAACTGCTGAGGAGGGCTGTAGTGAGGAAACCTGTTTCCCAATTTTCCCAAATCTGTTTTACCATGCGACACCTTTTTATCCCCCATCTTCTTGTTTTTCTATGACCTCTTAATAAGCCCTAAAAGTAGTGTTCTTTGGAATACCTTTGAGAGACAATGTTCTAGTTCAGGGGTAAACAACAGCCCAGGACTTGTTTTGTAAATAAAGTTTTATTAGAAAAAATCACACACATTTAATTATGTTTTCTCTGTGGCTGCTTTCACTCTACTGTGGCAGAGCTGAGTAGTGATAGACACCATATGACATGCAAAACCAAAAATATTTACTATTTATCTGGCCCTTTATAGAAATCAGAGTGCCCATCTCTGCCCTACGCGACCAGTTATAGGTAGTTGTACATGCAAATTAACTTTAGCCCTCTGTGTACTCTAGGAGTAACACCTGCAATTTAAAGTAACGTTGTTTGCCAGGAGCAGGTAGAAAGGCCAGCTAGACTTGTTCATTGTATTTGTGTCAAAAACAAGATGCCCTGGACAGTTGAGGAGATAATTTTATCCAGGCCATTGCAAGAAGGAGAACAGTTATGAGGAAGGGTCAAAAGGAGGGACTTGGGTTTTATTTTTATTTTATTTTTATTTTTTAATTTATATTTTATTGAGTTTTTACAGAGAGGAAGAGAGAGAGATAGAAAGCTAGAAACATCGATGAGAGAGAAACATCGATCAGTGCCTCTTGCATATCCCCCCACTGGGGATGTGCCCACAACCAAGTTACATGCCCTTGACTGGAATCGAACCTGGGACCTTTCAGTCCGCAGGCTGACGCTCTATCCACTGAGCCAAACCGGTTTTGGCGGGGACTTGGGTTTTATAGAGGCAGGTGCGCAGGGGGAGTGATCATGAGTCTTGTGGGATTCATGAGGAAGAGTGGACAGTCTTGTCTAAGTCATAACGGGCGAGCGGCTTTCTCCCTTTAGCCATTTACCAGACACAGAAGAGCGACGGATTCTGCTATCATTTCTGTTTTCCTGAAGGACGGGGCTCAGGGAAAGTTCAACATTGTCAATTGTCAACAAAAATCAATGAATTTTATTAAATACCTATTTACATATAAAACCTGGCACTAAAATATGGGTTTCACGGCCACCTCTGTCTTTTTTCTGTATTTTGCCTTTCATCACTATTCTTGCCAGTATTGTAGTCAGTGCAGTGTACGATGCCTCATTGCTCATCGAAAGGGAGATGGCACTAATGAAGCCTGCCACTATGAATGAGAGCAAATATACAAACCCGGCATTTTTTAAAAGGAAAGTTAAATCTAGGGAGTGACGTAACTGGATTGGTTGCATATCTTTTTGTCATTGATGTATTACTGTACGCTATGGGATATCATTCTCCATCTGTAAACTCTTCATAATAATGATTGCCGTGGGCCTAATTTATTTTTGAGTTACTAACAGCACAGATTCCACTCAAGACATCAAAGGAGAATAAGACCCTCACACTTTGGAGATTAGTTTCTTTTAGAACATGCGATTTGATACCTGTTTGAATGACTTAACTGGTAAGAGTGGATTAACTGATTGGGCACTCTTCTAAACCTTTGTATGTTTTATTAAAGAGTACTTTATAGTCAATCACTTTCACCCCTTGTAAATTATACTTCTATTATTTTTAGTAAATTTATTGTCATGCAGCCGTCACTATAGTTGAGTTTTAGAGCATCTCCATCACTCCAGAGTTCCTTTCCACCTGCTTGCAGTCAACCACTGCTCCCCCCGCCAGCCCCAGGCAACCACTATAAACGTGTTTATTAACGACTTTCTTCCTCATAGCCATTCTATAAGATTAGTTACCATAATTTCTCAGTTTTACTGGGGAAGAAAGTGAGATAAAGAGAGCACACAGGAAGTGGATTCCAACACCTAGCCCCGGAGCCTTCTGAGCCACCACAAACCTGAGTGTCAGAATCCCCCAGGGGGCTGCTTAGAACAAGGACACCTGGCCCTTCCTCAGATTCCTGATTCCTGGAACCTGGGGTAGGGCCCCAAAATATGCATTTCTAACAGGTTCCCCCTAGTTGCTGCTTAGTTCAGGGAAACTGCTTTGACAACCATGGGTCTGTACAATCGTAAGCATGTGAGAAACACTCACTCTTGAGATGGGTCTAATTTGTAGCATGGCGCAGATCATACCAAGAATTTTCTCCCTTTTTATTGAATTTATGGGGGTGACACTGGTTAACAAGATTATACAGGTTTCAGGTGCACAAATCTACAACCCATCATCTCTACACTGTACTGTGTATTCACCACCCCAAGGCAAGAGTACTAAATATCTTTGACAAGTATTGCTAATTCTAGGGGACAGAACTGTATGCTCTGAGACTAAGTGTAAACATAACCACTAAATGCCCCCTAAAAAGTGTTTTCGGTCACCTCGAAGTAGCATTGCTGCTTATTTCGTGTATGCCTTATCTGTCGATCATTTTATAACTTTCATTTCAATGAATTAACATCACGACTGCTGTTTTCATTTTTGCCTTCTAAAAGGCAGACTCAAACTTTGTTCTTATGCCTCTAGTCACAGGCAAAAATGTAAAGGGTAATTTACCCAAATAGAAGAGAAAAAGAATTTAAAAAGCAGAGAATGAAAAGAAAGTACTGACTCACTGCAAACAGCTGCAAAATGTTGCCCTTGGGATAGAGGGTAACTCAATTGTGAAATAATAGCCAAAGCTCACCCTCTTAATAACTTTCTCTTAGCCCCCAGAAAGCTTCTCCATTTAATGTGAGATGCTCAGCAGAAGGTGCTGCCGGTTTGTGGCTGGCTCAGCAGGAAGCCTGGATTGAAAGCTCTTCATTTGTACAAACTCATTTGCATTTGTAATGCTTTTATTTTAAACCTCCTCTAAATGTAAATATTTTGGTCTCTTTTTCTCCATTTTTTAAAATAAAAATATCCTATGTTGAATGTGAGCCTACATTTTGTTTGTTTGTCCATCCCGTGTCACATGGCGTGAATGTGCCAGTGCATTCATGCTACTCCCATAGCCCAGGTAGAGGAGCTGATGGCTGGGTCTCACTCCCTCCCCTGCCCACCCACCCCTGCAGGGACACGATGAGGGACATGTGTTATTGAGGGGGCCTGCAGTGTCTTGGCCTTTTTGAGTGCCTACTGTTGGAATCTCAGGCGCCATATGAGCCTACATTTTAAAAGTGAATAGAGTGGCTTCGCATCCTCCCTGAAAGATAAAGTGGCAACAGTAGATGATTCTAGATACCCTGTTTCACCGAAAATAAGACAATGTCTTATATTAATTTTTGCTCCCAAAGAAGTGTTAGGTCTTATTTTTAGGGGGTGTATTATGGTTCCATGAAGTAGGTCTTATTTTCGGAGGATGTCTTATTTTCGGGGAAACACGGTAGTAATGGGGATTACTACCCCATTATTACATGGTAGTAATGGGGATTTCGGAGGATGTCTTATTTTCGGGGAAACACGGTAGTAATGGGGATTATCCCATAAAGAGCCAGGCCGAGGTTGATGGGAGGTGCCATTGCAGACGTTTTTTGGAATGCAGGGAAGAATTAGAAAAGGTTCATTTGCTTGGTGAGGAAGTGGTTCGGTATGTTTCTTACAGAATGCCTGCAGTTTCCTGTTCCTCAATAACTGCTCGAATAGATTGTTATTTTTCTAAACAGCAAGAGAGTGGAATCAGCAGAAAGGTGTTCGCTGTTTCATGCAGTTGACTGCGCACAAACGAAGGGGCTAGCCAACCTCAGCTTCTAACCACTGGGGGAATCCCTGGCGTTCTCAGACTCCTTCCGGAGCCTCTTGGATGGACATAGGGTGTGAACTGCCCGCCTTGCCGGGCCAGCCAATGCTCTCCACTGGAAGTGCACTAGAAGTGTCCTTGGTAGAGCCGTTAAGAGTCCAACAGAGCCTCCGAGCCCGAGTCCTTCCAGAGCTTTTCTAGGTACAGCTGAGCCCCACACCAAGAGGAGAATCAAACCTCTAAAACTAGCTTGGTTCTCAAGGCTAGCACTAGCCCTGACCAAACTCTGCCACCATCATGCTGCAGCCCAGTTCTCTCATACTCAAGCGTGACTTGAGAAAACCCTCTTGTGGACCAGATTTGGATATATAGAACCAAACAGAATCGAGGCTCAAGTGTTGGTCATCCACACGATTGCAAATTCCCACCTCTTTGCATGTGTGTGTTGCTTGACTATTGAAGAATGTTAACATTCTACCATTTTTTCAGGAAATATGATGCATTTTAGTTCACTGCTTGGGAGTACTATATCCTCTGCCCCTACACATGTACTTGCTTTCAGCCTCCCTTTGAAGTAGACTTTAAAATACGAGTCAGTCAGATAGAAAGAACATTGGCAGATAAGAAAGCAAACTTTCATTTCTGAAAATGGAGGAGTAGGCACTATGGCATATTGCCTAACACTCCAGCACCCAAACATTCTCCCAGAACATTGTACCTTTCATGTTTTCATTCAACATGAACTTCCCTATGGCTTGGATAGGTGGAAATGCCAACGTAAGCAACTTTTACTTTGATTGAAAAATTCCTTCAACATGTCACAACTTAACAAATACTTCTAGCCATACCTACTATTGAACCCTTCTGCTTAGCCAACTGGCTTCCCAGTGATCTCACTACAACCTGTTCTTTCCACTTCCTCCACATCTGGACTCATGCCATCCCTACACAAAGAAAGCTTACTATTTCCCCTGCCCTTCTTCAGACTTGTTTTACTCCCAAGATTTATCTCAAATCTTACCTTCTCCAAAAGTCCTTCTCTGGTTACCTTAGGCCCTCTGAAATGCTGTAGTATTTCACTTACTCAACACATTGACTCAGAGGAATTTGCTGGTAGGCGTGCCTCAACTGAGGCAAAACTGGAGACATTTTTGACTTCTAAGACTGGGATGGGAGAGTGCTATGATATCTAGTGGGTAGAGGCCAGAGATGCTGCCATTGAGAAAACAGACTTTCTTGGTTTCTAGATTGAACCTAGATGATGTAAGAAGCTTGCATCCTTGTAGTACTTGGAGAGTATATCGTAGGTGTGCTTGAATATATTCAGGTAAGAGGCTCACTACTTCGCAAGGCCACCTGTTCTATTGGTGGAGAGCTCTGTTAGACGTTGTTTTCTGTGTTGGTTTGAAATCTGCTTTCCTGTAAGTGTCTGCTGTGGGCCAATAAGTTAATTCCTTTCATGCCACGGAGCCTTTATAGAGAGCTCCCTGGTGATCCCTTGCAGTTCCCACATCCCTCCACGTTATGCCTGGTCCCATGACTTACCTCTATGTGTGCATGTTCCCCAAATATCGTGCTCAACTTCCTGATGATGGATAGTCACAAGCCTTATTCTTCTAACAGTTAATCTAATCTTGTCATAGAGATGCCATCTCTCTGTAATGACCAGCCCCACAGAGATGATACCACTGCTGGCAGTGAGCATCAATAGACTGCAAATTATAATCCTAGTACAATGTATTGTCCCTTAGGTGTTGTGTAGGGTACTTGTAGGATGATTGCCTTTAAGGTGGGGGTGGGTCTTTTAGTTTGTAAAGCCTGTGTGAAAAATATTTATTTTAAAGCAGGTAGGTAGCTTGGCATTATATGCAGTGCTCTTGCTTCTCATCTATGGCAACACAATGAAGAAAATACCTCCTACTGCTCTGCTGACCAGTTTGTTGGGTTAATTTGGGAGATAGTGTCGGTAACCTGGAATTGTGCCAACTTCCAATTAGCACTTTGTGTAACCACTGATTTCACTTTAAAAGTAATTACTGTAGATTTTCTCGTCTACCCTGAGCATAGTGGACACATTTCAAATCCCATCCTTTATTATCCTTATCTAAAAGAACCTTTTTCTTGAGGTCTTATAATTAAAAAATTTAAAACTTATCTTGAAGTAACTTACAGAAAAGTTGAAAAAAATATTATGAAGAATGCCCATATAATTTCACCAATTCCCCAAATGTGAACATTTTATTATGGTTAGTTTATTGTGCTTATTTCTCTCTCTTTTTCTGTGAATCATTGCAGAAAGTTGCTAACAATAGTTAAGCATGTATTTCCTGAAGACAACACCTCAACATTCTTTTCTTTAAACACAGTACAGGGAATTCACAGTGATATAGTACTATTGACTAATCTACAAACCTTTCCAATTTTGCTAATTTTCCTACTAATACCTTTTTTAAAATATTTATTTATTTATTTTTACAGAGAGGAAGAGAGAGAGATAGTTAGAAACATCAATGAGAGAGAAACATGGATCAGCTGCCTCTTGCACACCCCCTACTGGGGATGTGCCCACAACCAAGGTACATGCCCTTGACCGGAATCGAACCTTTCAGTCTGCAGGCCGATGCTCTATCCACTGAGCCAAACCGGTTTCGGCCTACTAATACCTTTTATAGCAAAAGAAAAAAATTGTTTTCCTGATCCAGAATATAACTCAGAATCACATATTCCCTTTGGTTTTCATGTCCTTATGGCCTCCCATGGTCTAGAACAGTTTTTCAGTCTTTCTTTGTTGATCACAGCCTTTATATTTTTAAGACAGGCCATTTACTTTGTCAGTTGTCCTTCAAATTAGGTTTGTCTGGCGGTTCCTCATAATCGAATTAAGATGTACACTTAGGCAGGTATACCACAGAAGTGCTGTTGTGTCCTCCTCACTAGATCTCAGGAGGCACGTGTTACTGGGTAACACTACTTTGCCTATTTGATTAAAATACCGTTTGTCAGGGTTTTCCACTGTAAAGTTGCTATTTTTCTTTTTCTATTTGTCTGGTAAAGGAAATAGGTACTTAAGCTGGTAATTTCAACATAAGATGGTAGATGTTAAAACATTCAGACAGCCCTAACTGGTTTTGCTCAGTGGATAGAGCGTCAGCCTGTGCACTCAAGGGTCCCAGATTCAATTCCGGTCAAGGGCATGTACCTTGGTTGTGGACACATCCCCAGTGGGGGGTGTAGAGGAGGCAGCTGATTGATGTTTCTCTCTCATCAATGCTTCTAGCTCTCTATCCCTATCCCTTCCTCTCTGTAAAAAAAATCAATAAAAAAATATTTTTAAAAAAAACCAGATAGCCAGGGTGCCATGAGAGCCAGTAACCTGGGGGCTCTGGGAAGGCCTCTGACACGATGACGCCTCCCCTGTGACATCAGGAATGATATGAGTCAGCCCAGGAAAAGGAGTGGGGAGGGTATGCCAGAAGGATACAATGCTGTGAACACAGCCATGGGGCCACAAAACTGCATGGTGTGTTCAGGAAGCTACAGTTGGAGTTCTGGGCTTGAGCTCTCAGATCCTGGGGTCCCACCTGGAAACCCAAGGGCATAAGATCTCACAGGATGCTGGGAGTAGAACGTCTTGTCTCTCAGGATGTGCGGGGTCTCCTGTTTCTCATTCCACAGTCCTTTTCTCCCCTGATTAACACAGAGCCAAAAGTAGCATAAAAGTGGGGCATTCTTGGGAAAAGTCACAGTAATCGATAGTCACGGAAGTTTTGTCATCAGGATGTATAATTTATACTGGTAATTAATTTTCTTCTCATACACAATAAAACCATCTTTGCAAAAAGTTATGTCACTTCTCATTGTGGAGTATAAAACTTATAAAAATAAAAATGAGAAAAATGTACAAAGGAAATGAAAAATTAACCTGAATTTGGCTTTGAAGTACATAATCGAGGAGCCTGCCATTCGTGGTTTGAATAAGAAGTGGAAATTGTAGCATGGTAAAGCACTGTAGCCTATCTATCCTCTTTGACACTTAAACTGTTTTTAGTTTCCACGCGTGCTGACTTACCCAGTCATGAGGTAGCAGATATGATCAGAGTGGCCAAGACTTGTCTGGGCTCTTGTCAAGAAGCCTATAATTCTCCAAGAATCTTCAAATTAAATGCATGCCAAGGCATTTCTTTGTTCTTGCATCTATGAGGCCAGTTTTGCAAGGTCAACATTAGTCATAAAATGAGCAAGAAAAGGATTATGAACCTCTGTCTGAATTTCAGTGATGTCCAGATTTAAAAAAATTTTTTTGGAACATTTCTTTGAGGTTTTCAAGACCATGTAAATTTTTACCTAAGAGAAATTGCCAGGTTTGAGGGCTCCTCATACTAACTCATTGAATCCAGTCTTTAGCAGTGGCACTTTCATATTTACCGTATTTGCCGGCGTATAAGACGATTTTTTGGCCCTGAAAAATACGTATTTGCCGGCGTATAAGACGACTGGGCGTATAAGACGACCCCCTAACATTTCCACTAAAAATACAGAGTTTGTTATATACTCGCCATATAAGACTACCCCCCACTTGGAGGCATATTTTTCAGGGCCAAAAAATCGTCTTATACACCGGCAAATACGGTATCTGCTTTTGCCTCTTCTTGCTGGGGTGGCGACATGCGTCTCTTGTCAGGATAATAGGCAAGCGCGTAATATGCCACAGGACAGATTTTCTTGTTAGGACAGTATCATCCTTCTCATGATAAAGATCCTGGTTGCCAGTGTTTCTAAGATAGACTGGTGCTCATTACCACGTCTGCTGCAGAGTATTTTGCCACAAAGAGATATGTTTGTCCATTGTGTTGAGTGACAGAAACAAGATCAAAGCCCATGGGAACTTTGTCTTACTTCCGGATGTAAACAAATATAAACTATATTTGACATTAGCAAAACAGTCTTTTTTTTTTTTTTACAGATGAAACAAACACAGAAGAAACAAAGAAAAAATATTTTGTGTCTTTCTGATTCATAGGTTTCTTGGACTAGGATTTTGATCTCTTTAAACTGAAGAATGTCTAATACTGAGTTTTGAAGATGTATTCAATTAAATCATGTTTCTGTCATTTGGAGGAAGGAATAACAGATTCTTTTTTTTTTAAAGAGAGAGAGAGAAGATAGACAATATTTGAGACCCCCTCTTCAGATCACTCTAGCTCTAAACTTAATAGAAGTTAAGACATTTGGCAAGAATGGGGTCCCCCTATCCAGGAGAGGAGATAAATAGTTTTGGTTCAATATATTTTCTTCTGGACACTTTTTCAGATTGAAGCAATTCATTTTAAAATGAATGCAGTTATCAGACCCTCCATATTTGAATAAGATTGTAAAAAGTTTAAAGTCAAATAAAACTCAAACTTGCTTAGTGTATAATTTCCTCTTGTAGATGCCAGACCAAAGGCCAAAGTGATCTAGCATTTATATTTGTTATCATTTGTTGAATCTAGAGTCCTCCTTGGGATATATTTCTAATTGTGTCTTTACAAGAGATCTGTACTTAATCAATTTGTATAGCAGCATATGCATTCCACTTGAAGTTACCTTGCCAACTTTTTTTGCGACTTTTGAGCTCCCCCACAGTTTTTAATAAGCCAAGAGATCAAGTGAATACTCCCCTAGTTGCCCAGATATTGAGCAGTTATGGTTGGTTTTAGGTCATCTAAACTCTAAAGATTTAACAAGAGCCCTTGTATCAGATGGTTACTTATGGAGCAGGAGGGGCCGTTAGTCTATGTTCCCTGATTTCATCCTAACGTATGTGATCTGATTCAGGGACAGAAGCAATGGGGTCAAAGGAAAATTAATGCCAGAGTAACCATAGATACCAAAACACTTCTAAAACTTTGAAACGTGAAATGTACAAGACTGAAGATATGCAAAACATATATTGAAGATGATTCTTTTGGCCCAGCCAGCATGGCTCAATGGTTGAGTGTCAACCCACAAACCACTATAGGTCATGGTTCAATTTGGCATTTAATATGTGTTCTGAGGATTTCTCATATAAGAATTCATTTAATTCTCATAATAACCTTTTAAAGTTGGCACTATTATGATCCACAATTTATTGATAATGTATCTGAGACATGGAAAGCTTAAATAACTTTCCCAAATTCCCAAGTGATGGAGTTCGAAGTCTACATATATGATTCCAGATGCTAATTACTAGTCTCACCTGCCTTCCAACTTGGGAGGGTTTCTTTAAAAGAGGGACTAAAATCAAGAATCTGATCATATTGATTACATCCTTTGTAGGACTCATAGATTTATATTTATATCATGTCATTCATGTGGTATTTTTCTCTCTGGCTAAATTATGGTGATTGAGGTCAGGAACTATTTTTTCCTATTAATTTTGTATTCTTATATTGCCAGATATGCTTTATAAGTGGTTTTTGAATGAAAAAAGCAAACTGTTTCTCCAATTCACTGTGCATCTCTTTATGTGTGTAAGGAAGATATACCCACAGAGTCCAGCACTGCCTGATCCAGAAGTTCTTTTATTTTAAAAAATATTTTTTATTGATTTTTTTTACAGAGAGGAAGGGAGAGAGATAGAAACATCAATGAGAGAGAAATGAAACATCGATCAACTGCCTCATGCACACCCCCTACTGGGGATGTGCCTGCAACCAAGGTATATGCCCTTGACCGGAATCGAACCTGGGACCTTTCAGTCTGCAGGCCGACGCTCTATCCACTGAGCCAAACCGGTTTCGGCTAGAAGTTCTTTTAATATCAGAATCCTTGTTTTATTTTAGAGCGAGATGTAGTATTTGGAAGATTTAATCTATTTGCTCCCAAATGTAGATCCATAAAGCTAGAACTATAACCATTAAAAGTTACTAATATGAGATGTTTTATGCAATTTAAAAAATTCATTACTGTCTCTTTTTAGACAATTAGAGATGTTTGGGAAGGAGACAGGAAATCATATTTGGTAAATATATACAATGAGGCACTTGCTAGTTACTTTGCACGTCTTTGTCAATTTAATCACCCAATCATTTGATACATGTACTATCTTGATTTTAGAAATGAAGATATTTGTTCTAAGAAGTTAGATCAGTTGGCCAAAAGGTGACATCTGTTAGGATGTCAAACTCATGTCATTTGGCTTCAAAATTTGTGCTTTTCACTCTCCCTTGCTGTGTCCGATATGATGGCCATATCTCTACTTCCCTAGATTGACCACGTGGCTTTACAGGTCTCATTTACCCTCCAGTACTGTATGTTCTGTATAATGTACTATATGCTGCATGCCAGAAGTCCATTTAGTAGTTCAGATTAAACTACCAAGATGTTAGGTAGTTTTCTAAACTACAAAATTTCTAAATTACAAAATTGCTCCAATTTCCTGATAGTGAATCATTCCCAGGACTTTTGACCGATGATGGCTGTTGAATGTGTAGGGAAGGAAACTTTCTCTTCTATCCTCTTAGATTCAGTGCCTGGAGCCTTTCGAATTAAACTGACAAAGCCAGATTAACAAGAGAAAAAGCAGGTTATATTATGTATTTATATATGGGAGTTCACAAAGAAATGTGACCTATGGAGGCAGTTAGAACTCAGGGCTATATGCCATTTTGCAAAGGACAATAAAATATGGAGAAGAGGACTAGGAAGAGGTGGGGATTCTGGTGTGGGAGTTAGTTGTGGTGAAATAAATTAGAAATGTATGATAAATAAGGGATATTTAGTAACTAGAGGCCCGGTGCATGAAATTTGTGCATAGAGGGGTGTTTCCCTTAGCTCAGCCTGTACCCTCTCCAATCTGGGACCCCTCAAGGGATGTCCAACTGCCTGTTAAGGCCTGATCCCAGTTGGACATCCCTCTCACAATCCAGGACTGCGAGCTCCCAACTGCTTGCCTGCCTTCCTTCCTCATGGCCCCTAACTGCTTCTGTCTGTCAGTCTGATTACCTCCTAACCACTCCCCTGACAGCCTGATTGATGCCTAACTGCTCCCTTGCCAGCCTGATTGTCCCTAACTGCCCTCCCCTGCAGACCTGGTCCCTCCCAACTGCCCTCCCTTGCTGGCCATCTTGTAGTGGCCATCTTGTGTCCACATGGGGGCAGCCATCTTTGACCATATGGGGGCAGCCATCTTGTATGTTGGAGTGATGGTCAATTTGCATAATACTCTTTTATTAGATAGGATAAGGTTCCTTATGCAAGCTAATAGTGGTCTCTAGAGCAGTTCTCTTCTTGTCACTGGGATGGCTCTCATCCTGGTAGGGTAGAGAGAGCTAACTTGACAAAGGAAATTATGCCCTGGTTTTAGACAGGAAGTTTATGCACCGCTATTAGAGTACTAATTGCTTTCAACTCAGGCAATCCTTATAGCAAAAGAGACATATTTTGAGGTGGCCTATGTGATCCTTTTTAGTTGTTTTCCCCTTTGATCTTCTCAACCGTTTACTACATAGTATTATTATCAATTCTACTTTTGTCTCCTTTGTCTGTATATATTTTCGTTTCTGAATTTCTGAGCAATACAAGCCAACATCGTGACATGCTAGATTCTGAATCTCTTTAGTGAATTCATAACAGCAAAAATAGTTTCTTGACAAACCATATAAGGTCAACGGTGTTGTTGATGAGTCCCTGGCGCTGGCACACTTCCCAGCCTGGTGTTCCAACTCAAGACGAAAGGACTTACAGGGAAAGGCCAACCTCCCCGTCATTTCCCCAGTGCTCGCTTACTCTGCACCCTATAGACAGCATACCTTCAACTTGAGATGAGCAAAGAACAATTCAAATAGGAAAAAAGTGGGATGGAGACCACAGCGAAAGGTACACTTCCCTACCTATGTGCTTATTTGCATAATTATGTTTTTATAACATTTTCTGTACTTTTCCGTAAGCTGATACTGCCCTAATTATAGATTTCAAGAGAACATTTCATTGTACCCCAAATTACATAGTGCTTTAAAAAGGTACCTTCTTACCAACTACCTTTATAAACTCCTAATTACATAAAACAATCCGGGATACAGA
This sequence comes from Vespertilio murinus, assembly GCA_963924515.1. Lineage (NCBI taxonomy): Eukaryota > Metazoa > Chordata > Mammalia > Chiroptera > Vespertilionidae > Vespertilio > Vespertilio murinus. The sequence goes on along the minus strand of OZ004707.1, from coordinate 36,442,763 downwards.
ATAGAAACAGCCTGAACTGTTAACAGATGTTGGTATTGTTATGTACTTGAACGCAAGGCTTTTAAAGATCTGTAATATTTTTCTGGTGTAAAAAGGAAAGAAATGACTCATTATTGTCATGTGTCACGGAGACTCCAGATCAAACGGAACACACGCGGTCTATTTTGTGAGTTCCGTACAGTGCATTGTCAATGGACTTGCCTTTGTGTGTGCAAAAGTGCCACTTATTCCAGCAAATTGCCTTTGTGGCATTTGTACCTGCTTGTTAGACAGCTTGTGGGCACCTGGGCAAAGCAGAGGCTGGGTCCCTTTCTCACGGCACACCTGCACATGGCACCCCCACCGCGCCAAGCACTGGGGAAGTGGCCCCGTGAGCAGATGGCTCCTCCAGACCCCTCCGAGGGCTTGCCCCCAGTGCACCCCTTCCCGCAGGTGGAGTGGGGCTGGCTTCCTGTGCCACAGCGTTGGTGTTCCATCATCTTTGGGGTCTGCTTAAGACACGGTGATGCAAATAACGAGGAAAGTAACCTCGGTGGAGCACAACTGAGGATATTAACCCTATTAAGTATTGGGCTTAATGTTTAATTTGCAAATTTTAGCGCCACTGTTTAAAAAAAATCTTCTTAGGATATTAAGAGTTGGAAAGACCCTGTGTTTCTGATTAAAGAACAAAACTTTGAAAAATTGGGTTCGAATTTTGTATTATTGACAAACATTCCCATGTTTTTCTCCAGGGAAAATTGTCTCTGGGAACAAGCCAGAGATACACACAAATTTACTCATTCCCTCACAGGTTTTGATATTAGCTTTAATGTGGTTCTCCTTTTCTCTAAGAAAACCTTCTCTTTTGTAGCAAGCATTTTGAAAATTGAGATGCTGAAATGGGTTTCATGTTGTATTTTTGCTGTTTTGTGTGTGTGTGTTTTTGTCATTTTCTTCCCACCCCGATTTTTGTGATTCTTCCCTGGAAAACTGTCCTTAATGAGACTGTTGTTCCTTGTGGTACATTGACTGGTCCAGCAAGACTGAAGTTCAAGAACCAACTCAGCAATAGAAAAAATAAATAAAACCTTGACTATAGATTGATTCATAAATGTAAGTGAGCGAGTGTTGAAAGTGATGCATTATGTCACTGCAACATATTGACGTTATCAATTATATGTCATTAAACAGCTAAGCTAACTGAATGATTTACTTTGTGTTTAACTGCCTTTCAATTAAAGGGAGCAAATGCTGAGGGACTGGGATGCAATATCAGTAACCATATTTCCTCCTGTTAACACCGGCATCGCTGACCCGCACATGAGGGGCGTTTGAGCATTTTGCTGCGGGCTGTGCTGCCCTAGTTTAAACGAACGATTAATGATTGGGAACAGGCCCGAACCCTGCTTCCAGATCTTTTCCTCCGTGCATTTCCATGATGTCACCCCGCTGCAGGCTCGGGAGGCCGGGGGGCAGGCGTTGTTCCAGGGCAGTCCACACTGTTTTCCCCGCAGTTGTTCCCACTGCAAGGGTCCTTGATGTTTCTTCACAGTTGTTTTTTAAAAAAATATTTTTTAGCAGAATGACCTAAACCTTAGATTGCTGGTTTTCCAGTAGCAATGCAGGTGTTCTCAGCTTTGCAGTCAGGCATACGAGGGCTCCTCTGTGTCGTGAAAGGTAGACTGTGGCCATCAACAAAGGAGCTCCAGACTTTCCCCCCCACGTTTCAGTGGTGATAACTTGAACCAGACATCTAATTTCTTGGAACATTGTTTTATTGTCTTGCAAGTTAGTACAGTATTTGGATTTCACAAGGCTAAACGGTACAAAGGGTTTCTCAGATGTGCACATGCAGTAGATGAGTATATTCGCTGTTACTCTGAAGTTGAGAATGTGAACTATCAACTGACCCACTGCATTTGTTCTCTGTGTAAAATTTTGTTATAACAGTGCTAATTACTAAGCAGCTGAATTTGTGAAAAAATGCACAGCAGTAATTTGCACCTCACTGTTGCTTTGCCATTGAAGAGATTGTGAACACATACATCGGGCACATGCAATTGATTTATGAAATTCTGAAGAGCATGTTTCTTTATGGATCTTTAACAGTTGGACTTTGTAGCATTTGGTTTCTATCTTTGTGCCTTTGAGACCTCATATTACCCCACGAAGAGCTGTGGAGTGCTGAATAGAACGTTTCTAAACAGGAAGAATAGCATTTTGCAGTAAGACCGAAACTTTTAAATTATTACATATGCTTTTGTTTATTTTTATTTTTTGCTAGTTTAAGAAAAGGAAGAAAAGATCTACCGGTGTGCAATCATGAACTGCAGTAGTCAGATCTGAGTGTTTTGGTGACAGTGGTAAAATCACTATTTCAGTGGCAGTGACATGGTTCTGCTCTGTTGGACTCACAGCCTGCATAGATGCTTCTCCCCCTTTTTTCCCCCCTATGGATGGGTCAGAAACTTCTGCTTCAGATAGTTCACAAGTGTTACTTATTAACCCATGAGCCCAAAACCCAGATATGGAGTTCTGACTACCTGAAAACTGTACATTCCATGTTTTCATAAGTGAACATTTAGATTAATTACACATAACTCTTATTTGGAATTCTGACAGCCAGCAACTTTAAAAAGAAATTTGTTTTTAGAGGGAATGTGAAAAATCAAATCTCTTTCCCACTACCACGAGTTTTTCTCTACTTTTCAGAAGCCCCGCTCAGGGGCAGAAAGGGAAGGTTTCAAAGGAACCTCATCTCCATATGGTTTTACTCGATAATCCTTTATCCACCATCTTCAACCCTCATTCCTTTGCTTTCTTGCCTGTGGCTACATTTCTATCTCTGCATCAATTAACACAGTGATTTATACAACAAGCAAGCAGTTTAGAGGTAATGGTACACAATTAACATCTCATTCCACCATAAAGGGTATGCTAAATACCCCAGTCATTGCTTTCTCTGCCTGGAATTGAAATAAGTGTTTGTCCTAATTCATATGCTATCTGATGTGAAGTGGGCCTGCTTTGTACTGCGGCACACCATTAATCTAATTATAGATAGCTGCAAATGAAGTGCTGTCTGAGCGGCGAGATTGAAGAAAATAGCCTTTTGTCATTTAGCATGACTCTGTGAAGCAAGATCACACTTTACGGGGGCAATGCTGCAAAATGGAAATCTCAGTAATATCGCTGCCTGTTGCATCTTTTCTAATTACAACCGCATTGTAAACACAACTGGGCGCTGGTGTAAATAGAGCCGTAGATACGCCGTCATGTGGGTTGTCGGAGAAAGTCCTCCGAGTGCTGTTGGATTAAATGATGCATCCTGATTGACAGCTACCTTGAGACTGTGCGGATGGAGTTGTCACAGCCTGATGCTAACAGGCCGCCCCGCGCCTGCAGCCTCGGCGGTGCCATCACCTGGGCTGCGCCTCCATAGGGACCCCTCAGGCTCTGGTTCTGTGTTTTCAGCATTGTTTCCTGGAGATTTCCGTGGGTTGGGCTGGGTAGGGTCTACTACTCAAGTAGAGGAGAGTTTTGCCCGGCTTTGAACCCTCTCGCTATCGTTTTCCTCAAGTGTTCATTGTGTATCTCACAGGGAACGTAGACGAGAAAAACAAAGCACGTTGAGATTACATTTCTGATGCCACCTAAGTGTTTTAATTTGCACTAGCGTTTTTCTCTTTTTCTGACGTGCTGTTGTTTTAAAAGATGTATCCTTTTTGCAGCTAGTCATTTCAGTTGCTTTCAGAACACCTGCAGTTTTTCTGTAGCTCAGGTTAGGAAAGTAGACGTGAGGGGCACATTTGGATGCTGGCGCTCAGTGCCCCGCTCTGAAAACGAAGACGCATCTCAATGTTGAAGAGCCAGAAGGTATAGAACTTTGAATAAGAAGAGTCCTGGATTTGAAGAGATGGACTTGCCACCTCACTGAGTATGTGAGGGCCGTTGAACAGTAGTAGTATATGGCTAATGCTTCAGGATGTTAGGACAATTGATGTAAAATAATCCACGGTGAAGGTTCCTCCCTTAAGGCTGAGCATTTCCTCTGGTGCAGCGCTGACTGAGGCGGCCCCCAGTTGACATGAAAAGGCGATACGGTTCATTCGTACATCCTCGTTGTTGGGAGAATGGCGTAGAAATGGAAACTGGAGCTGTGTGACTTTAAGAGCAATGAAGCTAAAGGCTTCAAAATCACAACTGAAAAAAAAAAAGTAAAGCAAACCAACAGCACTCATCTTGCCAGGAGCCCACAGACCCCTAAATCATACGGACACATGATGACGTGGAATGTAAACTGGCTGGTGAAGCTGGAGGCCTTCGAGAGAAGCGCATGGATTTAAACTCCATAAGGAGACACACACACCAACCTAATGCAGACTCCAGCAAGATGGCGTTTTGTGACATCTGAGTGGGGCGCATCCCAGTGAGGGCTGCCTGTGGCCCAGCCGGTTTTGTGAATGGCGGAGGTGGGCGTGCCCACTGCGGGTGTTTTTGTAACCCAAACCACGATTGGCTGGCTCCCTCCTCCCCCAACAACCACGGCTCCCATCTTTTTCTTTTTTTTTTTTTATCAGGTTTCGTGTTAAGAGCTGTATGTTAATTTTTAAGACAATTCTATTACGTTCCTTTTAATCATCCATCTCTTATAGTTTTCTTCCTGATCCTTTCATGTCCGGGGTGATCCCTTTTTCTTTCTTTCTTTTGAATTTTTTTGGGAGAAATTTTCTTGTTAGACATGGTTTACCATTGTAGACACCATAGAATTAATGTGCTTAGAGACCTGGGCTTGGGTTATTTTGCCATAATCAGACCTGGGTCCCCGCCCTTACTGTGCGTGTGGACTGAGGAGGCTGGCCAGGCCACGATGGGGAGCACCTGTTCTACGTAACCAGGGAGGTGTGTTTTTCAAGAACATACTCATTTGACTGTGGTTTGGATAACACCTCCCCAAACCCACAGAATGAGGTTCCCTCACTGGTGACCCGAAGCTACTGAACCAGCAAGCAGCTCCTAATCCACGGGTGGGCAAACTTTTTGACTCGAGGGCCACAATGGGTTCATAAACTGGACCGGAGGGCCAGAACAAAAGCATGGATGGAGTGTTTGTGTGAACTAAGATAAATTCAAAGTAAACATCATTACATAAAAGGGTATGGTCTTTTTTTTTTTTTAATTCAATAGTTTTGCTCACCGGATCCGGCCCCCGGGCCGTAGTTTGCCCAGCCCTGTGAAGTCCTCCTGCAGACGGTCCTCCTGACCTTGCAGGGTGATCCCCTCTGCTGCTCCTAGGATTGCGGCTTCTCTGCGCTGCCTACCAGCCTTTTACAATCAGGAACTTTTACTCCCTAAGCATCAAGTTCGTGGCTTTTCTGCTTGAAAACAATAACAACAGCTTAAAAATCAGCGCTCTCCGGGGACATTTTACAGAACCCATTAGGAATATTGAAATGCCTCGCGCAAAGCCAGACTGCACTGCACGCGTCATAGGGCATTTTTCCTGAAATCTCTCAATTACTTGGCTGCTCTGCCCGTGCCCCCTAAGAATTCAGGGAAACCAATAAATAGCAGTTTTGATCATAAACTTTGAAAGCCCTCGTGTACATTCTTAAATGACTTCTTTTCTGGGGCATCAAAAACCTTTTACGGTTCTCACCCGGCAATTCATTCTGATGGGCCCATATGCTGCACTCCGCTTGGATCCCGGCCTGGCAAGAGCCCCGCGCGCGCCGCTCCGCGAGCCAAGAGGTTGTTTTAAGAAGGCGTGTTTGCATGGGCATGCTCAAGGGGTCAGGACAACATCAAAGGTAATCTTAAAAAGAGAACCTCCCCGATGCCTCCTCCTTTTATATCCAGAGAGGTCATTTCTGAGCCAACTATTTGCAGCCGGGCCTCTCCTGAGGCATTTACCCCCTTGTTATGTGTTGGGGTTTTTTGTGTTTTTTGTGTGTGTTGTTTTTTTTGTTTTTTTTTTTTTTTTGCCTGTGATTACAATAAGTCACTTATCCCCAAACAGATTTTAAGAACAATAAACAAATACAAAAGGAAAAGGAACATCTCTCATCAATAACAAAGACCTCATCTAAAGGCCCCGAGTTTTGTGGCTCTTTTTACATCTCTTTCCAAGCAAAGCAGGAGTCCCACCGAGAAAGGAATCCGAAAGATAGGAAAATTATAAAAATAGTAAGAGGGTCCCGTTTTAGTCAGGGTCTTGTCCTATCTGGGGCGAAATGGAGCTTGGGACACTCTTAGGGGCTTGTTTTTATTTATATATATATTTTAATTTATATTAAGGCTTGTTTGTAATACACTACCGTGTTTCCCAAAAAAATAAAACATCCTCCGAAAATAAAGACCCACTTCGTGGAAACATAAGACGTCCCCTGAAAATAAGACCTAGCGCATCTTTGGGAGCGGAAATTAATATAAGACACTGTCTTATTTTTGGGGAAACAGGGTAGTAGCTAAAATTAGTTTCTAAGGGTATCCGCTGTTGTGAAATGTGATACGTTCTTTATGTTCCGTGTAGAAAGATACTTGCCCTGAATGTAGTGCTTACGTCTCGAAGCCAAATTGTATACCAAAACCCACCAAAAAAACAGATCTACATGCCGCACTGGAAACCAGACGGCGGGGCCGGCCAGCCAGAAGAGGAACTTTGTGTTGATGGTGCTTCTAATGCCGGGCTTCCTTTCTGAGGCAGACGGCACAGACACTAGCGCTGTGCAATTTGGTACAATTATATTCTTCCCTCTCCTCCTCTCCTGTGATGAAGGACGTTGAGGTACAATTCCTCGTTGATAAATAGTCTCCCTCCGCCTGGGATGTTTATTAGGCTGACAGCAGAGCACACTCTGCTCGCTTTTTCCCTCGCCACTTATGATTCAGATGAATTTTAATAGGAGCAAAAAAGCTTTCATTTGCCCTGTAATTTCACTTAAGGATCATATCCTTCAGAAACTGGCAGACACTTGTACGTCTTGATTGCAAAACACACACTCAGGAGTAAAGAAACACGCAGAAGATGTTATTCTTCAACCTGTCACAGGGCCGCTCATCTGCTCCGACTTAGGCCATCAAAGCGCTTCCTCGGGGCCTCCCCCGCCCCTCCCTCCTCTTTAAATAGGCCCGCAAAGAGCGCACTTAAAGATCTGCGCCGAATTAAAAGGGTGAATTCTATTTTGCTTTCGCATCCCCGCCATCACGATGCCCACAGGAGGCTTTGGGTTACGGCAGCTTTTTTTGAACAAAATGGGGCCGCCTGGATGCTGCAATCTGTCTCCCCAGGGGAAATGGATCTGGGTGGGATCCAAGAATCTTCAGGTGGCCCTTCCCACTTCGCCGACCACCACGTCCTCCCTCCATTTTATCTTGTTTCTGTTTACGCAGACCAGACCGGAGGCTCACCTGTGTATTCACAGAGATCCAGGATATTTTTCCTGCTGGGCAGAAATTCTCCCCACCAGAAATGCCCAGTTCCAACTGCCTTTGGTGCACCCCTAATGGTTTGTGAGCCACCTGCAAACGGCGCCATTAAAACACTTGGCTGTGCATATCATTTTCTTTCAGTGGTTTTAAACTCTTGTCACAGAAGATAGTCTCATCGTCTTTTATCTGTATCTATCCTAACCACCTTGTTACAGGAAGTCTGCATAATGCTGGGCCTAAAAAAGAAGGGCTAACGTCTTCAGTCGTGAATATAACATTTTCTGTCACTAGGAAAAAAAATTGAATTTTAAGTATTGTTTTTGCCCAAAGTGAACAATGAAACCCTTTGTCTTAAGTTATTGATACGTAGAACAGCAGCCCCCTTGAGGGAGTGGGCGTCGGAGACAGCGGTCTGCTGCCATCTACTGGCGTGTGCTCGCAGCCGCCCCCTTTTCCCTGTGGCTGACCCAGCTCGCGGGATTGGCGTTAATTGGGATTAAGTTTTGTAAGCCGTGAAGGGAAGACAGAAAATGCTCCGTTTCCTTTATAAAGTTTCCAGGTGTTTTCTTCATGTGACAAAATGATGACTGTTTATCACTAATTAATGACAGAGGCATTCACGAAATCTCTTAAATAAGTGGCTCATACCACATGCCAGAAAGAGATTAATTTATTTTGTTTTTCACGTACAATAATTCAAAAAAGCCTGTGACTTCGAAGGCATTATCATCTCAAGGTAAAAGGTAAAAGCTGACTTTGAACGAGTGCTACTTTTGAGAGAAGCGTTCATCATTTAAGCTCACTTAATGTTGTTTTCCCTCAAGTACAAGGTGCGCGTATTGACCAAACTCGCCGCAGAACTGAGCAGATTTATGCTGGAGAAGGTGGCCGAGGACACCAGCAGCACTCTCCGCTCCCCGATGCCTGGCGTGGTGGTGGCCGTGTCTGTCCAGCCCGGGGACATGGTAAGGAGCATGCCTGCCTGTGGGGCGGGGGCAGGCCCAAGCGTGGCTGGTCCCGTGCAGGTCTTTCTCAAGGCATACTACCGCCCACAAAACAGCCAAGTATCTTTTGTGCGTATTTTGCCCAGCTGTTCCCATCTGAATCAGATTAGTAACAATATCTGCGTGCCCCTCCCCTCAGATGATCGGAAACTGGAACCGAAACAAGGCCTAATTCATTCAGTTATTTGGCACATTTGGAGTTTCAGAAATATCCTATTTAAAATTTCTGTTGACTCTCTTAGCTCTCTGTGCGTTAAGCATCCCTGAAGAAAACCCGTAGCAAAATATAATCCTCCGAGGGGGAGTTTTGGGCATAGTTTTGGAGAAAAGGGGGAAGTTAACTCTGTAATCATGTAGCACTAGAGTGCTTCCTTACCTTGATAAATAAAACTTAGGGTCCCTGTTCTAAGGGTTTCGTTTAGACCTTGTGACACAAAGGCACAAATCAAAGCTCTATTATTAATATTTCCTCACACGTTCAGTCTCACAACGGTGTGCTGTGGACAAATTGGTGGGACCCATGCATTTTCTGAAAGCATGGTTAGAAATTATTTATTAGCAGTAAAAGTAAAAAGGAAACAAAGATCTACCGTATTTGCCGGTGTATAAGACGATTTTTTGGCCCTGAAAAATACGTATTTGCCGGCGTATAAGACGACTGGGCGTATAAGACGACCCCCTAACATTTCCACTAAAAATACAGAGTTTGTTATATACTCGCCGTATAAGACTACCCCCCACTTGGAGGCATATTTTTCAGGGCCAAGGGGTCGTCTTATACGCCGGCAAATACGGTAACCAGAAGGTTTCTAGGGGGCATGCAAATACTTGCATTTTTGCTTATGTGCCGCCATCAATAAGGGCCAAACACGATAGTCTTTCATGAATGAAATGGTAATTCCATTTTGTGACTCAGTTAAGTCACAGGGGTTTATATGTTTTCCTGTAAAAATTACATTAAAACTGCTTCTGTATTTCTTTATTAACAAATAAAATAACATTGAGGAAAAACTCACTTAGCTGTCAATGGATACTAGAAAAGTATCTATAATAAATGAATATTAAGAAAAGTAATCGGTTTCAGTTATTGAAGTGATTAGCCCTGAAATTGACACAGGACGTCGCAAAACTGACAACAGTTGCTTTACCTGATGATACAGAAATGGAACCATCAGGTGTTCTAGAAAATCATAAAAGAGGCTAAAGAGCTCTGAATCATTACATTTATTTAGGAAACATTGACATTCTTGGAAGAAAACACTCATGACTGTCGAACACTCGAGTGCCCAACATTTGGGAGAGAGGATACTTTAAAAATATATATTTGTGATGGATAATAGGGAGGAGCTTGCCTTGTATTTCTTCATTCTAAAGGGTTAGGTTCTGAGGAGACAGTCCCCTGGCCGTGGCAGTAAGCTTGTGTGCACTCCACTAATCCTCAGAGTCCATGGAATCTTCCAGAGGATGGTAAACAACGTGAGTGGCGGTGGTTGTTGTTTTCATCTTTTCTTAATGCTTTTTCTGGAAGCCACATGGGCTGTATACTGAACTTGTCAGTCCTAATTGTGTGGTTTTAATCATGAAATCACATTTGTGCTTTTAAAAAAATGAGTGTTTAATGGCAATCCCTACTTTTCCAACACCTGAGTCAAAACCTGCGGGAGGCGGGAGGCGGCTCCCGCTGAGCGCGGGGGGCCGTGCAGGTGGCGCCCGCTCCGCCATGTGCTCCGGCCTGGCGTCCTGGCCGTGGCAGTGCCGCCGAGCACAGGCAGCCTGCAGCCTTCTCGCTTCCAGCAACTGCTCCCCCCTCCTCTGGCTTCTCCAGCTATCAGAAGGGTTTAGCATTCATGCTTTCCATTTCCTGGTTAATAATTTAATGTGGGAAAGCAGGGCATTTAGTCAGATGGAACAATGTGTATTAGTTTTTGGTTCATTGGGGCAGCGCAGATATTGAAAACCACCACCAGTAATTAAATGTGGGAATTCAAGAATGGCTTAATTTGAGAACGGTCTGGAGTCTCTATTTCACGTGTTCCTTTAAAGTCAGAGGACATGGCGGGGGGGCGTACCCTCAGTGGACTGGCTCCCCATCTCGGTGTCCCTCACCTTCCGTATGCATGCTCTTTGTGCGCATGTGCCTAGGCTGGGCTGGGGGAGCAAATGCTTCCTTTTTATTTCTCTCCGCCTCCCAGCGCCACTTCTGGTCCTGGCAGAACTTCCTCTTACATTTTGTGACATTATGGTTTGATAAAATAGTGTTCACTCTTGAGTTACTATTTGTGCAAAATGTTCCAAAACGCTAATACCTAAACCAAATGCAGGGTGAGACGCCTATTCGTCAGCTCTTACTTACTCACATAGTTAAATCTGCCTCGTGTAATTCAAACACAAGAAACTTCCCTTGGACCAAGGGCAAGCCACTTACTCAAGGCCGCTATAAGAAAATAATACTTGTACCTTTTAAGTTTTGAGATTTAAAATTATTGTAACACTGCAGGGCATGGCGTGCTGTTCTCAGCAATAACAATAGCTGAGCCAAGGTTCCACTTTTATCAATAGGAAGAGAATGGAATCAATCATCTGTGTATTTTCAAGGAAAACAAGGAACTGAAAAAAAACAACTCGGCCTACAAGTATTCTCTTTTCTTTGAAATGTTTTGTGTAGGTTAAATTCCAGTTAGCTGTAATATCTACAGTTAGCTGAAATTAAACTTCACAAATCTTAGACTGGGGAGCCTGGCAATAATGCGTTCCTACAAAAGCGTCACATAAATAATAAATAACAAATCTCGGTTGTGAAGTAAGCAAGTGGGGCAAAGTTAAGAGAAAAATCTCAGGACAGAATGCTTGGGGTGGCAGTTGGGAAGCAGAGAGTGGGCTGAGGAAGCCAGCGCTCATTCCGCTGCTGCCATCGGGTTCAGACGGCAGAGGTTCCAAATACTCTCCAGTGTCCACTATGTGCTGTTTAGCGTTAAGTGTGGTAGTGACGTCTTTTTAAATGGTCATATAATATTCTTTTTGAACATGTGGGATGCTAGTTATTAAACAGTAAAATGCATACATACAAACAAACAAACAAACCAATTAGAAACTAAGCAGAACTGGGTCATAAAAGTCTAGAATCACACATTTAATCCAGAAAACAAATGATCAGGTGACTTTTTTATGCCTGTCTTATATGCTTTTTTTTTTTTTTAAATAGAGTTCTGAAAATATTTTTAAGGACTGATTTTCATTTCACTTTGAAAAATAGCCATTTTTTCCTGTACACTTAACACTATCATAACCTGGGGGCACTTTTATAATCAAAGTTAGCATTTTTAATAACGTGTTTTTACTATTTTCATTTCTATCTTTATGATCTTCTTGAACAAAAATATTAAATATATATTCTTTCAGAATAATGGCTGAATACATTTTTTCCCCAGCATTAGACTTATAGCCGTTGAAATTTTTGCCCAATTTTCACTTGACTTTGAAATATAAAAATAAAGTCATCATGAGCACATTTGTTTTGTTAGCCTTTTGCTATCAGAAAGAAAACAAAAAATAAAAATAACCATGAGGCAACCCAATGAGATATTTTAATATTGCATTTAATTAAGATTTGTTCTAGTTATGTTTAGATTTTGCAGTCATCTCAGATTTGTGTCAGAAATATTTATCTACTTAATACAGCCAAAGTTTAGTGAGACATGACCCAGAAGCAAGCTGTATCATTCTTAATTATTACTTTTGACTTGCTAGTTTGTGAGACCAGGTAAAATGATCGATTGACATCAGTACCTGTTGCTGGTTTTTCCTGCCACTTAGCCAGTCCTGTGATAGTGAGACAGATGTCGCATTCTGGGGGCCAAGATGAGGACGATGTGCTTTGTAGCCTGTAGGACTGATATTCAGTAGCAGGTAATTAGGTGTTTGTGATTATCGTTCTCATAAACAGTGACGTAGGCCAAAATCCACATCGGCGTAGTATAAAGTACCGATGAACACATCCCACATAGGGCCATTAATGGGAGCATCACCCAGATTTCACCCTGATTTTTTTTCCTCCATTGCCTGTGCTCATTCAGGGGAGAGCACCGAGCAGGTGGGTGGGTGAGCGTGACAGTCACACCTCCTCTTTGTCCCTAACCACCTGCCTGCCGTTGAGCTTACAGCTGATCTTGGAGAGATCGCTAATAAACCTGGTGCAAGACCTCTATTTTCCACGTCTTGAATAAGCAGGGTTTGAAACCTCGTCTGCGCGTGGGTATTCCCGTAGAGAAGGGCTGGCGTGGGCCCTCCCGATGTGTGTGTGCCTGGCAGTGACTTGTGGACCCCATGCCGCCCAGTATCAATAATCGCGTCTCTCCCTGGCAGAGGACCTGACCTGGCTGTTTGATAGATTTTCCAGTTTTTGGATACCTTGATTTACAATCAGGAAATAATTGCAATAATTAAATTTACATATTTTATAGCAGTAGTCACTCAAGCAGTTTATTTGATAGGGTGCCAATTTTGTCATCCAAACCTCAGATTGTATTCCAGAGCACATGCAGATTCGTAACTCACTATTTAACACTTTTATGCTTTAAGTTATGAAATAGTATGAGCATACAGGAAGTTACAAACAATAGCATGCTCTCTGCTTGCCGAATTTACCACATTTGCTTACCATTTTATTTAACACTGAAACTGCTTGTGCAGTGAATTTGCCCCGTGTTCTTTCCAGTCGGATTCTGGTAACCACAGTCCTGAATGTGGCCTTTTGCTCTTTTTCAGGAAGCATCTACTTTTAAACATTAGAAACAATTATTGTTGGAGTAAAAAAATTTGAGAATTTTTACAACTTAATGATGATTATCAATATAAGAATATAAGAAAATATTTTTATAGATTAATCAACAAATTAAATATTATAGGAGAGTCTTCTGCAAATTTGGCATTTGATTGAATTTTTCTAGGAATGACCTGTTTGGGATTATAGGAGATGTTGGTTAGCTTTGCTTTAAACATTTTTGAAGAGAAGAGTTCTCAACCTGACCAAGTTTCAAAATATCCTTTCTCACCCCTTTTGCAAAAAAATAAAAATAGAATAAAATAGAATTTCTCTGAATCCTTTAAAACAGCACACTTCACAGAGATAGTGGATCCAGACTGATTTCTTAAAGATATTGTAAATGACGTCAATATTCACTCGTTCTCTTTGTTACTGGAGGCGTTGGCTCTAGTTTTGAGCTAACTTAAAGGGCAGTAGGGTGTGATATTTTTTCTTCATTTTAAGAAAAGCTGGACATACTTAATATTGGTCACAGCTCTGTATTCTTTCCCCAAGCCTGTCAGCTCCCTGCTTTGGGGCCCACTGCATCATTTCGGGGGGCTGCATGGGCAGAGGTGGGGCCTGCAGCCCCTCGGAGCCATCTGCTCCGGTGGAGCACGTTACTTCTCCTGCCGTGCCCCCCTGAGTCAGGTGGCCGGTGCACAAACCGTTAGAGGAGACCTCAGGCTGGAGGAGATGAGGGGTTTGGGGCATTGCTGTCACCTGCCTTCTCTTTCTTTGTGATTTGACGATGGTTCATTCCGTTATTGCTTAAAATACTGCACAGCCTCCCGGGGTGTCTTCTGCCTCCCTCTTTACATGAAGATGTGGGGCTGTGAATGCACATTTCTTCGTCGGGGGACATTTACCAGCCTATCTTACCAGCTCAGAAAGAGGAAGTTATTACAATCAGATCCTAGCAGTGCCTTTTAACCAAAGCTGAGATGCCTTTTTCCCGTGGCTAACGGCGCCTTTCCTCAGATCTAAGGGCTTTAAAATGCATTGCATTCAGGCACCTGTGTTCTAAGTAGAACTGCCTTTAAAAATGTAATTGAAGGATTTTCACTTTTGTGGAGTCGTCAGCAGGGCTGATATTGATCCGTGCTTTCGGGGGGCCCAGTGCGGCAGACGGGGAGACTGCAGCGGGCCGGTAAGCCCTCCGAGCCTTCTGTCTAATTTGGCAGAAAAACACAGGACGCGAGACAACAAAAGAAGGCTCCCTTTTTCCATAAAAAATTCTTCCTCCCACCCACCCTCTTCCCCCAAAAAGGGGCCTTAATTTTTCAGCTGCACGCCGTGATTTGGTGCTCACTCTTGCATTGAAACAGTTGCTGTCTGAACAGGCAGGAAACAGTTTTCTTTTAATTGCTGAAATCATTCGGAAGTGCTCCGTGCCCCGCTTCTATACAGCAGATGCTGTGCATTAATTGGCCTGCGTAGAAATGACCCAGGGTTCCTTGCAGCGGGCCCAATTTTAGGCAGAGGGCTTAAATAGCTTATTTATTATTTTGTATAATCTGGCGTGCATTATGTGCTCCTGCATGTGTCGTATTTCATGGTCTGCAGTTTCTAGTGTCATGTGGGTTTTCAGAACCTGTGTTTCCCTGGTAATGTACGAGCAGCAGGTAAGCTCAGAATACCATCCATCAGGAGCTAATTTTTTATCCAGATACTCCAATGACTGATGAACCTGTCTTTTGTATGAATGTTTAGCACAGTAGAAAGCCATATGCCACTGGCACAGTTTCCCCCGCATTCTTTCCAGTTGCCGGAGAGCGGGCTTGCGGGGGGAAGCCCCGCCACCGTCTCCGACCTCGCGCCCGTGTCTGAAGGATCCCGCTTTTAGCGCCGGCCCCGGGCTGGGACCACAAAAGAGGGGAGGGACCGTCTCGCAGGAAATGCGATGACCCTGGGCCCCGGGCATTGTCTGTGTCAGAGATGGGACGGCACGCTCCTATCAGGCAGCCTCGTTTTGCTGCTCCCCGTCTGTTGGAAACAGCCCTCCGCCCATTAGAAGGGCCTCCCTCGTGTGGGAGGACCACAGCTGTTACTGTAAACCTCATCCCGCCGCTGCGTCGCCCCCATTTTGTGGCTCTGAAGGATGAAATTGAGAAATGGACTACTGTGCAGTCATCCTTTACGTCTCCAATTTTAGGCCCCTGCCATCATTTTCATGCCTTTATTCCAAATCCAATAACATTAGGGAGCGACACCACCTTGTGATGGAGAGCTGGTACTGAGCACCGCTCTCGGGCCTGTGCTTTTGGGGGCGTCCTTTTATGTTTGGCGCAGGCCTCTCCCCCTCTCTCTTCTCTTCCCTCTCTCTTCCCGCGCTTCTCTCGAGTTCTCCTCCTGCACTTGCTGTCTGGATAACACAAGGTGCCGGACGTGTCCCCGTCTCAATGTGGTTTCCAAGAGCGGCATGTGCAGCAGAAAGCTGCGTGTCTTTTAATCTTTGGGGAAGGAGCAAAAGGAACTTGGGGGAAGGCTATCGGGAGCTTTAATTGCAGATAAAAGTCTCCGGGGGAAGGAGTCCTCTGAAAATAAATGGAACTTGATAGATTTCCATATCATTTATAACTTCCCTTAATTACACTTGGAAGACTTGCCAGTAAAACTGGAAAATTGGCAGCCTATATCCATTAGAGTCATTTTGCCGACCATGGCAAGCAGCTGGCTTTACTGGATTTTATTTCCCATCACTCACAATTAATCATCAGCTGGAGATGGCTGAGGCTCTTCAGCGCAGAGCAGGCCGGCGACGTCCCGGCCTCCCGAGCGGGCCGAAACCTGCCCGGTCCGGTCCGGGGCCGAGTCCTCCCTCCAGCCCGCTCACTCTCGCTGGAGCGAGGCCGGCTCCCGCCTAATGAGCGCGCTCCCATAATCGGATGCGAATGTGAACCCTGACCCCGTGTCAAGGGAGAGTGCGCAATAAGCCGGGTGAAGGATACGGGCTTCAGGCCTCCGCACTCTGCAGCAATTAGGCGGGGAGCGGAGAAGTGCATCACGCTGGCCAGGGTGATCAAAAAGACTTGCGGGGCTTGTGACCATTTTGTAAGCCCGGCATTGGAGGCATCCTGTCATAATCATGAAGTCTTTATCGGATGATTCACAAAAGTGTTAGAGAAGCGTGCGCGCACCGCCCCTCAGGAGCGGGGCCTCACATGTGAGCTGACTTTCCACGGCCCCTGTGCCCGCGCAGTGAGTGCCCGGCTTTCTTAGCAGTGGGGAGATCCACCAGGCTCACCAGCCTTCCCGAGTGAGTGGGGGAAGGGGGGAAAGAAAGGGGCCACTCTGCACAAGGGGGCTCCAGGTTGCTGAGGCAAGAGGCCTGGGAATGCCCTCTCGGCGTTGTTGGACTGGAACCCCGACTTAGCATGCTTTGCTATGTGGTTTGTACCACGTTTCTTACCCAACGTGGATTTTTGAGGAATGAAGTAACGAATTGAGATCAAGTTCACATGAGCAGGTACAAAATGATTCTGTTGACCGACACACATCTCACTATTCTGAGGGGTGAAGAAACAACGTCCAAGAATTCTCTCTCTCTTTTAGGGACAAATGAGTGAAAACAGACTACACAGCAGATTGCGTGAACACAGAGAGAGATGAGTTACTTACATTTCCATCTACAGCTCAGTAAGAGAGGCGGAGACCAGCAAACACTGGGGGAGAAACCAGGAAGAAGAGGCAGCTGTAGGGTGGATTTTGCCAGCCAGGACCGCGCTGGCTGTGGAGGGAGAAGGGCCGTCGTGGCAGAGTCGGCGCTCTCTGTGAAGTCCCGATAAATTAATCGAATTGCCAGAGCCAGGCAGTCAGACAACCAGAGCGAAGGGGCTGTTGCAAATTTGGGACTCTCCCCCCCCCTTCCTGATTACCTCTGGCTACATCAGGAGTTTTGTTTTTCTGATAAACAATTGGGGGAACTGACCACTTGCAGCTACTTGTACACATCACCCGTGCTGCGAGCATCCAGGCCGGCTAAGGAAGACTGCTGTGGGCCCCACGGGCTTTCTGCCTCTGCCGCCCCGGCTCCGGCCGGCCCTGATCTAACCTCAGTGTGGCTGCGGCCCGCCCAGCTGCCCTTCCACACGGTCCCTGGGCGCTGTCAGATTGGCCTAGGCCGGCCTATCCTTGGGGTAACTTTTGGAAATCTCCTGGTTCATTTTTTTCATATATATATATATTTGCATTAACGGTGAAATCACTTACTTGAAGTCCTCTAAGAAGCAGTGAGGGGCACTCTGGCCAGCAGATGCCAAGCAGAAGGCTGAGCCGCTGCAGAGGAGCGAGGTGTGTCCGCCTGAGAGAAGCCCGTGAGCCCGGGACAGGGAGAAGGGGGCTCTGAGGAAGCCTGGCTGGGGGAGCGTGTGTGTGTGTGTGTGTGTGTGTGTGTGGTGTGTGCGGAGTGGGGGCGGGGGTCCATGGGTTGTGGGCACTAGTCCATCTGTGGAGGAAAGAGCTACCGGAGCCCCAAGGGGGAGAGCCGACTGCTAATTTTTGGATGGAGTTCTCATTGTTGAATTTCAGATCCATTTCCCCCAACCCCCTGAGCCCTGTGGGAATGCCCAGTCCTGGGGTTGGAGGGCTGTTTCCTGAGGTCAGCTCTCACACTCAGCCTGGGTCTCAGAGGCCTTGGGCTGGGCCCACCAGGGTTTTGTGTGGGGCTACATGGCAGGCGCTGCCCTGGGGGAACTTGCCCTTCCCCCATCTTGCCGGATCCCAAGGCTCCGAAATGACAGCTTGAGGGGTAGCTGTTGACACCCTGCCTGGGCATCATCCGCCCTGTCTTTGAGCTGCCCTCACTTCTCTTCCTCTGCGCTTTGAAGAACACAGAGTTTGAAAGAACAGCCCTCTCGAGCTGATTCCTCCTCTCCGTGGAATGCAGATGCCAGGTGAAAATGAATCAAAAAGGGCAGCGAGCACAGCGCTTCACGCCCAGCTCTGCAGCACAGTCTCTCCTCCGTGCCAGCCCCGAAGCTTGGCATCCGCTCTCTTCCTCCGTTTCTGTGCCAGGGAAGGGCTGCCCACCACCTGATCAGCGGAGGGAAGGAATGCGCGCACGGGGCGCAGGCAGTGCCGCCTGCCAGCGAGACAGCTTGTGCCCCACGGGGGGCGGACGGGGCTTGGAGATCGTCTGGGGATTTGGGGAAAGAACGTTCTCCGGGCACTTCTGCAACGCGGGGCAAGCACAGCTGCGGTGGTGCGAGAGCCCGGGAGCCCCCCACCAGACGCCCCCCAGCCCCCCACGGCGCCGGTTGCCCTCGCAAACGGGACGCTCCCATTTCACAGACTGGGCGGCTGTTTCTCACAGAAGATGGGAGAAAGCCCTGCCCAGCCCGTTGCTTACCCATCAAGGGCGGAGAGAAAAACAGAATGGCTTTTAGTTACAGCTGAATCCCGGGCGCAAGACCCAGGTTACACCCGGGGGGTTTATGCCGGCTCGGCCTGGATTTCCCACAGAACGGCAGGCAGACACCGCCATACCACGCGTGAGCCCCGGAGCCCAGGCCAACGGGAGCTGCTGGCGTCCTGGCAGGGAATGGGCACGGCTCTAGAAACCATTCCCTGCCCTGCGAGGTTTGGGACCATGGCCGCCGGGACCTGGATGTTTGGCTGTCGTTCCCAGCTCCCCAGGTCTGTAGAGAGAAACTCCATTTTTTTAAAAATATATATTTTATTGATATTTTACAGAGAGAAAGGGAGAGAAATAGAGAGCTAGAAACGTCTATGAGAGAGAAACATCGACCAGCTTCCTCCTGCACACCCCCTACCGGGGATGCGCCTGCAACCATGGTACATGCCCCTGACCGGAATCGAACCCGGGACCTTTCAGTCCGCAGACCGACGCTCTACCACTGAGCCAAACCGGTTTCAGCTGAAACTCCATTTTTTGATACCAGCTTTACTGAGATAAAATTCACATATAATTCATTCCTTTAAAAGTATGCAATTGAGTGGTTTTGGTTTAGTCACCGAGTTGTGTAACTATCACCACAGTCAATCCGAGAACAGTTTCCCCACCTCCCAAAGGGAGCTGCGTGCCCACCCATCAGCAGCCCTTCCCTTCCCCTTCCCTCCGCCTCTGGAACCACAGATCTTTCTCTCTGTAGATTCACCAATTGATTGCGTGCGAGTGGAAAGCATGCCTGTTTGCCATATCTCTGGTTCCCAGGCATGGCCTTTCTCTGCTATCCCCCAAAGAGGGATTTGGGGTTTGAAGTATATATCTGAGGTGGTTGTTACGGTTTGGATAGAATGTTAGCATGTTGGACTCAGAATTTCATTCTTTTAATTTTTTAAAATATATTTTATTGGTTTGTTACAGAGAGGAAAGGAGAGGGATAGAGAGTTAGAAACATCGATGAGAGAGAAACATCAATCAGCTGCCTCCTGCACACCCCTTAACCAGGGATGTGCCTGCAACCGAGGTACATGCCCTTGACCTGAATCCAACCTGGGACCCTTCAGTCCGCAGACTGACACTCTATCCACCGAACCAAACCGGTTTGGGCTGGACTCAGAATTTCTTAATGGCTTCACACTTGAACACTGTTGTAAAATCAGAATGCTGCTAACACTTCTGTCCATTTTTATTCATTTTCCAGGTATCAGAAGGTCAGGAAATATGTGTGATTGAAGCCATGAAAATGCAGAACAGTATGACAGCTGGGAAAACTGGCAAGGTATGTCCCCTCATTCCTGCCAGCTCCTGTCAGCTCTGTGACAGGAAGCAGAACTTCCACTTTTGGATCTTGGACGATTAGGCCTGAAAGGGAGCACAGGCGTGATCTCTGCCCGCCCAGCCCTCCGCAGACGAGGGGCATTAGGTTGGAGCTCTTTCCTCCCTGCATCCGTGTGTCCTTGCCTCGTGGAGAGCAGGCCTTCCAAGAGAGTCTGTAAAATGTTCAGATAGTCAAGGAACAATTGTTCTTCACCTTAATGTCTTTCAAATTAAGGGGTCTTTAATTTTTAATGTTTACATCTGTCTTGGAGGCAGTTAGTTATCTGAGACTTAGGCGACACAGCAGGAAATGGTTATAGAGATTGCAAAAATTAATGTAACTCTTCAAGATAATTTCTCCACAAAGAGAACAATTCAATTTTAGATCAAGAGGAGCTGAGAGCCCCATGTACACATGTGCGATGTAATGATGTAGGGAGGAAAAGGAGGTGATGTATTAGTCCTGAAATTTATTGAGAGTAAAAACTTCTTACGTGTGTTTTCTCCTTGAAGAAAATAGGAAAGGCCTTTATAGCAATAACTTCATTATCCTTTCCGTGACTATGAAGACACCATTTGTAGCAGAATGATCCTTCTGTGAAGGGCAGTCTGGGTAAAGGTCCGGAGGGAGGCGGGCAGGGCGGTGATGACGGCAGCGCGGGCGGCCGCGTCCTGCACTGTGGCCACTCTGGACCGAGGCTGGACCTGCGGACTATAGTGGCCTGGCAGAGAGGCTGTCAGCTCACAGTGAGATCGGCATCAGGGAGACACAGCTTCCATTTGTCACCCAGAGAGAAGGGAACTGATGCTCAGAGAGCATGCTGAGGACTCCAGTCCATCCCAGCGGGAGGGCGAGGCCAGGCTAGAGGGGGCTGCACGCAGCTGTCCCATCTCTACGGTTTTGGAAGAGGAGAAAGGCATGGTTTGTGGCTTTTTTTTTTTTAAGGAATCATGTTTTCTACATGATTACTTTTTTTAAAAAAATGTATTTTATTGATTTTTTACAGAGAGGAAGGGAGAAGGATAGAGAGAAACATCGATGAGAGAGAAATATCAATCACCTGCCTCCTGCACACCCCCTACTGGGGATGTGCCCGCAGCCAACGTACATGCCATTGACCGGAATCGAACCTGGAACTCTTCAGTCCGCAGGCCGACACTCTGTCCGCTGAGCCAAACCAGCTAGGGCTAAATGATTACTTTTTAAAATACATATATTTTTATTGATTTCAGAGAGGGAGGAGGAAGAGTTAGAAACATCAATGATGAAAGAGAATCATTGATCGGCCGCCTCTTCCTGCATGCCCCCTATTGGCCCACAACCCAGGCATGTGCCCTTGACGGGAATCGAACCTGGGCCGCAGGCTGATGCTCTATCCACTGATCTGGACCAGCTAGGGCTACTTGATAACTTTTTATAAGGCGAACAAGAAAATATTGGTTTCTGCTCTTGTGAAACCGTTACGTTTGTTCCTTGAGATTAACACTGACACCGCATTAGCTCCATGAGATTTCCATCTGTGACGAGACCTGCCCTCATTTGGGGGGAAGCGGAACATGTCAGATGCATGTCAAGGGCCTGCATTGATGGACTGAGGTACTAAGGCAGAATCGAACTTGGTCACAGCTCCCGAAGGAGCAAAGGCTCGTGTCTGTCAGTGTGCTTACGTCCCTGTGGCCTGGGCGTCACCGTGGAGGCTCACTGTTCCCTGGTCAGCAGCCAGAGCTGCTTCCAGGGTGTCACTGGACTCTGGGCGGCTTTGTCTGTGGCCTGACCCCTGTTGGCCGCATTGCTTCCTGCTCATCCCGTTTTCCTCCGCCCCCCGCCGGGCACCAGGATTGGCTGGGGCCCCAGCCCAGAGCACCGGGCCCTGGGAGCCGAGGGGCTGGTGGTCCTACGTGGGGGCCGTTTTCCCCCCAGAGAAAAGGTTCACAAAGAAGCAAGCTCTTTACTGTAGTAATCACAGTGAAAAATACTGCCTATATAAACACTGGTTTCAGATAATAAAAGTAGCCCCTTCAGTGCAAACAGTGCCCGTTGAACAGGCCCCGGAAGTAGTCATTGCACAGGTTCCGGTCGGCCTGAAGGAGCCTGGGCTGCCGCCAGCGGAAGAAGGCCTCCTAGCCCCTGGCACGGAGCCTGTGTGGCTGGTGCTCCCGTGTGCCCTCGATAGTCCCAACCCTCTGTTCATTTCTCACCCGGGAACACACTCCCAAGAAGGCAAACCACCATTTCTTTCCCAGTTCAGCGCGTTGCCCTCTTATTTGAGATCTGAACACAACGTGGGAAAGCAAGCCTGATTACCGTTGGGAGAAGAGTAGAATGAGAGAGCACACGGCAACATCGAGGGCGCTCAGTGCTCGTTCCAGATCGCACCGCGGAGTACTGCGTGTCAGGGCAGCCCCGGCTCCGGAGCGGGTCATTCCCTTCAGCAGGGAGCTTCAGGCCAGGCTAGGGCGGGGGTGGGCAAACTTTCTGACTCGAGGGCCACAATGGGTCCTTAAACTGGACCGGAGGGCCGGAACAAAAGCAACCTGACCATGCTGGCACTCTCATCTTGGGCTGCTGGTGAAGGAGCAAGAGAACCCTCTGCTCTTTCGGCTCCGCGGACCGGATAGAACAGCCTAACGGGCCAGATCCGGCCCGCGGGCCGTAGTTTGCCCAAGGCTGGGCTAGGGAGTTTCTCCTGTGACTAGAACCTGTTTGGACTCTGGTATCATTGTCTTTTGTTTTGGGCTTGTTGTTGCTACACTAAACCAAGTATACCATTAACTCAAAGAGAACATTTCTGCAACCTGAAACAGCAGAGACTGTGGAGGGCTGGCTGTTGGGAGCTTATCCGGGATCAGCACGAGTGGCTCTTAGGGTGCTGCCTAGACCCGTGTGTGCCCAGGCAAGGGCCAGCCAGCGGAGATGGCCTCCACCAGCGACTTTCGGACAAGGACGGGAGCACCGGGGGAGGGCAAGGGGGTGAGTCAGGCTCAGCACGAGGTCCCCCTGGAGTCCTGCCTGTGCCCCAGCCCGTCAGGCCGTCTCTCCGCTTCCAGAATCGATAACAACATCGCTCCCTCCTGGTCCAGTTAATCATTCTTATCCCCTTCTTCTTCTTCTTCTTTTTATTCAAGGTGAAATCAGTGCATTGTAAAGCCGGCGACACAGTTGGAGAAGGAGATCTGCTCGTGGAACTGCAATAAAGTATTTATAGCCTTTCAGCCATCACCCGGTTTAATTAGCCGTTTGTATTATTATTCTTTCACTCAATTTACTCAAGCACATTGCAGGAACGCCCCGTGCAGCAGATTTTACATGGTCATATTTATTCCACGTACATAGCCAAAACCAACGTCCTGCCAGAAAATCACCAAAGGAAATTTTTACTGTTATAAATACTTGTACATATGATTTGTACTTCTGCTAGGAGATTTCCTAGTGTCAAAGCTAAATCAATAAAATCGAGCATTTGTCTAAATACTGGTTTGCCCTTTTTTTTGAATGAAGACAATGTGCCCTTGGACTTGAAACATCAGCATTTCATTGCGATCCTTTAAAATATTTATGTAGATCCCAGCTCTTTGTCTTCAGTTTTAGTGGGTTAGCATTTGCCAGCCTATAATCCGGATGCCCGCTCATCCTGGCTAAGGACTGCTGCTTGTGGTTACTTGTAACTTCCTACAGCTCTGGCGGTGATCACGGAGACCCCCCTGCGCGGCTCTGATGGGTGAGTACTGGATCTGCCGGATCCCCAGACGCCACCTTAAGGAGAGATGACTCACAGGGCCTCTCATCCCCCCAAACCCCCCTCACCCCAACTGCACTGGGTGGGGCTGCCACGAGCTCCTCAGCTGACACCCGGCCTTGCCTTTCTGTGTCTCTGTGAAGCAAGTTTCCAATCAGGAAAAAGGGGCTAAAAATAAGGATCGCGTTTTTGTGCCAGATGCATTTGGTGATCGAGGTCTACCATTAAGTTGAAGGGTGAGCGAGCTCCCCCGGAGGAGACGAGGTTTCTGAGACCAGCAGCTGCGTCTTCGTTCGGTTCCCAAGTTCTTGGAATACAGCTCACACTTTGCTGGTAAAGTGAGCAGAGGCAGCCACGCGCTGATCTGAATCTCTGCTGACAAGATCATGAGGTGGAGGTGGGTAGTAATTGCTACTTCGTGCCTCGCCAAAATTATTTTAAGTGCTGTTTGCGTTTGGAAGCTAAGCTCTCTGTCAGGCCCGAGGAACAAATCGCTGCCGTGCTGGTTCTTCTCCGAAGGCCCGCCCCGAACGCCGCTCCCCCGGAAGCAGGGCCAGTGCCCGCCGCTGGGCAGGGGGCTCGGGGAGCTTCCGTCTGAAATCGGGGTGTTCAGCTGGGTCTGCCAGCCAGCGGGTGCTCGTTGTTTTGCTAGATTAGAAGAAAAAGAACCTTCACCCAAATAAGGGCCAAGAATGGCACCAACACTTCTTTTTTTTCAAAATATATTTTTTATTGATTTTTTACAGAGAGGAAGGGAGAGGGAGAGAGCTAGAAACATCGATGAGAGAGAATCATCGATCAGCTGCCTCCAGCACACCCCCCACTGGGGATGTGCCCGCAACCAAGGTACATGCCCTTGACCGGAATCGGACCCGGGACCTTTCAGTCCGCAGGCCGACTCTCTATCCACTGAGCCAAACCGGCCAGGCGGCACCAACATTTTTATATTTGATTTTCTAAAACATTTAGTTTAATTTTCAACGATCATCTTTAACAGTCTCTTTCATAAGCTTGATCTGAAAATTGTGAAGAACCATGTTGTATGTTCTCCAAAACTACTCTAAAATGCAGCATGGTTTTCCTGAGTTTCTTTTATTATTTATTACACCGAGACATCCAAGATCAGCTCAGCATTTTTTTTTCCCTCGGTGCTAGGCAGGGCAGAATCAATAGAGGGGGGCTGCTAAAATCCAGCTGCAACGCAAAGTCTTCACATTCACTTTAAATGTCATCTTCAGATTAAAGCAAAGCAGACAAAGAAGAAAGAAAGGCATGATAACATACGAGTTCCTGAAATGCCACTTATGGGAATTAAAAGCCTAAATTTTTCTCACCCGGTACATTCAGACACCTCATGCTCTTTAAGCAGCACGCAATAAAGCAGTGTCGGACGGACAGATTTCAGGGCACAATCTTATGACTGGGCTGTCAAAATTATCTGGGAAATTGGCTGACACTGAAAGAGAGAGAGTGTGTCTTTTCCCACGGGTTGAGTTTCACCAATATTTGTTTCAAAGGACATCATCATTAGGCTTTTGCCTTTAGTGCGTGCGGACCACGCTGAGGTCACCTCACCACCCTGGGGGCTGTGTGTGTCTGCCCCCTGGCTAGAGGGCATCCCTGGGCGTTCATCTGTTCTCCCGCGGGTTGTAGCGGAGCCCGTGCGGCCCCTGCGAGTCGTAACTGTCGAGGCAGGGCAGCTGGGCCCACTCGGGCGGGTAGGAGGCCGTGCTGTACACGAAGCACTGCCGGCTCCCGTGGGCGGCGGCGGCGGGCGGCTCCCCGGGGGCCTCCCCCTCCAGCACCTCCACGCGCACCTGCACGCGCTGGTACATATCGGGGCAGCCCTCGAACTCGTCGAGGAAGCGCAGCATCCGCTGGTCCACCGTGTAGATCTCCCCGAGCACGCGGCGGCCGCGTCCCGGCAGCGCCAGCAGCCGCGGGATGTTGTGCTCGCCGGCGATCACCAGCGGGAACGGCTCCTCCGTACGGCCGCGGGCCCGGAAGGTGGCGCGGCCGTGGGCGCCGTCCAGCAGCACCTTGTGGTTGGGCTGGCCCCGCTTCAGCGTCCCGTACACGAACACGTCGGCCATCGGGTCCACTGGGCAGCGGCCTGCAGAGGAGAGAGGAGGCAGGCTGTGGGCACACGTGCCGGAGACGGGCAAGGCTTTGGTCCCGGTTGGGGTCGGGAGCCTGCCTGCAAGGGCCAGAGAGTAAATATTGTGGTTCCTGCTGCAGCAGCTGTTCCCAACCCCAGCACAGCCCAGAGCCCTCTGCTCTTACCACCCCGTGGTGGCCTGAGGCTCCAGGGGACACCCCAACCCTTTGTAGTCGTTTTCTGGGGAGAGGCACTCATGGTGAGCACACACTTGCCCGATGGAGCCTCTCCTGGGATGGAGCCCCGAGAACTGCGGTTTCCCAGAGCAGTTCATTTTTAATCATCTTGGTTATTTAAATAGATTTTTATTGATTTTAGAGAGAAAGGGAGAGAGAGAAACATCAATGAGGAGAGAGAATCATTGATCGGCTGCCTCCTGCACGCCCCACACTAGGGATCGAGCCTGCAACCCAGGCATGTGCGTGCCCTTGACCAGAATCGAACCGGGGGCCTTTCAGTCCACAGGCCAACACTTTATCCACTGAGCCAAGCCGGCTAGGGCCACTTTTAATCATTTTAAAAGGACTTTTAAAAAGCACACAATACATATTACAGAAAAAAATATGAGCAATGATAAATGAAAGTGTGTGTGTGTGTGTGTGTGTGTGTGTGTGTGTGTAAAATAATCACCTGTGATGGGCTACAAGAGAGAATCCAGGTGGCAGCACTGACCTGACACCCCAGCCCTGACAGCATGACCCAGCACCCTGCAACAAGCAGCTTCCTGTTCCTTTCTCAAGGTCCCGGAGGGCAATGACGCCTCCCCGTGACTCACCGTGACTCACGCGGCGACCTTGGCTCCGGCGTGAAGGTAAGTACCCGCTGCTTGCCTGGGCCTGGGCCACAGACTGTTATGTAACCCACAGAAGTAATTTGTGTAAAAATGACTCAGACAGAAATGGAAATAAATCAGAGAGGAGCCGGTTGGGCCCTCGTCAAAGCCTGGCATTTCCCTGCCCTCCTTGCCCGGCGCCGTGCAGGCTTCGGACGCGAGGCGCCTGTGCCCTCGGCCAGCGGCAGCCTGCAGCCGGCCAGAAACGCCTGGAGGGTGACGCCCCCTGGACGTGCATCGCGAGGCACGTGGCCCTTGGAGAGGCCACACTTAGTTCCCAGGCCTTGTGCTTTCTTCTCAGCCAACAAGGCCTGGCCCGGGGTCTCACCCCGGTTTCCCTGCCTCTTCAGGAGGCACGTTCCCAATGGGACTTCTGCCCACCCCCTCCTCCCCCTCCACTGCCTTGTTCTCAGCCACCGGCCTGTGGGATGTCCCATGGGAGTCCCGTGGGGTTCAGGAAACTGTACTTGGGAAGGCGTGGCCGTGGGTAACACACGGGGCTGGCAGGCACATGCAGTCCGGGCATTTGACACAGGGACACCTCCAGCAGGGCCGGGCCTGCTGGGAGCTCCGGGCTGGGGACTGACGGGGCGGAGGGACAGGTGAGGCTTGTGGGACTTGAGGGGGAGGCCTGCCTGCCTCGAGCACGGAAAGTCAAGAAGTGAGTCAAGCAGAGCCTGGAGTTGAAGTGCAGAGAGGAGGGAGGCACGGGTGCACGGAAGCTTGGGAGCTGCCGGTGGCAGGACCGCTGCGTGGAGAATGGTGGGAGGAGAGGAGACCGGAGAGCAAGGCAGACGGGGTGGCGGGGACTGTCTGTGGAGAGGTGGCCTGAGGAGCGATCAGGAAAGGAGGGTGGGGCTGGATCGGAGCGTGAAGGAGCCATCCCCGACTTATGACTCCCACACCTGCATGCCGCCTGTGGTAGCTCCATCTGTTTCCTCCTCCAGGACGCACCCCGAGCAGGAGTTTCTCACCCCTTCACCACTGCCCCCCAGTTCCCTAGAGGGCCCGCTTCTCTGTTCCCTCCGCCTGTGCCCATCATAGCCGCGGTCGGTCTCGCTGCAAACTCCATGACCCTGTTCGTGCGGCTGCCTTGGTGCCCCTCATCTGCCTCCAGCCGGCCTTGGAATGACGCCCACCCTCCCTGGGGCCTCTGCGTCACTACTTGCCCACTGGGTCTGGTCCCGTTAGACGCCTCCCTGAACAGCTGACCGGAAGCAGCACTTACCCAATCCTTGGGTTCTGTCACATCACCCTCATCGGCTCTCTGCATGCTACCTGTTCTCCACACCACTGCTCATCTTGTTCTCTGCCAGGCTGTGAGGAGCCGGAGGAGAACCTGGAAACCATCTAGTCCTACGGAGCTGAGTCTCAAATTGGTGAAAGCGACTCAGGCTGCCTACGGGGCAAACCAGTCAAAACTGGAGACCCACCCTCCCATCACTGGTGCCCTAGCTTCCCCCTTTCGATAACATTTTATTACTTTTATCATATATTTTTAATCACCACCCGAGGACATGTTTTTGTTTTTTTAATTTTGGAGAGAGAGGAAGTGAGAGAGGGGAGAGAACTGTCGATGTGAGAGAGAAACACCAATTGGTTGCCTCTTATACACACCCCAACTGGAATCAAACACACAACTTGGGTATGTGATGATGGGGAATTGAACCCATGACCTTGCAGTGCATAGGACTTAGCTCCTACCAACTGAGCCATGCCAGCCAGGGCTCCTTGAATTCTTAAAAGTACCAGCCGAAACCGGTTTGGCTCAGTGGTAGAGCGTCGGTATGCAGACTGAAAGGTCCCGGGTTCGATTCCGGTCAAGGGCATGTACATTGGTTGTGGGCACATCCCCGGTAGGGGGTGTGCAAGAGGCAGCTGGTCGATGTTTCTCTCTCATCGACGTTTCTAGCTATCTCTCTCCCTTCCTCTCTGTAAAATATGAATAAAATATATTTTTAAAAAAAGTACCAGATGTACATAGTGTAAAAGTCAAATAACTTTTCACAAAAAATGAAATTCCCTACCATTTACTACCTTGAGACAACACGTTTAAGCTTTTCAGCTGCTGCATTTGATATTTATCTCCATACTAGAGGCCCGGTGCACGACATTGATGCACTGGGTTTGGGGGGGGGGGCAGCCTGGCCTGCACTTGCCAGCCGTGAGCCCGGGCTTCTGGCTGAGTGGTGCTCCCCCTGTGGAAGCGCAGTGACCACCAGGGGGCAGCTCCTGTGTTGAGCATCTGTCCCCGGTGGTCAGTGAGCATCATAGCAACTGGTTATTCCACTGTTTGGTCGATTTTCATATTAGCCTTTTATTACATAGGATTGATAGTTATTTATACTGTTGTTTCATATATATATATATATATATATATATATATATATATATATATATATATAAAATTGATTTTTTACAGAGAGTAAGAGAGAGGGACAGAGAACCAGAAACATCAATGAGAGAGAATCATCGATCAGCTGCCTCCTGCACACCCCCACCAGTGATGTGCCCGTATACTGTTGTTTCTTGATGTTTTAAATCATGTCTTGCCTTTGTACCCCAAAGCAGGTAAGCAATGCATTTTAAGTGCAGGCTTTAGAACCAACCTGCCTGGGTCGAAATCCTGGTTCTAGCAGTTTTCAACTGTGACTTTATGCAAACCACTCTACCTCTCTGAGCCTGGGCTTCCTCGGCTCTAAAAGGAATACTATCTGCCTGCTTCAGGGGACTGCTGTGGTTCCTGCACATTTGGTAAGCCTGCATTCCACATCTGCGGGTTATTATTGCTATAGAAGCTCTCTCTACCCACGCCCCAAACCCACATGGTCTCTGCCCCACGTTCCTCCAATAGACTCACATCTCAATTTTGGTCAAATCCGTATTCAGCATTAGAACTATGTAAACACTGTTCTCAGATAAGGCACACAGTGTACTGTGATTAATTTCCTTCCTTGGACAACTTTTTGTTTTTCTTGGAAAAATAGCTTTAGCTCTTGTCTCTCCCCGCAACTCTCCCCCCCTTCACTCAAGTTTCTCTGACAGTAATTTGGCCTCACATTGTCTAAAGCCCTGTAAGAATCCTTTCAGACAGACCACCCGTCGTTCATGGGTCCCTGCAGCCGTGGCTCGCGGAAGCTGTGCTGCTCCAGCCTGGGCGCTGCTACCGCCCGGCATCCCTCAGCCACCCTGGGCTTCCCTGGGCCCCAGGACCCCTCTTGGTTGGTTGTCTCACTTCACTGAAGCTTATTATTTCACATCCTCGACTAACAGTGTGGCTGGGCAGAGAACTCTAGAAATAAGTAACTTCAGAACTGTGAAGGCATTCCCTGTGTCTTCTGGTTGTTCAAGTTCTTGCTGAGAAGTCCTGTGACACAGGGATCCATGGTCCTCTGTACAGGACGTGAGCTTCTGTGTGGAGGTTCTCAGGTCTTCCTCTATCCCTGGGATTCTGCGATTCTATAAGGATGTGTCTTCATATATTTTGTTTTGTTTTGTTCCATCCATTGTGCCAGGAATGTCCACCTGAAAACTCATTATCTTGGATCATGGAGAATTTTCTTCCCTGGCCTTAATTATTCATTTTTTTAAAATATATGTTTTTATTTATTTCAGAGAGAAAAGAAGAGGGGGAGAGAGAAACATTGATCAACTGCCTCCTGCACACACCACACTGGGGATTGAGACTGCAACCTGGGCACGTGCCCTGACCGGGAATCAGACCATGACCTTCTGGTTCATAGGTTAACACTCAACCACTGAGCCACACAGGCCGGGCCCTAGTCTTCCTTCTTGCTCATTTTCTGGATCTCTAATACTCAGATTTCGCATAACCTGGACTAATCTTCTAACGTGCTCTTTATATTCTACTTTATCTTCTAATTCTCCTCAAATTTTAAGTATTTTTATCCTATTTCTAAATTCTTTTTCTTCTCTCATTTTGTTAACACCTGCTCATTCACAGCATAATACCATCTCTCATCATCTTTGGGAAGATCTTATGAGTTTTTGTTTAAGTTTTCATCTTTCCCTCCAATGTCTCTATTTCTCTTAAATTCCTCTTTTCTTTGTTTTGGAATGCTTCTTGAAAAGGTTTTCTTCAGAGGTCTCGTCATCCTTGCCTAGCCTTTCACATTGAAAAGTGAGACACCAGTCCCAGCTGGGTGGTTGAGCTGGCTGGAGCAGAGAGGCTGCAAATTTGATTCCCAGTCAGGCACGTCCGGGAGGCAATTGATCGATGTTTCTTTCTCACATCGATGACTCACTCTCTCTCTGCCCACTCGCCCCACCCTCCTACCTTTCTCTCTCTACAAAAATCAATAAACTTGTCCTTGGGTGAAGATTTTTAAAAAACCACAACAACCTCAAAAACTGAAGCTCTGTGGGAGGGGAGGGAGCCTGATGGTTGGCAGGCCTTGTGTGAGGGTTTGGGAGACAGGTTTTAAGGGGCCCCCAAATAACCATCTGTAGATATGCAGATTTTTCCTCGATCCCACATTCCAGGTGGCCCCTCACCACCACCCTCAGCTGGGCTTGGAGTTCCCAATACCAAGCCTCTGCTCAGCCTCCGTGGACAGTAGCCCCCACCTGTCCTCTGCTCAGACTCAGCCTCTCTTCCTTCCCTTCCCTAACGTTTTCCACACGCATGGTTCACGAGTCATACTTCTCTGCACTCCCGGCATTAGCTGGCTAACGTCTGACCATTTAGGGATGTTGGTTTCTGGCTTCTCCAAGCTGCTAAGTCAGTAACCACTTAGTTCTGTTTTCTACCTTCTAGGATTTTGTTGCCCTCTCCTGTCTTCTGTCTTTCCAAGTCACTGGCATAGCAGTTAGGGCATTGGCAGGGATAAAGGAACCTGAGTCTGTTTCCTGGGGAGCCCTCCACTACAGCACCCACGCCTCCATGCAGCTCCGTGTTGTTTTCCACGGTGGTTCCACCAACGCACAGTCCCACCAACGGTGCCCAAGGGCAGCTTTTTCTTCACATCCTTACCAACACTGGTTTGTGTTGATTTATTTAATGGTAGCCATTCTGGCAGGGGTGAGGTGATGTCTTGTGGTTTTAATTTGCATTTCCCTGATGATTAGTGATGTTGAGCATCTTTTCATGTCTATTGACCATCTCTCCTTTGCCCATGTTTTAATTAGATTATTTTTTTGGTATTAAGTTGTATGAGTTCCTTATATATTTTGGATAATAACCCTTACTGTATATATCACTGGCAAATACATCATTCCATTTCATTTTGTTGATGGATTTGTTGGTTGTGCAAAAACGTTTTAGTTTGATATAGTTCCATTTGTTTGATATCAAGTAGTGTGATACCTCCAACTTTGTTCTTCTTTCTCAAGATTTCTTTGACTATTCTGGGTCTTTTGTGGTGACATAGATTTTAGAGGAGTATTTATTCTAGTTCTGGAAAAATGCCATTGGTATTTTCATAGGAATTGCATTGAAACTATTGATTGCTTTGGATAGTATGGGTATTTTAATGACGTTAATTCTTCCTGTCCATGATCACGGTTTATGCTTCTATTTATCAGTATTTGTATCTTCTTCAATTTCTTACTTCAATATCTTATAGTTTTCAGGGTTAACCTCCTTGGTTAAATTTATTCCTAGGTTTTTTTGTGGAGTTTTAGATGCAATTATAAGGGATTATTTGCTTAATTTCACTTTCTGAACATTTGTTATTGGTGTATAAAAATACAACAAATTTCTGAATATTAATGTCATATACTGATACTTTACTGAACTCATTTATTAGTTCTAATAGCTTTTTTTGTGGATTTTTAGGGTTCTTTATATATAGTATCATTATCATCAAATAATGATAGTATTCTTTCTTTCTAATTTGGATGCTTTTTATATCTTTTTCTTATCTGATTGATATGGCTAGGACTTCCAGGACTATGCTACGGTTTAGGTAGATTTGCAACTTCTTCCAGTCTTTGCAGAATTACTATATGTAATAGTCTTGTGAGTCCCAATGGTACAGTTTCCTTTCTCACCTGAGCCAGGTGCTCCAGGAGTGTCCGTTGGATGGGTTGTGTGTGGCATCCTATTGTAGTTGCGCTTTGACTGTAGACACATCAGTGGGTGGGCTTGACATTGAGCCTGACTGTGAGGGTTGGCTGTGACTACAGTGGATAAAACTCTTGTGTGGGGCTGACCCCATGAATAGAGAGTCACTTTCGAGCAGTTCTGGCGCTAACCAAGTCTGCCCTTTGGGTGTATCATTGTGGATTTGGTTTGATGGTGCTCTGGTGTGATTTAGATCCGGCCATCAGGTGTTTTGGAGACTCTTGGGAGGGGATCTATTGCAAGCCAAGGCCAGCCTCCATGAGTGCCCTGCTGGAGGCTGCCTGGTGGGGACTACAATGTCATCTGTCATTGGTTGCCACTTATGCTGGGCTTAGAGGCACTTAGTAGAAACTATCCTATGAACCAGAGCCATCTACTACTAGTGCCGGGCTTGGAACCCTTTGACGAGCATGACAATATGAGTCAAGGCCAGACACAACTTGTGCCGCTGGGCTTGTGGCTGCTTAGTTGAGGTTACATTCCAAACCAACACTGGCTGCAGTTTATCACAGACTCGGGGCCATCTGATGGGTGATACAATGCAAGCCGAGTCCAGTCACCACTTGTGCTGGGCTTAAGGCAACTTAGCAAGGGGTAAAGAGCACATCAAGGCCTACTGTTGCTTGTTTAGGATTTGTGGTCCTTTGAAAGAGTTTAGGAAAGTCTGGCCCCTTGTGTGGAAAAGCTTATGGAAGCGAATTGGGCCAGGTGTGTGAGATGAGGGGGCCAGGTCTTAGGGAATCTCCAGGGTAGGGTGAACAGTGCTAGCCAGGTTAATGGGAGAGATCAGATTTGGCGCCCACTTGTGCCTGCCAGCTGCATGGGGATGGGCTCAATGAAGGAGCAATGGTGCCGGCCAGTGATTCTGTCTCTGGAGGGAGCTGACCTGACTCCTCCCTCTCCAGTCTAAATCCAGGTGATTCACGTCTTCTCAATATGTCCCTGAAGCTTTTTGAGCTGTTGTTGCCCATGTGCTGGGAGTTTGTGAGCAAGTGGGACTCTAGAAATCCTCCATCTCACTCGGATGGAATCCCACTGGTTTTCACAGGCAGATGTTATGGGGACTTACCATGTTGGCACTGGTGTCCCAGGCTGGGTGTGAAGCTAAGACCCCTCGCTCTTCAAGGGGGACTTTCATAGCTGAGCTATTCCTCCTGATTCTCAATCGCCAAATCGTGAGTGTGGGACCTGCCTGTTTCTGTTCTCCCTGCCTCCTTCAGTCTCATCGTGGTTTCTTCCTTATGTCCTCGGTCATAGGATGTCTTCTCAGCTAGTCTTCAGGTGGTTCTTCAGGATGGTTGTTCTATAATGTAGTTGTAATTTTGGTGTGGTCATAGGAGGAGGTGAGCACAGCATTTCCCTGTGCCAGCATCTTGCTCACAAGTCCCCGTTTTTTAAGTGTACACTTTAGTTTTAAGTACATTCACATTGTTATACAATCATCCATCTCCAGAACTCTTTTCACTTTGCAAAACGGAAACTCTGTACCCACTAAGCAGTAACTCCCATTTTCCTTCCCCAGCCCATCCTTGCTGTTTCTATGAGTTTGACTACTTAGGTACCAAAATCATACAATATTAACATCATACAATATTTGTTTTTTTGTGGCTTATTTTATTTAGCATAATGTTTTCAAGGTTCATCCGTGTTGGAGCATGTAATGGAACTTCCTCCCTACATTATTTAAGGCTGAATAAGATGCCATTGATTTTATATACCACATTTTGTTCATCCATCAACAGACATGTGGGTTGCTTCCACTGACTGTAATTGCTTCCACCTATTGCAAATAGTGCTGCTATGAACATGAGTGTGTAAATACACTGAGTGGCCAGATTATTATGATATCAGTACTTCGTTGGGCCACCTTTTGCCTTCAATACTGTGGCAATTCTTCTTAGCACTGACTCCACGAGATGTTGAAAGGTGATGATCTGACACCATGCCTGATGAATAGCACTGTCCAGTTCTGTGAGATTTGATGGTTGTGGAACCAGCTGCCTGATGACTCTTTTAACTTTGTCCCACAAATGCTCACTTGGATTGAGATCTGGTGATTGTGGGGGCCACCTAAGCAAGGTAAAGTCTTCCTCATGTTCTTAATACCACTCCTGCACAATACCAGCACCGTGGCATGGCACATTGTCTTGTTGGAAGAAGCCATCTCCATTGGGATACGCCATCAACATGATAGGGTGAACTTGATCAGCAACGACACTTAAGTATGTTGTGCTATTCAGACATTGTTCCATATGCATTAAAGGGCACAAATCATGCCAGGAAAACATGCCCCAAACCATAACACTGCCCCTACCAGTTTGAAGGGTTGTACTCATGCATGTGGGGTGCATGCTTTCATGCTGTTTCCAGAAATTCTCACTCTGCCATTTGCATGATGCATCTGGAAATGTGAATTTTTACAATGCTCGACTGTCCAATCCTGTGTTCCTGTGTGAATTGGAGACGTTTTATCTTGGTAACTGCAGATAGCAAAGGTGTTTGAGCAGAACTTCAGCTTCCATATCTCATACGATGCATGCAGTATACGGTTAATTTGCCTACAAACATCAGGTGGTCATAATAACCTGGCCACTCAGTGCTCATACTGACTGCCGACTAGGCCAGGCTGCAGCACCCAGTGAGTAACAGCCTCTTCCCTTGACCCTGTCCCCTCCGAGGTTCTCTACCCCAACTTCCTCCTTTATCAAAGTCATATGAAAACATGTGCTAGCTTATGTTTTTCTCATAAAGCTC
Organism: Vespertilio murinus; assembly: GCA_963924515.1. NCBI lineage: Eukaryota > Metazoa > Chordata > Mammalia > Chiroptera > Vespertilionidae > Vespertilio > Vespertilio murinus. Next base: position 36,407,255 of record OZ004707.1, on the reverse strand, counting down.
CTTAAAAAATAAAACAAAAAGGAATATTCTACATAATAAATGGAAGAGGGGATCAAGCCATATCAAGTATTGGTTGTGGCTTTAATTATTTTTCAGAGCCAAAACACCTAGGAAGGTGGTATCACATAGAAATGATCATGGTTGGGCCATAGGATGGTAATTGCGACTCTGCACAAAATCAGCTCAGCAACTTTCTTCTTGAAGAAGATGACAGCTTATTTTCATTAATGAAAACCTGGCAATAAAAATTAAACTCCTTTTCTAGGAAATAACTTAGTCTACTAGAACGACCAAAATATAATTTTCTACTTTTTATCTGTTGAATTGAATCCTTTATATTAGTTTGAGAATAGTTACTTATGTAATAAAAAATAAATAAATAAAATTAATATTCTGCACTTCTGGCTCCTTTCACAAGAAAAACATCATTACCTTTCTGATTGTGTTCAGAACAACAAACACAGATCCTTCAGGAAGAAACTTATCCCGTGGGGATTGAGACAGGATCAGAGTTAAGCCCTGAAACAAGCAATTAATTCCCATCAGAGGCTTAAGGCAGTCATGTTCACTTTGAATCAGAGAAACGAATTGTGAATAAAATCATGTCCGAGCAAGAGGTTACTTGTCAAAGTTAATAAATTAGAGAACGGAAGGGCAAACTGGAATGCATAGAAGCCGAGCGGCCAATGGAGCCCCGGCAAAGAGACGGGTGGGTTCTGTATTCATGGGACAAGACCCCCCATTCTCAGGGCTTCGGGGACACGGGGCGGGGGCAGTCACTGCCATACGGTGCGGTCTAAAAGCTCTGCCCACCCTGTTATGTCGCCGTCCCCCAGGCACGATTTCCCTCTGGTGCCTCCTCATTAAGACGTGAGACATTAATTAACGTTCTATTTAGCAATGTTACTCTTGGGTTTTAGAGTTGATTCTAAAGGAATTCAAGCCGCATCTCTATAAACAACTTTACCAACCTAGAAAAGATTGAGTGGGAGGTCACTTGGGAATCAGAAGGCCCAACCCAGCTGGTCTGGAATAATGTGGCCAGCCAGGAGTCAGCACAGAGGTGGAAGAAGAGGCTCAGAGTCTAAAAAAGTGTCACTTCAGCAAAATGTGGCTAGTTTAACATTGTCAATATTTAAGAAAACAAAAACACTCATGAAAATGTCCATCTGGCCTGGCGCTGCTTTTGAAATGCCTGTCACTTATTCAGCAGTTTTCTTTCCTGAAACACAGTCCACCTCCAGTTTCATATTTCATCACTTAAGCAGAAATTGAAAGTGATTACAAGTCCTTCGCATAATCGTTAGGAAAAAAAAAAATCGAGCAGGAAAAATCTAAGCCACCTGGTGGTAAGAGTGTAAAAGGCAGGATTTAATTTAAGAGTTCATTGTGCTAGTTTTCAAATTACAGCGACTGCATATGCCTAGACCACATCTAGAAATACACACATACCAAGTGAACCAAACAAGAAAAGTGCTAGTAGTTAACTCTTCTTAAACCAATCTGCAAAAGGATTTACATGGACACCAGCTTCTACTATGAAAACAACCTTTAAAAGAAGGTGTCTCTTGCCGAAACCGGTTTAGCTCAGTGGATAGAGCGTTGGCCTGTGGACTGAAGGGTCCCGGGTTTGATTCCGGTCAAGGGCATGTACCTTGGCTGCGGGCACATCCCCAGTAGGGGGTGTGCAAGAGGCGGCTGGTTGATGTTTCTCTCTCATCGACGTTTCTAGCTCTCTATCCCTCTTCCTTCCTCTCTGTAAAAAATCAATAAAAAATATATATATTTTAAAAAGGTGTCTCCATAAAATATTCATCCTGTCTGTATTAAAATTTAATGATATGAAGAAATATTAGTAAAAGCTGTATGTAATCACTTCAAACTGTTTTCTCCAAGCGATAAAACATCAAACCACTAGCCCTACCCAGTTTGGCTCAGTGAAAAGAGCGTCGGCTTGCAGACTCAAGGGTCCTTCTGGGCAAGGGCATGCACCTTGGCTGCGGGCACATCCCCAGTGGGGGGTGTGCAGGCGGCAGCTGATCGATGTTTCTCTCTCATCGATGTTTCTGGCTTTCTATCCCTCTCCCTTCCTCTTTGTAAAAAATGAATAAAATATGTTAAAAAAAAAAGAAAAGAAAAAGAAGAAGAAGAAGAAGAAGAAGAAGAAGAAGAAGAAGAAGAAGTAGTAGTAGTAGCAGTAGTAGTAGTAGTAGTGAGGGCCTCACACCCATCTCTCCCGCACTCCCCCTGCATGGGGCCCTGCACACAAACAGGCCCGCAGGGTCTCCCGGCCACACTTGGTCCTCTGCATGCCGCCTCGGCGACCATCCTTGTGGGGTTTTACTCTGGGGCCATGCCAGAAATGTTTAAAAGAAGAAATCTTACTGCTATACCACTTTAACGGTAATTGTGTTTTCATTTTATTTTATTTATTTATTTTTTAAAATATATTTTATTGATTTTTCACAGAGAGGAAGGGAGAGGGATAGAGAGCTAGAAACATCGATGGGAGATACATCGACCGGCTGCCTCCTGCACACCCCCCACCGGGGATGTGCCCGAAACCAAGGTACATGCCCTTGACCGGAACCGAACCCGGGACCTTTCAGTCCGCAGGCCGACGCTCTATCCACTGAGCCAAACCGGTTTCGGCTGTGTTTTCATTTTAAAAGCACGGTGACCAACAAGGGAGATGGCCAGCCCCCAGGCCCTCTCTGACAATCTGGAGAGGAGCAGCAGGAAAATTCCCGAACCCTGAGCCAGGGAAAGGGCCCCATGGAAACGGAGGATGGTGACCTGGCCGGGCCCGCCAGGCCGAGGCTCCAAACACCCGCCCAGCTGGGGTGCAGCCAGCTCCCCTGGCTCCCGGCGGGAGCGGGAGCGCTGGGGCCTGGGCACCAGTCCATCGGGCGGATGCTGTGGAGATGGCCCGGGCCTGACGGCAGGTCTGAGGCCCAGAGGAGAGGTACAAGAGCTGCCCTGTGGGCGAGGCTTCGGGAGCAGACCACCTGCTGGCCACCTGGGGCTCCGAGGGGAAAATATAAATAACGCCGGCCACCGCGACTGAGAGCATTCACTGTGTGCCCGGCCCACGCCGTGTTTCACTTCTATTTTTAAGTTAACACAACTCCGAGACCCCTCACTCCCTGGCTTCTCCCCATGTTACAGTCGGGGCTCTGAGACGGAGGTGAGGTGGCTTCCACAGGTGCTCTGCCTTCACCCCTCCTCCTGCCTGCACAGCTGGGCCCTCAGCTCCAGGAGGGGGACGCTCTGACTCCCGCCCGCCCCACACTCAGGCCCGAACGACCTCCAGCCCCCAGAGGGCACCAGGCAGTTGCCTTGGGCGGCTGCCCACGCCAGGTTCCACTTGCATCTTCCTCGAGAAGGCACCTCGGGGACTTACTGAGCACCCAGCACACACCGGGCCCTGGGCTGGGGAACCCGCAGGCTAAAGCGGCCACAGGGCGGGAATTCCTAGCGGCTGTGCCTGTGTGAGCGGGGCCTGAGGGCACTAGCTCAGACTCCAGTGAGCAGCCCTGCAGACACACCATTCTCGGGGCCCAGAGCATGGAACCCCGGGGGACCCGCAATGGATGGGATTCAGTGAGGACGAGGTAACTTTCCACTCCAAGCAGAACTTGCTCTGAACGCAGAAGGCAATGGAGTTGTAAGAAACAGTTCAACCCCAAAGCCCTCCCCTGCCTTCCTGTGGGCCAGCCGGCCACGCACCGCGAGGAGGATGGCGCAGAGGGCTCAGGGGCTCGGAGTACCTTGCGTTTCTCTTCCTTCCGGTCTCTGCTCCATCGTCAGGAGCTGAGGGCGGGCGGTGCTGGTAGGACGTACATATGTCAAGAGGCGAAACACAGTTGAGGGTGTTCTGAGCAGAGTTCCCAGTTCTGTTAAGAATAAAAGACATATGCATGCACAAGTTGTGAAATATCATTTCTGTGATTCCACATGAGTTACATACTCCTATATTTGCATTGAAATTTAAAATGGACATTGTACGATTATAAATATGAATGATAAGTTCAATACTAAGAATTTAATATAATAAATAATGGTAAAATAACAAAATATGAATGATAATAGCCCTCGAAGGTTCGGCTCAGTGGATAGAACAAGGGTCCTGGGTTTGATTCCAGTTAAGGGCACATGCTCAGGTTGCGGGCTTGATCCCCAGTCTGGATATAAAGGAGATAGCAAATCAACGATTTTCTCTCTCTGCCTCCCTCTGCCTTCCTCTCTCAGAAATCAATAAAAGTGTTGTTTGTTTTTATAAAAGAAACAGGTGCCTGACACCATTCTTCTTTTAAAAAATAAAATAGCAACTAAAAACAAAACACCATGACAAGTCAAGAGAGACCACAGAAGAGAGGGGAAAGAACTTACTGAGTGCCTTATGACTGCACTCTCTCTGCTTTCTGCACAAGGGGCCCTGCATTTCTCTCCAAGCTGTTTCTCAAACCACAAGCTCAGGAGTGGGGGTTGAACCTTCTCTTCACATCTTCCATGGCTAGCACAGCTCTGTGCATGCAATAGGCACTTAATACCTGCTACCGTAAAGCAAGTGGTTCTTCCTCTCAGTCCAAATTCCCAGAGACCCTGCAGGCCTTCAGTCTGGAATTTCTCAATTTCTTTGTCACACACACACACACACACACACACACACACACACAAATACAAGTTCAAATACTGCTCGGGGTATAAATCTCCGGGAATCAGGCTCTGCGCCTATTTCCTTCAGATGCTCACTCACCTCGGCAAAGTTGAGGGAGAGGGGGGAGGGGGAGAGGGGAGGAAAGGGAGAAAGAGAGAGAGAGCCCAGTGCTCTGGACACTCAGGTCCCCCGGGCCGTTATTCCCTGCCCTGGCCCAGCCTCCCGGAGCAGGGGCAGAGGAAGCACCATTACCTCACGGAGATGAAAGGCCATCTAGAACCTGCAAAGCTAACCCCTAGGGACAGACCCAGACCAGTGGGGACAGGAAGATGGACATGTCCTTCTCTTTTGTCAAAATCACTAACCTGTGCACTTCACGGGTGAATTTTCTTGCATGTAAATTATACCTCAAAGAAAGTTCATCTAAAAAAATTAGATGAGGTTATGGGAGGAAGGCAATCTGTAGGCCACTCAGCCTACAGTAATTATTATTACTGGTTTCTATTCTTATCGGAGTTCAAAATACTTCACAGTCCACAACCAAGAGCAGACAGTATCTTTTATTCAGCATTTTCCCAAGCATCCAAGTAGTTCCAAAGTATTTCTGACGCAGACTTGTGGTGGCCTCCCTTAAACTCACGCACTGTGTGGAAGCCAGCACGCAATGAAACAAGCGGCAGACCTGTCTGTAACTGCTAGAGGAGAGTGTAGCTTTTAACTGACTTGCTGACAGTTCAAAATATATTTTTTCTGTTTGGAACAAGACCCCAGTCAAAGGAGAGAGAGCTAAGAGTCTTCATGTTGTCAAAAACCGCAGTCATTCTAATGGCATCGGAAGGGCATCGGGTTTGGTTGAAAGCAGTAACTCCCATTCTACCTTGTATGCCCCCAAATGGTAATTTATTTTTCTCTTGGTGACAACTCAGACAGTAAGCAATGGAGGGAAAGGTAATGACTATCTTAGTGTATTACTTATATACTAGAAGCCTGGTGCATGAAATTCGTGCACAGGCAGGGTCCCTAGACCTGGCATGTCATAGTGAGAGGTTGAACTCATGGTTGGTCAAACTCCATAGGGGACAATTTGCATATTAGCCTTTTATTATACTGGAGGATTTTTATTGGCTTCAGAGAGGAAGAGAGAGAGAGAGAGAGGGACAGAAACAATGATGAAAGAAATCACTGATTGGCTGTCTCCTGCACACCCCACACTGGGGATCAAGCCATAACTCAGGCATGGGCCGTGACCAGGAATGAAACCACAACTTCCTAGTTTACAGGTCGATGCTCAACCACTGAGCCATGCCAGCCGGGCATAGTATATTTAAAAGGTTTTGTTTTTCAGGAACATTTTAAGGTTATAGTAACTTAAAACGGCTTTTATTTAACTGTTCTTTGTTTACTTGGGTGAGAAATAAGGAGTTTGGGGACACAACTTAAATTTAAGCTAGAAGCATCACAGGATAATAATTACAAAATATCACACTGAACCATTCCCTTCTAGGTAGCTTGCCAGCTAAATATTTCAGAAAGAAGAGAACACATACCTGTTTAAACAACTCTTAGATAACCATCTTAGGAGTCAGGCCTACCCCAAAGTGATAATGAAATAGCTACACAGGCAGGAGAAGCCCCTCGTGGGCCTGGGACCAGGCCCCCTATCTCAATGCAGTGTTCCACAGCTTTGGAGGAGCAAGTCTCCCAGAGGGAGCACCGGCCAGAGAGCCAAGGGGTCAGAGGTCAAAGCCAACCCACCGCGGACCTCAGGCTGCCTTGTCCAGCCACGTGAGGCAAGGGCACAGCAGGTGGCAGGAGGTGGAAGGTGTGGTGGGCTTGGCTCCACGGGGGCCCAGGTGCCCAGGAGAGCCAACCAAGGGCCTCCCCCCGTGGCCGGGGGCAGAATGAGTCAGTCAGCAAAAAGACTGCGAGAACGGCCGCCAAGTCCAACCGCTAGCTGCCCTGGGACACCCCCTGCGCTCAGAGACCAGCTCAGGGGCCTCCCCGGCCGCCCCAGCGCCCCTCACCCCGCTCCCCTGCCTGCCGGCGGCCCAGGAACATGAACTAATCCAAACTCCGTTTCCAGGGGGTTCTCCAAGTCAGTTCTCAGGTAGCAATCACAGATTTACCTCCGGAATTTCCTTTCGCCAAAAATATTATTAAATAGCAAAAAATGTTGTTACCTGGAGAATGTCAGGTAGGCAGGAAGAATGCAAACTGAGAAAGGTTAACTACCTCCATTAGTGCCAGCAAAGAATCACCCCAACACACACACACACACACACACACACACACACACACGTGAGCACACCCATTTTAAAACATTTTAAAAAAGGAAACTTAAAGAAAAACACACCCAAAACACAGAACACAAAATAAGCCCGATGGATATTTTTGATTAATTACCTGTCCCCAAGGCATCCAAACCTGTTAGTGCTTTTCTAACTATCCCCACGGAAACCTCAGTAAAAATAGCTGCGAGATTAGTGAAAACTCTGAATCAGAAGAGGCGAGTAGGAGAAGAAATTAAGAGCGTGTTACTGAACATGCTTTAGACACTTTAGTGAATCCATTTACTCACATCCCTGAGAGAACTAAACACAGCTGGCCACTGCTTGCTGACAGCAGTCAGGATTCTTTGATGCCAAAACTTCTAGAACAAGATGTTGTGTGGGAGTCAAAGGGGCTTCGAGGGGAACTGGAGTCACTGAACTAAGTGAATCCAACCCTTTCATACACTGTATCCTCCCCACCACACCCCCCCCCCAATCCTGCTATGAATGCATTAACTGAGAGCCAGAGCCCCGAGGGATCCTCAGGCTTCTCTCTAGGGTTTGGGGCTGGATCCCAGGACCCTAAATAGCACAGGTTGGTCTATACTTGGCTCTTAAAAAAACCTCTTAAACAGCACTTAAAAGCCAACACGCTGTCCACTCCCGGGAGAGCAAAATCCCTGTTAAAATAAAATAAAAAATCCCTTGTGATTATCAGAGAATAGATGCTGCTGCATTCAGTTTAAACACTTTTTCAGACTTATTTGAAAGCAACAGGACACTGGCTTTTTCCTTATGAGACTTTTTTTTTTTTAGCTTATAGTGTGCTTTTGATCATAATAAAGAGCTGGTATTCATAGTTAATATCTCAGGAGTTTCCCCCAAAAAAGAAAATAGACGATCCCCTCCATCCCCACAAGAGGACCATGCTTCACAGACCACCCATGTGTAAGGGTTAGGGAGACTCCTAGCCCAGACCCCTTACACTGCAGCTCTTCACGGGTCCCGAGTGCCCAGCCAGCGGGAACCTGGTGCAGACCAGCGGGGAGGGGGGGCGGTTCCGCTCCACCCCAGAGCCTTTCTAGCGGGAGGAGAGGACTCACCGGGCCACAGCGGCCAAAGGACATACATGGTCCTTCAAAACTCGTGCAAACTGAGCACTGTTTTATTATTTATTTATTTATTTTTAAAATATATTTTATTGATCTTTTACAGAGAGGAAGGGAGAGAGATAGAAACATCAATGAGAGTCATCGATCAGCTGCCTCCTGCACACCCCCTACTGGGGATGTGCCCACAACCCAGGTACATGCCCTTGACCGGAATCGAACCCGGGACCCTTCAGTCCGCAGGCCGATGCTCTATCCACTGAGCCAAACTGGTTTCGGCAAACTGAGCACTGTTTTAATACAGCAATGATTTCAGTTACTTCTGAGTTAAGGAACTTATCTCGGCCCCATCCTGGAGCAGAGACAGTTCTCCATGGAGCTGGTCCCGGCTCGCCAGGCTTGGGAAAGACCGGCCTCGCCCAGGAGGGCAAATCCTCCTCCCCGGGAGGAACGGTGAGGCTTCCCAGACCCGCGCCTCCCTGCGGGCCAGAGGCTGCCAGGCCAGCCCCTGGTCTCCAGGGCAGAGGAGCTGTGATTGCACCCAGCCCGCCCTCTCTCGGTAGACGGGACGGCACAGACACAGATGGACCACGTGGAGCCTGGCTGGAGCCCGGGGTGTTAATTTCTCCTGTTTCCCCGAGAAGAGAGGAAGAAAATGAGTTGTATGGGGCCGTCAGTGGGTTTCTGGGGACTGATACGTTCTCTTCAATCCTTCAGCAGCCCTGAGGGGCAGGCGTCATTGTCCCATTTCACCCTGGAAACCAAGGCTCAGGAGTTCTTTAAAACAGCACAGCTATTAAATGGAAGGGCTGGGGTTGGAGGGGGGAAGGGAGTTTGAAGGGGGCGTGGAGGGGGTACATGGAAGGAACACAGGGGAACATCTATAATACTTTCAACAATAAAGATAAATTTAAAAGTTAAATTTTTTAAAAATGTCAAGGCTTAATCCACAATCCACATACCTTCCCCAACACACCCTGTGGTCAACTAGGAGAAAAACACAGAGACTCTAGGCCAGCCGTGGGCAAACTACGGCCCTCAGGCCGGATCCGGCCCGTTCGGCTGTTCTATCCGGCCCGCGGAGCCGAAAGAGCGGAGGGTTCTCTTGCTCTCCCCTCCGCTCCTTCCCCAGCAGCCCAAGAGGAGAGTGCCAGCATGGTCAGGTTGCTTTTGTTCCGGCCCTCCGGTCCAGTTTAAGAACCCATTGTGGCCCTCGAGTCAAAAAGTTTGCCCACCCCTGCTCTAGGTGGTAGAAAACACTGCCGCTCTCGCCCGCTCTCACAGCAAATGGCCAGGGTACGCTGTGACAGCCCTGTTGCTGCCCACCTGTCTGCCACTGAGCAGGGGCTGTGCTTTTAAGATCTTCTCTTGCCGAAACCGGTTTGGCTCAGTGGTAGAGCGTCGGTCTGCGGACTAAAAGGTCCCAGGTTCGATTCCAGTCAAGGGCATGCACATTGGTTGCAGGCACCCGCCCCCGGTAGGGGGTGTGCAAGAGGCAGCTGGTCAATGTTTCTCTCTCATTGACGTTTCTAGCTCTCTATCTTTCTCCCTTCCTCTCTATAAAAAATATCAATAATATATATATATATATATTTTAAAAAGATCTTCTCTTTATAACTTTAAAGACCCAAGCCAGATTTGAAGTGTTTGTAAAGCAAGGAGTGAGTCACCAGCCACCAAGATTATGCTACTATCACCTGCCAGAGTTCAGTAATCCCAGGCTAGTCGAAAGGCCATTCATTCACTGGCCCCACTCAGTATTATCTGAGCATCTAGGGTGGGTCAGGCATCACGCTAAGTGCCGGGGACATACATGAACATACACAAGACGACGGTCCCTGTTCCAAAAGGCTGCAGTCTAACGGGGGAGACAAATACACTAGAGGGTAGAACACCGGCGAGGAGCCAGGGAGAGAGGAGGCCAGGGCAGTGGATGGCGGGGGAGGAGAGGGTGGTCTGACCCCGGGAGCCGGAGCTGGAGCCGGAGCCCGAGGCCATGAGAACGGAGGAAGAGGCAAGAAGGGGGCTGGGCCCGGGTCACCAGGGACTCGGGGTTTCAGCTGTGCGTGAGGGCGGTAACTGAGGGGTACTAAGTAAGCCTGGGAAGTGGCATGGTCAAGTTTATAATTTAAAACATTATCTCCTGCGACCTCCGTGGAAGGCCGTGGGCAATGTCGATGACAGCTGAGCCCGGGTTTACCCAGGGACCAGCAACTCCCCTGCAGGCCCAGGCCCCGCAGGAACGTGGACGCAGCTGCTCGCGGACACAGAAGACCCGATAAGATGATCCCGACCAGCACATGCGAACAAAACGACATACAACCCAAAGGCCCACCCACAGTAAAATGGCCTAGTGAACGGTGCAATACTGTGGGAAATATAGCAAGAATACATGAGCAACCACACACAGCAGCTTGGATGCAACTCAAGGGAAAGGAATCAGACAAACTAGCTCCTCTGTGACTGGATCTATAGGAAGGCAACCCCGCACTGACCTCTGGGGGAGGAAAGCAACGCCTGAAGGGCATGGCCACCGGATCTATCTTGTTTCCCCGAAAATAAGACCTACTTACAGGTTTCCTTCTGAGTGAAATATAAGGCATCCCCCCAAAATAAGGCCCCAGGCTCTGTCTCAGAATGAAAATTAATTTACCGTAAACTGGTTGCTAGGGCCGCCCCGACTGGCGTCTAGCAACCAGTGACGTTACGTGGAGTCCTGACGTCACTGCTGTGTGAATGGAGAGAAATCAGCGTGGAAACTCTGGGAAACCTAAACTGCAAGAAGTTGTGACTTGGGTGAAGAATTCATGGGAGAAAATCACTGACAGTTGCATTGCAAATGCACTGCGAGCAGGCTACCTGGACAAGAAGTACTCATTTAAAGACAGTGCTATTGCTAAACATGAGAGATTTGGTCCATGATTCTCAAAGAAATGGAGTCACAGGAAATTCAGAAATTGGGTTGTTATGATGATGTTCCAGAAGATGATGACATGATTGTCATTGAATAAATGAGTAAATTCTTGATACTGTAGGATTCACAGTTTGTCTGGTTTGTGTTGACAACTACCGTACTACCGTACCGTATACAGGTAATAAATTTCCTTTATTTTCATTTAACAATAAATGTGTACCGTATTCTTCTTCATGGAAAAATAAGACATCTCCTGAAAATAAGACCTAGTGCCTCTTTGAGAGCAAAAATTAATATAAGACACTGTCTTATTTTCGGGGAAACAGGGTAGCTGCTGGTCCCGTGGTGTGCTCCTGGTAGAAAATCCATCAGCTCTATGACTTCTCATCCCTGATACAGCTTGGCACATATACATTAAAATGTAAAAACCCACAGTAAGAGAGTAGACACCTTTGTGAGAAAAAGGCTTACAAGCAGGAAACTACAGTGAACAAGAGGAAGACACGGGACGAAGGGCCCCCTAAAACTTAATGGAATTTGTAGGTGAGGGAGATCGAGGTCTTCACAGGAGTGGCCGGGCCTGAGCCGGACAGAGAAGCGGGATGCTCAGGGGCTTGGAAAGGGAGGTGGCCACGCGCTCCTCCCCTCCCCCCCCCAGGGCGTGGGAGGGCAGGCGGATTCCCCTGGGCTGCTGAGGGCTCCAAGTCATCACAGTCATTCTCTAGGAAAAGAGCCTCCAATCACAAAAAATATTAAATAAAATGTAAATGAAAAATAATTAATGAAATTTTAAATGAAAAATAATTAAATGAAACCAACTGAAAGCAAAAAGGGCATTCCATGGAGAAGAAAGAAAGGGAGAAAGAAAGAAAGAAAGAAAGAAAGAAAGAAAGAAAGAAAGAAAGAAAGGAAGGAAGGAAGGAAGGAAGGAAGGAAGGAAGGAAGGAAGGAAGGAAGGAAGGAAGGAAAAGGAAAAGGAAAGGAAATGAAAAGAAAAAAGAAAAGGAAAGGAAAGGAAAGGAAAAGAAAGAAAAGAAAAGAAAAGAAAAGAAAAGAAAAGAAAAGAAAAGAAAAGAAAAGAAAAGAAAAGAAAAGAAAGAGAGGGTGATTTCCCTTAGCTGAAGAGACCTAAGATACATAATGGCTCTGGGTAATGTGCAGACCTTCTGTGGATTCTGATTTGAATATATCAACTGTAAAATGACATTTCTGATACCATCAGGAAAATCTTATAGGTATGTCTAGGTAAAAGATGATACCAGGAAACCTTACATTTTTTAGGTATGAATAAAAATTTCTTAAAATACAATATAAATGTAAAAATCTTAAACACCAGCAAATCAAGTCCAGCAATATAAAAAAGATAACACCATCATTGCCAAGGAATGCTTCATCCCTGCAATGCAAGGTTAATATTTGAAAATCAATCAACGAACCATTATATAAACAGGTTAAAATAGAAAAACCTTATGATGACCTAAATAGATGCAGAGCAAGTATTTGGCAAAATTCAACAAAATTATGATCAAAATTCTAATCAAACTTGGTACGAGAGAGAACTTCCTCAATATGACAATGACATCTATGAAAGACATTTAGCTAACATCCTTTTCAAACATTAAATTTGTTGAAGTGACAATGATTAATAAAATTATGTAGGTCTCAAGTGTATATTCTATAATATATCCTCTCTATATAGATGGCATTATATGTTTACCACACAAAATCAGGTCTTCTGCCACCATATATTTGGCCCCCTTTACTAGGCTAACATCCTTTTTGATGGTGAGTAATCAAATACTTCCCCCTTAAAATTGGGATGTCCACTCTCCCATATCTACTCAATGCTGGAAATTGAAGTTTAGCCAGGTAGTAAAAGAAGAAAAAGAATAAACAAATGTACTTTAAGATGAAATAAAATTAGCCCAGCCAGTGTGGCTCAGTGGTTGAGTGTCCACCTATGAACCAGGAGGTCACAGTTCAATTCCCAGTCAGGGCACATGCCCGGGTTGTGGGCTTAATCCCCAGGAGGGGGATGCAGGAGGCAGCCGATCCATGATTTTCTCTCTTCCTGGATGTTTCTATCTTTCTCTCCATCTCTGAAATCAATAAAAATATATATTTTTTAAAAAAGAAGAAATAAAATTATCTTTGTAGTTGACATGATTGCATAGAAAATTCTAAAGAATCGACAAAAAAAACCCCAAAAACTGCTGTAACTAATAAATGAATTTAGCAAGGCCTGAAGATATAAAGTTGATATATAAGAATCAATCACATTTTTATATACTAGCAGAGAAAAACTAGATCTTGAAATTTTTTTAAATCTCATTTACAACATGAAATATGGACAGACTTAACAAAACAATGCAACACCTGACACTGGAAATCCCAAACACCCGGAGCACCCTGGCCTGAAGTCCCTCACGGAGAAGAGACTTAGTGGGCTGCACTGCGGACTCCATCAGGAAGCCAGCCCAGCGCCACTGGTGAAGCGTCCCCCCACGATCCCTCAAATGGCCGGCAGCACTCCCAGCATGCTTTGTGCTTCACTCACACCTCCCCCACTCTGTGGCTTGCTCCGCGTGTGCTCCTGAGAGCAGGATTTGGTGGACCGCTAGGAAGCACACGCAGGAAGCAGGCCAGGAAGAAACCACAAACTTGACCTATAGCATCACCTTAAAAAAAAAAAAAAAAAAAAAAAAAAAAAAAAATATATATATATATATATATATATATATATATATTGATTTTTTACAGAGAGGAAGAGAGAGGGATACAGAGTTAGAAACATCGATGAGAGAGAATCATCCATCAGCTGCCTCCTGCACACCCCCTACTGGACCAGAATCGAACCCTGGACCTTTCAGTCTGCAGGCCGACGCTCTATCCACTGAGCCAAACTGGTTTTGGCGCATCAACTTCTTGAAAACAAGAGAGAGGCCATCATTGGCCTGCCAGGTGCCCTGTAAAATCGAAAGAAAACATTCCGAGCTTAAGAAGCCTGCCCCAAGAGGAAGCAGAGCATGGAGTAGGTGTATTCACAGAAGGGTGAGAAGGCGTCAGAATCTCCAGCAGGACTGACGGCGGGTTCCTTTCCCCTGAAGGCAGTTAATAAAGTTTGGAGGAAGTGACTGCTACTTCAAATGTGAAAACTGCAATGCAAACTCCAAGGATCATGAAAAATCAAGGAAACGTGGCAGCACCGAAGGATCACAATACTCTCCCCGTAACCAAGCTCAAACACACACAGATCTAAGGTTCACCCAAAAAAGAGAATCAAAAATAGCTGTTATGAGGAAACTCAATGAGTTGTCAGAAAATACAGAAAGGCAATTCACTGAAATCAGGAAAACAATCACACACACAAAAAATGAGAACTTTAAGTAACAGAAATAATAAAAAAGAACTAAATTCTGGAGCTAAAGAGCTCAATGAATGAAATGGAAAAAAAATGCAATAGAGAAAACCTTCTGTTTGATTTATTCTGCTATTGATGCTCAGTGAAACAGAGTTAAAAGATAGGAACTTTGAAATAACCCAGTCATAAGAAGAAAAACAAATTGAAAAGAGAGAAGAAAGCCCATATGAATTATGGGACCCCATCAAAAGAACCAATATATGGAAGTGCACAGAAAACTTACTTAAAGAAGTAACAGTCGAGAAACTCCCAGACCTGGGAAGAAAGTTGGACATCCAAGTTCATGAAGCTAATAGGTCACTCTACTATTTCAATCCCCAAGACATTCCTCAAGACATATTATAATAACACTGTCAAAAAAGCAAAGACAAAGAGAGAATCCTAAAAGCATCAAGAAAGAACAAAACTGCAATCTACCAAGGAATGCCCATTAGGCCATCAGCGGCTTTCTCAGCAGAAACCTTACGGGTCAGAGTTGACTGGAATTATAGTCAAAGTGCTAAAAGAGATAAAAATAAAAACCTCCCCATGAAGACTGCCTCATCCCCCAAAATCATTCTTCAGAAAAGAAGGAAAGATAAAGCTGAGAGACTTCATCACCACTGGGCCGGCCTTGTAAGAAAAGATGGAAGTTCTGCCAGCTGCAATGTCCCGGCGGAAGCCAGAGCAGGTGCCCGGAGAACTCTGTGGTGCACAACGGTGTACAGATGGAGCTGCAAACAAGATGTCCTAATCGTAAGGAGCTGAGCTGTGACCCCTCAGAAATCCACATGTTAAAGCCCTGCCGAAACCGGTTTGGCTCAGTGGTAGAGCGTCGGCCTGTGGACTGAAAGGTCCCAGGTTCGATTCCTGTCAAAGGCATGTACATTGGTTGTGGGCACATCCCCGGTCCGGTGGGGGGTGTGCAGGAGGCAGCTGGTCGATGTCTCTCTCTCATCGATGTTTCTAACTCTCTATCCCTCTCTCTTCCTCTCTGTAAAAAATAAATCATATATATATATATATATATATATATATATATATATATATATATTAACCTCTACGTCTAAAGTAGACATATAGCTCATGATCCTGAGAAAAACCCGGCCCCCTTTTAGCTGGGTGACTGTGTTTGAAGTATTTCTTCCCTCTGAGCCTCAGTTACAGGATAATAATCCACATCAGCGATTGCTATATTATAATGTATACAAAAATCCTAGCACACAGAGACTTTGATAAATATTAATCCCCCTTTGAACGAAGGGGAAATCACGGGATTATCGTAAGGAAAAAGACAACAGAATGTATTACAGAGAGGTAAGTGTCCAGGTAAGTGTCCATATAGCTTGTGTCCAGTAAATGTTAGTTCCTTTTTAACTTAGTCATCCCTAGAAAAAGCCATATCCTATCTAGAATAACTAAATGATATTCTTTGTAATGAAGTTTAATCTCTTATGCATAGAAAAAGTTGTATAACCCTCTCAGCATTACTAAACACTGCACACTTAAGATGACGTAGCACACCCACAGTTGATGGCAGCATTATTCACAGTAACCAAGAGGCAGAAGCAACCCGAGTGTTGGATAAACAAAATGTGGAATCTAATCCTATCTAATAAAGAGGGAGCATGCTAATTGACCATCTCATCCTCGAAGAGGTGGCAGTGCCCACAGCCAATAAGGAGGGAATGTGCAAATCGACTGCCACACCCTCAAAGATGGTGGCGCCCATAGCCACAAGATGGCGGTGCCCAACCACCTGGGGCTGGTCCGAGGTGCAGGCAAGCCTCAGAGGGCAGCTGCCCAGCCACCCAAGGCTGCTCGAGGCTTGTGCTGCCGGCAGTGGCAGCAGCAGAGGTGTGATGGGGGTATCCCCTTCCCCAGATCACTGGGTCACCTGCTGGACTATGAGAGGGGGCAGGCCAGGCTGAGGGATCCCCACCCCCCAACTCCAGTGCATGAATTTTCATGCGCCAGGCCTCTAGTATACCATATTCAGTCAGACAGGAAGGAAATTCTGACACATGCTACAATGTGGATGAACCTTGGGGACATGAATTATGCTGAGTGATCCCACTTGTATGAGGTACTAGAGCAGTCACATTCATAGACAGAAGTAGATGGTGGGGCCAGGGCCTGGGGGGGGGGGAGGAGAAATGGGGAGTGGCTGTGTAGTGATGGGTAAAGAGTTTCAGTTTTGCAAGATGAAATCGTCTCAGAGTTCTGTTGTACAACAATGTGACTATACTAAACAGCACTGAACTATGCCCTTAAATAGTTAAGAGGGTAAATTTTATGTGATGATTTATCACAGTTAAACATGAGAAAATTACCTGTTAAATGATGTAACTGGTAAGCTCTCGTAATAACACAGGGCCCTCAATTATGGACTGTTACAAACAGAGCCAACTCCATGTCAAGCTTCAGGACTTACGCCTGCCACTTGAATAATTATCTGGGACTTATAGCAGGATTCACCTGCTAAAAAAAATACATGGAACTTGACATCTCTCGCTATATAATATTTGCTATTATCATTGGAAAATTACAAGTTGTTATAACTGGAAGGAACTTTACAAATTACACTTTACAGTCCAAGAAAGTGAAATATGGACCTTCACCCAATGGACCAATTTAAGATAATACAGTTAGTAATTATGAGACGACCTAGAAAGAGAAACCATCTCCGGCTCCCTCCACGATCCTCTTAAGGAATGCACCGCCTTACCTCTCTGGAATTCCTTAACCTCTGAACTGCACTGTTTAATATGCTGCCACCAGGGGGCAGCAGGTGTATTAGTCTGGTATTCTAAGACTATGGATTTAAGGCCCCAAGACATTTCTATCATTCCTTCCTCAAACCCAGCCCCCCAAAATATACATGCATATTTATAAAACTTTATTAATATTAACAAGCATAAAGTTTAAAGGACATCCATAACTTTGTTGTTGTTAACCCTCACCTGAAGATTTTTTTCCCCCATTGATTTTTAGAGAGGGTAAGTAAGGGAAGGAAGAAGGGGGAGGAGAGAGGAGGGAGAGAGAGCGAGCGAGCAACACTGATGTGAAAGACACACATTGATTGGTTGCCTCCTGCATGCACCCCAGCCAGAGTGGGTATACGTGAGTGTCTTTGACCAGGAATTGAACCCGTGACTCTTCGGTGCATGGGCCGACGCTCTAACCACTGAGCACACTGGCCAGGGCATAGTACACCCATAACTTTTTAAACAGAACAATACTTGGGTTTAATGGAAGTAACATCCTTTCTAAGCCTTCACTGTTTTTTTAAATTTATTCCAGTCCTAACTGAAGTAAAAAGGCCAATGAATATGTTAGTTTTAAATAAAAAAATGACTGAAGTACAGAAACCTATCCTATTTGTTTACATTTGGAAACAGATTTTCCTGGGAACTGGCCTGTGAGGCTCCAGACCACAACCTCAAGCCCACTGGAGAATCTGTCCTCAATCTTCCTTTCCTGGTCAAGCTCAGGCTTGCTTTCTGAGGCCCCTGTGTCACAGAGGAAGGTCTCTCAACAGGTTTAACCTTCAGCAGCTGTTCACAAGGAAAAGACAGGAGATCCTAGTGACAAAGTGAACCCTACATGCCACCATCCTCCCAATGGCACTCTGCTTTTAGACGCCATACCTCCAGCCAGAAGCTCGCAGCGCAGCCGCTAGCGGGCGAGACTTGGGTTACAGACAGGCCCTCCCGCAGTAATGACCTTGTGCACCGAGACTCTCAGAGTTCCCTCGAACGCTAGGCAGGAGGGACGGCAACATCAGCGGTGACATTTTGGTAATTAAGCCAGCAGTCACCTTCACACTTTCAAGCAATAGTGACCAGGGACCATGGTCCCTAAATTATTCAAATACAAGCTTTCGCTGCTGCCTCAGACACACGGGAGCAGTCCGCTTTAACATTACAACAGTGCTCGCTGGAGGTCAGAGGCATCCATAGAAATTATTCTCTGCTTAGATCATTTATTCTCCTGTAACTAAGGAGTCACCAGTTAACCTAACCTAGCACGAAGCAAGGAGCTATTAGTTACTAATGGCAAAATAGGAATGGGACACGCATGAGATGCTTATAATGAATGAATTACTGCAAAGTGCATCATGTATTCAGATAGTATTCTGAAATCCTTTGCCATCTATTGTGTATCGATGATGAGATTTAAGGAAGAATCCTATCCACATATTCTGCTTTTAACTTTTCCCCCAATATAGAATACTGACTATTTTTAAATGTAGGCTATCCCCCCAAAACAGAAATATTTATTTTTATAACGGTATATAAAGTAAGCTTAATTCAGTAATTTATTAAAGAATTATTAGAAATGATTTTTATAATACTTAAGAGAACTGAAATAAGAAAATTAAAAATAAAAACAACATACTATTAGGATGGCTCACATTTTAAAAACAATATCAAGTGCTGACAAGGATACGGAGCAACTAGAACCCCCATACATTCTGGATGGGATACAAATGGCAGGGCACAGCCCCCCTGGAAAGCAGTTTGGTAGTTTCTTATAAAGTTAAACAGACATTTACCAGATGACCCAGCCATCCCACTCTTGAGATCAGCCCCCCAGAAAGATAAAAACTTTTGACCAAATAAAAACCTATATGAAAATGTTTATAGCAGCTCTATTCATAATCCCCCCAAACCGTAAAACACCCAAATGTCTTTCAACAATGACGGAATACACAGCCGAAACCGGTGTGGCTCAGTGGATAGAGCGTTGGTCTGCGGACTGAAAGGTCCCGAGTTCGATTCCGGTCAAGGGCATGTACCTTGGTTGCGGGCACATCCCCGGTGGGGAGTGTGCAAGAGGCAACTGGTCGATATTTCTCTCTCATCCATGTTTCTAACTATCTATCCCTCTCAATTCCTCTCTGTGTAAAATCAATAAAATATATTTTTTTAAAAACCAAAACAATGACTGGATACACAAACTGTGGTACGTCTGTAAGATGGAATACCATTTGGGAATAAGAAAGGATACACACGTCTGAGTGTAAAAAGCCAGTCTCAAAGATTACATACTATATAATTTCATTTATGTGACTTTCTGGAAACGGCAAAACTTATACTAATCCCCCCTCATGGTTTTCATTATGCTTTTTATAATCTGCATCCAACTTTATAGAAAACCAAATCAAGAGAAAAAGGGTAATTCAAAGCAGGCAATTGTGATTCTACTAAAAAAAATAAGGGGCTTAAAGAATGCTATTCAGACCTCGTTCAATGTC
Source organism: Vespertilio murinus (assembly GCA_963924515.1). Lineage (NCBI taxonomy): Eukaryota > Metazoa > Chordata > Mammalia > Chiroptera > Vespertilionidae > Vespertilio > Vespertilio murinus. Next base: position 36,387,642 of record OZ004707.1, on the reverse strand, counting down.
CATAAATTAGTAAAAACATCATGTGCCGTAGGAATATTAATACTTTTCATTAACTTTGCTGCATGCTCCTAAGTAGAGATGACAACAGGAAGAGCTAAACACTCAAAAAGTTAAAAAGCAGATGTAGTGATTGAACAAATGGACAAGGGTACAGCATAGCGTGCGCAGTACCTCTCCAATTTACTCCGGCGTAACTCAAAATGTCCGACACACACTCTATAAAACACCCCCCACTGACGGAATGAGCTTTCTTTCTTTCTTTCTTTCTTTCTTTCTTTCTTTCTTTCTTTCCTTTTTTTTTTTCTTTTTAATATATTTTATTGATTGTTTACAGAGAGGGATAGGGAGTTAGAAACATCCATGAGAGAGAATCATCAATCAGCTGCCTCTTGCACACCTCCTACTGGGGATGTGCCCGCAACCAAGGTACATGCCCTTGACGGGAATCGAACCCGGGACCTTTCAGTCTGCAGGCCGACGCTCTATCCACTGAGCCAAACTGGTTTCGGCAGGACTTCCTCATTTTGATTCCCCAGTGGTGCCTTCCACATAATAGGCAGCCAGTCAGAAGGAGCTCACTTCTGCCAAAACCAGTTTGGCTCAGTGGATAGAGCGTCGGCCTGCGGACTGAAAGGTCCCGGTTCGATTCCGGCCAAGGACATGTACATTGGTTGCGGGCACATCCCCGGTAGGGGGTGTGCAGGAGGCAGCTGATTGATGTCTCTCTCTCATCGATGTTTCTAACTCTCTATCCCTCTCCCTTCCTCTCTGTAAAAAATCAATAAAATATATATATATTTTAAAAAGCCAATGGCCTTTGGTGCAGAAATGAACCAGGATTATCTGCCTGGGCCCAATCTGACCACGAGTCCTTGAGAGCAGCCAAGCTTTCCCTGGCTCTGAGCAGAGAGCGAGCTGTGACCACCTTGGAGGGGAAGGAGGGATGCGATATGTCTGTCTTTCAAGGTGGAGGGCAATGAACAAGGAATGTGGGCAGAAAGCAGATCCTCCGCCAGGGCCTCAGGTGGGACTCAGCCCCGCCGACGACGCCTTCCTCCCAGGCAGGGAGATCCAGCAGCACCGGGAGCCCAGCGCAAATCAGACGCGCGTCTCCCAGCCCCAGGCCTGCGCGTGCGCCCTTTCTCTGCGGCCCGATGAAGGGCGCTTTCATCCCAGTACAATGTGCGACCTTCCCAATCTCTCCCCTCCAGCCCCACTTCGCCAACCATGTGAGGTCATGGCCCCGGCTGCACAGAGTCACTTAGCGCCAACGCCGCTCCACCTCAGTCCTGCTGTTTGCATTCTTCTCCTTTTCAGCGTTTACATGTATTGAGTTCGCACTAAATGCCAAGTACTATGTAAACAATTCCTCATGGGTTTTCTCATTCAATTCTCCCCAAAACCTTAGCTGGTAGACATGACTGTTATGCGAATTTTTTAAAATAAAAAAGTTGAAATAAATGGCAGAACCAGGATTAAAACCAGGAGTCTGACCAAAGAGTTGGTCCCTTTAACCATGGCAATATCTGTCCCCTAAGTGAGAAATATAAGTTCCAAGATCTTGTGCATTTATGAACATAATACCCTTCAGCATACAATTAATAGTTGCTGAATATTGAACCAATGGGGCAAAGACAGTTTTACTCTACTATTCTTTTTTTAAAGTAAACTTTATTATGAGAAGTCAAGTACATATAAAAATAAAGTAATGATATAATGATCCTCCAACATCTACCCCCCAACTTCAATACTTATCAATGTAGGTCTATCTTAATGCTAATTTTTAAAAATATATATTTTACTGATTTTCCACAGAGAGCTAGAAACGTCAATGAAAAAGAAACATCAACCAGCTGCCTCCTGCACACCCCCTACCGGGGATGTGCCTGCAACCAATGTACATGCCCTTGACCGGAATCGAACCCGGGACCTTTCAGTCCGCAGACCGACGCTCTACCACTGAGCCAAACCAGTTTCGGCAATGCTAATATTTAATCAATTTAATATGATACTATCGGGTAGAAAAAGTTCCCTTCAATGTTATTTCTTTTTCAGAATCACATGTTCTTAGCTCTCACTACATGTTCATTTATCTGTGTTAAAGCAAAATCTTTTTTTAAATAACCTTGAAGTGGTTATAATCTTTCTAAGCAAATCACAAAGGAGTAAAACTGTAAAGAGATTTTATTTTTTCCCTATAAAAAATTAAAATTTTCTGCAAAGCATAAGTTCTGTAAACAAAGTTTTAAAAAATGGGGAAAATAGTTGTAACATAGTATATGACAAAAAATTAGCATTCTGAGTATATAAAGAATTCTTACAGACCAATAAGAAAAAGACCACGCCCCAATGGCGGCTGTCTGGAAAAATGGGTACAGAGACGAGCCGTTTCCCCTATTGGTCTTAGCGACAAAATGACAAAAACTCCCACCTCACAGTATTTGTCACTCTCTCCAGCGCTCTAGAATGTAAGAGCAGCAGACACTAAAGGACAGAGGAGAAACAGTTCTCACCGGTAAGCTTGTCTCTTCAAAACCGTGTGACCCTGGAACCCGGCACCCTATGAGGTCTGAGAGCCTGGAAAGCTTTGGGCTTCAGAATCCCTCCAAACGGGACCCAGGATGATGTGTACTCCCACCTTAGGGCACAGCCACAAGCCAGGCGTCCGGTTCTCAGTCCTGCGGGGTGAGACGCAGAGGAGGGTGCGTGAGGAACATTGGTTATGCGATCAGAGGCTTAAAAACAGAATCAAACCACCCGGCCCCACCGGAAGGCATTTTAGGCCTTGGATGTGGGCCCAGGGAAGGAAGCTACCTCCACTCAGTGACGACGCGGGGTCTGGCTGCCCAGAAGCCTCAGGGCGCCCTGAGGAAGGCAAGTTCCCTCTGGCCCAGCGGAGGGGCTCAAGGTCCTCTCGGCCTCCCTGAGAAATGGCAGCCACGGCCTCTCCCTCAGGTACGGAACACAAGACGAGAAAGGAAAAAGTGAATTCTCATCACCGGCAACGGCTGCTGCGGAAGAAATGAGCCTCCTGGATGAGGGTTTCCAACTCTCTTCAGGTCATAAATGTATGTTTTTAAAAAATTCAAACTACCCCTGCTCAAAATGATGAGCCTGAACCCAATGAAGCCTTTCGGTCTAACATCCAGCTAACAGAAAATATAGGAGCGAGAGGAGCAAGCTAAACCATACCATACAAAAAGGTGGATAAATCCAGACTGTGAGGCATCTGTGGACCACCCGGTGACACCAATAAACCACTGGCATTGAAGAAACTCACAGGCACTGCGTCAGGCCAGCGCTTTTCAACCTTTTTCATCTCACAGCACACACAAAGTCATTACTAAAATTCTGGGCCACATCAAAAAATATATTTTTACCAATCTGACCAAAAAAAAAAAAAAGTGCCAAAACCGGTTTGGCTCAGTGGTAGAGCGTCGGCCTGCGGACTGAAAGTTCCCGGGTTCGATTCCGGTCAAGGGCATGTACCTTGGTTGCGGGCAGATTCCCAGTAGTGGGTGTGCAAGAGGCAGCTGGTCGATGTTTCTCTCTCAACGACGTTTCTAGCTCTCTAACTCTCTCCCTTCCTCTCTGTAAAATATCAATTATATATATATATATATATATATATTTTTAAAGTATAATTTTGATTCATTCACACCAGACAGCTATTGTTGTATTGGCTGTGGTCATTTTTGACAATCTAAGGGAAAAGACATTAGTATCCCTGACGAAACAGTCAGGTATTGTGTGTTTTAAAAACTCTTGCGGTACACTGGTTGAAAATCTCTGCTTTAGGCAATGGTTGGCAAACTATAGCCCAGCCTAGCAGTAGAATCTAAAACAAAAAACGTTGAAAACAAATTTGTATTGGAACACAGCCAAATTGATTCATGGACATATCATCTATGGCTACCTTTTCAGGACAAGAGGTTGAGTAGTTAGATGCAACAAAGATCACATGGCCTGCAAAACCTAAGAGAGTTAGCACCTGGCCCTTTTAAGAAAACGTTTGCCAAACCCCTGGTCCTAGATTTAAACAGACAATAGATACTCAACACAATACCACATTTGGCCCATGCTTGGACTCCAGTTCACACAAACCAGCAGTAAGAATAAGTGCATTTCTGAGGCAATCAAGGAAAGTTGACTGGGGACTGGGTTTTTGAAAACAACAAGGAATTATTGTTAATTTGATTAGGAGGTGACATTGGTATCCAGCTAATAGACGGAATATGCAAATGGACTGTAACTCCACAAAAAAGATAGCAGCGCCCACTGCCAATAAGGAGGGAACATGCAAACTGACATGACAAGGTGAGAGGCGGAAGGCGGCTCCAGGCGGGAGCAAAGGCAGTGCCAGCAGCCTGGGGAAGGAAGGCCTATTCTTGCACAAATCTTTGTGCACAGGACCTCTAGTCCTATCTAATAAAAGAGTAATATGCAAATTAACCATCACTCCAACATACCACTAGCCATGCCCACCAGCCAATCAGAACAAGTATGCAAATAAACCCAACCAAGATGGCTACAGCCACAGAGAGCAGGAGGGAGGCTTAGGTCTCCCCAGGAACAGAGGAAGCCAAGCTTTCTGCCTGCCCTTGTTGGCCTAAGCTTCCACTCAAGGATACAAAGTTTCAATTATAGAAAGTAAACAAATCCAAACAGAAATGGCTGCTGGCCACAGAGTGAGCAGGAGGCTTGGCTCCACTCCAGGCTACAAAGTTTCTATTGTATAAGGTAAATAAATTCCAGATACCAGGGCCTCTGCTTGGGTAGCCAGGGGGTGTGGCCGGCCTGAAAACCACCACAGGCCCCTCGCCCAGGCCACCTCACACCCCAAGGGAACCCCCACCCTGATCTGGGACACCCTTCTGGGCAAACCAGGTGGCCCCCACCCATGCATCAGGCCTCTATCCTATCAAGAGTAATATGCAGATTGACCATCACTCCAACACACAAGATGGCTGCCCCCATGTGGACACAAGATGGCCAGCAGGGGAGGGCAGCTGGGAGGCACCAGGCCTGCAAGGGGGGGGGGCAGTTGGGAGGGACCAGGCTAGCAGAGGAGGGAAGTTGGGGGCAAACAGTCTGGCAGAGGAGCAGTTAGACATCAATCAGGCTGGCAGAGGAGTGGTTAGGGGGTGATCACGCTGGCAGGTCAAAGAGATTAGGGGCAATCAGGAAGGCAGGCAGGCGAGGAGTTGGGAGCCAGCAGTCCTGGATTGTGAGAGGGATGTTCGACTTCCCATTTAGGCCCGATCCCACTGGACATCCCTTGAGGGGTCCCAGATTGGAGAGGGTGCAGGCTGGGCTGAGAGACACCACCACCCCCTCCCCTCGTGCATGAATTTCATGCACCAAGCCTCTAGTAGTAATATAAAAAAATGCCCCCTTTTGGGGGGGTGCCTACTGCACAATCTAGGGTGAAATATTGTGTTAGCTGAAATTTAAGCTGCTGCAACAGCAAAAAAATAAAATAAAATAAATTGTTTTAACAAACTGTTAAATCTACTTGATGGATATATTGAAGTTTATTATGTCATTCCCTCTGCTTTTGTTTGCTTTAATTAAAAACAAAACAAAAAACACAAAAAAACCCTTGATTTAAAAAAAAAAAGTTTATCGCCACACAGCTTCTCTCTCCAGGCACGCCACACCCGACCCCACTCCTTCTTACACTGGGCCCAACCTCAACATATTTGCTCCCATATCTCTGAACATAGTTACTTTTTAAGCCTCTTATCTTTGCTCATGGTGTCTACCATCAGGAATGCAGCATTATACTTCTCTGCCTATAAAAATTCTACTCTCGCCCCAACTGGTTTGGCTCAGTGAATAGAGCATTGGACTGTGGACTGAAGGGTCCCAGGTTGGATTCCTGGCAAGGATATGTATGTTAGTTGCAGGCACATCCCCAGTAGGGAGTGTGCAGGAGGCAGCCAATCCACGTTTCTCTCTCATCGATGTTTCTAACTCTCTCTCTCCCTTCCTCTTTGTAAAAAAAAACAATAAAATAAATTTTTAAAAAATTCTACTCTCTGCTCAGGGTCCAGCTGTGACCTTCCCCAAATCCTCCAACGAGAATTCACCGTTGTGTTCCCACAGCATCCTGCCTCTTTGGCGGGCATCCCATCCTTCTCAGCACCTTAGTAGCTATTTACCTCATAATGCCACACAAACCCCGAAACTTCCAGGATCCAGCTCTCTCCGGTAAACCCCCTGGAAGGCTACGGGAATATCACCTCACACAGCTCTCAGGTCCCACCCAGACAAGGCGTTCTGGCCCCAAGCAGCTCCCCTGACAAGAGGGAGACCCTCCGTTAAAGAATGGGTCCCTGCTAAGCAAGATGCTGGTCACGTTTAACCAGTGCTCTCTTAACGAAATCCCTACTGACTGACGCTTGCACCTAGCTAAGGTCACTTGCTTTTGTCCTCCTACGGTCACCCAGGGTTTCCCAAAGTGTGGTGCACGTACCCCCAGGGGTACGGGAAGAGTGTGGTGGGGGTACGCGTTGCACCAGAGTTTGGTGGGGGTATGCACTGCACCGTGCTTAGCTGCGCCTAATTCTACGTTCTCATGAGTCAAGTCAATTTCATCCTTCTCATTGATCCAAATAAATGTTATTTATAATATAACTTTTATTTATATTTTATTATGAATAATTTTATTTTTTGTTCATTATTATTTTGTGTATGTACCAAAAACATAAAAAATAAAAATATTTTGATTGTTATTAAAATACACCCATTTTTTTTGATGAGGGGTACTCAGCGTTATGAAAATTATAGAAGGGGTGCACATATGTCAAAAGTTTGGGAAACACTGTTCTAGACCAAAGGAAAAGAAAAATGAGCAGGTGATTTAAAACATAAACATGGTAACATTTCACAACAGGAAATGAATCTAAAGCAGTCGTATTATGGTGCAAAAAATTAAAATTTAAAAGCTTTCATGACTACATTATAAAATTTTCAAAAGCCTCCTAAGATTTAAATCAAAAACGGGAGAAAGTAGAAGAATATCATGTAAGGAAAAATATCCTGTGAATAAATTACATCTAGAAAATTTGTACTTTTAGAAAATTAATTGTAATCCTAACAGCAAGACACCCAGGAAAAACACACATGGTGTCAAAACAAGCCAGAGGAAAATCATTTGGGCAAAAAATGAAAAAGGATCCCAAGTCAAATTTATAGAAAATATTCCTATATTAACTTTTGGTCGAGAATATGTTTGTGTATTTTCAGAAAACAACTCCGAGACCATGTGGATTTCGGCGAGAAGAATTGACAGGACTACTCCAGCCATGAAGACAGACGAGAAGCAGTCCAGAGATGGAAGACACTGATGATGCCTTGCCATACTAGCAGTCAGCATCTGTGCATCACTGCAGGTTGCCCAGGACCAAACCAGAGAGGGTCGGACCTGCATTACCACCATTTGCCCACCATCCAGAACTGAAATATCACTGCTGACATAAACACATAAAGAACTGTTTTGACATTGACATTGGGTCTCAAAAGGGAGAGATCAACCAAAAGACTTGTGTGTATACATATGAGCCTAACCAGTGGTCAAGGACAATAGGGGGGTGGGGGAATGAGTGGGGAGGGGGAGGGGATTGGATTGGGGGGGGTTGAGGACAAATATGTGATACCTTAATTAATAAAGACATTAAATAAGTAAAAATAAGAAGATAAACAGTTTCAGTTTCTACCTGTGCTCCATTCTACTTCCTGCTGCCCATACCCAAGGCCAGCAGGAATAACCACCTTCGCTAGGACCAGTGGGAGTAGTGAGGGCCCTTGTGAGCGAGGTCGGCTGGTCCAAAATATGTACGAACAAAAAACCACCCGTGAGAAATTTTAACTTTGCAAACTCCGCTTTTGAAACACAACGCTCTCTGCCAGGTAGTGTGCTTTGGAGTTTCTAGTTTCTCCTGGGAGTCAAGAAAACAGCATTTGGGGGAAAATGAGGGCAAACTACAGGAGCTCTTCACATCAGCATCTCAGTGCACTGTGTGAGACTGGAGAACAGTCTTCAACTGCAGGGAAAAGTGCATACGTACGTGCGTGATTAAGACCTACACTTTACATGGGTCAACCCAACTGACTTAGAGATACCCCTTAGATGTTTTGTTTTGTTTTTTAAATATATTTTATTGATTTTTTACAGAGAGGAAGAGAGAGGAATAGAGAGTTAGAAACATCGATGAGAGAGAGACATCAATCAGCTGCCTCTTGCACACCCTTCCACTGGGGATGTGCCCGCAACCAAGGTACATGCCCTTGCCCGGAATCGAACCCAGGACCTTTCAATCCGCAGGCCGACGATCTATCCACTCAGCCAAACCGGTTTTGGCTACCCCTTAGTTTTGTTTTGTTTTTATGTTTTTTAAAATATATTTTATTGATTTTAGAGAAGAAAGAAGAGGGAGAGAGAGATAGAAACATCAATGATGAGAGAGAATCGATGATTGTCTGCTTCCTGCAAGCCCTCAACTGGGGACCGAGCCCACAACCCAGGAATGTACCCCTGGCTGGAATCGAACATGGAACCCTTTAGTCTGCAGGCTAATGCTTTATCCATTAAGCTAAACCAGCTAGGGCTGATAGGTTTTATGATGAGGCTCAGTAGACAGTGTTCTATCACTGGAACATGGATAAATTTCATCAAAGCTTTGTAATACCCCTTAGTTTTTAATATATGATTTCTCCCTGGGACATGAAGCAAAATTAACAACCTGCTTTTAAAAAAAGGGCAACCAGGAATTTTCTTGTCAGTTCAACACGAACAAAGTAAGCCTGACTGAACTCTGCCCCTATGTAGGGTTTCAGTGCGACTGTGTTACCTTTGGTCAACAGCGTGCACCAGCAGCAATAACCATGTTGCGTAATCAAGGCGGTGAGAGAAACATTTCCTACCTGTCACCCACGGCTCCAAAGGAAACTGAGCTCAAAACCCGGCAAATGCCATAAGTGTTTACATTTCTTTTGCAGCTTTTGGTCTCCTCACAAACAGGAACCTCTAAAATTAAAAGCAATCCCAGCTCAGCCAGCATGGCTCAGTAGTAGAATGACTGACTGATTTAGGAACCAGGCGGCCACTGGTTCGATTCCCGGTCAGGGGCACATGCCTGGGTTGTGGGCTCGGCCCCCAGGCGGGGGCGTGCAGGAGGCATTCTCTCTCACTGGTGTTTCTCCTTTCCTCTTCGAAGTCAATAAAAATATGTTAAAAAATAAAAAAAGAACATTAAAACAAATCCAGAAAAGTGTCAAGCCTTATTCAACTGAGAAATCCTTTCACAACTACCTCCCTTATTAGCAGCAGAGGCAGGTCCGGTTCCTGCAGCGGGAAGGAGCCCATCTGGGAACTGGTTTAACCCCCGGTCCGGCCCAGGGCGGCCCTCCCCTCCTCCTGTCCGTCCTCCCCTCCTCCTGTCCCCCCTCCCGCACCCCGCGGCCCCGGAGCCGCACGCCGCGCGGGGACGGGAGGCCCGAGCGCCGGGGCCCCCGGCGGCCGCGCGGACAGGCGGGCAGCCCCGGTCCTCGGCTCGGCCCCAGCCCGACCCTCACCTGCTGCCGAGCGGCGCCCTCGGAGCGCGGGCCGGGCCGCCGAGCGGAAATCTCCGGCCCAGACTCTCCGGCCGCCCCGCCAGGCCGCCCCCGGCGGCGCCCCCTGGAGGCGGGACGCGGTACCGGCCCGCTCCGGCCACGCCGCCCTGTGCCCTGCGCCCGCCCCGGGCAGACCGGGTGCTCTAACCCTCCCTCCCCGTGGGACCCAGAGCGCCTGGCCGGGGCGGGGGCGGGAATACACCGCACCGGATACACACAAACACCCGCATAGACCAGCTTCTGTGGAATGAAGTCATCAGTGAACTGTCAAAAAAAAAAAAACAACAACAACAACAAAAACAAAAAACCTCATGAAGTCATCAGTGAACTGTCAAAAAAAACAAAACCAAAAAACCCAAAAACCTCATAGCCAAATAGTTCAAAGTAGTGGTTTTCAAAATGTGGTCCCAGAACAGTAGCTTAGCTACTAAACAAAGAAATGCAAATCAGGCTACACCCCAGACTTTCTGAACCAGCAGCTGGGGCGGGGGCAGGGAGTGGGGGGGGGGGGGGGCAGGTGTGCGCATTTTAATGAGTGCTTCAGGTGTATGTTCAAGTTTGAGAACCATGGTTTATTGAAGATTTGCTCCAGTTACTCTCAAACTGTATTGTCTATATCTGTGGTCGGCACACTGCGGCTCTTTGGCCCCTTGAATATGGCTCTTCCACAAAATACCACGGCCTGGGCGACTCTATTTTGAAGAAGTGTCATTGGATGAAGTTTAAGTATAACAAATTTGGCTCTCAAAAGAAATTTCAATCGTTGTCCTGTTGATATTTGGCTCTGTGGCCTAATGAGTTTGCCGACCGCTGATCTATATGAATCAATGGTAGATCTTGTTTAAGAAATGCAGATTCTAAATGCAAAATAATAGCGACTATAAGCTGCGATTGAAAAATAAAATTTAAAAAGTGCAGGTTCTAGTTCAGGTAGCCTGGAGCAGGGTCTAGACGCCACAGGATGTATGCGTGTATGATGGGCACACACAAGGTTAGGCCACAGCACACATGGCTGCCCAGCAAACGCAGGGGTGGGGACCACCCTCACCCGGGCGAAAGGCACAGAGTTTCTCAAGCAAAGTTCTGTCAGTGTAGAGGAGTCCTTGTCTGGTCAGTCTGGGGTTGGTGGGTTGCACGGGAGCCCTCTGAAAAAAATAAATCAATGCAAAAATGTCCTCAGGTAAGGCTTAACCGAAGCAAACAAACAAACACCCATCCCTGGAGTGATTATTGAAGGAGCATAGGGAGAATTTCTTGAAGGAACGGGAAGGGATGGGACTTGGCTTTCTAACTGTTTTTAGCAACTCTGCAAAATAAAATGCATTCACATGCCCTAGCAATCAATCAATAAAAATTGTTTTAATTTTTATTGATTACTTTAGAGAGAGGAAGGGAGCGGGGGAAACACCAGTGTGTTGTTCCACTTACTATGCTCCCTTTGGTTGCTCTTGTCTGTGCCCTGACCGGGGATCCACCCCCAGCCTTGCTGTATCAGGAGGAGCTCTAACCCACTGCGCTGCGGGCTGCCCGTCAGGCCCCCCCCCCCCAAACCCTCTGGGTCCCCTGGCCTGCTGTGGCCGCAGCTCCTCTCCAAGCACAGGTGTGGGTCCCATTCTGTCAGGGCACCTACGCAGGTTTCGGGTTTGATCCCCAATGGGGATGACTGCTGCTCAGGCAGTGACCCAGGACTATTGAGGTCCCTGTGCTCCAGTCATTCAGAGGGGAGCTGGGGTCCCACTGCCCGCATAGCCAACTCCCACCCCAGTATCCCCACTTCCCCCACTGCCCCCACTGTCCCCACTCCTCCACCGAGGACGACTTCAACCACGGCAGCTGCGCGGCCTCCGCCCCGTACACACCCGCATGGGTAGGAGCTCTCTCCGTGGCTCCCCAGGCCTGGCTGCTGCGCAGTCACCCCGGGAGGCCGATCTCTGGGTTCCCAGGGAGAGTGGGCTCCCCGAGGGAAAGCACTTGGCTCCGCCTTCCTTCGGGGCTCCTGGGCCGGAGTGGGGCGCCTGTCCTCGCGCAGGCTCAGAGGGGAGGCCGCCCAGCTGGGTGCTGAGAGAGTGAGCCCGGAGCCCTTCCTCCTGAACCCTGGCGTCTCAGGTGCAGAGAGGGACGGACGAGAGCCTCAGCAGCCTTACTGGGACTGGGGCATCTTAAAGGGAAGATGCTATTATTGATTGATTGATTGATTGGTGAAAATAAGTTTATTGTGTACTCAGTATTGTGTAATCAGTGTATTACACCACTGTTTCCCAAACTTCTCTCATGATGAGAATCACCTGGTGGGGTTGTTAAAATACAGATTCCCGAATCCCAACTAAGAAGTGCTAAACTAGAATTTTTGGGAACATATAGGTAAAATTGTGTACTTGTGTATTGTGTATTACACAATAACCGCCATGGAATTGTCTGCTGGGATGTTGGTGGGCACGTGAATGCATTTTATTTGACGCAGCCTCACATCCCTCCCCCACCTCCCCCCACACCTGCCTCAGGAAGCCACACCACCCGCTCCAGCGGGTCATTAGGCTCCAGCTCAGTCATTACCGTGAGGGTGTCCTGGACAAATATGCATATTCTCCCATCATATAGATTATATAGTATATGCAGATTGTGTGCCAGTGGTTTAAGGGCTTTATATAACTTGTCTCATTTAAACTTCCCAGAAATCCTGGGCAAAAGGTCATGTTACATACACTCTGTTTTATGGACCAGAAGCTGAGCTGCTGGGCTAGTTTCCTAGGTCTGCCATACAACACCACAGACTGGGTGGCTTCGTGTAGAAATGTTGTTCTGGAGGCCAGAAGTCCAAAGTCAAGGTGAGGGCGAGACCCACCTCCCTCGGAAGGTTCTAGTAGAGGATCCTTCCTGGTCTCTTTCCATTCTCGGTGGCTTGTGGCAGCATTAGTCCGGTCTTTGCCTCCGTCTGCCCATGGCCTTCTCATTTTATGTGATGCCAGTCATTGGATTTAGGGCACCTTAAATCCAGTATAATGTCCTCTCTAATGCCTCAACTAATTGTATCTATAAAGAGCCTATTTCCAGGTGGCCATGAGTTTTGGAGGACACAATTCAACCCACTACACTTGCCTAAGTCAGGGGTCGGCAAACTGTGGCTGTTTGGTCCCTTGAGATTTTAGCAAAGGCCAGTTTAGGAGTACCCTAATTCAGTTAATAACAGTGTACCTACCTAGATAGTTTAAGTTTAAAAAATTTGGCTCTCAAAAGAAATTTCAATCGTTGTACTGTTGATATTTGGCTCTGTTGACTGAGTTTGCCAACCACTGGCCTAAGTTCATACTAGTAAATGGAGGAACAAAATTCAAATCCAGTTATAACATGCTTTCATTGCACATTCAAGCTTTGTGTACCCAAATGCCTTTTTTTTTCCAGACACCCACAAAGAGGGGGTCACAGAGCACACAGAATTCACTGAAGATTTAGAGACATGCTTCAGAAAAGTCTGTATGGCTGTATTCCAGCAGTTGGGCCAATAATTGAAAAAATGTTGCCTCCCCAATTCTTGTCACTCAGCATTGCTCTGGGGCCCGAGTCACCTCAGCGTCCCTCTTGTCTGTTGGGCAAAGCAATTTAGCAAACACCTTGGTTACCTGAGTTTCCCAGCAGGAACCTTATCACTACTTTATTACCAACGCATCCATGGCTCTCTTGAATAAAGATTTCTCTGTGCTGTCACACATGTTCCTTTATTTAGAAAGAAAATTTATTTCAAATAATGCAGACATTTGCAAAGGAGAAGAAGAAGTCTCTCTCCACTCCATTTCCGTTCCTCTCAAAAAGCCCATGTGAATATAACCTGCGATTCCTGTAAGTTCGAAGAAGAACACGTGAAGACCTGTACTATCTGTTAGCATCCCCTGGGTACTCTCTCCACCGTTCTCTCCTTGTCTGCGTCATGGCCACCAGACTGTCCCACGCGGGACCTCTGCTCCTTCTGCTTTGAACTAGATCAGCTCTGATCAGCATTTTGTGAGGAACCTCATCCCGAAAGAGGCCATCACCAAATTAACATCTTCTTGGTACAATTTAGAGCAGAGAGAGACCATTTAAGATAAGAATGTGAGGTGTTTTTTTAAAAAAAATATTTTATTGATTTTTTACAGAGAGGAAGAGAGAGGGATAGAGAGTTAGAAACATGGATGAGAGGGAAACATTGATCAGCTACCTCCTGCAACACCCCCCACTGGGGATGGGCCCGAAACCAAGGTACACGCTCTTGATTGGAATCAAACCTGGGACCCTTCAGTCCGCAGGTTGACGCTCATCTATCCACTGAGCAAGGCTGTGAGGGGTTTTAAAATGAGGCTGTAATAAGCAACGTATTTGGTATTTATGAATGAATCAAGTAATATTAAAAGTCTCACTTTACTGAAAATCTGGATTACTCAACTCTTGTCTCAGCAGAACTCTTTGTTTTCCCTGGATGCCTAGCCAAGTTTCTCCATCAATCTGAGGTCACACGAAGGCGAAGGCAGCTGCACCAATATCTGTTCTTAGGAAGCAGATACTGACCAAGAGCATTTGAGATGATTCTGTTTCATTGCCTCCGGGAAAAAAAAAAACCACACACACACAGATTTACAAACTGAGGGAGAATTTTCAACACAGAAGGAAAGAAATGTCCCGACAACCTTGGCAGGTAGCAGCAAATGGAACAACTCCCCGAGAAGTCCCCCGGAGAGGGGCCTGGTGACAACAGCTTAGTCCCAGATGCCTACACAGCACGCGTCACCATCACCGGGGGGTACAAGAAGGTTGAGGTAACCTAAACTGTGAGTTTCCCCAGGGCAGAAATCCCCTCTGTTTTATTATTATATTTTGTATATATATATATTTTTATTGATTTCAGAAAGGGAGAGGGAGAGATAGAAACAGCAATGATGAGAATCACTGATTGGCTGGCTGCCTCCTGCACGCCCCCACTGGGGATCAAGCCTGCACCCAGGCATGTGCTCTGACTGGGAATTGAACCATAACCTCCCGGTTCGTAGGTCAGTGCTCAACCACTGAGCCGTTCCCGGCTGGGGAGCCCCTCCGTTTTCATTTTCTGTTGTATCCACAGCAGCTAGAGCACGGCTAGCACACAGTCAGTGCTCCAGAAAGTATTTTGAAAAAACTAGTAATATGTGAGTAGCTCGGGAGATCCTTGTAATGGAACTGTTCTGTGTCTTCACTATGGTGACCACACAGATCTATACGTGTGATAAACACCGCACAGAGCAAATCATGCAAATGAGTTCATGTAAGATTGGTGACACCTGAAGGAGGTGGTGGGTGCATCAATGTCAATGGTAATGTACTCCAATCCTGCAAGATGTGACCATTGGGGCAAGCTGGGTGCAGGGTATATGAGGTCTCTTTATTATTTCTTTTTAATATATTTTATTGACTTCCACAGAGAGGAAGGGAAAGGGATAGAGAGTTAGAAACATTGATGAGAGAAACATCGATGAGCTGCCTCCTGCACACCCCTCGCTGGGGATGTGCCCACAACCAAGGTACATGCCCTTGACCGGAATCGAACCAGAGACCCTTCAGTCTACAGGCTGACGCTCTATCCACTGAGCCAAACTGGTTACAGCTGTTTATTATTTCTTACAACTGCATGTGAATCTATAATTATCTCCAAATAAGAATGACAGAAGAGGAGAAACAGTCTCAGATTGCGGAGGTTAATCTAAAATCTAGTAGGACGGAGGTTAAGATGGACGATGGCTTTGAAAAGCTGTACTGGGTGTAAGAGAGGCCACCGAGGGAGGAGGCACACTAATCAGAGAGACAGACACTTGTGGGGACATTCCGGGGTGGAGCTCACCTGAGGGGGAGAAAAAGAGGAACGAGGACTGTGGGATTACTGCCGCATTCAGGACTGTCTACTTGGTCAGGCAGGGGAATGAATAATGTGTCTCAAGATGCAAAATCCATTAAGAAATGAATGTAAGGCTGCATTAACACAGGGAAGAGTTGGAGCAGTAACACATGTTAAACAAACTAAGAACAACCCCAGATCGCCATCTGGGTTTCATGATGCTCACTGTCAGGGAGGCGAAAGATGACGATTAGGAATCTCACTCCCCCAACTGGCAACTCCACCATGTCTGTTTTTTAAACCATATTTGTATTGATTTCAGAGAGGAAGAGAGAGATAGAAACATCAATGATGAGCCGAAACCGGTTTGGCTCAGTGGTAGA
The DNA here is from genome assembly GCA_963924515.1 of Vespertilio murinus. Classification (NCBI taxonomy): domain Eukaryota; kingdom Metazoa; phylum Chordata; class Mammalia; order Chiroptera; family Vespertilionidae; genus Vespertilio; species Vespertilio murinus. The sequence continues at coordinate 36,371,805 of OZ004707.1, read as the reverse complement.
GCGTCGGTCTGTGGACTGAGGGGTCCCGGGTTTGATTCGGTCAAGGGCATGTACCTTGGTTGTGGGCACATCCCCGGTAGGGGGTGTGCAAGAGGCAGCTGGTCGATGTTTCTCTCCCATCATCGTTTCTAGCTCTCTACCTCTCTCCCTTCCTCTCTGTAAAATATCAATAAAATATATTTTAAAAAATCAATGATGAGAGAGAATCATTGATCGGCTGCTGCCTGCACACCCCCACTGGGGATCACACCTACAACCCGGGCACGTGCCCCAAAGGGGAATCGAATCTTGACCTCCCGGTTCATAGGTCAAAGTTCATAAGAGAAGTACTATTTTAAAGAAATTTGATTAAAAAAAAATCAACAAGCATATAGTGTATCTGGTATCTGCCACATTAAGCACTGTAAGGACCTAAATAAGACAGCTCCTGCCCCTAATGGATCTATAACTGTTACCGCTACTTTGGGACCATTTAAGAAATGTTTGAAACACAGCATGTTCTTTTCTGATGTCTGTCAATCCTCAGCACTTTGTTTTCTGATGTAATGGAACCAATTAAATTATAATTACTGATATACTAATCTAAATAGATTTGTACCCCCACAAAAGAGTGTAGAGAATCAAATTTATCTCAAAGTGGGATCTATTCACCAGGTCTTCTGACCCTGGGTTAAAAAAAAAAAAAGCATATATATAAATGATTCTGTTAAATGGTCCCTAAAGCCAAATAGAAGCCACACACTAGACAGAATTTGTGCAATAATTTTACTTACACATGAAGTTCATCAGAAATCAGAGATTGCATAAATCATTAAGTCAACAACATATATATAGAAGAATGAAACAAAACAAACATGATTATTCTGAGCAAGTAAAATAGAAAAATAATCCAATTCTTAAAAATGCCACAAACTCCCCAAATGTGGCTTCCTTTGAGAGAAAATACACATCTGAGTTTTCTGAATATAGTGATGACTGGGATTCCCTTAAGCCAGATGGTAAACTGCCTTACAGCTGAAAACATTAAAAAAGCAACTCACAGAGATGTGTAGCCCTCTTAGTGCTGGGTATAACGCATAAAGACGCCAGGCTGCCTGCTTCTGCCTATGGCATAGCTTGGATTTTCTATTAGTAGTAACAATTCATGTAGAATGTTACACAATTTCCTGTGTTATGAAACTACAGGAGTTGGAGAAACCAAAAAATATTGCAGGAGTGAACTTCTTCCTATGAAGGAAAAAGTAGATGAATGTACTAGATGTTAACATTTCCATTCTCCACTCATTTGCCCCGTTCAAAACATAAAGGTACACATATTTCCTTACCCATGAAGTTCATACTATATTATTTAAAAAAAAAAGATTTAGAAACCCCCAAATCTTAATTTACCCTTTGTTGTCATTAAATAAAACGCCTAATATACAGACACATTTGATATTTACATCAATTGTAGGAACCAGCTTGTCATTTCCTGTCCACAGCCGATGTTTAACAAGTGCTAGTCTACACAACACAGTTCACATCCCAAAGGCAGGGTTACTTCTAGTGTAAGTTGCTCCAGATAATATTTTTCCTCTTTTTCTCTTTAATTAAAAAAAAAAAAAGACTTCATTCTGGAAATTTTGGGATTTGTATCTGAGTGGTCTGAAAAAATACAACTTCAATGCAAAAACCGCATCACGTGTTCAAGAGTATATACTGCTGGTGCTTGTCGTCTTTTTGCATGTCTTTGTTTTCATAGGGAAAAAAGAAAACAGAATAATAAGAACACGTAACGTTTTTAAACGTGACCATATGACGGTAGCGATACGCCCCATGCACACACACACACACACACACACACACACACACACACGCCACGTGGAGGAAGAGAAAGCATCAGGCGTCTTTCTTCTACATTTGCTCCAGCTTGCGTCGCAGGAGGCCGTAGTTCTCTTTGGTTCCCGGAGCCGCGGGGTCGAGCTGCAGAGAGATCTCGTAGTGTTTTTTGGCCAGGTCCAGGTGCCCCCAGCGGTGATAGAGCACAGCTGAAACAGCAAGAGAGGCGTTTCGCTGGGCACGCGCTGAGCACCCGCCGCGCTCCCAACCACTTCTACAAAGAAATACCGAAACTGTTTCCAACAATCAGTGTTTAAAACAATATTGCTTGTACCATAGGCTTTATTTATTGTAATCCGCTTTCCCCCCCTTACCCCCCGTGATGGTCCGCTGAAACACCCCCAGTCAGCCCTGGGGGGGGGGGTCTTCATATCACTGGGCAGCAGCATTCTTTTTTAAAAAAAATATTTTTTATTGATTTTTTTATAGAGAGGAAGAGAGAGGGATAGAGAGTTAGAAACATCCATGAGAGAGAACCATGGATCAGCTGCCTCCTGCACACTCCCCACTGGGGATGTGCCCGCAACCAAGGTACATGCCCTTGACCAGAATCGAACCCAGGACCTTTCAGTCCGCAGGCCGACGCTCTATCCACGGAGCCAAACCGGTCTCAGCTACAGCAGCATTCTTACATAAAAGGTGAAAGGGAAGAGTGCCTTACGTCTCTCAGTCCTGCCATGAAATTTCCAGGGAGCCAGGCTGAATAGCCAGGGTGGGCTCCCTCATGGCTCAGAGCCCTATTTGTTTTACATGAAGACATGAAGATCCTCCCCGAGCCGAAACCGGTTTGGCTCAGTGGATAGAGCATCGGTCTGCGGACTGAAGGGTCCCAGGTTCGATTCCGGTCAAGGGCATGTACATTGGTTGCGGGCACATCCCTGGTGGGGGGTGTGCAGGAAGCAGCTGGTTGGTTTCTATCTCATCGATGTTTCTAGCTCTCTATCCCTCTCCCTTCCTCTCTGTGAAAAATCAATTAAAAATACCGTATTTGCCGGCGTATAAGACGATTTTTTGGCCCTGAAAAATATGTATTTGCCGGCGTATAAGACGACTGGGCGTATAAGATGACCCACTAAAATTTCCACTAAAAATACAGAGTTTGTTATATACTCGCCGTATAAGACTACCCCCCACTTGGAGGCATATTCTTCAGGGCCAAAAAGTCGTCTTATACGCCGGCAAATACAGTATATTAAAATTTTTTGTTTTTTAAAAAAGATCCCTCCAAATAATAGCTTGTGTGTTGCCAGTTGAAAATAAGGGCGTTCACATCAAGGTCTGACCCTCGAGTAAATCTAATTATCAGAATGGCGAGCTTCTGAAGATGATAAAGATTTTGTACGTAAAACCAACTTGCTAGACAGGCAGAAGAGCAACTATGCATGGGTCATGACTACAGAGTATGTAGGGAACAAATTTGGTGGGGGAAAAACATCCACACAATTGAGCATTCTAAACATCAACCTACTGTGCTCTAAAAATCTTAGTTATTGAGATGTATAACGAGGAAAGGAATTCCAGGGGACAAATCTTTGCAAATGCACTTCCAGCTAAGGCAAAGGAGAACATAAGAAAGTGGAGGGCAGGCTAGAATGGAAGGTCCACTACGCAAGACGGGCCAAGGCTGTAAGTCAGACAGCAAAATTCCACAGCACATCTGTTTGACATTCCTAAAATCCTCCGCATAAAGAAAGAAAACCCGGGTTTTATCACCAGAGTAAATGACTTAGTATAATGATTTCTTACAACAAAACAAAACACACATTTTGAAAGCATGATACAGGCTAGGTTTGAAAAAAACTACTCTTCCAATATCAGTTTTACAGAAATACACCCATTTCATCATCAAAATTACATAGACTTTCCATATGATTCAAATTGAAAAATTTCCTTACCCAAATTGCCATGGTAACTTGCGGTATTTGGGTGAGCTTTAATTGCTTTGAGGAATAACGCTTCAGATTCCTAAAAAAATGAAATACATAAAAAGGTAATGCACACAACACAAAACCAGCGCACAGTGTGATTGCCTATGGCAGTGTTTCCCAAACTTCTGACATATGTGCACCCCTTCTATAATTTTCGTAACGCTGAGTACCCCTCGTCAAAAAAAAAAAAGGATGTATTTTAATAACAATCAAATATATTTATTTTTCTTTTTTTGGTACACACACAAAATAATAATAAACGAAAAATAAAATCATTCATAATAAAATATAAATAAAAGTTATATTATAAATAACATTTATTTGCACACTGGACCATCTCACGCCTCACAAGACTGTCTTGACTTGACTCATGAGAACGTAGAATTAGGCGCAGCTGAGCACAGTGCAGTGCATATCCCCACCAAACCCCGGTGCAACGCGTACCCCCACATTCTTCCCGTACCCCGGGGGTACGCGTGCCACACTTTGGAAAATACTGGCCTATGGTTTTCCAACCCTTAATGCGCTGTTCTGGGACCACCTCACCCTTCCTCCGGGGACCCTGGGAAGCCCGGCACAGCCACACCCCGTGGAGAAGAGGCCTGGAAGGACGATCGGGGAAGCGTGTGACAGGGCAAAGGCGACCGGGTCACAGTGAGTGGAGTGGGAGCAATGGAAGGCGATGGTGGCTGAAGAGAGAAAATGGATATGCTAATGAGCTCTGCCACCTGCCTTAAGGAAGTGGCAGGAATTCTGGGACGTCAGGCAAGTAGCTCAGCTCAGGGTGCGGAGTGAAGGTCAGAAGATGGAAAAGGGCCAGACTGTTGAAGACACCCATGAAGGTGTCATTTTCTTTTCTTTTTTTGAAAATGCCATTTTCAGTCAGCATCAAGAAACTCATGTCCAGGGTTCTCCAGGTAGGAGTTGGGGCTCTTTTAATCCCCCCAACAGCCCACAACCCAGAAGCAGCCCCTTCGGCTGGAAAAAAGAAGCAGAGAGAGCGAGGGGGAGGCAGCCGCCTGTCCCTAAGCCATCGCGGTATTGTACATGCCCATGACCAAATGCCTCTGATGCCTGTGAACTGATCTTTCTGCAGATTTGCATTTCCCTCATGCAGAACTCCCTTCCAGTGGGGTCAGCAGAAGCACGGCCGAGAGTTTGCTTCCCTGATCGTTACTGGCCATGGCCGGCTGGCCGGTCTCTTTCCACCCAAACGTGGAGAAATAAATGCCTGGCGGGTCTCACTGACACCTGCCGGGGAAGCCATTCCCGCCACCTACTCCTGATCCCAAAGGGCCAGCGCGCTCTCGTCAGGTTGGGGACAGGCCTGCTCCTCCTGTCGGTGCCGGGGGCGGCTTTCCCGGGTGGGCTTCCCACTGCAGGTCCTAGAACTTTATAAAGTGTAAACGTCTCGTTCCCTTGCCCCGTGATGGCTGGTGGCGCTCCCGAGGAGCAGGCTGGGCAGCTGGGCAGCCGTCGCTGAAACCACCGCCTTTTCGACGGAAGTGGCAGAAGAACGTGTGTATTTTAGAAACGTCGTCCGAGGGGGATAACAGCACACGGGAGGTCGGCAAGCATCACTCTCAGAGCTCAGCTCAGACACAGCGCCCACATCCCACGTTTTAGAAGCTGCAACTCCTTCAAGGAAGCCTAGGATTTTCCTGCTCTCTTAGGAACATGGGGTTGGGGGTGGGGTGGGAATCAAATGAATTGTATAGATTTGTAGTAGTTTCTAAACAGCAGTGCTAGCTCTCATGATTTCCAAATATTTCCATTTAAAACCTAAAATTTGGGAAACAGGAAAGCCAGGGAGTCTGATTTTAGTTTAAAACTCTCAGCGACATGCCCACTGTGCTGGCGAGAGAAGGCGGACAGATAAAAATCCAGCCAGGAGTGGGAGGGTGCTGGGCTCATTGCTTATTAACTAACTCCTCACATGCCCATCAGCGGGACGGCACTGAAGATGGCATGGCGCCGAGGTCAGGGCTGGGGATGTCCCGGATGCTGTGCACAGATAGGGTTTCAGGGCTTACGCCCCGTTAGGGGCTGCCACCCCGAGGGGTGAGGAGGAGGAGGCTGGGTGGGAAGGAATGGGAAAATAGGAAAACGAGCGGGTGGCAGGGAAGGAACAATGAGCCTGGAAGATAGGAAAATGAAAGCACGTTGACAAAAGAGGGGTCGGGAGGAAGAGTAGGTTTGGGGGGTCTGGGCTAGACACCCTCCCCCTCAGCAATTGGGCAACCTTGAAAGGAGGCTTCCTTAGCCCTGGGGCTGTATGTGGGCCCTGGGAGGCGGGGGGGGGGGGGGGGGGGGGCAGAGGCCCCGTTTCGATTACACACGTCTGTGGGCATTCAAGGCCCAGGAAACGCTCATCTCTGAGGTCAGGCCTTGTCATGCCCAGTTCCGGAGAGCAATGAACTGTCCACAAACCGATCTTCTGTGGAAGTGTGTGGATGCTTAGAGACCCAGGTAACATGCTGATTTATGCCAAGGAATAAATAAGTAAACTCACATGTTAAATCAGGGATATTTTTTCATCCACAGAAAGGGAAAAGAATATTATTTTCTGAAGTGCATCAGACAAGATGGATATTTATTAAAAAGGTTTAAGGCAGTGGTCGGCAAACTCATTAGTCAACAGAGCCAAACATCAACAGTACAATGATTGAAATTTCTTTTGAGAGCCAAATTTTTTAAACTTAAACTATCTAGGTAGATACATTGTTATTAACTTAATCAGGGTACTCCTCAGCTGGCCTTTGCTAAAATCTCAAGGGACCAAAGAGCCACAGGTGGCTCGAGAGCTGCAGTTTGCCGACCACTGGTTTAGAGCAACGTGTGAGACAGAGAAAGGCCTTACGAAGGAGTAAGTGAGGGCCTTTATGTCTAGGTGGAGCAGATAGGGCAGTCAGAGGTCAGTTCAGCCGCACTGGCTGGCCGCGCAGCACCCTCAAACCACGGACAGGGACATCCTGGAGCCTGCTCAACCAGGCCTAACGCAGGCAGCCCAGGGGTAAGATGAAACCACAAGTCACATAGAAAGTGAGCAGTCCCCTCTAATTTGCCTTCCTTTCTTCCCATTCACCCCACACACAAGTCTCTGGCTGGTGGTGATTTGGGGGCTACAACCTCAATGTCTGCTCTTCTCCCTTTCAAGCTAAGAGAAGGCACACCTCAGGATCTCAGCCCTGGCCAGCAACAGTGCCTACCTGAGATTGAGAAAAAGTATTTTACTTTCAGTTACCTTACATTTATAGCAATACTTTGTTTCCACTTTAATACATTTATCTGTTTTAAAAATTTAAATAAAGATAGCCGAAACTGGTTTGGTTCAGTGGTGGAGCGTCGGTCTGCGGACTGTAGGGGTCCCAGGTTCGATTCCGGTCAAGGGCATGTACCTTGGTTGCGGGCACATCCCCGGTAGGGGGTGTGCAGGAGGCAGCTGGTCGATGTTTCTCTCTCATCGACATTTCTGGCTCTCTATCTCTCTCCCTTCCTCTCTGTAAAATATCAATAAAATATATTTTAAAAAAAAGTTAAATAAAGATAATTAAGTAAATTTTAAAAAAAGTAATATGTAGATGTGGCCAAAGAAATTCATGAAGATGTGGCATACATGTCTGACATTGGGGAAACGGCTCTATAAACATAATCTGTGGAACAGGCAACATAGAAAGAGGAATTAGGTCGAGAGGGAGTATTTTAAGCACTAAAACATTATTCTTATGTTTTTGCTGTACCACATTAGCCATAAACTGGAAATTAAATGGCAATCAGTAATATCAAATCTAATTGGCTTTAATGATCCTTAGAATTTCATTTAATAGTCATTAAACTAAAATTATTGTATATACTAGTATACACACACACACACACCCTTTAGTAGTTATAAATTACCTTCTTGTGCATTTTTCCCTCTCACCATTTCTGTTGTGCCGATGAGTAAACTGAGGACTGGCTAAGGGACTGCTGTTGGGTGAAAAGGGCTGCTCGCATAAACAGATGTCCCGTAGTCACGGGGGTACAATAACCAGAACACTCACTCGGCACATCATCGTCTCAACGGAGATTCCGGAAGCTTAAATGTTTCAGAGCCAAATGGGAGGCGCACCCGGCCATTTCCCAGTTACCCCTGGGGCACTGCATAGACGCCCGTTAGCACACTGGGCAGCAGTGGAGAGGGAAGAACAGGACGGAGGACCCTGGCCTCAAAAAGGCTCCAGGCTCACTAAAGAGACTCATCAAAAGTTCACAAGACTCTGGACCAGCAAAAGCTTAGGTGGGAAGGGAGCGGCGTGAGCAGCAGACATCCGTCCCGGTGGGGACCGGGCCCAGCTGGAGGCCAGGCTCCGTGCACCCACCTCGGCCTCCTGCCCAGAGCTGCCCGCCTGGGCCCTGCAGGAACAGGTTGCAATGGCGGACCAATAGCCACAGGGGTCATTTCAGTGGGAGAAAACCCTAAACAGTGGTTTAAAATTCCAAATCTTGAACTTAAAAAATGTACGAAGCCAGGGCGTGGTGGCTGAGGCAGGGCTCATAGTGCACCACCCCATCCCTCCTTGGGCAGCTCCTGAAGAATTCATAACAAGCCCCTGGGTTCAGATTTCATCTCTGTGTCCTCACCTCAGCTAAGTCTAGAAGACTCGCTGTAGGTGGTCTCTGTCCCCCACCCCCCGCCCCCAAGATGCCCCAGGCTGACACAGACGGCTGGAAAGGTCATTAGAAGGGAAACACACACACCTCACCTCCTTTCTGCATGCCCACTCCTACCCAAATAGGTCCGTAAAAAAATAAAACTTAACCCTTCAAAAAGTCATCTCTGGAGTACAATCTAGAAATGCTAAAAATGGATATTGAAGCTATTAAGCAACCTGGCATTCAAAAATGAGATAAATGCAAGAAATACGTTACTGTTGTTACAGGAAATGACACTGGCAATGATACCTAATGAGCCGGGCAGGAGAGGTAAATAACAGGACAAGTATGAATTAATCACCACCTTGATGCCTAGTGCGATTAAAATCAGATGTGGCCCACAATTTTAAAACAAAAAAAATGTCCCTCATGCATGGACTAAAGCGCTGCTTCTAAAAGCGTTTTCTGCAGCACCTGTGTTAGATAGCGAGGATGCCGGCTAACACTGCCAATGCCCCGACCTTACGCAACCCACAACGTACTGGGGAGGACGGTGGACACCCGCATTCTCACACTCCCCCCTGGCGATGCCGGTAGAATGAAAGCTTGCGATCACCAGTATTAGCAACACCGAGTCCCTCTTCAGCACACACAGTCTACTCCTGGCCAACCCAGTCAGACAGAGCCCAGATACGTGATCTTGGATTTTTCATTGGCCAGGAATTTCTAGGGCCTTGCAGAAGACCTGTAACTTAACTCGCGATGAGGAAACACGTGGAAGCAGCAAGAACCAGTCCTGCATTCTCCGTGGGCTGTTATTTCCTTTAGTGTGGAAGACATCACCCACATCTGAACCCAGAGCTCCAGCCCCACTGCAAGGGGCGGACTCACAGCTTCTCGCCGGGGCGGGGAGGGGCTGGGGCATCGGCTAGATGCTCCTCTTCTTGGGCTTCTCCTCCCCGCCCACATCTGAGCAATGGCAGCGAATTCCGATGACAAAGAACACAGAGTCTGACCCTGCAAATCCTTCTTTGGGGCAACTTCTCCGGGAAGCAAACTGACCAAGCCACACCGGTGTGTACTGCTCCCCAGTTTTGGTCTAATTCCGAATTTAACTGGGTCCAAGTAACATGTACGGTTTCTGTCAGAGGCTGCCATTCATTGCAAGAAGCCACGGCCTGCAGTTTACACACACACACCTTGTATTTCTGGGACTTTCCCAGTACGTTTGCCAACGAGAACATCAGGGAGTGATCGTTAGGTATTAACTCCAGCGCCTCTCTTCCAACTGCTTCAGCCTGGGCTAAGTTACCTGCGAGTGAAAAAGGAAAAACACGCACTAGTATTCCTGGTCTCTCTCTAACGGGGTTTATGTACATTAGACACAATGATTATGAATTAACTACGTAAGAAAATAAATGTAAATGTGTAAAACACACACACACACACACACACACACACACACACACACACACTCCTATCCGTTGCAATGCCAATGCAGCCCAGTGCCATTCCGATGTAATACGGAAACCGCTTTTGATTACCGGTACATGTTGTATGAAACCTAATTTTAATTTTCTCCCAGATACCAATTATACCCAAATCAGAGAAAACAAGTCTGCGGAATAAGAACATCGCAGGAACACTTTAGTCACGGGATATGCATCATACCGGAGGACATGTTCTATGCCTTCATTAGAAACAGTGAAGTATCTCTTATCCACACTGATTAGATGGCCTACTCACGGGCCCCAGAGTCTGCCACGCGAAAACTACCATTTCTTAGGAGATGCTTGCGTTTTTAAAGCCAGAAGAGTGTCTCCTAGTGGATCAAGCCTGCCATGGTGGGCTAAGGACCTAGATCACCAAGGCCATTGTTAGCATTATATATAAAATAAGAATCTCTGAATGAGTGAGGTTTGAGGGCATCTGCTCTGAGAACGTCCATGAGCTTTGGGGCTTGGGCTTAGCCCCGCCCACCGCACAAGCCAGAGCACTGCCGCCCCTGGTTCCCGCCAGCGTCCCAGCTGCTGGCGCTGCCCGAGAGCAGGCTTCAGAGAAATGAGAGCTTAGCACACATTTTCCTTCCTGACTCAGCACCAGTGCTAAGCCAAGCACCATTTCCCCAGGCACGTATATTCTAATATATCAAAGGAAGCTCCATGTTCTAAAAGAATAGACATTTTGCAATGCCAAATATTAAATCCCATCACAATTTTTAAAAACCAACAACTCTAGCGCATACTAGGAAAACCCTCCCCAATAGTCTACGTTTCCTGGTCACTCAGTGGCACTGCCCCAGGAAACGACCCCCTGGTTTATGCAGTCCACCCCTCTGTACCTGTGTTGTCCAGGAGTATGATCATGTTGTTCCAAGCCAGGCTGTGCTCTGGCTTCAGCACTGTGGCGTTTCTCCACGCGTTCAACGCGTCCACGTGGCGATTTAGATCTGCGTACTGAGAACAAAGCATGGACCGGAAAAATCAACTTCTCAGTATTTTTATTCGTCTAAGACATAACTGAAACCAAGCCCCAAATCAAATAAAATCGAACCTGGATTGATTTTCTAATTTTCCATATCTATTTACTTAACAGTCAAAACAATCCCAAAGAAGTAGATATGTATCCCCATTTTACATGTGAAGCAACTGAGGCACAGAGTAATTAAGTAACATATCCCAAGTTATACATCTAGAAATAGTAGGGCTGCCTTAGAACCAGGTGGTCTAGCTCCCAAGCCTACAACATCTTACCTGGAACCCGTGATTTAGTGACTCCAGGTGTCAAATCACATTTCAGGCTAGTGATGAGAGAGAAGTTAAAAACCTAATCATTAGTCCTTTTCTTTCTTTTTTTTTTTTTTAAATATACTTTATTGATATTTTACAGAGATGAAGGGGGGGAGATAGAGAGCCAGAAATGTCGACGAGAGAGAAACATCGACCAGCTGCCTCTTGCACATCCCCCACTGGGGATGTGCCCACAACCAAGGTACATGCCCTTGACCAGAATCAAACCTTTCAGTACGCAGACCGACGCTCTACCACTGAGCCAAACCGGTTTCGGCATCATTAGTCCTTTTCTAAGAAGACTTCACATAGTCCATCTTTGGTAAGTTTTTAGTTAAGGGTAAACAAATTTTTACTTAATGTGATTACAAGCTAAATGTGCCAACTTCACTGTGGTTTGTGCCTCTTCCTGCCTACATCTGAGCTCCATAAAAATCTATGAGTAGACCAGACTTGCAAACTCCCTGGAAAAGTCGTAAAGGGTGCTGGGCGTTTGGAGCCTGCCAGCCAGCCGCCTTTAGAAAGGAGAGGATTGTCTATTTGACAGGCAGGGTTGTCTAACATTGGTAACAGAAGACAAAACGGCTGGCTCTCAATTTGCAGAGTGACCAAAAGTGCGCTAAGGGAGGAGAGAGTGATGCATGTGTTAGCAGGCGACCCCCTTGCCCTCTTTAACTCAGTTCAAATGCACATCTCATCTGAATGAACTTGGTTCCTTTAACTCTGCGAAGAGTCCAAATGATAACAGTTGATCAGAGTTTAAGGCTATTTTCTTACTGACTGTCAGGTCTGCCTTTTCCTTAGGAAACAGAAACATTTTTTTGCCTTGCCCTGTGACCCATACCGCAAATAGGTGGCATGTTATGCAAAAAAAGATATAATAAATTATGAAAACATTCACAAATGCCCATTTGCTTAAGATGTTGTCAGAATTTCCCACAAGGCTTGGAAACTCAAGTTTCTGAATCTTACCCCTTTAATAAGGAAATGCTATGAAAAGTTCAAAACCTTAAAATTTAGACTACATTTAATTGTTGTCTAAATTATTCCAACATTTAATTGTCTCTCTCTATTTGATGTTCCCATTGATTTCTCGGTCAGTTCTCTCCAGCAAATGACATGCATTTGAGTAGACAAAATCTGTGGTGACATTCTTTCTAACAAACCCAGGAAAACCAGCGTTTTCCTTGAACTCTTAACTCCTTCCTATTTCTTGGCGGCATCTCTGAGGTGCCTGCGTCCCTTCCTCCACAGTGCCAGGCCAGGAAGCAGTGGTTCTGCCTGAACGGCCTCCGCTCTTGAGGCTGTGGCAGCTCCAGAGATGGTGGCACCACTTCCTCCCATTTGTTTCCCTCGACTCTCTGAGCTAACATCACCTTTCCATTTTTGTTCTTGTGGCCTTTTAACAATCGTCTAACTGATTCCCTTTATTACATCTTCCCTCTTTAAATACTTGCAGTGGTTTCTATTTTCCTGAATGGATCCTGCCCGATGCAATTAGTCCCTGCATAATGACGTGTCTCTAGTAAATATCCCCGGTCACTACTGTTACAGTTCTCTATTATCAGTAATACGTCCCAAATAATCCAGCTCTTGCCAATTCCTCTTTCACAGGAGAACAGCATTATATTCTTTTCTTATCTGGATCCAGAAAGCAAAATACATTTCTGTCCCCCGTTACTAAACAGTGACTAAAGAGGCTTTTTAAAATATTTACTTAAATTGATGGGGGTGACATTGGTCAACAGGAACATGTAGGATTCAGGTGTAGGTTTCTATGTTACAAGATCTGTATATTGCACCGTGAGCCAGCCACCCAAGTCAGATCTTCTCCTCTCACCAGCTCCTTCCCTCCCTCTAGCCATCACCACACTGCTGTTTGTGTTCACGAGTTTCACTTTTATAGACTACATATGAGTGAAATTATTCAGTTCTTAGCTTTTTCTGACTGACTTATGCCATTTAGCATAATGTTCTCAAGGTCCATCCACCTTGTTGCAAATGGTGCGATTTCATCCTTCCTTATGGCTGAGTAGTGTTCCATTGTGTATATTTACCACATCCTCTTTATCCAGCCCTCTATACCAGGAAACTTTGGTTGTTTCCATTTCTTGGCCACCATGAATAATGTTGCATTGAACACAGGGGTATATATCTCTTTGTGAATATATGATTTTGAGTGTTTTGAGTATATACCCAGCAAAGGAATGACTGGGTTGTACGGTAGCTCTATTCTTAATTTTTTGAGGAATCGCCAGACTGCCTGTACCAATCGACATTCCCACCAGCAGTGAATGAAGGTTCCTTTTCCCCCCATAACCTCTCCAACACTGCTATTGCTTGTCTTGTTGATAATGGCAGCTCTAACAGGTGTGAGGTGGTATCTCATTGTAGTTTTGATTTGCATTTCCCTAATTGCCAGTGAGGCTGAACATCTTTTCATGTATCTATTGGCTATTCGTGGGCCTTCTGGGAAAAGGTGTATTTCCAGGTCCTCTTCCCACTTTTTGATTGGGTTGTTTGTTCGCTTCGTGTTGAGTTTTATGGAGATTAAACCTTTGCCGGGGCTACTGCTTGCAAATATCACCTCCCATCTGGCTGGCTGTCTTCTTGTTTTGTTGTTTCTTTTGCTGTGCAGAAGCTTTTTATTTATTTTTATTTTTAAAAAAATATATTTTATTGATATTTTATAGAGAGGAAGGAAGAGAGATAGAGAGCCAGAAACGTCGATGAGAGAGAAACATCGACCAGCTGCCTCCTGCACACCCACTACCGGCGATGTGCCCTCAACCAATGTACATGCCCTTGACCGGAATCGAACCCGGGACCTTTCAGTCCGCAGACCGACCCTCTACCACTGAGCCAAACCAGTTTCGGCTGCAGAAGCTTTTTAATTTGATATAGTCCCATTCCTTTATTTTTGCCTTTACTTTAAGGAGGGTTTTAAAAAAAGAAACTTCTAAGTTATTTTGTTCATTTTATTTGTCAATATATGAATGCGTTGGTTGAGCTGTTAAAAGATTAAGCTCTTAATGCTTTTAAGCTGTCAAGCAGGCAAAGGCTGGATAATTAAACAACAATGGAGAGCAAAATCTTTAAATAAGCAAGAACAGTTGGCAGAGGAAAGAGGAAGGTCACTTCATGGCCGCATAATTAGTAAACAATATACTCAGAGGGCAATAAAGGTCTCAGTCTACTTAAATTATTTTATTACTACTGATGTTTGGAGAGGGAGGAAGGGAGAGGAAGAGGGAAACAGCAACATGAGAGAGATGCATTGATTGGTTGCCTCTTGCACATGCGCTGACTGGGGGTCTAACCCACAACTTAGGTATGTGCCCGCAGCTGGAATCAAACCTGCAACCTTCTGGTGTGTGGGCTGATGCTCCAACCAACTGAACCACACCAGCCAGGACAAGTATCAGCCTATTTAATAGTACACGTGATCTTCTACACGAAAGTGGGAAGGAATTCCAAGCACCGGAGCACATGATAAAAACCTAGGTTTTATGTTCCAACTTCCTTTCTTGGGATGTAATTCTTACAGAAGGCGGACATTTAGCTCAAATCCTGCATTTCCCAAACCCCAAGGAATTGCAGTGACAGGCAGCTACTAGGGGTAAGGAATAAGACTATTTCAGTATTAGGGCTTTAAAGCATAACCTAGAAGGCTGTAGGTTTAGATCATTTGCATAAAATGAAATGAAAAAAGAGCCTCCTCCCCCCCAAAAAAAGAATGAAAAAAAGAATTCATATGGAATCAAGTATGATATGTCATGCAAGTACTAGTTTGAAAGACACAGTAGATACAGTGACCCCTGCAGTAACCACCAATCCAAGGATTCAGATAACACCCGATGTGTGCCTGTCTCTCAGCTAGCCCTTATTCTCACTTAATTAACTTTGCAAGGGTCCACCTGCTTTGCGTGTGATTGGGGTTTTTTGGTCTCTACTTAGATGATTATGCTGAAGTTTCACTGTCTTGCAGCCCCTCTCCCCAGAGAGAACAACAGACATACGAAAAGATGCTCAACATCACTACTCATCAGAGAAATGCAAATTAAAACCACAGTGAGGTATCACCTCACACCTGTCAAGAACGGCTATCATCAATAAATCAACAAACAACCGGTATTGGCGAGGATGTGGCGCAGAGAGGACCCTCTTGTACTGTTGGCGCAGCCCCCGTGGAAGGCGGGATGGGGTTTCCTAAAAAATTTAAAAACGCAACTGCCTCAAGACCCAGCAATTCCACTTCTGGGAAAATATCCCAAGAAACCAGAAACACTAATTAGAAAGAATATATGAAAATAGGGGTTCATTGCAACATTATTTACAATAGCCAAGATTTGGAAGCAGTTCAAGTGCCCCTGTAGATGAAAGGATAAAAATGCTGCGGCGCATTTACACAATGGTGTACTACTCAGCCATAAAGAAGAAGACGAAGACGAAGAGGAAGGGGAAGGGGAAGGGGAAGGGGAAGGGGAAGGGGAAGAAGAAGAAGAAGAAGAAGAAGAAGAAGAAGAAGAAGAAGAAGAAGAAGAAGAAGAAGAAGAAGAGGAGGAGGAGGAGGAGGAGGAGGAGGAGGAGGAGGAGGAGGAGGAGGAGGAGGAAGAAGGAAGAGGAGGAGGGGGAGAAAATTTTATGTTTTGTTACAGCATGGATGGACTTGGAGAGCATTATGCTAAGTGAAATAAGCTAGTCCGAGAAAGACAAATATCATGTGATTTCACACATATGTGGAATCCAATGAATAAAATAAACTAACAACCAAAATAGAACAGATTCATAGATACGGAGACAGACTGATAGCTGTCAAAGGGGAAGCGGGTTCGGGGGCTTGGTGAAAAAGGTGAAGGGATTGAGTAAAGAAAGAAAGAAAAAAAAATCCCTCAGACAGGAAACAATACGGTGATTACCAGAGGGTGAGGGGGCTGAGGAGTAGGTAGAAGAGGGTAAAGAGGGAATAAATGGGATGGAAGGAGACCTGATTTGGGGTGGTGAACACACAATGTACTATACAGATGATGCATCACAGAATTGTACACCTGAAACTTAGATAATTTTATTAATCAACATCACCCCAATAAATTCTATAAAAATAAAAAAATCAAAGAAATCACATGATAGGTTTGTGTTTTTTAAAAAAAATCTCAATATTTATTTGTGATTTCAAAACAGAGGAACTAATGTTTATCAGGAAGTTACCTTATCCCTAGGAGTGCAAGGCACAAGGGACTTTAGAAATTCTAATTTATTCTTTGGTTTGACCTATTGCCTCTGTGCTCTCTTGAGCTTGGCTAATTCAAGTCAGACTGCTCTCTAATTAAAGCTTTAGAAGCTAAATATAAGGAAATCAAATAGCTGCCTTCAAATGAGACAAACCTAAGTGAAAGAACTTTAGGGAGAATGCTAGTAGGGGGTCTGAGTATCCTCATTTTATTATAAATAAAGAAAAAAAAAACCAAACTTTTCTTCTGCAGCCACAGGCCACTTACCAAGCGCCCGAGGTTGTAGTAACAGTCGGGGTACTTTCTCCTGTGTCGGATTGCGGTCCGGTAGCTGTGCTCGGCAGCTTCGAACCGTTTCAGGCTGTTCTGCACGATGCCCAAGTTCATCCACGCCGCAGCAAAGTCCGGCCTGGAAGAGCGGTTTGAGAAGGAAAACAAGGACGAGAGAGGCTCAGGCCCCCAGAGGCAGGAGCTCATGTCTTTGCCACTAGCAGAATTCTAAAAACAATGCTTACTGTATCTGTAC
This sequence comes from Vespertilio murinus, assembly GCA_963924515.1. Taxonomy (NCBI): domain Eukaryota; kingdom Metazoa; phylum Chordata; class Mammalia; order Chiroptera; family Vespertilionidae; genus Vespertilio; species Vespertilio murinus. The sequence continues at coordinate 36,354,818 of OZ004707.1, read as the reverse complement.
AGCCAAAGACAGCAGCTCCTCCGCTTCCTGTAGCTCATTCCTCTCCTTTAAAATATTTCCAAGATTATTCATGGCATGAACATACTTGGGATTCAATCTGAAAGTGGAGAGAGAAACCAGGCCATCTGTTAACGTTCAGTTGTCTTCACTAAGCTCTCAGGAATTGGCAAGGGTTATCTTGAAGTTGGGGTCGTTAAGGAGACAGTTTTTTATTTTTAAAATATACTTGTATTGATTTTAGAGAGAAGGAGAGAGACAGACACATCAATGATGGGAGAGAATCATTGATTGGCTGCCTCCTGTACGGCCCTCACTGGGGATTGAGCCCACAACCCAGGCCTGTCCCCTTGACTGGGATCGAACCTACAACACATCAGTCCACAGGCCGATGCTCTATCCACTGAGCCAAACTGGCTAGGGTAAGGGGACAGGTATTTACTTTTAGAAAGTTAAAACAGTCTATAATAATAAAAGCATGATATGCTAATTAGAACAGACAGTCCAACGACCTTACGGAAGCCACCGCAGCAGGGGCTGAGGCAGAAGTGGTTAGGCATGATCAGGCAGGCAGGCAGGCAGGCAGGCAAGTGGTTAGGGGCGATCAAGCAGGCAGGCAGGTGAATGGTTAGGAGCCAGCGGTCCCAGATTGCAAAATGGCAGTCGGACATCCCCCGAGGGGTCCTGGATTGTGAGAGGGTGCAGGCTGGGCTGAGAGATCCCCTCTCTCCATGCACAAATTTCATGCACCAGGCCTCTAGTACATATATATAAATGAGACAGAATGCCTGCAGTACCTTACAGCTTCCCTATAATATCTGATGGCAGCTGTTTGATTGCCTTTGTCAGCCAGGTTTTTGCCAACATTGTAGTGAACCTGAAAATAGAGATACAAACTTGGTCATTAGCTGACACACTTCTTTTTCTAGAGCAGGGATAACTATCATATCTTCTAAATGAAAACAAAAGGTAATGGTATTTAAAACAAAAAACAACCACACACACCCCTCCCTGTCCCCTGCACCAGAACTTGAGCTAAAGCCCTACAGACCTGGCCAGGGGCTTGCGCCACCACGTAAGAAAAGAGTAGAAAAAAGGGAGACAACAAGCAGACGATACCACTACATAAAGATATTTAACTGGAGAAAACTGAGAAATTAGGAAGCTGGTTTTACTGCTAGCCAAACCCTCAACTCACACTCCTCTCTCACATACCCACCCCCCATTAGTACGACTTCATTCTATTTTCTTTTTTATGAATTTGACTTCTCTTGGTACCTCATATAAGTGTTATCACATAGTATTTGTCTTCTTGTGGCTTATTTCACTGAGCATTATGTCCTCAAGGTCCACCCATGTTGTAGCATCTGTCAGAATGCCCTTCCTTTTTAAGGCTGAATAATATGCCACTGTATATATACACCACATTGTATATACACTGAGTGGCCAGATTATCATGATCTCTGAATACATAATAATCTGCCCACTCAATGTGTATATGTATCTACACTAATAAAAGAGAAACATGCAAATTAACAGTCACCCCGTCATGCTCACAAGCCATGCCCACCAGCCAATCAGGAGTGAGTATGATAATTAACCCAACCAAGATGGCGGCCAGCCACAGAGCTGGAGCAAACAGGAGGTTTGGGTTACCCAAGTGATGGAGGAAGCCAAGCTTCCCACCTGCCCTGGCCATCCCTGGCCTCTGGTCAAGGCCACAAAGTTTCAATTATAGAAGATAAGTAAATCCGAGATACTTGCTTCCAGCCGGCCCTGGCCTCTGCTCAAGGAGAAAATGAAAAGAAGAAAAAGAAGAAAAAGAAAAAAAAAAAGAAAAAAAGAAAAAGGAAAAGAAAAAAAGGAGGGACTGGGACCTTGGGTTGCCGTGTGTGTGTGTGTGTGTGTGTGTGTGTGTGTGTGTGTGAGAGGGGGGGGGGACCGGGCCAGGATGGAACCTCAGGGGCCGTTGGGGGTAAGCAGACCAGCAGAGGGGCCAGTTGGGAGTGAGCAGGCCATCAGTGGGGGTCAGTTGGAGGTGATCAGGATAGCAGGGGTGGGCAGTTTGGAGTGAGCAGGCCAGCAAGGGAGCAGTTGAGGGTGCACAGGCCAGTGGGGAGGAACAGTGGGGGCAAGCAGGCCAGCAGGGGTGATAGTTGGTGGCAAGCAGGCCATCAAGGGGGAGCAGTTGGGGGTGATAAGGCTGGCCGGGGGGGGGGGCATTTGGGGTCAAGCAAGCCAGTGGTGGGGGACAGCTGGGGGTGAGCAGGCTGTCAGGCAGAGTAGTTAGGGGTAATCAGGAAGGCAGGCAGGCAGGCGAGTGGCTGTAGCCAGCAGTCTCAGATTGTGAGAGGGATGTCTGACTGCTGGTTTAGGCCCAATCCCTGTAACCAGCAGTAGGATATTCGGACATCCTTTGAGGGGTCCCACATTGAAGAGGGTGCAGGTTTGTGCAGGGGTGGGGTCCGGCCAGCCTGGCCAGGGGGAGGGGACATAGGTGGCTGGCCAGCTTACCTGCTGGTCAAAGGGACAATCTGCATATTATTTTTTTTATTATATAGGATATGCACTGAGTGGCCAGATAATTATGTGTTCAGAGATCATAATAATCTGGCCACTCAGTGTATACACCACATTCATCTGTTAATGGAGATTTAGGTTGCTTTCATCTTTTAGCTATTGTTAACTAATGCTATGATATCCTGTTTTCAATAGTTTTGGGAATACTATATATATACTATATGTATACATATAGGATGGGGAAAAGTAGGTTTATAGTTGTGAGTACATGAAACAGTTTATTTTTGTATTATTATTAATTAGAGGCCTGGTACATGAAAATTCATGCACCGGAGGGGGGGCGGTCCCTCAGCCCAGCCTGCCTCCTCTCATAGTCCAGGACCCCTCTGGGTCAGGAGGCAACACGGTGATCAAGGGAAGGCGATGCCCCATCACACCTCTGCTGCTGCCACTGCCAGTAGCGCAAACCTTAGCCAGCCATGGTTACCTGGGTCTTGGTTGGCCCTGGGCAGCTGGGCAGCCGCCATCCAGGCTTGCCTGCACTTCGGACATTGGCTGGGCAGCCGCAATCCAAGACTTGCCTGTGTCTTGGGCTGGCCCTGGGCAGCTAAGGGGCTGAGGGTGGGTCTGGCTGTACTGTGCGCCTGCTGCCCCTTCTTATCCCCCGGTGGGACTGAAAGGACTGGGAGACTCCGGCGGAAATGAGGGAACTGGGCGCCGCCATATTTGTGATGATCAATTTGCATATTCCCTCTTTATTAGATAGAATTATTGTATCATTTTCCATACAAACAACTGCAAACCTACTTTCGCCCAACCCTGTACATCTATCTAGCCATCTTTACATATTTCCCTAGAAGTAAAATTGCTGGATCATATATGGTTATTCTATTTTTAATTTCTGAAGAACCAAAATGGTTGATTTTATGTTATGAGAACTTTACCTCACATTTTCTTATAAAAAGAGAATTTTTGATGATTTGGGTTGAAAAGTAGACTAGAAGACACAGGACTCACAACTGCAAACCTCCCGGGAATTCTCAGCCATCTCAAGGTGAGGGCACCAGGGTGGCTAACTTGTGGCGTTTTCTCAAGTGCACACGGGCTCAGAACACATGACAAAGGAAGGGGTGGGAACCCGAACTCAGACCAGGGCAGCAGAAATGCAGAAAGTCATGAGGATGATTATCAAAAGTGCTTACTGATCATCTAAAGCTCCTTTGGGAGGCTTACAACATTAATGGCCAATAGCAAGCTCAGAAGAGATGATGCCATAGGAACGTATCCCATTAGGGATACTAATGATTAATAACAATACAGAAACACCAGCAGGGGGCAGGTGCTGAAGGAGGCCGTGAGGCAGGGGTGGGGGTTGGCACCACACACGTATAGACACATAGAGTCTCTCCTCTCTACAGAATCCCGGACAGGGAGCTGCTATCACCCTCCCTTCCGAGTTGAGGGACTGCTTCCAGGTTCTGGGCTGGATTTGAAGCCAGGATCCAAAGCCTATGTCTGTTCTTACTATATCACACTCATTTATTAGGATGCTCGGTAAAGACGAAGCCATTTCTAGACCCACTCATTCATCCCATCCATTACTTTTCCTAAAGTAAAGTGATGTTTATTTCTGTGTGTTAAGGGCTGAACTGTATCCCACTTCTCCCTCCAAAGTCCTAAACTCCACGTGACTGCATTTGGAGCCTGAGTCTTTAAAAAAAAAGTCACTGAGTTAAAATGAGGTTCTGAAGGTGGGCCTAACCCAGCCCGACTGGGGTCCTTACAAGAAGGGAAAACTTGGACACACAGAGAGACACACCAGCAGTGTGTGCACACAGAGGACAGGCCCTGCCAGGAGGGCACAGCCAGGAGGTGGCTGTCCGCAAGCCCAGGAGACAAGGCCTCAGGAGAAATCAACCTGCTGATACCTTCGTCTTGGACATGCAACTTCCAGAGACTGAGAAAAATAAATAAATTTCTGTTGTGTAAGCCAGTTAATCGGTGGTGTTTTGTGATGGCAGAGGGACACACAATAATGGTTTGCACACATCCAAGTACCTCTCATTCAAACACTTCCAATCCCTTCTGAAAATATGAGCACATCCTGCCTCAGCAGTCCTGACCGACAGTGAGAGCAGTTTTCATCACTACTGATTATTTCCGAAAGGGGCGGGGAGCGGTGCAATGGTCTTTAAGCACATATGGGACAGAGATTTGTTTTTTACCTGCCAATCTTAGAAGTCCATTCATTTCTTTTAACCTCACCCAACAAGAGAAATGACAATCAGGGATGCCACGGGTGACGGAAATGTGCACGACTGCACAGCACACTGCATAATCTAAACTGCCTGGTCCAAATTACTGTCCATCCGCAGGTGTAATCATCTTCAAATCATAGCTTGGAGGCTGGTTAACGCCGCGGTCTGCTGTTGAAAAGCGTGCTCTAAATGGCTTGATTCTGTGTCTCTCCCGGCCCCAGCCAAGACACGTTACTCCACCTCCGGGTCCCTCGCACAAAAGGACCAAATCTGGAGAATCCAACCAGGGGGAGGGATGCGCCCGCGGTCCCCAGAATACAAAGAGGGCTCTGAGCCACGCTCCCGCCTCTTCCGCCCAGAGCTCCCGCTGCTTTCCTTTGTGTCGGGGAAAATTCTGTTTTCTCAAATAAAAAAGCTCAAACAAAGAGTTCAAGTGCCCTCTGCAGCACAGACAGTGTTCTGCCAGACGCCCTCTGCCAGACACCTGCGAGGCCAGGCGCGGGGAGATGAGGGAGGACGAGGGCTCTCTGGGCATTGAGGCCGCCGGTCATTTCGGGGGCACGCCTTAAAAACCTGGCAGCGCTCACCAGGGAGAACGGGCACTCGGGCTGGCCCGAGGGGGCAGCCGTAGCCTCTGGGTTACGGGAAGGGAAGTGTTTGATCAGAAAACAGCAGCCTGGATAACCCGCCATAAAAAGACAAAACAAAATAACCCGGCCACCCGTTTTCTTAAAATAGCGTTTCAAGAACGAGTGGTTTCCGTTTCCAGGGAAGGTAAGAGACTGAAAAACCCTATTTAGACTTGAGCTTTCTCTCCAGCCTTTGTGGTTCCTGCGCTGAGGCAATGACCCAGCTCAGAAGCCGCAGAGAAAGCCAGCCGCAGCCCAAGGACGCGTGAGTGTAAAGGAGGTAAAAGCTACGGTATCTGAAGGCGGTTTTGACACCAGCAACAAAACCGGCTTGCTTCAAATATTCTGCCAAGGGGGGATGTTAAATTTAAAATATCCTAAGCACCTAAAAGTCCTATAATCTATCCTGGATCCCTCCTTCAAGGAAATACCTCATTGTGGGATGTGATCCTTTCATTGTTGAAAGAGTTTAGAATTGTATCTCAGAGTTGACACAAAAGTGACACACACATTAAAGCCTTAAAAAATTAGAAATGACCGTCAACCTAAGTAGATACTTGGCATTTCACCATAGTAAGCTCAAGGAATTTAATTTCCAATTGGCTCAATCCAGTCGCTAATATTGAGTGCATACCACATGCAAAGGCACGGTGGATCATTCAAACGAAGGAAACCAGTGTCTTCCTAATGAGCTCTCTGCCCTGAAGTCAACCTAGATTTTTTTCCCTTTTCTTTCTAAACAGAATAAAGCAAAGACAATTTTATAACATTTCATTTATAGTCGGAACTAAAAACGTAAAGTACAATCTCTCCTTTGCTCGGACTGAATGGCATCACTTAAAAAAAGGTTCTTAGAAAGGACTATCACCACCAGGCCCATTTTTGAAGAAGACACAGAATACCTGTGTGTGTGCCCAGGTGTGCACACCCTGTGTTTTCTGGTCTACAACATGTGAACTCATGTCACCAGGACACACAGATAGGTTCCAAATCACACATGTCCCATCCCCCCCGCCCCCCATTTACTGGGGTAACTTGGGCACTGCATCATGTCAGGTCTCCATCCAGCCACCCAGATCACTAAGCTAGATAACATCAGTTCCATTTTTCTATGCCTAACTCTCTCCCATTTGTAAAAAAAACAAAAACAAAAAAACAAAAAATTACAATAATAATAATAATATCCTCTCTCTAAAAACCTTACAGGGAATATAATGGAGATTAATGACAGAGCCACTACAAAGAAATTTGAGTTCTTATAGGGAAGAACTACATAAATAGAAGGCATAATTTCTGCTATTCAAATACCAAAGTAAAAATAAAGCAAATCTATTAACATGCATAAAATTAAATCACAGGCAATTTGTTTTTAGTAATGGGTGGGCCAACAAATCAAATTAATGCCAAGTTTGAAGTAATTCACTTTTTTACCTAAGTCTCTCAGCTATAAAAACATGAGCAAGGTTTTTTTAATCCAAAGAAAAAGACAAAGAGTCAGTATCTTTTATGCTATTTTTCGCTTCGAGGTCACAATAAGATGTCAACTTCTCATTAATCTGTTCATATAATTTTACCTGAAATCACTGCTTTTCGTAGAGAATGTAAAAACGAGAGAGCCGCAGGGAGCTCTTTGTTTCTACCCCCTGAGGGTTCATTTGGAGCATCCAATTCTGAGGACCCAAGGCAGAATGAACCCTTACCTACACTAATAAACGTGTAACATGCAAATCAACCTATCGGTCGAACAACTGTCCCGACGGCCTTCCAGACAAAGCTGGGGCCGTGTGGGCCCCGCCCTTGCACAAATTTCGTGCACTGAGCTTCTAGCTTAGTAATAATAACAATCTCCATGAACAGACATCCTTCTAACCTAACCACTCCGAGCAAGTAACCTTCCCTTCCTGTCGGTGAATGTGACAACCAGAACGAAGACGAGCCTAAGAAAGCCAGCATTTCTTGAGCACCTGCTATGTTCTCACCACTCTGTGAGGCCACGCCAGATGCCAGGTTTCAGGAAGGCCTCCCCACAAACCCAGGAGGCAGACGGGCATTATCGTCTATCAGTGTTTCCCAAACTTTTGACATATGTGTACCCCTTCTATAATTTTCATAACGCTGAGTACCCCTCGTCAAAAAAAAAAAAGGATGTATTTTAATAATAATCAAAATATATTTATTTTTTCTTCTTTTTGGGTACATACACAAAATAATAATAAATGAAAAATAAACTTATTAATAATAAAATATAACCCTACCAAACTCCGGTGCAACGTGTACCCCCACCAAACTCTTCCCGTACCCCTGGGGGTACGCGTACCACACTTTGGGAAACACTGGACTCTAAGATAATGCTAAGGGCACTGAAAGTTCAAAAAAGTTTAGTGTCATCCAAGCTGGCAAAGCTGCTGAAGCGAAGAGCTTGGATTCAGGAAGAATCCCAGTGGAAAAATTCCTTCCAGACTGCTCCCACAAAAACACTGCCCATTTTAAAGTCTCTACATTTATATTCCCCCAGCCCCATGGTCGGCAAACTGCAGCTCGCCAGCCACATGCGGCTCTTTGGCCCCTTGAGTGTGGCTCTTCCACAAAATACCATGGCCTGGGCGAGTCTATTTTGAAGAAATGGCATTAGAAGAAGTTTAAGTTTAAAAAATTTGGCTCTCAAAAGAAATTTCAATCATTGTACTGTTGATATTTGGCTCTGCTGACTATGAGTTTGCCAAGCACTGCCCCGCTTAACAGAAGGCATCGCGAGCGGGGAAACCACAGGTGATGCGAATATGTCCTAGTGCTACCACATAGCACAACGTAAACTTCCTAAATCCAGTGACTGTCCCTTTGTAGGTACCATCATCTTCCAATGATGGCGTGGAGGCTGGTGGGTGCTATGGCCGGAGCGCGTATTTTGAAAAGCGTGCTCTGCATGACTCAGCTGTGGCCCGCCTCCAGCGCAGCCTGGCTGTGCGGTGTTAGTTCCCCTGCCACCACTTCAAAGGGAGGTGAGGACACTTCCTTCCAGCAACCCCTTGCTGCACTGACATTGTCTGTTTTCAGTGTATTTTTATTGATTTTTTTTTTAGAGAGAGAGAGAGAGAGAGAGAGAGAGAGAGAGGAAGGGAAATGAGATCAAAACATCTATCAACTGTGTCACATATTCCCCCTCCTGGAGATCGAACCCACAACACTCCCAGGCATGTGTCCCGACTGGGAATCACACCAGCAACCTTCAGGTGCACGGGGATGAAGCCCTACCGAGTCCTACTGGCCAGAGCAGACACTGCTTGGTTTTAATAGCTTCTTCTGAATTATTTTGGCTCAGGGGAATTTTAATACATTTCTATCAAAAGAATAAAAAAAGAAAAAGAGGGAGGGAGGGAGAGAGAGAGAGAGAAGAGAGAAGAAAGAAGAGAGAGAGAGAGAAACCCTGACTTATGCTAGATTCTGTCTGAGGGCAAACATTCTTCTTACTCGGCTGTGGAACTGAAAACCATTTCAAACTAGGAACGTCTTTCTGACGACCCAGGGCGGCCAACACACCTTCGCGTTGAGCGGGCACACAGACAGGGCACTTCTGAAGAGCTGTTCTTCACTCCGCCACTCGCCGCTGCGGATTACGCACCTCAGCGTGTTTATGAATAGAATCCCCAGCACGAGGGCGGCGACTAGTTTCTTGAGAACAGAGAGACATGGTAAACGTCATGGGGAGACTCCGTCCGACCACCCAGCCACCGGGTTCCGCGGGGGCCCCTGCCGGCCGGCCGGTACCTTTCTCGGAGTGTGTCTCCCGAGAGCGCCGCAGCCGATGGTCAGCAGCATGCAGTAGCCCGCGCTGGGCAGGTAGAGCACCCTCTCGGCCACCACGAAGCCCACGCGGAAGAACAGGTTACTTGCGGGAAGGAACGGGATAACGAGGAACCCCAGGCCCAGCGTAAGGATCCTGGAAGACGAGAGGTACACAAATGGCTACTGGTAGCTATCTCATGAACACGTGCTACTCCACGTTAAAATAATAATAAAGGCTTTTTTCTTCATGCCATCCATTGAGAAAAGGTATTGGCGGCAGCAAAACGCTGTCATCAGCAGAGAGGGTTTAGCCTGGCAATATTAAAAGAAGATGTAGCCCTGACCGGTTTGGCTCAGTGGCTAGAGCGTCGGCCTGTGGACTGAAGGGTCCCAGGTTCGATTCCGGTCAAGGGCATGTACCTTGGTTGCGGGCACATCCCCAGTGGGGGGTGTGCAGGAGGCAGCTGGTTGATGTCTCTCTCATCGATGCTCCTAGCTCTCCATCCCTCTCCCTTCCTCTCTGAAAAAAAATCAATAAAATACATTTAAAAATATAAAATAAGTAAAAGAATATGTAAAAATCTTACAGAGGCACTCGGCATCAAGCATAAGGATAAAACTTACAAGTCGCACGATTCATAACAATGAGGTTAGAATGACTCTGCTTGTGAGGCCTTCTTAATTCATCTACTCCTAACACACCTCAAACCATGTAGGTATTGAATAGCCCAGTCTATATTGGCCCCAGTTAGTCTAACATAGTTTATGGGGGGTGGGGGGGGGTCTCCCTACAAACTTAACAGGTATAATACTAATTAATTAGCTTCAACTTTATAAAAATCTGAAATAAACTAATACCATTTTGGGGTTATAACCCACAAACTTCAGTCAAGTAGAAGAGGGCTGGACGCGGGCTATTGTTTCTAATGCCCCATATGATACCAGAGGATGGACTGGGAAACTAGGTCAAATTTGCTGGCTCCTTCCTGGTCCCTGTGCCTACAGAAAGTTAGAAATAAAGTCTCATTGCACACGGATAAGTGAACTGGGGCAAAAGTTAGTTGACCGTTAGAATTAGGAAACCAATTTAAAACACAGGTAAACTTGAACCTTAACTAATTTTGAGCAATTACTAATCTAAATCTATACTTCTACTTAAAGGAAATCATCTTAAATCGTTTTCTTTCTCACGAAACACACTTGTTTTTCCTCCTATTTTATTCTCAACAACCTCCCTCCCCCCCCTTTTTTTTTTGGTGAGGAAAGAAGAGTCTCTTTGGGGCAGCAGTTTATTTTGTCCCAAACAAAAACAACAACAACAAAAATCACTATGGCATCCACCGGGTTCTTCTCAAGGAGAACGGTGAAATAACGGGCACAACGCACACCTCAATTACACCCTCCGTTCTGACCACAAATTACTCTTTACCACCCGCCGAGAAAAGGATCTCAAAATGCTACGTCCTTGAGGGGGGGCGGGAGGAGGGGGGGATAAGGCAGTCACCCAGACCCCCTCCTTCACGTTCCCTCCCCGCCAGTTGGAGCCGGCGGTGGATTCTGAGTGGGCGCACGCCTCCTCGTCATAAATATGCACCGGAAATAAACGTCCTCAGACATTACTTCCACGGAATCGTTAAAACCCTTGGCGACGGGTTCAGCAAAAAAAATGCTTCTGGCTTGGCCCAGGGTGGGGGTTTTAAAGCGCGGCGCGGTCCCTTACCTTCTCCGGTGACTGTCTGCAGAGCACAGGGCTTGGCATGTGAGGCCAATTAGGCAGAGCCAGAGAGCTGCCAGCGCCATTACCCTCCAGTCGCCGGCGGACTGAATGAGGGGGATGCAGCCCATTGACCAGTCAAAACACAGCCACCAGGGGCACAGCAGCAGCCAGGCGTTCAAGGAATAGTAGTAGTTATAGTTTATGGCCTGCCGGTCCAAAGGAAAACAAACATTTACTTCACACTAAACTTGAAAGTGTGCGCGCGTCTCCTAACTTCACTTCGGGGGCATCCGCGGGCTCCTCTTCCGGGAGAGCCGTGGTGGAAAAGAAAACGTGGCCAGCCGAAACCGGTTTGGCTCAGTGGTAGAGCGTCGGTCTGCGGACTGAAAGGTCCCGGGTTCGATTGCGGTCAAGGGCACGTGCATTGGTTGCGGGCACATCCTCAGTGGGGGGTGTGCAGGAGGCGGCTGGTCGACGTTACTCTCTCATCGACGTTTCTAGCTCTCTATCTCTCTCCCTTCCTCTCTGTAAAATATCAATAAAATATTAAAAAAAGAAAAAGAAAAAAAAAGAAAATGTAGCCACTTTCGACCGTGGGCGAGGAGGCTCTAATTTGCAGCTTATGAGACGCATGGAGATGTTAAGAGAGAAAAACGCAGGGGAGCCGCCAGGCTCTGCTAACCCAGTTACCCCATTTCTGATCAGGCTGGGACCCATGTGCGGAGGGAGGCCCGAGGTCTGCGACCCGGGGAACCTGAGGCCCAGGGGCCACCCGTGCGCCCCTCGATTTCCGTCTCTGCGGAACGCACTGCTCTACGAAAGCGCCGACACCCTTGCCTTCGGATAAAGCCAACCTTTGCGATAGAGCCCCGACACCATTAGACTTTTCAAAGATACCGCGGACCTGGCTCTGTTTTATCTTAACCCCGCCGGGCCAATTTCCTTTATAACGAAAAGTCCCGGGGTTAGGAGACACTAACGAGGCTGGCGAGAAACCTGACGTTTAGGAGGAACCACTCAATTTTGATCAGAATGGACATACGGGGGGCTTCCGGCTGCTTGATCGCCTGATCAAAGCCCGGTTTCACCCCGGAGTGTCCTTCAAAAAATGGCAAACAAAACACAGAGGGGTTCCGCTGATTAGGGGTTTTGTGGGTGAGCTGGGAGAGGGGTGAATGAAGGGCCGGGGCACGGGGTGGACGGACACGCTCAGAACTCACCCTGACCACCATGCTGTCGGCGAAGGAGGCGGGGTTGTCCACCTCGGTGAAGGGCGGCGGGCCGGTGCCCATGATCTTCCAGCGCACGTAGAGCACCCCGGCTCCCCCCAGAGCCAGGAGGGCCATTCGGACGCGGAGACCCCCATTTCTCAGCACGCCAATGCTCTGCAAAGACACCGCAGAGCCCCGGATGTCACACAGGGAGACGTGCGGCCCAGCCAGGCACAATCGGGCGGCAATTCTACCCGAACTGTGCTGACACGGTGCTCTGAAAGGCCGGCTGTTTTAGAATTCAGACGCGCAGGAAGGGCTTTGAAAATGGCATTTAAAATCAGCCGGCACTTGACATTTCCCGTGTCAGGGTTGGAGACAAAAAAGTACACACTCACCTCTAATGACTTGTCCTTGTGCAGTGCCTTCTGGACGACTTCCAGAACATTTAATTTGCCGATCACCAAGATGTCAAAGACCGCATTTAAGCCCTGAGGAGGCGACACAAGGCAATCAGTGATGCGAGTGTCTGACTCTGATTAGGTAGCAATTATACTGCACGGTTATATTGGTAAAGCTAGGTGAGGAATATAGTGGGTGAGGTAATTACGGAAGACTTCTTCAGCTCTTGGGAAAAAAAACCACCATTGTTCCTACGAAATTAGCTCACAGTAATATGTCACGTTTATTAGCTAAATAAATACCCGTTAGTCATAATTTCATAGTCGGCATGTTAGAATACTGTAAGGTTTGGGATAGCTAGAAAGTTGGACCTCCTCAAAGGTCGCTCCTTACCCCCTTTTCCCCCCTTTACACGAAGAGGGCCCCTTAAATGACATAACAGAGTGGTTATGTGGGCAGTTGGTATGCCTGAGAAGACACAGGCAGCCATCAACCTGGAAACCCAGCCACATGAGGAATGACACCTGAGGGACCCCAGGGGCTGACGACTTGAGCAAGTGCAGCAGACGCAGGAGCAGAACGTGCACAGGGGTCTCTGATCGGCCGCCGGAGATCCCTTCACGCCAGACTCCTAATTGCCACTGTGGGGAGCTGCCCTGCATGCAGGGGTCCTATATGCCTGAATGCAGGCATGGGTGTAGGACACAGCTCTCATGTGCCCCCCTTTCCACCTAAGTGGAAAATTATCACCCCTAGGAATGCTGCTAACAGCAGATGTCTTTGCTTTAGGAGCTGCGAGATAAGAAGATAGGTGGTTGTAAAGGCCAGGTGGTTGTGACAGATCAGCTGCTGAAGGAACTTATCTGTCCAGGAAGTCATCATGTTAGGAGAAACGGTCACCCTCATGATTGCCTGAAATAGATATTTCCTCCTTCAGAATTGTATTTAAAGGTTGGAAAAATAAAATTCGTGGCTGGAGACCTCGGGTCTGAGCCCTCCCGACGCCCTTCTGTTCTTGTCTGTCTTTTTCTTAGCCTCACCCCCTCAATCAGGTACTGTTCGTTGCCGGCAGGTTCCGGCAGCCCACCAGCTTGCTACTCTTCTTTTCTGTCATCCTCACCCAAGGATATATTTTACTGATTTTAGAGAGGGGGGAAGTGAGGAGCAAGGGGAAAGAGATAAAGAGATAGATAGATAGATAGATCAGTTGCCTCCCACACACATCCTGCCTGGGGATTGAACTCGCAACCTAGGTATGTGCCCTGACCAGGAATCGAACTGGCAACCTTTTTGTGCACAGGATGATGCACGCTCCAACCAACCGAGTCACATGGGTCAGTCAGGTGCAGCTTTCAGTTCCCGCCGAGCACACAGCCAGGCTGCATTTCCCAGACTCCCCTGCAGCTACGTGGGGTCACGGGACTGAGCGTCAGCCTGGGCAGAAGTGACAACGCCCTAGCTTGGAGGTTTGGTTATAAACCTGGGCACCTTCCACCCCTCGGTTTCCCCTTCCCACTGGCTGTGATGGAGGCGATGAGGACACTCAGTGAAGATGGCAGAGGCTCTGCCAGCCTGGGCCACTGTACGGAGGACAGTCACCTCTGTCCCGCGAAGCCCTGTCCACAGCGGCTAGGTGCGTGATGAAAATGCCAATTCCGTGACGCCACTGGGTTCTGAGAGTGAGATGCTGAGGCTCTACCTAGGCTAACAGCTTCCAACACCACCATGGCAGTTTCTGTCCAGCTGAAGGCCAGGTGAGCCTTCAGTTCTACTGTCTGCACTGCAATGGACTTCCCACGGCAGAACTCTGGATAAAGTGGTCGGAATATACACGGTGCACTTGGATAACACCGCCCCTCAGTGACGTGTGGCCTTCTAATATGGGACTTCATGGCAAAGATCGTAAATCATCAGAAGCCCGTGGTGATTGATTCATGGTTCTCAGAGCAAGGATGACATTGCTCCTTAACCCTCTCCCAGAAATGCTGGGAGCCTTTCATTAGCCAATTCACGGGCCCGCGCTGGATTAATCGTTTCAAGAACCCTGATTTCCTGATTTCATTCACCCAGGCGACGCATGATGGAGTGGGTCACATGAGACCATCTCTGCCTGGGTGTGGACCGTTTTCCAGCAGGCAGAGCTCCCTGCTGAGCGGCTGCCATCACTGTCTTTTCACACAGTCTGTGCTTCTGCCTGTGAGCTGTAGGACAGTCATCACGGGGGGAGGGAGGGAGGCTTGCTGTCAGGAGCACTAAGCCAGACACAAGTCTGGCCCTGCCCCCTCCTCCCCACTTAAATGTATCCTCAAAATGTCCACACCCTCAAAATGCCCACGTTCTTCTTTTTTTTAAAAAAATATTTTTTTATTGATTTTTTTACAGAGAGGAAGGGAGAGAACTAGAGAGCTAGAAACATCAATGAGAGAGAAACACCGACCAGCTGCCTCCTGCACACCCCCCACTGGGGATGTGCCCGCAACCAATGTACATGCCCCTGACCGGAATCGAACCTGGGACCTTTCAGTCCACAGACCGACGCTCTCTCCACTGAGCCAAACCGGTTTCAGCAAAATGTCCACATTCTAATCCATTTTTGAAAACAGCTGAATTTCCCCGTGTCCTTCTTCACATAAATTCGAACGTCACTGGGCATCACCGTGGGACCCCGCTAAGTGGAGGTTCTGACGCAGCAGTCCCGGTGTGGGGTCTGAAGCCTACATTCCTAGGAAGTCCCAGGTGATGCTGATGCTCCTGGGCCTCAAACCACACCCGGAGGAGCACGGGTCCAGAGCGGTGGCTCCCAAGAGGATGATTTTGGCCCTCAGGGGAAGGGTGACTACGTTGGAGACATTCTCGGTGGTTACAACTGAGGGGGTCCTACTGGAGGCCAGGGATGCTGCTAACCATCCCACAGAGCACAGGACAGGCCTCCAGAGGACAGAGATCTAGCCCTCGCTGGTCTGGCTCCGTAGACAGAGTGTCAGCCCGCAGACTGAAGGTCATGGGTTTGGTTCTGGTCAAGAGCATGTACCTTGGTTGCAGGTTTGATTCCCGGGCCCTGGTGGGGGTGCATGCAGGAGGCAACTAATTGATGTATCTCTCACATCAATGTCTCTCTCTCTCTCTCTCTGTCTCTCCCCCTCCCTTCCACTCTCTCTCAAAATCGATGGGGAAATATCCTTGGGTGAGGGTTAACAAAAAACAAAACAAAACAAAAAGATCCAGCGCATGCCAGGCTGGTGTGACTCAGTGGTTGAGAATCAACCTATGAACCAGGAGCCATGGTTCCATTCAGGGCACACGTCCTTGTTGCAGGCTTGATTCCCAACAGGGGGTGTGCAGGAGGCAGTGGATCAATGATTATTTCTCATTGATATTTCTCTTTCTTCCTTTCCCTTCTCTGAAATCAATAAACACACACACACACACACACACACACACACACTCACTCACTAGAGGCCCAATGCATGAAATTCGTGCAAGGGGCTTGGCCCTCGCAGCCCCGACTTCATCTGGAAGGTTGTCCAAAGGTCATTCGGCTGTCTGGTCTAATTAGCATATTATGCTTTTATAGTTACAGATACAGATATATAGATACATATATTAAAAATAAAAACTTTAAAAAATATATATTTCATTGATATTTTACAGAGAGGAAGGGAGAGAGATAAACATCAACCAGCTGCCTCTTGCAAACCCCCTACCGGGGATGTGCCCGCAACCAATGTACATGCCCTTGACCGGAATCGAATCTGGGACCTTTCAGTCCGCAGACCGACGCTCTACCACTGAGCCAAACCGGTTTCGGCAATAAAAACTTTTTTAAAAAGAAAAGAAAAAAAATATCAGCCCTAAATGTCAATAATAGCAAAGTTGAGAAACATTGGCTTAGAGCAAACTTTTAAAAAGTAACTCTTGAAATTCAATGATCTTAGCACAGTAGTTCCTTCTACACCATCTTGTATGGTAGACAGGTAATCTTAACATTATGGACCAAGTCCAATGAAACCACTGGTCTTTACCTTGCCTCGTGTCAGCGTTGACTGCCCTTTCTTCCCCAAGGTATTCCTACATGGGCCATTCATACCCCACACCTTTGTTTTCTATTTCTCTACCTCTGCTCACATCTCTAATTTCTAGATTTCCCTCTAATAATGTAAGGCGGAACTCTGGCTAGAATAGAGAAAAAGGGAAAGTGGATTTCAATGTCTCTCCCTCCCAGGGGCTTCCATTCAGACTAGCCATCAGAGATGGGCGCCGCTCCTCCTGAAAGGCCCTCTCATTGCCCTAACCAGTTTGGCTCAGTGGATCGAGCATCGGCCTGCGGACTGAGGGGTCGGGTTCGATTCCAGTCAAGGGCATGTACCTTGGTGGCGGACACATCCCCAGTGGGGGTGTGCAGAAGGCAGCTGATCGATGTTTCTCTCTCACCAATGCTTCTAACTCTCTATCCCTCTCCCTTCCTCTCTGTAAAAAATTAATCAATCGCCCAAACTGGTTTGGCTTACTGGACAGAGCATCGGCCTGTGGACTGAGGGGTCCCGGGTTCGATTCTGGTCAAGGGCATGTACCTTGGTTGTGGGCACATCCCCAGTAGGGGGTGCGCAAGAGGCAACTGATCGATGTTTCTAACTCTCGATCCCTCTCTATTCCTCTCTGTTAAAAATCAATAAAATATATATATTTTTAAATTAATCAATAACCCTGGGTCCTTAAACTCCTCTCCTTTCACATGTCCAATAGAAGTCAAATATAACATGCTCTGCACTCAGTACTTCTTGAACCAGGACCAGAAGCATTAATGGGGTCAGCCCACTGTTGCGTTTAGGACTGCCCAAATCTGAGAGCATCTGAGAAAACCCACCTTTTTCTATGGGACCTCTCCAAGAGGTCTAATCACCACTCTTTACGAACCTCCCCCTCTCCACTCCCACCAGTGGCTAATGATCGTCAGCCGCGGCAGTTCATTCCCTGATGCAACACCAGGAGGGTGAGAGCACGAGTAATTAGTCCAGAAATGTCTACCACTGTAGGCTGGCAATGGGGTGCAACAGAGGAGGTCGCTCAGGCAGGGCCGGCTCGCTCTGTCTCTGCAGGAGGGGGGAGGGCGTGTTCAGAGCAGGTCTTACCAGCACAGTGATCCCCTGCTCTTTGCACAGCATGGCCACCGCGCCCAGAAGGATGCTCAGCAACACCCAGGATGTAGAATGGGTCCCCTCCTTGTTACCTGCCGATTCAGAGAAGTGACAAACATAAAAGTCATACAACGCAGCTCCGTTTCATTAGCACTCTAGGAACAAAAATTCGAAGCATGCACCTCATAGCGCCACAATTTAAAAAAAAACCCGGAGTTTGGTCTCTGACAGCATTTCTTTGGCGCCGAGTGTGTGAGGCCCCTGAATTCCTGAGGAGGCAACACCCTCTACATGTGCACACGTCCCCTCTCGAGGCGGACCCTGGCAGGTGCCCAGAGCCTTTGGGAGGCACTGGAACAAAGCCCCGGCCACAACGTCTCTCATCTCACAGTCCCCTTGGGGTAAGCTCCTTCTCCCTGACCTACAATCACCTAATAGGCCATTCTGACAACAAGTTACAGTGAAAACTCCCACCGAGAGCGGACGCACCGCACCTGGCTGCATCCGGGCCTCGGCAGTCACAGCTGCTGTCCCGACGGCGGGAGTGAAGGGATGTCTGAGCAGCTGAGTCTCTGCTCGGGCTGCGATGGAAGCTGGGCTCCGAGCATTCGGGGGTCTGGAAAGGTTCAGACCTGCGACAGTGCAGGGCCACTGACTGAGGGCTGGCACCCTCCTCGCACCCGGGCAGATAAAGGCACAGGCCAGCCTGGGCTGCCATCCGGCACGGGAACTCGGGCATCGCCAGGAAGACAAAACATGGCCAGGAATGTGAAGGCTGCCGCAGGGAGCTTGAGTGGGGCTGAGCTTGAGTAATCACCCTGGTCCCTAAATTGCCTTCTGAGGAGGCGGTGCCTGGCCAGACACTGCTTGGCGGGTGGTATCTGCAATCTGGGGGCCAGAGCTGAGCTGCTGGGGAGGGAAGAAGAGGGGAGGGGAGAAGGGAAAAAGGTGGTGTTCATCTCTACTCTTCCTTGCTGAGGCCTTCACCTCCTCAATCAGACAGATGGTGAACCAACATCTAAAAAGACACAACGTTGCCGAAACCGGTTTGGCTCAGTGGATAGAGCGTCGGCCTGCAGACCGAAAGGTCCCAGGTTCGATTCCGGTCAAGGGCATGTACATTGGTTGCGGGCACATCCCCAGTGCGGGGTGTGCAGGAGGCAACTGGTCGATGTATCTCTCTCATCGATGTTTCTAGCTCTCTATCTCTCTCCCTTCCTCTCTGTGAAAAATCAATAAAATATGTTTAAAAAAAAAAAAAAAGACACAGCGTTGAGGTGGGGCAAACTGAGCCTGCGCGGAGGACGAGATCATTAGCTTGCCCGTGTATCCGTGAATCCTGGTTTCGTTCTGCTTAAAACCAGAGCTCCTGGTCTGAATTCCAGCTCTGTACCTACCATGGGACCCGGAGCAAGTCACTGACACTCACCGTCCCAGTGACAGCACCTCGAAAATGGGGGGCGACATTAACTGTGCATTCCTCATTTGAGAGGGAAATTTTAGATAGAAACATCTGGCCACCCATGCTAAAAATTACATCAATATGCTTGCAAATGCAAAAATGTGTCTCTGGAAAACACACAAGAAACCAACTCTATTGGTTTCTGAATAAAGTTTAAGTAGGAAAATCTGGGTAGGGGAGGAAGTCTTACTTCTCATAGCATATATAACCTTTTCTTATCTTTAAAATTTTCTTAACTGTGTGCATGCATTAAAAACCATACGCCCGCCGAAACTGGTTTGGCTCAGTGGATAGAGCGTCGGTCTGTGGACTAAAAAGGTCCCAGGTTCGATTCGGGTCAAAGGCATGTATCCTGGTTGTGGGCACATCCCCCGAAGGGGTTGTTCAGGAGGCAGCTGGTTGATGTCTCTCTCTCATCGATGTTTCTAAATCTCTATCCCTCCCCCTTCCTTTCTGTAAAAAAATCAATAAAATATATTAAAAACACACACACACACACACAAAAAAAAAAACCATACACCTAAAAAACCCACGTGGTATAGAGTGGGACCACAAAAAGCATTCAACACACGTTGGCTGCACACGAATCAGCAAACCCGCCCCGGGTCCCAGGGAGGCGGGTTTTTAGGGGGCCCTGAGGCCGGGGTTCCGGCTGCAGCTGCTCATCACCCGGTCAGAAAGACGTGCCCAGCTCATCACGCAGGGAAAAGATACACTTTGGTCTCCATTAAACCGCTTGATCATGAAACCAACAATTAAGGGGAGAGAGGGAAGGAGGGAGAGAGAGAGAGCGTAGAGAGAGACTAAAACCAACCCAAGTGTATTTGGCACGGGTGTGTGTCATGGTGTAGATTCTGAGTGAAGCGAATATAAAAAGTCCTGTGAATGGCCGAAACCGGTTTGGCTCAGTGGATAGAGCGTCGGTCTGCGGACTGAAAGGTCCCGGGTTCGATTCCGGTCAAGGGCATGTACCTTGGTTGCGGGCACATCCCCGGTAGGGGGTGAGCAAGAGGCAGCTGGTCGATGTTTCTTTCTCATCGACATTTCTAGCTCTCTAGCTCTCTCCCGTCCTCTCTGTGAAATATCAATAAAATATATTAAAAAAAAAAAAAAAGTCCTGTGAATGTTTAAGACCCAACAGACAAAGCCCCGGGAGGGAAGTCCTAACGGACACCCAGGCTTCCTGTCCAGGAACAGCCACGGGCCCTGGAGCTCGAGGGCCTCCCAGCCGCGCACATTCAGTGTCCAGACGAGGAGGGCCTCCCCCGAGCTAAGCGAACCGTGAGCAGGACTGACCCTCGTGTGACCAACACCCACGCGGGCTCTGGCAGGTGCTGGAGGCCCCGCCGGCCCCGTGAGACAGGTCCTCACTCACACAGGCTCCAGGAGCAGGCGACGTTCGCGAATCAAGCGGAAAGGATGCGTGGGCTAACCTTTCCCGAACGTCCCATCTTTTCTCCAGAATCTCTGTGTATACAACTTCCAGACTTAATGCACAAAGAGGCAGGATAGATATAACAGAAAACAATGCTATCAGGCTGGGATAGCCGGGGCACTTTTAAGGCTCTCCGTAAGGCCGACGGGCCAGCAGCGAAGCCTCGTTAACTTGGATCCCACTGTCTCCTAAAACACAATGAGCACTCTGGTTGTAAGCCTTTCTCCTACTGCCTGCTGGGTGAAGGCGACCGTCCTGAGGATAATGGCATTTAAGGCTTCGTGACCTGGCCACACAAAACCTCTCCGGCTTTTTGGGGCCCCCAGGACCAGTTCTCTTTGGCTACAATGCCCCTGGCAAAACTCAAGCCATTTTATACAGCTGCCAAATGTCACTTAGGCCGTGAAACCCCCACCCATGGGGTTTCACGGCGTAAGTGGCCCTCCCAGGCTGCGTCCTCTCTCAATTCACCAGTCTTAAGCTATAGTTATAACAGCAAACGGGCCTACTGTGTGCATATCTGGTGCCCCCGAGAGCAGCATCTGTCTTACCTGCCTCCGTGCCCCTGGTTGACAACCCACATCAGCTGCAGCATCCTACACTGCCCTTACCACAACCTATCCCTACCCTACGTTCCTCACACAGTTTACTACAAATACTTGATTTTCTTCATTTTCCCCAAGACAGGGGTCTCCCAACCTCAGCACTACTATTTGGGCTGGTTAATTCCCTGTGCGGGCTGGGCTACCCTGCTTAGCATTCCAGGATGCTAAGTAGGACCCTAGTTCTCCCCATTAGGTGCCGGTAACATTCACAGCCTTCAGCTGCAACAAACAAAACACCTCAGATTTTGACAAAGGCTCTGGAGACGGGACAAGACATAAGACCTTTGCCCTAAACCAGTGCTCCTCACAGTGTGTGGTCCCAGGCCCCCCCCAGACCCGCAGAACCGGAAACAGGAGGATGGAGCCCAGCAACTGGCCTGTTACCCAGGCCTCCGGGGGATCCTGGACTGAGCTGATGCTTGCCTGCCCCTGACAAGGCAACAGGTGGCCAAGGAGTGAAATGACTGCTCACTAGCTACCAAAAGGGGCCATAAGCCCACGAATCACAAAACCACAAGGTGGCAAGTCAAAGTGGGAGTAGTGCTTCTCGGAGGTCTGCAGTGATGAAGTGTTGGACTCCTTTCCATAATGCCTCCAGCAGGGGGCCACCTGGCCTTCCCTCCGGCAACGTGGAGATAGATGGATGGGTGGCTATTAACTCTGTATGGCAACAGCCCGTTTTCTTTTTCAAGCTTTTGGCTGTGAGCATAGTCTTTCTTAAGAGTGAAAATATGCAGATAACTCTCTCTTCCTGGACGTTTCTTCAATTTCAGTGATTATTAAATAATACTAAGGTCACATCTCAACAGTGACACACTATCAGATCCAAGAATTTCAGCGATCAGTTATAAACCAGTGATGGCTTCACAGTCAGAAAACCACTTAGACCAGCGCTGCCCAGAAGCACGGGCATTAGCATTAATGAGCGCCTGAAATTCACCCCGTTACTACTGACGTGTTTCAGCTGTAAAACACTCACCTGATACTGCAGGGTTCAGTATGTAAAAGACTGTAAAATATTTCATAAAACTTTTAAACTGATTACATGTTGAAGTCAGTCACTGGGCTAAATAATATGTATTGCTCAAATTCATCTCGCCTATTTCTTTTGATAATGCGACCGGCACGCACTTTTAAATTACATGTATGGCTCATGCCTTTCTACTGCACAGCACGGTCTACACCACGTGATCAAAGACCCAGCTCAGAGATGGAATGGCTGGCACAGGGCTATGTCTGTATACCGAGCCTGCCTCTGAAAACAGGACATGGGAAATTATTTTGCCTATCTGAATCCAACTCCCCCCCCCCCCCCCCATAAGCCATTTGATATTTTATCAGGAGTCACAAGACTAAGCATTCACATGCACTTCAGTTTTTCCAGAATCTGAACTGGAAATGTAAGTAATATTTATCAACCATGTTACATAAGTCAAAAGATGTGTGGCAGGGATGTGCATGATAACCCATGGTAAGTGTTTCCAGTAAGGCGGTGAACAAGAAAGGACACATGAAGACTAAACAATCTGCTCGGAAGCTGGCCCTGAGTTTGGGGACCACCCAGCCTAATGGACTTCTGGCAATACAACCCGCTGTGGTATCGTTTTACCCAGTGGTGTCCCCAAATTAAGATTCTGTTTGAGTCTTTATTTGTTGAAGTGATGAATGTTAATATACGAGGTGACTAACTGCCAATATACAGCATAATCTTGATGAATGTGGACTCTGTTTTTGTGACTATGTTCTTATTTAATGACTAATGCAAACCAAACTTATTTCCAAACTTGAGCAATTAATAAAACAACTGAAACAAACAGTGGTAGGCCACCTTGTGTATGGTTGGCACTCAATAAATATCTGTCCAATCAGCACTTTCACTTACTTCCATGTCTACCAGAAGTCTTACTTAATTATATTTGTTAAGCAATTTAACTTTTTGGTAATTCAATATAAAAAAGTTAACAATTTGTTTAAAAATAGCCCAAAGTCAAGTCTTTCCAATTTTAAAATTTAGTCTTTGAAACTCTTCACAATGGAAAATTCTTCATTGTGTGATTCTTTAATTTTTTTAAAAATTAGATAAGGAATATTAAAAAGGCATTAAGAAAAATTGACTATTTTAATTTTAAATTTGGAAGTAACTGTAAAAACAGTAAAAATAAATCCTGAGAGGCAGATGTGGTATCCAGTAGTTGCACTTATGAATATTTTTATTAAAATAAACCTCCCCCGAATAGGGAATTCTATCTGCTTTGTGCATTGCTCAACGGCATTCTCCATCTCACCTCCATTCAGTCTGCTACATTTTAAGTGCCCAGGAGAAGAGAGAAAAAACCCACAAGCTCTTTTTCCATCACGAGACATCTCCCATCACGTAAGAGGACAACTTGCTCTGAGATAATCATGCAGCCTGGGAAACATCAATAGTTTATGATCCAGACTTTAATAGAGGCAGGCCTGGAAAACATTTTCCTTGTTTCCGTATATGTCTCTACCCTCTAAGATAATTCAACCACTTAGGTGAATGGAGGTGAAGATTAATGGAGTACTGGGAGCAAGAAACACAAAAATGCACTCCCTAATGGAAAGACACTTGTCAGTGCTCGCACCCACAAGTGCCAACAGATGTGATCCATTTAATGAAGCGCGTGCCTCGGATTTGGCACTCTGCTCCGGAGGGAAGATCTTTCGGAAAAAGCACCGCGTTGTGCCAGCTACCCTCTTCACCACCCGACGCCTGGCATCGCCGCCGCAGCCTTGAAACTGGCACGTCGCGTGGCGTGTGGGAACCACGCCACCCTGACAGGTGGCCCCGAGTCTCTCTGCCAGAGCGACACAATGAGCATCAGATCCTCTGTCCAAAAGTTGGAGCCAACTAAGCCGTGCTTCCCCCAGAGAACGAAAGAAGTCAGGCACCGCCGCGCGAACCTACAGGGCCATTCTGGGGAAACCGAGACACGCGGGAACCGAAGGAACACGAGGGCCGAGAAAAGAGAACACACATGAATGCTGCTGTCACAATTCCGTTGGCAAGGACCCCAAATGCAAAAACAGGAGGCCTACCCTGTGTGACTTACTCAATCGACCTATTTTTTTTTTAAGCTAGCACGATTCTAAATCAAAAAAAGAGAGATGTCTTAAATAAGAACAAAAATATGAGGAAATGATAGCACAAGAGTTAGTTATTCTATTTCAGCTGCCTGAACTATGATAAGGAGAGCAATAGAGCAAATAAAGTTTAAGAATTTAAAACAACTGAGATTTAAGATTTGGTCTTTTACAGATGGATTAGAATTTAAAATGGCTGATCTAGTTATGTATCAAATTCATTGCTGACCTCCCCCGCCCCCCCAAAAGATTCCCTCCTCCCCACTATAAGTGAGACTAGTTAAATTTCTCTTCATAGTTCTCACTTCCATGAAACATGTATTTTAAGGTATCAATTTTGAAAAATCTTTTTGGTCATTCTAGCAAGTTTATCATGCAGAGAGATTATGTTCCCGATCCAAAGTATGAGGTTTTATGTTTTGTTTTTTTTTCGAAGTATGAGGTTTTAAGAGAGAAATATTGAAAAGATTACAGCGGGAAGGTTAGGGAGAGGTGGGGGAGATAAGAGATCAACCGAAAGACTTGTGTGCACGAATATAAGCATATCCAATGGACGCAAAACTCTGGGGGGTGAGGGCATGTATGGGAGTGGGGTGGGGGGGCAATGGTAAGATATGTACATACCATACCTTATTAAAAAATTTAAAAAATATTGAAAAGATGTCATATCATAAGAATAATACTTTTTGTTTGGGGCATTCAGAAATAGTAACTAGTGGACCATCGACTTCATCTGATTTAGTGTTTTTCCTTTTTATGAGAAAATGTATGCTTCCTTTATAAGGAAACTTCGTTTTGCAAAAGGATTCTGTTTCAAAATATCTTGCTTAGAGATTCTCAATTTAAGCACACACCCACAAAAGGGCAGACAAATGTTATGTGCGTAGACTTTTTTCATTTTATAAAACCCCCAGGATTCTGGAGGTTAGTACAGAATGGCTTGTTGTTAAACTCAGGCAGTTAAAAATTGTCCCAAGGTTTACAATACAGACATCGCATCCATAAAGAGAGCTAATGAGGTTATCAAAAAATATATATATCCTCTGAAAGAGCTTTTGAACTAGTTCCATCATTAATTTCAGAGTACTCAATATTTTGTTTCCTTATAAAAAATATTAAATCTGTTTCTCTGCAAAAACCTTTCTTGAACTTCAAGTTTATATGCAACTAATGTTAGACCTTTCTTTGTATTTATGTTCAGATCCAAGGAGAACAAAGACCAGGTCACTTTAAACATAAATTTAAATCATACATAGCATTAGTGTTTGTATTCAATCAACGCTGGGCTGAACTTCCGCCACAGAAGAGCTGTGGGTCCCAGTGGAACACTGGCAAACATGTGGACAACACGAGCAGCTGGCCCAAGGATTCCTCACTGCCATGACGTGTTTATCCCTCCTACCCCGCACCGTCCCCCGCCATGTTTTTACAGTCCACACTGGCTCGATGGGGAAAAATAAAAATGTGTGACTATTGTTTGAGATATCTCAAAGTCCAGATGAAAATATACACACCCAATGTCCATTAGTATCAAGAAATTTAATAGAGAATAAACGGGAAAAAATTAGTAATATAAAGTGAACGACCACATGATCCAGCAACTGTACTTCATGGTGTCTACCCAAAGGAAACAAAATCATTATCACGAGATGACAGATGCACCATGTTCACCGCAGCATTACTTACCATCGTCAAGATATGGAAATAACCTAAGTGTCCACTGACAGACCCATGCATGAAGAAAATGTGGCACATGTGCATGACGGACTATTATCTAGCCATGAAAAAAAAAGGAAATCTTGTCATTTGCAACACCACAGACCTTGAAGGCATTATGCTAACTGAAATAAGTTAGAGAAAAACAAATACTGTATGATCTCACTTTTATGGGGGGGGGGGGTCGTCTAAAAAACACGCACACACCAAACTCAGAGAGAGAACAGAGTACTAGCTGCCAGAGGTGGGGTGGGGGTTGGGGTGGATAAGGTGGTGAAAAGGTACAAACAGCCAGTTATAAAATAAACTAGAGGCCCAATGCACGAAAATTTGTGCAAGAGTAGGCCTTCCTCCCCCAGCTGTCGGCACCAGCTTCTCTCCGGCACCAGGACCGGGCAGCTTCCTTCTGGCCACCCACAGGCACCTGGGGCCT
This sequence comes from Vespertilio murinus, assembly GCA_963924515.1. Taxonomy (NCBI): domain Eukaryota; kingdom Metazoa; phylum Chordata; class Mammalia; order Chiroptera; family Vespertilionidae; genus Vespertilio; species Vespertilio murinus. The sequence continues at coordinate 36,328,407 of OZ004707.1, read as the reverse complement.
GGGCTGGCTTCCCCCTGGCCCTGGCTTTGTCTGGAAGGATGTCCGGTCTAATTAGCATATTACCCTTTTATTACTATAGCTAAGTCCTGGGGTGTAATGTACATCATGGGATGGCAGTTTTAATACTGTATTGTATATCTGAAAGTTGTTAAGAGAGTAAATCTTAAAAGTTCTTATAAGGAAAGAAAAAAAAAAAGGTATAGCTATGTGGGGTGATGGATGTCAATGAGATTTATTATGATCATTTTGATATATATATATCAAAGCATTGTGATGGACACCTAAAACAAATACAATGTTATATGTCAATTATATCTCAACAAAATAATAAATTGTACATCCCAGGGCAAACAAAGAAATTAGCAGTACGGAGGTCACAGTCATCAATTCTGCATAAACACACCACGGAAAGAAGGGGATGCTTATCAGTCACCTGCTGTGTGGAGGCTACAGGGAGGAAAATGTTGACAGAAGAGTGTGGAAAATCAGAATATTCTGTTCCCTGACGCTTTATTTTAGTCAGACTCTGCCAGGCTCTACGTCCTTCAAGGGCAGTGCTGTGTCCTTCTAGTTTGTTGTGTGCCTGACACTATGCCTGCTTCAAAGGATGCCCTCAGGTTTGATTCATTACTGGTGAAAGAATGGATGACCAACACGGATAATCCTGTAGGCCATTTTAGAACAGAATCAGAAAAATGTCTCCCCATGAATTCTTTAACCACAATTATGTTTGCACAGAGCTCCCACTGTTTCTCCTCTATAAAGTTATTACCACTTTGTGAAATCTTTGCTCTTCTTAAACAAGACTCGGCCATCATATCTGTGAAGTTGGGACATTAACATGATGTCTAAAAATTATTTCAGAAAGTTATTCTCTGTAAACAAAAACAGTTGTGTTTTTAAAAAAAATCCTCATCTGAGAATATTTTCCCCCATTGAGTTTTGGAGAGTGGAAAGGCGGGGAGAGGAGGCGAGAGAGAGAAAGAGAGAGAAAGAAAGAGAGAGAGAGAGAGAGAGAGAGAGAGAGAGAGAGAGAGAGAGAGAACTGACTGGTTGCCTCCCAAACACCAGGGCCAGGGTTGGAACCGGCAACCCAGGTACGTGCCCTTCACTAGAAATGGAACCCAAGACCCTCGGGTGTGCAGGCCAACGCCCTAACCACTGCGCCACGCTGGCCAGGGCAGAAGCAGTTTCTATTTTAGCATGTTTAAAAAGGAGTACGGAGAATCTGACACACGGAAGAGAGGCTGAACACATAGTGCCCGTGTCAACAGAGACTAGGAAAGGCTCCACCCACCTTCATCAGCGCTGAGACAAAGCGGGCTTTGGGAGTTGTGGACAGGAGAGGACAGGGCAGTGGCCGGCAGAGTGAAGGGGCCGTTCCAGGGGTGCCGCCTGAGCAGAGCAAGGGACAGGGGTGGGCATCTGGTCTGACAACTAAATCCTGAGGTTACAGCGGGTAGGGCTCAGGACACAGAGCCTTCATGGGGAAGGGACGGAGAACTAACGGCCTTGTGTGTAGGACACAGGACTCCCTCCAAATAAGCTAGCGACTGAGTGTAAGCTCCTCTCTGAAGAGTCCCCTTCGTTCTGCACCTGCAGACCCGCAACAAGCTTGGGAGGCAGATTTGTGAAAACCTGTGAAAACAATGAGCGGGAACTGGGAGGAGCAGCGAAAACCAACTCGCAAAGATGGAGGGTGCAGTTTGAGGGGCGGGTGCTCCCAGCCCACTTTAAACTTCCCAGAAGAAACCATTCCGAGACAGCTGAACTCCACGCCTGCATGGCCAAGAGGCCATGGTCAGAGGACAGAAAGGAAACAGAAGTCTGTGGCCAAAAATAACTTCCAGGGTCAAGACCCCAAGGCCCGGATGCGTGCAGAGGGGCAACCTCCGGCAGCTTTCTATTTTCCAAAGACTAAGCAAGCTGTCGTGACTGCGAGGAGCCACACGAGTCTGGAGGCGGGTCCAAAGGCGCCATTTAATCCACTCTTTCCTTTTCCTAAAGAGGGCTCCAGTGAACAGAACACCGACGCCCGGGAAGGCCAGGCCTCCCTGTAGACACGAGGCCATCAGGAAGGCTTCTTCAGAGGCGGAATTCCTGACCCGTCCATCTGTCTTCTAACTGTTCTAGTCGCTCCAACCAAACGAAAGCCTATTCATATTCCTAAAAGGGTTTCCACCGAAGCCACATCAACCACTGCTACTGGTGTGCGAGCACTAAGTATTCCCAGGTTAGCTTTCTTTAAAACATCTGCATCCTTAACATGAAAGGCCTATGACAAATCTCTTCATAAAGTCTCCTTCCAATTTTAAAGTAAAAAATGTCATAAATGTTAAAAGAATGCTCCTGAACTAAAAAAAGAAAGGTTATATTGCTGTTAAGAGTTGAGACAGTTCCATTGATACTGAAATAAGAGTAACTACTTTAAAAAAATATTTTTAATTGATTTTTTACAGAGAGGAAGAGAGAGGGATAGAGAGTTAGAAACATCGATGAGAGAGAATCATCAATCAGCTGCCTCTTGCACACCCCTTATTGGGGATGTGCCCACAACCAATGTGCATGCCCTTGACAGGAATCGAACCAGGAACCTTTCAGTCTGCAGGCTGACGCTCTATCCACTGAGCTAAACCAGTTTTGGCTGCATAACTAATTTTTCATGAATCAGAATATTGATTGAAAATGCATCACACATTAAGCACTTTTAACCTGTGGTATTATGTTTCCAAAGGCTTTATTTAAAAAAAAAATCTCTCTTTTTGGTCTGGATGGTTCTCAGATATAATTTTATAATTTACATATGAATTAAAAACAGACACATATATCAAAAGATGTATGTAGGTGAACTGGAACAGAGACAAGATTAGTAAAAGGACCCAGGAAAACAATATACAATATCTTTAGTGTTTCACCATTCTGTTAGAATATTCAATTAAAGGAGACTAATAAATGTATCAATTCACTTGGTAGAATTTTTAGTGTCCTGATAATTTTTCCATTATTTCATAAGAACAATCTTTAGAATTAAAGTGCCCCACATATGTTAAAACTATCAACATTTAATACTTTCTTCAAAAAGCACTTCTGATGTCTTTGAAATCTACTCAGAATAGGAAGTAGTCACTTTAAAGGAAGATATGTTAAAATTAATAAAATGGTACTTCCTGAAACTTTATAGAGTTGTCTTTGAGAAAAGTCGACAGACTTTGTAAGCATTAATAATGCTCCAATGAAAAAAACAAGAACCTCACACTCCAAGTGCCTAGCTATCCATTTCAGCATTTTTCTATTCCACCCTTCCCCCACCCTGCCCCCTCTTCCATGAGGTTTTAATAAAAAACAACCAAAAGCTTTTTTTCTCCTACAATTTTGCTGGAAATAAAATCACAAAAATCAATCACAACTGCTTCAGTGCCTAGGGCAGAAGCTCTTGGTCTCGCCGCACAGCAGGCTGCTCCTGTGTGACTGCTGATGTACAAACTCTATGTTATTAAAAAGGCAATGGAGTGAAACAAGACACCTACAGAGGGCATACACCTTTCCCCCACATTCCCTCAAAGGGATGACCTTAATATAAGCAAATCATTTCCCATTTCAAAATTAAGAAGACAAACATCACGCTTACTTTCTCTAAACGCTCTACAGTAGCCCAGGAAGGATAACAGAAAGAACAGGGCACCCAGGAGGTCTGCACGGCCCACAATACCTGCAACCTTAAAAGAAGGGGAAGAAAAAGAAATTTACATTAAAAAAAATTCTTTTTTGACAAATCCGAAACTTAGGAAATACAAATTCCCCTTAGAAATAGAAAACAAAAACCTTATTAGACTCTGCCATCTCTATTAAAATAATCTACGTACCTGCAACAGCCTGAGGTCTTATCTTAGAACTAGGGGCCCGATGCATGAAGATTCATGCAAATGTGCCTTCCTTCCCTTGGCTGCTGGCACTGCCTTTGCTCCAAGCTGGAGCCATCTTTCCACCTTCCTATGCTGCCTAGAGGCCCCAAGTGGCTGGGGCAGTGCAGAACACCTGCCATCCCACCCCCGGCCACTCAGCATCTGCATATGCAAATTAACCCACCATCTTTGATGGGTTAATTTGCATACCCACTCCTGATTGGCTGGTGGGCATGGCAAAGGTACGGTCAATTTGCATCTTACTCTTTTATTAGTGCAGATTGGTTTTCTTATGCTTTTGGTCTAGGACTTGAGTTAACTGTTTCTAAGAGAAAGTTGGATTGCTTTGAACCCACTGATGGCTATTGTGTGGGCTGGACAGAGTCAGCGATGCACGTATGCAGCAGAAGCCCTGTTCCTTAGCACTCTGTCCCCAAGGGCGGCAGAGACCTGTGTTTCTGATGTCTCCAAAGTGGACTGTCACGTGGAAAAAGCTATTAGCTGAAAGGGAATGATATTTAAAAAAGAAAATTCAATTTAAAACATGAAGGGAAGGTGGGAAATAAGGGTTAAACATCATAAGGCAGAGAGAAAAAGACAGGAATAAATACTCAAAACTGCCTCTGCCACCTTGTCCTGCCTTCAGACCAAAACTGATGAAGTGGGTTAATCTGGAAAGAATTCTTCAAAAGCAACAGAAAAGTAAGACAAAATCAGAATAACATTTCTACCATCCCTCCCCACATTTTCTACATTTGCTGACTGTCCTTCCCGTCTTTATTTTAGTGACAATGAAGCAATATGCAATTTGCATTTCATTTCTCTCAGGCTGATTACTACAATTTGTGTTCTCCAAATGTTTCGTGGCAATGAAAGACGCAGAATTCCACCCATGAGTACTGGGCTAGTTTATGCGGCATTCTTTACTGACTAGTGCCTGGATGTGCCATTTATCAAAGTGATTCTTTAGGTATCTAAAGGATTCTAAAGGTGACTGGTAAGTTCACCTTTCCTTAAAGGGCATATATGATATATGAGATACAGAATAAAGACTACTCTATAAATGGAAATAAGATAACATACAATGAACATGAAATTACTATAATTACATATGAACCATGAGTGTGTGTATAAGCAATGGCTATAAAGAAAGCCTTTTGCGAGTTTCCCGCCACACTAGTTAGCTCTGAAAGCTGAGGACAATTGCACATCCTGATCTTGAACTCCTGACGCAGGAGCACGTGGCAGCCCGGGGTGTCCCTCGGTCTCTGAGAAGACTGAAAGGGTTGATGACCCCAACCTGTGAATGCCACCCATATCCAAGAAGGAAGCTAAGGACTAAGGCTCAGCAGTCTGAATGACTATACTGGCATGCCGGAGGGTTCAAGGGTGCCATCACGTCATGAGTGAAGTAGATATGCAATGAGAGTTCTCGACCAGTCTGGCCTGTAACTCACTCAATGAGGGAGGGATGCAGTGAATCAGGAATGCAGGGAAACCGAGCAGAGCACACAGTAGGTGCAGGCTCACTGTTAGTGCCCCGCATGAATCCCATATTGTGCTTCTGTAAACGTGAGGAGCAGAACGGAATGAAAACAGGACCCAGCAGCTGGGGTGAGGCAGGGAGGGGCTCCGAGCACCCTGGTGAGTGAGGGACGGAGCAGCTGGTCCGAGGGCCTGCCGCTAGGAGAGAGAGGGAGAGAACGGAGGGCACCTCCCAGCTGTGGCCATCTACCGAGCCTGAGGACGGCCCGGAGCCCTAATGCCTCAGGGAGAGTAAAACAAGCCAAGTCAACCCGGAGCAGCTTATCCAAAGGGCTCCTCAGATCACGGAGGGTGTGGGAAGGGGGTTCAGAGAACAAGGTTCCTTGAAAGGAGTGAAGGGGAAGGAAGTGGTTTGGATAAATACAAGAACAGGAGCCAAAACAACCAACCACTCCTTACCTAGGGACAGTCAGAGACTAACCTTTCACTAGGGGTTTCCCGCTACACTGATTAGAGAGGAAATGCTAAGGGCAACTATGCATTCTGATCTTGAACTCTTGATGCAGCAGGTTCACTAATGTGAACGTTAAACATCACTTATTTTTTTATTTTTATTTATTTATTTAAAAAAAAAATATATATATATTTTATTGATATTTTACAGAGAGGAAGGGAGAGAGATAGAGAGCCAGAAACGTTGATGAGAGAGAAACATTGATCAGCTGCCTCTTGCACACCCCCTACTGGGGATGTGCCCGCAACCAATGTACATGCCCCTGACAGGAATTGAACCCGGGACCCTTCAGTCCGCAGACCGACGCTCTACCACTGAGCCAAACCGGTTTCGGCTAAACATCACTTATTTTTAAGACAAATATTCTTCCTTTGGCTAGCTGGTGAAGGCAATACCAAGTTTTAAGCAATATGCATGACATGGTCTGACATAAAGAAAAACGGTTTTGTTTTTTTAAAACACTATGGCCATTGTTTTACAGTAAAAAAGAGTATTTAGTCCTTACAGTAAATTTTTCACATAGTAAAGAGATTTCACAGACGAGACAGTAAAAGGCTATCCAAGCAGGCACCACATCTAACTGGGACATGGGCATGAGTACAAAGAGATTTTATTCTTCCTTTCTGATTTTTGCATAACATATTTTCAGGCAAAGGTCTTTACAAAGGCTATTTTTTTTCCTTACAAATAACCTGAAACATTCATATCAGGATTCATATCATGAAGGGGTTCAGAACAAATTTCCCCACAATGCGCCATTTTGGCTTGCTATTTTGAGCTTGAAGGCAGCTGAGACCCTGTGGGCTCAGGAGAATTTCTTGCTCTTCCCCTTAACTATCCAGAAATCTAAATTTGGGGGCCTTGCCCTGAATGACTTATTACCAGAAATAACTTTTCATGAACTACCTATAGGGCACAGCAAACTTCTAATTACTGAACATCTGCTCTTATCAGCCTGCAAATTGCACCCCCTCCCCCCCAAATACCCCACGGCATCTCCCATCATTCCTTGGTGCAGGATGCCTTCTATACCTCATTTTCCCTTTTCTGTCTCTGAACCTTCATGTGTGTGGGATCTCTGACTTTCTCACGTATGTGGGGCTTCCAGACAAACGTATGAAATTAAATTTGGTTATTTGCTCTTGTTAATCTGTCTCATGTTGATTTCATTATTAGACCATCTGAAAAAACCTAGACTAAAATTTCTTCCTCCCTCACAGTTCTCTAGAGAAATCACTGCCAACCGTCCCCCCATCCCCCAACCCTCCCGAATCCTTACAGCAGGTGGCTCACTTTTCCCCACTAGGAACCATGTGCACAGGGGCCACGGGGGAGGAATTAGGAGGAGGTGACAGGGGAAGGTTTCCCCACCCAGCGCTTTCAGCATGAAGCTCTGGTTTTTTGTTTGTTTGTTTTTTAAATATATTTTATTGATTTTTTACAGAGAGGAAGAGAGAGGGATAGAGAGTTAAAAACATCGATGAGAGAGAATCATCTATCAGCTGCCTCTTGCACACTCCCTACTGGGAATGTGCCCACAACCAAGGTACATGCCCTTGACCGGAATAGAACCCGGGACCTTTCAGTGCCCAGGCCAATGCTCTATCCACTGAGCCAAACCGGTTTCGGCGAAGCGCTGGGTTTATTGAAAAGGCAGATTAAAGAGGCCTGAGCATCCCTCTCTGATACCCAAATTCAGGCAACTGGGCATCTTCCTCAGTGCTCTGAGGAAAACGAAAACTTACAATTGCACCGTGTCCTCAGGGATCCCCAGGGACTGCTTCCTGGTCTCCAAAGAGACAAGGAACTAGGCAACCCCCTCCCTTAGCTCCCCTCCCTCTTCTGGTGACTAGTGTGTTGGAGCCCTTACCATCTACAAACACCCCAGAGTGATTTGGGGTGGCAGAGTTGAAAATAAGAGACATTCATATGAATTGGAAAGCAAAATAAAACTGATTACATGTATGCATCTATGGATAACCCATGGACACAGACAATAGGGTGGTGAAGGCCTGGGGGTGGGCTAGAAGGGGCCAATGGGGGGAGAGGGAGCATATGTAATACTTCCAACAATAAAAATAAAAAAAAAGATTACAATTATTTTACTACCAACTGGAGACCATGAGATAGGAAGTCTGTAGGGTGTGACTGACGGATCTCAGTTTACCTAGTGCTATCCCATAATCCCCTTAGTCTTCGGCAAAGAGAACGGCTGATCACCCCAAAGACTGGAAAGTGTAGGCTCTTTTTAAAAAATCCTCAACCAAGGATATGCTTTTCATTGATTTTTATAGAGAGAGGAAGGGAGGGAGAGGGAAACATCAATGTGGGAGAAACATCCATCAGTTGCCTCCCACATGCGCCCCAAGGATGGAACCCACAGCCTAGGAACGTGCCCTGCCTGGGAAACGAACACACGGCCCTTTGGTGCCTGGGACGATGCTCCTACCCAGCCAGGACACAGAAAATGTAGGCGCTTATTTTCAGTGTGCAAAAGCATTCTCAATATCACTGTCAAGACACAAAACACATCAATGTTAATATAGGGAAACTTGCTAGTGCAGTACTGACACTGGAGGGGCCTACACTGCCACGACTTTCCCTTCATACACGTGAACAGAAGCAGCACACTTACTCCCAAATCCTCAATCCTCACCCCAGGCCAATGTTCAGCGGGGTGGGAGGTGGGATGCTGGGTCCTGGGCTGTTACTAGGGACCCCGGCCAGGCCCCAGCCCACAGCACAGGGTGGCTTCCCCGGTCCTGGCCTGGAGCCCTCTGAGGAGTCTCCCTCCTCCTGGCTCCGTGGGCAGTCCCGCTCTATGCTCACTTTAATGTAGAAAACAACAGGGAGATGAAGATAAGAGGAAACGGAATACTATTTGTCAAACCAATGAAAGGTGGGTATATAAATTATCTGTCTTAGGAATGGTAATTTCTAATAACCCTTAACTTTTCCCTTCCATTTTGAATTCGAATGACTTTCATAGAATGGAAGGAAGGGTGGGAGATATTAGGAAAATGTTTTCTCAGATACCCCCCCCTTTCTCCTAAAGCTAGACTTCTTTGGGCTTACTTTTAAATATCGCAAATGTAGAATTTTGGTGGTAACATCCTCGGAATGCATTTATCTGGGGAGGTGTGTGCACATCCAGTTATACTTGTCGGCATTTCAAATTTGCTTATAAACTAACTTCTCAATATTTAAAATCAGAGTCTTAGAAAAAACTTCTTTGGTTAATAATTCAAATATTTGATTTTGCTTTTAAGATCACACAACATCAGGTAAGCACCAAATCAGTACGTCTGCCAGAAATTCCTGATTAATTAATTTATTTAATTAATTTATTTCTGATTAATGTGTACACTATTTCTGAATCCCAACAAATACTTAGGCCATAAAGAGAACTAGGACAGAAACAAATTCTAATTTGAACACAAATATACAGCTTGCAGCAGTTCCCAGCTTGCCAATACCTTAAGTCCTCTGAATTATGAGAATTTTTTAAAGCTTTAAAGTAGATATTAGAAGAACCCTGAGAGAACAATTTCACGATCCTCTTAATACCAAAGAATAGGTAGTTTAATAACATTTATAAAATCAGACGCTAGCCTTAGCCGGTTGGGCTCAGTGGATAGAGCGTCGGCCTGGGGAACTCAAGGGTCCCAGGTTCGATTCTAGTCAAGGGCATGTACCTTGGTAGCGGGCACATACCCAGTACGGAGTATGCAGGAGGCAGCTGATCGATGGTTTTCTGTCATCGATGTTTCTAACTCTTTATCCCTCTCCTTTCCTCTCTGTAAAAAAATCAATAGAACATGTTTGAAAAAATGATAATTAAAAAAAATTAAATGCTAAAGGCAGGAGTTCTGCTCAATATTTTGAAATCTAATTCCAACATGCTCGAAGCACTTGGTTAACGTGTAGGTATTTAAATAACACAATGAATGCAGGAATCAACTGTGGAGATGTAACAAAGCACATGCAGTATTTTATGTGAGGTACTTCATGCTCACAGAATGAATGAGTAAAATAAAATATTTTACCCCAGCAAACACGATGATTTACATTTTCAAAGGGTTCCCATGGAGGCGGGGTAGCTCGGTTTCTGAAAACCCCGCATGGTTTGTACCAAATATACCCGGCAGCAGCTCAGTGGACTAAAGGCACGGCCCACGGGACAGCGGGTCAGGCCCATCAGGAGCTGCCAAACCACAGGTCAAGGGGGAAGAGAATAACACAGGGGGGGCGCCAGGGAGAGGAGAAGGAAGGTGGGGGGAATTCGTGAGTCATTCACAGCAGGACTTGGGGACCCACTTTCCAGTTCAACTCAGAGTTATGGCGGCAGCGTCTCTGCACAGACCTGGGACAACCACGTTTCCTGTTCTATTCCTACACCCGCCAGCCACGTGACTGCCCGGGGGTAAGCCCTTCACCTGCCCTCCCAGGCCAGCTCCTCTTCTGTAACGTGAACCTGTGATGCTGCCCCCTCCTCCTGATCCCACAGAATGTTTGTGACAGTCACGACAGTGAGAGGGAGTATTTTGCAAACTATACACCTCTCGGCGAACAAAGGAAAATGGAGAAATGGCCTCTAGCTTGTATACCCCAAAGCCAGGTAACATGCAACATGCATGCCTTTACAGGGTGGGCATAGGAGGGAGCCAGAGAGCATCACCAGCGAGCAAACCACGCTGCCATTATGAAGTCTTCGTCAACTGGGAACTCTGCATTTTTCCATAAGAGAGACCTGCTGGCCGAAACCGGTTTGGCTCAGTGGTAGAGTGTCGGTCTGCGGACTGAAGGGTCCCGGGATCAATTCCGGTCAGGGGCATGTACATTGGTTGCAGGCACATCCCCCGTAGGGGGTGTGCAGGAGGCGGCTAATCGATGTTTCTCTCTCATCGACGTTTCTGGCTCTCTATCTCTCTCCCTTCCTCTCTGTAAAATATCAATAAAATATATATTAAAAGAGAGAGAGAGAGAGAGAGAGAGAGAGAGAGAGAGAGACCTGCTGGACCTGCATACAATGGTCTCAAATGTCTGGTAGGGCACCACCACAGCTCTCCGAGCATTTAAAGGAAGCCTGTCTCAGGACACAAACCGACACGCGTGCAGGGTGGTACTCACACACTCAGTGTGCACGGGGTGCACAGCGAACAGCAGGGCGGCCAGCAGGGATGCCCGGGGGGCCAGGTTTAACCTCCGGCCTTTGCTGGTGTACTGCAGGCCGCCAAACAGCACCGAGAAGACGTCCACCATGAGGACCGAGATGCCGGCGTGCAGGAGGATGTTGACCACGTGGAAACTCACCGGGTGGAAGCCTCCCGACAGGTAGTAGTTGATCCTGTAGCAAAGGAAGGGCGCTCACGCCAGGTGCGCAGAAGCACCTGGAAGTAGAACGCAAACCATCTACAGGAAAAGGCCGGTGAGTCAAAAACGCTAAGAGGAGAAAAAGACTTGGTGCAAGGCTGGTTAAAGTGACACCCAGATACACAATGCCGCGAGGCTGAGGAAACTGGAGAGAAGGTAAGGACAAGGAGCTGCAGAGTGGGGAACAGACGACAAGGGGATCCCGGAGGAGCGGGGCAGAAAACAGGGAGAGAGGAAAAGCGAAAGGAACTTTTAAGTGCAAAAAAGGGCAAGACTGCAAAAAAAAAAAACTGATCACACATTACTCATGACTATCCCACATGAACCTGGATATAAGATAGTCACATAGAACAATGAACCATTTCTTCATTGTCAGGGAGTCTTATTTCTGACTGCGTTTCCATTACCAGGGGTTCCATTTCATCATCTCTATGCTTCTTGGAGAGATCTCCAGACAAGTATTTAATGCGTCAAAGAAACAGCTATGAATAGAAACTCTGCGTGGTGAATAAATCTATTTCATGCAAACAGCTCCCTGATTAATGGGGAGAGTGAGATTGGTTTTTTAACTTTTTTTTTCTTCTGCCTATTGACGTGGTAACAGCAGGGAGATGGATGTCTTTTATTCGTAGTGGGGGGAAAAAATGACAATTTCACGGGATGCCACATGTTGCCTGGTCTCATGTTGTTTCCCGGGTATGCACGAGAGAAGGGTCCAACCTCCAGGAGCCGCGGAAAACAGACACTTCACCCGTGTGCAGGTCACCCTTGGCAGGGGCGTGCCAGCCTCTGTGCGGGTGTTCCACTTTTAGCACCTTTCCCGCCAAAGCAAGCCCCTCAGTGGCGTCTCCACAGCAGGTCCTCTGCGTCTTCCTGTGACCTAACTCCTCACAGTTAGAATTATCGCGTCCGCCTCGGAAACCCATAGAGGTGAGAGGCTCATGCTTTCCTGGAACTATTCACTTGACTCCTAGACCCCGGGACACCTGTCACTCGCCACCTGGTACGTTATAACACGTTACAACACACAAGCCCAGCCATCCCTCACCTGAAAGTCAGCACGGTGAGAGGTCTGTAGGACTTGTGGCTGGTGTTGCTGCTCAGCCGGCTGCCCCAGAAGTCATGATGCCACAGGTCCCCAAGGGGCGTTTCTGCCCGGAGGTCCTGCGGGAACACAACCAGAGGACATTGAGGACAAAGGAGTCATGACTCCTGAACCCAGCGCTAGAGTCCCCTTCTCTAAGTCCCCTTCTTTATACCTCTACTAGGCACCTGTTGCAGGAATACTCCTGCAAGACTTCCAGCAGGCTTTCTTCCCACCACCCCCATTTCTCCCAATGTGGTGGGCAGGATGGGGCAGGGCGGGTGTGCCCCACCCGTCCCTCCTGTCCCACCATGCCCTCAGCCACTACCACCACCATCTCCGCAGCCACACGCACTGCCGCCACTGCTGCACGCCTCGCCCCACATGCCCACCACCCCCACTGCCTCGCCCCACCCCGCACGCACTGCCAGTGCTTTCCCTCCAGCAGCTGCAGCCACCTTGCTTTCCGCTTTCCCTCCCTCTCCCTTCTATGCTGTCTTCACTCCTCCCTCTTTCCGCATATGCAATTAACCACAATCTTTGTTGGGTTAATTTGCATACTCACTTTGATTGGTTGGCGGGTGTGGCTGGTGGGCATGGCCTGTGTAGCGGAGTGATGGTTAATTTGCATGTTACTCTATTATTAGGTTAGCTTCTCCACCACCTGGGCTGAGCCACCACCATCACTCACCTAGGACACAGGCAGGCCTGCTAGCGGGTCCCCTGGGCCCTCTGACATGTTCTCCATATCACTCTTTCCAAAATGCAAATCGAGTCACTCCACCCACCTCAGCTTAAGACAATGCTACAGCTCCTCCCCTTCCCCCTTCCTAGGACAAGGCCGATGTTTTGACATAGATGCCACAGTCCGGGTGCTCTGGCTCCCACCAGCCTCTGCAGGCTCATCTCTGGGACTCAGTGATCTGCTAATGGCCTGCGTCTGGTCCCCACACAGCTCTTGCTACCATCCACTCAAAGGCTTTGCGTGTTCAGGTTTCCATCCAGCTGATCGCCCCTCAGCCCTTCACAACTCAGCTCCTCCTGCCATTCATATCTCAGCCACTGAGCTATGACCTTTCTAAGCTGATGCAATCCCCTTCTGTGGGTCCTGGGCATCTCGCACCCATCCTCACAGCACCTGGCACACTGGTGATTTATAGTCTAGTGACTATTATCTGTCTGCCCTGCTGGCCTGAGGCTCCGAGAAGCCTGGGACACATGGAAGATGATGGTACATTGCTGGGGGTACATGGAAGATGCTTAATCTATGCTGAATGAATGAATGGACCATATAGCTAAATGAGATCACTATTACCCTCTTTCATGTGTGTGGATAAACATGTTTTGTTTTTTTTTTAAATATTTTATTGATTTTTTACAGAGAGGAAAGGAGAGAGATAGAGAGCTAGAAATGTCGATGAGAGAGAAACATCGACCAGCTGCCTCCTGCACACCTCCCACTGGGGATGTGCCCGCAACCAATGCACATGCCCTTGACCAGAATCGAACCTGGGACCTTTCAGTCCGCTGACCAACACTCTACCACTGAGCCAAACCAGTTTCGGCTTTTTTTTTTTTAAGTTTCCCATTTTTAGTCATGAGCTAAGCAGATAGTAAAATGAAAGGGAAAACAACTTCCACAATTTTTAAAGATGAATATCACTAGCCATTTAAAAAAGTATACCTATCTTACTACTAAGGTAATTTAATTTGGTACTGTACTAGAGATGCTTAAAAACGCGTATATTTTTTTTTTTTTTTACATTTAAATATGAAACTAGATTGTCTAAACCGTGTCTAACAAGAAGAAAGGCTACCATGGAGTAACAAGACTGAATATTAATTTCTCTTTAAAGCATAATCACACAGGGATATTTCAGGGACTAGAAATCATGATGTCCCGAGCACCGCATGATATATCAGCCAAGACTGTTGCAATAACCAAAACCAACTCTGATTGATGCGAGCACAAAGGGAAGGCTTTAACGTCAGTGCGAGGTGCCCGCACTCCCAGGAGGGCTGGAGAACGGGGTCAGGACTGTGCAGCCGGGAGCACACCCACAATTCCCTGAGGCCGCCTGGGTGCTGCAGACCCCGCCGCCGTGCACGACGAGCTCCTCACTCCAACAGGTGGGACCCCCGACAGGAGAGCCCACGTCTGTGTCTGTATCTGAGCTGGACAGTCTTTGCGGCATCTAACAACCAGAAGGCGGGGAATGCCCCACGCAGAGGCAGCGTGCCGAATCGTGGCTGGTCCACAGAGCCCCCCGTGTCCATGGCACCCCGTGGAGGTCAGGGAGTCCTGGCCGCTGAGGTGCTTGCTGGCTCAAAGGGACAGGCTTCCGAAGAGGCAAGCGATACAAGACGGGTCACCGGATACCTACTCGGAGGCGGCAGTTCTGCCCCCGTGGGTGTCAGCTTCAGAGGCCCTGAGTGTGCCAACACCCTCTCTGAGCCGGTTAGCTACTTCTGGAAGGTCCTCCCTGTGGTCCACCCACCAACCCAGTCCACTCGGTTACGCAACGGGATGCCCATCTTCTCTTGCGGTGTCCCAGAAGCACCGGTCCAGCCGGGAAGGGGTCGGGCAGAGGCTCTTCCCTTCCACCTGAGCAGTGAATAAACACCCACGGAGCTCTAAATATTTGATTAGGGGTGGCCTACACCAGCGGGGCGCGCTACAGGGAGGCCAGTTTTCCCCGATAAGGATGAACGGGAAAAATGCGTTGTTGCGTCTGCAATTCCTGCTAACGTCGCGTCTCGGAGAAAATCATCATCTCAATGAACAAAGGCGACTGGACCTTGCCAGGACGCATCTGGGAAGCAGTCTCGACCACCGGGAACACCCGGCCACAGCCCGCTCCACATTACGGGAGGCACGGGGCCAACGAGTGAAGAGCCTTTCATGAAACACGAAAGGAAAGAGGGAGGGCAGGCAGCGGCCGACAAAGGGCCAGTGTGAGGCTCTAGAAAACACTGCCAAGACAATGTGCCGTGGAGCCACGACGTGGCTTCCTCCGCCTAACCCAGGGAGGGGTGGGCAGACTTTCTGACCCGAGGGCCACAATGGGTTCTTACACTGGACCGGAGGGCCGGCACAAAAGCAGCCTGACCGTGCTGGCACTCTCATCTTGGGCTGCCGGTGAAGGAGCGGAGGGGAGAGCAAGAGAACCCCCTGCTCTTTCGGCTCCGCGGGCCGGATAGAACAGCCCAATGGGCCGGATCCAGCCCGCGGGCCATAGTTTGCCCACGACTGGCCTAACCCCTCCCAGAAGGAAAAAGAACTATAGCCACTCCCCCTCCTCCTCTGTCCCCACCCAGGGCATCCCACACCCCACAGAGCTCAAGCTGTTCCGGCCTTGCTTACCCAAGTTCTTCCCCATATAAGTTAACGCCTTTAAGTATCTTCCACTTAGCCAAAGTGCAAGAGTCAAGAAACTCTCAATAAAATGAAGAATAGATATTTTAAAGTCCAGTTATGCCCTCGAATCCTTGTTAGGAATTCTAGAGCTACTAGCAAGCCACGCGTGTGACATAACATAGTTGCTTGGGGCTACAAACGTCCTTCTTTTTCCTGTAAGCCTGGCTTTAAAAAGAACCGAGATAGAAACATCTGCAGTAACCGCTGGGTGAACTGAGGAGAACTACAAATGAAGAACCTGAATTAAAAACAAGCGTCAACAAGGCTGTGGTTTGTGCCATCAAAACAGAGAAAATCGGTTGCCACGCATGAAAGTAAAATATATGCAAAAGCAGTCATTCCTCCCACCCCTCCTGGAAAAGAATGTGTGCCACACGGGCAATTTCCCCCCAATATTTTCAATGTGATAATGAATTTTCCCACATTTGGTTGAATCCAGGACTGCAAAAATCTCAGAGCATTAAAAAACAGTGGCACAGGAGATCTGGGGGAGATAAGAGATCAACCGAAGGGCTTGTATACATGCATATAAGTACAGCCAATGGACACACAACTCTGGGGAGGGAGGGCATGTTTGGGCGGGGGGGGGGGCAATGGTAAGATATGTACACAGATAATAATTTAATAAAACAAAAACACAACAGTGGTACAAAGAGTTGCTACAATTGCACCAACTAGAGAGAAAAAGTAGTATATTCCTTCAAGCCCTCTCCATTGATGAAGGCATGCACATAAAATATCTGCTGAGTAACTGGACTGTCACAGGACTCTAACCTGGGCCACGTCCACGGTCTTTCTCCTCTCGGCCCCTGCCTGCCTCCCCCTCTCTTATTCCGGTTTTCTTTAAGCTCGCTGAAATCGTTTTCTCTCCTTCCCACAACCTTATGTCTTCTTCCCTACCCCCAGGTAGCAAGGGAAAGAGGGGGCCCTTTCCCTGGACCGATGGAGCACCCGGTGGTGAGCAGCAGCGCTGGGATTTTGCTGACTCTGCAAACTCGAGTCTGCACGCGGAAGGAGCGGGCACTGCAGCGCTATGGCGGCTGTCAGCAGCTGTCCCGACGCTATCAGCGGAGGACACAGAAGCCAGCTCGCTGCCTGCCGCTGAGGATGCACCTTTTGGTGCATGATCACTGCAGCAAATGTTCGATTTCCTTTTTCCCCCCTGGAACAGTTCTGCCCTAGAAGTTCGGGAGATTGATCACAAACCCCGAAATCTTCCGTCTGCAAGGCCCTACAACACGCTTGCCTTGAAATCTTAGAATGACAGCCTCTCTGATACATGAGGGAGGCCTGTGGCCTCACATCACAGAGGGTATGTGGGGAAGGTAGAGCCTGGGGGAGGGAGACAGGGGTTGGGGACCCTGCTGCCAGCAATAAAAGGGGCCCTGCACCCAGGAAACGCTATCTAAAAGAGACGGGGAATCCAGAGCGCTACTGGAGCCGAGGCAAAGGCTTGCGCCACGTGGAAGAGAAACCAGTTCCACACAGACGTAGATTATGACCGAGACGTAGGCAAGCGGTGGTTCACGTCAGTTTAATCAGGAAAGGAATTAAGATACGAACCTTGTTGTTAACAATCGCTTCAGAGTCATCAAAGACAAACTCCCCGTCGTAGCTGCGCGCGAAACACAGGAGGGAAGCCAATCCCACGACTAACTTGGCCCGGAAAGGAGGGACAGGGGAGGGGACGATGTGCTCCAGCTCGGCCTCCAGCTCGGCCATCTTGAAGACTGCGGCCTGCCAGCCCCTGGCTCCAGCATTATGCTGGCGAGAAGTCTGCGGGAAAAACAACAGGCCAGCGTTACCGATCGGGGCACCGTTAGGGATGCTTCCGCAGTTGGGCATGCCTCGAGTAAGGGTTCGACGGCCGTTATGCTGCAATTTCAGAGCGTGCACGCATTAGGAAGCGGAAGGTGCAGTTTTCAAACTTCTGGTGGGCAGAAAAGCCACCCGGGACACATTTGGATTCTCCTGGGCCCAACGGCAGCCTGGCAAACGGACCCCCCTGCGTTTCCGATGCCGGATCATCTGGGAGAAACACTGATGTAATGGACTCCTATACTTATCAACCTCCTATTGGAAATGATTTTTTTTTTTACAGGCTTGTCATTTGTCGGTTTACAAAATTAAAAAAAAAAATTAGTTAACCATCGTACTGCACCCAATCAAGAAAAATCAAGAAATATTCATGGTTCGGTCTTATCACATTGTATGTGGGGGATGGGCGGGGGCATGAAACATGATTGGGATTCTGAGAAGTCAGGCCAGTTAGATGAAAATCTGGGCCGGAACCGGTTTGGCTCAGTGGACAGAGCGTCGGGCTGCGGATCGAAGGGTCCCGGGTTCGATTCCGGTCAAGGGCATGTACCTTGGATGAAGGCACATCCCCAGTAGGGGGTGTGCAGGAGGCAGCTGATCAACGTTTCTCTCTCATCAATGTTTCTAACTCTCTATCCCTCTCTTCCTCTCTGTAAAAAATCAATAAAATATATATATATATATATATATATATATATATATATATATATATTTTTTTTTTTTTTAAAAAAGAAGAAAATCTGGGAGAGCAGAGTTTTAATAGAGGTAGCGAGGCAGGGCGCACAGATGGCCAGGTCGGTGACTCACATGCGGACAACAGAGGAAGGAGAGAATGCTGCAGAGTGACTGGTCTGAGGTAATACCTTATTCCAGAAAGGGCTGAGCTGTATCAAAAAGCGGAGGGGAAGTGATTCTAGGTGAGGTTATGGCCTTCCATATCTGTGAAGGGGTCAAGTTAAAAATATACATTCATGTTCGCCTTTTCTTTCAAACAGGCAAAAATGTTAAAAGCCAGAAATGTCTGTCTCAGCCTTGCCTGCCACTTAGTCCTCTGGCCTGGCGGAAGTCACCCACCCTCTCAGGGCCCACTTCCTGTGGGGCTCTGCAAAGCGGAGCTCCCTGCCTTGGAATTCGCCCAAACCAGCATCAAACGACCTCCCCAGATCACGTGTTCTCTCTCCCCATTCCCACCACACCCTGAACAGGCCCGCTCTTTGCATTTACCAGAACCATGAGACTGCTTGGGTTCCATAACTTCTCTGGGCCTCGGTTTCCTCACCTTTTAAGTGAGGGTGACGCTGTGCTGACCTTACATGGTTGTCAGGAGGGTGAACCAGGACATCCACATCCACCTAGAGCTTAGCAGCACTGCCTTTAGAAACACTGGCTTTCTGCCGAAACAGGTTTGGCTCAGTGGTTGAGCGTCGATCTGTGGACTGAAAGGTCCCGGGTTCGATCCCGGTCAAGGGCATGTACATTGGTTGCGGGCACATCCCCGGTAGGGGGTGTGCAAGAGGCAGCTGTGGTCGATGTTTCTCTCTCATTGACATTTCTAGCTCTCTATATCTCTCTCTTCCTCTCTGTAAAATATCAATAAAATATATTTTTAAAAAAAAAGAAAAAGAAAGACCGGCTTTCATAAAGGCCCAGGGATGGTTAGCGTCATTACAAGAACCTTCTTCAAGGTGGGGGAAGCACAGACACACAACTGCTTCCTTTTGAAAATTGTTGGTATGGAGGCCCTTGCCTTTCCTAGTTAGGGAGCTGCCCCCGTTCCTTTCATGCGGAGACAGAGAAGAATGCCAGGCCCCTGGACTGGGAAGGCAGTTTGATTGCATTTGTTTCCAGGTCTCCCAGGGAATCGCCCGGATCACGGAATCAATAAGAAGTCAGCCAGCCACAGAGGCCCTCTGAGGTCACAGACATCTTTTGATAGGCTGCTGCGTGAATGTCGAGACAGACACGACAGTCAACAGGACTCATCATCTGATGGCCTTCTCAGATTTCCAGCCCGAGATGGAAGGCTCTCATCTCTCACTGCCTCCTGGTCCCTCGAGCTTCCCCGCCTGATGTAACACATGCTCTCTGCCCGTGCTGGGGGAATTCCGGCTGCTACCTGCTGCTTCCTTTCCTTTCTTTTCCAAGGAAAGGGTAAACTATTATTGCTCAACTCCAAATTACAGCTGCAAACACAATCCAGGTCTTCACGCAGGCCCCAGCGATTCATTGTTGTCTACATTTCAGCTACACAAATTGCTCCTACTA
Source organism: Vespertilio murinus (assembly GCA_963924515.1). Taxonomy (NCBI): domain Eukaryota; kingdom Metazoa; phylum Chordata; class Mammalia; order Chiroptera; family Vespertilionidae; genus Vespertilio; species Vespertilio murinus. The sequence continues at coordinate 36,308,548 of OZ004707.1, read as the reverse complement.
CTCAAGATAGATACATAAACCAGACTGAGTAGTTACAAAGATCCCATGATGTAATATGGAGATAATCAAGTATTCTTTGATTCAAAGATCCCATGATTTAATATGGAGATAATCAAGTATTCTTGGATTCCAAAAGTTAACGTGCAGGAAAGCAAATACCTCACACAGTTTTAAATGCACCACGGAGCTGTGAACATGACAGGTGGCTTTGATGGCATCTCCTTTAGGTGCAAATATTTGATATTTCACAAAGGTGGTCAGATAGCCTCACGGGAAGAACACTGAATCAGAAGACGGTGCTTCTTTAACTAATTGCCGGGCCTCACCTGTTACCTCAGATCATAACAGGCTAATCTTTCGGTGCGCAGGCAACAGATTAAGGCATGATGTGGAGACCCCCTAACATCTGGGGGCGCCCTGTTGGGCCAGGGCCAGATCCTGGGGAGTCCACAAGAAAGCGGAGTCGGTCTCACCCTCCTCTTCTCCTGCAGGGCCCCTCAGGGATCCTGGAACACCCAGTTCCTGCCTTGTGCATGTCTCCATTCGGCCTGGCCTCCCCGCCTCTGAGCAGCTTCCCTCCCACAGCATCCAAGGTTCCTTCCCACTTCTTCCTTCGCTGGTCCACCTGCTCGGCTTCCCCAAACTCCAAGCCCGCGCGCAGGGAGTGCGGGCTGGGTGGCCCCCGCAGCGGGGCAGAGGCACGCGGCTCCGGGTCGCTCAGCTCCGCAGCCCGCGGGGAGCAGCGGTCACTCGGCCGCCTTTGACCCCCGCGGGCGGCCGAGCGGCCAGGCGCGGGGTGGCGCGGGTCCCCGAGGCCAGGCGCCGCAGGCTCCCGGTACCCCCACGACGAGGGAGCGCCCGCGCCCCCGGAGCAGGCGGGGTGACCACGGCACCGGGCGGAGGCAACTCAGGAGCCGAAGCCGCGGGGCGTGGGCAGGGGGAGCGCGCACCCTCCGCGCCCAGCCCTTTGTCCCGCGTGCGGCTTACACCGGGGGCCCCCCCGCGTCCCCCCGTGACCCCGGTCCCCATCGCGGTCCCGGAGCCAACTCCTCCAGCAGACCCGCCGCGGGGGACCGGCCGGCGAAGCTTCGGGCGCCGCGGAGCGGGGATCCCCCCGCGCGTCCACTCCGCACCCCAACTCTCCGCTCGCCCCGCGCGGCGTGCTCCGCCCCACTCGGCCCTGCAGGAGCCGCCCCACGCGCGTGTTACCTGCAAGGAGCCCGGGCGGCAGCCGCATCTCCCTCCTCCCAGGCAGGCGCGGAAACTCCCGCCGCTGTGGTCGCCCGCCCGCCCGGAGCCGGGCACCGGGAGGGGCCGCCCCGCCGCCGCGCCCCCGTCCCGCGCCGCGCGCCGCCCGCCGCCCGCACCACCTCCCGCGGCTCCCCACGCGTGCGGGCGCTCCCTCGCACCCTCCGGCTCGGCCCGCCCCCTCCGTGCGGCCATTGGCTGCTTCTGCCGTCACTCTCACGCTGCGGCCGGCCCTCTCCAGCCCATTGGCTGGTGCGCCCGGGACGTCAAGCCCGAAGGGCGGTCGGTCGGCAGCGAAGGAAGCGCAGGGACTGGACGGCGGGGCGGGAAGGGAGGAAGCGAAGTTGTGGTGGTGGAGTCCCGCCGGCCCGGGAGGGAAGGGGAGGGAAGGGGAGGGAAGGGGCGGTCCCACCCGGCCCGGTGCGGCTGGCTGCGGGCCGGGCCCCCGCGGGTTCTCGCCGGCGGTGGGAGGCGGGATGCTGCTCCCTGTCGTGGGCCAGCGCCGCGCGCGTCCTTTCCCGCATTCTCCCTCGCTGCTTGCAGCCTCCCCGCAGGAAAAGGAGCTGGACGGGAACCGCCAGAACTCTAGGCTTCTTTCTTTCTGCCAGGAAGGAGTTCCTTGGGTCTCCACTTGCTGCCTCTCCGAACTGACCCGAAACCGCCTTCTTCCATCCAAGGCCTCGCCGCTTTTGCTTTTGTTTGCAGCAGGCCCTCACCCAAGGCCCAAGGGGGGTCTTCATTCTCCTGCCGACCCGCGAACCCTGCTCGGGCGAAACCTGCCGTCATTCTTCATGGACTAATCGTCCCTTTGCCCCAAACTGCCAGCCCCGACGGGGTTGCTACTCCGCCCACCCCCCTCATGACCGCTATTCTCAGGTTACTTTGTCTCCTGCTTCAAGACAAAGAGAAACTGTATCCACTTTCCAAACCTACCAACCTACCAACCTACTCTTGAAAGCGCAGATGCCGATCTACCCCGCCGGTTTTTCCAGTGTCACCGGATGCATTCTGACATCCACCTCGGGCCTCTTGACGGAATCTGCATTATCAACAGCATTTAATCAGTCCCGAGCCTTCCCGGACCACGCGCACCTTTCCCCGGCCACCCTGCCTCTGTCCTACTCCCAGCGGAAGGCGTGGGAAGAGCTGCCTGCCCACCTTCTTCTGGTCTCCCAACTCCCTTTCGCTTCTTGGTTTCCCACGCCACCGAAACTGCCTCCAGTAACACCCATAATTACCACATCCAGAGAACACTCTCCTGCCTCAGTTTACCTGATATCTCAGCGAAATTCATTCTTTTAAAAAAAAAATATATATATATATATATATATATATATATATATATATATATATAATTGATTTTTTACAGAGAGGAAGAGAGAGGGATAGAGAGTTAGAAACATCCATAAGAGAGAATCATGGATCAGCTGCCTCTTGCACACCCCACCACTGGGAATGTGCCCGCAACCAAGGTACATGCCCTTGACGGGAATCGAACCCGGGATCCTTCAGTCCGCAGCCCAACGCTCTATCCACTGAGCCAGACCGGTTTTGGCCAAAATTCATTCTTCTCTTTAATGCGCGCACTTCTTTTGGTGATAGCGGTACTCTGCCTTCCTGCTTCCCCGGGTCCTTGGCTAGCTTATCTGCTTCTCCATGACCTCCAGGTGACATATTTTATTTTATTTTTTTAAAAATATATTTTATTGATATTTTACAGAGAGGAAGGGAGAGAGATAGAGAGCTAGAAACGTCAATGAGAGAGAAACATCGACCAGCTGCCTCTTGTACACCCCCTACCGGGGATGCGCCCGCAACCAATGTACATGCCCTTGACCGGAATCGAACCTGGGACCTTTCAGTCCACAGACCGACGCTCTACCACTGAGCCAAACCGGTTTCGGCCAGGTGACATATTTTAAAGGTCTCAGCCCATTCCTTGCACACCACACCTTTCCCCTGCATGATTTAATGCCAAGATTTAAATCAATAATGCCCCAAGCTTATGATTCTTTAAAATATATATATATATATATATATATATATATATATATATATATATATATATATATGTATAATTGATTTTTTTACAGAGAGGAAGGGAGAAGGATAGCTAGCTAGAAACATCGATGAGAGAGGAACAATGACCAGCTGCCTCCTGCCCATCCCCCACTGAGGATGTGCCGCAACCAAGGCACATGCCCCTGACCTTTCAGTCCGCAGACCAACGCTCTATCCACTGAGCCAAACCTGTTTCGGCCAGGCTTATGATTCTGATCCTTACTTCTCTGACCTCCAGACCCGTGTATCTAGTTTTCCTATTCAGCTTCTCCACGTGGTGTGTCACACAACCATCTCAGGTAGAAGGTACCCAAAAAGGAATCGCATGCTTTCACTTCTCTCTCCTCTTCCCTGTGGTAAGTGATGGGTTTACCTTTGGCACCTGACAAATCACCCAGATTCTACCTGCTAAATGTCAAGTCTGTCCACTTCTTTCCACTTTCAGCACTACACACAACACTGTGCTGCTCGTGCCTTCCTACACCACATTCAGCGATGTCCCACTGGTGGATTGCCACCAGTGGGATGGGCCACTGTGGGATTATTTACACCATGGAAATTGACAAACATGATGACTCAGCTTTGATTTGTTTTGCTCATTGTCCCTAGACTTAAGAAGGCGATAGAGACCATGTTAATAATGTAGATCATACTTAACATGTGTTATGCTTAGTGCTGAAACGAAAAAGAGTTTAGTTTAATGGGTTTCATCTGTACAAGGTCGAGAAATAGTTTATCAGATCACATGTATTGAATGGCAATGAGTTTGTTCGTGGAAAAGAGCAGGTGGAGATGCAATTCATGAAGAAGAATTGTGAAATCAGGCCTGGTTGAAAGACAAGCATCTGCTGGACACAGGTACAAGCCCCGGGCAAAAACTAACAAAAGCATTCCATGAGAATCCACCAGCTATATGAATGTGCAATAAAAGGTATTTGCACGTTTCATCATTATGTGTACATTGTGCTAAACATCCTTTATATCAGTAACCATATATATTTTTATTTTCCCCCAGAGGACTAATGCTTAAACATTTACTAGTACACTGCTGATGGGCATCGCTAGAATGTGCAGTTCATGGTGAATATAAGTTCTATTCAGTTTTACTATCGTCTTTCAGTTTCCTACAGGTAATGCCCTCCTCATTTCCTGATCCCAGGCCCATTCACTCTCACGGTGGCCCCTGCCGGCACACCTCTGCTCTCCATTGCTCTCAGACCGAAGGCCCAGGTGCTGCTCCGTGCCCTGGCCCCTGGCCTGTTCCTCCTGAACCATCTCCTGCCCCTGCCAGCTTTGTTGCCTAAGTTCAGCCACCTCGGCCTGCTATGATCCCACAGCGTCCTGGGCTCCTTTCCTTCCTGAGCTGTTCATGTGCACCTGCACCATTCCCTCCTGCTCTCCTCCGAGACGCCTTGCTAACTCCAATTCATCCTTCAGGAGGTTGCTGCTCAAAGGTAAACTTCTCAGAAAAGCCTTCCCTTGGAATAATCTCTCCAAGCACCCGCAGGTCCCTCTCTCTATACGTTCATAGTTCTTACCATAATTACAACGAACTAACCATATGCTAACCACCCTTCGAGTTCCACAGAGGTAAGCGCCATGTACCCCCTGCGGTTGCCATGCCCTCCGCAGAGCAGGCATTCAGAATGTCTTTCTGAGGACAGTCCGTTTCTGAAGGTCACACTGCCTGTCACTGGCAATGCCGGAGTGAGAATTAGAATCTCCTAACAATACGGTGGTATTCTGTCCCATAACTGCTGAGCCAGCTCAGGATCAAAATGTTAACATACTACACTGAGTGACCAGGTTATTGTGATCTCTGAATGCATAATAATCTAGTCACTTAACATATATATACCATATTTGCCAGCGTATAAGATGATTTTTTGGCCCTGAAAAATATGCCTCCAAGTGGGGGGTAGTCTTATACGGCGAGTATATAACAAACTCTGTATTTTTAGTGGAAATGTTAGGGGGTCGTCTTATACGCCCAGTCGTTTTATATGCCGGCAAATACGTATTTTTCAGGGCCAAAAAAATCATCTTATACGCCGGCAAATACGGTATATATATATATATATGTATATATATATATATATATATATATATAGCCTGGTGCATGAATTCTTGTATGGGTGGGGTCCGGCCAGCCTGGCCAGGGGGAGAAGACATGGGTGGTTGGCCTGCCTGCTGGTAGAACTCCTGGTCCAGGGGACAATTTGCATATTAGCCTTTTATCATATAGGCTATACACTGAGCAGCCAGATTATTATGTGTTCAGAGATCATTATAATCTGGCCACTCAGTGTATGTGCCAAGCATAGGGACAGGCTCTGTGGAAAACACAAAGGCAAACCTGGTGCTGATCCTGCCTTTCACAACCTCATGGTTTGATAAGTATTAGTAGAGAATATCTCCTTGCTGCCAGTCGATGTACTAGCCCTCACCCCTTGGCTTGGACGGGAGCCCTGGGGTCACCAGACATACAGAAAGCAGGCTGTTTGAACACCGAGTATATATGTCAGGCACTGTGCAAAACCATTTGCACATATTTTAAAATTTATCACAAAAACTCTTTAAAGTGAATATCATTATCCTCATTTTACAAATGAGGAAAAAGAGGCTCAGAGGTCCAGGGTCAAGTGGTCAGGGCATTTCTTAGTGGGGCCAAGACTGGGTGTACAACTGAGGGATGTAGCTGGAGATGTAAAGAAATCAATGTTTTGTTTTTTAGATCTCACCTAAAAATGAAATCATATGGTATTTATCTTTCTCTGTCTGATTTATTTCACTTAGCATAATACCCTCTAGGTCAGAGGTGGGCAAACTTTTTGACTTGAGGGCCACAATGGGTTCTTAAACTGGACCGGAGGGCAGGAACAAAAGTGCCTGACCATGCTGGCACTCTCATCTTGGGCTGCTGGTGAAGGAGCGGAGGGGAGAGCAAGAGAGTCCTCTGCTCTTTCGGCTCCGTGGGCCGGATAGAACAGCTGAATGGCCGGGTCCAGCCCGCGGGCCGTAGTTTGCCCACGGCTGCTCTAGGTCCATCCTTGTTGCTGTTGCTGCAAATGGCAAGATTTCATTATTTTTTATGGCTGAATAAATATTCCATTTCATATAGCACTATGTGTTCTCTATTGAAGGAAGTTTAGGTTGCTTCCATATCTTGGCTATTGTAAATGATGCAACAATGAATAAACTCATAGGTAGATACAAATTGATAGTTGACAGTTGGGAGTGGGCTTGGGAGGATGGGTGAAAAAGATGAAAGGATTAAGATGTACAAATTGTTAGTTATAAAAATAGTCACGGGGATGTAAATTATAGCATAAGGGATATAGTCTGTAATCCTATATAATAAAAGCCTAATATGCTAAGTGTCTGAGGTTCGACCAGTTGCTATGACGCACACTGACTACCAGGGGGCAGACACTCCAACCAGTAGGTGAGCTTGCTGCTAGGGCCCGGCCGATCAGGACTGGGCAAGATGGGCCGGACACGCCCTGGAGCCCTCCCGTGGTCCCTTCCTGGCCCTGATTGTGCACCAGTGGGGTCCCTTGGCCTGGCTTGTGCCCTCTAGCAATCTGGAACCCCTTGGGGGATATCAGAGAGTGGTTTTGGCCTGATCCGCATAGGCCAGGATGAGGGACTCACCGGTGCATGAATTTCAAGCACCAGGCCTCTAGTAGCATAAGAAGACTTGTACCACATTGTACTACATCCTATAGGTAATCATATACCGTACTTTAATAATGGTTTATCCACATATTGGAACTTCCCATGTATTCAAATGTATTTATCTGCTAACTTATTTGCAACAGTTCCACATTTTTTTTTACCTTGACCTTTCTATGCTCTTCAGTAAAATATAATAAACACAATCATCTTTTCCCACAGATAAATTCTCTGCAATTTCTTTCAATGTCACTTATGGCAAATTGTATTTCCTAAATATTTAAAACGTGTTATTTAATGAATCACTTTTACTTTTAAATCTTAAGCTTGAATAAAAATGTCTACTTTGTTGATTCAACTCCAGTGATGACCTTGTCTATATTAAATGGGACTTACTTAAATGGTGGGCTCATTATTTATTTACTTACTTATTTATTCAAAAAATTTTTTTTTCTGAATGCCAGCTATCTGCTGGTTACTCTCTTGGATACCAAGGTTTCAGAGCTCAACAGCTTATGTCCTTAGGTTTACAGGCCTACAAGCATAGAGGAAATAGATAAATAAACCAACAATTACAATCAGGCTTAGTGAGTATCTCATAGAGGAACTAGAGGCTTGGTGAATGAAATTACTACACAGGTAGGGTCTCTAGGCCTCGCTAGTGATCAGTGCTGATGGGGCCTTCTGGCTGCTGGCTGGGGTTTCCTTCATTTCATGCCGCCCTCTGGTGGTCAACGCACATCATAATGAGTGATTGAACTCCGGGTCTCCTGGTTGAACTCCAGAGGGGACACTTTGCATATTTGGCTTTCCTATATATAGCTGTTTAGGGATTTGTGAATGTGCCCAAGGCCCAGCAGATAAGAGTGAAGAAGGGAGGAAAATAGGTGTGTGTCAGAGCAGTACTTCTCAGAAGCATGGTTCCCGGGCCATGCCAATCCATGAAATGTTTCTTACTGGTCTGCAATCTGCAATGAGATCAGTACACACATTGTGAGTCATTAGAAACTTTGTAGCTATTTGATAATGCCTGGGAAATTGATTAATTAATTATTTGAATTTGTATATTTCTGTTTCTTTGTTTATATTTTGTTTCTTGTCATTTATTTTTACTGTACTTTTAAAAAGTATTGGTCCAGGATGGACTAGAAATAAAAACTTAGGTCTTCACCACAGATGGTTTGAGACATTTTAGATGAAGGGATAGTTTTCTAAAAGAAAACATACCTATGTTTAGTTCTTGAAAGATTAATAGTTATTGAAAAATAAGATAAATTCTGAGGGTGTCCTAAGCAAATGGATTGGACTGAACAAAAATATGGAGACATGAAAACGTATAACACATTTTGGTTGGCCTATTGTGCATGAGGAATTGGAGACAGGTGAGCATGAATGGATAAATGTTCTGGTCACTAGTATTACTTGCCAAATTTTTCTAGCTCTTTGCTTTCCCAGACACATGGTAGGATTACTTTTCTCCATCCTCTTTGCAAGTAGTTATAGCCCATGTGTTTTGTTTTGGCCAATGAAATTCGAGCAGAATAGACATGTGTCATTTTTGGATGGAAGATGTAAGGGTCAGATTGAATTTAGCACATGTCATTCCTACAGCTAGCGTGATCTTGAAAACATATGTCATTGTAAAGTCTCCATTAGCTTGGGACCTTGAGAAACCAAAGCAGGCAGTTCTCTTCCAACATACGGTGACTTGCAGCACAGAGAACTATACATGTTTTTGTCTGGTGAGCCATTGATATTTTGGGATTGTTTGTTACTACAGCATATTGTAGTTTATTCTGACTGATATAAGTAGGAAGAAGCCAAATAAGAAAAGCTTCCAGTGCTTTTAAGGAGTGAAGGTAATGAAACACAATGGAAAGATAAACAAACAGGAAATGACATGTTTTTAGAAAGACCACTCCAGCAGCAATGTAAACCGTGGATTAGAATGGAGTAAGGTTTTAGGCAGGGAGATTCTAAACAGATAATTATGGTAGTGCATGGGAGAAGAGCTACTTATGAAATTAAATATTTGGTGATCAAAAGAAGGGAATTTGGGAAATATGTAGTAACTATAGTTAATAAGGCTGAGTGGTTGATTATGAGTAGGAAGTGAAGTATAAAGAGAAACCTAGAATGATTTCCACATTGATTTTTAACCGATGGGGCCACTTACAGGGCAGCAACTACAGAAGGAAGCAGCTCTTGGGGGATGTGGACAAGTGGTTAGTTTGGCATAAACAGGGTTTGATCATCAGGGCTTACTTCTTTCCCTAAGTCCCAGGAGGAGGGAATTGTTCATGTTTGACAATCTGGAGGTCCTATTGAGAGGAGGCGATGTTGGATAGATAGCAAACAGTGTGTTTTAGCTGATGGCACATGGAAGGGATAAAGTGTCAAGGGGGAATTTTATTTGTAACACATGAAAGATTTTGTTTGTATGCTGAGAATTGAGAGAAAGAGGTCGAAGATAAAAGAGAAAAAAATATACATGTCTTTATATATATCATGTGTCTGAAGAGCTAAGAAGAAAATGTAATTCACAGTACAGGTTAGAATAGATACTTTCCCTGCCTTGAGCTAAAGTTAATGATACTAAAGAACATAAATATCCCATTCATGTATTATTTACTTTTTTCGAAAACATCTTACATTTTCATTAATTCACCCAAGTTCAACACATTAGCTAGCTACTCTATCCTTTAATTAGCTACTTTTTTTTTTTAAATGTTGATTTTATGAGAAAGAGAGGAAGGGAGAGGGAGAGATAGAAACATCTATTAGAGGGAATCATTGATTGGATGCCTCCTGCATGTCCTGCCCCCTACTAGGGGTTGAACCTGCAGTCCAGGTATGTGCCCTGAACTGGAATCAAACAGGTTTGTGATCATCTCTATTTTTAGAAATCCCAGATTTCTCAAGAACTGTTGAGAACTATTGTAGGTCAATCAATATTTGTTAAGTGTAGATTTTTAAAAATAAATATAAAAAATTTTTAGAGATAAATGCTAAATGGTTTTAGTTGTCTAATCTTAAAACATTATATTTTACACAGTATTTCTATAAATTTTCATTTTAATGTGCATTTTCAACACTAGGTGTTTTTTTTTCTCGTTTTTTTTTTTTTAGGTGTTTTATAATAAATTAAGCAAACAGGCTTGTAGGGCTTATGTAGTTATATTTGAACCTAAACTTTAGGTCCTGAAATAACTGAGAAAACCAGCATGATGACAGAAGAGGAAGTAAAAGAGTAGTGCTCACCGAAACCGGTTTGGCTCAGTGGACAGAGTGTTGGCCTATAGATTGAAAGGTCCCAGGTTCGATTTCAGTCAAAGGCATGTACCTTGGTTGTGGGCACATCCCCAGTGGGGGGTGTGCAGGAGGCAGCTGGTCGATGTTTCTCTCTCATCGATGTTTCTAACTCTATCCCTTTCTCTTCCTCTCTGTTAAAAAAAAAAAAATACTTCACCTTAACGGATAACTTAGTACGTGTCAGGTATGTGATACATGCCTTCTTTCATGGTTCATTTTATATGACCCTAAAGGCTTCTTGGGGGTGTGCTATTACTATTGATTTTATAGATGAGGAAGTTGGATCTTAGAGGTGTTAAGCAGCTTGCTCAAGGTCATGCATAAATCAAGGGCAGAGCTGGAATTGGCACTGGGCAACATGACACCAGATCCCAATGTTCTGAATCGTTACCCAAGGTAGCCTCCCATTTAATTACTGTTTTTTCAAACTTCTGTTTTTCTCCTTCAAAATACAAAATCTTCCTAATATTCTCCTTTTCCTTGGGTTGACAAATTCTTGCTATTTAGCTCAAGTTTTGTGATCTTTGTGCAGATCAATACCTTCCTGCCTACTATTTTTTAGTAATAAGCTGTTCTTCCATAATTATCATGTAAAAAATAAATTATATTTATATTGTTGTAATTCTCATGGGATTTGAAGGGCATGCTAGCACCGTGTGATTAAGAAATTTTCTTTGGCCTTTTGTTCATACATTTACCTACCTGTTCCCTGGCTTTTTGTTTATATCTTTTTCTTTCTACTTTGACCTCCTGAGTGCTTCCCACTTATCCTTAGGACCAAGTTCAAGGAGCACTTTCTCTAATCTCCAGGTAGAATTCCGAATGCCCTCCGTGGACCCCACAAAGCTGCGAGAATCTTTCTAACTTTTTAATTTCCTTTCAGAGAATTGTTTCTTTCACTATGATATGAATGGTATCTGATTCCCTTTCTATGTCTCTGGGGCTTCATACAGTTGAAACTTAAAAAAAAAAAAAAGTGTTTGTTGAATTTAATTTGATTTTCCAAATTCAATACCACTATCTATGAGGAATACTGTAGTGTGCATAGGGATCTAAGTATGGTTAGCCGGCGGGAGAAAATACCAAGGCGGGTATGATCTTAACTATCCCAAGGGCGGTCACCTTCTGTGCTCCATTAAGCACAATTAAAACTAACGGGTACGAGTTGGAAGGAGATTTGCCTCAGTTTAAGAACTAACTTCCTAATAGTAAATATCTAAAATGGAACAGGCTACCTTAAAAGCAACCATGAATTCCCCATCAAGTAAAGTCTTCAAGGACAGGCTGAACAAACCAACGACAAGTGTACTGAGAAAGGAATTCTTTTCTGTATTCAGACACGGAAGAAGGTAACCTCACAAGGATGTCTTGACCCTGACAATTATGGTTGCTGTTAAAGAATCATTTCCAAAGAAGTTGAAAATATATCTCCCATAGATATTAGCATAAAAATATTTTATTCAACTAGGAAGATGATAAAACTGGTTCAATAAAATGAGAGGAGTAGGTATTGACTCCAGAAAAGACATTCTGACGTAGCTTTGCTGAGTTTGAAATGAAACTGGTCAATGCCCTTGGATCTGCTTTGACCCCCGGCGCCCCTGTGAATGAGTGCTCCCACTGTGTCCAGCCCTCGGCAGCCCTCCTCCGCTCCTGGAGCTCCCTGCCTCTGGCTGCCTCCACGGAGTCCCTACATTTCATCGTTGGTCCTCCCCTTTTCCTGCAGCCTTCCATTTTCCCAGCATCATTGCTTTTCCCAAAGACACCTGCCTTTTCACATATGCCTGAAGTAGGACATTTTTCCTTTTAGCAATGGATTAGGCTCAGTTTGCTCCAGGACACACGTGTTCATCTTTCTGGTGGTCCACGGTAGCCCCAGGCCTTTCCTCCAACACCATGTGGGAGGCTGTCCTACAGGGCAGTAAGACTGTAGCCTTTAGGATTACCCTTTTTGCCGTACAGACATGTTTCACATCTCTGCTGGATGAGGCTTACAAGCTAACACGGGACTTTACAGACACAGAACTCTTACCGAAGAGTCAGTAGAGCAGGCAAATGACAGCCGCTGGAGGCTGTGCGGGCGATCTGAGCCATGCTTCTCCCCCAGCTTCCGGTGGTGGCCGGCAATTTTCGCTGTTGCTTGCCTTGTAGGCGCATCACTCTAATCTCTGCCCCTGTGTTCACATGGCATTTCTTTCCTGTGTGTCTGTCCGTTTCCCTGTCTTCAATACAGGGACACCAGTCCGGTGGGATTCGGGGTGCACTTTTCTTCAGCATGACCTCATCTTAACTAATTACTTTTGCCAAGGCCCTGTTTCCAAATCAGTTCACATTTTGAGGTTCTGGGAAGGGCATACATTTGGGGTGGGGGTTACTATTTAAACTAGCACACCCAATAAGACAGTAAGAGGAAATGTCACCTACTTAACCTACTTTTTCTTAAGCCTTATTTTCAAGCTTTAAGGACTTTTTTCTTAACAGTGGCAGACACATGCCTTCCCCGTCTCTCATGTCTCATGTATTTCAATGGTAGTCATCCAGCTGAGGTCAGCTCTCTATAGATGGATACGATTAATACAAAGGAAGATACTAATTATGTCTAATAAAAAAGTAAGGTGTAGATCACACAGGAATGCTTGACTGTAATGATAAGAAAAAAGCTTAATTTCCAGAGCGGGTCTCAGGTCACTCGGTTACTATTTTGGAAGAAATCATTTTCCTGAGCTGTTTTGGTGCCTACCATGTTCCCGGAATTATTAAGGCCGATTCAAGGAGGTAGGTCTTGGCACACATTGTGAACAGAGGAAGGAATTTTAAGTCATGCAGGCAGCTTCAACTGCCTTCCTTTTCTGTTCAAATGGAAGCTTTTTAATATGACATCTAGTTAGGCAGAATTTAGGATTTCATAGCAGAGAAGTTGCTAGCACTTGTCTAGTATAGCCGTTGTAGCAAGTCTCCTTAGAGTAGAGATTTTGGGGGTGGGGAGGGTGGGTAAGGGAGTCACTTTAACCACCCCCAACGGGACCATTACCCATGGTAATTTAACAGAAACTATTTGAGACAGGTTTTGCTCCAGAACCCTGAGTTAGGCGGTGGGTAGATTTGAGTGGGAAGGGTCTGAGATTCACCTTCCACCCTTTCACCACTGAGGTTCCACTTTCTTGAGGCTTTTCTGATGAGTCGTCAAACTGACCTTGACACAGATAAAGTCAGTTGATGGGAAAGGTCACCTGGGCCTCATGTGGGAACTCATTTATCTATTCATCTATCTGTCTGTCTACTTAGGTAGGAGGTATCCGGGCTGGTGAACCATGCTCAGCACAAGCTTTAAATATTTGTTGCCTTCTTACATCTAACTGGTCTGGCAGAGTTTCATGCTGGAAAAAAAAAAAAAAAAGGCTGAGCATGTGGTTGACCTAAATAAAGGTGGTATAACCTTAAGATCTAAGTGTAGGGCACTCTCCTGTATCTGAAACCAAGAGCCATAACAACAACCAGGCATCAATCAGCATGGTGGTAGCTCAGAAAGATGGTGCTGGGCTTGATCTGCAAAACTTAAGAGTTCCTCTGCCTGGTCCTTTGGGGCTGAATAATTAAACTTTGGATTTTTGACAGGTATAAGGAAGTTTTCCAGAAGGATATAAATGAACTTTCTGATAAATAGGGCAGGTGAGAGCTCAAGCAAGACATCAGCAAAATTAAAAGTGATAATGACCTCAGTTTTCTCCCAGGTTGATAAAATGGCTCAACCAATTTCAAGGCACGTAGTGACATTTTTGCCTGATTTTCTTCTTACTAGAAGTCACCCCCCAGGTAAATGACTCTTTCCTTTTTCCCTTCTCTATATGAAAACTTTGGCTTGCTGCCTAGAATTGTGTTATTCTTATTTCTGGAAACAACATTCAAGAGAATTAGATAGAATAATTTCATTTAAAACAGATGATGACACACATTCTGTTTATTTTCTCTTGGCATTTGCCAAAGCGCACTTTATGTTATTCTTCATGGTATTCTAATTATGAAAATTCTGCAGCACACCCCCCAAAATTTTTTTTGTTGACTTGCCAAAAAAATAAGTATACTTTGAATTTATTCACATGGGATAGCTACTGTTGTGTTGATTGTTGTCATTTTTTTTTTTAAATTGACAATCTAAGGGAAAAGAGGTCAGTGCCCCTCACTAAATAGTCAGGTATTGCATATTTTAAAATTTCTTGAGGCACACCACTGTGCATTTTGTGGGTGCTGCACACCAGTTGAAAATCGCTGTCCTTCGATTGATTAGAGTCTTGTCCTGATACACCAAGGTTATGGGTTCCATCCTCGGTCAGGGCACATACAAAAATCAACCAGTGAATGCATAAATAATTGGAACAACAAATCCATGTTTCTCTCTCTATCCTTTTTCTCTTTAGAAGTCAGTGAAAAAAAGAAAATTGCTGCCCTAAAGGAAAGTAACCTTGCCTGAGATAATCCACTCTTTTAACTGCCTTGTCCCACACGTCCTCGGCCTATAAAAACCTTCCATTTTGTACCGCTCCTCAGAGTTCCTTTCTATTTGCTAGATGAGATGCTGCCCAATTCATGAATAATTTAATAAAGCCAGTAATTTCTTTAAATTTACCACGTTGTATTTTTCTTCCTTAACAATATAAATACATATTAAACATGTTCTGCAATCAACAACATTACTCAATAATTTGTCACAGACAAATCTAGATCTAGAAATCACTTATGTTCATTGGAGTTTATCACATTGTCTGTACCATAATTTAGGGTCATTAGGTGTCTTGATTTTTCATCATTATGAACAATGCTGAACATCTTTTGCCTACATTTTTCACATTTTGGTAATGATTACCTTAAGGTAAATTCCAAAAACATTTCTAGAAAGGTCATAGCCATTTATGTTTCCTGCAACAGTTTGCAGAAGCCTATTTCTCAATACCTTGCCCAAATAGATTTTGTCTGTATATTGAATCTCTGCCAATCTTCTAAGCATAAAAGTTTAATTTTGTTCTAAAAATATTATCAGTAAAGTATTTAAAATTTTAAAATTCACCCTAACTGGTTTGGCTTAGTGGACAGAGCATCAACCTGCAGATTGAGAGGTCCCAGGTTCAATTCCTGTCAAGGGCATGTACCTTGGTTGTGGGCAACATCCCCAGTAGGAGGTGTGCAGGAGGCAGCTGATTGATGTTTCTCTCCCAGCGATGTTTCTTTTTTCTTTTTAAAAAATATATTTTGTTGATATTTTACAGAGAGGAAGGGAGAGTGATAGAGAGCTAGAAACATTGATGAGAGAGAAATATCGACCAGCTGCCTCTTGCACACCCCCTACTGGGGAATGTGCCCATAACCAAGGTACATGCCCTTGACCTGAATCGAACCTGAGACCTTTCAGTCCGCAGACTGACGCTCTACCACTGAGCCAAACCGGTTTCGGCTCCCATCGATGTTTCTAGCTCTCTATCTCTTTCTCTTCCTCTCTGTAAAAAAAATCATAAAATATATATTTTTTTAAAATTTAAAATACATGGTTTCAGTTCTACTCCCTAAGATCCCCTATTTTATTTTATTTTATTTTTTTTTTATTTTTTTTTAATTGATTTTTATTAATTATGGTATCACATAATTGTCCTTATCCCCCCATTCCCAACCCAAACCCATCCCTACATATTCCCCTACCCCCTTATTGTCCATAGTGCATGCACACAAGTCCTTTGGTTGATCTCTTCCCTTTACCCCCACCCTCCCCTACTTTCCCTCTGAGGTTTGAGAGTCTGATCGCTGCTTCTCTTTTTCTGGGTCTATCTTTGTTCACCAGTCTATGTTGTTCATTATTTCGTCTAGATGTGTGAGGTCATGTGATCCAAGAAATACCCTTATAAAAACCTAAACTGCGATAAGCCTTAATGGTTATCCTGAGAGGCAAATGAATCAGTCTGTAGTGAGTTCCTTTCTGGGCCAGCAGTTCTTTTGAGTCCCAGTTTCAATGTCGAATAGTTCCTTGTGTGTACATGTCAGCCATGATATTTCAGATCTGGTTGGTGGACAAATGGTGGTAATGCAGGTCCGACCATCTCTTGTTTGATTGTGGGTATCCTTCAGCAATAGGCAGCCGCTGTCTGTTGGTATGGTGAGGCGTCCTCAGCATCTTCCATCTCTGAATTGTCTCTTCTGTCTTCATGGCTGGAGCACTTCTGTCTATTCCTCTCTGTTACTGGATTCCAGGTGGTCTCAGAGTTGTTTTCTGAAACTATACAAACATATTCTCGACCAAAAGTTAATACAGAGATATTCTCTTTAAATTTGACTTGGGATTCTTTTTCATCCCCACCCCACTCCCCCAAATAATTTTCCTCTTGCTTATTTTGACTCCATGTGTGTATTTTTATGGATATCTTGCTGTTAGCGTTTCAAATAAAGGTTAATTTTCTTAAGTACAAAAAAAGTTTTTAGATGTAAATTATTCTCAGTATATTTTTCCTTACATGATATTCTTCCACTGTCACCCCCTTTTTTACTTTAGATAATTGGAGACTTCTGGGGATTTTATTGTTAGTCTTGATATCTTTTACATTTTAATTATTTGCGCTACACTATGACTGCATTAGGTTCATAATATGTTGTGCAATTTTACCATGAGGCGCTCTGCCAATAAGAATTTTTGTTAATACTATAGGAACAGCATTTTGTACAGTACACTCAGTTTTTCTAGAATATTAATTTACTTCTATTAGCCACATTGATTTTCTCTGAGAAATTGGGTACTATTCATATGTCAGACTCAACACTCTAGCAACTATCTTATTTACCATGTGTGTATTAGTGGAATTGATTGTTTGGCTTCTTGAGAAGGGCCTGAGCATTCTAGCTATTAGGCTGGACTTGGAAATTAGAAACCCACTTGCCCCCACCATGGATACAAGGCCTCTCAAACAAGTCTTGTTGCAGTGAAATGGCAGCTGCTGTCAGCCACGTCTCTGTTACATGGGTCCCAAATTGAGCTGTGCATGGGTAGTGAAGCAGCCATGGGGGAAGGAGACCTCCCTCAGAATGGGAGAATGTTCAGGCGCCTGCCAGGTTGCAGGAGGGGTGGTAAGGGTCTGTGCCCCACCTCCGTTGCTCCCCAAGTTCTCTCCTGATGGCCCCTCTGTGACTGTGCCTGTCTTAGGTTGTTCCTTCCATGAGGAATCTTACCCGTCTCTGGCTAACCAGCCATCCTCCGGGGCCAAGCAGGGTGATGTGAGGTTTAGTTCTGTCTCCTTGGTGACCTATGCCCCATGGGCTCCACACCCAGCACCTGCCTCGGGAACCCCTCACCTGCTGGCAAGGTCCGGGCGTTGAGCTCATATTTTTGGGACTCCATGTTTCTTCTCCAGAGAGGGCCTAGCTCCCCCCACTGGGCGGGTGGGACATCCGTGGTGCCAGCCACGTTGGTGCTTCAGCCTTGGCATGAACTAAAAGGTCAGGTAACAGTTGTGGGCATCTGGACCATGAGAAAAGGTTCATTTTTGGCCACAAGGGCAAGACAGGCCAATATAGAATGCTCAGGTGCCTTCTCAGGAGGCCCTCTGCCTAGTGGAAGGGATGAGGTCCTTTCATATAGTTTTTAAATTGCTGTCAGACATTCAAAGGATTGGTTTGTATGTTTTTTGGGGATAATTGTATAATATGCTGTTGTAATTCTAAAATATCTATAGTTGTGTTGCTTTTGTCTCCAACCGCCAACAAAGTGTGTGTGTGTGTGTGTGTGTATTAATAAAATAAATCATTCTTTATTGATAGTCCTTGATGGGAGATACTATTATAGGTAATGGGGATAACCCAAATCTGGGAACAATTATAATGACCTTGTAGAATAATATCATGTAAGGATATTCTTTGCTCTAGGTCATGGAAATTCCATTTTAAACTGGTTGTCAATTTCTTTTTGCTTAGGCAAGGTTTTTGTTTCATTTTCTACACCTTTCCCAGGAGGAAGTAGTGATGGTCCCTTCCTTTGGTGTCCTCACAAGCCAGAATCTTCTATTTAATTTTACACACAAAGGAGCAGTAGCTTAATTTTGTGTCCTACAAAAAGGGAGCTGGGTGGTGCGCTCTATGTAGTTATACTTCCTTGTCCCACCAGTAGTCCTCCTGGATGACTAAGGTGTTTGGTATCATCAGTGACTACTTTGGGCAGGAGGATCAACCCAGGTAAGGGCTCCCACCCATGCAGGATTAGGAACATAGGTCCAGAAATACTTACCCAATAGCCCCAGGTTATATTACCGTACAGCTGATTCCTGCTAGCCTGGCGGTAAAGGCGTTCTCAGGTGTTCTTGGGGTTCTGGTTACCTCACACTTTCTTCTCTCTCTCTCTCTCTCTCTCTCTCTCTCTCTCTCTCTCTCCTCTTTCTCTCTTATAATAATATTATTATTATTGTTTTACATATGTGTTCTTATCCCTCCCTTATCCCCCACCCTCCACCTATACTCCACCCCCATTTATCTGTGGCCATTAATGAGGCTCATAAGTATGCCCACAAGTCTCTCGGTTGATTTCTCCCCCTTTCTCCCAGCGATCCCCTCCTTCTCTGGTGTTTGGGGTTCTGATCAATATTACTCAGTCTCTGGGTCTGTTATTATTCATCAGTCTATGCCATTCACTATATTCCATAAATGAGTGATATCATGTGATGTTTATCTTTCTCTGCCTGGCTTATTTCACTTAGCATAATGGACTCCATCTCCCTCCAAGTTGCTGCAAATGGTAGGAAGTCTTTCTTTTTTAACGCAGCATAGTATTCCATTGAATAGATGTACCACAGTTTTTTAATCCATTCATCTGCTGATGGGCATTTCGGCTGTTTCCAAATCTTAGCTATGGTGAATTGTGCTGCTATAAACATAGGGGTGCATATATCCTTTCTGATCCGTGTTTCCATTTTCTTGGGATATATTCCTAGGAGTGGAATCATTGGGTCAAATGGGAGTTCCATTTTTAGTTTTTTGAGGAAACGCCATACTGTTCTCCACAGTGACTGCACCAGTCTGCATTCCCACCAGCAGTGTAAAAGAGTTCCTTTTCCTCCGCATCCTCGCCAACACTTGTCGTTTGCTGTTTTGTTGATGATAGCCATTCTGACTGGTGTAAGATGGTACCGCATTGTTGTTTTGATTTGCATCTCTCTGATGATTAATGACTTTGAGCATGTTTTCATATGTCTCTTGGCCTTCCTTCTGTCTTCTTTAGAAAAGTGTCTATTTAGCTCAGTTGCCCATTTTTTAATTGGGTTGTTTATATTCTTTTTGTTAAGTTGTATGAGTTCTCTGTAAATTTTGGAGATTAAACCCTTATCAGTGATATCGTTGGCAAATATGTTCTCCCATGCAGTGGGGTTTCTTGTTGTTTTACTGATGGTTTCCTTTGCTGTGAAAAAGCTTTTTATTTTGATGTAGTCCCATTTGTTTATTTTATTTTTAGCTTCCATTGCCTTAGGAGCAGTATCAGTGAAGAAGTTCTTTCGGCATATGTCTGAGATTTTCCTGCCTGTGGATTCCTCTAATATTTTTATGGTTTCCTGTCTTATGTTTAAGTCCTGTGTCCACTTTGAGTTTATTTTTGTGTATGGTGTAAGTTGGAGGTCTAGTTTCATTCTTTTGCATGTATCTGTCCAATTTTCCCAGCACCATTTGTTGAAGAGACTGTCTTGTCTCCATTGTATATTCATGCCTCCTTTGTCAAATATTAATTGAGCGTAGTGCCTTGGGTCAATATCTTGATTCTCTATTCTATTCCATTGGTCTATATGTCTGTTCTTGTGCCAGTACCAGGCTGTTTTGAGAACAGTGGCTTTGTAATACAGCTTGAAGTCTGGTACAGAGATCCCTCCTACTTGATTCTTCTTTCTCAGGATTGCTGTGGCTATTCGGGGTCTTTTTTTATTCCAGATAAATTTTTGGAGACTTCTTTCTAGGTCTGTGAAATATGCTGTTGATATTTTAATGGGGAGTGCATTAAATCTATAGATTGCTTTGGGTAGTATGGACATTTTGATGATGTTGATTCTACCAATCCATGAACATGGTATGTTCTTCCATCTGTTTACATCTTCCTCTATCTCTTTTTTCAGTGTTGTGTAGTTTTCTGCGTATAAGTCTTTTACCTCCTTAGTTAAGTTTATTCCTAGGTATCTTAATTTTTTTGGTGCGATGGTAAATGGGATTGCTTTCTTTGTCTCTCTTTCTGTAAGTTCATTATTGGTGTATAGAAATGCCATAGATTTCTTGGCGTTGATTTTGTATCCTGCTACCTTGCCGAATTCATTTATTAAGTCTAATAATTTTTTTATGGACTCTTTAGGGTTTTCTATGTATAGTATCATGTCATCTGCGAATAAGGACAGTTTTACTTCTTCTTTTCCAATTTGGATGCCTTTTATTTCTTCTTCTTGTCTGATCGCTATAGCTAGTACTTCCAGCACTATGTTGAACAGGAGTGGTGAGAGTGGGCATCCCTGTCTTGTTCCTGTTCTTAGAGGGAATGGTTTTAGTTTTTGCCCATTGAGTATGATGTTGGCTGTGGGTTTGTCATAAATGGCTTTTATTATGTTGAGATATGAACCTTCTATCCCTACCTTACTGAGAGTTTTTATCAAAAAAGGGTGTTGGATTTTGTCAAATGCTTTTTCTGCATCAATGGATATAACTATGTGATTTTTATCTCTCAATTTGTTTATGTGATGTATCACATTTATTGATTTGCGGATATTGTACCATCCTTGCATCCCTGGTATAAATCCTACTTGATCATGGTGTATGATCTTTCTGATGTACTGCTGGATCCGATTTGCTAGAATTTTGTTGAGGATTTTGGCATCTATGTTCATGAGGGATATTGGCCTGTAATTCTCTTTCATTGTGTTGTCTTTATCTGGTTTTGGTATTAGGGTGATGCTGGCTTCATAGAAGGAGCTTGGAAGTGTTCCTTCTTCTTGAATTTTCTGGAGTAGTCTGAGGAGGATAGGTTTTAGTTCTTCCTGAATGTTCGGTAAAACTCTCCTGTGAAGCCATCTGGCCCCGGGCTTTTGTTTGCTGGAAGCTTTTTGATGACTGCTTCAATTTCATCCATAGTTATCTGCCTATTGAGATTTTTAGTATCTTCTTGATTAAGTTTTGGAATGTTGTATTTTTCTAGGAATGTGTCCATTTCCTCCAAGTTGTTCAGTTTATTAGAATAGAGTTGCTCATAGTATTTTGTAACAATCCTTTGTATTTCATCTGGGTCTGTTGTTATTTCACCTCTTTCATTTCTGATTTTGTTTATTTGGGTCCCCTCTCTTTGCTTTTTGGTGAGCCTGGCTAGTGGTTCATCAATCTTGTTTATCCTTTCAAAGAACCAGCTCTTGGTTTTATTGATTTTTTGTATTGTTTCTTTGGTCTCTATGTCATTCATTTCTGCTCTGATCTTTATTATTTCCTTCCTTCTGTTCACTGTGGGTTTTTCTTGTTGCTGTCTTTCTAACTCTTTGAGTTGTTGAGTTAGATTATTTATTAACACTTTTTGTTGTTTTTTGAGGTATGCCTGTATAGCTATAAATTTTCCTCTCAGTACTGCTTTCATTGTATCCCATAGTATTGATATTGTTGTGTTTTTATTGTCATTAGTCTCCAGGAATTTTTTAATTTCTTCTTTGATCTCATTGTTTACCCAATCATTGTTTAATAGCATGTTATTCAACCTCCAAGTGTTTAAATTTTGGGGGGTGTTTTTCTTATAGTTTATTTCTAATATTATGCCATTGTGGTCTGAGAAAATGCTTGGAATGATTTCAATCTTTTTGAATTTAGGGAGACTTTGTTTGTGACCCAAAATGTGGTCTATTTTTGAAAATGTCCCATGTGCACTTGAGAAGAATGTATATTCTGTGGCTTTGGGGTGAAATGTTCTGAAGATATCAATTAAGTCCATCTGATCTAGTGAGTCATTCAGAATTGCTGTTTCTTTGCTGATTTTTTGTTTAGTTGATTTATCCATTGATGTCAGTGGCGTATTAAAGTCTCCTACTATGATTGTGTTGTTGTCAATTTCTCCCTTGATATCTTCCAGGAGATTTTTTATGTATTTGGGTGCTCCTACATTGGGTGCATATATGTTTATTAGGGTTATATCTTCTTGTTGTATCGATCCCTTTATTATTATGAAGTGGCCTTCTTTATCTTTTGTTATGGCCTTTACTTTGAGGTCTATTTTGTCAGAAATAAGTACTGCTACCCCAGCTTTTTTTTCATTTCCATTTGCCTGAAATATGTTTTTCCATCCCTTCACTTTCAATCTATATGAGTCATTTTTTCTGAGGTGGGTCTCTTGTAGACAGCATATATATGGGTCATGTTTTTTTATCCATTCAGCCACTCGATGTCTTTTGAGTGGAGCATTTAGTCCGTTTACATTTAAGGTTATTATTGAAATGAAATTGTTTGTAGCCATTTTTATTTTTTTGAGACTATTCCTTCTTAACATTTTGTTTTACACCAGCCCTTTTAGCATTTCTTGCATTGCTGGCTTGGTCGTGATAAACTCCCTTAGCATTTTTTTGTCTGTGACGCTCCTTATTTGCCCTTCAATTTTGAATGATAACCTTGCTGGATAGAGTATTCTTGGATTTAATCCCTTGGTTTGCATCACTTTGTAGATTTCTTTCCATTCTTTTCTGGCCTGATGTGTTTCTGTTGAGAAATCATTTGATAATCTAATGGGGGTTCCCTTGTATGTAACTTTCTGTCTCTCTCTTGAAGCCTTTAAGATTCTCTCTTTGTCCTGAATATTTGCCATAGTAATTATGATGTGTCTTGGTGTGGGTCTATTCGGGTTCATTCTGTTTGGGACTCTCTGGGCTTGTATGACTTTTTTCTTTGCTACCTCAGGGAAGTTTTCTGACATTATTTCTTCAAATATTTCTTCTAAACCTTGTTCTTCCTTTTGTTCTGGCACCCCTATTATTCTTATGTTGCTTCGTTTCATGTTGTCCCATAGCTCCCTTAGGCTTTCCTCCTGTCTTTTAAGTTTTTTCTCCAATTGCAATTCAACTTGGCTGTGTTTTGCTTCCCTGTCTTCTAATTCACTAATTCGGTCCTCTGCTTCTCCTAGTCTACTGTTGAAGCTTCCCATGGCGTTTTTTATTGCATCTATATCATTCTTCATTTCTTCTTGATTTTTCCATAAGTTGTTGATTTTTTCATCCATTTCTTCTTGTTTCTTGCATATGGTGTTAATTTTTCCTTCCAACCGATTTAAGACCTCCATGATCCTTATTCTGAATTCTTTTTCTGGCAAATTGCAGGCTTCTGTGTCACTTAGCTGTCTTTCTGGTGTTTCCTCATTTTCCTTCCTTTGGTGAGATCTTTGCTTACCCATTTTTGGTCTTACTGACTGATCTAGATGTTGAGCTTTGCAGGGGCTACTCCTTGGGTGTCAATAGCTTCTCTATCTGCCGTTTCTCTATGGCAGTAGCTACGGTTAGCTGCAGTTCCTCTGGTGGGTGCTGTTCGCAGCAATGGTGCCTCCTCTGGTTTGTGGGGGAAGTTGCTCGTATAGCTTCTGTTCCTTGGGCGGTGTTGGGATGATTATGAGGTTGCTATGGATCTGGATGCTCCCTCAGCTGCTGCTCCCTGGGCCAACAAGACTCAACACCGAGGGAACTAAACACAGATGTACTCACGACACCAAAAACCCCAGTATAAGTGACCCCCTGAGAAAATAGATATTGGACAGCAAAAAGAGAGCACAAATGCTATAGAGGAGAGAGGAAGATATATGGAATAAAAGACAGAAGAATAAGAGGATTGAAGCAGAATTTGTAGAGGCTAAACTTATATAGTGAAAATAAGATTGAGAATTGGATGACTATGGGGAAGGCCTCAATTTAGTATTAAGGAAGTAGAAAGGGAATAATTGGATGAAAGGAAAGAGAATTTAAAAAATGGTAAATTTACATAAAGAAATTAACTTCAAAAATGGTATAAAAAATTAAAAATAGCAAATAAAAAATACTGATGAGAAATAAGGTGGACAGATATAAAAGAAAAGTATCAGACCCGAACCAGAAAACAAAGAAGAAAAGAAGAAAAAAATGCAGAAAGGGAGAAAGAAAGAAAGAAAGAAAGAGGAAAAAAGAAAGAAAAATAGAAAAAAAGGAAGGAAGGAAGGAAGGAAAAAGGAAAGGAGAAAAAAGGAAAAATAAAAATAAAAGTGGGGGGAAAAAAGTAGAGTGTCTTCTTTTGGCTGGGTTATGATTCCGTTTGTATTGTTCTATCAGTTTCCTGGTTGCTATATCCTCAGGGATTATTCAGATTCCTTGTTTTACTCAATGTGTGATCGGGGTGTGGCTACGTTGGTTGCCTGGAGACTGGAGGGCGGGGCTGTCTCTCGGGAGAAAATGGCGACTGTGCTTACGGAGATGACTCAGCACCAGGTCTGTGACCACCTCCCCCAGATCACCCACTCTTCCCCAATTCCACAAGCCCACACCCTCTCCCGCACCTCAGCCACGGGTAAGTGTATCTCAAAGGTCCTGCCAACCAGGTTTAGTGGGAGGAGGCACAGGCACCAGCGCGAGGAGGGATTGCGTTTCTAAGAGCTTCTCTCTTGTCGGCACTGTGAGATCCAGTTTACCCTTCAGAGTTTGCTCAAATCTAAATCCAGACCCTTAGGATCAGAATCCCCGACCTCCCTAAGTCCCTTGGTCCCCCTCCCTTTTATTTTCTCACAGAAATGCTTAGCCTGTCCTCAGGGACGCGGCCCAGCACCCTGTGGATTCCCCCCTGCCTCTGGTCGCTGAGGCTCTGCAGATTCTCCCGCTTTGATCTTTGATTTTACCTTACTTCCGGAACTTCTGCCCTTCCTGGGTGTAAACTAGCTCACCAGCTGTGTCTCCTCACCAAATTTGGGCTGAATTCCACTCGTTTCAGCTGCTCCCTCCACCTGCTCTGGGACTAGGCTCTGGACGCGTCCTTCCACTACGCCGCCATCTTCCGAGTCTGCAGGCCCTGGAAGCAAGCAGTGAGGCTTCTGGGAGAGAGCGAGAGCGAGAGCGAGAGCGAGAGCGAGAGCGAGAGCGAGAGCGAGAGCGAGAGCGAGAGCGAGAGCGAGAGCGAGAGCGAGAGCGAGAGCGAGAGCGAGAGCGAGAGCGAGAGCGAGAGCGAGAGCGAGAGCGAGAGCGAGAGCGAGAGCGAGAGCGAGAGCGAGAGCGAGAGCGAGAGCCAAGATCCCCTATTTTAAATATTTCTTTTTTTCTTATTCATAATGACTATTTGTGTAACTTAAGATAATACTGATTTAGATATGTACTTATTTCTAAGTCTTAGAGATCATATTTAAGTCCATTTGGACATGTGTTTTTATGGTCTTTTCTGCCTCTATTTTTCTGCATCTACTCCTGCTCTATTTATTTTATCTCACATTAATCTAGAGCTAAAAGTCAATATTTGTTTGGATTTTTTTTAACAAGTCCACACACACACAAAGCTTTCATAAACAATGTACATTCCCCAAAGAGATTAGAGATAAGTTTATATTGAAGCAAAGCAAACATGGGCATGGAAGACATTCCCATTTTTCCAGCTCCATCAGCCGCCTGTGGTTAGTTACACATGGCAACCAGTTGTTCGCCATTTTCCCCACTAGGAGGTGGAGTTCATTCCCCTCCCTCTGATTCTGGGCTGGCCCACGACAGCTCAACCGATAGAATGCAGTGGACATTAACTGGAGTCCTTTTCTTTGAGGACTGGCAACTCCTTCTTCCTCTCTCTCAGAATGCTGGTCCTTGGGATATCTCCTCTTGATCTTGGCCACCATGATGTGAGAAACTCCAGATGACATGTGCCCACCCAAAATCCCAGCTAACTTCTCGCATCCGCTGCCAGCCATGCAGGTGAGCCATCTTGAACATTCTAGCTTAGTTGAGTACCCAGCTGTTTGTAGTTTGAGCGACCTATGATAATGTGGAAATGGAAAATATATTTAATGTACTTACGGATTTGGCCTAAAGAGATGTCCATTGAGCTCCTAGATGTCTTCTGATCCAGTTCACATCATGTGGGACAAAATAAATGAGGTGAGTCCAGACTTAGGGTGGGCTGCTGGAGAGCAGTACATACTTGAACCAGCTGCCCCACCACTGTGTTTATCCTTCAGCTCATCCCAGCATCACCCTCTTATACTGGCTCCTCAGCCGTTCTCTCCCCATCTCTAGTTCTCTCTGCCATCATCATCACTTCTCTTTCTTTCAAGGGGCAAACTAGCCAAATTCCTCCTCTGGTTTCATTGAAAATACCTCCTCCCACCCTGAAAATGTTATGCCTGCTGAGCCAGGTTCTCAGCATTTTTCCAAATAAGTCAGTTCTCTCTCAAAGGAGGACAGTGACGAGTGACATTTTCTCCACTGATGAACCATGCAGAATCTACACTCATCATTTCTCCTGCATTCATAGCTGAAAGAACTTCTCATTCTGCTCCTTTTCTGTCCTCTCCCTTTCTCTTTTTCTGTCTTTTTTATTTTTCTGTCTCCTGTCCTCTCCCTCAGTCCTTTGTTTACTAGGAGGAGACTAAAACAAACAAACAAACAAACAAACAAACAAACAAACAACTGTCAATGATGAGATACCCTGTTGTTCTGTCCAATCACTATTCCAATTCCAAAAAACGAATTACCTCACAGCAGAACTGCGCACCCAGAATCTCTAAATAAGTGTTAGACGACGGGGGAAATGAATTACTCAGTTAATCAACACATTTGTTAAGTATTTGTGTTTTGGAAGGCACTTAGCTAGCCAAGGGCGAAGGGATGAAAGATAAATTACGTCGGTTCCCCACTTTATTTTCTCTCTCACTGCTGCTCTCAGTACCATGTGTACATGGAAGCAACTCTCATTCTAGTCTATTAATTCAAACAGATTTACTGAGCACCCCCGATATATCAGGCACCATAGCAGTCACCCCTTTTGGAGGCTTCCTTCTGCTCTTGACACTGTCCTTGTTTCCTAGAATTGCTGAAACAGTGTACCATAAACTGCATGGCTTAACAATGATAGATACATATTTTCTTGTAGTTATGGAGGCCAGGACTCTGAAATCAAGGTGTTGACAAGAGCGTTTTCCTCCTGCAGCCTCTAGTGGAGGAGCCTTCCGTGCCTCTTCCAGCTTCTGGCAGTCCCTGGGTTGGGACAGCATCATTCCAATCTCTGCCTCTGTCGCCACATGACTGTCCTCTTTCTGTGACTGTCTGTATCCAAATGCTCCACTTCTTATAATGACACCAGTTGGGTTAGGGCCCACCCTACTCCAGTGTGAACTCATCTTAAACTTGATTACATTGTCAAAGACCGTATTTCCCAAAACGGTCCTATTCACAGGTACTGGGGTTAGGACTTCAATGTGTATGTGTGTGTGTGTGTGTGTGTGTGTGTGTGTGTGTGTGTTTCACTCTTGGTGGTGGTGGGGAGGACAGCACAGTTCAACCCACAACATTCTTTTTAAAAAATATATATATTTTATTGATATTTTTACAGAGAGGAAGGGAGAGAGATAGAGAGCTAGAAACATCAATGAGAGAGAAACATCAACCAGCTGCCTCTTTCACACCCCCTTACCGGGGATGTGCCCGAAACCCAGGTACATTCCCTTGACCGGAATCAAACCTGGGACCTTTCAGTCCTCAGACCGACGCTCTACCACTGAGCCAAACCAGTTTCGGAACCATTCTTTTTTTTAAATTAAATATATTTTATTGATTTTTTTACAGAGAGGAAGAGAGAGGGACAGAGAGTTAGAAACATCGATGAGAGAGAAACATTGCTCAGAGAGAAACATTGATCAGCTGCCTCTGGCACACCTCCTACTGGGGATGTGCCTGCAACCAAGGTACATGCCCTTGACCAGAATTGAACCCAGGACCTTTCAGTCCACAGGCCTAGGCTCTATCCACTGAGCCAAACTAGTTAGGGCTCAACCCACAACATTCTTATTTTCTCTTTCTCTTCCACCCTAAGCATCTCCTCTCCTCTATGCTCCATACTATACAATAAAAGGCTAATATGCAAATTGTCCCCTCAACTGAGAGTTAGACCAGGAGTTCAGCTGGGAGTTCAACCATGGGGTGGGGCTGGCCAACCACCTTCAGTCCCTCCCCTCAGCTGGCCCTGCCCTGAAGGTTGCCTACCTCCTGGGGGCCCTCCTCCCCAGGCTTGCCCCCAATTGGCCCTCTCATCCTGATCAGGGGCAGGGCTGGCCTGCCAACTGCCCAAGACCCCTCCTTGAAGCTGGCACTGCCCTGAAGGCCCCCTACACCCCTATCAGGGGGCAGGACTGGCCAGACCCCACGTGTGAACAAATTCGTGCACCAGGCCTCTAGTTTTTTGTAACTTTCTCCCCTTTTCTTTCCACATCTGTACCCTCCACCCTCATCCCTTTCACCTCAGACCAGTTCCACCTTGGTTTCCAGCTGCATAGAAAACCCTGTGTCTCTCTTAGTGGTGATGCTGGCTGCCTTGGAGGTGAGTCAGAGGAGCTGAGGGGTACCCAGAAGGGGGAGGAACTTAGGTAAATGTCTCTAGGGTAACAAACGTCTTGGCAATTGCTTTCTCTCTCCTACTCTCCCAGTGTCCAGCAATCTTGACTATACCACCCACTTGAATATAAGTCCCTCTCCCTTCCTCTTGAATATACCATCCAGGTAAACACTCTGGAAGGAAAGAGCTGAGAAAAAAGAAGGGGGATAAGAGCGAAGAAACTCTCTAGGTAATTGTAGCAGGCAATTAATCTAATTAAGCAAATATTATTCAACCACTTCCTAATACCTGCCAGAATGTTATTGGGTTTTCATAAAGCGCAGCAATATATTTCCAAATAAGTAGGAAAAGATTACAGCTCTTAACTTTGGCAATAAAACTGTTAATAAATCCTTCAACTCCATCTCACCCCTTTAATATTTCCCCTTGTGGGTCCTGCCTTCATTCACATGGGGCTTGCTATTGAACAACAGAGCACTGGTGCCCAATCATGAGTGGTTCCAATTAGAGCTACCACGAGAGCTGATTCATGTAAGCTGGGGCGAGGGGCAGAGGGACTTACTACACAAATTTGGTTTCACCTAAGAGCTCTCTTCTCGGCTTGCAGAGGGCTGCCTTCTCACAGTGTCCTCAGGGGGGGGTCTTTCTTCTGTGCGCCCCTCTGGTGTCCCTTTGTGTGTCCAAATGTCTTTAC
This sequence comes from Vespertilio murinus, assembly GCA_963924515.1. NCBI lineage: Eukaryota > Metazoa > Chordata > Mammalia > Chiroptera > Vespertilionidae > Vespertilio > Vespertilio murinus. Next base: position 36,279,003 of record OZ004707.1, on the reverse strand, counting down.
ACAGAAACCAGTGTAATTGGGTTACACTGACTAGCTTCCCCATTAAGTCACCTGCATAGGTACCCTCTGCTCATGGCCCCTGGGGAGCCCCACCTTAGAGAGTAGGAATATGTCTGGGGAACAGAAAGAGCTCACTTTAAAGGCAGTGAAGAAAAGTAAGTTAGGGCAAAGGGGCAGAGGGCTTTAAATGTCAGGCAAGGCATCAGTGACCTATTCTCTGGGGGGTCGAAATGTCACTCGTAGTTTTTTCTTTCTTTTAAAAAAAATATATTTTATTGATTTTTTTTACAGAGAGGAAGAGAGAGGGATAGAGAGTCAGAAACATCGATGAGAGAGAACCACCGATCAGCTGCCTCTTGCACACCCCCTACCGGGGATGTGCCCGCAACCAAGGTACATGCCCCAGACTGGAATTGAACCAGGGACCTTTCAGTCCGCAGACCTACGCTCTACCACTGAGCCAAACCGGTTTTGGCACTCATAGTTTTTTCAACTGCGAATCAGTCTGTGAGTGATGGGGATTGATGAATGAACTATAGTGGAGGAAATCTGGAGGCAATAAGCCAGCTAGAAGGTACTTTAATAACCCTGAGTTACCAAAGGCTGAACATAGGTTTGCAGGATGTGACAGCAGGAAGTGAGGGATGGGGACACAAGTGAGAGGAATTTGGGAGGCTGTATTGGCACAATGTGGAAACTGTCACTGAGGGCGAGGGAGAAAGCACCAAAGCTGATGCCACGTGCTGAGTCTTGGTGTGTGGGGAGACGGGGTGGCCATGGGCAGAAATCAGAAACATAAAGAAGCAATGATGAATTCGGTCCCACTTATGGTCTGTCATATGTTAACCCGGAATTAATATTTCTTTCCCTTGCAGGTTTCATGATTTATCTTTCAGAAGCAGACAATCCTTTCCAACTCATCATCTTGCATACTGCTTAGGTCATTATGGCTTAATTGATGTTTGATCATTTTTAGCCTCAGCTTTTCACCTTCAAGGGAGAGTTCCGGGGCAACAGAGAGGGAGGTGGTGGGGGCAGATCTCATTTTGATGACAGCAAGGTTCGCGGAGGCCCGTGTTGCTTTCTTTTACAGGGCCTTGAATGACATGCATTGCATTTAGATAACACCTAATGCCAACTGAGCAGCGAGCTGTGAGAATTGAGCTGTTAAACAGTTACAATCAACAGTAGGGCTTATTTCACATAATAAGCCCGTCAGAGAAAGACAAATACCATATGATCTCATTATATATGGAATCTAATGAACAAAACCGATGAGCAAAACAGAAAGAGGCATGGGTACATGGAACAGACTGACAGCTGTCAGAGGGAAGGGGGGTTGGAGGATTGACAGAAAGAAGGAGGAGGGGTTAAGAAAAAAACAAACACACATAAGCATAACCTATAGACACAGACAACAGTGTGATGGTAGCCAGAGGGAAACGGGGTAGGGGAGATACATAGACGTAGGCAAAGTCAAGGGAAAGAGACTTTGCTTGGGGCAATGGGCCCATGATGCACAGTATGCGGATGATGTTTTCGAAATAAGACATTAAGAGTATTCATCTCAGGTTAAAAACTGCTGTTTGAATTTTAACCCTGCGATTCTGGCTTAAACAGTTGCCTCAGCTTCCAGATTGAGACCTGGAGGCTAAGGCAATTTTCCTGTGCCTGTGGACCAGGACCTCAAGAGATTGATTCCCACTGGCTCAGTAGCTTCAGGAGAAGAAACTGTAGATAACTTTTAGAGATTAACCGCTCAGCTCTGTTTCTGTACTATCTGCTATCGCAAGATAGGGCCACATTCCAATGTCCAGCAGGATGTGGCTGGGAGTGACCCTACGGGCTGTTCCCAGCCTTTAGAATTTAGAATTCAGAACAAAGGAAAATTCTTGTGGTTTAGACCTTTAAGAGGACTGCCTACACCTGCAACGGTGTGGTCGTGAGTGTGGCCACCTGCGTGTGGTGCTCTTGTGGCTGTCCTGGCCAGTTCAATAAATCCTTGCCTGTTTTTTTTTTTTTCTTTTTTAAATCAATCATCAGCCTCTGGTGGTCTTATTTTGAACCAGGGTTTTACTCCACAATAGTTTTGTTGAGTTGTACCCTTGAAACCTGTATGGTTTTGTGAACCAATGTCACTCCAATCAATTAAAACAACAACAACAAAGGCAAAAATGATAGGACTGAGTTTACTGCACATTTTAAAAACTAATGATGTCCTTCTTCGTGATCCTACAATATACAAATCATTCTGCTCCAGAATTTTCAGGCTCAGAAATTCTGAACAATAAAGACAATATAACCAGTGTGTCACTGAAACCATGTTTCTTACAGACACGATACTTAGCTTTATTGTCCCTGTTATCTGAGATTGCATTTTGCTTGGGATTACGAGCCCTTGTACTAAGAACTGGGAAATACTCAAAAGGCGCCCACTTTTCATTTAAACACAAGTTAAATGTACCATCCCGGAGCAGAGATGGCGCCATTGTTGTTAGTGCATCCGGGGTTTATTGCTCTCCAAATTTCCATGTTCTTTGTGTTCGAGGAGGGTGCTGTGCCATATCAGCAGCTCTCTGTGGGGATCCCAGGGAAAATCTTGTATTTGGAAAATGAAGACTAAACCACTGAGGGATGGTGCCTTAATTAGTTTAATTATTCATGAGTTGATTTAGTCCCACCAACATTTAAAAAAAAATCCACACCCGAGGATATGTTCATATTGAGTTTTTAGAGAGCGTGGGAGGGAGAGAGAGAGAGGGAGAGAGGAACATCAACTAGTTGCCTCCCATACATGCCCTGACCAGGATCAAACCTGCAGTCTTTGAGGGTACAGGTCGATGCTCCAACTGAGCCACCTGGCCAGGGCTAGACCCACCAACATCTTTGGGCACCTACTATGTGTTAGGCATAAGGCTACACCCTAAACATTGGAGATCCACATATGAATAATGAGGCATGATCCCTGTTGTGGAAAGACTTACAGGCCAGGTGGGATTACAGACCTCAGACATGGATCATTTCAGCCTAGAGTGGTGTGGTACACGGCGTTCTCACTGGGCTGCAGAGAGGTGGGGATGTGGCTGGGGGTTAGGGAGTCTTCCCTTTCTCCACAGTAAAGCTCTCCCACTCCCCGGCCTGCCTCTGATTCTCCCTGAAATGCAAGTGATAGTAGCTGCCTCCCTGCCACTTAAGCTCTGAACAGCTAGTCTTCGCCTGTGCTCACCTGTGTGTGGTCTTTGCTTATTTACACACAGAGAAGGCAGAATACAGGAAGTGCTAAAAGTGCCTACAAATTTCACACCGTGCGGAAATAAAAGAAAGAGTAACGCATTCTGCCGAAACCGGTTTGGCTCAGTGGATAGAGGGTCAGCCTGCGGACTGTAAGGTCCCAGGTTTGATTCGGCTCAAGGGCATGTACCCTGGTTGCTGGCACATCCCCGGTAGGGGTTGTGCAAGAGGCAGCTGATCGATGTTTCTAACTCTCTATCCCTCTCTCTTCCTCTCTGTAAAAATGAAATAAAATATATTAAAAAAGAAAAGAAAAAGAGTAACTCATTCTGTTGGAGAAGAGTAAGAATGCAACCCTGCAGTGACTAGCAGAAAAAACACCCACCCCTAACTAATTTCTCTTCTACATTCTTGTCCACTGATGCTAAAATAACCTGCGGACTTTTCACGAAGGGAGAGAGCCTGTTTGGCTCCCGAAGGGCAGAGCAGTCCTGGCAGCTACAGCTTGGATTCCCCTCGTCCTGCTCAGGACGCAAAAAAAAACTTGAATCACTGAAATTGGCAGGGGCTCAAGCGGACTTCAGGTTTTCTTTAAATTTTCTTTTTCTCTTCTGTTGGATATGAGCACAAATTGAAACACTCATGTTTGAGTGAGAAAGGCTGTATTTTCATTGATTCGCTCAATAACACTTTGAGATATTTATGGTTTTTCAGCCCAATCTTCTCCCTTTATTTTCTTTATTCTAACAGACAATAACAGATGCTGACATTCCTTGTTCAGAGAAGGCCTGTGGCTGACTGACTTGCTTCCAGAGAGTAGAGATATCGCATTGTTGTTAGTGCACCCGGGTTTATTGCTTTCCAAAGTTGCATGTTCTTTGTGTTAGATGAGGGTGCTGTGCCAATAAGAAGGTCCTGATGAACTGCTTCCAGTAAATGCCTGAGGATGTTGAAGGACCCAAGGGAGAAGTGACTGTGGCTATACAGGTAAATTATTTTTATTAATGATTTAAAAATATTTTTATTGATTTCAGAGAGGAAGGAAGAGGGAGAGAGAGATAGAAGCATCAATGAGAAGAGACAGTCCTTGATCAGCTGCCTCCCGCATGCCCCACACTGGGGATTGCACAACCCAGGCATATGCCCTGACCGGGAATCGAACTGTGACCTCCCAGTTCATAGGTAGATGCTCAACCTTTGAACCACACTGGCTGGGCTACACAGGTCATTTAGGCAGATTGGATCCTACTTGTGGATGGCAACAGCAGGGACTGACTGATCACAGAACTGAAAGGTTCTCCTTACTCCTAACTGGTGGGCGGAGTTTACGGCATGACTGGTACCTGTCACAGAGACATCTCAAAGACATTGAACCACCAATCAGCACGGGCCAAAGTGTCCTTAGAACCCACCCCTTCCTGTTCTGCCCTGGGCCCCACCCGCTTCCGTTCCGGCCTTTAAAAGGACCCCCAGGCAAGACATGTGCTGCTTGTCCCCCATGCCAGGAGTCAGCCCGGCTGGGTCCCCTGTCCCCTCCCCACTCCTCCAATTCTGATTTCTCTACCTCGGTAATGGGTTCCACCCATTACCGGGGAATAAACTTCACTTTAAAATTCCCTGGTGGTCTGTTTCCTGCTTCCCTTCAAACCTAACAAGAACCACAGCTAGCTTCCATAACAATGTGATAGCTCCAGGGATCCGGCTAGAAACTTCCAAAGTGATGGAGGTTACATTTCTACCAGCCTTGCATAACTAGCATTGGCATCTGAAATCAGATAGGTGTATATTAAGAGAGGATTTGTTTTTTGCACCTGAGTTTGTAGACTGATTCATGGATACTTACATGAAGTTAACAAACCTTTCTTAAAGGGACCATAGAATAAACACTTACAAATGACCTTACACTATGTGTGTGTACAGGCTCAGGGTGGCTGTATGTATGGAAACATGCGTGGCTCAGGGGGATGGAAGACAAAGTAGGGGAGATACATCAGTTATCTAGCCACCTACTAGATGGTGTCAAGGAGCATGTTTGGTTATGTGTGGTCAGATTTCTCTGCCCTCCTGTCCCTTTTTTACAGAGTTGGTGCTATTCGTTGCTTCAGGATTGTGTATGTGAATTGGGAAAGAAGTCAGACTCCCTCAGGGAATCGCATTGAGTAGGAGTTAAGAGCAGAATACAAATGAGGAGTTAGGTGGGAAACAGAAAATCTTTATTAGGGAAAAGAGAACTAGAACATATTTCTTCTTTTGGGGGAGAAATGTTCCAAAATAAGCAAGATTTAGGAGAACATATAGCTTACACCTACAAATTACAAAATCTGATCTCAGTAAAAATATTTACTGGATTTCCTACAGAAAACCCAAACTGGTCCTGATTTGTGCCTTACGGAGGTAACCCACAACGTGACAGACCATTACTGTTCATACTCTTCTGTCACCAGCTGTATAGTGAGGGAGAGTCTCTTTGGGGGTCATAGTGGGGAGAGGATGGACGCTGAGTATGATTCTGGCAATTGTTGGTCCTGTGCAAAGGACAGGGCATGGTGGAAACCAATTCACTACACAGAGGATAGTTTTGGAGTAGTCAGTTTTTGGAGTGCTGTGCAATTGTAGCACAGCACCAGCCTCTGGGCAAGCACCTGGCGAGGCAGCTAACAGCTATAGACCCAAGAATCAGCTTCTCAGATAGGTGTGTGTGTGTGTCATAAGGAGATCCGAGTTCCTGGTAGGACAATGGATCAGATTAAGGAATCAAGATGGGAGGTGAATTCCAGAGCTTGGTCTAGCAGTTAAAAGGCATTCTTGAGTACAAAGGGCTTGCCCTGGGTACAATAGATTCTGGATCTGCCTGACAGCAAAGGAAACTTGGGTGGTGGTGGTAGACAGAATGCACCCCGCCCCGCCCCGCCCCGCCCAGATTTCAACCCTCAGTCCTGGACCCTGTAAGTATATTACATTTCATGGCAGAAAGGCCTTTGCAGATGTAATTAAGATTTGTAATTGCTAATTAGTTGACTTGAAGATCGGGAGATTGTTCAGGATCATGGAGGTAGGGAGTGGGGGAATCATTGTGGCCACATGAGCCCTTAATGCAGAAAGCTCTTTGGTTGGAGTCTAAGAGGAAGGGGAGAGGAAAGTCCATACATAATTCCAGAGCATGTCAAGCTCTGACGTCCCTAAAAACTGTCACCTTTGATGATCTCCAGTCTACCCTAAAACTTCTATTCTTTATATGTATGTTTATAAACTAGCTACTTTCTAGAGTCAAAATCTAAAACCCAAAAGCCTTTTAAAAAACATTTTTATTAATTTCAGAGAGGAAAGAAGAGGAAGAGGGAGATAGAAACATCAATGATGAGAATCATTGATTGGCTGACTCCTGCACGCCCCCTATTGGGGATTGAGCTCGAAACCTGGGCATGTGCCCTTGACCAGAATCAAATCTGGGACCTTTCAGTCTGCAGACTAGTAAGTACTCTATTCACTGAGCAAAACCAGCTAGGGTTAAAGTCCATAAGTCTTATAGTAGAAGAATGAAAAAGAGAAGTTTTTTTTTTTTTTTAAATCAGAAAATTTTTACTGAAGAAAAATATAAAAGCCAAAAACAAAATGAACTCTTAGCTTTCTGGCAGAAGGAGGGCAGTCTCAGTGTAGGGGAGAATATACTGCCAATGTGGCAGCTGGGGGTAGGTATAGGTAGTCCTAAAGGGACTTCCCTTGGGAAGTGTAAGAAATGACACAGTATTATTTTCTTCCTATTTTAATGTCCTCTTAACTCAAGAGCAGAATTGGTGTATGTTTTTATTTTTAAAAAACTTATTTTTAATTATAGTTGATATACATTATATTAGTCTCAGGTGTACAACATAGTGATTCATGTTGTATGTTTTTAAATTTTCAGGCAAAAATATTTGGGGGTTAAAATTATACTATAGGTATTGAATGTGTGTATGATACTTATTTTTGGAAATGTATTGGACTTGGTATGATTCGTTACAGAGCAAATTTTACAAAATATTGGCTGTTTAAAAGAATGAACATCTACTTTGAGGATACATAGAAGATAATTTTTAAAATCTTGTTAATTGTGAATATATTAAAACCTTATGTATTCTTGTTTGCCTATTTTGTTTTGTTTTTGGTCTACTTGAACAATATACTTCAAAAGAAGTATATTAAGACTGTTACATGAAAAGGTTTTTGCTATTAAAAAACTTTTCAAAAATTTGCTTCTCCTGTTGTACATTAAAAAAAAATTATTAAGGTATTATATGTGTACAAAGCTTACCATTGCCCCCCCCCCCCCACCTCCCATTCATGCCCTCCCTCCCCAGAGTTCTGTGTTCGTTGGTTGTACTTATATGCATGCTACCAGTCCTTCGGTTGTTCTCTTATCTCCCCCCAAGACTCCTTCCCTTCCCCGCTGTCATTTGACAATCTGCTTGTTTTATGGTGACTATCTCAGGACCACATGAATAGAATCCGCTCCTCATTTGGCAGTCTGCTTGTTTTATGGTGACTATCTCAGGACCACACAAATAGAATCCGCTCCTCCTCTGGTTCACACCGCCCCTCCCCCTGGGTCCCACGGCTCACCCGGGGATCATGGCCCCCCTGGGACACCGGGGTCGCGAACCGGAGGCGCCGTGCCAGCTCCTCGCCGTGCCAGCTCCTCGCTAGCACGGTGGGCTTGGAGGCCGGGCTGAGATGGCTGCGGGCAGGGAGACCGTGCTTAAAGGTGTCTCGTTCGGGGCCGGGGCGGGAGCAGAGCTGCTGTGGACGCTGTTCACTATCTGAGCTCCAGTCTCTGTGGGGCTTCCCCCACTCACAGCGGCAGCCGCGGGTGAGGCGGCTGGTGCGGCGGCTCAATCTCCATTGTAGTTTCAAAATCCACCAGGCAGCAGCGGCAGAAGCTCTGGCCTGGCCATGCAGCAGCGGACAAAGAACTCGCCAGGGCTGTGAACACCAGCACGCTCCTGTTGCACATTTTAAAGTTGGTATTTAAAAATATTCACCATAAGTTTAAGTAGTTTCAAAGATTGTAATTTCTGATTAATAGTAAATATATAAGTGCCCCTCACTATCCAAATCTGCATTTTGAATGTGGGTAGTGAGAGTTCAGAAAATGAGGGGTTTATCTAATGCCTGAATCCCTTTGGTTCCTGAATTCAGATGGTGTGAGGTACCTATATTGACATTGCTAATAACCAGGTTCTAAATTATAACTGACATACAGAAAAGTGAACCAAGTGTCATTATATAGTTCATACATTTCTACCAAGTGAACACATATGTGTAATCAGCACCCAGATCGAGAAACAAACCATCATCAGACTCCAGAGGCCCCTGGACATCTTCCAGTCATACCCTGCTGCACTCCCAGGAATTGCTATCTCGATTTCTCACACCACTGGCTAGTTGGCTCCTGAACTTTATATAAATGGAATCATATAGTAGCCTCTAAAGTCACCAACATACATCACTCTCAGCCTTGCACTCCGAGTTTTTTCTTTTTAAAAGATTATATTACACTAGAATTGAACCCAGTGCACAAATTTGTGCACAGATGGGGGTCTGATCGGCCCAGCCCCAATTGGGGCAGATCAGGCTGAGCCCGTTGGAAGGAAGAGATATAGGTGATTGGTCTATTAGCCGTATTTACTAACCTCAGTTGTAAACGATAGCTTGTTTGGGTACATGCTTTCAAGTTCAAAGTTAGTATTTTCCTTTGGATATTGAAGATAATTGTTCCCCTGTCTTGTATCCACTGCTATTGCCAAGAAGATGGTGGCCAACCAGAGTCTTTTTCCTTTATCGAAAACCAGTTTATTTCCCCCTGGAAGGCGTTAGGGCTTATTTTATTTTATGTTAATGAAGTTCCCCCAAGGATTTGTAACTGCTGACTCCTCAAAATGCTTTTTGAAAGTAACTTTTGCTAAAGCAAAGCTAAATTTATTAAACCTATCCTATAAAGAAGACCATAACCTTGCCGAGACTCTTGGCAATGTTTCAGAAGGAGAAGGGCAGGGAATATTTATAGGATTTGGGGTTTAGAGCTCACGTGATTTAAGGCATGTCTTTGATGGTGAGATACAGATTGGGATTGGGCACACTCCCTAAAATACAAGTTTAGGATTGGTGGACACCGTGACGCTCTAAGTAAATATTGATATGTAATCTGTTGTTTGACAAATGAGCTGTTTGCTCATATGAAAACACTGTTGTCAAGAGAGGACAGTTGTTTGCCCAGATGGGTAAACTGTTTGCCTGGATAAATTGGTTTTCAGGAATTTCCTGAGGTGAACAGCAAATATTTACTGATTTACAGCTTTATCTTTCTGGGCAAGGATTGCCTGGAAAAATCAGGTCATATTGAAATAGGTGGTTTTAATTCTTGGTCCCATTATTTAAGCTAGATGGACACAACTGTTCTCTATTTTTGTGTCTAAATAATTTAAAAAATTTACCTACTTGGCAATGAATTCAGAGACTTCATGCCTTACTTTAGTTCTGTACATTTCTAATCAATTATTTCTTTTTAAAGAATATATTTTTATTGATTTCAGAGAAAAAGGAAGAGGGAGAGAGAAATAGACACTTCAATGATGAGAATCATTGATTGACTGCCTCTTGCATGCCCCCTACTGGGATATCAAACCCATAAACCCTGACTTGAACCTCCTGGTTCATAGGTCAATACTCAACTACAGAGCCATACCTGCCAGACCCAATTATTTCTTTAACTTTTATTTACTTTTCATTTTCTCTAGGTTCTTCTCATGTAGTTCCTATTATATGAATGATGGAACTAGATTTATTCTATAAATCGATTAATTTTGTCTTGGGCAAAATCCATGGCACCATTTTCTAATAGACTTGGTCTTCACCCGTGCCCATTCTATTTTTCCACCCACCGTATTAAGATTTTAATTTCAACAGTTATACTTTTAATGAACAATAGCTTTTATTGGCTCTTTCTATGCTTTTGACTGCCTGTATTATTTCCTGAAATCTTTGACATAGTTGTATCTTAAAAACACACACACACAAAAAAACCTCATTGCTCCATTCAATCTGCTTCTCTTTAGTTAGGAGCTTTCTCCTTCCCACTTATTTTCTTCCTCTGTCTTAATGGTGTTAGCTCTCCTCAAATATTTGATTCTCGACTATGTAGTTGAATGTTAAAATTTCCTGTTACAAGAGCTGCTGTAACTATTTATGTAGGCTGGTTTAGGAGGGGGTGGGAATTGCCCCTGAAGCTTGTCCTGACACTGTCTTTAGTGAGCATGGCAAAGGCTTCTGTGATGTCAGGCTGTCTCAAAGCTGATCTTCAAGGCTTAGCAGGACACTTCCCCCTCCCCAAACCCCCCTCTCCTGAGTTCCTGCACACTGCTGCCTGTTACCACGCCCAGGGAGGAGGCGTGCATATTCCGGGGCTGCCCTGTCTGCTGCTCTCACCTTGGTGGCTCTGAGCCGCTTCCACTTGGTCTGGTGTGTCCTTGAGGCTTATAGCAGAATTCTCCCACCCTAATCTTGCGTTGCAGTTTTTCTCTCCAATTTATTCTTGCCTTCTTCCTAACTTTAAGGGATTATTTACATTTCTGGTTCATCCAGTTTTCTTCCTTTCAGCCACGACTATGTATTTGTTTACTTTATGCCTATGTAATGTCTATGAATTGCAAATTGGAGGGGTTGGCAATCTGTCATGCAACACTTATTTTCTTCATATCAAATTCAGTTAAACTCCAAGTCCCTATCTTATCTGCTTGGCAAAGAGTTCATTCAGTTATTTGGGGGCATCCTCATTATATTGCAAGGCCCTGGTGCTGTTATATATTGAGATAGTTATCCTGGGAACTGATTTTTAATCTGTCCTGGTTGCCCTTGAGAAGTCCATTGCCAAAGCCCATTACTTGTTCTGCTACTTCTGTATCACCAAGGATACAGAAATCTTTGCCTGGGGCTCAGACTCTCTGCGTGCAATAGCAGCCTTTTTCCTTGAGGATTGGCCACCTTCCTTGGCCGTGGTGAGGGACCTGGTGGTGAGCTGTAAGTTTCTGTCTCTGCTCCTATTCTAGTTCTTTAGTTTAGGGGACACTCCTTTTTTGTGTGTATTTTTTTCTATTCCTTCTGTCTCCCTTCCCTGTTCCTCTCCTCCCCTCTCCCCATCCTTTTCTAAGTACCAATTTCCTCCTTCCCATCTTCAGGAGGTGGTCTGCAGAAGAGTGGTAGGGTTCCAGAGAAGTCTACTTCTGAGGAAAGAAAACATAGAGGCTTCTTTTGAATGGACAAGAAAGAATCCAGGGACTAAATCACATAGCTTTCATTATTATTTGTTCCAGTTACTATTGCCTGTAATAAACTACAAAACTCAGTGGTATAAAATAACCATTCTGTTATGTTCACAGATTCTGTGGATCAGGAATTTGGGCAGGGAAAAATAGGGATGGCTTGACTTTGCTCTGTGATGTGTAGATCCTCATCTGGGAAGACTGGAAGGCTAGGGGATAGAATTATCTGGAAGCATCCTCAGTTACATGTTTGGTGTTTGGTGCTGGTCATCAGCTAGGACCTCAGCTAGGTTATTTGCTCAAACCCCATGTGTGTCCTTTGCACAAAATCTCTCCACATGGGCTTCCTCACAGCATGGTGTCTGGGTTCCAAGCACCAGCTTCCCAAGACAGTAAGGAATGAGTGTGTGGCATTTTAAAGATCTAGACTTGGTCACTGGCCAGTGTAACTCATTTGGTTGGAGCATCCTCGGGTACATCGAAAGGTTCCGGGTTCAATTCCTCGTCAGGGCACATACCCGGGTCCCGGATTGGATCCCTAGTCTGGGCGTGTATAAAAGTCAACCAATGGATTTTTCACTGTTATAACGGTGTTTCTCTCCCTCGCCCTCTTCCTACCTTTCTCGCTCAAATTAATAAATGCATATTCTCAGATGAAAATTAAAAAGAGAAAAAGACCTAGCCTCACAGAGTCGCTTCCAGTTACTATTCTGGTGAAGGCAAGCGTGCTCAGGTAACAAAGAACACATGGGGTAGGGCATACCACGATGACAACGTTTGGAAAATATAATTTAACAGAGACCATCATTTGGCCACAACAATGCATCTTCCTTTCACATGTGAGATATTCTCTCCATTCCCCAGAAGCCCCTGCATTAGCTCTTCCACAGCATTGTCAAGAGGTGCATTGAGTAGGGGAGCTTTTGCCTACCACATAAATCATCATCTCCCTCCCCAAATAAGCATGCCATCTAAATAAAAACAGTGAGCCTCTCTAGTCTCTGCAGATACTAGAAATGTCTTGAGGACAAAAAAGACAAAGCTTCTTCTATCAACAACCCCAGAAAAATCCCTCAAATAGACATACAATCTGATTGAAACCAGTGTGCTGTAAGCAAGTGTGACGCCAAGGCCTGTCCCCAGCCTGCTGGTTCAGCCACGTTGTGCCTCCTGGGGAGCCATTCTGGAGCTACTGATGCACAGCAGTGAAGACAAACTCTACTAATATATCAAATTGTCTCCCCACACATTATACACTGGAAACAAGAAACTTAACTTAGATACCTGTGGGTGGTGAGATTATTGGTATTAATTTTTTTTTTTCTTTTCAGATGTCCTGAACATTTTTCAATGTTTTTACAGTAAATGGTATAGAAACCACCTAAGACACCCTCTGTGTCAGACACCATGAATTTTCTACTTGGTATCCATCCTCCTTGCCTTCTTTTCTTCCTCCTCTTCTCTGCTCCCCTCCTGGCCCTGGGGACTGACCCTATCCAACCGGTCCTCCTGCCCTCTGGCTTCTGGATGGGTTTAGCCAATGGGAGAAACTGGCGGGAGATCAGTGGCTGGAGAGGGTGGTTGTGGTATTCTTTCCCTGTAACATCCATGTCTCAGTTCTGGGGTGACTGTGTCCTCTATGAGCACAGTTCCCACTGGGGTCCACCCTCCTGGTGCTAGGTTTCATTGGGCTGAATCACATAATTTCCTCTCTGCCTCTTCAGGGGTAGTAATTGCTTCTCCCTGTTCTTCCTATCTCTGGTGGGTTCCCTTAATGACCCCCACCTCTGTAAGAACTGGTAATTCCTACATCAAACTCTCTCTACAATTTCAACTAATGGTCACTGTTTCTTGCTGAGCCCCTGGATGACTCACCATATTGCACACATCTTTTAGTTCTTAGACTTCCATTTCTTCATTTGCAAAAGGATGGATTTGGACTAGACCGTGTTTCTAAAACTCTGTCCCATGTTAAACATTCTTTAAAAAGAGTTTCCACCCTTCCACATTGCTGATGAGAAAGTAAAATGGGAATGTAAAGTGGTGAAGCTGCTATGGAAATAATAGGACATTTCCTCAAAAAAAATGAAAAAAAAATTACCATACTTCTAGATATATGTCCAGAAGAATTAAAAACAAAATATGCACATTTACGCTCACTATAGCATTATTCATAACTAGAGGCCCAGTGCATGGATTTGTGCACCAGTGGGGTCCCTTGGCTTGACCTACGGGAATTGAACCGAAACTGGCAATCCGAAATCACCCAAGGGGTCCTGGATTGTGGGAGACTGCAGGCTAGGCCTCTGCAGGGACCCCATGGGTGCACAAATCCAGGTACTGGGTCTTTAGTATGCATATAAGATCTTTGGTTAATCACTTCCCATTCTCCCTTCTGCTCTCCTCCCTCGGATAGTTATCAGTCTGTTCCATGTTTTCATGCCTGTGCATTGAGTGTCTGCCCCATGGTGGTTAGTACACGTCATAGCTACTGATCGAATGGTCAAATGGTTGGATACTTAGCATATTAGCCATATATATATATATATATATATATATATATATATATATATATATAGGCCTGGTACACAAAATCATGCACAGAGGTGGGGTGGGGCATCTTTCAGGGATCAGGTCTAAATCAGCAGGGATTGGGCCTAAACCAGCAGTTGGACATCCCTCTTGCAATTTAGGATGGCTGGCTCCTAATTGCTCACATGCCTGCCTGCCTGATCTCCCCTTATTGCTTCCCTGCCTGCCTGATCACCCCTAATTGTCTCTGTCTGCCTGCCTGCCTGACTGATCATCCCTAACTGCCTCTGCTTGCCTGCCTGATGGACCCTAACCACCTCTGCCTGCCTGCCTGATCGCCCATAACAGCTTCTGCCTCTGCCCCTGCCACCATGGCTTTGTCCAGAAGGACATCCAGAAGATGTCCAGTCTATCCAGTCTAATTAGCATATTACCCTTTTATTAGTATGGATAACCAAAGTGGAAGCCACCCAAATGTCCATTGACAGACAAACCTTGATGATGTTATACTAAGTGAAATAACCCAAGTCACAAAAAGACAAATAGTGTGTGATTTCACTTCTATGAGGTACCTAGAGTAGTCAAATTCACAGACACAGAACATAGAATATGCTTACCAGGGGACTGAAGTGAGGGGATAATAAGGAGTTTTTGTTTTTTCTTAACCCTTACCAGAGGATATTTTTCCATTGATTTTTAGAGAGAGTGGAAGGGGAGGGGAGAGACCGAGAGAGAGAAACATTGATGTGAGAGAGACACATTGATTGGTTGCCTCCCGATCTACAACTGAGGTACGTGTGCCCTTGACTGAAATCTAACCTGGGGTCAATGCTCTATTTACTGAGCTAAACCAACCAGAGCAATAGGGAGTTTTTGATGAATGGATATAGAGTTTCAGTTTTGTCAGATTAAAAAAGTTCTGGAGATCAGTTGTATAACACAGGAATATACTTGATCCTACTGAATTTGACACTCAAAAATTGTTAAAATGGTAAAATTTTATGTTACATGCATTATACCAAAATTAAAATGAAAATATTTTTTAAAAAATGTGTTCCATTACAAAACAAAAGGGGTGAGGTGTTCTGTGATTACATTCTGTCTAGAAAAGCTAGGTATTATGGTTGTGGTGTTTTTGTTTTGAGATTTCACAGTACACAAGTTCCCACCACTTTCATCTGTATGAAACCATTTTCCAGAATAAACTGACCATGGAAAACATAGTTTTGAACATAAGTGAGGAAGGCAATCTCCAGGGTCTGTTGAAGTTTAAAGTCCTATTATTCTTTTCTGAGTCTGAAAAGATTCAGCCCCAGATACTATTACTTCTGACACTTCTTTGCTGCCTCTTCTTCTTGAACTCGGGGACTCTCTCTGTCACAGAAGTGTCTAGACAGTGACAGGTGGGAAAGAATCTCAAACTTCTTCAGTGACTAGAATCTGGGTTGAGAGCCTTGGGAGCCCAAAGTCAGCTGTATTTAGTTCCTGGGGCTCTCAGAGTATCAGGTGGAAGAGGCTCAATTCCCTCAAAGTATTGGAGGGTGGTGTGAATACATTTTTGAGTGTGAATGGTTTTCAGTTGTTTTCTTTGTTAATATTAATGTGGATCAAAACCCAAGAATGTATACAGTGTATTCCTAAGAACCACTCACATTCCTATGAAATTTTATTATATCTATTGTAATTTATTTGAATGTTTTACCGGCTGGGGGATTTTTACAAAGGATTTTTTGTAGTTATATCTATTATGCTAAGAATCTGATTTGTGATCATCTAATATAGACCTTGTTTAGTCTAATTGTCATAAACACACAACCTTTCTAGAATTTCTTCTAAAGGTAATTACTTCATAGTCAGAAAGTATCGTCATAGATTTTATTTTAAAACAAAACTTCAGCAGAAACCGGTTTGGCTCAGTGGTAGAGCGTTGGTCTGCGGACTGAGGGGTCCCAAGTTCAATTCCGGTCAAGGGCATGTACATTGGTTGCGGGCACATCCCCAGTAGGGGGTGTGCAAGAGGCAGCTGGTCGAGGTTTCTCCCTCATCGACATTTCTAGATCTCTATCTCTCTCCTTTCCTCTCTGTAAAATATCAATAAAATATATTAAAAAAATAAACACAAAGAAAACAAAACTTCAAGGAGTTTAATAAGAACAGGATTCTAGAGAAATGATTAAATTTCATTCAGAAGAAGATACTTGAAATGAAATAAATATTTATATTACTTGATTCTTAGCATTGGCCTGGCCTCATAGGCAACCAGGGCAATTATTTGACTGTTATAATGACACCCTCCTTCACTTTTTTTACCCGATTTTCATTACAAACCATGTTCTATGTACCTGATAAAACAGAAAAGCATTCAAGGAGGCATACCTCATAGCATGGTTACTGCTACTTCCCTCCTTCCACATTGTACTGTGCCGCGCCAGCACAGCCAAGGGTTCAGCGAGCCTGAGCGAGGGCTGGTGAAGGATGAAGAAAAGACATACAAAGAGAATAAGCTGGGTCTAGGGTCTGGCTGAGGCCACAGAACAGATCCAGACTGCAAAGCTGGTACTTTATTTATAGTCAGGGGCAAACAAGGTGATTTACAATGTTCTTATAAGTTTCACTTGCTTTGGCAGCACTTGCTGCCCCTCCTACAGCCCGTTAGCTACCCAGGAAAGATCTAGGGAACAGTCACAAAGATCAAGCTTAATTATGCTTACAGAACTGTGCCCTCTAAGCTGGGACTTGTTTTTGACTTTGCCAGCAGGTCAGCCCGAAGCTTAACCCTTTAACTGCTCCCTACATTGTACTCTGAGGATGTGTTTATAGGCTGTGGTAGCCACCATGCCAGCCCTAAGGAAAAGACCAAAACCTCAGAGTGTTGACCCAATGCACTGGATTGGTCAGCTCTTGATCGGTCTGTATCTAGACTTCTCACTATGTGTGACATGACAACTGAATTGCAATAAATTCAATTCAACAGTGTTTACTGAGCCTCATTAATGTTTTCAGCACGTTCCAGGCATTTTAAAGACATAAATAAACAAAGACCTGTGCCTTCTTGGAGGTAGAGTCTAGCCACCTTTAATCAGATACTCTTACCTGTTGTCAGAAGCACCTCCAAAAGCAGGTGTTGGAGTCTAATCTCCCGGGGTTTGGGTGTAGTGGTGTGCTGGGACTGGCTCCTACTGGCTTGCAAAAGCTGATTGTTAAATTTCCAAAACTTGTGAGAACTAGTGGTTAAATGCAACCATTATTAAAAACTAAGTTGTAGACATTTGTAATTCAATCAGTTATATTAAACATACCCACCACTTCTTCCTTCCTTTCTCTCTAGCCTTTTGAGGTCACTTACATTTCTTATTGTATTCATATGATACAAATAGTATATAATGGTATGCTTCTGTGCATCTCTTTCCAAGGCCACATTCAATGTCAAATTGGGAGCTTGAAATCTGCCACCGTGGGGGGAGTCCTTATGCCATGAAAGTTGACAACTACTACAAATTAGGGCTGGATTTATTGGTTTAATGACCGTCTAGACTTAAAAGTGGAGAAAATATTAATAATTCAGGTTAAAATTGAATATTGTAATATCTAGAGCCATTACATTGTGAATAGCACAAAAAGGTGAGGGAATATTCTTCCAGCATTAGAAAATTATCTGATTCAGCAAACAAGTTGATCAGGCCATTAATAATCAAGTAAAAATTTGATACATATCTTCACTTTACTGGCAAAAAAAATCCCTAATATATTCCCTAATATCTTATCAAAACTATACTCATTTATCAGTTGCAATTCTGGGTTGTCTATAGAATCAGAGTTTAGAAAATAATTGAGGAAAGCATTCTGTGAGGATCAAATGTCTATATGGAATTTACAAAGACAAATATAGTATACTTCATTATCATTTGTAAATTGTAATACACATCTCCTAAAACCAAAATTGAAAGATTGATTATATATATATATATATATATATGGAGAGCCAGTTTTGAATATTTACCAGAACACCAGGGATAAAGGGGAAAATAGGGTAAGAAAATGAATAATGAGATTGCCTGACTAACCAACCCAAACCATTTTTTGCTATTGCTCTAGAATCCCTGTATTTAGAAGCCCACACAAAAGCCAGGCTTGAAACAACACTGAGCAATAAATTGTACAACCTAATTAGAGAGGTTAATCTCATCCTACTGGTTACTGAATCCACCCAAATATTCCCTCACCAGAACTATACATAGAGTGCTACATGTGAATTGGACTATAAAAACTGTTCAGAATATATGGCCCCAACCATTCAGTGCTGAGAACATGCTACTAGGAGTTTGTTCTGGTGCTCAGAGTATAATGCATTTTCCTAACGTACCCTATATGTGCTGTGATGGACTGTGCCCCATGAAACAACTAACATGTTGCAAAAATGAAACACAAAATAAAAACTTCCTATCTAATAAAGAGGGAATATGCTAATTGACTGCCCTGCCCTCAAAAATGGCAGCACCCACAGCCAATAAGGAGGGAATATGCTAATTGACTGCCATGCTCTCAAAGATGGTGGTGCCCAAAGCTACAAGATGGGGGTGCCCAGTCCCGTCACCCCCGCCGGGGCATCAGGCACCTGGCAAGGCCAGGCCTGCCTCCAGGTGGGCCCAGTGTTGCCTCGCACCTGCCTCCGAGTCTCCCTGTCCCCCCAGTCCCCTCAGCCCCCCAGCCATTCAGGGCTGGCCCTAGGCACAGGCACACCTCGGATAGTGGCTGCCAAGCTAACGCCTGAGGCACAGGCAAGCCTTTGATGTCAGCTGCCCAGCCACCCAGGGCTGCCTGAGGCTCAGGTAATCAGGGCCGGCTGAGGCTTGCACTGCCAGCAGTGGCAGCAGCAGAGGTGTGATGGGGGCATCACCTTCCCCATATCACTGGGTGGCCTCCTGCCCCTGAGGGCTCCTGGACTGTGAGAGGGGGCAGGCCGGGCTGAGGGACCCCCTCCTCCAGTGCATGAATTTTCATACCCTGGGCCTCTAGTGTAGACATAAAAAGGTGTTCTGGGACTTCCTTGATCACAGACTCCTTTATGAAACAAAGACTTCACTGACACAGTATATATAAGAAAGATGGAATGAACAAATTCTAATTATCAAATAAGTTACCACAAGGTTCTGTATGTTCTTCCTCAAAAGATAAATATCTCAGCAAGGGACGAACATGTGCTATTTTCGAAATTCCTTTGATACATTTCTTCTTTGTCTTAGCAGTGCTGGTGGTCGGTGGTGAATGAGGCCTTTGGAGAGCTTGCTCATTAAACCTCATTACAGGACGTAAGAGGGAGACGCGTGGTTTCATCGTGGCCCTCGTTACCACCACGGAGACATAAAGAGGTCAGACGCCTTCTGCCTGCGGAGCAGCTGTCTGATGGCGCCCGTGGAGCTGGGCTGTCACTTGTCTGAAAAGCTTCTTTGTCTGTCATCGAGAGGAGCCCAGGCCTGGGACGTGTGCAAAACAAACATCTCACCAGCAGAGGGCTGAAATCAGCGTGGACAATTTGTGAGTGCTGCTCGTCACTGTCTTAGATTGAGAATCACAAAAAGAATAAACATGAGCTGTTTTCAGTCTCTAGGTGTACTGAAACTTTCATTTCATAACCTTTGCCCCCATCCCATTTAAAAAAGATTCCATGTCTCTATTACAACTATCGTGAAAAAGACATTGACTCTTACATTCTAATCTATTAATGTCATATCTCTTTAATTCACAGGTACAGAAGGAATGAAAACACTTTGTTCCTTTCTGATTGATATTAGAAAACCCGATATTAGACAACAATTTTTACCTTGTACTATCAATACGAAGAGGATTCCCATCAGTGAATGTGTATAACTGAAGGCATATGGAGACATTTGCCCTGTTTAACACAGAGCTGTTTTCTCTACCACTGAAGATAGGAGACTTTAAAAAATATATATATTTTATTGATATTTTACAGAGAGGAAGGGAGAGAGAAAGTTAGAAATATCGATGAGAGAGTAACATCGACCAGCTGCCTCTTGCACACCCCCTACAGGGGATGTGCCCGCAACCAAGGTACATGCCCTTGACCGGAATAGAACCTGGGACCTTTCAGTCCGCAGACAGACTCTCTACCACTGAGCCAAACTGGTTTTGGCAAGATAAGAGACTTTTAAAACACACTGCGCAACTTCCTTCAGGATCCTTTACTCCATTAAGCTTTTGGTAGGCAGAGTCAAATCCAGGGATTGATCTCCCTGGATTTTAGCAAAGCCTCGTTTTTATTTTAAAAGCTAGGGAGTAAAGAAAGGGAGAAAAAAAGTTTCCATGGAGACAATGAAACCTTTTAAATAATTACCTCTTGGAGAGGAGCTCAGCCTACTCCGAAGTCTCGCTGGAATGAATGCTCCTCATTTACAGCACGCTTGTATTTCATCTCCGCCTTTATGAAGAAAGGAGCCATAGTAAGGTGGAAAGGAGAGTTGGCTAGGACCAGGTTGGCCCTTTCCTTCTGCCACCTGCTGTGTAACCTTGGGCAAGCCCCCATTTCCTCATCTATGGCAGGGGATAATAATACCACACGAGGAAATGTTTTTATGCCTGGGACTAGGACTTCCCAACAAACACCGAGCCAGACTCAAAGCTGAGTAAGAAGCGACGCTTACTGCCAAGTACTTTTCAGTCAAGCAGGCATTTGAGGACAGGTTCACTATGATGTAGGTGTATGTGATTTCATGTTTACTTCTGATTACTTTAGTGAGAGTTAGTATGGTTGGAGTTCAATAGAGAGAGAAATGGAGACACATATCCTTGGGACGGTGTACATGTGCTTAGACCTGATCAAATGAAACAGGTTAAAAATAATAGCACCTAGTAATAACATTTCTTTCTTTTTAAAAAACAAATCCTCACCTGAAGATATGTTTATTGATTTTAGAGAGAGCGGAAGAAAAAGAGAAAGAGAGAAAGAGAAATATCAGTGTGAGAAACATCAATCAGCTGCCTCTTGTACATGCCCCGACCAGGGATCAAACCTGCAAACTTTTTGGTGTACACATCAATGCTCCAAACGACTGAGCCACCGGTGAAGGTGCCCTTCCTCTCTCTTATTCTATTCTGACCTTTAACCCTCCAAAATAAAAACAGAAGAAAACTACATATTCAACATCAAAACTCATAGTGGCTACATCCCAATTTGAAAAAAATGGGCAAAGGATTTAAATAGGCAATTTGTTATGAGTGGAATAGTTTCCCTTTCAAATTAATAGGCACCTCCGAATGTGACAGCATTTGGAGAGAGGGTCTTTAAAAGGGTGATTACGTTAAATTAGGTCAATGGGTTGGGCTCTAACGCCATGGGGCTGGTGCCCTTAGGAGAAGAGATCAGGACACAAACAGGCACACAGAAAGAAGACCAGGTGTAGACACAGGAAGAAGAGGACCAACTACAAGTCACGGAGAGAGGTCTCAGAAGAAACCAAATCTGCCAATACTTTGAACTCACACTTTTTATTTCCAGAACTGAGAAAACAAATCTCTGTTTAAGATACCCAGGCTGTAGTACTTTGCTACGGCAGTCCTAGCAAACTAATACAACATTTCTCTAAAAAGATACGTACAAATGGCCAATAAGCACGTGGAAAGATGCTCAACGTCATTAGTCATCAGGGGTATGCAAGTCAAAACCATAATGAGCTATCCCTTCACACTCAATAGGACAGATGGCATTTTTTTTTTTCCAAAGAAGAAAATATGAAGTGTTTTAGAACCCTCATACATAGCTGATGGGGATGTAGAATGGTGCTGCTCCTATAGGAAGCAGTTTGCTGGTTGCCCACAAAGCTAAATGAACTCAGCAATTCCGCTTCTATGTATGTGCCCAAAAGAATTGAAGAGGGACTCAAACACATATCGGCAGGCCAGTGTTCATAGCAGCATTGGTCTCAATAGCCAAAAGGTAGAAACCTTAAAGTACCCATCAACAATGAATGGATTTAGAAAATGTGGCACATGCATACATGGAATATTATTCAGCCACAAAAAGGGATTACATTTTAATATATACTAGAGCATGCATACATCTCGAAGATATTATGCGAAGTCAAATAAGCCGGATACAAAAAAGGCAAATATTGAATGATTTCATTTAAAAAAAGTAATCTACAATAAGCAAATTCATAGAGACAGAAAATGGATTTGAAGTTACCAGGAGTGAAGAGGAAAGGGCAGAATGGGGACTTACTGCTTCATGAGTAGAGAGCTTATATTTGGGCGGACGAGAAGTTCTGGAGATGATGGTGACCCTTTTGGGTTACAAGCTTCACCCTGAAGCACACCCTGTAACTGCAGGAATGCTCTTTCTCTTCCTTTTTTTTTTTCTTTCTAGTCTCCCTTTTTGCACAGTTTGAATGTATTTAAGGCAAAAAAATTGTACACTGAAAATGGTTAAATAGTAATTTTGTTATGTAAAAAATGTATTCTACCCAAAGTGGCAGATTTTGTTATATATAAAAAACAATTAAAAAATTAATAAACCCAAAACCCATTATACACTTTAGATGTAAATTGTATTTCAATAAAGCTATTTTAAAAATATTTTTTATTGATTTTTTAAAGGAGAGGGATAGAGAGATGGAAACATGAGAGAGAAACATCCCTTAGCTGCCTCTCGCATGCCCCCTTCTGGGAACGAAGCCCACAATCCGGGTATGACCCTGACTGGGAATCAAACCTGGGACCTCTTGGTTCATGGGCCAATGCTCAACCATTGAGCCACACAGCCAGGCCCTAATAAAACTAATGTGTGTGTGTGTGTGTGTGTGTGTGTGTGTGTGTGTAAAACCACGCATTCCCAAGCCTGTAGTGGTTGAGAAATGGAAAACAACAGGCTACATTGAGGAGCCCACTTTTCCCTCGCTTTCCCTCTGATCCGCTCTAAGTCACTGAGGAAGCTCTGTGACCGGGAGATGAGCAGAAAGCCTCAAGCAAGTTTGCCTTCTGTGGTGGCCCCTTTGCAGAGCCACCCCCGGGCCTGCCGCCGTCCTGGGGCTGCCCCAGCTGTGGCACCGCTTCCCGTTCATGGCTGGGGCTCACCTCCCGCGTCTGCACCACAGTCAGTCGGGTGGCACCTGCTTTATGGCTCTGCCTTTAGCCTCCTTTAGACTCTCTCTCTCCTTTAGACTCTATCAGTTTGGATTTAACATCAGCTAAGAGCCCAGCTTTGGGGCCTCACAGCGGGGTCATTATTTACTGTTATGTATTATGATTCTGTACCCTGTGCTTCCCCCACCCCCGGGGGTTGTACCACAGTATTTGCTTTGGGGCCGGATGGGAAGGCGGCTTTTCACGATCATAAAGACAAGTAGGAACCGTCTCCTGTGATCCAGCCCGCTGCTACCAGCTGCACGCTCCGCTCTTACATTATGTATGACCCTGGACCGCTCTTCTGGGGGGAAAGACGCGCACTCCCATCACGCTTCCCAGCGCTGCGCCGAGCATTCGCGGGCTACCGCGGCTAATTCATGCTAACGCAGAGCTGCTTACATATTTATGCCTCCGTAAATGCACCATGAGGGTGGCGCAGTGGTCCCCTTACTCAGAACCGATGAAGTCAATTTTGGATCTGATTGGAAAGCTGCGAGATGGGACTTGGCTGCGGATGGCTTTGGCGGTGCAGCTTCACGTTATTAAGCCGGAGAGAGCCCGGGCAGGTGCCGGTCTTTGCCAGGGCGGCTGCCTCGAGTGCACACGTGTGCCCGGGCCATTTCATGATCTCCCTCTTCCCTGCCCCGCGTGTGTCACGTTTCAGTTTGATGGCCAATGTGGCCTGGTACCTGCGTTCTTCTGTTCCAGGGTCTGTGGACCCATTTGGGTTACAAGCTTCGCCCTGATTCACAAGTGTCATTGCAGCCATGACCTCCCTCCTCCTTTTGTCTTTCTACTCGCCCCGCCTTTTTGCCTTCACACAACTTCTCTTTTTCTGCTTAGAGGGCACTCTCTCCTCTCCATCTGCCTAAACGCACTCCTTTTTCAAAGTCAGAAGGAAGTGAGAGGCCAGGGGGAGTGACAGGAAGAAGAAGAAAAAGCCAGAAGGAGGACCATTGGACTGGTCACTGACCTAAGGGACGGGACTCAGGCCTGTCTGAAGCGCTGCAGCCGAGCTAACCACCCAAGGGTGGTCTTAGAGAAGCATCTGTCCCGAGGCTCTGGTGCTGGGTTGTCCCAGGAGGCAGGGACGCCTCCCAGGACTCTCTTGCTATGCATCATGCATGGAGGTGGATGGAATTGGCTCCTCCCCAGGTGTGTGTGTGTGTGTGTGTGTGTGTGTGTGTGTGTGTGTGTGTGAGAGAGAGGGAGAGAGAGAGAGAGAGAGAGAGAGAGAGAGAGAGAGAGAGAGAGAGAAATGCAGGTGAAGGTAAAGATCCTGGGCAGACAGTGAATAGAGAGACAGTGACAGAATTGCTGTCTACAGTTGTGCCAGGAATCCAAGCTGAGGTCGCACAAGGGACACTTGCTGTAGCTGTCATCCAATAAAAGGAAAGAAGTTCCATATGGGGGTTCCATCAAGCCCTCACCACCCCAGGACAGCTGGGTGGTTGCATGGGGATTTGTGTCTGCTTTTCTCATTTCCATCTTAAACCTCCTCTTGAGGTTTTTAAATTTCAGTGCTAAATGCCAGTTCAGTCATAGTCATTCATTCATTCATTCATTCATTCAAGCATTTAAGTGCTTACAATGGATCAGACTCTTTGCTGATGCTGGGGATAAAAAGAAAAAAAAAAGAAGGGATCCAAGGGATCATGTATTTATTTCTTGGATCTAACCTTAGATCCAAGGGAACATGTATTTATTTCTTGGATCTAAGGTTCTGATCTAGGGATCTAAGTCCCTGAAACAGAACTCCGTGGGCGGCAGTGTCCATGAGACCCACTCATGGGTCCCACAAATACTTACTGAGCACTCACTCTAGGCCAGGCACCTTTTAAGACACTAGGGATTTCGTCTTGTGCAAAACTCACATGTCTGCCCCTCTGGGCTTAAAAGAGAGAGTGGACAATGGGCTGGAATCATCAATGCTAAAATAATGTACAGAGGGAGGAGAGCATGTAGACTGGAGTGGTTCAGAGAAGGCTTTCTTGGAAGAAGTAATGTTTAAGCTGGGCAAAGCTAACTAGAGTGGCCAAAGCAGAGATTAACTTCTCTCTCCCTCCTCAACCCCTCTTGGTATTCTGACACGAGTGGCTATAGGGCTTAGGTATCACTCACCCATGCTGTTAACGTGGTTAGATATCCTCCCAAAGTTCTCTCCCCATCACTATGGGCTGTGGGTGGTTGTGGAAGGCACCATTCATTGCAGATGGCAACAAATTCATGAGCCCTAAGAAGGCAGAGAGAAACTTGGGTCCTGAACCGAACCCAGAGAAGGATTTTTGACTGATGGGAAGGACAACAAATATGTAGAACTTCAAAGCAAGAGGAAAACTCTGTTTTATGGTTTCCCTAATACATTCTTTGTTGGAAAAATTTTCCTGGGAGATAGAATACTCTTGGTTGGCATGGGGTCAGGGATCCTGAGTGGTTTTTTTAAATTTAAATTCTTTACTAAACCCTGGATTGAACGTAATGGAAGTCCCTAGAGTATTACCATCAAGGATCAGAGTTTTAGAGAGCTTAGGGATCTTGCAGAGAATCTTCTGTGCGATCCCTTTACTATTCACAGGAGGAAGCTGAGGCCAAGAGAAGGCCAGTGATGTGCTGAAGTCCACATGCTGGTAAGCTGCAGGGTGGTGAAGGAGCTTGGAGCCACACTATGGGCTCTGGAAAAATAACACTGCTGGTGAGAAAGATGAGTTGCCAGGCAGAGCAGCCCACAGGGGCCAGTGGTACTCACAGTGGCAATGAAGGTGGAGAGAGCTACAGAATCCCTACCCCAGGGCCAGCAGATGTCAAACCTGTAGGACATTGGAATCATCCAGGAGGCTTTCTAATGCAAAGTGACAGGTGCCTGGGCTCCTTGTGTTATCAACGGAATGGTGCCACCCTCCCCTCCCATTCATATGTTGAAGCCTCAACGCTTCATATGACTGTATTTTGAGACAAGGCCTTTAAGGGAATAATTAAGGCTAAATGAAGACCTAGGGTGGGACCCTAATCTGTTAAGGCTGTTTCCATTGTAAGAAGAGGAAGGGACAACAGAGTTGTGCACACTCTTGGACTTCCAAGACTTGGAACTGTTGAGAAATACATAAATATCTGCTATTTAAGCCTCCCAGTGTATGGTATTTGTATGGCAGCTGGAGCTGAATGAGACACCACCATTTATTCCTCTTGCAGAATGGCCTGAGGGAGTAGGGCCCAGGGATCTGAATGCTTGAAGTGCCCAGGTGACTCCAAGGCAGGTAAGTCATGAATGTGTCTTGGTAAATACAATAAGATTTGACAGCTGAGAAAATAGGACCAGAAAGATGATGTCATTTGCTTAAACCTACCGCCACCCTGACCGCCAACCCGTGGTCCTGCTCCAACGCATTTCCCACAGAGAATGCAGAGAGAGATGTTTAAGGTGATGAACTAGATCAAGACATTCTCTTGATTAAAACCCATCAAAGCTTCTCATTATTCCTAGGAAGGAATATAAATACATTTTTTTTCAATTTATTTTTTAACTTTTTATTTTGAAATAATTTCAGACTTAGAAAAAGTTGTAAAAATAGTACAAATAATTCTTATGTGTTCTCCACCCAGCTTCCCCAAGTGGTAACATCTTACAAAATCATAGTCCAACCATCAAAATCAGAAAATTAACATCATTGAATTAGTATTCTAGAATATGCAAACTGTAGCTGAATGTCACCAGTTGTCCCATTAATGTCATTTCTAGGGGTCAGGATCACATGGTTAAGTGGTTTTGAGTTTCCTTTCATCTGGAATATTTCCTCAGTCTTTCTTGGTCTTTCATGATCTTGCCATTTTTTGAAAATTATGGGCACCTTGCTTTGTAGAATGACCCTCATTTTGAGGTTGTCTGATGGCTTTCAGTGATTAATTCATAGTAAGCACTTTTTGGCAAGAATACCAAAGAAATGATATTGAGTCCTACTCAATGTATCCTACCAGGGGGCATATGATAACTATTATGCCAATGTGTACTCTTTATTAAGTTAAGGTGGTGTCTGCCAGTATTATTATTATTTTTTACTATAAAACTTTTTTCAAAGTACATAACCATGACCAAAATACTCAATATAATCTGGCCTCTACTTACCTCTATGTCTCTATCTCCTTCCACTCTCCCTTTGTTTTGTTTCCTCAAATCCCACATTCTCTGCCTGGCTGGCCTTTTCTCATCATTTAGACCTTAGCCAAAAAGGCCCTATAATTTATATTGGTCCTCGTATAATTCTTTCTCAAAGTGGTCTGCACTTTTTCTTCATAGCATTTATCCATATGTTAAATTAGAAAAGGTTTTTACAATGTCATTCTCCTCTTCCAGACTGCAGGCTACGCGAGGGAAGGCCCCTCCCTTGTCACTTTTGTCTACAATTATATAGAACCTAGCACAATGCCTGTAGAATGCTCCATCATTATTTTTACTGAAAGGCACATAGAACAATTTTTAGACCCATGCCTAAACTTCAGGGAATACATCCTATGTAAGAATTGGGAGTTTTGTCCTGGGTGAGCCGTGTGCCCCAAGGGGGCCGGGTGTCCCGGGAGAGCCGTGTGCCCCGGGGGAGACATGTGCCCCGGGAGAGCTGTGTGCCTCGGGGAAGCAGTGGGGCCTGGGGGGAGGGGTGGTGTGAACCAGAGGAGGAGCAGATTCTATTCGTGTGGTCCTGAGATAGTCACCATAAAACAAGCAGATTGTCAAATGACAGCGGGGAGGGGAAGGAGACCTGGGGAGATATAAGAGAAGAACCGAAGGACTGGTATGCATGAACATAAGTACAACCAATGAACACAGAACTCTGGGGAGGGAGGGCATGAATGGGAGGTGGAGGGGGGCAATGGTAAGCTATGTACACATATAATACCTTAATAAATTAAAAAAAAAAAAAAGAACTGGGAGTTTAGCTAGTCACCACAACTTTCACAGCATTTGTATTGGCCAGCATTCCTTTTTAGGTTTTATAATGCTTGTTTCTCTCTCTCTCTCTCTCTCTCTCTCTCTCTCTCTCTCTCTCTTTCTCTCTAATGTATTTTTATTTCAGCGAGGAAGGGAGAGGGAGAGAGAAATAGCAACATCAGTGATAAGAAAGACTCATTGATCAGCTGCCTCCTGCATTCCCCCATCCTCCCAACCTGGGCCTGTTCCTTGACTGGAATTGAACTGTGACTTCCTGGTTCATAGTCAATGCTCAATCTCTGAGCCACACTGGCTGGGCAATGCTTGTTGCTCTTAACACAGTTTCTTTTCAGGAACTGGGTAGGTTGGGGTGGGAGGCAAGGGGGGTGGGGCAGCAGCCCTCATAAATCATATCAATGAGGCATGGGATCTGGGTAGGAAGCTGCTGGCATTTCACAATTATGAAAGCAAGAAAATCATCCAAACATGGAACAAAAATTACCTCCTACCCCCGCAAAGCATATTTGAAAGTTATCTTATTTAACACAAATAACATCCCACCTCCACTTACCTGTAGTCTCCCGCCCCACTCCCCTCCAACATGCACACACACACATCCTCACACACAGCCGCCACCAAGATAGCAGTTTCAGTCTTCTGTTTCCTTTCCAATTGTAAATAAATCGTCCAGCTGAGTCGTTGATGCAAAGGAGCAAGCATGAGCTTCCTGGCTGCTACCCATCTGGGACTTTCTTATTCTCCGTTGACTCCCGTAACCCTGCACTACTAGTACACTCCCTCCTGTACATTGAAAGACGTGTGTGTACAGCCTTCTTAAAGGTCTAGTCCCTGCTCGACATCACTCCACTTTCCATTCATTCTCTCTTCTCCCTCACTCCCTGGAGCTCTCCTCCATGAACCGCCCTGTACCCCTGCCCCTCCACCACGGGGCCTGGGCTGGAAGGAGAGAGAGACGTTGATGAACTTCGGAGCACACAGAGCACATTTGGGTTCTGCCGGAGCTTCCTGTGAGGGCTGGAAGCTTGGAACGTCTCCAAGACAATGGACAGAGGGTTGGGCTAAGGTCAGGGAAACATCGTTTTTCATTTTCCTTGGTGGTGCTTCCACATCAGCACTCTGCCCTTTGCCTCTTCACTAGGTGTTCATTTCTGCTGCCATCAAGCTGTAGAGGTCACAGAACCTTTCACTGGGTGGCATGGAGGCAACGAGATCTGAGTCGACTACTACTGGGGGTTGCCGGGCATTCAGGCTGTTCCTGCTGCTGGCCAGCAGCTGTTCAGAAGGCTGGCAGAGCTGTGTCAGGTGAGAGTACATGTGTTCCTCTGCACTGGAGCCTGAGGGGACCCCAAAGGTTGTCCGGCTTCCTCATTTATCAGGATGACATGCCCGGAAGTGAAAGATGAGTATCTGCAGAATCCCACCACCTAAAATCCAGGGGAGAGGACGGTGTGAGCAAAGACCCTTCCACAGACAGACTCTCAGTTAGCCACGATGCTGGGGTAAATGGCACTCCCCCAAAGTTAGGGGCCTGTGGGACACTCATTGTGCTGAGATCCTGGAGCTTTTGGTGCATTCATGGCAGTGGCTTGCTGTTTCTAGTACCTCAGGACCCCCTGCAGCAGCAGATGGGAAGTTCATGAGGAATTCAGAGTTGATGGCTAGGAAAAGAAGACCGCCTGTACATTGCCCGTGCATTTAAAGCTCTAGTTAGTTCACACACCACCGACTGGATGGCATTGATATAGTCCGAATGGAATAGAGAATTGAGGAAATGACCCACATTAGTCAGCGCACAGAAAACACTTTTGCTCACTCAGCATGGTATTTCTTTGTAGTGAAAGTAATTGGGAACCTTGAACTTGATGGCTAATCTCCTCAGTTTACTTGGCATTTGGAGACAGGACTCATACTCCCACACAAAACTTTCCAGAGGCATTTGTCCTGGAAGATAGGGCGTTAGCTTGTCCCCTACTATCTCAGTCCCTTTACACTTCTAGGTTCCAATATAGCCTGTGCCGGCAATATGGATATATGCATATTGGTGCTGTATCGAAAGTTAGACTGTGCTTCACATCTGGTTTTTCTCAGGGAGAGTGGTGCAGGTGTGCCTTGGAAAGCTTGCTGCTGGCCTTTGGTATCTAGGTGGTTGGCAGAGTAAGCACCGCCTTTGGTAGGCTCAGTGTGTCCAGGCTGCTGTAACAGAGTCCCATAGACTGCTGGCTTATAAACAAAAAATACTTATTTCTCTCCGTTCTGGAGGCTGAGAAGTGCAAGATCAAGGTGCTGGCCTATTTGGTGTCTGGTGGGAGGTTGCTTTCTAGATGGCAGTCTTGCTACAACCTCATATGGTGGGAGGGGCAAGATACCTCTCTAGTCTCCCCATGAGAAAGAGCACAGATTCCATTGTGAGGGCTCCACTTTCCTGACCTAATCACCTCTCAAAGGCCCCACCCCCTCATACCATCATCTCGAGGATTAGGATTTCAACAAATGATTTTTTTTTGCAGGGGGGGGGGGAGAGGGGAGAAGACACACAGACATTCACTGAGAACTGCTGTTTAAATAGAGTTTAGGATCACAGTGTTAGATTGGAAACAGCTGCTTCAAATCTGCAGTCATGTGTAAGAATGAGAGAGTCAGATTCATTGTGCCCATCTTCCCTCTTTCCTGGGAATAGGAGCCACAATCACAGATTTCCTTTCTTTCCACTAAGGGCAACATGGTGGTCCTGATACTACCACACATCTCCTCAATCCACCTGCCTTTTTGGTATGTATTTCACAATTTCATATCTGTTCATAGAACCAGAAATATGTGTTTTTTAAAAAAATTTTATTTATTTAACCGAAACCAGTTTGGCTCAGTGGTAGAGCGTCAGTCTGCGGACTGAAGGGTCCTGGGTTCGATTCCGGTCAAGAGCATGTGCATTGGTTGCTGGTCGATGTTTCTCTCTCATTGACATTTCTAGCTCTCTATCTCTCTCCCTTCCTCTCTGTAAAATATCAATAAAATATATTTAAAAAAATAAAAATTTATTTATTTATTGCTAGTTTGAGTTAAGCAGTTCTGGGAGTACTATGCAGGACACTTTCCTCTGTGGTAATATGCAAGGAACACTGTAAGGTCTCAGTAAATGTGTTGGGTTGCATTGAACCCAGGCACACACCATGGGCACTTAGATTGGCACAGTGTGTTTATTTTCTAAGTGCTTTCCTAACCTGCCAGTGTACATGTGCTAACTCAGAGCACCTTTGAGGGACATGATCAAGGAGTCTCTCCTTCCAAGAATGGAAGACTTCATCTAAAGGAATTGATTGGTTTCACTGTGAAAGCCACTAACTGTGAGATTTCATGGGAGAGTGGGAGAGTGCCTATATACAGTTAGAAGGACGGCTGTACCTTTACTCGCTGTATCTGGGAGTGACTAGAATGCACCACACATAATCAATTTGTGAGCAAAAGGGGATGCAGAACAATCAGGCTGGCTCTGTGTGGAGTAGCTCGTGTTAGAGCAGATGATCATCCCCCCCCCCCCCCGAGAGTTGAGAGAGAGAGAGAGAGAGAGAGAGAAGTGAACAAGGTGTGCACTAAATACATCTGGGCTCCAGGAACCTTTCTACACAGCATTTTCATCGTTAGGCTGGGGGATTTGGGCTGAGTCATGCTACTCCTAGGAAAAGGGTAAGTTATCAATAATTCCATGTCAACCAGGAGAGAGGCACAATTGATTGGGACCTCATGGAGGACAACCCTACAGTTAATTTTACACAGGCATTACTGGGAGACAAGCCAAACGCAGTAATAATTCTCACTTAAAGACACCCGCACACCACTCCTTTTTTAGTGTCCCCCTTGCATGGGGTCACTCTTAGAATCAGTGAATCCATGACCACCACCACCATGCTATACAATGATCTTTTTGCTCTATTTATTGGATCATAGATGCATCTAATTACCCTTCCCTCCACCCATCCATCAATTGAGTTTAGTTTTTGGATCCATTTCAAAGTAAGTTCAAACAAATTTAGATATATGTCTGATAAAAGAATAGATAAAGGAATGTTTCTTAGTTCTAATAATGTAAGTTTTAGGATCATCTTGTCACTGCTCATTTTTCATTTAATTAGAATATGAACCAAGAATATGGATTGTAAGATTTCTACTTTGGGGAGGTTTTCTTTGTGACTGAGCATATGATCAAGTTTTACAATATGGATACAAAAGAAAAGTTGTATTCTCTGCTTGTATAAAGCAGAGTTCTCTATATTCCTTAAACTGTTCTTGTTGCTTATATTATTCAAATCCTCTATATAATTACTAGAGGACCAGTTCATGCACTGGGGGCGGGGTGCTCAGCCAAGCCTGCACCCTTTCACAGTCTGGGAGCCCTCAGGGGATGTCTACCACATTAAAAAAAAAATCACCCTATACTTAATTTTCTTACCAACTCCTCCTTTTAAACTTCCCTCACTCTCACATTCTGTTTCTTCTTTTTATTTAACTGTTTTGCTGGCCTCACCCCATTTTAGCATCCTTTTCTTTCCTGATTTCTTTCCCTCCCTCCCTTTGAACCTCCAGTGGCCCCTCTCCATCCCTCCCTCCCTCCTTCCCTCCCTCCCTTCATTCTCCATGTCTGACTCCTTCTTACTCCCCCCATCCTCCCCCAACCATTCGCCTTTCCCTTGTGAGCCTGAACCCTGCCTGCCTCCCTCCTTCCCTCTCCTTTATTATCCCCTCCTATCGTATCCTATTCTACCTACCCTGGGCCTTGCAGCTGCCTGGGCATTGGGTGGGGACCCAGCCTGCTGAATGGTCATTAGGTGATGGCATCCAGGACAATTTACATATTACTCTATTATTAATATAGATTGATTTTTCTACTTGATTTGTCAAATTCTGAAAGATGCATGTTACAATCTCTTGTTATAATTTTTAAAAGTTGCTCCTCTATTTCCATTAAGTTTATCTTTTCTCTTTGAAATCTTTTTCTAAACCATTCGTATTATAGATTTCTTGGCACTATCATTATCCATTTAGGGTAGCTTTAGATCGAAAAAAATCTTTGCTCTCCTCTTATTTTTTCCTGTTTGGGTGTCTGATCTCAGACAATTGGAATTTGGTTATGCACTTCCTATTTTTTCACAACTGGGGAACTTATCTTGAATGGTGGTACATATTTTAAAGCCTTGCCAGTATGAAAACAAATGCTTTTGCCATAGAGCTGAGGGAGATAGTGGTCCAATTGCTCTTCTAAACCTTTTATCTTTTCCCTTGAGATTTTCATCTCATTGTGTTTTGTGTTGGGTTATCTTTTTAAAAAAATTTCTTTATTGATTAAGGTACCACATATTTGTCCTCAACCCCCTATTCCTATCCCCCACTCCTCCCCACTCATGCCCCCACCCTCCTATTGTCCTTGACCACTGGTTAGGCTCATAAGTATGCACATAAGTCCTTGGGTTGATCTCTCCCTTTTATCCCCACCCTCCCTTTGAGGCCCAACAGTCTGACCCATGGCTCCTTGTCTCTAAGTCTGTTCTTGTTCATCAGTCTATGCTGTTCACCATTTCCCCTAAATGAGTGAGATCATATCCTCCTGGAAATATACTTATAAGAATAAAAAATGAGACAAGCTATAATTGTTATGCTGAAAGGCATATGAATCAGTCTGTAGTGAGTTTCTTTCTGGGACAACAGTTCTTTTGAGACCCAATTTCAATGTCAAACAGTTCCTTATGTGTACATGTAGGCAATGATATTTCAGTTCTGGATGGTGGGAAAATGGTGGTAATGCAGGTCCAACCCTCTCTGGTTTGGTTCTGGGCAACCTACAGTGATACACAGCTGCTGACTGCTATTATGGCAAGGTGTCATCATCAACTTCTATCTCTGGACTGCTTCTCATCTGTCTTCATGATTGGAGTAGTCCTGTCAATTCTTCTCTGTTGCCAGAATCCACATGGTCTCTGAGTTGTTTTCTGAAAATATACAAACATATTCTCTACCAAAAGTTAATAAAGGAGTATTTTCTATAAATTTGACTTGGGATCCTTTTTCATTTTTTGCCCAAATGATTTTCCTCTGGCTTGTTTGGACACCATGTGTGTTTTTCCTGGGTGTCTTGCTGTTAGCATTACAATTAATTTTCTAAAGTACAAATTTTCTAGATGTAATTTACTTATAGGATATTTTTCCTTACATGATATTCTTCTACTTTCCCCCTTTTTGATTTAAATTTTAGGAGGCTTTTGAAAATTTTATAATGTAGTCTTGATAGCTTT
The DNA here is from genome assembly GCA_963924515.1 of Vespertilio murinus. NCBI lineage: Eukaryota > Metazoa > Chordata > Mammalia > Chiroptera > Vespertilionidae > Vespertilio > Vespertilio murinus. Next base: position 36,244,582 of record OZ004707.1, on the reverse strand, counting down.
TAAATTTTAATTTTTTTGCACTATAATATGACTGCTGTAGGTTTATTTCCTGTTGTGAGATTTTATCCTGAGATGAAAAAATTGTGCCAATAAAAATTTTAGTTAACACTTTAGGAACAGCTTTTTTTCCAAGTGCAATGAATTTTTCTAGAATATTTGCTTATTTCAATTAACCAATTTAAATTTTAACCTGAACACTTGTCTACTATTTTACTGTCAAATTTATTACTCTAAAACAATCTTATTTTACCATGTAAATATTAGTGGAAATGATTATTTGCCTTCTTGAGTAGGCCCTGAGCATTTCTGGTGGTAGGCTGGATTTAGATATCAAAAACCCACTTCCCCACACCATGTTTATAAGACAACTCAAACAAGTCTTGTAGTGAGAGGGCAGCTGCTGTCAGCCAAGTCTCTGTCTTTTACCCAGGTCCCGATTTGAGCGGGGCATGGGAAGTTAAGCAGTCATGGGGACAGGAGACTCCCTCAACAGGGGTGAGGTTTCAGGCCCCTGCAAAGTTGGGGGAGTGAGGGTCCCTGTCCCACCTCAATTGACCCACAAGTTCTCTCCTGATGGCCTCTCTTTGATGGTATCTTTCTTAGGTTGTACCTTCCCCGAGGAATCTTACCCATCACTGGCTAACCAGCCATCCTCTGGGGCCAAGCAGGGTGATGTGAGGTTCAGTTCTGTCTCCTTGGTATCCTATGCCCCTGTGGCCTCCACGTCCAGCTCTTGGATTATCTTTTGATCTTTTGGATCATTCAATTGGTTCTTAGACATGATTGTCTTCTTTTTTAATTTATATAATGGATTTAAAAGCAAAGATATCAAGTATGTAGTCTAAATACCACCGACTTGGTAGCTAAAACAACAGGAATTTATTTTCTCACCATTTCTGGAGGCTAGAAGTCCAGGATCAAAGTACCAGCATGGTTGGTTTCTGATGAGAGCACTTTTCCTGGCTGCTTTCTCTTTTCATGGTAGGACTTCAACATATACATTTTGGGGAGGGACACAATTCAGTTCATAGCATCCAGGTATTTTCTCTCTTAATCTTCCAGAACATGCTTTAAGTGTTCTACTTAAATCTCCTCAGGGGTTCAGATGAGTCATCTGTGAAAAGTTATCTTTTTGTCTTTCCCTAGTTCTCCTTCAATGGGAGCCCCTCTGTCCAGATGTTCCTCCACCTAACCTTCTTCCCTGCTTTTCTCTCTCCCTTTCTCAGGTTAGGATCTTCTTAAATAGTCAAAAGCTTGTATATTTTTCGAACTACTCACTTTGGTTGTTTCTTCAGCCCTTACACTGTTCAGGATGTGGAGGTGCTCTGAGTGGCATCAAGCTGGTATGCCCACCATGAACAAACTGCACCATGGCTAAGTCTCTCTGAGAGTGAGGCCAGTTGACAGTCCTCCCCAGCCAAGGACAGGGCACAAGTTGACTCAGCTCTCCTGGGGTCATCAGGGATGGGCAGGTCCTCTAGAACCCGTGCTACAAGTGGGCAGGTAGAGAACTTCCCTGAAATATTCCCAAGCTCTGACAGCTGAGGGATCACCTCTACCTCAAGTTGCTGCACACCCCTCTGTTTAGCCATGGCTTCCAGGTCTCGATGGACACTGAGGAGAAGAGAGTCCATACCATTCTCTCTTTTAGAATGCTGGGAACACCCTGGCCTCAATGCACCCCTCAGAGTCTTCCAGCTTGTCTGGTGTTTTTGGCTCCCAGAGCATTAAGGTGGAGAGGGGATCTGAAACATGCACTCAAACCACCATCTTCCTCCATTTTTCTCAAGCTCATGCTCTCAGCATGATGAGCATCCTGTCATGATAGGCTAATTTCTGTGTGAATGTGTTTTTGTGTCATACTTCTATTAGGCGTGGAGAGGACACATTCTAGCTTCTGTCAATAGAGTTAGGAAAAGTATAATATTGGGGTGAGGCAGATATCCTGAAAGTTGTGTGAAGACCCATGTTCACCTGCATTATTAAATCTCAAGGCATTTGGGGGTACAGAGGGTCTCTGAACAAGGAGAATCATCTCTGAATAGTTGTAAGAATCACCAAGATGACTTTCAGGAACACCTGGGAAGCCAGGGACAATTTTGGATCAAGGTGGCCAGGGCTTGGCTCAGCCCATGTGGATGTAGAGCCATGTGGGAGTAGAGTGGTCAAAGTAGCATCAGTTCCCAGAGATACAATATATGCAGGAAATAGTGAGGTGGGTCAGTTCTGGACTAACAGGTGACATTGAGAGGGAGCCAGCATTCCTCTGGGGTGTGTAGATGGCACATCCTCAAAGGAGCCTGTAGGGGCAGGAGGGAGCTAAAAGTCTGAGAAAGGGGCTGCTTTTGTAATTTAGTCTTTTAGAGGGTGCCATCTTGTAATTCTCACCAATGTGACATATGCTGGCAACAACTCACTGCTGCAATCTTGGATAGAATTAGACCATAAAGCTAATAAAAGTTATTTTTCTGCATTACCTGCAGTATCTCAGCAGAGTTCTATAATGCTATTTATTACCTGTTGGGTGGTCTTGGACAAAGAATGGCGATTGACTTTAAGGAAGCAGCCTCATACCTTTGCCACGCACCTCGGCTTCATTGGTGCACCCAGTTCTAGTTCAAGTGAGATGACAATGACCCCAGGTGCTCAGTCAACACTTCTTGGATGAACACATGCACCAAGACATAAACGAGTGCTGCAAAAACACTGAACCCTTTCTCTTTGGAATATTAAGAGTGCTGACGCCTCTGTCTACCCTGCTCACCTAATCTCAGTGCCAAAGTAAAATTACAGTGTCTGAAGAGTCCACAAGGCAGAAGCTTTCACCGGAGGGCTATGTTACAGCAACGAGCATATGGTTTTCAAAGCTGGGGGCATTTTACAGATGGAAATGGAAAGTATAAAATCCCCACTTTTCGTTAGGAATTTATACCCTGGATTTTAGCTTAAATAAATAAATAATAAAGATAAATTGTGGTTCAAATAATGCCTTGCCGATATCGCTGCAGTTTCCAAATGTGCTGTAATTGAATTGAAGGAATTACTGCGAACAGATGCTAACTCATACACTACATATACCCTACAGTGAGAAAAATGATAGACTTTGCTCCACTTGCCCAAAATTCATTTAAATTTTAAATTGCCTTAATTGTTGCATATTTTTCATGCAGCATAATGGAAGTTTACGGAAAGATTCCGCGGAAAACACTTGGTTTTGTAACAAGGCCTCAGGGCTTCGGTGTGTGATAAAACAGTAGCCAAACCCATTGAAAGTGACTTTCCAAACTGGCATGTGCTTTTCACTGCATTTCTCTTAATAGCAAAATGTTATCACCTACACATCTCACCATTATTTACATTCTAATCACCCTCTAGTGATGAAATTCAGATGGAAGCATGTTTCATTAGACAGTTTACCATGGCAACTCGAGTTGGATAAGGCCCGTATGCAGGCTCTTTCCCCGGCCTGTTAGTGGGCCTCTCTCTTCCTCAGCTATCATTGACCTCCTGCTAAGATATTCATCTTCTGATGTGCACTTGGTGGCAAATGAGACCAGAAAACCCCTACAAATTCTCATTTGGAAAGAAGAAAGACAGTTTGTCTCCAATCGTTGGAAATGCAATTACATGTTGATAGACAAACCCAAGGCTCTAAAAGCAGGCATTAATAAAAAGCTGTAAAAATCTTGTTTCATCTAGTCAGAGAAAGCGAAGCGGGATATATCACTTTTGACCCCAACTGAGCTCCCATTAGCATGGCAATTCTTAAATCGCAGCATCTTTTGATCTTTTGAAAAGGTTCCTGGGTTTTCAACTAGTTGTGAGGAATGACTGAAATTGTTGGTAATAAAATCTGGTTTTGGTAACGTTGTTGGCAGCGGCAAACAAAGGAGGAGGAGGTTTTCCAGGAATGACTCAGATCTGTCTCATTTAAGACATTTTATATATGTTTCAGAGAAAACATACAACTGCCGAAGAACAGATGAATACTGAGCACAGGTCCAAGGGCTAATGCGATTCATTCATTATGGTGTCCATTCTTCCCTTATTCAACAGGGCCTGCCATGGCCTGGGTTCTAGGGCATATTAAACAAGACATCAGTGTCTTCTGATTGATTATACACACAGTTTTGTGTATTATCTGATGTAAAAATCTACCTTCATCTTAAGGAGATTTTTTCATACAAGGGAGAAGAGGGGACAATAACAGAAAAAAAGGGGGGTGTATCTATAAAAGCATAAATATATAGAAATAAACAGTGGGTAAAATATCCAGCTAGCAAAAACATCACAGAAGTGATGAGAGTGAGTAGAATGAAAAGAAATAATCTGATTACATTTCACAGAGGAAACAGTCTTAGAATAATTGACTCTCGTTTTTAAGATTACAGGTGTATAAATATATACCATGTTTAAAGTGAAAGTCTTCCATAGTACCACACTCCTGAAACTTTTTAAATACATATCTGATTTTATATTTTTTCAAAAAAAATTTTTTTAAATAAAAATGGATCATAGGTCCCATGGGGCCGAGTGCCCCGGGTGAGCCAAGTGTCCCAGGGGGCCGAGTGCCCCGGGTGAGCCGAGTGTCCCAGGGGGCCGAGTGCCCCGGGTGAGCCGAGTGTCCCAGGGGGCCGAGTGCCCCGGGTGAGCTGAGTGTCCCAGGGGGCCAAGTGCCCTGGGTGAGCCGAGTGCCCCAGGGGGCCATGTGCCCCGGGTAAGCCGTACCCCCCAAAGGGGAAGGGTGTCCAGGGTGAGACGTGTGTCCCAGGGGGCCGAGTGCCCCGGGTGAGCCGAGTGTCCCAGGGGGCCGAGTGCCCTGGGTGAGCCGAGTGCCCCAGGGGGCCATGTGCCCCGGGTAAGCCGTACCCCCCAAAGGGGAAGGGTGTCCGGGGTGAGACGTGTGTCCCAGGGGGCCGAGTGCCCCGGGTGAGCCGAGTGTCCCAGGGGGCCGAGTGCCCTGGGTGAGCCGAGTGCCCCAGTGGGCCATGTGCCCCGGGTAAGCCGTACCCCCCAAAGGGGAAGGGTGTCCGGGGTGAGACGTGTGTCCCAGGGGGCCGAGTGCCCCGGGTGAGCCGAGTGTCCCAGGGGGCCGAGTGCCCTGGGTGAGCCGAGTGCCCCAGTGGGCCATGTGCCCCGGGTAAGCCGTACCCCCCAAAGGGGAAGGGTGTCCGGGGTGAGACGTGTGTCCCAGGGGGCCGAGTGCCCCGGGTGAGCCGAGTGTCCCATGGGGCCGAGTGCCCCGGGTGAGCCGAGTGTCCCAGGGGGCCGAGTGCCCCGGGTGAGCCGAGTGTCCCAGGGGGCCAAGTGCCCCGGGTGAGCCGAGTGCCCCGGGTGAGCCGAGTGTCCCAGGGGGCCAAGTGCCCCGGGTGAGCCGAGTGTCCCAGGGGGCCGAGTGCCCCGGGTGAGCCGTGTGTCCCAGGGGGCCGAGTGCCCCGGGTGAGCCGAGTGTCCCAGGGTGCAGTGTGCCCCGGGCGAGCCGTGTGTCCCAGGGGAAGCAGTGGGACCCAGGGGAAGGGGCGGTGAAAACCAGAGGAGGAGCGGACTCTATTCATATGGTCCTGAGATAGTCACCATAAAACAAGCAGACTGCCAAATGAGGAGCAGATTTTATTCATGGGGTCCTGAGATGGTCACCATAAAACAAGCAGATTGTCAAATGACAGCGGGGAGGGGAAGGAGACCTGGGGGGAGATAGGAGAACAACCGAGGGACTGGTATGCATGAACATAAGTACAACCAATGAACACAGAACTCTGGGGAGGGAGGGCATAAATGGGAGGTGAGGGGGGGGCAATGGTAAACTATGTACACAGAAAATACCTTAATAAAATAAAATAAAAAAAAATAAAATGTACCATTCAGTGCTTTTGAGTAAAAAAAAAAAAAAATGGATCATAGTACACCGAAATATCCTGCAACTTGCTACTTACTAAACAAAAAGAATATTGTAAAGAACTAGGGGGATAGCATGCGTCATTTGGAAGGTAGAGATCTGATCAAATGAATGCAGGGCAAAGGGAGGCCAGGGAAGAGGCCTTATTGATGGGCCAGGAGTTTGTTTTGCTAGAACCAGAGGGGAGGCAGCCACTGGGAGACGTGGACAGGCAGCAGGGGACTGGTCACCAGCCGGTGCTTTATGTTCATTAATATGACAATACGGATTAATGGGAACTTTGAGTGGATTTACATTTCAGTTCCGTTAAAAAGGCAAACAGGGAATTCTGTAGACTATGCAAAAGACTATAAAAGCAATGCTTGGGGAGTATGGTTCTGTTTACAAATTGAATAAAGGAGAAACACCAGAAGGTAGGGATACTTCAAGGTGCCCCAAAGCGGTCCAGGACAGGCTGCAAAAAAAGAGGGGAGAAATACCTAGTCTGAGCACATCAACACCCAGTGAAATTCTTAAAGAAACCACAACACACATAACGATCTGCTTTTTGCTGTGTCTTTCTCCATTCAGCTAAGGTGACCCTTGAACCAGAGCAATGTTTCTTCTCCCTCTGGCATTTCCTATTTTCCCTTTACTTTCATTCTGGCACAGGCTTTGGAGGATGAGAGGTTAGTGGACACAATAACAGTACAAGTTCATGCATTCTTTGAAACGAATGCTAGATTTTCCTTTGAATGTTTGCTGTTGGGTTTGTGGTATGGAAATGGGATGGAAAAAAGTGGCTGCGTCATGCTGCCCATGCCATAGCGGAGAGCCGTGCAGAAACCTCCGTCTTGTTCTCAGAGCCTGGTTCCAGATTCAGTTTTTCATTTATCTTGATTGCAAATAAAAAAGCATATAGCAGAGGATTCTGCTCAACACTTTCCAGGAAAACAACAAAAATCCTAGTTGCTTTTGATTTTCTTTGTAGTTGAGTTAGTGAGAGAAGCATTTATTGAGCACATCTAGAATAATATAGTCACTCATAGTAGCATGAGGAGAGGTAATGGAAAACACAGTTTGTACAAATTATTGTTGTGACAAATGACTGAATGTTCACTGAAACAGATATTCATTATCATATTTCATACAAGATTAAAGTTTTTTTATGTTTTCAAAGCAAAAACTATACAATACAAAAATACATATATATATATATATATATATATATATATATATATATATATATAAAGGCTAATATGCTAAGTGTCCCTCCGACCACCCGACTGGTTGCTATGATACGCACTGACCACCAGGGGCAGACACTCAATGCAGGAGCTGTCATGACATGCACTGGCCATTTACAAAGAAGTGGCCCTGCAGACCTAGTGCCGACAAAGTAACACTCGGTTTCCCCCAAATGGGACACAGGCCCCGCTGCCACCCTGGAGCGACAGCCCACCAAATCTCAGCCAATGTTGCCAAGACCCTATGACGCAAAATGAGGTCCACAGCTCAGCCCAGCCTGAAAATGGTCTCTGTGGGCGCCAGGTAATGACATCACGTAACAACGCCTGGCTTCCTTTCCCTAGCTACTAGCTTTCTTGGAGTTTCTTCAACCTAGAAACACAACTTGCTTTATAGCCAGGTGAAAACATTTTACACTTTAAACAAATGTCTGTGAAGTGTTTTTCAGTACCTCATCTCATTTGATCCTCACAGAGGTCCTGGAGTAGGTAGGTAGGAGACTCACTGGAACCCTATTTTCTTTTCATGAGCTGGAAAACGGAGATTTAGAAAGCTTAGGAACTTGATCCGACTGAAAAGAAGAAATGGCAGACCTTGAAAATAATTTCAGGTTTTCTCACTGTGCAGAATGTAGTCAAACATTTTTGCGGTTAAATATTTTACCCTTTGTTCTCCCCGTGAGAGCTACAATAATAATCTGCTTCATGTTCATATTTACTGCTATGTTGCTGACAATTACCTGAAATGAGAGAATATGAGAAGTTGGGGTGCTTCACTGGGCTGGAAAAAGTTTGGCTAAATCAGAAAGCAGGTCTAATTAAGCAAGTTTATTTTATACCTATGAAAGGCTTAGTTGACTCATGCATGTGCAAGACATAAAGCTCTCACTGGTGCCAATTGAATTCGTGTATTTTGATCTGTCATTGTCAATCATGAATTTGGTTGACACTTCTATTATAAAGGGCAAATAGTGATATTAAAATATTTCTTCTAATTAATTTCCTTTCAATGTGCAGAAATCCATGCCCTGGGCCACTAGTATATATATATATATATATATATATATATATATATATATATATATATTACAATATTTCTATCATATAAGCAAATATAATTAAAAACCCTGCATTGTCATATTTTTATTTTTAAAATCTAATGAATCTAATATTAATAATCCAATATTGGGAAAAGCAGTTTTCATTCATATTATGAATCTGGGAGAACCTGAGGAGAAAAATTATTATTGTCTGTCAACTGTGTGATTATACTGTAACTCATTAACTAGACAGTTGCTATGCCTCAGCCGCTGAGCTAAGTGGCCGCTGTGCCTCATCTCACTTAATCTTCCTATCAAACCTTTTAGGACTGACAGTGCTCTGATCCTCACTTCAGAGTTTGTTTTATGTGAACCAACGGCCTCCATCAAAGGAAAAAGAGAAATGGGGAAGTGAAAGTCTCACAGGCAAATTGGGTTTTCATAGAGCATCTGTTTTCTCCCTGTACAACTTTTCTCTCATCATGGTTTCCTTGGAAACAGGATTCTTGTTCTATGACCTCTGTCAGTCTTTACTCTTCTTACTCCCCAGACAACCTCATTCATGCTCTTGGGTTCAGTTACGCTCTATGTGGATTTATATTCCTAAAGTTATAGCTAGCTGAGCCCCCTCTTTTGAGTGCCAAACACACACAGCCAACAGTTCATTAGCTTCCATTAGATGTCTAATGGGTATTGCCACACAGCTCAGCACCCTCCAAACTGAATTTCAGTTTTCAGAGTCTGCTTTTTTAGTTGTCTTAGTTTGTCTGGGTTTGTATAACAAATACCAGACCCAAAGTGGTTTATAAACAATAGAACTTTATTTCTCACAGTTCTGGAGGATGGAAAGCCAAGATTGAGATACCAGCACTCTGATGAGAGCCTGTTTCCTGATTCATGGTCGGCCGTCTTCTCACCGTGTCTTCACCTGGTGGAAGGGGCCAGGAAGCATTCTGGGGTCTCTTTCATAAGGGGACCAATCTCATTCGTGAGGGTTCTATTCTCGTGACCTGATCACCTCCCAGAGGACCCACTTACTAATAGCATCACATTGGGAATTAGGTTTCAACATGAATTTGAGGGGGACACAAACATTCAGTTTACAGCGCTGGTACCTAGTATCAGTAATCATACTGAATTCTTCCACATTTCTCTAGCAGAACCCAGTTAGTAAAGACTTGTCCTTTTTGCCACTTTCCACTTTTAATTAATTACCAAGTTCTATCAATTCCATCTCCAAAATAAATTAAATCTTTCAACTTGTCCCTTTATTCCCACTGCCATCACATTAGACCAGACCTCTATCATCTTGTACTGAATTGTGGCCATAATTTCTCCTCAAAAATCTTTGAGGTTATGAACTATACATATTTTAAAGTCTTTTGTTTGCTCTGTTACATCTTTCTTTAGAATCATATTTTCCTTTTAACAAGTGAAAACCCTCTTTTTCACTGGCTTGGTTTTCCTTCTGTGTCTATTATTCTTTTGGAGACTCTGTTCTGCTGCCTGCTCTGTTTATCTTAGCTTCCTTAGTAATGGTAATGGCAGGGGCAGGTGCTATTTGGATGATTTGTCTTTTTGCTTTTGGGATGATTCCCATTCCCCCTTGGAGCGGATAGCCACCTGAAAGCCTCATCCTTCATTTCCACTCTCATGCCCATGCTCATTCATTCATAAATATTTGACGCCATATAAATTTGGTGCCATCAATACTTTATACCAATACTATTGGCCAGATACGCCTCTAGACTTCAGGGACTCAGCAAGTGAACAAAACAAACTGTTGCTCTAGTTGCCCAAGGTTGGCGGGAGCAGGAGTGGCTGTTGTTCTATAACTACTACCAGAAGTGGCTCAGGGCCCTTCCCACTTTTCTGATCCTTGGCTGAGAGCTTGAAATTTCTTTTACTCTCTCTTGGGCTCTGATTTTCCCCCCATAAAATTTATCCTATTTGCATTTTGTCTTTTAGGAATTTATTTTTAAATTGTTTATGATAGTAGGTCAACCTTCTTGATCTAATGCTCTAAAATAGTCTTCATGAACCCACTCCTATACCTTTCTACCTAATCCATTCATCATCCTCAAGTGATCTTTAAAAAAAGAATATTTACTTACTTATTTATTTTAGAGAGAGAGAGGAAGGGAGGGGGAGAGAGAAATAAATCCATAAATGTGAGAGAGAAACATCAATAGGTTACCTCCTGTACAAACCCAACCAGGGACCAAATCTGAAACCTATGCATGTTCCCTGACTGGGAATGGAACCAGTGACCTTTCGGTGCACTGGAAAACACTCAACAACTGAGCCACACAGGCCAGGGCTCAAGTGATTTTTATGGAATATTCAATTGATTATATCTCTCTCAACCTAAAACACTCCAAAAATTTCCTGATACCCTTAGAACTAAGTCCAAAATTCTTTGCATGTTCTACAAATCTTAGATGATCATGGCCTCATCTAGTACTATTTTCCACCTGATCTCTCCAGCTAAACTGCTTTTCTTTCTTTTTAAAAAATATTTTTATTGAGAGGAAGGGAGAGGGAGAGAGAGAGAAACATCCTTGATGAGAGAGAATCATCGATCAGATGCTTCCTGCATGCCTCCTATTGGGTGGCGGTCCGTCCTGAAACTTGGGCATGTGTCCTGACCAGAAATCGAACCATGACCTCCCAGTTCACTGGCTGACAACCACTCAACCACACCAGTCGGGCTAAACTGGTCTTCATAATTTCTGAAATATACTGTTATTTCTGTCACCATGAGTTCTACAATGTTTCTGCTGCCTGGAAAAGTCTTTTTTCCCCCCTTTTCTTTATCTTATTAAAGTGTCACTTTAATCATCTCTCATTCCAGGAGCTTTGCTAGATCCTCAAACCTAAGCCAGGTCTTCTATTACATGTTGCTATGGTTCAAAGAAAACATGTTGGAAATAAGAAATTGTTTTTCATTAAAGAAAACTACCTCACACACAAATATCTAGTGGACATAAATCTTTTGCTCTGAATAAAGCCTGATCTCAGGCTGTGATCTCAGCAATTCTGAGCTGCCAACAAAGGCAGTGGAATGAGGCATTTGTCAATGTTCTGGCGACTGACTAGGAATGGAGGAAATTGGCACACACACACAACTCCTACGACTCCCAAGGCTGCAACAAGCAACCCCTTTGATCTGGGAACAACCCCAGATCTGACTTCCTAGACCAGCTGAGGCAGAAGAACTTGTGGAGAGGAGACAGTCTCCTTCCAGAAGGTAGAGGGAGAGGGATGCACAGCACTTGAGTGGCTATGGCTGTCTGCCATGCTGAAGAGGAAATTAACTCAAGGATGCCTCCATAGGGCATTTGTGCAAGAGGAACTTGGAGAGCACTAGAAGTTGTGTGCAGGCAGTTGGGAAATATCCCTTTGAATGTGGAATTATTTTTGAAAGGACCTAAGAGATAAGCCTTGACAACTCTGATTTAGTAAATTAAAGCTGTTGTCCCTCTCTGGGCACCAGACTTTCAAGAACCGGAGTTGAGGTTTCATGGATGTATAGACCTCCTATCAAATTTCTTTGTAGCCAGCTCCTGCACAGAGTTGTACTTATTCCATTCAGATGAGTGGATGAATATCCCATTTCAATGTTAGGAATCAAAGTCTTGAGACAGCTGAGAGACTGCTGGAGTCTACTGGGGCAGAGGTCAGGGGAGGATGGAGTTGCCCATCTAAAGAGTTCCCCGTGATGCTGGTGGTACCATGGGTGGCTGGCTAGGAGGACGGGCACATCTGGATTTCTATGTGTCCAATCAAGTTGATGAAGGGTGTTGTCTCACTGGGGTGCCAGCAAGCAACCGCCACCCTTGGTTCCCAAGTGATACCATGTTGTCTGTACAGGAGGAGAGCATGAATGCAATAATGTCACCTAGTACAAGAGAAATTCCTGAAAACATAAAGGAACAAAAATCTAGGGAACTCTTCCAGTACCGAGGCATCTGGTGAAGAGAAACATTCTCTGGAGAGCTGCTTGCTGAGCACAGAATCATGCTTTGGGGTGCAGAATTCTGTTGCCTGTGTGAGGCTCTCTTTCTCTTCTTTACTGTAGAGTCATCTTCCTAAGGTCCACCAGGCACAGTGTTTGCCTTCAGGGGGCTGTGCAGCACAAATGCTGGTGAATTCCAAGTCCTCATACTACTCTTATGATGACAACATTTCTTATGAGTTAGAGACATTTGCTGTTTCAGGGTCCCTCACTCCCTATGTGTCATACTTAGGGCGACAGCTTAATTTACTTTAGTTACATTTCATAATGGCTACTTCTGGATGCCCCAAGCCACCAGTAAATTTTCTAGCCCTCACACCACAGGATGGCTTGTTTCTGGGAATGCTCTGGGAGATGGCTAATTCTAGCCAACATTTGCTGCCTCTAGTCATTTATCCTGCCATGCTGGAATAACAAGTTAGCTTCCCAGTTTGTAGCATCTAACAATGGCTTACAGACTTGCTTTTATTACTCACACATGGGGTGTGTTTGTGTGTGCTTTTGCTCAGAGGAGAAGAAATGGCCAGACTCTTATTTGCAAGACATTTATAATTTTCATTATTTGTTCGGATTCTAAAGATCGGAAATACTTTTAATTTCAATGTTAATTCTATGCACATAGTATTTATGTCTTTAATATAAAGTGTATTTATTATAGGCAATTGGCTTAAATATTGAACCTTTCAAAATAAGGAATTTCTTCCATTTTTAGCATTGGAGAAAATGTACTCTTTCTGGGGAATTGGTTCTACAATAAATATGGTTCATTTTAATTTGTGTAATAAAACATGCCTGCAGTGGAGAGCTCTGAGAGTAACAATAACAGCTCATTTATTTTTAGTTATTTGCAGGAGAGTGTCATTTGTAAGTCATACATGATCCTGATATTAACAAAAACCTAACAAGGCAAGATGCCTGTGTTTTTTATTCATTCAACAAAGGCACACGAACTGCTAGTGGGTGCTGGTGCATCGGGAAGTGCTGTTGATACAATGGTGAACCAAGTGGACCTGGTCCCAACCTCCTGGAATTTACAGTCAAGTCCTAACGGGTATTATTAACATTCCTTTTTGCCCATCAAACCAGAGTTCAGGTAGATTTGCATCCATCTGCAAGGCAGAGTCTCTGAGACCTCTCTCATATACAATTGCCTGGTCTTGTGGAGATGAGGTCGCTGAGGCAGACAAGGATGCCTCCACAGGGCATTTGTGCAAGGAGGAGCTTGGAGAGCGCTAGAAGTTGTGTGTGGGCTGTTGGGAAATATACCTTTGAATGTGGAATTATTTTTGAAAGGACTCAAGGAATGAGCCTGGACAATTCTGATTTAGTCAATTAAATCTGTTGCCCCTCTCTGGGGGCTGGACTTTCAAGAACTGGAGTTGAGGTTTCATGTATGTATAGACCCCCAACCACATTTCTTTGTAGCCAGCCCCTGCACAGAGGCTTGTACCTACTCCACACAGATGAGTGGATGAGTACCCAGGTTTGATGTCGGGACTCACGGTGGTCTTGTAACAGCTGAGAGACTGCTGGCGCAGAGGTCAGGGGAGGATGGAGGTGCCCATCTAGAAGGAGTTCCCAGTGGTGTTGGTGGTGCCAGGTTTGGCTGGCTAAGAGGACAGGCACATCTGGATTTCAAAATGCCCAACCAAGAGTGTAGAAGTTGCCATGGCTGAAATGACATGGTCAGGGCATTCATTGTCTGGGTGCATAATCCTTTGGAGGGTGGACTTAGCAGGGAGAAGCCCTTTCCTCCTTTCCCCGCTCTCAGGGAAAGCTCATGAGAAAGGCATGTAGACATGGTCAGTTTTCCTGGCTCTGATTTCCCGCCATGGTTCTGTTTTGAACATTATCCAGAGAGTGAAGTTTACGAAAAGGCCCAATTCCCCCACATTAACACCCAAATATCATATTTCTGGTTATCTCCCTCTAAGTAACATGAGTTACATGGATTCTACTAGTTGTGTGGCTTTGGGAAACGTGCTTGAACGTGCAATTTTCCTCTGCAAAATGGGGAAAACAATAGCACCTTCTTCATGGGGATTTTGCACCGTGCTCTCCACTTACGAATGATTGAGCAGGTGCTCACACTTGCCCATTTCTTCCTCTCTGCTTTGTCTTCACCAGATTTTAGCCATCCTTCTCTCCTTCCTGCAGTTCCCCTGAATCCCACTAACCCCCAAGCCAGAGCAGAGGACCATGTTCCCCTTATCGGTTTCTCTTGGGAATCAGGTGACCAGAGTCAGACCCTTCTCCAGTCAGACCCCACTGGTCTTTCCACTTGCCTGCCTAAGTTGCCTTCCAAAGATTCTGCCTGACTCCTTTACCCTGTAAGAGAAATCCCCCTTTCTGTTTGATTTGGAGATGCTTACAGACCTCATGGTCATAGGGTTCTCTGTACTAAAATACCCCCCTTCACCTATTGCAATAGTCCCTTCCCCTCTCTTACACTAACCCTTTTGAATAAAGCCTCCCTTTACTAAGTCCTGGCTAGTTTTTCCTTTGACAGTGCTTAATAAACATGCCCTAGTAGCTATCAAGAGTCTTTTAAAAATATATAATACTTATTTATATATATATTTTTATTGATTTTTTTACAGAGAGGAAGGAAGAGGAATAAAGAATTAGAAACATCAATGAAAAAGAAACAGGGATCAGTTGCCTCCTGCATGCTCCCTACTGAGGATGGGCCTGAAACCAAGGTACATGCCCTTGACTGAAATCGAACCTAGGACCCTTTAGTCCTCAGGCTGACGCTCTATCCACTGAGCCAAACCAGTTAGGGCTCAAGAGTCTTTTTGATCAGTTTTAACCAGCATCCACACTGAATGAGAAGAAGCTAGGCTGACCAGCTTTTATATAGGAAAGTCTTCATTGTACTCAGAAAATTCTCAGGATCTACGACTTCAGGTCTGAGGAGTCCCTTTCCACAACACCTGGTCTTCCGTTGCTACATTTTGTTTTACAAGCAGCAGAAAAGAGATGGTATGCAGTCCTACAGTCTTTTATGTCTGAGCACTCAGGTCCCTGCGTGGTTCAGGAAGGAAATGAGTTTCTCTTGAGTTCTTATTTAGAGCACTCAGGACACGCACTGTCCAGGCTGCAGTCACTGCAGGTTCCAGGCCGACGCTTTGAGGAGCCAGGTAAGGACAAGCCACCCAGAATATCTGCTCTTTGGTAGGCTCACGGCAGCACCATTCATTTCTGTGCTGTCCAATCGACCCTCAAGGTCAAAATCAGGTCAGACAGAGAACGCAGGAAGGCAGTCTGTAGTTCAACCTCTTGGGGTTGTCCTTCTTCCTGAAATTGCTTTGCTGACTTAAGAGAAGAAGAATTCTGCTCAGAAAACTGCCCTGCAGAAGAGCAGTCTTTCAAGTTTAAGGGTCACTGAGATCCATTTTAATCGCAGAGAGAGAGCAGATAGGCAGACTTCCTTCATCCCTCCTGACTGTTTTCAGCCGTGGGCAAACTACGGCCCGCAGAGCCGAAAGAGTGGAGGGTTCTCTTGCTCTCCCCTCCGCTCCTTCACCAGCAGCCCAAGATGAGAGTGCCAGCATGGTCAGGTTGCTTTTGTTCCAGCCCTCTGGTCCAGTTTAAGAACCCATTGAGGCCCTCTAGTCAAAAAGTTTGCCCAATCCCTGGTTTAGCTCCTGCACCAGTTTCTCCTGGCTGGCCCTCCCTGCTCAGCCTGGGAAACCCTTCCTGTAAATATCACTGTCCGCTCTGCATAGCCAAAGGAAGCCATAGACAATTGCAGACATCTTTATGACCTTTCAAGTTCAAGGCAACAGAAATTCCCAAGTGGGGGCGATATTGTTGTTAGGATAACTCTTGTGTAGATTATAGAAATCTTAAGCGCCAGCAAGTTCCTTTATGACTGCCAAGGGCCACTCTCTTCTTGACCAAATTCCAGGCAGGATTCACTGAGCCTTTTTTTTTTTTTTTTTTTTTTTTTTAATATCACTAGGCACCATCCTTAGGCCTTCCTCTAGAACCAGTTGTAGGCAAGAATCTGGTTAAGTCAGTTTAGTGAGAATCCCCCATCATCCATCTCTGCTCTCTGTGTAAATTAATCTGCTCTCTAATTAAATTCCTCATCCTATACCCGCCCTGACCTGCTTTTGGCAAAGTCCTGTTAGGTCAGCTTAACCTTCCTGTCCCTGATGTTTCCTCTTGGTAATATCCTACCATCTGCTGACTTCCACCCTGCTCCTTGGCTATAAGTTCCTGCTTGCCAATGCTGTTTTCAGAATTGAGCTGGTTCTATACTGAAGATATTTTTTTTTCCTTTTGCAATAATTTCTCAATAAATCTGTTTTTCCTCCTTTGCTGTCCAACTTTGCTTTCCTTTAACCACTACAATAGAGGCTCTACAAACCATGCTTTAGTTGTTGACAGGGCTGTTACCTTTCTTTTAATTGTTATTATTCTTCTCAACTCATTTTTTATTGCTTCTTTTCTAAAGAAATCAATCCTTCCTCTCCCCGATAAAAAAACATTCCACTCAGACAGGTTTTGATTACCTCGTTGAGCTTTGTATGCCTAACGCAAGCTTTCAGAGCAATTGGGCTCCCAGCATAAAGAGAGAAGACTGTATTACAGTTTAAATTATTACATAGCGCTTGCCAGTTCTGTTTTGATTTAAAATCTTGACTCTGATAATAGGAAATAGGATCACAGCTTATCTCTGGCGGTAAGGCTTTTGAATGGCCCTGTAATTCAAGGCTTATCTCTGGGCATCATGGCTTTAAAAAATGTAAATCTTTACTGAGCTGCGGTAGGTTGCCATCTTCCCATGTCAGCTAAGAATGAGAATGTCAGTTTTATTTTTTCAGGTCCTCCTATGAGCAAATTCTATACTGAAGACATGAATATGACCAAATATGTCTGTTTTAGATTTTCTGATCTAGTATAATTAAGTTGATGTTCTGCTCTTTTTGGATGGTTTATGGACACAGTCATCAAAAGAAGTAATGACAAGTACATGAAGACCTCCTTACCCTAAGCTTAGTCATATGATATTAGAGTTAAGGTATGAATGTCTGTCTGTGACTTCTTTACAAAGCCCTTGGAATCATATTTTTGACCACTTTTATTATGCCAGAAATATTCTGTATTGCCTTTATTGATTCATCTATTTCCAGTCTAGGAATTAAGAATGTTTTCTAGGTTTCCCCTCATAGTACTGTGATGTAAGAATTATCTTCTTTTTCTAATGTCCTCATACATCCTAGTCTGTACCAGCTGTTATAGTAAATACCATTATTTCCACACATTAAGTAAAGCCCTTGTTCCTTAATAATGGGTTGGTCATAATTAAATGGGACTTAACTGAGATATTTTTTGGAATGGTTACACATTTTTTTAATCCAATTATATCATTACAAAGACATATTCTTATTGAATCTATGCAAATAAGCACATTGCTGTGAAAAGTAAAAGGACTTAAGGCCCTAGCTAGGTACCTTGTTTTCCCTAAAATAAGACAGTGTCTTATATTAATGTTTGCTCCCACAGATGCGCTAGGTCTTATTTTCGGGGGATGTCTTATTTTTCCATGAAGAAGAATACAGTACACATTTATTGTTAAATGAAAATAAAGGAAATTTATTACCTGTATACGGTACGGTAGTACGGTAGTTGTCAACACAAACCAGACAAACTGTGAATCCTACAGTATCAAGAATTTACTCATTTATTCAATGACAATCATGTCATCATCTTCTGGAACATCATCATAACAATCCAATTCCTGAATTTCCTGGTGAATTTCTTGTGACTCCATTTCTTTCAGAATCAGTGGACCAAATCTCTCATGTTTAGCAATAGCACTGTCTTTAAATGAGTACTTCTTGTCAAGGTAGCCTGCTCAAATGTCAGTGATTTTCTCCCATGAATTCTTCACCCAAGTCACAACTTCTTGCATTTTAGGTTTCACAAAGTTTCCATGCTGATTTCTCTCCATTCACACAGCAGTGACATCAGGACTCTGCGTAACGTCACTGGTTGCTAGATGTCAGTCAGGGCCACCTGTTTACGGTAAATGAATTTTCATTCTGAGATAGAGCCTGGAGGCATTATTTTCGGGAGGATGCCTTATATTTCACTTAGAAGGAAACCTGTAAGTAGGTCTTATTTTCGGGGAAACACGGTAGCTTAGTTGGTTAAAGCATTGTCACCAATATGCAAAGGTTGCTGTTTTGATTCCATGTCAGAACACATATAAGAATCGACCAATGAATGCATTACTAAGTGAAATAATATCTCTCTCTCAAATCAATAGTAATAAGAAAAAGAAGTATCCCTAGTCAGTTTTACTCAGTGGTTAAAGTGTTGACCTATAGACTGAAGGATCTCAGATTTGATTCTGGTCAAAGGCATGTACCTCAGTTATAGGCTCAATCCCCAGCCTGATAGGTGTGAGTGTGGGAAGCAACCAATCCATGTGTTTCTCTCACATCGATATTATTAAAATGGTATATGTAGTACAATAGTTCTACTGGAAAGATGAGAAAAGATAAACACCAGGACTTATCTGTTTTCAATTTTGCTGTGACTTATTTTGTCTTGGCTCAATATCATTTCTTGCTCTTGAAGAAAAATGGAGCTCATAATAAAAGTAGTCTCAAGGGAAAAAATGATATAACATTATCAAGCCCAAGCCAGTGGATGCAGCCAGCTTCCAGGCTGCTATTTCACTTTTTGCTATTTCTGAAGGAGATGGAATACTCCATTCTAATTAGTAGACTGCGGAAGTTATATAGCTAATACAATTATTGTATTTCTTATAAGTATTTCAATGTATTTGTATGGAACATAAAAACATAACAATCATAAGTATAATTTATAGACATTTTCATGAATGCAGACATGAATGTAAGCATGTCTAGCATTTCAATAGGTAAACCTAAGGCCATAAAGAAATGATAGGTTTTGTAACTGTCATTGTTCCTGTACCTGCTTTGCCATATTCTATACAAAGCCTACTTTTCTTTCAGCCATTCTGGATTCATTATTATCCTGATAGAAGCTGAGGAGGGACAGACATAGTCACTCCTCTCTAATTTTTGTTCAGACTAGACTCAGGCTGTCATGAGTGGAGACTAGCTTAGGTGTTAATGTTAGCTGTTGTGCTTACAGGCCAACAAAATGATAATGATTTTTACTCTTGTTGATAAAAGAACATCTAGCCTAAGAGAAAATCGTGTAAGAATTTACTTAATTCAAACTGATAACAGAAAGCAAGATCTCAATGGGTTTGAAAAGTGCTCCAAAGAATGGTAGTTTTACAGCTTATTTTATACATTAAATTCAAAAGAGGAAATACACAGTGACATGAAATTCATTGGTAGGGGATTGGAAAGGCAGGAGAAAGGAAAGCAGGGGAAATCTCTGAGATTGGACAAAAAGTAAAAAAGAGCTACACATACTCCTTTTACATTGGTGGGTACAGAATAGTTAACATATACAGCACATAGAGCTGGTATGTGGGTAACAAGATAATAATGAGGGATTCTGTGGTCTCATGTCTGGTTGGAGTTGTGCCCCAAGGGGTCTGAAAAAGGAGATTACTTTGACATTTCAAAGGTATATTATCTTAGATGCCAAAAAAGACAATAGACAGGCTCATTTAAGGTAAAGATTGAACTTTGTTAAAAAGAAACTATTAGCCGAAACCTGTTTGGCTCAGTGGATGGAGCGTCAGCTTGAGGACTGAAAGGTCCTAGGTTCGATTCCGGTCAAGGGCATGTACCTTGGTTGCAGGCACATCCCCAGTTGGGGGTGTGCAGGAGGCAGCTGATGGATGATTCTCTCTCATTGATGTTTCTAACTCTATCCCTCTCTCTTCCTCTCTGTAAAAAAATAATAAAATACATTAAAAAAGAAACTATTAGACTAGCACATATCTACCCCCTATGACTTGCTTTTAGTTAAGAATTTTTATGTTCAGACCATCCTATGAGATTACTTTAGATCACAGAGTTTGAAGGGCCGCCATGCAGGCCTCCCTTGAGCTTGTCCAGTTTAGTATGTGGCCCATTTTCTGCCCACACTCTGATAATACCTGAAAAGTTCTGTTGCCTGTGGTAAGTTCCAACTTCAGCTCACTCTGGGATTTAGTACTCAGTTCACATGGGATATAATGAGATGTCATTGCATAGATTTTGTTAATGCTTTGAGCTGCTGCCCTTAACCAGCACAGGCTGTTGGTGGTGTCAAATAAAAAAACAAAAACAAAAACAACAACAACAACAACACACAAATCTGCACATAGTAGAGAGACTTTATTCCAAAGAATTATTGCAGGTGTGTGTGTGTGTGTGTGTGTGTGTGTGTGTGTGTGTGTGTGCATGGGGGTGGGGAGAGCATGGTAACTAACCGTTAGGTCTGTAAGTGTCTCAAAAGTTATGCAAAAAGGGGTTTTCTTTTGCAGGGAGTATACACAAGGCTAGAAGAACTGGGTGTGGGGAAGTAATGAGATAGCAGCTCAGAGTGTATTTGACCCTGAGACCGGCCAGTTCTCAGTCTGCTGCTCATATTGAGTGAGGATGGGCCAAAGGCCAGGGGCTTGGAGGGAGGAGAGAAGCTTAACTGAAGTTTGGCTTAAAATAATTTTGTACTGATATATGATTGAGCACAGCAGTTCAGCTAATTTTTTATGAGGCCAAAAATGGGAATTGAGGGTCTGTGTCTGACCTTATCATAGGCTAGTGGGGGGAAGGGGAGCATCTGTGAGTTATATCTAAGTCACACAAGGAAGGGGGTGCTTTGTAGTAAGCCACAAGGATGAAGGGATTCCTCAACCTTCACTATTTTCTGGGATCACTGGGTTCAATTAAAAATCCAACATTGCCCTATGTTCATAGCAGCACAATTTACAATAGCTAGGATTTGGAAACAGCCTAAGTGTCCATCAGCAGATGATTGGATCAAAAAACTATGGTACATCTACACAATGGAATACTATGCTGCCATAAAAAAGAAGGAATTCTCATCATTTGCAGCAACCTGGATGGAATTAGAGAATATCATGCTGAGTGAAATAAGCCAGTCAATGAAAGAGAAACACCACATGACTTCACTCATTTATGAATAATAAAGAACATTATAAACTGATGAACCATAAGTTAAATATAGCGACAGTAAAGCAACAAGCAGACTGTCTAATTACAGCGGGGAGGGGAGGGAAATATGGGGGAAATAAGAGATCAACTGAAGGACTTTTACACATGCATATAAGTATAACCAATGGACACAAAACTCTGGGGAGGGAGGGAATGTTGGGGGGGGGGCCAAGGGTAATATATGTACACAGATAGTTATTTAATAAAAAAAATCCAACATTGCCAGTGGTTATACTTATAAATGAACTGGTATCCTTATAAGTGGGGGATGCCAAGTAGTGCAGTAACTTACCTGGGAGATGGTGGATTTCCATCAGTTGAGGCATCATAAGGAAAGCCAACTACTATTGTGGTTACAGTTAGGAAAGTCTTTTGTTTAGGGGGAAAGATTGCTTTGGAAAGAGAAAAAAACAACTCTCCTGAAACCCAAGGAAGGCACATATCAAAACCTCTTAATTGCCAAAAAAAGAGCAAAGTCTTGCTTAATAAGGCAACTTCAATGCAGAATTATTAAATGGGGCTTAGATGGGGAGTGGGTGGTAATTTAAAAGCTGAGAATGGGTATAATGGAAGGCAGTTGTGTTTTCATTTTAATTTGGTCTATGCTCAGTATTACTTATTTATGATGTTCATTTCTGGTCTGCATTTATTCAAGTACTTGTAAATAAATACTCGCTATTTCATGTGTAGAGTAAAATGGGGTAGTTCTGCATGTATTATTTTAAAAATATATATATATCTTATTGATTTTTTTACAGAGAGGAAGGGAGAGGGATAGAGAGTCAGAAACATCAATGAGAGAGAAACATCGATGAGCCGCCTCCTGCCCACCTCCCACTGGGGATGTGCCTGCAACCAAAGTACATGCTCTTGACCAGAATTGAGCCTGGGACCTTTCAGTCCGCAGGCCGACGCTCTATCCACTGAGCCAAACGTGTTTCGGCTCTGCACGTATTCTTAATTGTTAAACCTACCCTGTGCTGGCTTCCATATAGAATTCATCTCACAGTTAATAAAATCAGAGCATTGTCCAGGAGAATACAAAATCCCCCTTCGGGGCGTGGCCCTCTCCACCCAGTAACAGGCCTAGGTCAGCTATCTTAGAATTTGTGCCTCAGATGTCATAAACTTCAAGTGACACATACAAATTATAAAGACAGCCTGCTATACATCTCTTTAAATATTTGTATATTATATAGACTTTGGTTTTATGCAACTAAATGAAATACTTTATGAAGAGGATTTTTAAAATATCAATGTCTATGTGGATTACTAAGCTTTGGCTATGTGTACCTGAAAACAAATTTTAAAAAAATGTAACCCATTTTTAAAAATATTTACATGCATCATAGAGAGATTTTTATATGCAATATTTTTATAAAATTGGATGGGACCTTTATTTTGGAGTCTTTCTCTGTGCCACTATAAAAACATTTTAAGACATTTTTTCTTTCTTTCTTTCTTTCTTTCTTTCTTTCTTTCTTTGTTTCTTCCTTTCTTTCCTTCTTTCTTTCTTTTTTCCTTTCTTCTTTCTTTTTTTTCTCACCACTATGTTTAATCTTTCATATCCCTTTGCTTCAGTGTACATGAATTGATGATTGAATAAATTAAGGCTAAGCATACTGTTCTGTTCTCCTAAAACCTGTATTTATTGCTGTGATTTATCTGACAATTTACATAAAGTGCTAGTTAGTACAGCTGAAGTTATTAATTCTCCAGAGAATGAGATGTTCAACTGTTTCCACAGCTCCAGGCAGTTTTTTCCACATTCACATGCAGGCATCGCACAGACCACGACTTGGTGTTTGAATTAAAATTCATCACTGATGCTAATTTTAAGGAAGTCTCTACATTATACTCCTATTTAACCAAACATCACATTTCCTCATTAAAATATCAGCATCCCTAATGAAGTACTTTGCTTTATAATTTAAAATGTCCCACTACGTTGAATGCACATTTGAACATTTACATGTAATTCTGCTAATGTACTGATTAATTTATGTTATTCTCTTCCACTCACGTGGCAGATTTTAATTGCAATTAGTTAGCTGCTGTTGGGGCTCAGCATGCCGAAGGCGAGGGGAGAATCTGATCTTGGTGGAACAATTACCAGGACTTGAAGCAGGGCTGGTATTAGCGGGAGCGAGAGGAACCATCAAAGTGGAGCATCTTAATTCTCCCGGTAATAGCTGTGCTTGGGGGGCCCGGCGTTGGCTCCGAGGGAGGAAAAAAAAAAAAAAGCCAAAATAAATGGGAATTATCTGAACACTATAATACAATTAAGCTGTCACAACAACTTTGGGGACGGATCTTTTGTACCCTGTCCACGTCCGTCACGGCTGCTTGGGGGTGGGTGTCGCCGGGAACGCGCTCTCCCTGGTGTCCCCGGCTTTTGATGTGGGTGATGTACAGCTGTAACAAGGCGTGGGGTGCACCGCCCGCCTTTCACTCGGTGTTGTGGCGCTACAAATTCATGTAATTAATTTAAAAAAAGCCATCGCTTTGATCTTCATCAATATGCCCGGGATTCAAATGGAAAACCCCCGAGGGGCATTTTCTCAGGAGGAGGAGGATGACAGGGCCAAGATGCAGTTTCATTAGGGTCTACTACTTGTCCCTAAATGAGGCTTCTTCCCCCACCCACCCTTTATGTCCGTGGCTGCTATTACCAGCTGCACGGCTGGATTATGCGGAAAATCGGCTTGCTTGCCCTGCAAAGACGCTGCCTTGGTTCAGTGAGCTGTTTGTAATGCTATGCTAAGCTTGGCGATATATTACTATAATTTGGCTTAAAGCGCTTTTGGTTTTTACGCTGGTGATATTATCTTAACTCTAGGCTGCTGGCGTTTCTAAATGAGATGGAAAGCTGGCCTCTGTGGTATTCCTTGTTAGTGAGGCACAGAGGAGGGAGCTCTGGGCCCTTTGGACTTGGGTGATAGTCCTGCTTCTGTCACTTCCAGGTCTGTCTGGGCCTCAGTGTTCTCAGTGCTTGGGTGAGGATAAGCAAGGAATGATTCTTAGCTCAGGATTGGTAATCGGGCACACGACAAGGGCAGGTAAAAGAGTTCTAGACACACGAGGTTGCAACGTAGGTTTAAGCTTTGATGTTAGAGCAGTGCCCTACCTTCACTTCTTGTTGTTGGAGTGATTGAAAAGTCTACTATAATCAATAAAAATTAATTAAAAAAAGAAAAGAAAAGTCTACCATAAAGAAATGGAATTAAAACATGCCATTGGAACCATAGATTACTGTACATCGGCAGAAACAGTGGATATAAATAACTAAAATACAGGACAACATAAACATGCCAGCATGGAAGGGGGTGATTGGGATGAAATGTTCTAACTTCTGCAGAAAGAGGGGAAATTTTATGATCAGTATAAGACTTTAAAAGAATAACTATGGCCTGGCCAGAACCAAGAAGTCACAGTACGATTCCTGGTCAGGGCACATGCTGGGGTTGCAGACTTGAGGCATCCAATGGATAATGTTTCTCTCTCATCAATGCTTCTATCTCTCTATACGTATAGAAGGCTCAGAGTCAGCCTTTTCGTCACTTAAAGATAGGAGCAGTGGCACATTTCCTGTACAAGGGGATCTGTGTGGTGGGCGTCATGCCCACCTTACCAGCTGGTGCCAGCAGCCCTTCACTGTGGAATCATTGTTGACAGGCTGGTTGGCCACACAGATTGATTTATGGCAAGGGCTTTGGATGGGGAAAATAAAGTGGTGTCCTGAGCCAATTGTATACATTTCCTTCACCCACTTGTTCCTAAATTCTCAGAGGTCTCAAGTCAGAGAGCAGATGTAGTGGCCTCTGTGTGGCTGTGCTTGTATGTGTGCAGGGAGGCCATAGCAAAGTACCCCGCACCGGGGAGATGAAACCATAGAAATTATTGTGTCATGGTTCTTCAGGCTGGACGTCTGAGACCCTGGTGTTGGCAGGGTTGGTTCCTTCCGAGGCTGTGAGGGAGAATCTGCTCAGGCACCTGTTCTGGTAGAAGGTCATCTTTATGTTCACATAGTGTCTCCCTGTGTGTGTCTTCATATCCCGCCCCCTGCCCCTACCCCTGCCCCCGGCTTTTAAAAAAATATATATTTTATTGATTTTTCACAGAGAGGAAAGGAGAGAGATAGAGAACTAGAAACATCGGTGAGAGAGATACATCGACCAGCTGCCTCCTGCACACCCACCACCGGGGATGTGCCCACAACCAATGTACATGCCCTTGACCGGAATCGAACCTGGGACCATTCAGTCCGGTCCGCAGACTGACGCTCTACCACTGAACCAAACCGGTTTCGGCTGCCCCCGGCTTTTAAGGACACCAGTCATATTGCTCCAATGACCTCATTGTCACATAATTATTTCTGTAGGGACCCTATTTCCAAATAAGGTCACTCTGAGGTACAGGGATTAGGGCTCCAAAGCATGGATTTTGGGGAACAGAATTCAACCATAATAGCATGTGCTATGTGGGTGTATGCTGGAGGATGGGTTGGTGCTTTTACTGAACAGAGATCTCTTCTGGGGCCCTTCTAGCCTGGAACAGAAGGAGAGGAGCTGGGCCAGCTCAGCCTCCTACAAGTAAACTGCATCCTGCTTTTCCTGAAGGCCTTTACCGCCTCTCAGCCACGGACAGGCTGTACTGTCTCTCTTGTACTCCGCACCTCTCCTATTTGTCTATTTTCTTTTTAAAAAAAATATTTTATTGATTCTTTTACAGAGAGGAAGGGAGAGAGATAGAGAGCTAGAAACGTCGATGAGAGAGAAACACCGACCAGCTGCCTCTTGCACACCCCCTACCGGGGATGTACCCGCAACCAATGTACATGCCCTTGACCGGAATCGAACCCGGGACATTTCAGTCCGCAGACCGACGCTCTACCACTGAGCCAAACCGGTTTTGGCCTATTTGTCTATTTTGAACTCCATTTTAGTAGAGGCCATGGGGACAAGGAGGCAATACTGGTGGCTCCTGGCCACTCAGTGGGTGACTGGAACGTCCCACGGCTGGGCTTTCGGCCTCCATTGTGTGGCCACCCTCAACCATGTCCATGGCTTCCCCACATGTGTGGAGCCAGGCAGGGGCCAGGCGGACCAGGCGGGCCGGGTGGGCACTGAGTGTGAGATCCCTCCCTACAAAGGGCAGCCCCTGCCTTCCAGCTTTCTCTTGCTGTGTGGGAATGCGAGCCTGTGCTGAAAGCTTGCCTGGAGTTTTACATGAAATCATTCACTTTTTAACTTTGGCAACTAATAAAAAAATACAAAATGCCCCAGTGTGTGGGCTGAATTAAATACAGCCTGTGGCCCGTGGGCTGGCAGATTTGATGAAAGGTATTGTCTTTTTAATTGGAAGGATGCTACTCCCTTTGTTTATTTCCTTTTCTCCTGCATCTTCAGCTACTCAAATTGAGCTTCACCTTAAGGCCAAGAAAGAGACCCTGGCAACTCATTGATAAGAAGTTCATTCACGCTATCCCTCAACTCTTTAAAAAAAAATATATTTATTGATTTTTTAACAGAGAGGAAGGGAGAGAGATAGAGAGCTAGAAACGTTGATCAAAGAGACATATCGACCAGCTGCCTCTTGCACACCCCCTACCGGGGATGTGCCAGCAACCAAGGTACATGCCCTTGACCGGAATCGAACCCCGGACCTTTCAGTCCACAGACCAATGCTCTACCACTGAGCCAAACCGGTTTCAGCTCCCTCAACTCTTAGTGACCAAGCTGTCTGTTCGGCACTGTGCTGGGTGTTGGGAGCAATATGATCTTAAGGGCCCTTTAGCCCTCAATTTCTTCCCTGAACATCTTAGAGTCTTCCTTGAATTGCCTTTTGTCCATAATCCCAAGCCTTAGTCTATCTTAATATTATTATTTTTATGGCAGCTTCCTCCTTCTGGTCTCAGGAGTGGAGAGGATATTTCTTTCTTTTTTTTTCTTTAGGAGTAAGAGTTAATATATTTTTTCTCTCATTTTAATTTTGTATTGGTTTCAGTTGTACAGTGTAGTGGTCAGGCAATCATATACTTTACATAGTGTTCGCCTGGATATTTCCAGTACCGCGACTAGGGGGTATTTCTTATTGGATCTCAGCTTTACTTCACATTTTCACATCCCAAGATAAGCTCCTTGTGGCTCTGGTTTCAGAATTCTGGGGTCTCAATGATGGTCTCTGAGAAGGGACAATGCATTATGATCTATTTTGATCTCCACACTATTTTTTATAAACTCTGACATTCAGACTTGATGTCAGAGAGGAGTTTCCACAGACAGTAGTCATCCATTTAGGGAGCATGCTGTTGAAAGACATTTAGATGGTTGGTGCTGTAGGGCCACTGAGTATGGCTGTGTAGGTCATGTACAGAATAGCAATGGGGGTGACTTCTGCACCAGTCTTTGTTATTGTCCCCTGTCCCCTAGAGTTGGGCAGTGACAACCTGTTTGGCAGCACAGTGGTTTTAGGGGGCTTGTAGAGAGACAGAGAAAGAGGAGGCCAAAGATGGTGGCTAGGAGGATCAGGTGTGCCAGATAAGGCAGGGCCTTACAGCCATGTTAAAAATGTTGGAATTTGACTTTGGTTTCCACTGGTTTGGCTCAGTGGATAGAGTTGTAGGCCTGTGGACTGAGAGCTCCCAGGTTCAATTCCAGTCAAGGGCATGCACCTTGGTTGCAGGCATATCCCCAGTAGGTGTGCAAGAAGCAGCTGGTCAATGTTTCTAGCTCTCTATAAGAAATCAATAAAATATAATTTTTATATTTAAAAAAATGTTGGAATTTCTCTGTTGAGCCAGTGAAGGGACTGATGCAGGAGAAAGCTGTACAAAGAGTCTTGGAGAGAAGCCACCTAGATGTGGGCATACCAGTTTGGAGAGATTACGTGACCCATATATTGTGTGATCATGGTCTCCGAGTGATAGTGGGAATGGAGAGAAGCAAGGAAGATTTTAAAAATATGTAGGAGGCAGTATCAGTAGGATGCAGTAAGCACAGCCTTGCTTGGATGCTTTCTCCTTCACTTTACAAATATTTTCTCTAGTTGCTTCAGAACACCCACGTTTCATTTTGCTAATTCCATTTTGAACATTTGGAAGGTAAGGATTGCATGTCTTATTTCTTGGACATACTTAAATAGTTTCCACTCGCAAGATATTCAATAAATGTTAACTAACTCATCAACTCCCTTGCCACCTGGTCTGAGGTAGTGTGCCCGGACAGCAGTCTCCTGTGTGTGGATGGTGAAGACAACAGAAGAGAGGAACTGAACAGACAGTTGCTTTCTCAAGAAACATTTCCCAGGTGCCCGATGCATTGATAGAATCTCCCTAGGCCATGAGACTGACAGAACCAAACAATGTTTCTAGAGCTTTATAGAAATGGTCACTGGGGCTATTTATCTTAACCCATTTCACTCAGAAACCCCAAAAGTAAATTAATCAAAAGGAGAGGAACTAAACTACATGCCTAGAGCTCTTCCAAGGGAAAGGTAGCAGGGGATATAGAATTGTGAGCCATAGTCCCTGCTCTGAAACAGCTTATAGTCCACCCAAGTGTACTTCCTAAGAAGCAAGACAGAAGCATATGGAACAGCTGACTGCATAATACCCTTATTTATGTCATGCATTAGTTTTTTTATTGCTTCTGTAACAAATTGCCACAAGCATGTGCAATGCTTTGGATGCTGTGGTGGAACAAGCACAGGATTTGGATGGAGCAAGACTGATTCGGTGTCAAATCCTGGTTCTTATCATGCGGCGGGTTCACTGACGCTGGACTGTTTTCATTAGCTAATAAATATAAAGTCCCCTTTTATTCTGTTCATTCATTAAACACGTATTCAGCAGCAAGGTGGGCCCTGGCAGATAGGAAGATGGGCATGAATTTCATCTTCATCGTCCAAAGGATGGGCTCCTATATTTCCTGCCAAGTCTGCACCCTTCGCAATGTTTAAGGTTGGGACTATGGACCAGAAAAGGCTGCATCGCGGCATCAATGATTTCCTTCCCATTGTTTCAGGAGCTTCTCCTGCTGCTTCCCATGCATCTCCCCTTAGCCTGCTTTGCAAGATCATTGCTCTCACCCTGCTCTGAGCATCTGGCCCACTTCATTATACTTTATCGGGTCTTCATGCTGAATATCTATCCTCTATCCTCTTCATGCCCACTGTCTTACGGTAGGACATCATCATTTCTTAATCAGGCATGAGTTTTCTGCCTCCAGACTTGTCCCTTGTACTTTGAAGACCCACAGGCGCTCTCTCTTTCTCTCTCTCTCTCTTTTTTTTTTTTTATTAAGGTATTATATGTGTACATAGCTTACTATTGCTCTCCCCCTGCCCCATTCATGCCCTCCTTATCAAGAGTTCTGTGTCCGTTGGTTGTACTTATATTCATGCATACCAGTCCTTCAGTTGTTCTCTTATCTCCCCCCAGGTCTCCTTCCCCTCCCCCCTGTCATTTGACAATTTGCTTGTTTTATGGTGACTATCTCAGGACCACACGAATAGAGTCCGCTCCTCCTCTGGTTCACACCGTCCCTCCCCCCGGGCCCCACTGCTTCCCCTGGGACACACGGCTTGCCCGGGGCACACGGCCCCCTGGGACACACGGCTCACCTGGGCGCAGGCTCTTTTAATAAAATGACACCCAGTCCATCTCAAGGCTAGTAGAGGAGGTTTTTGGTAGGGAAAGAAGTGTCACCAGGACCTCATGCTCCCCTTCTTTTGTCCCGGAGATTTAGCCTCTTCTTGGAGATGATATTAGTCATGGCTGTTTCCTCTCCTCACTTGCATAGCTTTATTTTCTCATTGTTATTTTGGGACATGGACCCTTTGTTTAGGTTTTGTTCTCATAGCTGAGACTAGGACTGACATACAAGCAGTTTAAAGCCTTTTCTCTCCATCATAAAAACAAGAATGCCAACACAAGGAGCCTCCATGTACTTGTTATTGAAGATGCTCAGTAGCCTCCTGAGGCCTGTGATATACTCCCTTTTGACTGCTGTGTGCCTGAATTAGGACAGAGACCACGTTTTCCCTTCAGTCAGGGAGTTTCTCCAAGAATCTGTCTCTAGGGACCGCTTTTCCCTTTGATTGCACAACAAACCTAACTCCTCAATTTCTGCCCTACAATTTCCAAGAGGACTGATATTGGGACTCCATCTCCTTTGGGGAAACTATACCCCTCGCCTAGAAGGGTCTGGCCTAGGCCTACCATATCAACATGAGATCCAAAAATGATACTCCAGCCTCATGGCAAGAGCAACATTAACAGTAGCAGGGACATTATTTCTTTATATCTTCCTAAAATGCAATTACAATCAAGTCAATTACTTTTCATGATCATCAATATTTCCCCATTGTCTTACAAATAGAGTCTAAGCTCCTTTTTAAGAAATCCTCACTGAGGATATTTTTTCCATTGATTTTCAGACAGAGTGTAAGGGAGGGCAGAGGAGAGAGAGAGAGAAAGAGAGAGAGAGAGAGAGAGAGAGAGAGAGAGAGAGAGAGAGAGAGAGAAACATTGACATGAGAGAGACTCATCGATTGGTTGCCTCCCTCATGCACCTCAACAGGGGCTGGGGATCAGACTTACAACCCTTTGGTTGGCTGGCTGGTGCTCTAACCACTGAGCAACCAGTTAGGGCAAATCTGAGCTCTTTGATCATGACTCTATATCTTCCTAAGAGGCTTTTTAACACATACCTCATTCTCTAGCCATATTGAAATGCTTGATGCTCCCTAGAGGCATTCCGCTCTCTCATGCTGTTGTGCTTTGCACCTGCTTTTCCCATTGCCTGCAATTCTTCCCATCTGGCCAAACTCCTTTTATCTTTAAGAAACAACACAGGCATCCCCTCCCTCCTCTGTTAATCTGTCCCTGACCTTTCTCCCCTCATTCCTTTATAGAGATAATCACTCCCTTCTCTCTCTCTCTCTGTCCCTAATATATAAATCTAAGATATATATTATATATATATTATATCTATATTAATAAAAGAGTAGTATGCTAATTAGACCGGGAGACCTTCTGGTAGATCTTCCAGGTATCCTTCTGGACAAAGCCATAGTGATGGGGCTGAGGCAGAGGCAGTTAGGGGCGATTAGGCTGGTGGGAGGGGTCCGTTAGGGGTGAGTAGGCTGACAGGGGAGGGCAGCTGGGGGCGAGCAGGCCAGCTGGAAGAGTGTTTAGGGGTGATCAGGCAGGCAGGCAGGTGAGCAATTAGGAGCCAGCAGTCCCAGATTGTGAGAGGGATATATGACTGCCGGTTTAGGGTCAGACATCCCCCGAGGGGTCCCAGATTGGAGAGGGTGCAGGCTGGGCTGAGGAACACTCCCCTGTGCACAAATTTTGTGCACTGGGCCACTAGTATATATATAACTCTGTAGGAAAAGAAAAAAAAACTTTCCCTCTGCATTTTCAAGTTCAATGATTGGGGGCTTGTGAATTAAACTGACAAAGATCAGAATAACAGGGAAAAAAGCTTATGTTCCTTTGTTGGCATTAATATTTTCACATGCCTAAGGGCTCCACAGGAAATAAATGAAAACTCAAAAAAGTGGTAAGACTCAAAAGCTTATATATCATTTTAACAAAGGGCGTAAATGGTGGAGAAGTGACTGCCCAAAGGAAAGGGGAATTTAGGCTTCTAGAGGTGGTAAATTGTGGAAAGGTAAACACATAGGAAAACTGAAGGAAGAGAAGGGTTATTTTGGTAAGGTTGGTTTGTACAGACTTATCTTGGTGTCAACTTTCCATCTTCTTCATGGCCATAAACCTTCCCAGAGAGATGGGATTCATAACAGTCCTAATTTCTCAGAAATTTCTGCTTTTAGGCAGATAAGGAAGTTCTGAAGAGGTTTCTTTCTGCATCTGTTTATTTTCAATTGACTTCAGCTCAAAATAATACAAAGTGGCCTATTTTGACATTTTCTGATCCCCTTCAACTCTCTGATATGATCTATATCACTTTATTTTGACAGCCTGTTTGTCTGTTTCCTCCTCTGGTCATCCAGAGCTCATCCAGGGCCAAGGTTGTGAATTATTTATTCTTGCATCCAAGTGCTTATGCTTGGGTCCCTTACCCATAATGTAATTGATTTGGCATGGAGATAGTTAAAAACCCCCTAAGTGATTCTAACCTGCATGCAGATTGAGAACAACTGCTTCTGAAGATACTTTAGATCCCAACATTTTCCTAGCATCCTCCCAAGGTATAGAGAAACTTTCTTTCAAGGAATGTCAGTGATGGAGGGGAGGACGCTGAAACCAACCCTCAGCTTTAGTTTGGCTTTATGTCGG
Source organism: Vespertilio murinus (assembly GCA_963924515.1). Lineage (NCBI taxonomy): Eukaryota > Metazoa > Chordata > Mammalia > Chiroptera > Vespertilionidae > Vespertilio > Vespertilio murinus. Next base: position 36,211,969 of record OZ004707.1, on the reverse strand, counting down.
GAGAAAAATGGGTTTGCTAAGTAGAGACCTAAAATCATATGAGAGCTATACTGGGACATCATTGCATTTTAAGCCTCACAATAATTTTAAAATAATCCCTAGATAAGACTTCTGATATGGAAGGATGGGGCTAAGATACACCAGGGATAGAGGGGTTGGGAAGCCTTCTACTGAGAAACAATTAGATTGTAAGTAAAACCTACTTTTGGATGACTTGCTTAGCTTGAAGGATGGAGGGAATTTTTCCTTCCTGCTTTCCCTAGGGAATCAAGCTGTGAGTGACCCTAAAGTAGCAGGATATAAAGGGTTACCCTGGGAGCAAGTGCCAACAGCATCATTTTAATTTATGGTTGGGCATTAAATTGAGGGCCAGCAGCTGAAGGGAAGCTGGCCCGGAGATTTGGCATTGACTCATTAGAGCAGTGTTCACTGGATAAAATATATAGATTTAAGGTAGCAGAGAGCCAGACATCACAAGGAAGACCCTGACCTTGGGCTGGCGGGCTTGAAGCTGCGTAGTTTGGGGAGGTATGATAGCAATATGATGTGGCAGAACTTTGGCTCCAATGCTCTTCTGTCAACTCAGTGTTCTTGGATGAGAAAGTACAGGCCATCCCCTGGCATAGTTAGAGAGGGCAGCAGGCCAAGCTTTGAGGTTGACTAGGATTGATTGTTTTAAGCATTGAGTTGTGGCTGGTTCCCATGGAGTTTTGCAGGCAGCCAAATACTTTCCTAGGAGGCCAACCTTTAGAGAATCTGTCTTGGACAAGTTAACCTTTACCACTCACAGAGGATGGAGTCACAGAGGTAAATAAGCAATAGGAAACATCAGAAATCACCAAGAAAATTCAGAAAATATTAAGATAGAACTTGTAAAGATGAAAGCTATAATTTTTGAAATAAAAAAAAGCAAAACCTCATTGGGGTAAAAAACAACAGTGAATTAGTCATCCCTAAAGAGATAACTACTGGAAGATATGATTGAAGAAATTACTCAGAACACACATAGATAAAGGAGATAGAAAATATGGCAGAAAATTTAAGAGAAAGCATAAAATAATAAGTTAGACAAAAATTCTAAGTGATTTTGCCCCAGTGTTGCTCATATTAGTTGAATAGGCAAAAGTACAAAAATAAATTCACAAATGTTCAGGTACTAAAGCATGAATTCATCATAGCATCATCCCAAAATAGTTTGTGTTTTGTTTTTAGACACAGCCAACACAGTTGTTCTTTAATCTTCAAATTCTCAGGGAGAAAATAAAAGTATAGGTCAGAGGAGAGTCTATTATTTGCAGGCTCAATAGCCAATAGGAGAAATATAATTATCCTAATATATAAAAACCCTGGGTCCTTTATCACTGGAGGCTCGACCAACCCAAAGTAGTCCTGTAGTCAGTGCTGGGTTGCTGGGGTGACCCAGCACTGACTGCTGAGGGGCTGCAAATCAGTCCCAGAGAGAGGCCTGAAGAGAGAAGTAGGGTCTGATCCGTAGCCTCTGTGGCAGCTGTTGATCAGCACTTGCCTCTCTCTTTCTCTATGGGCCTGGCCAGTAGCTGTGCCTCCATTTCTCTCCAGGCCTCCACCTGGGCTGCTGAAAAGCCCCAACTTTCTGATAGGCTCTATTGATAGGCCCTGAGACGTTGACTGGCATAGAAACCAACCAATCAGAATCAAATCTAGGTGAAGTGTGAGGAGCCAATGGCTGCCTAGGAGGCCGAACTTTTGACACTGATTGGCATACAAACCAACCAATCAGAACCAGATTGGCTGGCAGAGGAGGGCAGTTGGGGGTGAGATCAGGCTGGCAGGGAAGGGAAGTTGGGGGTGACCAGGTTGGCAGGGGAGGACAGTTGGGGCAATTGAGCCAGCAGGGAAGCTGTTAGGAGGTGATCAGGCTGTCAGGCAGAAGCAGTTAGGGACAATCAGACAGGCAGGCAGGCAGGCAGGCAGGCTAGCAGTTAGGAGCCAGCAATTCCGGATTGTCAGAGGGATGTCCCACTGCCAGTGTAGGCCCGATCTCTGTGGGCAGTTGGACATCCTTCAAGGGGTCCCATATTGGAGAGGGTGCAGGCAGGGCTGAGGGGACACCAGCCCCCCCCCCACCCCAGTGCATGAATTTTATACACTGGCCTCTAATTAACATTAAAAGGGGAGAGTGTTGGCCTGCTAACCTAAGGGTCTTGGGTTTGATTCCTAGTCAAGGGGACATACCTGGGTTGTGGGTTTGCTCCCTAGACCTGGTCAGGGCACATTCAGGAGGCAACCAATCAATGCATCTCTCTCACATTATTGTTTCTCTCTCTCTTTCTCCCCCTCTCTTCCCTCCCTCCCTTCCACTTTTTCTAAAGATATCCTCAGATAGGGATTAACAACAAAAGCAAAAAATTCTAAGTGATTCTAGAGACAACAGAGTAAGTTGAGTGAAGAAATATTTGAAGAGATAATTGCTGAGAATTTTCCACAATGTTGAAAGACATGAATATATAGATTTAGGTTTAGACACAGCATAGTGAAACTTTAGAATACCAGAGCCAAAAAAAAAAAAGAAGCTTTTAAAGTTGTTAGAGAAAAAGACAGATCACCTATGAAGAAAGACAATTAGAGGGTAAACTTCTCAGTAGCCATAATAAAAAATGAAAGACAGTAGAATAATATCTTCATGGGAGAAAATAAATGCTATCTTAGAATTCTGTACTTAGAAAAATTATTTTTTTAAGTAAGAGAGAAGTAAGAACATTTTCAGATGAAAATGGATAGGATTTACTAATACCAAATTATTAAGTCACCCTCTAATGAGAGTATTGCAGGAAGAAGAAAAATGATCACAGAAGGAAGAGGCAAAAGATAAATCAATAAAATGGTAAAAATATAAAAAAAACACAAAGAAATTCTGGATAAAAAATAATAATTAATTTTAATTAAAACCACACACCTAGAATGAAAGCATATCAACTGTATTAGGGAAAGGATGGTAGCTATGTAAAAGTGCTCTGAAGTTCTTGTACTATAGTGAAGAGGTTAAGATATAATCTATTATTAAATTTTAAGTTAAATATATGCATTGCACAATTTCAAAGGAATCACTAAAAGTGCAGGTTTTGGGTGCTTTAATTTCAAGCCAGTAAAGGGTATAAATGAAATATTAGTATGAAAACAAACAAAAATCGACAGTCAACTTGAAAAGAGCAGGAAATGAAGAAATAAAAGACACCGAAAGTTAAGAAAGAAGAATAAAAGAAAAGGAGAGGCAAAAAAATTAAAATTAAAAAGTAGGATGGGAGAAGCAAGTTCAAATATATAATTAATCTCCAAAGCAATAAAAAAAATCCCCTAGACTTACATCTTAAAAGAGATGGTCAGAAAAACAATCAGGTAACAAAATATATTCAGCATTATGATGTTTTCATGAAATACACTTATAAGAACAGAAAGGTTGAAAGAGGATGGAAAATATATACTTATCAAATACAATTAAAAAGAATGCTGGTACAGTCAGATTATTATTAAAAAAAGTAGGTTTTAAGACAATAGACATTATTAGGAAATGAGAGGGTCACTTCTCAATGAGAAATGTTCAATTCACAAGGAACAGTTAGTATTTCTAATGTGCATGCACATAATAAAATATCTTTAAAATAAAAATAAAGATAGAACTAAATTGAAGAACTAATTGACAAACCCATCATCATAGTGAGAGATTTCAACAGATCTTACCATTATTAATATACTAAGAAGACTTAAAAATGGTAAAGAGGATTTGCGTAGCAATTACTAAGCTTGATTTATTGAACATATATAGAATTCTGCTCCAGTGTGCATTGTTTGCAAGCACACATGGAACATTTACAAAAAATTGATGTTATAGTAGGCTTTAGGCAAGTATCAACTACTTTCAAAGAACTGATAATATTCAGACCACATTCTCTTTCCACAATGCAATTGAGTTAAAAATCAATAGTAAGGAGATTAAATTGGAAAAAAAAACCCTCAACATATTTATAAGTTAAATCACATTTCTAAATAGCCCAACAGATCAAAGAAGAAATCATAATGCAAATGAAAAAGATGATCCATAGTTGGGAATCATTAGACCAGTCTTACATGCCCTTGACGCAGGGAGCCAGGTGAGAGGGATAACTGGGAAGGCTTGCCAATGACTCTGGGAAGCTGCAGAGAAGGACCGATACTGAAAAAATTAAGGCAAAGGCAACCAAATCCTTAACTTGTGGATATTTCAGTTCTCTTTTTCCCCCTTAAAAAAATTAAATGTATTTGGGTAAATTGGTTAATAACATTATATAAATTTCAGGTGCACGACATTAAAATACATCTATATACTCTATTGTGTCCACCATCTGAGATGTAGTCTCCTTTTATTATAATTTATTTGACCTCCTTTGTCCTCTTCATCCTCCCCACACACTTTCCCCCTTCTGGTAAGAAAAATAAGACCTGAAACAATAAAATACATAGAAGAAAATATAGGCATTACACATACAGACCTTAGTCTCAGAAGCGCTTTTCTGTGAACTGGTTCCCAAAGGCAAGGGAAGTAAAAACAAAAGAAAATAAATGGAACTACATCAAAGTAAAAAGCTTCTGCTGAACAAAAGAAATCACCAACAACAAAAAAGTCAAACAACCCTAATGGGAGAAGACATTAGTGAACAATACCTCTGATAAGGAAAGGATACTAAAATATGTAAAGAACTCATATAACTCAACAAGAATAAAAACAAACAATCAAGTTGAAGAATGGGCAGAGGATGTGAATGAACGTTTTTTTCCAAGGAAGGTATACAGATAGCCAATGTATATATGAAAAGATGCTCAACTTCACTAGCTTTAAGGGAAATGCAAATCAGTTCTCTGTTTTGATTGGTCAAATGGTTAAATTCCCTAGCTAGGGATACTTCTCTCTTAAGGATAAGCACAGTACTGGGAAAACAGCACATTGAGCAGACTTTACATTGGAAGACCATGTTGTTAGGATGCTCTTACCCGGCCTTGGAGATGCCTGCTGGGGGTAAGCCAGGGCCTTCTGGGCACCATAAGACAGGGCATTTGGTGCCTGGAGGCAGCTGGCTGCAATTTAGTTGCCAGGAAGATCATCCCCTACTCAAGTGTTCAGACTCACAGCCTTTTGATCTGGAAAGCTAAAGGAAGTAACTGTATCCTGGGTTTCTCTCTCCTTCCAATTTCAGCTCCTGGAGGAGGGCAGAGTAGGAGAAGCCCATATCGGCTCTCCCGCCTTAACAGATTACAGGGAATGAGGGGCATGTCTGTGCCAAGCACTGTGCAAACCCATGAGTCTGGTGAGCACCTGTCATTCCAACCCTAATCTTTCAATACATTTGTGCAGATGGAATTGGATCTTCTCAAGGTGTCACCATTCAAAAGCCCTGCCTGGCTTTCTTTTTTATTTGAATTTTGAAGTACAGCTAAATTTCTTAGAAATTTAAACTCTGTTCTGTGCCTTTTCCAGGTTGCCAGAAGATGGTATTTAACTCTCAATATGGAATAAATTTATGAGCAAACAAATTGCATCTCTAACTAAATCTTACAACTAAATTAAGGTAAATATATTCTTAAAAATATATTTTACTGTCAAAACCGGTTTGTTTCAGTGGATAGAGTGTCAGTCTGAGGACTGAAAGGTCCCAGGTTGGATTCTGGTCAAGGGCATGTACCTTGGTTGCGGGCACATCCCTAATAGGAGGTGTGCAGGAGGCAGCTGGTCGATGTTTCTCTCTCATCGATGTTTCTAACTCTCTATCTCTCTCCCTTTCTCTCTGTAAAAAAATCAATACTATATATATACATGCCCTTAACCAGAATGAAACCTGGGACTTTTCAGTCAGCAGGCTGATGCTCTATCCACTGAGCCAAACCAGCTAGGGCGGTATATATACTCTTGATATACATTTCATATTCAGTTAAAAATAGGCAGACAAAAGAGATATCTTTCACTCTTAAAAGGCAATTTTTAAAATGAATTGAGTTGAATGATATGTGTGAATAACAATATCAATTAAAAGCCACAGCACAGCCCGAAGCCAAGGAGACATGAGATTACTGTGTGTTATTCAATATCTAGGCTCTAGAATAGGAGGTGGGAAGACCCAGATGCATGACTTGAGGCAAGAAATGCTCCAAAAGGAGAGACGATGCTTTTTGCCCCTGACAAAATTGGTATTATTTCCCTGTCTGTTTTCTCACTTGCTCCCGGCCAATGCTATAATTAAAAGCCTCTCTCCAAGGAGCTCAAGGTGCTTGGAGACATGGTTCTAATTAATCCTCCTCGCTTGCCTGTAATGTCCACAGACTCCAGGCCCTTCTTGCCGGGAGAGCCAGGCAGCCCGTGTAGACAGCTCTTCTTGAGCAGCTTATGAAAAGTGACAGCGGCTGTCGAAACCAGCCTCTCTTCCCTAGAAGCCGTGAACACAGGCTCTCTTCAGTGCCAGGGCCAGTGTGTGCCGGAGGAAGGGCCAAAAAGCCATTAGTCAGCCACTATATGCATAATCTGCCCATTCATTCTTCCACATAATGCTCTGTTGCCTCAATTGTGGCTGGATCCAAGCCTGTGAATAGGTAGGGGTGTGTTTGACTTATAGCAAGTTCATCTTCCTAAATGAGTCTGTTTTGGCCTTAGACCAGGGGTGGGCAAACTTTTTGACTCGAGGGCCACAATGGGTTCTTAAACTGGACTGGGGGGCTGGAACAAAAGCATGGATGGAGTGTTTGTGTGAACTAATATAAATTCAAAGTAATCATCATTACATAAAAGGGTATGGTCTTTAAAAATTTTTTTAATTTATTTTTTATTTCAATAGTTTAGAACAGCCATCCGGCCTGAGGGCTGTAGTTTGCCCACACCTGCCTTAAATATTGCTCAGCTCCTATTATGACTTCCTTGCTGTTTTTCTTTTCTTCTTCTTCCTTTCCAGTTTTATCTTTTGTGAGGTGGGAGACAGCATTAATGTTCTGGTTGTGTTGATGGTTATTGTAAGTGCTGTTTTCTGTGCAATTCTGCTCTTGATAGTGTTAAACACTATCTTGGCTATTTCAACCCCAACAATGTGTTGGGCTAGTGGCTTCCAGCAGCACTGTCCGTTGCAACTTTGCATTTGCTCTCTAGATGGGGTAATTGGAGCTCTTCTTAGAACCCCTAGAATGTTGTCTGCTGTAGTTAAGTATGAACATTTAATGTGTGGATTTTGGAGGAATCTCATAAATAGTTTGATTAATTCACTCCTATATACTTTTTATTTTCAGTCTTCCTCCCCGCCCCTCACCTATATCATTGAGATCTATGACGGTGATAAGACATTGGGATGGCCTTAGACCAGGGGTGGGCAAACTTTTTGACTTGAGGGCCACAATGGGTTCTTAAACTGGACCGGAGTGCCAGAACAAAAGCAACCTGACCATGCTGGCACTCTCATCTTGGGCTGCTGGTGAAGGAGCGGAGGGGAGAGCAAGAGAACCCTCCGCTCTTTCGGCTCTGCGGGCCAGATAGAACAGCTGAACAGGCCGGATCCGGCCCACAGTCTGTAGTTTGCCCATGGCTGCCTTAGACAGTTTGGCTCAGTAGATAGAGCATTGGCCTGAGGACTGAAGGGTCCTGGGTTCGATTCTAGATAAGGGCACATACCTGGGTTGCAGGCTCAATTCCTAAGACATGGTTGGGGCGTGTGCTGGAGGTAATAATCAATGTGTCGCTCTTGTACTGATATTTCTCTCTCCTCCTCCCTTAGGCTCTCCCCAAAAGTCAGTGGAAAAATAAACTCTTGGGTGAGGATTAACAACAACAAAAAGACATTGGGACAGGCTTCCAATGAAGGGAAACAGAGGCAGGGCTTCATTAAATCCTAAAGAACATTTTAATTTTCTTATTTATTATACGATCTGATAGTCAGTACTTTGATATACTCAATATGATCTTTAAAATAATAGTGTAAAGAAGATAAGATGGTAAGCATTAATCTCATGGCACATCATGAAATTAAGATCAGAGAGATTTAGTACTGTTGTCAAGATCACAGAGGTCAAATTCAGATATGCTCCTTATAATATCAACTTTCTTGCCATTCTCATCTGTCAATATCTATTCTTTTTCTATTACTACCTGTTATTCATTATGTCTTTATTTTTTGGGCCGGACACTGTGCTAGGGACTAGATATATGAAGATGTACAAGACACTGCTCTTACCACCACCACCACCTCGTCCCCACCAAAGAAAAACAAAATCTATTTTATAGGGGAAAGGATCATGGAAAGGATTGGTGCAATACTGTGTGACTGAGGTTATAATCCTACGGTATTTCGAGAAGGGATTCTTGAATTGGAAAAGAACAATAAACAGAGAGGGAAGAGTATTAATAAAGACAGAAAGATGAACCAAGAGGTGCCATCTGGGGAGCTCTAAGAAGGTGTTTGCTAGGAATGGATTGAGGAGCAACAGGAGACAAAAGTGGAGAGACCATTAGGATCATATCATCAAAGCCTTGTGAGCCATTTTAGGGATTCTGACTTCGGTCCTCAAGGTTTTGGGAAGTCATGGAAATCTTGTATGTAGGAAAGTCACATGATCAGATCTGCTGATTCAATCAATCTGTCTGTGTCTTCTTTGAGCCTATTCAATTGGCAAAGACAAAGGAAGGTGAGCATGCACCATGTTGCAGAGAGGGCCTCGAAGTGGAAATTCTATGAAAATGTTACCAAAAGCATGAAATTGTATATGCTTGCTGGAAAAAAAAAATTGGCAATATGTATTTAAAACTTCAAAAATGCTCATTCTGTTTGTCAGCAAAAGTTCTGCTTCTGCAAATATATTTTAGGAAAATTATCTAAAAAAATGAGTATTTCAGGGCAAAGTTGTTGTTTGGGTGGCTATTTTTTAATAGCAAGATACTGGAAATAACCTAAAATGTCCAACAATGGAGCAATAGTTAAAAATGCAATGTACTCTCCTTCATTCGTATTGAAGCTGATGAAAAGCTTTCGCTATGATGATATAGTGAACAACTGCATGATATTTTTTTGCTGCCTGACAGGCATTCATGTTTATTTTGATAAAAGAGCTTTGCTTTTTGTCTGGACCTAGGTCAAACTAATCAGCATGTTCCATTGACTCTGGTTTTGGAGACCAGTTCGAGGGAAATCAACTTAATCATAGTGAATCTCAAGGATTATTCTGGACATAATGGGTTAAAAATGCACTAATTTTTCTGCTGGATGTGGATATAGTTTGTGATAATTTGTTATGTTAACAATAGGAATGCATACAAATTCCTATTGTTAAATGCATAAAAGTTAAAGCAGTGTTTAACCTGATACAAGGAATGGCAACATCTATAATAATAAAAGGATAATATGCAAATTGACCGAACAGCAGGAAGGTTGTCCAGATGACCATGCTATGACATGCACTGGTGCCAGGCCAGCCAAGGCAGGTGCGATGCGATTGGTCAGGGGGGGGGGGGGCTACAGAGGGAGGCCCAGGCCATTAGCCAGCGATGCTGTGGAGGGTGTGTGTGCCGGCCAATGATTGCCCCACAGAGGGAAGCTCAGACCAGCCAAGTGACCACACCGCACACCTGTCACCCACAGATTGAGATGACCAATGGCAGGGAAAAGGGGGGGGGCAGTGCTGCACAGATGGCAAGCAGTGATAGTGGTGGGGGTGGGGCCAGGTGCTGGCAGCGGGGGGAGGGAAACCCTGATAAGCCCTGATCACTAGCCAGGCCCAGGAACCCTACCTGAGGGGTCCCCATTGTGAGAGAGCATATACTGGACTGAGGGACACCCCCCTCCCATTCATGAACTTTGTGCACCCTGCCTCTAGTTTTATTATAGAGTTAAATAAAGAACACATTGAAAGACACAATGAGACCTGAGCTGCCTCTTTAAGAATATTTGCCTTTTGAAGCAATGTCGACTTAGTGCTTAATTTGTAAATGGAACTAGAGGCCCAGTGCACAAAATTTGTGCTTGAGGTGTGTCCCTCAGCCCAGCCTGCACCCTCTCTAATCTGGGACCCCTCAATGGATGTCCGACTGGGATCAGGCCTAAATGGACAGACATCCTTCTCACAATGCAGGACTGATGGCTCCCAACCATTCGCCTGCCTGCCTTCCTGATTGCCCCTTACCACTCCTCTGGCAGCCCGATCAATGCCTAGCTGTTTCCCTGCTGGCCTGATTGCCCCTAACTTCCCTCCCCTGCAGGCCTAATTACCTCTAACTGTTCTCCCTTGCAGGCCTGGTTACCCTCAACTGCCCTCTCATGCTGGCCCAATCATCCCTAATGTTCCTCTCTTGCCAGCCTGGTCACCCCTAACTGCACTCTCCTGCTGACCCAATTGCCCCTAACTGTCCTTCCTTGCCATCTCTGCAGCACTGCCCCCCCCTTTCTCCTGCCACTGGTCAACTCGCTCTGTGGGTGACAGGTGTGGGGTGCAATCACTTCCCTGGTTCCCCCAAACTGCCCTCCCTGTAGGCCTGGTCACCCACAACTGTCCTCCCCTGCCAGCCATCTTGTGGTGGCCATCTTGTGTCCATATGGGGGCCGACATCTTTGACCATATGGAAGTGGCCATCTTGTGTGGTGGAATGATGGTCAATTTGCATATTACCTTTTTATTATATAGGATGAGTGAATAGAGAAAGGATAATTTATTTTGGGAAATTCTTCTCCTCCCTTAAAAACCCTAGTTTAACTGTGGAAGTATAACAACATAGAGATGCTATACAACATAGAGATGCTAAAACAAAATCTTAAAGAAGTGTGCAAAGATTCAAAATCAATTCTATTATTATTCTCTTTTGTTAATTGCAATTAACAAAGGAGAAGCTTTAAAAAAGTAACTTTTGCCAAAACTGGTTTGGCTCAGTGGTAGAGCGTTGGTCTGTGGACTGAAAGGTCCCAGGTTCGATTCCGGTCAAGGGCATGTACCTTGGTTGCGGGCACATCCCCGGTAGGGGGTGTGCAAGAGGCAGCTGGTCGATGTTTCTCTCTCATCGGCGTTTCTAGCTCTCTATCTCTCTCCCTTCCTCTCTGTAAAAAATATCAATAAAATATATATTTTTAAAAAGTAACTTTTCCTTTACACTTGCTGCTTCAATGACTTTCAGGATTATGGAATATGAAACTTAGGCAGAAAAATGCAGCCTCAAAGGATGAAATTGATGGTTTGACTTGTATGACCTTGAGCACAATGTCTGAAAGTTACTTCTCCTAAAAGCATACTTAGATTTCCAAATCTTCATTGCTCTAGGCCAGTGTTTCCCAAACTTCTCTCATGATGAGAATCACCTGGTGGAGTTGTTAAAATACAGATTCCTGAATCCCAACTAAGAAGTGCTAAACTAGAATTTTTAGCTTAGAGCACTAGTTAAGTATACAATTTTACCTATATGTGTCCCAAAAATTCCAGTTTAGCACTTCTTAGTTGGGATTCAGGAATCTGTATTTTAACAACTCTACCAGGTGATTCTCATCATGAGAGAAGTTTAGGAAACACTGCTCAAGGCTTACCATATCGTGAAGGACTGACAAAAATCTAATATAATATGAACTTACTATCATAGATATTTTCCCCCCTATGTATGGATTTTGGGCTCTCTTTGTCTTGGGAATATTTAAGACACATTTGGCTTTTGGGGATATATTAAGGTTAAAGGTGACTGGCACTCCCCAAGGTCAATGCTGTTCCTTGGGGAGTGGAATAAAAGCACTTGCAGGAGGCTGAGGGCTGTGTGAGAAAATTAAGTATTGATTGGGGGAGTAGATATGATGTTCTGCAATGTAGTTATTAGGCTCAATTCAGTGCTGTTAATTTGAGGTCTCACACTTTCTCAGAAGATTGCACCAGTTAACAATACATTATTGAAGGCTGGGGCGCTTTGGTCCTCTGATTGCTGCGTCCTCTTTTCTCAGCCCTAGAAAACGACTTTGCTTTTATTGAACACAGGTTCATGTAAACACTCAGCTCACATAGAATCACTCTCAGGAGTTTGTGACACTTGGCAAGGTCAACTTTCCTCCCACATGCTCTCTCCCTAGGAAGACACTGGAAATCCTGCCCTTAATGGTTCCATTTTCAGTTTCTATGAATTATAATGGGACCTCAGAAAAGAAGAAAATATTCATTTCTTTGCTTTCAGTGACCCTCTTTGCCCTAAAAGTATTCAGGGCAGTGCCGTTTCCAGTGAAGCTAGAATGTATGAGATCCCTGAATGTGGGAGGAGGTTAGGGGAACAGCAGACAGAAAAAATCATAAAATTGTACAACTAGAATGAGTGCCAGAAATTGAGTGTCTTGACTCCGAATCCAGTTTCTCCCCCCCTTTTCCCCCCACTGGGTATTCTGCCTCCACAATAACCTCGAAGTTAACAATCCCTTTATGAACATTTACATTGATAAGAATCTAAATTTACATCAGATAAATTCCTCCAACCCTTAAATGTCATGCAGTTGATGTACAGGCATCTGAAAACCTTGCCTATGGTTTTATGACACCCTCTAACAACTCTTTTTTATAGAGAGGGAAGTTTTCAATTGTCCCCACACCACTGATGACAAAATTGAGACCCAGAAAAGCTAGGTGGCTTGTCTTAAATGGCAGTCATTTATGATAGACAGATAATACTCAGGTGCAGGTCTTTTTTTTTCTTTTTCTTTTTATAACTTATTAGTGGCCTGGTGCATGAAATTCGTACACATTAAAAGTGAATCAATTAGAGGAAATCCTATCTAATAAAGAGGGTATATGTTAATTGACCCCAACACCATCACAAAGATGGTGGTGCCCATAGCCAATAAGGAGGGAATATGCTAATTGACTGCCCCACCCTTAAAGATGGTGGCACCCACAGCCACAAGATGGCAATGCCCAGTTCCCTCAGCCCCGACAGGCTGTGTGCCTACCTCCAGAGTCCCCCAGTTCCCTCAGCTCCCCCCAGCCATCCAGGGCCAGCCTGAGGCACAGGCAAGCCTTGGGTGGTGGCTGCCCAGCTGCCCAGAGCTGCCTGAGGCTCAGGTAACCAGGGCCGGCTGAGGCTTGTGCTGCTGGCAGTGGCAGCAGCAGAGGTGTGATGGGGGTGTTGCCTTCCCCTGATTGCCAGGTCACCTCCCACCCCTAAGGGCTCCTGGACTGTGAGAGGGGACAACCCTCCTCCAGTGCATGAATTTTCATGCACCAGGCTTTTAGTATTTTATTTTATTTTTTGTTTTGTTTTTAAAATATTTTTTAATTAAATTATTATCTATGTACATATATTACCAGGTGCAGGTCTTTATGCTCTTTAGTTGAGGGCTCCTGTTCTCTGCAGCGGGCATTGCTCACTCTAAAATGTGTCTTTCTGTAAGACCTCGGGCACGAAAAGCTTCTCTAGTTATTCTTCCCCTTCCCCCAAGCCACGTGCAGTGGGAGAGGTGTGCTTAATATTTCAGCCTGTATTCTGACTTAATGCTCACATTTAAAATTTCGGAGAGAACTATAACATTTTTTTTTCTTCTTTGGGCTTGGCAAATATTGTGCCGATCACTTCGCTTATTGTTTGCCATCTTGCCTCCTTATGGCTAAAATGAACACGACCTACAATAGATGAGTCGTTCACGCATCTCTCTAAATTCACATTTGGTTAGATGTTCCTCGAAGCCCGCACAGGTGAATACACACAGGCTCACCTGTCATAGGAGCGGCGGTGCCTTAGAAACAGAGCCCCCACCTCAGCCATCCTGGGTGACCAGCTCTTTCTTTCCCCAAGGAAAGTCACGGCGGTTGACAAGGGCCTCCAATGTGGCGCTTCCTTCTGAAGAGACTGCAATTTATCTTTCGCAGTCAAAGAGGGAACTGTTTGTGACTTATTTATGACTCCAGAGCTGCCACTGATCGGGGTAATAGATTTTTCAGTGCCTCGGAAGATAATTGCATTGGGGAGAAGCTTAAAGTGCAGGCTGGGAGTTTTGAAGGCAGTGTCACTCCCCCCCACTTCCTGTCCCCCCCCCCCACCTCCCGCCCACTCCATCCTCCTGGTCCGTGTGTTTCCAGGGCGACCTAGAAAACAGGGCTGGAGCAAGGCAGCTTCCCATGCCTCACGCTGAATTAGTTCTGAGAGGCTCCTGGGCAAAGGCTGCCAACTGGATTCTTGTTTTGAAAGTGGAAATATTTATAATGAAACATAACGAAGTAAAATGTTAAGTCCCAAATTGCCCTAACACTGAGGCACTAACATCGCAATTCTGGTTATAGTGACACCTCCAATTACTGAAACGTGAAGCAATTCTCTTTGGAAAATGACTTCACTTTGAGGAAACGGATGCTGGCTAAGGGTTATGACACGCACCCTAGGGCTTCAAATCCGCCCTCTGGTGTTACCGCTGACCTCAGACAAGCAAATTAGACTCCCCACGTCTGTTTCTCCCTCTGGAGGCACCGATGCCAACCAGCCCTGCTCTGGGGCTCATGCCCTGGCTGTGAACATTGGCAGACAACTCTAAAAGCGCAAGATCTGAGTACAGATTAGGAACTTTTTTCTTCTTCTGCAGTAGTAGCAATTAATAGGAAGTAATTTAAACCCCCCACTGCTGTTGCCCTTATATAGGCGACAGACACTAAGCACCATTGCTTCAAAACTAATTCTCGAGAGTGAAGAAAATTTCCGCCAAAACCGGTTTGGCTCAATGGATAGAGCATTGGCCTTCGGACTGAAAGGTCCCAGGTTTGATTCAGTTCAAGTGCATGTACATTCGTTGCGGCACAACCCCAGTAGGGGGTGTGCAAGAGGCAGCTGATTGGTGATTCTCTTTCATGGATGTTTCTAACTCTCTCTCTCTCTTCCTTTCTGTAAAATCAATAAAATATTTTTTAAAAAAGAGAAAAGAAAATTTCCGACACAAGCTGCTGGTTGTTCGTATCTTGGGTGAATAAATTCATTTTGTGTATTCTTTCATTCCACAAATATTTACACATCCTTACTGGATAGATGATGTTGTGGATATACAGGTGAATGTGACTGAGGTGGTCCTTTCCAATCAGCTAGTAAAGAAGGACATAGTCAATTCTTGGTATTCAGAGTAGTTTTGTTCTACAGTCAGCGCCTGCAGAATGAGTGAATACTGAACCATGTGCCTAGGGGAAACACAGGGTTAGGCTCCTGTGAGCCTCCGCTCACAACACTTTCATTGACTGATCAATACACAACCTTGTTTTATGTGTGCTTCTGTGTAAAGACTGCAACTCATGCCTGAACAAAGCTTACCAAACATTAATATTTTCTCTGTAGGCAGCACTTTGGTGCTGAGACATTTTAAGTGGCGAGATCATCGAGGGAAAGCAAAAGCTGTAAAAAATGTGACACTGAAGATATCATGAAAAGGACAACTGTTTACAGATTGAGGGCTGAAACAAGAGAGAAAATGTCACCTTGTTTAGCTGGGAATGTGCATGTTGGCAGACTCTACTTTTGGCTGCTCTGAGCATGTACACAAATGCTGGGGAACACACCTATCCCATGGGGGAAATAAAATGCTCTCAGTGAAACTTGGATTGAGGTATATAGCTATTGATTAATAAAATGCTGTGTCTTCCATGCCATTGAGCATTTCAGTAAATTGTTTTGAATTAATTACTTGGAAAAATCTATGATACTTTGCAAAGCCATTTATAATCAGTTTTATCAATCACTTTATATCCCTCTCTCTGACATTTAATAAAGTCAGCCTTAATAGAACAATATTTTTTAACACATATTACAGATAAGAAAATTATGTTAGGCAACTTGACAAAGTGTAAACCAAAGGATGGGATGCACAACCTTGTGGATTCCTGAAAAGGCAGGCAGCATCTGCCGAGACCCTGCTTTTGATCTTTTTTGCGTTTGTAAATTACTCAGGCCAAGGTTAGTCTTGTCCAATCCTCAAATGCCTCAGGGATATTGGCCTAACTTTGCAAAATTTTAGTATTGAAAAGAATTTGTATTTATTTGTGAGGTATAATACATACGTGTGATGTATTGGTCTCAGAAATAGGAAAAGAGAGGAAAGATAGATACATTAATGATGAGAAAGAATCATTGCTCAGCTACCTCCTGCACACCCCACACTGGAGATCAAGCCTGCAACCCGGGCATACACACCTTGACCCAGATCGAACCGTGACCTCCCGGTTCATAAGTCAATGCTCAGCTCAACCACTGAACAATACTGGCTTGGCTATTTGTGTGGTATTTAAAGCATCATTACTAGTAATTTTAAAAGCTACAGTGTAACAATCACTGTTCATGCATTGTCACCACACATATGTATTATAATCTTCCAATCGGTCCGACAAGGAGAAATTCCGTCTCGGAGAGTAACTTGCCCTTGGTCACCCAGCTACTAAAATGCAGGCTGTGAATTCAAACCCAGGTCTGTCTGCCTCCGGACACTAACATCGTCTCTCGCTGGGAGCCACAGCCTCTGCTACTCCGCATATTTCCTTGGTTTTGCCATCCATCCATTTCGAGTTTCTTTACTGAGGCTTTCTTTCTCTGACATTAATAAAGCCACATTTGACTGTTGTCAAACTTGAAGTAAATGTACGCCTGGGCCCCAGACAGGAAAAGATGAAAAGCACAACGGAACTATAGCACTGAAGCGACTATCTTCTGCTGTCACACAGCACAGCGGCTTAGCTATTTCTGTATTTGCAGAAATTCCCTAAGCTGCTTTTAAAATCCAAGGCATATCATTTCCCGGGACATCTTGCCTGGGTTGACAGGATGAACTTCTATTTAATCCCATTCAATATTGGATCTGCTCCAAAGGCTACATTTGATTATCCGAACTAAAGGAAGGTATTGCAATATGCAAGATAAGGCAAAAATTAGATTTCCCTCCACATTCTATGTCTGTACTTACATCCTGTTTAACACTGTGAAGCAGTGAGTCACAGGATCCCCTACCTGAATCTTGTCTTGTTCTGCCACGTGCACCCCCACAAGCCCCTCCTGCTCTCCTCTCCCTGAGTCATAACCCAGACTAAGGACAGCTACTGAATGTCGTGGTCTTCCCCAAAGACACAGGAATGGGGCAAGCATTTGGTCTCCAGAAGGCTGCCCTATTAGGACACAGCTGGAAATGACAGTTTGTGTCTTTCAGGACTACAGATCAAGGTCTGCTGACAAGTTCAAGTGCCTCCAAGTGATGAATGAGCTATTGCTCCTTGACTATCATGTAGTTACTAATAGAGACCATTCATCCCTTCTTTCCTTCAACCCCACTAAGTGCTGGGAATACAGAGATACACTATGCAGTGTATCTATAAGAACATTAATCAGAGTATCTCTGTCCTCCAGGGGCGTATAGCCTGGAAGAGGATTAGAACAGAAATAGAATGTAATACGCATGGATAAAAATAAATTTGGTACATACGTACAAGGAAATATTTGTTTGGCCTTAAAAAAGAATGAAATTCTAGTATATGCTACAACACGGATGAAACTTGACAATATTATGGTAAATGAAATGAGCCAGACACGAAAGGATACATATGGTATGACTCCACATACATGAGGTAATTAGAATAGTCAGATTTATAGAGATAGAAAGTAGAAAGGAGGAGAAGGGGAATGGGAAGTTATTGGTTAGTGGGTATGGAGTTTCAGTTCAGAATAATGAAAAAGTTCTGGAAATGAATAGAGTGATGACTGCACAACATTGAGAATGTAGTTAATGCCATTATATTATACACAATTGAAAATTTCCTTAAGGTAAGTAACCAGGAGTCTTGTAAGACAAATTGAAGGATGATTTAAAACCCCCTGAATATATTAAACCAACATGGCTGCTTAATTTACTAAAAGGACAGTATCATTTTTCTTTGCAACATTCAAAGTGATATCTGAAGGCATAACAATCTGGCCACTCAGCATATATATATATTAGAGGCCTGGTGCATGAATTTGTGCATGGGTGGGGTCCAGCCAGCCTGGCCAGGGGGAGGGGACATGGGCCGTTGGCTGGCCTGCCTGCTGGTCGAACTCCTGGTTGAGGAGACAATTTGCATATTAGCCTTTTATTATATAGGATATACACTGAGTGCCCAGATTATTATGCATTCAGAGATCATAATAATCTGGACATTCAGTGTGTGTTTGTATTTATAATACTAAAATCAATCATAATTTTGGCCTGGCAGAGAAAAAAGAGCAATTGTGGGCATTGAATCCAGATAGACCTGAGTCCTCATCTTGGCTTTGCCTCTGTCATGATATGGTAGAGCCAGAAGCTCAGCATCCTTATCTATAAAGTAGGAATAATAATTGAATTGACTAGTATTCGGTAAGAGAATTCATAAAGGCATTCAATGTGGAGTCTGAGACAGTAGTGTTCCTATGCAATGGTATCACACAGGGCTGTGATATGTGATTTACTTGAATGTCTCCTTGCTCCAGACTGTAAGCAACTTGGAGTCAGTAATCGTGGCTTCTTGTGTTTGTATTTTCCAGTACCATGCACAGTGCTTGACTCAAAATTTGACAAAAAAAGAGCAGCTGACATTTACAGAGCACTTACCACATGCCACATTTCTATGCACTTCACATATAATAATTCATTTTGTCCTCTTGCTACATCTGAGAGATAGTCTCAGTTTACACATAGGGAATCTCTCAGTTTCCTAGTCTTTTCTGCTATTTTCTCCATCTACATTTCCAGACATTTATCAAGTTGTCTCTATCTTTCAGAGAGGTCACACTTCTGCTATGGAATTTCTAGAGAGAAATGTGGGCAGGTGACTGTTGGAGCAGAAGGGACCAAGGACAAATGTTACAGGGGGCTCATATGCAGGCAGATGGAGGCCTTTCCTCATGTCTTGTTACTCAAAAAAAATGTCTGTTCAATGAATTAACACATGAATGACATATTTCCTGGATAAAAACAAACCAAACCAATCAACTAAACAAATAAAAACACACAAATAACCTGGTATGGCTTCCTTTCATACTCTGGAAATAGCTCAGCCTTTAAAGTGGCCTCATTTGAAAATAGAGTATCAGTGTGACATCTCTTAGTGTTTCTCCTCCAAATTCCGGTTGTTCTTTCAAGTATGGCAGGCAGGTAATGACTACTAATTAGTTAGCTATTGATTTTTTTCAGGTTTTGCTTTCCCAGTGTGAGTAAATGAGAATCTCTGTGAGGTTGGGGAGGGTGATGCTTACTTTGATTCCCATAAGCTTTTTTTCAAGATCTTTCAGGATTCAACATTTTAATATTATAGGTGTGTTTAATTGGAAATTTCTTTCTTGCTGCCACTTACAGTGTATGCAGGATTAGATGTTTAGCATGGAACTATTTCTATGAACGCATGACACTTGAGGGGTTTCGCTAACAGTTCCCAATAGAATCTGAGAATTGTTATTGCTACTGAATTTCCCATCAGACAAACACTGCAGTCACCCAAGTGAGCTAGTCACACACTGTATGTAGTTTGATATGGAAATTTGTTTTCAAATGAAATCTGAGAGTTGGAAAATATACAGAGCCTTTACTAGCTAGAGAGAGCGAGAGCTTTATTGTCTTGGAAATTGAAGAAAACTCCGAAAAGAAACACTCTCTTTCCTAAGAATGAAAATTAGCTGATACCAGCGAAACTCCCTTGAGTTTCTTTTCGCTAAGATTTCTAAGTCTGCTATAGGAGGGGAGTCTCACTTCATCCTCATAGTAGGGAGAGTGGCTGTTCAAGCCGTTGGACTTGGTTTCAGACAGAAAATACAGTGAAATAACCTTACCTTGAGCTTACTACCTGGTTATGTTCAAAACTGCCTTCGAGGGCTTACTATCAGCTGGGAACAGTTAACATGACAGAAGCTATTTTAAAAACATCTGTCTGCAAACTTAGGAGGGCAGAGAGAGTGGTTGGAAAGGGCTCAGTAAAGAATCACAAAATGGTTAGAATCTTGGAAAAAGGGTTTGTTAGTAAAGATCTCTATTCATAAGACCAGACGAAGGGGATAAAATAATGCTAGTAAGATATATGGAGAGCCATTTTGCACACCATAATAGCTAAATGGACAAAGGATAGGATGTTTCTCAAAAGGACTAATGCTTACTTCACCTTACTAAAAGGTAGTCAACAATGTGAGCAATAGAAGATGAACATGAAAGAGAAAATGTGGGATTGTTTTTCTCGTGTCACTTTGGCAAAAATTGAAAAGGTCTGCTCCCTCCCAGTAGGCTAGGGTGAAGGAGAAGGGATCTCCCTCACTCCTATACCTTGCACAGGTTGGTGAGAGTTTGAATTATTTTTCTCACAGTTCCAGAAGCTGGCAAGTCCAAGATCAGGGTGCCGGACAACTGAATTCTAGGTGTGAGAGCTCCTTTTCTGGCTTTCAGATGGTTACTTGAGTCTTCACATGGTTCTCTCTCTCTCTCTCTCTCTCTCTCTCTCTCTCTCTCTCTCTGTCTCTCTCTCCCTCCCTCTTCGAAAGGGCATTCATCCCATCAGACCAGGGCCCTACTTTCATGGCCTAATCACCTCCCAAAAGCTGTGCCTCCTAATTCTATAACTTTGGAAATTGAGGCTTGAACGTATGCATTTTTGTTGGAAACATGTAGTCCATAATAGAGCTTCCATTGGATAACTTTTTGGAGGAAAATTACATAACCTATATCAAAACTTTAGTAAAAAGGCTACTTTGCTCCAGCTATTCCAGTAGCAGGAATTTATCTTAAGGGAAAACTTTGACCAGTATTCAAAAGTATACCCGCAGGCTGTTCGCTGTAGTAGCGCTCATCTTAGAGATGTTGGAAATGGTGAACGTAACGTACCCATCAATCTGGGATGAACTAAGACAATTATGATATACCTATACCAGGCGTCAGCAGTTTTTCTTAAAGGGCCAGATAAAAATATTTTAGGCTTTAGAGTCAAAAGGCAAAATTGAGGATATTATGTAAGCACTAAGATAATAATTTAAAATGTAACAATTTTAAAACATAAAAATAATCTTTATCTGTGGATCATACAAAAGCAACCAGTGAGCCAGGTTTGGCTTGCAGACCTTAGTTTGCCAATCTCTGGTCTATATAGTGGAATACCATAAAACTATTGAAAATAATGACATAGATCTTTATTTACAGTTATGGAAAGATATCTATGATAAATTATTAAGGGGGAAAAGGCACGTATATCATGACTATACACCATAGGAAGTGTGTATACAAAGCAGCATGCACAGTGTGACTATATTTTTGTAAAAATCAATTTTTGTGTTTGAATAAACACAAAGGCTACAAACCAAATTATTAACTGTAATTAACTCTGGGTTGAGGATTGGAGTGGCCTTTATTTTCTTCTTTAAAAATTTCTATATTTTACCCCCACTTTATTTATTTATTGATTGATTGATTGATTGATTGATTAAGGTATTACGTATGTTTCCTTTTTCCCTCATTCCCCCTCCCCCTGCCACCTCAAATTCCTATGTTTTATGATTTGGGGAAGGCAATAAGCATCTGTCATTTCTACATTTCTAAAACAACGTAAAAATACTAAAAACTTCATAAACACCCTCAAGAAACAAACATAAATAAGAAAGCAAAGCATTATTATATACAGGATTGCTAATTGCTACGGATTAAGCCTGAATGTGAGTGTGGCAAATAAAAGGAACTTACTTATTTTTCAGATGACACTGAAAGGTTTAGCAGAAGTCTTCCCCACCCTCCCCGCATCTTAGAAAGGTATCAGTGCAAATTAGCAGGCAGGGGATGGACTGATTAAATCCTCCATACCCTGCCCAAGCATCTAATCACTGCTATTGCTTATGTTAAATACAAATTTTAGAATCCGCACTGTAATAAAAATCTTATAAAACAATCTCGGTAGAGATGGGAGATATGTTGATATGTTCTGCCATAAAGAAAATGGAGCAAATTTGAGTTTAATCACAGCTTTTCGTTTTAATCTAAGAACATGGCAAAGCCGGTGAAAACATAATCATCTAGCCAGAATGAGAACGTGACCTGGGAACAAAAATTTCAGAAACATGTCACTAAGCTATTTAGCTAAAATCAATACATAACTCGTTGTTTTTTTTTTCCCCCATCCAAAATGAATTAGTTGCCCAGTGCTTGCAAAATATTCTTTCTGGATGTGTCTTTGAGATTAGCTTTTTTTTTTGTGTGTGTGTTTTTCCCCACCACCACCATTGAAATTTCTTCTATGAGTGGATTCTTCGAATTGTCCATTTTCCCTAATGGCAGCTCATTTTCCTCTTTTCTATAGGAAATGCAGGTGTCTGTGCATGGCCAGTAAAAACGCACTGAATGAGCAGCGGTCCCTGACTTTGCGGAGATTTTAGTCTGTGAGGGAAGTGGACATGTAAATGTTTTGTGCCTTGTGGTTCTGTTATAGAGGCAAAGGCAAGCGATAATAAGGGTAATAATAAGAGCTTTGATTTATTAAGTTCTTAACCAGGCTAGGCACAATACCAGATAACACAGACATTGCTACACACATTTTGAGATATGCAATTAAAGTGCAGAGAGGCAAAATCACTTTTAAAGTCACATAACTAGTAAATGGTACCAATGTGACTCAAACATAGATCTGTTTTAATTTTGTCTACTTTCTGCTATGCCAAGTTGCCCACTAAACAGTACACAGAAGCCATAATAGAAACTATTTGTTAGTCTGTTCTTGTCAGTCATTAGTACACATGGTGTTTTAGTCAGTTTGGGCTACTATAACAGAATACTATAGATTGGGTATTAATAGTATTAACAGACTGGGTATTAACTGGCTTAAGTAACAGACATTTATTTCTCACAATCCGAAGGCTTGAAGGCTGAAATTAGGGTGCCCGCATGATCAGATTCCCCATGAGGGCCCTCTTCCTGGTTATGTCCTTACACGGCCTCTCCTGGCTGCATCCTCTTTTTAAAAAGGCATTAATTCCACTGAGGAGGTTCGACCCTCATGACTCCATCTAAACCCAATCTCCTCCTGAAGCCATCTTCTCCAAATACTATGGGGCTAGCACTTCAACATAGAAATTTGGGGGTCACGACAATTCAGTCCATAGCATATAATAATGAGTTAACAGAACCATATCAGAGATGAATACTGTGAATCTTATGGAACCATTGTGAAACTTGAACTCAGAAAGACTCAGTTTTTAAAAAATATATATTTTATTGATTTTTTTACAGAGAGGAAGAGAGAGGGAGAGAGAGTTAGAAACATCGATGAGAAAGAATCATTGATCAGCTGCCTCTTGCACAGCCCCTACTGGGGATGTGCCCGCAACCAAGGTACATGCCCTTGACCAGAATCGAACCTGGGACCTTTAAGTCCACAAGCCGATGCTCTATCCACTGGGCCAAACCGGTTTCAGCAGAAAGACTCAGTTTTGATTATTAAGAGACAGCAGCCACATGTATTGCCTGAGTGAGCATTCGCTGTCATCTACTCCTCCTTTCTCACAGAACTATGCTCTCGACATAGTGCATGGATGATCTAATCTGGGCTTGGATGGGCTTGGCATGTTTCCTGCATCTCAGTCTCCTGGAGAGGAGGACTTGCTGGGGCATTATTTGTCTCAGAGCAAACATCAGAAGCTTCCTGAGGGTGAGCAGGCACATGAAAAGCCTCCTAAGGCCTTGTCTCAGGACTTGCACACTATGACTTTCACCCACATTCCATTGGCCAAAACAAATTCCATAGCCAAACCCTACTTTAGTGGGATGGGGAATAAACCTGCCTCCAGAAGAAGGCACTGCAGAGTCCCAAGACAAAGTGTGAGGCCACAGGAGAGCGTCAAGAGTTGGAAACAATAATGAGGTCCATCCCTAAAATGCAATGCATTAATTCAGTCTGGAGTTTTCTCCACCTGAAGTAAACCGAATTACTTACTTTGCTTTTGAATATTTGGCATTGAGTAGCTCTGTTCAGATCCCAACATGTGTGACAGTATTCTTGTACCATGTGGGCCATTTCAAAATTCTTTTCGGAGACCACTCTATCAGCAATCATATTAATCAAGTAAAAATGATCACAGCCTCACATCCAGCTGCTTCACACAAGTAGAGAGAGCACCATCCACCTGGATAGAGAGCAATGAGGCGGATGTCCCAGAGCGGGTGTGCACAGACTGCTGTTCGCAGCCATGGGCTCTCTCAGAAGGTACTCCCTCTGATGTAGCGGGACCAGCGGGCATTCCTGGTCATGATTGTGAAAATGTTTCAAAGTGACTGCCCTTGTGCCAGGCTCAGTCTATTGAGAACAACATGATTAGCTGACGATGTGATGTTAAAGTCATTTAAATACCCTGTAAGCAACCCAAGTGGAAGGAACAACTGTGAAAAAAGGAAGCATCATTAATGCGTTTGCAGAGAGAGAAAATTGGAACGGTGCCTCTTGTAGTTACGTAGTAGGTACCCTTGGCTTTATTATACACCACAGCTCATCCAGGTGGCATGGGCTCCACCAGAGATAAAGAGGGAAGGATGGCTAGGTGGGAGATTAATATCTGTGGGATTGGCAATTAGACAAGAGAGAGAAGTAGAACAGATTGGGCCACCCTAGGGAAGGAAAGGAAATTCATAGGAACTAAGTAATTACAACAACTGACATAGACAAGAAAGAAAAAGATCTGAGAAAAGAAAGGCTAGACTAAAATCTTCCAGAATGGCATTTCTGGCCCTTGGGGCTTATGGCTACATTCTCCAGGGTTCATGAGTTTTATTAAACTTGATGATCTTTATATTTTCACTCCTCTTAATTTCAGGGAAAACTTGGTGACCTGCATGTCTATTATTTAATTGGATATTTGTCCAGAAATTTCAGGCCTGCATTTGCTTTTCTATTTACCATTGTATTTGTGCTAAAACATAAATAAAAAAGATGTGCTAAGATACTAGATGAAAAAATGATTCATAGTAGTTCAAACACAAAAATGTGGAGGTTAGATTAAGTAACTCATGACATGTAACTGTTAAACATGAAAGAACCAATAAGTTATTGATTAATGTTGCCCTGATCCTGAATGTGTACATACTTCTTTGCAATAATTTATTAGCAAAAATCATGGTGTTCAATACAACTTTTTTTCCCCTTTAAATAACACCATAAAAGCTCCTAGTGTTTTGTTTTTAGATGTACTATGACAGACCCATCAATAAAATGGATCAGGGTTACATTTTAGTTTAGTGCTAGGAAGGAAAAATAAAAATAGAGGTAATATTGAAAGCTTCAACAGTGATCCATCTTGCTCAGAGTCAAAGAACCAATTCCACAATAAATGTTTATTTTTGTGTTTTAAAAACATTACAATAAAATTATTTAAGTTACTACCAGTAATATTTAAGAATGTGATGATAAGAGATAGGCAATTAAATAAAGATTTTCTAGAAGTAGGATAATTATAGTCAAAAGAGGATATATTCAATTCTGTAAAAAAAAAAAAAATTACTACAAACTTAGCCTGGCTGGCATGGCTTGGTGGTAATAGTTCAACCAGGAGGTAATAGTTCAATTCCCTGTTGGAGCACATGCAGATTGTGGGCTTGATTCCCAGTGTGGGGCATACAGGAGGCAGCCAATCTATGATTCTCTCTCATCATTGATGTTTCTATCTCTCTCCCTCTCCCTTCCTCTCTGAAATTAAAAAAAAATACATATATTAAAAAATTACTGTAGAGTTAATGTTATAAAGAAAAACAAAATATTCTCTTACAGTTCTGGAGGCCAGAAATCCAAAATCAGTCACACTGGATGAAAGTCAAAGTCAGGCTCTGTAGGAGAATCTGTTTCCTCACCTTTCCCAGCTTCTGGAGGCCGGTTGCATCCCTTGATGCATGACCCATCCTCACACTACTCCTCTGTTCTGTTGTCACATCTTCCCTTCCTCTGGTGGCAGTCTTGCCTCCCTCCTAAAGAACCTGTCTGATTAGTTAGGGCCCACCTGCAAAATCCAGGATAACCCTCATCTCAAGATCCTCAATTTAACCACATTTGCATAATCCCTTTTGCTATATGAGATAGTATTCAAAGTTTCCAGGGATTAGGATGTGGACATCTTTGGGGACCATTATTCAGCTCATCACAAAGGGACAGCTATATTAAGACCCAGGTTAGAAGAGGGAATGTGAAATAGGGTTGGGCAGGGGAGGTGGATCCTTCATGGAATAATGTACCCAGTATTTAACTTAACCATTTGGTGGGTGAAGCAATATTTACAGGTAGTCTCTTTAGAAAGAAACACTGAACACAAGAAGAGATTTGGAAAATACTTTTTTTGGAGAAGAAAGTACAAGGGTATTGTAAAATACATATATATTTAGGAATATAGAAGGGGATAGGAATACTAGCAATTGGCTATTCTTATCAGCAGCTACTGGATGTTAGTAAGCACTGATTGTTCTAAAAATAGCAGAATATGTCACTCCAAAATATGGCTCTCTGGCATAAGGATCATTTTAAGCTGATTATTTTTGAGAAAGGATATAGAAATAAGAGAGGGTAGAAATTACTCTTTAGCAAGAGAAGTTTATGTTGCTGATTATTTTTGAGAAAGGGTATAGAAATAAGAGAGGGTAGAAATTACTCTTTAGCAAGAGAAGTTTATGTTTCTAAAGGAAATCTAGTGTGAGGGTGTATACCTCTCTGTTCCAGGAAGAGAAGGATGGCTCCAAATCACAAGAGAATATTATCAATGGAGAAGGTTTCAGATGTAAATCTTTATGAACAACCACACCTTTGTTTACTGTGCTTTTCTGGTGACCTTCCTTAACTCCATTTCCCCCTCCCCCCTTTTTTTTTATCTTTAGCTGAAGACTCCATTTAAAGTGACACCTTGGGCCATCTTGGGTAGACAGTTTTCCTGAAGCATACATGTTAATAAAGTTCCGTTTGTTTTTCTTTTGTTAACCTGTCTTTTATTATAGAGGGTTTCAGTCAATAACTCAGAAGGGTAAAGGGGAAGTCATTTTCCTCTACTTCAGTTCACATAAACAACAGAAATATTGGTTTAAATTCTAGAGAAAGGAGGATAGCCCCACTAGTTTTTTTGATTGAATGAAATTATTAGCTACTGGTATAGATTGCCACCAGATGCTTTGGAATCTTCTGGAAAATGTTAAGATGAAGATAGAACATTATACCATGGAAGGCAGTAGGAGATTGTTAGAAGAGTCACAGTGTGAGAAAAATTCAGAAGTTTTTTTAATGCAGTGTGTCAAAGCTGGCTCCTTGGTCATGCCCTCCGAAACACGAGCTTGTTCTCAAGCCTTTCTGATTGTTCAGCTGACTTGGCAGAACTTTCTGGTCAGCAGTGACTGGTTATGTGTTCCTGGGAGCGAAGTTACAAAACTTTAACAGCCTCTTGAAGCTATTCCCTCCATGTTTACAATGATATGATGAGGTGGAGTTGCTGAGGTTCCTCCTTTGCCATGCAACCTCCCAGAGTACAGGTCCCATCAGGGATGCTGTGTGCACAGTGTGTGTAGGCTGTGTACACAAAAACAGGGCCAGCTTCATGTGAGTGCAGTCTGAATGACCACACAGAGCCCCCAGGCTTAGAAGGGTCCTACACTCTGCTGTTGCTGTCTTAAAAATGTTCATCATTGTAATAAAGGGGCCTGCATTTTTATTTTGTACTGGGCCTTGTAGATTATGGAACTCGTCCTGCTTGCACAACCTCAACCAGTATTTATGTCACTTACCTTTGTATGGTCAAGTCTGTCCAAATTAATAAACAAAACAAAAAAACATGCACCTGAGACTCATGTCATAAAAACAGTAGAAATAGCAGTTACAACAGTCACCATGTCCTAAGCTATTACACTGCTGTAGAAGACTGAAGAAACCCAAGTGACGCTTAGTGAAATGGAGTTACACAGTTTTATTATGCCGGCGGTCTCAGAGGAGTTGCCTCCAAAGTCTGAGCAAACCAATATGGTGAAAGCTCTTCTTTTATCCCTTTTGGTTGTTGAGATAGGGCTTTGAGATCATATCTAAGGGCCTGGCCTGGCGCCAGCGCTGATAACCCCCTCTGCGAGTTGTGTGCTGTTCATGGTTTATGGCCTCTCTAAAATGGGAGTAGTATTTTAGATAAACAAGTTTTGTAAGACCAGATTGTGGAGAAAGGGGTAGTGACTTACTTATAGGTTAACAAGAATATACATTAGGTTACTGCACAGATTCAGAATGCTAGCCCTCCCCGCAAACATCAGGGTTACATTGCAATTAGCCTTTTAGCCTTCTCAACCCCAGGCACTGAAGGCAATATTTTCCTTTTTTCCTCACAACAACCCAGCCCAGTCCATGTTACTACTCCCATTTTATAGAACAGGAAACTGAGTCTTGGCTGTAAAAAAAACTTGACCAGACTGTTTTAGAGGTGAAAATCAGACAGAAATCAATGACTCCAAAGCTCATGCTTCATCAAAATTAACTGTCTTCTCTGTCACTTCCTTGGCAGGCATTGCATTTTAAGAGGGAGAGTTGCCTTCTTGGCAGTTTTCTTAAGGGAATTCATTTTACTTTTGGATATCTCCAGCTAGAAGACAGTTCTGTAGGGAGCAGCTCTAGGGTCAAGCCTCAGGCTGACCTGTGGCAGAACCACAAACAAGTCTCAGCCTGGGAGGCAGAACTCTCCTAGCATAATGAAGCCTGAACTTGTAGTCCTCCCTAATTCCTTCCCAAGTAGTTGATGGGATATGGAAGGTGAAGCAAGTGTTGTCAAAACAAGAACATTCATATACATGTTAACCTACCTTTTTTAAATCAGACTATAAAATAAAGCATCTGCTTACAGACTGGGTCTCTTGTGTTCTCATCCAGGCACAGGAGACCCTCCAAGCCCCAGCTGTATTCTCTTGTCTGTGTTTTCTTCAGTCCTTCACCGCCCTTCTTTAGGTTCAGCCTTGGCCGTGCTGGCGCAGTACAAATTCTTATTCATTCTGACATCTAGGAAAAGCTTTGTACATAGAGATACTTCTTGCAGCATCACTTAAATATATAAAACATTTGAAACAGTCTTAATAGGTAAAAGTATATGGTGGTGCATCCACAAAGCAGACTGCTAAATATAGTGTTAAAAGATAATCTGGGGTGTATTAAACTTTTAAAAAGTTTATTTAATCAAAAATAGATTTGAATCAGACAGCACCAAACCAGAAATGGTTAAGAGAACCCCACCAACAGTAGCTTGGGGAAAGACTTTTATAGAGAAAAGGTGGAAGCGAAGCAAGGAAATTATTGACTGACTATCTCTTAACCTAGTTGGCTATTTGTGACTGGTTATCCTGAGCATTTTGATTTTGAAACTTTGAAGCACTGAAAGGCTGAGTTTTGCTTATACAGGTTACCTAGGCATTAGAGCTACCTCAGTGTAATTGGTTTCCTTCTTTTATTAATTATATAATAACTGTGTTAAATGGAATTTATGATGATTTTAATGATAGAGAAAATATTTCTTATAATGGGAATAAATTATGATACAAAATTGTTTATTTAGACCATGTGTAAAGTGCATAAGGAAAAGACTTGAAGGAAATATGTTGAAATATTAATAGAGATTATCTCAGGTCTAAGGGTAATTTAGATTTCTTTGTTGTGCTTTTCTGTGCTTTCCAAACTTTCTATAATCAATGCAAATTCCATTTATAAATTTTAAGATGTAGTATGTTGTGCTACTCATCTAATTAATTTTTATTGAGTACCTACTATGTGCTTGGCATTGTCCTTAGCATTGGCAGTGTATAAGACAAAGTCCTCTTCCTCATCTAGCTTATAGTCTATAATTCTCATTTTAATGAAATCTGTCATCATTACTTAGGCATTCATGTCAAACTTACGGGCACTATTGGATTCTTCAGCAACCAAACTGTAGTATTTTTTTTAGTGAACTATTTTCATTTTTGTCCTTGGAAAGTTAAATTTTTTCTTTGGATAGGCTCAGTCACTTGAGATGTTTTTATTTCAGGAGTTTTAATTCTGACAAAGAGTGTATTAGTTGTCCCTTCTAGCACTGAAACATTTATATATTATTCAAGCATATTTTATCTGACTTTTGCAAAGGAGGAAAAACCTTTTCCTCTGTCTTAGGTTCTCCAGCTGGTGCCTTTAAATTAGACTGACATGAGGTATGATAGCGAGAGAAAAAGGAGCAGAGGTTTGTTAATGTGTATACCTGCAGGGAACACGTGGGCACGCACCCAGGGATGGGTAACTCAAAGGCTCAAAGGTTTGAGTAGAACTTGAGTTTGCATGGCATCTTAGCAGAGGAAAAGCACATTTTTAGGGAAATGACAAGAATAAAAAAAAAGGACCGTGTGTCCCTAGGGGCAGCAAATAATGGGAAACAAATGAAGCACAGCTAGTGGGGAGTTTGTTATGTGGATTCCTCTGGTGCCATCTCCAGGCTGATGAAGGCCTAATGTTGTCTCCAGGGATTAATCTTTGTCCTCCTGATAGAAGGGGCAGGGGGGATGCTTTTCCAAATTCATGACTTGTTTTAGCAAATGGGAGGAAGATAGGAAACCTTTTCTGCATTTGTTGTCTTCAGCTCAAAGTAATTCTATGCCAAAGAGGCACATATGGAGGGGAGATATTCAGGTTTTGTTCACTTTATTCAGGCCACTAGAGAGATTGATGGAACAGAACAAAGTATGGGAGTCAGAGTTTACCTACAAGTCATACCTTGGAGTCCCTGGGACTCTTAAGTAAAGTTTGGGTGTGGTTGTTCAAACAGGTGGTTCATGTCCTAGGAAGTCACAAGAGATTTCCCCAAAAGTCTGAATGACAATGAGTTACATTATATTTATGAAAGTCTCCTTTTAAGCCAATTGAGCAACTCTCTCAAAGAAGAGAGAGTTGGGGCACATCTCGTTCTTAGCCCACATCACTTCTTCGGGTCTGCTGCCTGTGTGTAAAGTATTTTCTAACTACTTACAAACCATCTGTCAAGAAATTCATTATGGAATCTCCCAGTGAATAACATTAGGTTCATCTGTCTATGGTTTGGGAATTTGCATATTTGTAAATCAGAACAACATTTCCCCGTAATGAACTTCTTGAGGGGCTGGCTGGAGAATCACAAATACCTTGATAGGTGGTCCTTCAGATGAGAAAGTCGTCTCTGATCCTGACTCGCCAGAAGGCCATAGAGTGCCTTGCCCTCCTCTCTGTGGTCCAAAGGCCCTCGGAGAGAGGTGGGCTCTGTTAATTAAACACTCTTCATCTAAAACAAAGCTTGCCAGCACAGGGAGATTTCAGAAGGACCATAAACGTGCATTTTGTTTTGCATTTAAAAAGCCATGCTTTATGCAGTTGACATGCTGGAGAAAAGATTGATAGGGGAACTTCTTAAGAACACGAGAGGAGCTGGCAATTTGCATATTAATTTTATGTACCCCCAATGAATGCAGACAGCCATAAAATGCACTTGTAATAATTATATACTACTATTGAACTGTGGGCTTTTAATTAAATGGAATGTTTTTATCTGGCGTTTTTCACGTTAGCCACGTTGCTATGGGTGTCAAGCTGTTCTTGCAAATCAAAGCTTCGGAGATGCCTGATCCCGGGCTTTCTTCCCTCTGTGGCCCCGCAGTGGCCCGCATTCCAGGACTCTGGCAGCTGGCTCCCGTGCTCTGGGCAAGCTCTGGGCACCTCTGCTTTATGCACACTTTAATGGAGGGCACTGGAGACCCAGTCAGTCCCGGTGGCACGGGACAGGCATGACAAACCCTGGCTTTGGAAACGAGAAAGAAAAAGGCTGCTTGCAATCTGTGTGCCTTTTAAATAAATCAGAAATGAAACCCTGGGTGTTCTTGAGACACTTTGGGCATTAGTCGTTTGTTGGTGCTAGCTATGTCCATTTCCATTCTACACTGTGGACCGATCAGTATTCGAGGCAGAAGCTGCGTTATACAATTTATTTCCCCACTTTTCAAAGAAGCAACAAGAATGCTCTTTTCCCCTCTTCCCTTTTCTTCAAAAAGACTGTGAAGTGGGAGCCACTTGTGACAGATGGAGATGATTGGCATTGTGTTTTGATGCTCTGGTCTGGGTACTCCTGGACTTCGTGTGTGTGTGTGTGTGTGTGTGTGTGTGTGTGTGTGTGTGTGTGTGTGTTTACCTGTTGCCCATTCCAATCCATTATTTTAAATATATTTTATTGATATTTTACAGAGAGAAAGGGAGAGAGATAGAGAGCTAGAAATGTCGATGAGAGAGAAACATCGACCAGCTGCCTCTTGCACACCCCCTACCGGGGATGTGCCCGCAACCAACATACATGCCCTTGACCGGAATCGAACCTGAGACCTTTCAGTCCGCAGACCGACGCTCTACCACTGAGCCAAACCAGTATCGGCCCAATCCATTATTTTAATGGCAAGAGAATTCAGTGGGTACATCTAAGCCAGTGACAACCAGTCTCATTCTCCAGGAGGAGCTCCAGGGCATTCGAGTCGGGGCTGGAGAATGTCCCTGATATGAAATGCGTAGTAAGCATGCCCTGTTCACATGCCCAAGAAAATTCACAGCGGGAGTGGCCTCACATGTACACCTGTAAGGTCTTATCGTTCGTTATGCCTTTTGCTACAATGAAATCCCAGGGACCTTTCACAGCGGCTCTGCATTATGTTGGTCTCTTGGTTTCAAGGAACAAAACCAACTTAAGTTAAAAAAGAAGGAATTAATTTTAAGAGCATGGTGTTAAGTTAATTAAACAAGGAGGCCATTAAGCTGAGGTGGCTGTAGTCCCTTAGTAGCTACTTAAGAAAACCAAGATTAAGCTTGAAATGCCTCAAGGTTACTAACCAGAGACCTAAGGATAGTTCATCACGGCCAACCAGGCTTTGAGCTCCCACCAGTCAATCATTTCTTGTTTGCTTCTGCCTTTTCTCTATAAAAGTCTCTTCCCAGCTCCTGTTGATGGGATGCTTCTACCCGATTTTGGTTTCGCACTGCCTGACTCTAATATAGAGTTCTGCTAAAACAAACCCTTAAAATTGTAATATGCCTCCGTTTCTCTTTTAACCACAGGTCGGTATGTTTTATAGAACTTACGGGCAGGCCTGGGGCTGGGATTTAAAAACATCCATTATAGGAACTGGGAATTTGGCCAAAACCCAGGGAATATTCTGCCCACCTCTCAGTCTCTGTTTCTCTCTGTTATTTGTTCTTTATTCTTTTCTCTTGGCAGACTAGCATCCCCGCTGCTCTGTCTGCAGGGCAAGCAGACACACGGAGACCTCCCAAGTACCGAGCCAGCCTCAAAGCATGTCTCTGTGTCTGTCACCTTTCGGTTCCCTCCGTTCCATATTGGGACCCTGGCCCAACCGGGACCATTCACTTACCCCAATCTAATCAGCTTTGGCCTGGGGGAGGGTAACCTGGTGTGAGTGCATGTGCTTATTTGCATGTGGAAGCAGGCCAGGGGGACGAAGTTGACTGTGGGCTGGTGAGTAGAGTTAATGACACCTCCACCACCTGCCCTTGTCTCTGCCTCTACCTCTTTTTAGTGTGGCATGCTCATTGATTCTGTCTAGGAATTTTCCTTAGAAGGCCATGAAAAGCAGGTCATGATGGTGAGGCTTCAGTGATCCTTTTCTTTTTTAAACCCAGTGAGCTCTAAATGCATTATATGTTCTTCAAACGTGTCACTAGGGATAATAATAATATAACCACAATATGATGCTCAGAATTAACAAGTTAGGAGGGAGTGGGAAAAGGTTGTGACCTCGTCAGTGGTTTTCAATCTTTCTGATGCCTCGACCCTTTAATAGAGTTCCTCATGTTGTGGTGGCCCCCAACCATAAAATTATTTTCTTTGGTACTTCATAATTGCTAATTTTGCTACTGTTATGAATCGTAATGTAAATCTCTGTGTTTTCCGATGGTCTTAGGTGACCCTGCTAGCGACCCACAGGTTGAGAACCGCTGCTGTAGAGCCTAAGACCACCAGAAAACACAGATATTTACATTATGATTCATACCGGTAGCAAAATTACAGTTATGAAGTAACAACGAAAATAATTTTATGGTTGTGGGCCACCACAACACGAGGAACTGCATTAAAGGGTCGCGGCATTAGAAAGGTTGAGAACCTCTGTCTTAGACTGAGTCTAAGGTGCTTCTGAGAACTATAGCAGCACATTTCCCTTCATAAAAGAAGGATTTGGGCAGAGAGCACTCTGGAATTATGTCCATCATGCATTGAGTAGTCCACCTAAAGACAATTCTTATTACAGCAATGATCAACATTTTGAAGGAAGGGTCACAGATTTTTATCTGTGACTCCCAGCAATCTCTTAAATTTTAGTTTCTGCTTTGTTGATAGCTTTAAGCTCTCTTCTCCCTCTTTTTCGGGACCCCAATTTGTTGACATGAAGTTGCATATTTATGGCTTTTGCACCACATTTCCCTGTAATTCTCAGAAGCTGCAAATGTGTTTTTTAAGCTGTGAAATTAAAAGCTGATGAAGGAAAAAGCTGTAACTGTGAAGTTTTAATGATTACTATTATGACATGAATTATCAGGGAATAATCAAAACAAATTTCTGTCGAGCCCAAGAAACAGGATAAAATAAGATGATGCCAGGACTCACTCGGCAACTTGGAGTTATTCTCTCATCCCAGCATCATAAATCTTGAGTGACGTCACAAAAGATGCATAGGCTGCCAAAAATGGGCAGATAAGTGCAATTTGCTTTCCATATAAAGTTCATGTCTGGCTTTCTTTATACAATTTGTGACTATAGTTGTCCCTTGAACAGCCTGGGGGGTTAGGAGCTGGGACTCTACATATAACTTAAAAAAAAGATAGATTGATTTTTGAGAGAAAGAGGGGGAGGGAGAGTGGGAGAGAGTGAAAGAGAGAGAGCAAGCAAGAAAGAAACATTCGTTTCTTGTTCCACTTATTGGTGCATTCATTGATTGCTTCTTGTATGTGCTCTGAACCCGCAAACGTGGCCTATCAGGAAGATGCTGTAACAAACTGAGCTACCCAGTCAGGGCTACACATATAATTTTTGACCCTACAGTTTGCCCTTTGCATCCACAGATTCAACACATCCCTGATGGAAAAAAAAAAACACAGTATTTTTGATCTGAGGTTGGGAATGGGGAAAATACTGTTTTCCACTTGCCGTTGGTTTAACCTGCTGCTGTGAAACCCCTGATATAAAGGGCTGACTGTATTTTTTTGGGGGAAAAAAAGAAAAGAAAAAGCAGCATATAAGTGGACTGGTGCCTTTCAAACCTGTGCTTTTCAAGAGTCAACTGTATATAATTAGGTGTTGCTTTATTTTTTTCTCCTTAGTCTCCTCTCTTATGACTCTGTGGATATCTTTTAGGGAACCTGGTATACGACACTCTCTTTTCCATCTACATTTCAGATTTGTTGGAAAATAAGATAAAAAGAGTCAAGAAGGGGAAATGGAAGTATCATCCCGTCACTGACAGAGGCCAGGGTGTAGAAATGGAAGGTGAGGGTTAATGCATGAACTCAGATGGGTAGGCACCTTTCTTTTCCCTGTTTAGCCCTTGGGAAGCCCTCTTGGGAGGAAGTTTTCACAGTATCCACACTTGACCAATAAACACAGCAGATACTACCGTTTTCTGCCTGCACTGTTTGAAAATTTAGCCCCACACAATGAAGAGTTTGGACCAAATCTACCAGGTAAGTCATTCCACTTATGTGAGGAGGGGTTAGTAGTGGGCAGGAGGCTAGGGGTGTTCAGGGTAGTGTTTCCTCATGGAAATCAGAAGCAGGAAAGCCTCTTACCCCACAGGCTGTGAGCCCCACAAGTACACGAGCCATGCCTTTGAATCCCAAATCACATGCAGCACAGATCACGGTGCCTGGCACTGAGTGCTCCATAAATACTGCTGAAAGGATGAATGGGGAAACTTGTAAATGCCAGTTTATGAAAAAGAGCAGGTGTCCCATAAACTCTCATTGAATAAATAAGTACTTAAGTGCTTTAAGCAATAAGTTGGTCCTGAAGAGATTTATAAATAACTAGAGGCCTGGTGTACAAAATTTGTGCACAGGGGGAGGGGGTGGTGGTGTCCCTCAGCCCAGACTGCACCATCTCCAATCTGGGACCCCTCGAGGGATGTCTGACTGCCCAGTTAGGGCCAATCACACCTGGAGCAGAGCCAAGCCTCCTGCTTGCTCCATGGCTGGCAGTCATTTCTGTTTGGATTTGTTTACCTTCTATAATTGAAACTTTGTAGCCTTGAGTAGAGGTTTAGGCCAGCCAGGGTGTGGAAAGCTTGGCTTCTGCAGTTGTCTGGGAAACCCAACCCTCCCTCTTGCTTTCTGTGGCTGTAGCCATCTTGGTTTGGTTTATTTGCATATTCACTCTGATTGGCTGATGGGAGTGGCTGGTGGTGTAGTGAAGTGATGGTTAATTTGCATACTACTATTTTATTAGGTAGGACTAGAGGTCCAGTGCACAAATTCATGTACCAGTGGGTTCCCTTGGCCTGGCCTGTGAGATAGGGCTGAAACTGGCTCTTTGACATCCCCAAGGGTCCCGGATTGTGAGAAGGTGCAGGTCAGGCTGAGGGACCCCACTGGTGCACAATTGGGAGATTGGCCAGCCAGGAAGGAACTGCGAGAGGGCTCCAGGGCATGTCTGGCTGGACCCCAGCAGCAAGCTAATCTACTGGTAGGAGCATCTTCCCCCTGGTGGTCAGTGCACGTTATAGCAAAAGGTTAAGCGGCCTTAGCATATTATTAGCATATTATGCTTTGATTGCTTGAGTGGATGACTGGATGACTGGGCACTTAGCATATTGAGCTTTTATTATATAGGATTATAATAATAATTTTATCATGATCATGTTCTACATTCTTTGACAATTCTTGAGAAAGGAAACTAGCAAAGCCATGCAGTCAACATGGATTTTGGTCTCCAAGATTCTTATTTTTGTGACTGTGGGTCCTGTTGTCTGTATGTGGGGGTCATGAGGATGACTCACCAGGATCAGAAGCATCCCACACTGCTGAAATGGTGCAGTTTTTTTTGAGTCAGTCCCATTCAAGAAAAGGGTGGGCTCACCCCCCCTCCCCCCATTCTAGTTCTTAACTATCCAACCGCTTGCTATCCAAAGGCTGATGCCATAGCTGCTGGCGTTTGGGGATAATCAATCTTGGCTCCAAGTACCCAAAGTGGATTCTGACTTACCTTGACTAGGAGGGGAAGTTGATACAATTAATTGGCACTAATGTTGTGAGCTGAAGATGTGATTGAAGACCATTTCAGTTGTTAGTGCAGATTATTACAGACAGTATGACTCTTCTTTTGTGCTTTTCCAGTATGTTTCTTCATTTCTAAATATATATATTTAGGATTTCTATACAATATTTCTAGAAAAAGTGCATTTCGGTAGGGCATACCATTTTACTCCCTCTGTCCCTGAATGGTACAATAAGTTTGATGCAGTTTATGAAAATTACATTGGTAACTACAAGAAGAAGTGAATCTTTTATTCATTTGACTTTTTCATTCATTTACTTATGCGTGAACATGACACATGGAAAGCCTACGTCTCTGCTTAAGTTAGGCACTATACATCTAGGAGAGTTTTCCTTTTTTTAAAGTTGTACCCACTCTTCTCGTCACTTGGTTTCCTTTTCTGTCTAGAAGCAGGTGTTCATAAACTGTAAATCAATACTTACACTTTCCCGTGAATGAGATTCCATGGTAGCTTATTAAAAATGCAGAGATTCTGCAGATTCCTGAAATTCTGATTCATTGGGTCTGGTGTGGAGCCTAAGATTCTGTATTTTTAACAAAATCCATACAGCTGGTTCATGGACCAATGCCCTTTGAGAAATACTGCTCCAAGGTTGGAAGTACAGGTTGAGGCTACTGTCCTGACTTGGGCCACTTGCTCTCAACATTGAAGTTGGCAGCTCATGGAAAGAAGTGTGTTTGGGTCTGGACCGACAGGGATGGATGTGTGTGTCTGTGAGTTGGAGAGAGGAGAGGGGTGAGGGAAACAAAAGGGGCCTCCTTCATCCTAGTTTACCTCCCCTGCCTCCACTTCCTCTGAGAAGTCTCTGGTTCCGATGGCCAGGCCTCACATTTCTTTCTGGGTGTTGCTTTACTCCGCGCGGCTCATTAGAGTTCAAAATGAAATAGCTACAATGCAATTTGATTTTCAGCTTCTGAAAACGTCATCAAGTTGCATAGCCCTTTGTCTTTTTTTAAAAATATTTTTTTATTGATATTTTACAGAGAGGAAGAGAGATAGAGAGCTAGAAACGTCGATGAGAGAGAAACCTCGACCAGCTGCCTCTTGCACACCCCCTACTGGGGATGTGCCAGCAGCCAAGGTACATGCCCTCAACCGGAATCGAACCTGGGACCCTTCAGTCTGCAGACCGAGGTTCTGCCACTGAGCCAAACCGGTTTCGGCTGCATAGCCCTTTGACATGGGCCTTAGAGCAGCTTCTTGACAGTTTCATATACTAACTTGTCAGCGATAAGGTTCTAGCTGCACCTGGAATTCTCACAAAGAGTTCTCTTTGCTGTTTTGAGAAGCAATTGTTTCCACACCCCTTCTTTCCACCTCAGTTTAAAATGCTTGCTGTGCAGGGAGATGGCCGTTGCTCAGGATACTGGAAAACCTTTCGTTGCCATCTGAGGCTTCTGTGCTTGCAGAATGAGTATTCTAGCTCGGACAGACAGTCGTTTTGGTCCCCTTCCTATGTTGAAAACTAAATGGGAAATCAATCTATGATAACTCATGGAGAACTGCACCATCTATGGCAACTCATTTCAGCATATAAGTTTGTTTTCTTTTACCTTTGACCTACAAAGACCCTTTGTAAGTCTTCCTTGGTAGTATCCAAAATTGCATGTCCCTGCAATTTCAATGCTATCTGGAGCAGTTAAGCCCATATTCTATGTGAAGGTCTAATGGAGGAGGAGAAATAAATATGATAGCAATTATTACTATGAACTTCTATTTTAAGCATCAAAGCCCCAAATTTCTATGGGGACACAAATATATCAAACTATATTTTTTATGTCACATCTAAACTGGGCAATAATAGCGTATCAATAAACTTCAACTACACTCAAGAAAATACTAAAAGTGAACCTCCAGTGATGCTCAATAAAATCTACAGGTGCATTAGAATGGCACAGAGCAGCGACATCCATCTGGTATTTTTGGTGACTTCTAGTCAATTACTACATTTCATCATTTTCATCATGTGTAATCCTCTTTTATCTCCAGTTCCTGCTGGTGTGGTAATTCTCACTCTGCTACATCTGTGGCGTTTACTGTGAATTTTTATCGCCTCCGAGTCAGTGCATCCCTCCCTGTCCCTGGAAGTTGTTGAACTGTATCTGCTGAAGATTTAATTGCAAGGTGGTATAAACTATGGATTTAGAGACACATAGAAAATGCATAAGGTGACTGGCAACATATTAAAAGAGAGGCATGCTTTGAAATAAAAGATTGCTTTTCAGGCGAAGTATCCATTCCATCAGAGCATTGGACCGGGAGTGTGCAGTTTTCGGAGGGAGAGATGTAAACAACAGAAAACCAAAACAAAGAAGCAAAATGATTCCTGTCCAGTGGGGACCTTTGGCAAAGGAGATTTTGTACCTGTTTCACATACATGTGTAAAATGTTTTGTGTGTTCCTGGAAACATACATGTGTACAAGTGTGAAGGGTGTATGTTTATTTGTATAAATCTTATGAAACATATACTTTATATTTTGGAAAGGTGAGTGCATTTTTTAATGGACTTTATTTTCTAGAGCAGTTTTAGATCCACAGAAAAATGGAGAGAGAAAACAGAGAGTTCCCATATACCCACTGTCCTCACACAGCACAGCCTTCCCCTTTATCAACATCTCCCACCAGACTGCTGGGCTTGTTATAGAAGAATGTATTGACACGTTATTATCACTCAAAGGCTATAGTTTTATTAGGACTCTTCATGGTGATATTCTATATGTTTTGACTAATGTATAATAAGGTATGTCTACTATTATAGTACCTTAAAGAGTATTTACGGTGTCCTAAAAGTCCTCTGTGTTTTATTTATTATTTATTCCCCACGTGAGCCTGATTTTCCTCACCCTGTGATCCTTGCTCTATCATCATGCATAGCCATCCTTTCTTCCTTCTCTCTCCTTCTCTTTTGCTTCCATTTCCCTCCATCCTCCCTTCCAAAACTATTTATTTATTATTTTAATATATTTTTATTGATCTTAGAGAGAGAGGGAAGGGGAGAGAAACATCGATCCATTGCCTCCTGTACAAAGACCGAGCTGGGATAGAATCTGCAACCCCGACATGTGCCCTGACTGGGAATTGAACTGGTGGCCTCTCAGTGCACTGAATGGTGCTCAACCAACTGAGCCACACTGGCCAGGGCTCGAACACTATTTATTGGGCATCAACTATCTGCAAGATATTGGGAATGCAGCAGAGAGCAATACAGTCATGGTATCTGTCCTCATGGAGTTTAGTGTGGTCAGGAAAATAGACTTTAAAGTGTTTAGGAGATAGAAACTGACATAATTGCTGGGAATAATAAGAAAGATGCTAGGAGAAGTAACAAAGAGAGAACCCAGTTTAGGGATTTGGAACGGTTTTGTGGAGGTCACATCTAAGCTGAGATCTGAGTTCACCAGGGGTGTCTTCCCACACTATTCCCTTCCCAGTGATGAATAAAATGCAAATACATTATATAATTTATGGGGAGAGAAGAAATCACACGTCCCATGCAACAACCTGGTAAATATTTATGAATTTTCTGCTTCTTAATATGAGGGTGTGAAAAATAACTAAACTCCTGTTTGCATATTAGCATTTGCTCTAAGTCTAGAGACGAGAAAAAACACAGTCCGGAATAAAGTGTCTGTACAGAAATGTTCCTGTTGAGTTGCCTCTCCTTTTGGACATGCTTGACTCCCTTCTGTTTCATTACTGTTCTAATAAACCCCGAAGCTGTGTTTCAACAGAACCAGTATGCTCTCTAATCAGAGACGACAGGACCCACAGTGAAATGGTTTCTGCATTCTGCGTGGAATGGACAACAAGCAAGAAAAATACCCCCTCTCTCAATTTAATTAGAATTAGAAGGCTCCCCAGGCTGATTAGCTCAGTTGGACAGTGCACCCTGCAGAGGCCGCGTTCTGACCCTCCCACAGGCCAGTTAATTTTGCTTAGTTCAGTAGCCACAGTATGTGTCTCTGGCTCCACAGTAATCTAAAGAACACGTCCCTTTAATCATTAAGGAAACAGAATGTCTGGGTGTGAATGCATCTGCACTTCCGGCTAAATGACTTTCGGTGCCAGCCCTATGGATGGATGTCTGGGTCAGTACCATTACATCAATAACAAAAGAAGGGAACATCAGATGGAGAGAATCCCACTTATTATCTGTGTGATAATGGCCCTCTAGAACCTCAGCTTAGGCCATTCAGAACCTCAGCTTTCTTATCAGTAGTTGGGCATCAGGATTTAATAATATTATGTCTGTGAAAACTCTCAAAATGCAAAGTGATACAAAGCCCAAACAGGACTATTGCTTTTCTGTTTCCTCTCTATGGAAAATAATCTCTTGTCATGGCAATAGCTTTATATGGAAAAATATGCATTCCACTTATTTCAAGAATTTATATATGTGAAATAACATTTTGATCTCATTCCAACTCAATGCTATAGGCAAATGAAGGTGTTCAAAAACTCCCCTGAGCAGAAATCCATGCCTATCTACTAATCCTCCACCCAGAGGTGTTCAGAGCCACGGCCTCATGGCAACTATGGTGCGTCCCCTGCTTCTGGTGTGGCGGGAGAGGGTCTCACGTGAGTGGAAATTTTTGGGCTCTTCCAACCCGCTTAACTCCAACAGGAAAGGGGCACCTTCTCCTTTCTCTCTCTACTGATTGCGCTGATGAGTGCATCCAAGTTTGTGTCATCAAAACTCTCCCTGTTTAAGCCCAGGAACTCCTGAATCTTAATCTCTAGCACTATTGCCTCCTGTGACTTGCAGACCCTTCTCTATGACTGCCACTTTCCACCTCCCGGAGGTGTGGAATAGGCATCTCAAATTTAACATGGTTTGAGTGTAGCTTGTTATCTCCCAACCTGCTCTTCAAAAACCAGTTATTCTTGTTATTAATGGCAAATTCTGTCATTCAGTCGTTCAAATGGTTTTATTCTTGTTAAAGAAAAGACATTTCTGAGACATTCTCTCTTGGCCACATCTACTGCAAGGGCAAAGACCATTTTCAGCAACCGGTCTGTCGACATTCCAGAAAATGTCGACAACACTCTACAGGGACAGTTATTGTGAAGGGCTGTAGAGGGACTTAAATCGTGTGAATGTAAACTCATTGGAAAGAAAAAGAAGAGGCTTCAGGTTGACAAATGGCTGTGAAATAAAAAGGAACTGGCTACCAGTGATACTACCCGCAGTTATGTGGAGTGTGACCATGTGTGTTACACTGGGCTTCTGTTACAAAATGAGGTCTGAGGATGTTCACTTTCCCCATCAGCATTGTTGTTCAGGAGAATGGTTCCCTTGTTGAAATAAAAAATTTCTTGGGTGAAAAATAAATCCGCAGGGTTCGAATGAGGTCAGGGGTTGCTTGCTCAGTATCTCAAGCCCAGAAAGATGAGTTAATTCTTGAAGAAAAAGATATTAAACTTGTATCAAACTCCACTGCTTCGACTCAGCAAGTCCCAACAGTTAAAAACAAGGATACCAGGAAGTTTTTGGGTGGTATCTATGCTTAAGGATACCAGAAAGTTTTTGGGTGATATCTATGTTTCTGCAAAAGGAACAGTTCAGCAGGCTAATAAATCAGATCTAAGTTGTCCAGCTACAGAAATAGCAAAATGCCATATGATTCCTCAGACTTATTTGTGATATCTTAAAGATGCAAGAAAAGCCATGTATTAAAAGACAAAATGGGGCCCTAAACAGTTTGGGCCAGTGGACAGAGTGTACAGGTTTGATTCTGGTCAAGGGCACATGCCCGGGTTGTGGGCTTGATCCCCAGTTGGGGGTGTGTGCAGAAAGCAGCTGATCAATTATTCTCTCTTTGATCATTGATGTTTCTATTTCTCTCTCCCTTCCTCTCTGAAACCAATAAAAATAAAAAATAAAATAAAACAAAAATAAGCCCGGAGTCATGGATTTATGGAACAGAATGACAGATCTCAGAGAGGGTGGAGGTGGGAAGAGATTAACCAAAGAATATCAACAACAAAAAGCAAACAAAGAAAAAAGAAAAAAAAATTCAGACATTTTTAAAAGACTGTAAAGCAGACATTATTCAGGGGAACTGGTACAGCGGGATTTGCCATAGGGGAAACATCCTTATGAGGCAGGAGAGGGTCTCAGGTGAGTGGAAATGTTTGGGCTATAAAAGTAGGAATTTATAGTCAAACAGCAGGGTGGGATGTCAGTGGATAGAAAACTACTAGAAGAAACATCCAGGCTAGGGGGATTCATGCTAGACTAACTTAACTGGATTCTTGCTCAAGTCAGGCCAGAGTGATAAGGTATTGTCTTAGTTCAGGCTACTATAGCAAAGTACTACAGACTGGGTGGCTTGCAAACAACTGAAATTTATTTCTGACAGTCCTGGAAGCTGGAAGTCTGAGATCAGGGTGGTATCATGGTCAGTTATTGCTGAGAACCCTCTTTTGGGTTGCAGATTGCCAACTTTTTGTATCCTCACATGGTGAAAAGAAGTAATAGAGAGAGAAGAAGCAAACTCATGATGCTTATAAAGTCATGAATTCCATTCATGAGGGTCCACCTTCACATCTTCATAATATCCTAAAGGCCCCATCTCCTAATACCATCCCTTTGGGATTAGATTTAAACATATGAATATTGGGAAGAATACCAACATTTAGTCCATAACAAATATCAAGGTTAGGGGATGAAGACTTTGATCAAACCCAG
The DNA here is from genome assembly GCA_963924515.1 of Vespertilio murinus. Taxonomy (NCBI): domain Eukaryota; kingdom Metazoa; phylum Chordata; class Mammalia; order Chiroptera; family Vespertilionidae; genus Vespertilio; species Vespertilio murinus. The sequence continues at coordinate 36,168,003 of OZ004707.1, read as the reverse complement.
CAGGTGTCTTGCTAAAATCTTGACTAAATGGACAAGGACAGAGCCCAAGGTTGGAGTCTTGAGGACTTAGAGGGGAATGGCTAGAAGTAGGTCACAAAGAGCATCTTTGCCATCTTTTCTTTTTAAATTTACTTTTATTGATTTCATCTTTTTTTTGTGTGTGTGCATACCATAATCTGGTTTTCCAGCAAACTTATTTTTGACTCTGACTCCAAAATACATCCAGAATTTGACCACTGTTCACCAACTCCTGCCACAATGCTGATCCAAGCCACCATTATATTTCACCTGATTTTTGCAATAGCCTCTTGCTTCTGTCTATGCTTTTTTACACTTGAAAATAATCCCACTGAGCCAGAGTGACCCTGCTTAAACCCAAGTCAGAGTGCTTCTCTCCTGGGATCAAAACCCTCCACTGGTTTCCCAACTCGCTCAGTGCAAACACCAAGGTTCTCACTCTGATCCATGCAGCCCTTTGTGACTTGACCCTATAACCTCACTGACCTCATGTCCCACTGCCTTCCTTCTCTCCCACACCACTCCAACCACACTGGCCTCTTTGCTGCCCTTTAAAAACCCATAAATAGTGTTAATTGCTTATATAAATTCCATTTCATTACTGTACATTTCTTATTCTGCAGAATCCCTGGACAGTGACTCACATAGGGTAGGCAGGCATTGGCTATTTCTTGAGTAAAAAATAAATTAATTTTTGGCTTAAAAATATGCTTAAAGATGCATTTTAAAATTTAAAAGTGGTTATTTAAATAAGAGTAGTAATATATGCAATTTCCAAGTAATTAGAGGAGAAAGATGGAATAAAGAAAATTTTAGCAACAAGAGATCAGGAGGAAAATGCACATTAAACAGAATAACAGAAAGGAAAAACATGTCAAGAATCACAATCTATGTGACTGACACAGACTCTCAGAATTGAATTTAAAAATCCAGTTATGAGCTGTTTACAAGAGGCAAATATAAAACCAAATGATGCAGAACGTTTGAAAATAAAGGGAAGGAAAATTATATGCCAGCAGATGTTAATAAAGTGAAAACAGAAGTAATAATGTTAAAATGACAAAATATAATGCAAGGGTAAAAGCATTGAAAAGGGAAAAGAAAAGATGCATTACATTAATAAAACACCTACCAAGAAGACAGAAGAATCATAAAACAATTTGCAATTTTCATCATAGCTTTGAAGTAGAAATAAAACCAAAGAATACATTGAAAATCTACATTCATAGTGAAAGATTTTTAACATCCCTTTTTCAGAAACTGGCATATCAAGTAGATAAAAAATGAGGTCACAGTATTGGAATACACCATTATAGGTTTTCTAGGGCACTGGGTGAAAATTGTGCTCCAAATATATAGAGGATCATAAGGATTTAAAAAACAAAGACACCCATGTAGGGATGATAAAAACAATCCTATGCTGTATGTGCACTGTCTAAACATATTCAATTGAGAATCCCAGCCCGTTTTCTAATCTTTCAACACATCTGGATCCTGACATTGCATAGAAGAGTGGTAGCAGCTATCACAAGTCTGTTTCTTTCCTCTGTAGTGGAGAGAAATAAGACTTTCACTGGACAGAAAGCATAGCACCTTACCTAACCTAGCTACCCAACAGTGGTTCTTTAAATTTTTTAAATTATTAAAATTATTACAGATGTCTCTCTTTTTCCCCCCCATAGCTCCCCTCCACTCAGTTCCTGCTCCAACCCAGGCCTTCATTCATTGTCTGTGTCCATAGATAATGTATACATGCATATAAGATCTTTGTTTAATCTCTTCCTGCCCCTGCCTTTCCCTCTGAGAATCATCAGTCTGTTCCATTTCTATGCCTCTGATTCTATTTTATTCACCAGTTTGCTCTGTTCATTAGATTTCTTATTTGTTTGATTTTTAGATTCAATTGTTGATAGATATGTATTTGTTGCCATTTTATTGTTCATATATATTTTTTTAAATTCCCTTTTCCTTCTTATTCTTCTTAAAGAATATCCTTCAGCATTTTATATAATACTGGTTTGGTGGTGATGAACTGCTTTAGCTTTTTCTTGTCTGTGAAATCCTTAACCTATCTTCAATTCTAAATGATAGCTTTGCTGGGTAGAGTAATCTTGGTTATAGGTCCTTGTTATTCATCACTTTGAATATTTCTTGCCACTCCCTTCTGGCCTGTATAGTTTCTGTTCATAAATCAGCTGACACTTGTATGGGTGCTCCCATCTAGGTAACTAACTGTTTTTCTTTTGCTGCTTTTAAGATTCTTTTTTTGTCTTTAGCCCTTGGAATTTTAATTGTGATGTATTTTGGTGTGGTCCCCTTTGGGTTCCTCTTGTTTGGAATTCTCTGTGTTTCCTGAACTTGTAAAACTATTTCTTTCACCAGATAGGGGAAGTTTTTTGTCATTGCTTCTCCAAATACATTTTCAATATCTCTTTTTCTGGCACCCCCATAATATGGATGTTGGTACCCTTGAAATTATCCCAGAGGCTCCTTATATTATCTTCATATTTTTAGGTTTTTTTCTTTTTGCTCTTCTGGTTGGGTGTTTTTGCTTCCTTATATTTGAAATCATTGATTTGATTCTCAGGATCCTTTAGTCTACTGTTGAATCCCTGTATATTATTTTTTATTCCATTCAGTGTATGCTTAATTTCTGACTGGTCCTTTCCCAGTTTTTGGCATTCTCATTAAGATCCTTGAAAGTCTCACTAAGTTCTTTGGGGGTTTCTAGGAGATTCTTGAGTAACCTTATAACTGTGGTTTTGAACTCTATATCCAATAGTTTGCTTCCTTCTATTTCTTTCATTTGTGATATGTTTCTTTCTTTCTTTTTTTTTTAAAAAAAATATCTTTTATTGATATTTTACAGAGAGGAAGGGAGAGAGATAGAGAGCTAGAAATGTCAATGAGAGAGAAACATCGACCAGCTGCCTCTTGCACACCCCCTACCGGGGATGTGCCTGCAACCAAGGTACATGCCCTTGACCGGAATCGAACCTGGGACCTTTCAGTCTGCAGACCGATGCTCTACCACTGAGCTAAACCGGTTTTGGCGTGATATGTTTCTTTGTCTCTGAATTTTAGCTGCTTCCCTGTATTTGTTTCAATGTATTGGGTAGAGCTGCTAAGTCTCCTTGAGTTGATAGAGTAGCCTTGTGTAGTAGGTGTCCTATAGGGCCTAGTGGTTCAACTTCCCTAGTCACTTGAGGTGGACACTCTAGGTACACCACTTTGTGGGCTGTGTGCATAGACTTGTAGTTGAGCCTTGATTGCTATTGGTGTCACTGACAGGAATTGACCTCCAGGCCAACTGGCTGTGGGGACCAGCTGTGACTACAGTGGGAGAGCTGCTGTGCAGGAGATTCTCTTATGGAGCAGGAATTGCTTCAGTGGGGCTTTGGTGATCACTGAATCTGCCCCTCGTGTGTGTCACTTACTGATGTATAGAGTTATAATCTGTTATGGTCTCACCAGTGGGTACACTGGATCTTAGGTCTCTAAGGAGGTGTAAAGTTAGATTCTACCTGGGGACCCCCAGCAGGAGCTACAGAGAAATCTGCAGATTCCTCCTCTTTCTATTGGATTTAGCAATGCCCAGCCAAGGCACAGCTGTGAAGCAAGGCAGGCCGGTTCTGGTACTAGGTCTTGGGCCTTTTATTTATAGGTTTGGGGCTCCCTGTCCCAGCTGCAGCTTGTTGGACAGGGTTTAGCCTGAGAAAGGACAGGCCACTCCTATGCAAAAGCCACTGTAAGTAGCTTGGTGGGGTTGTAAATTGGATGGGATCACCAGGGCAGAGCAAATAGAAATGGCTGCCAATTAACCCTAGGACTGAGAAGGTCCCAGGAAAGGAATGATGATTTCTGTGAGCACCTCAGTCTGGGAGAAAGCACATTCCGAGTTCCTGATCTGAAGACAGGCAATCCAGTTCCGCCTCATATGTATCTGGATCCCCCAGAGCCTCGCCTGGGACTGAAGCTCACAGGAAGCAGGAGCTTGTAAATTCAGTTCATGGTGCCAGCCTTTTAAGAGGAACAGCTGGGTCCCCAGCAGCCTCTGTGTCACTGAGACTCAGTCCACACTGGTTTTTATAGCCCATAGTTCTTACTGCCCATAGGGACTTCTTTCCCCAGCTCTGGCACCGTGGGCTGGGGATTTGGTGTGGGGCTGGGACCCCTTGCTCTTCCCGGAAGCCTCCAAAGAGATGATCTCCCTCCTGATTATAAAAAGCAGCACATACCCTAGCTGGTTTGGCTCAGTGGACAAAGCATTGGCCTGTGGACTGAAGGGTCCCAGGTTCAATTCTAGTCAAGGGCACATGCCTAGGTTGTGGGCTCAATTCTCAGTAGGGGGTGTGCAGGAGTCAGCTGATCAATGAGTCTCTCTCATCATTGATGCTTCTATCTTTCTCTCCCTCTCCCTTTCTCTCTGGAAAAAAATAAAATAAAAGGTGGCACACATGGGTGCTGGACCAGCCCGTTCTGCACTTCCTACCAGTCTGTGCTCTTTTCTTCTTTACTTCTCTAGTTGTAGAACTTCCATTCAGCCAGCTTTCCCGCAGATCTGGATGATCGTTGTTCTGTGTTTTAGTTGTAATTCTGATGTGGTTGTGGGAGGCAGCGAGTATAGGCTTTTGCTTACACCACCATCGTGGTTCTCTTCAGTGGTCCTTAAAATCATGGACTATGCTCTTTGTCTAACTCACTTATGCAGCTGTGTGATGAGTAAAATCTCTCTTTTACTTCCCCGCTTGGACTCCTCTGCTCCCCCTCTGCCACAGCACGCAGACTTGCTCTACTGTGCAGCACTTGGGATCTGTGCTATTGGAACCCTTTAAAGGAAGCCTGACCAGCATCTGTCACTACACTGTGGGTGAGTCTCTTAAACATTCCTTAAAAATGAAGAGGTTATTCTAGATAATCTCCTAGATCCAATTGCCCTCTAATATTTTCCATGTATGCATTTGAAGAATAGTACCCACTATCAATTGCAAGCCTAAAAACCATTCTTTGAGTATAGCAATTAGTTACAAGCATGTGAAACTCGTGGCCTGCAGGCCGCATGTGGCCCACAATGAATATTTTTGTGGCCCAGCCAATATAACAGTATATAAGAAACATTTTAAAAAATATATTTTATTGATATTTTACAAAGAGGAAGGGAGAGAGATAGAGAGCTAGAAACATCGGCCAGCTGCCTCTTGCACACCCCCTACTGGGGATATGCCCGCAACCAATGTAAATGCCCTTGACGGGAATTGAACCCGGGACCTTTCAGTCCACAGACCGATGCTCTACCACTGAGCCAAACCGGTTACGGCTGTAAGAAACATTTTAATAAAAATTTTATAACTTAATTTTTACAATATCCTGTTATACATAATTATGAATAATGAATTACAACGTTCGCTAATGACTGATTATGATAATCATGTTGCATTAATTTCCCTTACTTGCCTTACAGGCAGGCACACCATTTCTCTCCACTAATACTAGCAGCGAATATTTCAGCAGCCGATTGCCACATCACTAGTCTTGGACTAATTTGTTCGGTGTGTGCAACAGGAAATATTTCACTTTCAGAGCACAAGAAAAATACATTTATTTGCATTCTGCTTATTAATTTTTGCAGTTATTCAGTGTCTGGTAAGTTAATGTTCAAGAAAAAATATTAATTTTTATTAAAACGTTTTATTATTTTGTGTTGAGGATTACTCATTTATTTCAGCCCTTTGTATACGGCATGTCTCTATGGAAATAAACCTATGTTTCTATAAAAATTGAAGCTTTTATTTTTTTTGCGGTCCACATAAACTTAAACCTTTTTTTTATTTGGCCCATGTTAGTCTTTGAGTTTGACATGCATAGTGTACAAGTTAGCTTGCTACTCAAAGTGTGGCTCCTAGACCATCATCATCACTGTTCTCATCATCTGGGAACTACTTAGAAATGCTGAATCTCAGGCCTCACCCAGGCCTCAAGGATCAGAATTTTAGCAGCATTTTCAGGTGCTGTGTATCCCATTAAAATCTGAGCACTGCTCTAGAACAACACAACTCCTTTTATTTGGCCATATGAAATTCACTGCCTTGATCTTCACAGTATGTCTTCAGAAACCATACCAAATCCCATAAAATTTCTGTGAGAAGGCTCACCCTTTGACCAATTTTATAAAGGGAAACTGAGTCAGAGAATAAAGGGGGCTTGGGGATGGTGACGTCACATAGAGAATGTGGTTGTGGTCACGTTCAGACTGCTGTGTCGGTTTCCCAGCTGGTTGTACAGTACGTAAGGCTGGGATTCCTGGTGAAGCCGCGTCAGCCTTTGGACACCTGAGCTGGCCAAACAGTTAGAAAACAGTGTGTCACGTGCACAGGATGATGCCCTTGGAAACTGTCGAAGTTTCTTTGAAACGAGAGGGATCAATTGGTACACAAGTATTTAAAGACTCGATTAATGTTCTATTTATGTTGGGGCATTTCTGTTTTGTAATTATAAAATTAAGCAGCATGGAATGAGGTTGGTTGACCCCTCTTGTGCCGAGTTTATCTGAATACGGTTCTCTCTGATCTCTTGTGGTCGTGTGATCTTTAATGTTAAGAACAAACTGCCTTGCTCTAGGACCCTTGAGCTTCCCTTCTGAAGTTACTATCATGATTATTTACTTATTTTTTTTGAAGATAAGCCTTCATTGCTGCTGCTGGGGCAGCTGCTTGTGCACTCACTTTCAAACGGGCTGAGAGGAGAAAAACATCATTTGGCCAGTAGTGAGCAGATGAACCTGAGCCACTTCTCTCAGGCCCTTGGTTCTGCTCTTGTGCTTTCCTTGGCATGCGAATTACAGGTGAGGGATAAGTAGTGTGTCCACCTAAGCCACCAAGAAATGCACAAGGGGGAGGGGAGAGGAAGCTTATGCAGATCTGATGAAGAGGTGGGAAATGCTATGGTGCTGTTTTCTCTTAAGGTCCTTCCTTTTATTCTTCATGTGCAAGCTATCTTGTCATCATTTGGAGATTCTTATAGCTTTAGACTTTATAAAAGGAAGTGGCCCTGTCTCATTTTGCATCCATCTCTGATTCGTAAAGAAACAAGCATGATCTTTTGGGGTAGAAGAATTGGGAAGGAATACTTGGGCAAATTCCCTTTCGAACACTTCTGGCCCAGATGGCAGTTTTGAATGATACATGTCCTAGACGGGTTTATGTCAGATTTCTTTCTATTTACCTCTTCCTCCCCTACTCATAATTTTTGGGTATATTTTAAATTATTGCATTTTACACTTCAGTATTCTAAGATATTTTTTTTTTAAAAAAAAGATCATTGGAAGCCAATCCCATAATCCTTATTGTATAGGTAGCATCAGTCTTCCATTCTTAAATCTTCTAAATAAAATTTCAACATGCTTCTTAACACCTCATCTCTGGTGAAAATTAAAATGCTGCTTAAAATCACACGATGACAATTTTGGGCAGAATATGAAGATTTCACATTAGTTGATGCTATTTTAAATCATTCACATGAAGTGTTAAAATGGCTAGACTTTAATAGCTTATGAAATAAAATATTATTTTTTTCACTCTTATCCAAAGATTCTAGTGCAGTTTGTACCTTTTGAGAGATGAGTTTAAGTGTTCTGTGATGATGAAAATGTCCTATATTTGTGTTGTTCAGTGTGGCAGCCACTGGCTGCCTGTGGTCACTGAGCCCTTGAATGGTGCAACTGAGAAACTGATTTCTACATTTTATTTCATTTTAATTGATGTAAATTAAATATTGATTTAGACCAGGGGTTGATAAATTATGGTCCATGGGTCAAATCCAGTCTCCAGCTTATTTTTGTAGAGAAAGTTATATTTCTTAAAAGATTTCTTATTGATTTTTAGAAAGAGAGGAAGAGAGAGAGAAACATTGATGTGAGAGTGAAACATCACTTAGCTGCCTCCTGCATGCCTTCTACTGGGGATTGAGCCGACCACATTTGTATGTACCCTGACCGGGAATTGATTTGGCAACCTTTTTGTGCACAGGACAGTGCCCAACCAACTGAACCACACTGGCTAGGACTGTAAAGAAAGCTTTATTGGGACATAACTATGCCCACTCATTTAAATGTTGTTTTTAGCTGATTTTGAACTACATCAGCAGAATTGTGTAGGTGCAAAAGAGGTAAGCCTACAGAGTCTAAAATATTTACAATCTAGCTATTTATAGGAAAAAGGTATTTTTACTGTGGTCTAGAACAGTGTCCAATGGAGTACAATACATATGGCATTAAAAAAAAGCAGTCATGCCAACCCAGAGATACATAACCTTGAGCACATAGATAAAACTGAGGTCTTGAAAATTATATAAAGAGGCTGGTGATTTCTTAATTAGTATTTTTTTCTCTGTAAAATATAGTTCATAGTCAGGGAAACATTTCAGAAAAAAACAACAGTGAAAACTAAAAGTCATTTTCCATGCATCTATAAGTACATATGTGTGTTTATGTTACAGAACAATTATATCATTCCATATGTAGTATCCTACAAATTTCATGTTACCTACATTTAATGCCTTGTCTTGACATTTTAAAGATTTCCAACATTAATTTATATAACTTTTAAGGTTAAAATTCATTTCAATTTTAATTTTTTTTTACTTTTACTTTCTTACTCACTGAATAATTTTTGCAATATTTATACTCAAATTTAGAAATGGGAGTTTTAAACATTTGGCTAAATTTTAAGTCTCTAATAAAGTTTTAAATTTATCTATCTATCTCTCTCTATAATCTATAGATATATAGATATAGATATGTAGATAGATATTGTTATATATATTTTAGAGGCCCAGTGCACAAAATTCATGCTCTCGGGGCAGGGGGATCCCTCAGCTTGGCCTGCAACCTCTTGAAGTCTGGGAGCCCTTAGGGGTTGTCCAACTGATGGCTTAGGGCCACTTCCTAAGCAGGCAGTTGAACATTGGCTACAGCCACTGTATTCTTTATCTGTGAGCCTGGCTTCTGGCTGAATGGCACTCCCCTTGTGGGAGTGCACTGACCACCAGGGGGAAGCTTCTGCATTGAGTGTCTGTCCCCTGGTGATCAGTGCACACCACAGTGAGTGGTTGAGCATCCTTAGCATGTCATTAACATATTACACTTTGATTGGTTGAACAGACACCTGGATGATAGGACACTTAGCATATTAGGCTTTTTATTATATAATATATATATATATATATATATATATATATATATATATATATATATATATATTTGAATTTCTAATTTCAAAGATAAGAATTTTGATAATATTTCTTATTAGTAATAGTTAAATGTGGGAGAAACATTAAAGTTACTATTGACTCCAACATCTAGGGACAAGCAAAGTTAGAAGTTAGAAAATGGACATGTATATGATAAGAGATTGCATCCAAAACTGAAAAAAAAATTATGCAGGTTCATTTTCTGTATACTGAAAATGTGGTGTATCAAATTAGAAAGACAGTGACTCAACCTAATTCTTTGGGGACTGACTCGGTGATGGTTAACAGAACTGTAATATAATTTGAAAATAAGGTAGTGTCTTGGTTTATAGTTTCTCTGGGTATCCAATCATACAAAGGTAAAAAGGTAAAATGCAAAGCAATGTGCAAGTAGAACCCACTCAACGTACATTAAAAAAATGTCAAGGAGCATCTATTTTTGCTAATTTTAACCTGTGCTATGGTGCATAAACCTCAATGAGGCACTTGGTATGATGCTGCAGAACAAGAAATGAGTCCTGCCTTTCAGGGTGGCAACATCAGTTTGGTGTATGGGAAAAAAGAGACTTGGTGAGAACAGTGGAAGATAATGTACAAGGGAAAGGAAGCCGTGCAAAAGCTGAGTGATAGAAACTCTAGGGGGATGCTCAAGCGATAATTATAAACTAAATCCGTAGAGACCATGCGATGATGGAAATACTGCAAAATTTTATTTTTCCTCATAGTCATCCTTGGCCAAAATGTAAAATATTGGTTTAAAACTATATTGGAGAGAGAACACTTTGAGTTGAATTAAATGCAGCCTATTTGGGAGAGGCCAGAGAATAGATTATGACCAAGGTAGAGATATGGCTGAACTTGAAGGGGAAATTAACAGTCTATATATATTTAATAGGCAATTATCCTGGTACTTATTTTGTGCTAGAAGGAAGTCATTGTAGTTAACATGAAAACTGGTTTGTGTAGATTGCTATAAATAACACTTTCTTTTGGCTGCAAATGACTCAATAATGCCCTTCCCAAATCCCATTGTGTCATTAAGAAATTATGAGAGAAACTTATTCCAGGCTTCCTGAGGAACAAGATGAGCAGGTAATATGGATAATGAATGCTTTCTTTGGGGGTAGCAAGGCCCATGAACAAAATATGGGTTGGCAATGTGAATTCATTAGTGTCCTATGTTTCTGTCTTGGGTAGGTGTGATTTTGAGGAATAATCAGAGAGCCTTGTGGGAAGGCCCAGGCCCTGATGAAGCCATACAACCTTTCTGTAGGTCAGTTTTCTCTAATTTCTCTGCCCCACCTACCTCACATTCAGTAAGAGGTTATGACAATAAAGAATATTTTAAAAAGTTTTTTAAAAGTCAAAAACATCAACAACAACAACAAAAAACATACACATAGTTAAGAAATCACCATTACTCAGGTCCAAAGATGAAAATCAGAATTGAATATGACTTTAGGAGAAGGGAGTTGTTACTTAAGACATTCTGATTTAAATTCTGTCTGGGAGCCATTTGGGGATTGGGATTTGTTCCATGAATAGCAGACCCTGTTCATGGACTGATCACAGAATTTGGTGAATGAATGAGTGAGTGAAGGGACATAGAGAAGAAGAACCATATTCCTTCAGAAAAACAGGGACCAGAAGAACAGGGGGAGCTTGGGACAACCAGCTAAAACCACCTTAACCCAGAGATTTGGTGTGATTGCAGACTGTGCTAGGGCTGGTGCTTTCCTCTCTGTTGGATGTAATCAAGCAATCCAAGGTCAGAACAGCAGGGCACTGGACACTTACCACTGGTGGTCTCACTTGAAGAAAGTTTTTCAAAAAGGTCAAAAACCAAAAATGTGTCCTGACATTTTCTTTTCTTGTAGCAGCAACATTTACTCCTGTGTTTTGATTATCCCATTTGCTGCACTGCCCTGAATAAAGTGTATAATGAGGACATCATCAGAAAATCCATAAGGTAAAAAAACAAAAGGTCTTGAATAATTAATAACGTCTCCTCTGGAAAGCAGAATAATTAATTCTCAGTTTTTGGTAGAGGAAGTTAAAGAGAAATCTGATTTCATTCAATAAACCCTAAACCACAATCCAATAATGCACAATGACTGGATTAGGTTGTAGGGGTCCAGGACCTAAATGGTTTTGTAATTAGACTCACTTTCTCTCAGTTTTCAACATCTCTTGGGAAAGTTATAAAAATGTATTGAGTCCATTGCATCAATTTATTTCTGGAAACATCATATTTAATTTATGAGATTGACAGCAGAACCATTCATAATTCATCCAAGATATGTTCAAGTCATGATGACTAGCATTCTCTTGATGTTGAACTACTCATAAACTAAAAAATTTGACATTTCTAGTACACAGAGAGGTTATTTTCTTAATGTCATTGTTGTTTATATATTTATGTTCTATCAAGTTCAAAGACTTGTGAAGTCATCGGTGCTGAGACACTGTTATTGAGCACTTAGCATATGCCCAGCATTTTATGTCCTTAAATAATATTTTACAGATGAAAAAACTGGTTTCAGAAAGGTGAAGCAGTGATGACATTGCAACTCCAATCAAGCTTTATCTGACTCTCAACAAGTGCTTCTATCCAGGGAACCATGCTTCTTTTTAATGTGGAAATTGGTATTGTATTAGTTTGCTAAGGCCACCATTACAAAATACCACTGACAAGGTGATTTAAACAGTAGAAATTTATTGTCTCACAGATCTGCAGGCCAGAAGCCCAAAATTAAGGTATTGGCACGGTTGGTTCCTTCTGACCATAAAGGATCAATTCCAGGCCTCTCTTCTTGGCTTGTAGGTGGCCATCTTCTCCTATGTCTTCACATCGTTTTCCCTCAGTACCATGTCTATGTCCAAATTTTCTCTTCTCATAAGGATACCAGTCATATTTATTAGATCCTAAGAAACTCTATAAAGACCCTACCTCCAAACAGATCACATTCTGAGCTATGGAGGCTAGAATTTCAGTAGCCAAGTAAGAGCTTGAGCTGTGTCTGATTGTATTTATCCTCTTAAAGGCTGAACTTGGAAGTGCCACCTGACAGTGAAGGCTGTAGCATGGGACGGTGATTGCTTTTTACATTAGTGTGCAGAGGGATACGCTGACTAAGTCTAAGGTAGACTTAGATAGTTTAGTTCATCGACTCTCTGAGTCACTGCTCCTTCCGGTCTCAAAGACCTATTTAGAGATTCATTGAATAAAGATTGCAACATGATCGGGTAGTTTGGAATTGGAGGCAGTGACTCATATTCTTCCCAGTACCTGGCATAAATTGTAAATGATGGGCAGTAAGCTGATGCGTTTGCATCTCTATGTGGAGGGAACATTTTATTTTGATTGGATTTGAATGAAAACAGCAAAGGACCTGGAACAGGCTGTGGTGTTTGTGTGTGAGTATGAGTGTGGCACAGGGAGAACGTGTTTGAGATGGGTAAGTTGAGAACACAGAGGTAATGAATGATAAAAGACTCAGGGACATCAATCCTTAGAGGATGTGGGAGAAAACCCATTAAAGGAACATCAAAGACCATCTTTGTTGGCCATGCTGACATTTTCAGACTCAGAACTCTACATTTAAATATCTGAGAACAGTGACAGGTCCTCAGAGGATGGGTGTTTTAAGTTGGTTTCTTTCTTCATTTTCTTAAGGATAGCCCTTTGGAACATTCTAAGTCTCAATTCTATTTTGCCAATGCCTCTTTCTCGTCTCAGGCCTTGCAAACTATTGTGACGAGGGGTCCATCTGTATCTGTTTTAGAAATAAACATACATCTCAAAAGTGGCTGTCTCACCTTTGCCCTTCCCACTGGATCTGAGTTCTAGAGGACTCAAACTGAGTATCATGTACCTCACGTAATCACCTATCAAATTCTCAAAACACAAGCAGATTGTGTCTGATAGTCAGATAATAATCACAGCTCTTTGTTGAGGACACAACTGTCTTAGTTATCCCATGTGAATACAGTACAAAGGGAGGAAAATCTATTTTATCCTATATTTAGAGTATAAATCTTCTCCCTCTTGTTGATGGCTCACAATGGCTCTTGTTTGAGCTTTACACGGGATATGGAACCTGATAGGTATTTAGAATTGTTTATGGTTGTTAGTAAAAGACATCCAAATCCACACAGAAAATCTTATTCTGCCTCTGTGCAATTCTGCTCTTACCTAAGAGCATAAAAGCTATATTCTTTATGCTCTCATAAAGAGAAATCCCTATTGTCTGATCTCTATGTCAGCTGAGTTCAGGGTGAGATGAGATTTCAGCCTTTTCCTCTGTCATTGGCTTTTCAGAATGATGCATTAATGGATACAGAGACACTTTTACCTGGTTGGGGAATTGTTCTCATAAAGGACAAGATGTAATGTTCCTCGTAGAAGTCAGTCTAGTCTTTAGTATGAAACCTGACAACACTAAGCTTCTCACAGTGTTCTCATATACAACTTTCTGGCTTGCATTCTCCCTGAGGTTTGGTCTCTTTGCAGGTCAGTGTTTTTTTTTTTTTCCTGGTTTTGTATGCCCTCGGATTTATTTATTTATTTATTTATTTTTAAAAGAACATTAACTCTTACATGCAAACAATGGTATCTTTCTAATATACTTGGGTTTGTATTTTCAACAGTGTGGTAGAAATGTACAAGCGTCTTGACTACTTATTAACCTTCAGAAAAAAAAGTATTAAAAAGCTGCTGGAATTGAGCTTGAAACTCTGTGGATTGATTGCACAAGATAATTAGCCATCCATCTGCCTTAGAAATGCTGAAAAGAACAGAGAAGACAAGATTAACATCCAGTTCTTCATGAAAGAAAATTAGGAAAGAAAAGGACCCAAAGAGTTCATCCATCCTGGCAGGCTGGACTGAGCCCAGGAACTGACACCAGAACCTTGGGTCTGCAGGAAACACAGAAGGGTCATGGTCACCAGTCTGCTGTGCGACGGAGGTTTCCTTTGCCCACCTTCACTTTTATTGAAGGACAGAGGACAGAGTAGTACTGGGGCTGCCTATTTACTAGCCTGAGAGGTCAGTGCTAGGATAGTGAGAAGACTGTGTCTTTGGTATAGGGCAAGACAAGGATCAAGTATATTCATTGTCTATTGCTATGTAAAAAGCTATCTCAAAATCGAGTTTCTTAAAACAACAAACAGTTTCTGTATCACAAGTTCCGTGCATCAGGAATCTTGGTGCAGCTAAGCCGGGTATCTCTGTCTCTAGGTCTCTCCTCAAGCTGCAATGTAGGTGTCAGCTGGGCCTGCTGTCTCATGGGAAGGCTTGACTGAAGAGGCATCTGCTTCCAAACTCACTCGTGGGATTGTTCGCAGGATTTCTCAGTTTCTCATTTGCTGTTGAACTGAGGGTCTGTTTCTTGCTGGTTGCTGGCCAAGGATTTCCTCCAGTTTCTTGCCACCTGAGCCTCTCCAGAAAGCAGTTGGCTTTCTCACGAGCAAATGAGAGAAGCAAGAGGGTGTCCAAGGTGGAAGCAAGTGTTTTTCTAATCTGATTTACAAAATCATATTCTATAACTTCTGCCATATTGCTTTTTTTTTTAAAAGTGAAGTTGTAAGTCTAGCCAAGACTCAAGGATCACCAAGGGGCAATTTAGAGGATTCCTACCATATCAAGGCAGAACAAGATGGGTATAGAAGAGACCAGATCACATGAACAGAAAGGTGGAGAATCCAAAGCCTAATAATGAAAAACCAGCTTACAGGAGTTTGAGCTTCAAAATAGACAACTAGGAAGGAAAGACACGAGACAATGAGATATTCCAAGCCAGAATACATTATACTAAACTAATACAAAGGGCAAAGACGTGGTCTTATATATCTTTATATTTATAAGAAGGCTAAGTAAATACTATGTCTTATAAATATTTGTTGAATGCATGAAACAGAGCATTTTATACCTTTTCTTAGTTATAGTGATTGATCTTTCTGGTTCTTATAATGACTTAAAGAATTTGAATTCTTTTTATTCCCCCTTTTCCCCATCACCATTTATTCCCTCTACACCGTCTGCCACCTCTACCTGTCCATCTTCTCCTTCCCAGTCCCCCTTGTCCTCCACCCTCCAACCCCTCCCCAACAATCCCCACACTATGGTTCATGTCCAAGAGTTCTCTCTTTTTCCTTTTTTTTGTTCACCCCCCCTACACAACAGCCCCCTGCTCTCTATCTATGAATGGGTCTCTATTTTGCTTGGTAGTTCAATTAGTTCATTCAACTCCACATAAGAGTGAAATCATATGGTATTTGAAAGAATTTGAATTTCTTATAGAGTAAACCCAGATAGAATCAGTGTTTATGTCATTAGAAGGGTGACTATATATGTTGTACATAGATTTTGCCAATATTTACTTTTGAGAATGAAAGGGGGTGCTATTAATGGCAAGGTCAACAGATGTACACTAAGGTCTCCCAGGAAACTTGGATATATAGTCATCCTAGCTGTTTTCCAAATTCCCTCAAGGCATTCAAGGACCTGGGACAGTGCCTTGAGGAAGACCTAGGAATCCTGGGCCAGAGAAGCTGCCAAGATGATCCTCTTCCTCGAGTCTGGTCCACAGTTACCTTCTGTTTAGAATCAGAAAGAGTGAGACAACCAATGTCCCATTTTCACCTGGGAATTGACCATTATATTTTCCAACACTCTGGAGATTAATGTAATTTTTGGGGTCTTCTGGGTACAGTGGGTAACTGGACTATATCAGTCAATAAGTGATTGTGTGGATGAACAACTGTTCTAATCCAAACTCAAATTCTGACCTTGAAAACCACTTTACCAACTGGCTCTCCCTTGTTTTTCCCTGTAAAATTTGAAGGACATCTCCTTTCTCTACAAATGAAAGTAAAGAGCTCATGTTCTAGGGTGATGACAATAAAGATTCTAACTGGCTTTATATATTTTGTAAGTAAAAGATATGGAATAAATGATTATTTACCTTCAGCATTCATCACAATAAACCATCATAACTGACTAGACAATTATAATATAGATTGTAGCATTGAGGAGAAACTACTCTCTGATGACATAAGAACCAGTTCTCTGAACCATTTCATTTTAATTGATCAGTAGCTTCTAGAATTCCCTGGATATGTATCTTGTAAGTAAAAGATCCCTTTCCCTCACCCTAAGCCAGCATACCTTACCAAGGGGAAAAATACCCTCTCATGCCCATCTTAACCTTCCTCCTTAGCCAAAGGTATGAAATTATATATTGCACTACTGATCTAACTCATTGATATTTCTAGGAAAGGTCCATCTTGTTTAAAGTTGGAAGGAAAGATAGAAACTGTGGAGAAAACAATAGGTGTTTTTTTTTATGGTATGGTCATGGCAAAATGACAAATTTTACAGTTTATCTCATATAATGGAAACAGACTTTTGGATAGAGATTCTTTAATAGAGTAATTTCTTTTATGCACAGATAGCTAAATGGTACTTATTTAATGAATTCAAAAAAGTAACTATTTAACCCATAATGTTGTGTGCAATGCAGTCATGGCGGGGAAAACAATGGGCTGAAATATGCAAAGCTTCCCTTGGAAGAAGTTCTGCTGGATTTGGCCAATTTCTTTTGACATGCATCAGGGGTCAAATTTCCATGGCAGGTTCAGAATTTCACAGCTTTTGTGCCTTGTGACATTCTGATTTATGTGGATATTAAAAAGGGATGACATATCAGACTAGAAGAGCATGGTTGTGGAATGACTGTGCTACAATTGAAATTGAAAATGCTTCTTTCTTTCTGAGGCTCCATAGAAATCCCTACGGTGTAAACACATCATATTTGTGTCTTAACCACATCATAGGGCTTTGTCATTTTTTTTCTCAATGGACCTAAAAAGAAGTCCATCTTGGAGAGTAGGATTGCAGTAGGCACAGAGCTTGTCCTCCATTTCTTTGCAAGAAGGATTCTTAAAGAGTGGATGAAGCAAGATATGGTGGAGAAGAGCAAGGCATAGCTAATGAGGCAGAGAACGGGATTTAGGCCCAGCCTGGCCTTTTCTGGTTGTATGACCTTTGAGATAGGTTTCCTTATCTGTAAACAGAGAACAATTATCCAACCTACCCCATAGATGTAAAAACACAAAAAGGCACAGGTGTGATGTTATCAGTAGTTGTTATTAACAGAGCACTCAGAGGGCATCTTCCAGAAGGCCTTTGGGTTGGTCTTTGGAAGTATTAATATTTGTAACATAACAATACTTGTTCTTAAACTTAAAACTTTTATCACATCAAAAGGAGAAAAAATATTTTCATTAATATTTCAATTATTTTTTTGTGGTGATAGAAAGTAGAGATGGGAAAGATTGAAGGAGTCAATAGAGATTTTCACTGTTAAGAGCATTGCTATGGATTAAAAATAATTCAGAGAGCTCTTTCTTACTTTGGAATTGCTTACTTTGAAAAACATTTTGCAGTGTTTTTCCAATTTGTAGGCAGCTGGGGCTGATGTTGGAGGAGCCTTCATTACTTCTTGTCTTGGGAGAAAGGGGGGTTAAACCCACTCCATTGTCTTCTAAAATGCTTTTTTTTTTTGATGCACTGTTTCAAAAACTTTTCTCCTCCAAGATGGTAAACAATAAAATAATTGAGCATCACCTAATGAAAGGCCAATTGCTAGTCTTCCTCACCCTCTTAGTTCAATTCTCAGGTGTCCTTCATCTGTGACATTGGTCTTGCCTACTTCCTGAGCCAGTTCTGACCAGCGGAAGTGAGCAGAAGTCTCCTTCACCAGTGGGAACCCGACATCCATTGAGAGTTTCTTGCTGGCCAGATCCAATCATAACACTGGGATCCTTCACTTTCTCTGCTAGTTCTCCAGTTTCTAGTTGGCACCACTGGAGGCCTGGCTCCCTGACTCTCATGCCTCTCAATTTCTGGCTGCAGTCCTGAACTCCAATGTCACCATCCAATTTAAAGCCTTGTGTGATGCTAACCACACATAATGGCTCTTTGGGATTTCACATATTGATATCTTTCTGTTCTAACTTGAGTTTGTCTTTTCCCCTCACCCTCTTTGTAAGACACTAAGCACTAGATAAGAGTTAGTCTTCTTTGCATCTGGGCAGTCTGTTCACTTCCATCTAGCATGGTTCTGATTTCCTCTTCATTTTAACTCTTACTTCAGAAGTCCTAGCATGCCTCATGCTTCAGAATGTCCTAATGACAGGGAATATGAACAATGAGAATGAAGTCCTGTTCTTCATAGAGAGACAAAGGATTAGCTATAAGCTAATTAGCTGGAATATCAAAGTAGCAGCTTGAGCATAGTGGAAGGGTCAGACAGGCTTGGGTTCAAATTCTGACACAGCTTTGAGCAGGTCACCTCATCTCTTTCAGCCATTTCCTTACCCTCAGAGGTTGATAGGATACTACATTTTCAGGATTGTCATAAGGATTAAATGAAACCACCCATGCAGATTTTTAAATTAACTGGCACACATAGTAAGTACACAGCTAATATTAGGTATTCCCATTATCATAATAGTAACTCATTACTGCTGAAAAGAACTTACACACATAGAACCACCTTCTTAATAAGGTTTCTGAATAGGATTTATCAATAATCCCAGCCAAGGAGTAGGAACCCATGGAAGGTTTTCATCAAGAACCAGACTATTGAAATACTTAGTAAAATTTATCAAATCTTTCTTGAAGGAGAATTCAGATCTTTAATTCATGGGGGGAAAAACTCATTGGCATTTTTTAGTTGAAACATGTCAACAAGTTCCAATGAATACATGAAGAAAGATTACAGACTACACTATGGCATCAAATGATGAATTCTAACTAAAAGTCACCAGATGTTCAACAAATCAGTGATTCATGGAAAAGACTGTCCTTTGATGCTGGCACTATTGTTCATCTAGACTTAATAAACTAGTCACAGAAAAAAGGTCTAATGTGTGTAATTTGTCTTTGAGACACTTTTGTGTCTAATAATTACACAATGTCTGGGCCCTTAATGATAGAGATATTTGCCCTCAAAAAGTAGACAGGTTGCTGTAATAACTACTAAAGGAATATGAGACATAAAGAGAAATGGGAACCCTATCAATCTGGCAGAAACATCTGGCAAGGACATGATGGAACAGGAGTGAGGTGGGGGTGGCCAAGTTTTCACAGCCTCATTACCAGTTCTATTGAGGAGAGAACTCAGTGTTTGAAAATATTGGCATCCTTGCAGCTGAACTGAATGGCTTGACTTGGCCACTCACAGTCAGACGATGTCAGCAAAGGAAGAGACATGACTCTGAGAGTCAGATATTCTGTGAATAGAGAATAAAATATGAAATAATTCAAAGTTTTTGATATGTCACAGCATATTTGAATAGCTACTTCAGAGACATGCTAATCTTGACTTCTCTCAGTAATTAAAGAAAACTAGCATACTTACACAATAGATCTCAATGTGGATGTTATAAAACATACATGTACAGATTTAAAATAATAATAAAGTAAAAACATTTGTACTAGTACCTTAGAAGCTTCCCTGCAAGATCTGTAGTCTGACAAAATCTGTTTTGTTGGCCCACTGCAATGAGGGAAACCACAGACCAAATATCTTTTAGGTGTCTCACCAAACAAATAGAGGAATTAGAGCATTGGAGGGAAGGATAGAGTTTAGTGTCAAAGCAAACTGAGGTCTGTAAAGGAATGAAAACCCAAGGTTTTTGTTTCATTGGAACCTACACAGTTGAGATATACACAGAATACTGAGTCCAGGACTCCTTATATGAAGCTCTGCCTCATTTGTGAATCAAGAATGCTTCTCAGTCAAAGTGACTTAGGATCTTAGGCAAGAGTTTCGTTCCTATGGATAAAAATGTCAAACAGCAAAGCCTCTAATCTTAGAATATAAGTTTTCTCTAAATTATGTGGTGGGTTCATTGGTGATGGAGAAAAATTAAGCAGGGAGGTGGGATAGTAAATTATGGTGAGGAGGTTTCATTTAAAATGGTGTGGCCAGGTAAATCTTTATATTTAAATAAAGATGTGAAGGCAGCCAAGGAATGAGCCACATTGATGTCATGGGGAAAAGCATCCCAGAGAAGTGAGAGTGGTTAGTGGTTCAGCAAAGAGGCCAGTGTATGTGCGTGTGTGTGTGTGCGTGTGCGTGTGCGTGTGTGTGTGTGTGTGTGTGTGTGTGTGTTTGATGAGTGGAGGAAGGGAAAGGATACAAGGTTACAGCAGTAACTGGGGGGTGGGTGGAGTGTGGCAATTAATGTAGGGTCTTGAATAGGTTTTTACATCAAGTGAGATGAGAAGTCAAGGCAGAACTTTGCACAGAGGGACACCAAGATATGCCTTATGATTTGACAGAACCACATGAGTGGCTGTATTGAGAGTAGACACAAGAAGGGTAAGAGTAGAAGCTCAAAGACCAGTAGGAGGCTGCTGCAGTGATCCAGGTGAGAGATTGAAATGCCTTGGACCCGAGTAGGTAACAGGTCAGATTCTGGATAAATGTTGAAAAGCTGACAGGGTTATAATTCTCTGTCTATTTTTTCTTATCCCCTTAATGCTCACAGTAGCTATTTTAACCTGCCTATTTAACTTATCAAGTCTAAAGTTATCAATATACTTAGTGTACTCTACAATTAAAGGTCTTATGATGCTCTAATTTTTTTATTCTTCTAAATTTATGTTATTGGCATCTATTATTTTATAATTGGTCCCTCACATATTCATACATATTAACTATTATTTTGTCATTTTACATATTTAATCTATATTTATAGATATTTGTTTATATTTTGTTTATCATTATTTATCCCATCTAAATTTTTCATCTGGTATTACTTTTATTCGCCTGGAGTATATTCATTATATTCTAAATAATTTTAGTTAGTTTTTTCAATTTTAATAAACTTAATTAAAATAGTTCTAGATTCACAAAAAATTGAGTTCCTCATATCTCAGTTTCCCCTATTATTAACATCTTATATTAGTATGGTACATTTATTACAATTAATGAACTCAAGTTGATACATTATCAAAGTGCATACTTTATTCAGATTTCTTTAATTTGTTCTTAATGGCCTTTTCCTGTTTCAGGATCCCATCCAGGATACTACATTACATTCAGCTGTGATGTCTCTCAGTCTCCTTTTGCCTGAGAGTTTTTAAAAAAATATTTTTCCTGTTTTCAGGAATTTTGATTAGATATTTTATAGAATATCCTTCACTCGGAACTCTCTAATATTTTTCTTATGATTTTACTTGGGTTCTGGGCTTCTAGAAGGAATGTCACAGAAAAAAAAGTGCCACTCTCATCATATCATATCAGAGTACAAATCAATATAAATTACCACTGTTGATGTCAGCTTTGATCAACTGGCTCAGGTAGTGTTTGTTAGGTTTTTCCACTGTTTATCTTTTTGCTTTCCCCCCACAGTATATTCTTCAGAAGGAAGTCACTATATGTAGCTCATACTTAAGGAGTGAGTAGGCATTCCCCACTTCCCATTTATTTATTTACTGAATCATTTATTTAAGTTTGGATTCATGGATATTTATTTTATATATTGGGTTTATAATCCAATACTACATTGCTTAATTTGTTGCTCAAATTATCCCAGCTTTGGCTATTGGGAATTCTTTCATGTTGGGTCCTGTCTTCTTTTGACATGACCTTGTCATTCTAGTATGTATGTATGCATGCATGTATTTATTTATTTAAGCACTTCTTTATCTTTTAGCAATATACGATGCTTTAGTTTTGTCCTGTGTGATTGTAGTTCTTGCAGATACTGACAACCCGGAACTATCAACTTGAAAACCAACTAAAACTTATTTTTGTACTCTCAGTTAATACAGGTTAGGTCACAGACTTAACAGAAGGTATTTTTTTGGTTATAAATTCTCAGGGGAAATTTTTTCCCTCTTCTGTCAAGCACCAATGTCATGACATACAAGTTTCTTTGATGTCTTCTTCTGACTGACCAGTTTATTTCTCCTCACCTTTACCATCCAGGAATAGTTCTTTGGTATCTCAGTTTATGGGGCAAACCTCCTCTTAGCCTGTCCACTTTTTGGTAAGACTAAGGCTTCATCTCATCTTCAATCTCCTCACATCTGCAATCATTAGAGTGCAAACTCAATAGATTAGGGTTCAGCAGAAACCCTTAGATTATAAAAGCTAGCTTAATGCTTTTTGACTTTGTTTTATCCTTTTATTTTTTATAGTGATTTCATTTGGGAGAACTCAGTTTACCTACTTACTCATTCCAGCAGAATTAATAATTTAAGTTCATATTTTATTGATTAGTTGAAGGTCCTTATCATTGGTTTTCTAGAAGTTGACAGCTCACCTGGGTTATGAGTATCAGGACAGTACTAAAATGCCCCTTTTGTTGTGGTTATCAGCTTAGTATTAGTTTAGGCTGAGGGGATAGTGAAAAAGAGTGGAAGATACATGTTCAATAATCCTGGACAAACACAGGTTTTGCAGTTTTCTGGTTAGGTATATGTTATTGAGTTGGAGGCCACAAACAAAGATTTTTAGCATTGTACACTCCTTTCCAATATGTAGAAAGGCTGACATAAACACTCTGACATGCTCTACTTAAACCATGTTCTCTATCCAGGCACTATACACACAAGGGCAGTAGTATGTGAAGATGGGCAGGGCTAAAGAAGTTGCTTTTTCTTCCAGTGACTGTCCTATCACTCCACTGCCCTTGTCATCCATGCTTGTTGGTTGACCAGTCTCTATTTGGTAGCTTTCTCTACTAATTCTCCACCTATTCATTTTTCAACCCAATTCCATCTGACTTCTATTCCATACCACTCTTCTGAAGCAGCTTTAATTTAGTTCAAAGATAATCTCTTAGTCTATTCAAAATGATTTCTTTTCAGTTCTCATCCTACTTGGCCTCTCATCATTGGGCACCATTGAAAAATTCCTTCTCCTTGAAATTCTCATATACTTTAGCTTCCTATTTTTCTCTTATCTCTATGGCCATCTTATCTCATGGGAGTCCTTCCATCCCTTCTGAATGGCCTTTTTTATTCTCCCATTCTTGTCTCCACCTTTCAACCACCTATAGGTTAAGATGGAATAGACAAGTGAATATTCTATAGGCATGTTCCCTGCTTCATAGGTCTTGCTATCTAGTAGGGTACATACCATTACTAGTGTGATTTTTGGTAATTACATAACAAGAGACCTTAGTCAAGTCTGGGAAGTTGAGCTCATATCTAAAGGGCCAGTCACAGTGAGTAGCCAGACATGAAATTATCATATTTGAAGGTCCAAGGACAAGAGAGTATGTTATATTTAAGCAGTTGAAAGTAGCCAGTTTACGGCTTTCCCAGCCAAGGAGAAGAGCAGTGAGAGATGCGACTGGAGAGGTAGGGAGGGGCCATCGAGTTTTGTGAGCTGAGTGTGGAAAATGAATTGGACTCTGGCCAGAAAGGAAGTGGTAGAATCATTTGGAGTCCATTGTGGTAAATTAGGAGAGAAAGAATGATGACTTGGCCAAGGGTGATGCAGTGTGCCAAATAAAACAAATTCAAATTATGGAAGAAGAGATTTTATTGAAAAGCAGTATTATAATCAGTGGCAAAAGGGAACTATTGCAGTAGGGAGAATTTTCTGGCTACGAGATCTGTAAACGTCTCCAAGGTCAGGCAGAAAAAGACTTCTCTTTTACAGAAAGGAGTGACAAGGTAGAAAAGAACGAGGTTTGAGAAAGTAGCATGAATGAGGAGAGTGGTATGATGGGACAGTAGATCAGAGAACGTTTTATCCTGAGGTCAGCTTATTTCAGGGAGGGGCCTTTATGGAGGATCTGTGTGCTGGCCCAGGCCGAGGGTGAGTCTAAGCTCTGGGACCCAGAGGAAGGAAAGGAGCTTAAAGAATATTTGATCGATCAGATTAAATTTTATTCTGATTGATCAGTGGGGACAAATAATTTATGTAATTATTTATGAGGCAAAAAAATAGGAGTTTGGAGGATCTGTGCTTGGCCTCGTCATAGGTAAGCAAGGGGTCATCCTTGTTTATGCCATGTGTGGAAGGGGGTTCTTTTCAACCTGTTTCCAGGAACATATATTAAGTAATGAGGAAATCCATGTACATTATCTAATGTACATGAACACAGGGCTCAAGTAAAATTCAACTTTGTCAAGTGGGTTGGAAGAAGTGAAAGTATTTAAGAAATAATCAGCAGCTGATTTCACAAGGTTTGCTGGCAGATTAAATGCCAGGATAAGGAAAGAAGAAGAATTAAGAATGTCTCCCACATTTATGGGTTGGGAATTGGATGAGTGATAGTGTATAAAGGAAGATAGTGATAGAGAAAAAAGCAATTTGGTGTGACTGAAGGATGGAGGAGATGCACATGGGATATTTTCAATTTCTCTCTCAGCCATGCCTTCCTGGTCACTGACTTATTTCCATTTTCTGTCCTAAAAATACCTGAAAGTCTACTCCTGTGCTCCTGACTTAGCTCACACTTTCATCTCGTGTTGCCTGCACCATGAAATAAGGTTTCCACCAGGCTCCTTGCACTCAGGTTTGCTCCCATAGCCCCAGGTACGTGTTTCACATTCTACTGGAATAATATCTCTAAGGAAATTAGTGCATGCCACTCATGCTTTCAAAAGTTTTCCAGTTGCACATGTTGTTGGTCCTGGTATAAACTTTCTTTCTAATTTTATTTATATTTTATTTATCTTTATTGTTGAAAATATTACAGATGTTTCTCTCTCTCTCCCTCTCCCCCATCAGCCCTTTCCATCCCCTTTGTTCATGAGAACATTATTTACGGTACAGTAGCTAAGATCTGGAAACAGCCCAAGAACCCATGAGTAGATGTGTGGATTAAAAAAAAAATGTGGTGCATTTACACAATGAAATACTATGCAGCTATAAAGAAGGAAAATCTTTTCTCTTTTGAGGCAGCATGGAGGGGCCTGGAGAGTATTGTACATGAAATAAGCCAGTCAGAGAAAGACAAGTATCACATGCTTT
Source organism: Vespertilio murinus (assembly GCA_963924515.1). Classification (NCBI taxonomy): domain Eukaryota; kingdom Metazoa; phylum Chordata; class Mammalia; order Chiroptera; family Vespertilionidae; genus Vespertilio; species Vespertilio murinus. The sequence goes on along the minus strand of OZ004707.1, from coordinate 36,142,726 downwards.
CACTTATATGTGGAATCGAATGAACAAAATAGATCCAGAGACAGGGAAGCATGGGACAGACAGACGAATCTCAGAGAGAATGGGGAAGGAGGCAGGAAGAAATTAGAGTTTTTTTTCTTAGTCAGTGGGAAAACTTTTGTTTATTATTAAGACTCTCTTAAAATAGTACTCTTGTGTGAAGCCGTATCTCACTTTATCCCCTCCCCAACTGAGTTATTGTCTCTCTTTAAAAATGTCTTCATGCTGAAACTGGTTTGGCTCAGTGGATAGAGCGTCGGCCTGTGGACTGAAGGGTCCCGGGTTCAATTCCGGTCAAGGGCATGTACCTTGGTTGCGGGCACATCTCCAGTAGGGGGTGTACAAGAGGCAGCTGATCAATGATTCTCTCTCATCGATGTTTCTAACTCTCTATCCCTCTCTTCCTCTTTGATGTAAAATCAATAAAATATATATAAAAATAAAAATAAAAATGTCTTCACATTCTTTTCCCTGTAATTATTTGTTTGACTATTTATTTTGTTAGGTTTTTAAATTCATCTAAGGAAGGGACCAGTGTCCTTAATTTATGGCTCCCCAATGCTGACAGAAGTGCTTTGCAAATGCTTGTTTAATTGTTACTGATTAAACCATAAATTCACGGAGACCTACTTGAATGGAATCTCCCTGAGGCTGTTTCATACCCACTGCTTAAACTCTATTCAGTAAATGAAGGAATAGTCTCCTCCTCTAGGCTGTCATTTGAGGGGAATTGTGCATTTCCTCATGTCCTGGTGTTTCAATATCCCTTTTGGTTCTTCATTTGCTTATTTTCAGACTTGTTCTCTTTCTTCTGGTCTCTCTCTAGAATTGTCATGAAAAGAGTGAACCATGATTTCCCCGTACCTTACTTAGTGTGAGGAAGTTCATCCGGCAGCTTTTCTCCTCAGCAGGAGATTATTTTATGTTTAGGCACCGGGGCGCTGGCAGGGGGTGGAGGACCCTGAAGCTGAAGGCTGACTTGATTTGAGTCATGATCTCTCTTGGATAGCCCTGCTTAGCAGTATTATTTCCTATTAGCAATTCCTTAAGCCCCAAATATGTTGTGTGGAGCCTTCGCCTTCTGTAGCGGTGCTTCTTCGACTTCCACTCTTATTGGGTGGGGATGGACAGATGACCTGTAAATGAGGCCCCAGACCTCTTACTCCCACCCCATTTCAAGCAAGGTACCTCCCTCAATTCAAACGTGGCCTCACACCTGCCTCATCTAAAGCAGCGATCCATCCATGCCTATTTTATTTTGCTTGCTTGTTTATGTTTTCTTATGTATATTTATTTTATTTTAAAAAATATATTTTATTGATTTTTTACAGAGAGGAAGGGAGAGGGATAGAGAGAAACATCGACGAGAGAGAAACATCCATCAGCTGCCTCCAGCACACCCCCTACTGGGATGTGGCCGCAACCAAGGTACATGCCCTTGATGGGAAACGATTCTGGGACCCTTCAGTCTGCAGGCCAATGCTCCATCCACTGAGCCAAACCAGTCAGGGCTGTATGTTTATTTTTATTGTTCATTTCCTTCACGGGAAGGATGGGCTCTCCTTTCCCTTCTACCATTTTCAGCACACAGAGCTCACAACTCATTTCAGCGAAGATGTAATGGGAAAGTTTTCATCTTAATTCCCTTTGCCTAATCTTCCCTACGAGGGTCCTGTTTCTGAAGATTGACAGGAAGGTCCTTGACTCTATAACCCCAAATGTATAAGGAGTCACAAGAGGCCCAGAACTCTCAAAAACAGAGTAGAGAAATACTTTGCAAACCAGGCTTTTTTGAGATTCAGGGCATCATAATGGCACTGAGGGCTTCCTGGGGGGTTGGGTGGGAGGTGCTGAGAGGTTAGCCTGCATCTGTGTTTTAGCCAAGTGGCATCACCAGTACTTTATCTATTAATTACTGGGGCTTTGTGGACTATTTCACTTGGGAACAGGGTTCTGCTGCTAAAAGGAGTTTGAGTACCGCTGGCCTAGAAAATGACTCAAGCCTGTTTCAGCTCAAATGTGTCCATGCTCTTATGAGGCCACCAGGAAGGGGGGGGGGTTTCTTCTGTTCTTTTCATTGCATGCAACATAAACTGTGGCTCACGAAGCACCGAGGATTGAGCGCTGATGGCTTTGCCTCAGAGCAGCGGATCTGAGTCCTTCCTACATGAAAGAGAAGATGGGGTCTGAGCTGCTGGCAATGCACGGGGCTCTCCAAGAGCATGCATTTAATGCCACTGTCAGGGCAAACTCCCACCAGCTGTCTAAACATTCATCGAACCAAATAATAGCATGAGAGACACGTGGGCTTCAGATGTTTGCCATCTTAAAACAGCGCTTAGTCATTAACTTAATCACAGCTGCTGTATGCCAGTGTGTTCTGTTTGTAAACAGTGCATCTGCTCCAGGCAGCCCTCGGGAACTCTGCTGTGGTGGTGTATACAGCAGGCTGGCTATTGCTGAGGTGGGCCTTGTGAGCACTTGAGGCAAACGGTGCTCTCTCTCACACTGAACCTGTTGACTCTGGTAAGGAAGCAGAAACTTGGGGTTTATTCCATCCAAAGTGCTGCTGTCATGATCCCTGTGGGTTACTCTTCTTACATCGGCATGCTAGGAATCCTGGGGAATCAGGAATGATCCACTGGAAGAAAAAGTAAAAAGAATTTTAGGACATTTAAAAATATCTATGCATTAATTTAGTCAACAAAAATCGCTTGATTATATACTATTAAAAGAAATCTATTGCATAGTTTTGAAAGCACAAGAGCTAAACAAAGAGTTTATTCATGTTATGGATGATTGCAGGGCATAGTCCTAAATTTTGGAGATAATTTCATGGATAGTAACTATGTTTTTCTATAAAATGTTTCTTAAAGTACTCTCAGAAACTGCTTGCTGAGGTCAGTGGAGAATTGGTTCCTTGGTCAATGGAACATAAGCTTTTTTCCCCCCAAGTTATCCATGAGGTAAAGTGGATAAGAAATTTTCAATGGATTAAGTCCTTCTTGTACAACTGAAACTTCTTTGATTTGAATGTCCCTGTTATTTCCATCTTTTCTTGAATTCTTAAAAATTGTGGGCAAGAATAAGCTGGTAGAAATATTTCCTTATTAAGCAATATATTTTCTTTAATTAAGAACTTATAATAATAAACTTTAGTTTATTATCTTTTTCACCTATTTAGGGATTTAGTGAATAACTAAATATTTGCCTTAATGACAGAATTTTAAAATAATAAGTAAATAAGTGGGTAATGTTTAGATATTTGCTAAATATGTACCTTTAAAGTTATAGTTTTGAATTAATGGTTACATTTTATTCAAATATTTAATTTTTATGTACTCTGTCCTTTAATAATAAAATCATCTTCATTTAAAAATTATCCTTCAGTTGAGTTATGAATAAATTATTGTTTCTAATAAACTGGAATACTTACTACATAAAATTTAAAATGAATAACCTAGATCAGTATGTATCATATGGGTTGATGTAAAAAAACAATGTTGATACTTCAAGTGAAGTAAGCCAAACTAAAGAATAAATATTGTATGATTCCACTTATGATGCTACCTAGAACAGGGAAATTCATAGAGGTGGGCGTAGAGTGGTGGTTGTTAGAGGTTCGGTGGGAGGTGAGAAATGGGGAGTTATGCTTAATGGTTACAGAGTTTCTCTTCGGGATGAAAAATTCTGGAACTAGTAGTGGTAATGGTTATACAACATTGAGAATGTAATTAATGCCACTGAATTGTGCATTTATATTGTTTAAATGGTAAACTGCATGCATATTTACAATAAAGAATTTAGAAATATGTAATGTCGAATGAAAGCCATTTATAGAAGGATAGGAACATATACTATTTAAAGACATAAATTGTTTGTGATACACGCATATGTATTCAAAGCATGAGAACATGAATGGACAGGAGGCGCACCAACTCCAAGATAATGTTTTCTCTAGAAAGGGAACAAAATCGGAGGCCTCAATGGTATCTGTGATCTTTTTTAAAAAAAATGTTCTGTAGGGAACATAACAAAATGTTGACCGTTAATTCTTAGTGGTAATACATGAACATTTGAAATATCTACATTTAAAAAAAATACCCAGAAGCACAGTTTTAGGGGATTCTCTGATTATCCATATTGACTATATCCAAAATTTGCCAAATAGGATGGTGATGAGGTGGAGATGAGAAAGGGAGGGTCAGATGATGTCAGTGTCCTGGTACGGCACATCTCTGAAACTTCTGTTCACTCCTTTCTTACTCCAAAGAATTTAATTACCAGACAAATTCATGCATTATGGTGGACCAAATGCAACAAGAGTAGCCCCTGTGTTTCAATAAGTGAAGGTGAGCGGGACTTCGGTGGAAGACTTTCCACGCAAGGTGCCCAGGGGAGGGGAGCACATGGCGCCTTCTGGCTGGCTGAATTGTACATGGATTCTAGCTAACTGTAAATAACCATGAACAAAGAATATCTCAGTAGCCAATATTTTTCTCTGCTGGTATCAAATGAAATTCATTTGGTATCAGCTGGAGTTTTTATAGTGCTAATGGAAGTTATTTTCAGTTATCACGTCAGCCCGTAAGTATACAAAGGCAGCAATTTCACTGGTAATCTGGAGATCAGTTTGTATGTAGGGGGTATGCTTTAGACGGTTTCTGCAGTGTGAGCTTTTATCGGAAGAAATGTGGGGGAATCATAAATAAAAAGGGGATGATGAAACAGAACACCCAACAAGGGCTAAGGTTGGGCTTGGCAACATTTCATAGTGTGAGCATCTGAACTCCAAGATGTGGTGGCGTCCAGGAAGCCCTGGGCACAATGGGGAGCTTGTGCACCTGAAAACTCATTCCACAAAATGTTAGTTTTATCCCCCTCCTCATTCCAGTGATAGCTCTTTATACACTGACAGTTCTTGCTTCCGGGGAGCCGGTGTTTGATCTCATTCCATGGGGGAGAGGTACAGAGTTGGAAACCATCCATTTTTTTTTCTTTTTAATAAGCTCATGTAATTTTGCCATACTCCCACCAGGTACAAGAACAACAATGAAGCCCTGAAATAAAAATCTGCTCCCTGCAGGATTTTAATTATTTATATTCTTTCAGCACTCAGAACCTCCATTCATTGTGATGATAGCATGTGTGAGATTGGAGGATCAAATGCAGTGCCAAGATTATTAGCCCAGATAAGGGCAATTGAATCCCCCTTCTCCCCCCCCCCCCAAACATGGATATGCTAAATACCAGAGTTATTTGTACCAAATATCATAATTGGTAGCATTTCAGAAAATTTGTTTTGTAGTATAGCTCTGAAGCCTAAGGGATCCACCCCCCTCCCATCCCCAGAGGTCAAAAGCAAGGTCATCAGACTACTATTATCATGTTATGTGTCCAACTCTTGGTAGAAGAGAACACTGCTTTTAGATGGAGTAAACAAGAATTGTACATCTATAATGTCAAATGTGATTTTTGTATACTTTGCATAATAATATAAATAATAAAAATACATCAATAAAAAATGAGGATGCAAGTATACAAGAGCTAATTCATGTTGATTAGGCATGAACACCATGCCAAGTATTGTAGGGAAATGGTAAAGATTCCTTGAGACAGGAATGCTGCCTTAATTCCATTTTATATTTTCTTTCCCTTGTAATCATTTTCTATTTCTGAGTAGAGATAACAGCAGGCAGACAAATGCTTATTGGATGAAGTAAAAGATATGCTCCCTGCTCTCAAAGAGCAGGACAGAGTCTCATGTTTGCATTCTCAACCCTGAGCCAAGTGCATGGGTGTGCAGTGGACACCATTGGAACCCCATCCAGAGGCCTTTACCAAGCTGGTACACCTACCCTCTGCTGCTGGAAGTCTTGGTGCCTACATCTCACAGCTGTCCTTGGCCAATGGAGAGCCATCCCCTAACCCCTTCAGGCCGTTTAGCTGTGTTCTTCTGTTCCATCCCACTATTCTCCTTCTCCAGTAATGGACCACATCATTGGGATTCTTGGTGGAGTGTTGAGGTGGTTTGCAGCAGTGGTCTCAACTGAAATGTGCTTTCAAAGGGTATATGAGTATGGAAAGTTTTCAGGGAATCAGTGTTCATATCCTTAGATTCTATAGGTTCTTTTTCTTGCAACTCATCCCTAAAGAGCTTGCCTGAGTTCACAATAGTCCTTCTTCCAATTAATAAACCAAAAAGCAGATCTCTAACCCACCCCAAGTCTTACCCATGGGTTGGAAGTGTGAAAACTTCTTGAGCTTTCAACAAAAGGAGGCTTCCTTTAAATATTAATGGTGTTTCAAAACAACCCCTAGGGATTCCTGTATTTATCTATTTTAATCACTATTCTATTGAGGGTGAAATTAAGTGTTTTGGACTTGGACTGGGATGTTCTGGCTCACATATAGAACACTGGAAAGTATGGCAATTATTGTTTAATGACTTAGTCTCTTCCATTTCCTTCCTTCTGTCAGAGAATGTAAGAGTCTGTGAGAGCAAAGCAAAGTGCACTTTAAGAAATATGGAATGCTAAAAATGACCTTTTCATGTATTTAACTGTAAGCAATTCTTTTCAACTATTCTTAGAACTAACCCATCCTTAGTCTGTTTTATTAGCTGAATAGAAGAGACCTTTGAACAGCCTGACAGTAGGTTAGCATTGCAGAATCTTTTAAATGTAAGTGGAATGTTTATATAACTACTGAACTTTTTAGGCTATATTACATAGAATACTTGGGTAAAAGTTTAATGCAATTTCTTTAATATTCCAGATGTGCTGTTAAATTACATCATTAAAATTATTTTATATTATATTATAAAATATTTATTCTAGTTATAGTCTGTCTTAATATTACTTCACATTATAAAATGTTTAATATTTTCAACTTCTTATTAATATAAGATTATATATGGTAGCTTCTAAATGCATTAATTTTTAGCAGTATTGATTAATTTCCAAGAAAAGTTTTTTAAATGATTATGAAATATGTGTTTAAATTTAAACTTTATGCATATTTTTGTTTGGTTGTTTACTTATAGTAATTTTAATGATTATACAATATGGGAAAATTTTTAACACTTAGAGCATTATAATCATAGGAAATAAGACAGATTTTAAAAATCAATTTTTATAGACATATTTTTGTTGGATAAAGAGTGATGGTGTGATTAATAAGACTTCCAAGCATTAAACTGTATTATGTTAGGGTCAAATCTAAAGCAAGAGTAATGGAAACACAAATAAAGGGTAGGAAATGTAAACATTTTGGAACATTTAGAAAGCTTTTTCATTGGTAGGGGCCAAGAGCTGTGAAAAGTCTGAGATTTTATTCCTGGCCAGTGTGGATCAGTTGGTTGGTGCATTGTTCCATACATCAAAAATTTGTGGGTTCAATTCCTGGTCAATAGGCATATCCTTGGGTTAGATTAAAAAAAAAAAAACCACATACACACACCAAAGTTTGAGATTTTATTCTCCTTGTGAGCTTGCAGGTTAACCTATCACAATTTCATGGATGCTGATAGAAGACACGAAGTTCCCATATCAGAGCCAAAAAAAGACTTCATCATTTAGCCTATGGGTCCCCAAGCCTGGCAAAGGTTATGCTGTGATGGCTTTGTAGTACGAACACTTGTCCAGGCTGAACTACATCTCCCAGGATTCTCTTTCCTGTGTGTTTCTGGTCAGGGTGGGAGATTTGCAGATCCAAGGGTCATAGTAGCCATGTTGTAGCTCACACACCTTTTCAGATCTGGTTTACCTTGTTGACATGAGGCAGCAGCTGAGCCTGGATCTTCTGTTAGCTTCTCAGACACCTGGGCCAGGTTTGTGTGATTACCTATGTGATGAAGGGCCCAGTTTCTGTTCCATATCTTTGTCACCAGGGTCAGAATAAATGAGAATAGGCAACTATCTCCCAATAGGTGTTTTCAAACCGTTGTGCAACTTAGGTTCCACTGAAAATCCTTTAAAAAAGGATGTTATAGCCTTCATTTTTAAATTTCAGCATTTATCATCTACTAGAAGTTATATTCTTTGCAGCTTTGCAGGCTTATGAAGAAAAGATTAAATGCCAAAAGTGTGCAAGGAGGTATTTAATTTTAAAGAATAATTTTAGGAGTGTATAAATAATCCAGCTTGAGACTATTGGTTTATAGGATGGTCTTGGTTCATAACACAGGTATAAGTAGGTGAACCTACAGTGTAGGGCTGGAGAATGTCTAGCTCCAGGGCCATACAAGGGACACAAAATCATTTGGTCTGGCTCTACCAAGACATTAGGGATGAATTAATTAAATATTTGACCAAATATAGCTAATTTTTAAGTTGATAATTTTGTATGGCCTGAGAATGATGTTATAAATATCCAAATGGCCCTTGGCAGAAAAAAGGTCCCCAACTCCTGCCAGTGTTTCTGGTGCCTCAAGTGGCATCTGGCATCATGGTAGGACTGGGGTATCCATAAGCTCAATTCCCCTCTTGTGGAAACAGTTCCATGAGATGACCTCTAGATCTTTGCTTTTAGAAGACAATGAAATATATAATGCTTACTCATTTGAGCAAGGTAAAACACTGTTGGCTGGGCAGCTGCCATAGGAGGCTTGCCTGTTCCTCCGACCAACCCTGGGTGGCTGGGGGGCTAAGGGTGGGTCTGGCCACACTGTGTGCCTGCTGCCTCTCCTCTGGGCAGGGCTGAGAGGACTGTGGGACTCCGGCAGGGCTGAGGGAACTGGGCACCGCCATCTTGTGGCTATGGGCACTGCCATATTTTTTTGTGATAGCATGATGGTCAATTTGCATATTCCCTCTTTATTATATAGGATTGGAGAATTAGAAGTGCTGATGGCCAGCGGTGTGATAGGCAGGTGTAGTAATCAAGTCAAAGTGTTGGCTTTGTGTCCAGATCATGCTCTTAGTCTGCATGTTTCCGCATCAATGTCTGTGAACAGTTCCTCATTTGAAAGATTTCATTTCTTTGTTTTCTTTGCCAGTTCAATTTCCCCCCGACTTGGTGAGTGTGACTGAAAAGAGGAACAGACATTTAGGTTCATTACTCCGTCGAGTGGCTGTACCTTAGTTTCCTATGTGAAGGAGAGTAAACATAAGCTCCACTGCTGTCTCAACTACCAGGTCTTGGCTCCTGCAGTTCAAACCTAGAGACCGCTCAGGCAGGCACCGCCAGTGGTTTTAGTTGTCCATAGGAAAACTCTGCAGGGACGACATTTTCCTCTCACCTGTTTTTTTTTTTTTTTGGAAAACAAACAGACAAAAAAAGAAAGGTAATTTCTAAAGTTTCCAGAAACCAAGCCTCTTGCTTAAATTTATATAAAAGTATAACATTAGTTCATACATCTTGTAGAAAGTGTGTTGAAGTTGAAATTCTGGAAAGATATGCTTTTAAGTTCCATACACATCTGTATTCGTTTCCTTGGGCTTTCTTAACAAAGTACCACAGTGGGTGGCTTAAAGCAACTGAATGAACTTTATTTTCTCACAGTTCTGGAGGCCAGGGTCAAGGTGTCCACAGCCTTAGGTCCTGCTGGAGGCTCTGACGAAGAATCTGGTTTATGCCTCTGGCCTGGCTTGTGGTGGTGGCTGGCAACCCTCGGTGTTTCTTGGGTGGTGGGCTCCTCACTCAAATACCTGCCTTCATCTTACATGGGCTTCTTCTTGTTGTGTCTCTGTGTCCAAATTTCCCACTTCTGATAAAGGCATCTGCCCACCCAGCTTGGCTCAGAGGTTGAGCATCGACCTGTGCACTAGGAGGTTATGGTTCAATTCCCAGTCAAGGCACATGCAGGGATTGTGGGCTCAATCTCCAGTGTGGGGCATGCAGGAGGCAGCTGATCGATGATTCTTTCATCATTGATGTTTCTGTCTCTCTCTCCCTTCCTCTCCCTTCTTCTCTGAAATCAATGAAAAAATATTTTTAAAAAAGACCAGGTATATTGGATTAAAGGCTCATCTTACTCCAGTATGACTATGTCTTGATGTAGCTTATTACATTTTAATTACCTAAGTTCCAAATAAGGTCAATTCTTAAATTCCAGTAGTTAGAAGTTTCACGTATCACATTTGGGGAACACAATTCAACCCACAAGAAAGTCTAAGTGTGGAATGTGTGTAAAAAATATCTCCCACCTGAAATATCCCCAATCCGCCAAGCCTTAGGTTGGGAGTCATGCATTACTAGTTGCAACAAAAACCTTTATATTCAGCAGTGCTTTTTGTGGTTCTCTTATTGAAAAAAAAGTTATAAAAGGATTTTTCAGTAAATATTTATTGATGGGAATTTAATTTTGTCAGGGTTTTTGCATTCTGAAGGGAAAGCACATCTTGTAAAACAAGAATTATTTTTTAATGGGAAGATTTGGCTCAATGATTACAGCCCGAGAAGATATACTTGTCTTCTGTTATAGCAGTTCTCCCTTATCTGTGGGGAATGTGTTCCAAGATTTCCAGGGGATGCCTGAACCCATGGTAGTAACAAACCCGATAGCTACTATAGCTTCTCCTATACACACAACTTACATTAAAGCTTAGTTTATAAATTAGGTATAATCAAAGAAATAAGGGTCACTTGAACACAAGCACTGGGATATTGCAACAGATGATTTGATAACCAAGAAGGCTACTAACTGACTGATATTAGGGAGCATATATAATGTGGATAACACTACACACAGGGCTGATTCACATCCTGGGTGGGGTAAGATTTCATCATGCTACTCAGAACAGTGCACAATATAAAACGTATGAGTTGTTTATTTCTGAAGTTTTCTATTAATATTGTTGGATTGCAGTTCACTGTGGGTAACTGGAACTTCAGAAAGCAAAACTATGGAAGGGGGCACTACTGTAATTGCTCTAGGGTAGTAAGAAACCTCCTATCAGACCTTAATTAGACCTTCTACAATTCATTTTATTTCCTCCCTCTATAGATTATTTCTTTTAAAAATATATTTTATTGATTTTTTTTTACAGAGAAGAAGGGAGAGGAATAGAGAGTTAGAAACATCAATGAGAGAGAAACATCAACCAGTTGCCTCCTGCACATCCCCTAATGGGGATGTGCCTGCAACTAAGGTACATGCCCTTGATCGGAATTGAACCTGGGACCCTTCAGTATGCAGGCCGATGCTCAATCTATCCACTGAGCCAAACTGGTCAGAGCTATAGATTATTTCTTAAAAGCGGTTTGCATTTGTGCTTGTGCAAGCATCCAGATTTTTGGATTTCTCACTTAAAGCTGTGACTCTTGATCTCAAAGATATTTTATTTTCAAGACACATAGTTATTGAATTTTTATATCTGGAGATTGAATTTCTGGTAAGAAAGAAACGATTTAAACAACTGTTATTTATAGTTTTGTGGGTTTTCTTGTTTTTGTTTTGAGCATGAAATAGATGAACACAGCATAGTCATTTGGCTATACTTATAAAGACATCAGATGTGATACAGTTTTAATTACACCAGGCCAACTGAAAATGAAAAACATGAATATGTAATTTTAATTAAGATACACACATAATTACAAGGGTACTTCTCACAGGGAAAAGCACAGGGAAGTTGATTTTCACTCCTCACCCCGCCTTCCTTTAAATGCAATTCTTGTTCATTAAGCCCCCTCATGTCCTCGGAAATGTTCTGCTCTAGTTTTTCTTTATTGCTCATAGACACAAGGAATTAAAACCCGAAAGCCAGTGTGAGAGCCTGTCTGAAAGCTCCACCGTGTTTTAAGGAGAAGGGCAGAATGGCCCACACTGTTTCATTTGTATTGTCACCAAGCAAAGTCTCAACAAAAGCAAACTTCTGACCCATTAATCCGTTATTGAAGATGTCCACAAAGATACATAAATAGTAGGAACTATATTCCAATATATGTTTATAAGAGCTTTATACCTGGTTTAAAGATTGAAGGCTGGCTTGGATATATATCTTTTTTTGCATGAATCCCCATGTCTACACCGTCAAATAAATACATGAACTTTGCAGATAAGTCATGAAGACTACTAAGAGTCCATAAGTATAGTATAGTGTATACCTATACCATTTCATTCAGGGTCATCTTTATTCCCTTTGAATTGAGCAGGATTAAACATCTGTTCACTTTGCTATTAAATAACATATAAGATATGAGTTTCTCATGGTCAGATATAGCTATCCGTTACACAATGAACCTTCAACATATATTTTTTAAACTTACATACCAATGGCATGCCGCCACCTTCCATGTTCTTCTTGGAGAGGTAGGCCAATCACCATCATGGGTGTTTATCTCTCTCTCTTATTTCTGAGTCAGGAAAACCCAGCAGCTGGTGCTTTGGACCACGAATCTAGGTGTTTCTGTAGGCAGTTCAGAGTGAATTCTTTCTATTCTTTCTTTTTTCTAGGCTGACCCAGAGCTATACTTCTATCTGCAATGTTAACATGATGCTAAGGGCAGGCATCAGCTGGGCTTTATATCCCTTTTATTTGCTTCTCATGAATTAAAAAAAATTATGCATATCATTAGATATTAGGGTTGGGGTAAAATGTATTTATTGCCACACACAATTCTTTTCCCATATGATCAACTCACAGATTTTGTTGTTCAAGCAAAAACTATGTTCTAGTAAAAAAAAACCAAAACACCAAACAAACAAACAATGAAGGGGGAATACTTTCATCCATCTGGCTAAAACCCAATTTGGGTGATTCATGGAATTGCCTAGCAACAAACCACTTTCATTTTACAATAGTGTGTGCAATTTGACTACCAGCAGCAAATTCTCATTTGTCTGCTTGAAGATTTTCTCCTGCTACTGCAAACGTTTAAGTGGATTTCTCAGAAACATGTTGGAATTAAAAACAACAGCCTCCTTTTGAATTAGTGCCTTAAAAACAACAAAATTTAGGGTCTCTTTTTTGGGGGGGAGATTCTGTTATTCAACACCATTTTAACAAATAACACAATGATCATTATGAAGAGTATTTACCAAAAGCCCTAACAAAAGAGTTTTCCTGGATTGAAAAGGTCTGTTTTGTGGGAGAGAAGTATTTTATTAAGGAGGACCTTAACAACACAAAAGCGCTTACACAACCTTGCATGTTGCTTTCTCAAGAGTTTCGGGAAACATTTTGGTGAGCAATCATCAGGAACTGAGGCTGGTGAAAAGTGGTTCCTAGTTTAAGTACCACCACACTTGTGTTCCCAACATTACCATTCTTTTTAGTTACCAGCCACTAAGATGAATATCCTTGGTCAGTTTGCCATACAGAAGTTTCCATCTGTCCGATTGTGTGTGTGTGTGTGTGTGTGTGTGTGTGTGTGTGTGTGTGTATCCAGTTCATAGAAGGGCAAAAGGGAAAATTGTTGCAGTGCTCATAGAAGGGCAGGTTTCTGGGCCATGCATGGTTTTGCCACTGGTGGCTTTGGCTCAGAGGTGTTTCCAAAGCACCTGCTCCGAGAAATGCAAGTTTTTATCCCAAAAGCAAATACATGTTTGTTTAAGTGGGGTGGAAGGGGAATGATTGCTCTGCTTAATCCATTTTGTTCATTAATAGAAAACTACTAAAATACTAATCTTGCCTTTCTGTTTTCCAATCACTAATTTTCAAATAACTAGAACAATACATTTCATATGAAAACAAAGTGAACATAATTGGGATCAGATCTCAAACATCACCTCTGGAAAAAGCCTTCCTGACCATCCCATCGATAGTCACATCCCATTCCCATTCTAACCATTCTCTACTCCCAGTCTGGATTTTATTCTCCTCTCCCCCATAGCACTCAACACCACCTGGAATGATCAGGAATATTTATTAGATTGTATCTTATTGTTTTTTTCCTGCTAGAATCTGAGATCCATGTGGACAGGCACTATGCTTGTCTTCTACAGCGCTGGACTATTTCCTGGCACATAGTTGAAGCTCAATGTATTGGTTGACTGAATGGGTAAATTTCAAAGTATCTCAACGTCAGTAATGGTAAGGTTTTCCAAATTGTGTGCCATGGAAGATTATTTCTATTGAATGTAAATAAATATTAAATGATAAAAGAGATCTGAGGTAAAAATAAATATCTGAGAAATGATGGGGTAAACAAAGCTGAACAGATGTAAATGTAAAATTTCTCAGAATCTTTATAATGTTAATTATTTCATCATAGGCCCATCTTTTTTTTTGAGGAGAATCTTGGCTGACCTTCAGAGCAACAGACTTTGGGAACTATTGATGAATAGAAAATGAAGATAATTGTGGTTGTTTGGGATTATTTGGGATTTGGATTCTATACAAATAGGAATATATTACAGGAGATTAGATTGGCCCCTTTAAATGGAGTAATCCTTATCAAATGGCCAATAATATTATGAAGTGTGTGTGTGAAAAGGTGAAATTATGGTATGTGAGCCTTGAGTGTTGTTGAGTCCTAATATAACCATCTTACTTATTTCTTTAGCTTAATAATTTCCTGACAATAGCTCAGGGCCAGGCAACAAAACATGAAAAGTCAGAGCAACAGATCAGTTTTTACATCATGATCTCTGTGACCTTCATGAGTCAACAGCGTATCCTATATAATAAAAGCCTAATATGCAAATTGTCCCCTTGACCAGGAGTTTGACCTAGAGTTCAATGGCTTGCTATGATGTGCACTGACCACAAAGGGGTGGTGTGGAACATGGTGGGCATTGGTGATGTGGCACTGGCAGCAGGTAGCAGTGGAGGTGCTGCTGGCCCCAATGGGTCCTGACGAGAGTGGTTGGTTCCAGGTCAAGGCAGGTGTGAGGAGGGCAACCAGCAGTGGTGGCAGTGGGCGAGGCCGCCACCTGGCTCCCAGGTGCTGAGGGAATTGGGTGGGGGCCGAATGACTCAGGCAGAGGGGGGTGTGTTGGGGTCTGGGGGCCCAGGTTCTGCCCAGGGCCCAGAGGTCAGCTGGGACATGCCCTTCACATCAGACACTCGTGCTTCAGTCACTGGTCAGACATAGGGACTGCACTTGTGCACAAATTTTGTGCACTAGGTCTCTACCTCATTCAATAATAAGATGCAGTTTTCTTTTTCTACAATAGCCCCTTTTGCTTTGCCTTTTAATCATAAATAGTTTCTACTTAAGAACCAGTTTTTTATCTTAATCTTGGGTGTACATTTTTCTCCTGGACTTTAGATACATTTTAAAAAAATGTTTTGCTATGCATTTGATGTTATTTCTCTATTTTATAATAGTGTTTTTTTCCCCAAAATTGAATGATCAAATGTTTTTTTTCTTCCCCTGGTCATTGTTAGAATCACTGAAGGAGGTATGCATAGACTGAAAGTGGTGAAGAATTATAAATTTATTAGGTCATCTGGAAACCAGATGGGCTGAACTCCAAAATGGTGCTAGCACCCAGGGACTGAGAGTCAGAGATTTTAAAGAACTCTAGTCCAGCTTTTAAGTGAGGAATTCTCTGGGTGGGTCTTTCTGGGCAAGTCTGGAGGGGAAAGTTGTTAGGTTGATGAAGGAGAAACGCAAGGCCAGAATGGTGAAGGGTTATGAATTTATTCAATCATCTGCACATCAGGTGGCTGAGCCTGGATGGCTCCAGCACCCAGTGATGGGATTCAGTGAATTTTAAAGGACTTTCGATGGGCTTTTTCTGGGTGGAGACTTCTTTATGCATACCCAGAGAGCAGATAATTGAATATGGTCAAGGCAAGTGAAATATGGTCTCAGCAAAAGGAATATCCATAGACTTGAAAAGCTAGTTCCCGGGGAAGGGGTATCAATTCAATTGCTCCATCAAACCTAACAAAAATTACTGGTCTTTAGCAAATGGAATGTGGTCTAAGCGAAAGGGAATGTCAGTTGGGAAATTATCTAAAGGTCAGTTTCCCAGGGGAGGGGGTATTGATTCAATTATTTATCAGACTTAACAGTCATGTTTTTCCAGATATATTTATGTAAAGTTTAATCTTATGTATTGTACTACCTCAGATATTCTTTAATTAATCTATGAAATAGTAACTTGTTAAGAAAACCAACATTTTATTTGGTCCTGGTAAATTATTTTGCCACCATGTAATGTTAACATATAGAGCTTGAAAAATGACAGTTATCCATCTCCCACCCCTCACCCCACAACCACACTGGACGAGCATCTCCTGGGAGGATAGGGTGGTTGGGCTCCTCTGTTTTTAATGAGTTCTCTAGGGGATTCAAGTGGGGAGAAAAAATTGCTGCTGTGGGCCAGCCATTGTGCTTGGTGTCCAGCTTCATAGGAGTAAAAAACAATTAGATTTGAGAATCATTCCCTCATAGAGCCAGGACTTGGGGGAATCTCACAACTTCTCTTTGAGTCCAGTCAGCTTGTCACCAATTGCACTGTATTCAGAGAACCTGCAAATTATTGCACAACAATGGTTTACTTAATTAGAAAATGCCAGACATAAGTGTTTGATTCTTGGCCTTAAAAGCTCAGATACCAGACTGCTCTGGCTCTAAATTGCATGCCTGGCAGACTGAATGCACAATGCGTGGTACACAGACAATAATCGATAAATATTTGTGTTGAATGAACAATTGAGCAAAAGAGCAATGCTTGGCATAAAGGACTTGTTTGCCAACACTAGAGTTTCAATTGTCTGGAGTAGGGCAAATGTGCCTGAGGCAAAATTCCTGATTCCCAGAAAATGGTCATTTGTAAGCAAGGCTGTTACATCTTCCAAGTCTATCAAATTTTAAGCATATGATAGTCCTTACTGACAAATATTACAAATTGTCCTTAATTATGAGAAGAGTAAACTTAGACATCTTTCTGTTGAAGCACTTACTAGTTTGTTGTTGTTTTTTGTTTGTTTTCTGTGGTTATCATTGTCACACTTTAAAAAATGTATTATTATTATTATTTAGGAAGGCTACGAAGACTCATTCTGTTACTTACATATGACTTTGGCAGCTTTGGAAAAGTTTTGTGCCCCATATTTCCTCATCTTTAAAATAACAACATTTACCACACTCTATTTTAGGACAATAGATGACATACAGAAACACATTTGATGTCTTTATGTTGGAAGTGCTAAATAAGGGTAAATTGTATCTAAGTACACTGCTATGTTCATATTTTACAGATGAGAAAAATGGGACCTAGAGAGCTTCACCAACATGCTCAAGGACCCACCAGACATAAGTGTTTGATTCTTGGCCTTAAAAGCTTAGAACTGGGCCCACACGTGGAATCCTGTGGCAGAGTTAAAAGCCCTGGGGAGGGATGTATCTTGATTATAGAACACGTCTCTAATCATCGAAAGGTGGTATAGGCGGTGCTATATATTAAACATATAGAGATCTGTAACAAGATTGCTGAGGGTAGAACTAAGAGTGCTGATAAAAATAATAGTCATAAAGAGAGTGACTGCAGGTAGGAGGCATATTAAGACCTTGGCCGCCTGGAAGGCAGGTGGAAGACTGGTGTATTGGTCATTTAGTATTTCAGAACTATGCTGCACAGCAAACTACTCCAAAACTCAATGACTTAAAAAAAAAGTAAGAATCCATTGCTCTTATGTTTCGGGTGATTGACTATCTGTCAGCTGATGTGGAATGGATTCAGCTTGAATGACTGGGGCAGCTCTGATCTGCTCCATACATCCCTTACTTCCCATCAGGCTGACCCAGGCATAGTCTCATGATGATGGCAGAGGGCAGGAGTGAGCAAGCACCAATGCTCTGTTTGCGACATACCTGTTAATCCGTTGGCCAAAGGAAGTCACAAGGACAAACTCACTTTGGGAATGGGAGTACGTCTTTGTTAGAGCTAAAGCCTACTTTCTATGACTGATTCCCAGTCCACCATTCTCCACAACTCTTGTCTCTGTCCTCTGACTTTCCTTATTTTTCCAATGTGGCCACTTCTAAAGAGGGTTTGGAAGATGCAGCCTTTGAACAACCTTTTCAGCCTGCTTCACGTTCATAGAAAGTTGGGGATGCAGAGCCCCTTTTCACTTTTGAACAGTCATGGTTCCTTCTAGTCCAGGGGAGTCTGTGTCAAAAACCAAACCCACAATTCTTTGGAGACATTTCTCTATATATTTAATCCCTGATGTTTTGTACATTTTATATTGCTGTGGGACAACGTCCTTAAGAATCTTGAATGCCATTTTTTTGGAACCTAGTGGGCCTACATGTCACCTCCTCAATGACCCAAGAAGTCTTAACAAAAGGTTTCACAAATATACGTTTAGTTTTGTCTTTACCCATGGCCATATCTTAATTTGAGAATATTTTACTGACTGAAATGGTTGGAGATGAAAATGAACAGAGTATGGCACCTCTATATTCTAAGTTCAACTTGCAAGTTGTCTAGTTATTTTCTGAGTTCAGCTTTTCCTTGTAATTCTTTATTAAATACAGCTAGTTAGAGTCAGATGACACTTCCAATATTCTGCCTTGAAATTTCTTTGCTTTAGTCCAGAATTTCATCGGTGACATTTTCTATCTTCTATTGTACAATTTGCCACTACAGTAATGTGAATAACCAATTTTCCATCCTCTTCAACAGTTTTCTCATCATGTTTTACAGGTTGCTACAAGTTTCATTTCCATTTCTGTAGGGTCTACTTACCACCTGGGTACAAAGCCAATGTCACATACGTTAGATTTTTGTTATTGCGATGCCTCACTCTGTGTACTGATTTCTGAATCAGTTATTTATCCCACAGTAATGCTACATAATCACCATCCCCAAACTCTGTTACTTCCTTCTTAAATAGTGTTTATTTACTAATCATTTAGTTTCTTAGATGGGCTTGTATATTTGAAGGTTGTTTGGCTGTTGCTTGTCAGCTGTTCTAGGGCAGCTGTGGCTGAGGTCACTGGAGCAATGTGGTTCTTCCCCATGTGTCTCTTGTCTGACAGCAGGCTAGCCTAGTTAAGCTCTCATGGTCATGGAAGTGTCTGAGAGCAAGCAATATGTATGTACTTTTCAAGACTCTGTTACACTGATGAATATCCCATTGGCCAATGTAAGTTACATGGTCAAGTGCAGGAATGAGGAACTATACCTTGCTCAGAAAAAGGTGGGAATATAAAGACAGATAAAGAATTAGGGCCATTAGTGTTATTGATACAGAGATGGCAAGTAAAAAAACAAAAAAAGATGTTACCTCTAATGCTGGCCCATGAAGGAACAATTGGGTGGTCCAAGATCCAGTGTTCAACTGGGAATGAAGTACAACTTTCCAAATCTGAAGAGAAATGGTTTTTAATATAAGAAGAGAAGGTGGGGGTCCAATGCAGCAGAAGGGAATCATGATTATAACAGAGACAAACCAGACAGCAAAATGAAAGTAAGGAGAGTATGTGATATTATGATCGTAGGTAATTTGTCTTTTCAGGGGAAAGGATTCCTCCAGTAGCTAAGGAATAATGGGAGCAGAATCCAATCCTATACAGAAAGGATTTTTTAGAACTAGTAGGGTCTGAAGGGCCTAGTTATACTAATTGATGTTCAATGTTAGATTTTGTCTTATAGGGGGGAAAAAACTAAAGTTCTAGTCAGGGAATTAAGTAGACTCTTGAAATGGGGAAGCAAAAGAATTTTGCTTCCCATGTGGGATTTCAACTATTATCACAACTGGGAAGCTCATTGCTGGCACACACACACCAGGTTTTACCAATGACAACTGACTCCCAGTTTATTGTTTAATTATATCAAGATTTTTTTTCCCATTAACTGTCATAAGTTGGGTTCTATAGCCCTTTATTTTTGTGAATAATTTGCATACTTCTTTTCATCTGATACTCATACTCTGTAAGGTAGGCAGAGAAAGCATGATTCTCTCAAATTTTCATGTAAGGAAATGGGCTCAGAAATCTTGTGTGACTTCTCAAGGTTACTGAGGTGGTAGGCGATGAAGTAGGATTCGGAGTCCATCCATTTTTATTCTGGGCACTCTCTGCCTTTATGCAGAATGCTTTGTGAGGCATGCTGTTATTCTGGCAGGGTACTGTGGAAGATTTTCTAAAAGAAGGATACAGAGGGTTTTTTCCTCATGTGGATTGTAGAAATGGCACAGAGGAAAGGTCAGACACTGACAGGAGCCATCCATTTTTCAGACATCTCTGAGAAGTTCATCTAGTCAAAGCAGAAAAATCTGGCACATTCTTGTTTTTCCTTGCTTACAAAGTAGAGGAATCAAGGAGAGGGGTTATTATTCTGGAATAATTCTTCTTATCAAAGAATGAGATAAGAATGTGGAAATGATAGGACTCCTTGTAAAAATGCTAAGTCTGAAATGGAGAAGATTGTGAGATCTCACCCTACTTTATAAGTTAACAGGTTAGCCTACCATAATTATATATATGTATGTATTTTTTTCTGACAACACACACACACACACACACACACACACACACACACACGAGGTCTCTGAATCAGAGATGGTTTGTTACAAGATATTGTAGCATCTCTTCCTGAGCCTCAATCTCAGAGCTGCAATGGTGTTATTTAGAATATTGCATTAAACCATTACAGGTCAAGGAAAGTTACTTTTCATTCTGTGTTGTCAAGGTGGCCCCACTGTTAGGAGTGGGTGTGGGAGAGAAGATTGGTGTATAGTGAAGAAAGCAAGGATGAGCCAGGAACTACAGCTCCTAGCTGGAATCCAGGAGGATAGATAGAGTTGTTGTTGGTCTCTCATAGGCTTCTAACTTCAACTTTGATGATGGGGTTGTTGGCACCCTTTGTGAGTGAGTTGAGTACTCTCCTGACCTTGGAGTCACAGAGGCTGAAGGAGGGGATTCAGCAGGAGCCAGAGCTGCTGTGGGCCAACCAGGTAAGCAGGCAGATCAATAACAAGGTCAGGAGCTGCAACAAGCTTCCTCCTAGCCCTGCTCTGGCCTTCAAAGACTAAAAAGCAGTATGACTGCTACTTCATGTCCTTCTTCCATATCACCTGCAAAATGCTGCTGACCTTCCCCCTAGATTAGAATCACACACACACACACACACACACACACACACACACACACACACACACACAGGAATTCTGGGAAATGCAGTTTCAGCAGAGCTAAATCCACACAGTCCCAATCTCCACACCCTGATCTTTTGACTTTTTCAATAGACTTGGGAGACACCTCTAATTGCTCCCTTCATGAAGGTCTTTCATACGGGCTTTCAGACTGTTCCTGAACTTTTGGCCTTCTCCTCTCTGCAGTAAGCCATCCTAAGACTTCTATCTTTCCTTTTGTTTTTGCCACCCTTGAATCATGCTCTTTCCCTTATTTGTATTCTCTGAGACTCGCCATCACTCTGTAACTGATTGGCTGAGTGCTGGGCAATAGCTTGGCAAAGGCCCATTCAGTCTCGGCTTTATGGGTATGAGGGCCTCACGGTTCCCACATTATGTCCTATTTCCCTTATGATTATTAAGCTGTATTTATGCTGAGCTAGATGTGTGTTGTGTTTCTGCAGTCGCCTGTTCTTTGTTAGGAAATCTATCTTGCATATATATTCACTGAACCTGGTGCTGACTGCGTCCTCTGATTTCGAGTAGGTCAGTGTTTTTCCAAACAAAGAAGAACAGTGTGCTTTGGCACTGCTGCTTGGTATGTTTCCTAGAGCGCTAGCAGGAAGCAGACATTCATTTGGGTTTTGCCAGTCTCTCTTTGTCTAAATTGTCCCATTTGGCTTGGCCTGTTGGCTTTCATCTATTAGAATAGCGACGTAGGAAACCGTTCCTCTTGTTTTATGAGCTTGAACCCAAGTGCATCAACATGTGCCTTGGCAGCACAGAGATTTACATAAATATTTCTGGGCCATCAGATCTCTGTAAGAGCTTTTCCACGTTCCAGATGTAGGGTAGGAATGTGCAAATCCCACACGGAGATCACAGTTCACTAACTGTGGATGGCCCTCCAGAGAAAAAAAAGTGATTCCACTTAATGGCTGCAAACTGAAGACGAGAGACCCAGAAACCACCATCCTTTTGGTGCTGTTTAAAATGTGGGCAAGAAGCCACGTTTCTGAGGCATGGAGGACGGCATTTTTCTTTTCATAAGAATTAAAAAAAAAAAACACCTCTTTAGCATTGCGGAATAAATAATATCCATCTCTCAATTAGTATTAACAGCTAATCAGGGTGCAGCAGGGGAGTGGCACTCTTGTCAAACAGCAGGCGGCTTGTTTTATTTTTCCAATGCCGCTTGAAGATTATTTGAAAAAATCTCCTTTAGAGACCCGTGTGCGCGGAACCACATACCCCCAGTCAGAATTTAAAGTGATCCAAAATACAATATTAATGATTGATGCAGAAGCTCACAGTTTGGCGCTGGGGCTTAATTAGATAAGCATTGCAGCTGTTTTGGGGTGGAGGCAACTTGATGGGATGCAAAGCTGTTTTGTGACTTCCCATCGACAGGGTATCTTCTGAAGCGGAAACAGAAGCAAGCTACTAGGAATCGTGATGACATGTTTTCAGTGCTGAAATGAGTAGAAATCTGATGGTGGGGGAGGGAGAAGTATTTTGTAATTAAAAAGGGGGTTTGGGTCTTCTATTTCATAAAAACTCATAATAACCAGTTAGTGCAGTCAAGCCAAGGTCATGTGGAAAGAGCTGACGTGTGGGGCTCTCTTGGTCCATACCACTTTGCACATACAAAATCCTCTCATCTCAAATATATCCTTCACCTTGCAAACATCACAGTGTGTCAGACTAGGCAATGTCTTACTCACGCAGACAAATACCTATAAAAGTTGCTCTGGAATCACTTTCTCTCCCTGAAAACCCAAGAAGAATTTTTAAATGGGATCAATAGTGTTTCATTGCATGAGTTTGGAGTCTTTTGTGTCCCAAGCTGAAATGACTAGAATGCACTGTACAGTGTCTGTCTATAGCTAAGCTTCAGTGTATATGTGTGTGTGTGTGTGTGTGTGTGTGTGTGTGTGTGTGACCTCTATAACATGAGAACACTGAAGAGAACAATTTATTAAAGCTTGTTGTAAATTAAATTCGCAAGACTTGAAGAATGTCTCCCATTAGAATGAGGCTCTGAACTCTGTACATTTAAAGTAGTGTTGTTAAAATTGATCTTCAAAACAGTTCTATAGAATAAAAAGGAAGCTTGCCTATGTGATTTATGTTCTGAATTTATTTAGGAGATAAATAAATTCTTAATTGTTTATTGTCAATATTTACAAAATGTGAAGTTACATGTGAATGCTAAGTATTATTATTTTTGTTGTATAGGTAAAGCTTTATGCACCTTCTGATTCTTATAAATCAGTTTTTGAGAATTTAGAATAGACTTTTACCCAGTGTGGACTGGGAAGAAATGAACCCCTTTAGAGGTGCATTAACTCAGGTTATTAAGTCATTCCTTGCACTAAGGAAGGATTTATTTTATCTTATTAAAGCTGTGGCAAAGTGTGCAACTATAAATTAGAGAATCTAAAAAAATTATCTCTGGTGTTTATTTTCTAGCTGTGTAATTTTGGTCAGTTGCTTAGCCTTGAGCCTCCTTTTTCTCATTTGCAAAATGGGAACAATAGTTCCTTCCCTCCTTATCTCCCAGGGCAATTTTGATGATCTAATTGGGAGGAACATGTCTACAGATAGGCCAGAAGCTAGGTGTGTCTAATGTTCTGCAAATACACTTGTGATAAATTAATGAACTCCATGAAGCAGTTTCCTACAGTCTAAGCCATAAAGCTGCAGAGAACA
Source organism: Vespertilio murinus (assembly GCA_963924515.1). NCBI lineage: Eukaryota > Metazoa > Chordata > Mammalia > Chiroptera > Vespertilionidae > Vespertilio > Vespertilio murinus. The sequence goes on along the minus strand of OZ004707.1, from coordinate 36,119,012 downwards.
GGTGACTCTCTTAAACTTTCCACTGAGCAAGGGCAATGGCTGTGTTTAGATTTCCAAAGCTTTCCCTAATAGTAATACTCACACCACCTGCTTTTTTAAGGGGAGGTAAGGTAGGATTGTAAAATTATTCACACAGATTCAGAAATGAGAAAAATGAGTTTTTGTGCATGATTTGATGAATTACAGGCCAAGGCTTTGGCTCGGGCATTCTGGTTCCAAGATGAGTGTTTCCTCCTTTATAATGGGTTCTCTGAAAACACAGTCTGAAAATAAAATGAAATGGAAAGGTGGGCTCTCAAGGAAATATGTAATTACCTTTGGAATTGAAGATTGCAGATGTCAACAAAACAGGTAATTCATTAGAGGGGATCAATAATCTTAACAGCAGAGTTTCTGTGAGTTATACTCTAGATAACTGCCTTGCATATACATGAGTGTTGGTTAGTTTGTAGATTTCCAAAAGTAGAACTTACTCCTTTTAGTTGCACGTAATAATTATTGTTGATTGTTGGAAGCGATCTTCTGCAGTTGTTCCCTTGATAAGATAAATGATAAACATATGGTCCCTTTGTGTCTTTTCTGATAGATGTTGATGGAAAGCTTACAACAATAGGTTGTAGAATTATTGCAATAATAATATTTGATGCAATATCCCATCAAAATCTCTGAGGATAAAGATGGATTATAGTGCTTTAAACACCACCACACATCCTCGAGCAATCAATAAGGACTGCTGTTGATGGGTTGAAGTGATGAACCAAAGCCTGGTAGTATGCTTAGGGAAAAATAGGCATGCATGCTTTGAATAAAGGCAATGGGTGGAATGTAGGGAATGCTAATAAAAAGCCAAGGCATAGACAATAAATACAGGTCTTGAAATGTATTTAACTTGTAGAATAATGGCAATCATGATGAATGATAACAGCGAGTACCTTTACTTATTGGTGCCTATTCATCTTCCAGTCCAGTGAATAGTTTCCCCAGAGTTCTGTCTAGCTTAAATTCTCCCTTCTCCCTCTACACACATTCTCCTTCAGCTTCATTATCCACTCTATGTCCACATTTTCCACTTGGTAGCAATGACCCAACTCAAGCAACCTCTCACATGCCTTAGTCATGTACTCCGCTGGACACTCCCATTATATTATTATATATTAGACAGTTGAAATCTGAATGAGCTTGCCTATATAGGGAAGATAAAATGACAAGGGTAAAGGGCCTACAATCAAGGATTAAGCAACTCCAACATTTTAAAGGCTAAGAAGAAGAGGGTTAAAACCCTCTAAAGAGACAGAGAAAATGAGTGGCTGAAAGGGTAAGAGCATAACCAAAAGAGGCACTATCACTGTGGAATTAGAAAGGAAGAAAGTGTTTCTTGAAGAAGGGTTGGTCAGTCGGACTGAGATGTTAGATGAGGGCTGAAAAATGCCAAATGAAACAAACAACATGGAGGCAGGCCACTCGTGAGCTTAGCCAGCGCTGTTTTGATGAAGTGAAATGGGTGGAAATCAGATCTCTGTGGGTTGAGAAGTGTAAGTTGAGTAAAAGGAAACAGAAAGTACAGGCAACTATCTCACCTAGAGCTATTTTAAAATCAACGAGGCTGTTGCTGTTGTGGGTTTTTATTATTATTATTATTATTATTATTATTATTATTTAAATTCCCTTGGAGTCACAGTTAAGACAAGCTGTGAAGGCTGTCATCCAGAAAGGCCTTCCATCCATCTGGAGCTGATTTTACACCCAGCTCTTGGTGAGGCTCCTGGGAACCAAACAATCCCATTGCCAGCCTTCCCGATCTAGGATTTCCAGGAGCAGCTGGCTTGTTCCGGAGAGGTCCAAGTCCTTCAATTCATCAGTGAACTCAATCCATCAGAGACGTCCAGGTCTAGTTCAGTGGAAATGTCTACGCCAATTATTTCCCCTATGACTCACCTATGTTTTTTCATCCAAACTGAAAAATACTTTTCCAGTCACCATCATTTCCAACCCCTTGTCACTCTGTGCTTCCTTCTCCCTGAAACAGATGTAATTGTTCCCCTCCCAACCCTTTCCTCTACACTCTTCAGAATCTCTAGTTAATTGCCAACAACTTCATCGCTACCCTTAATCCAGATACAGATCCTTCCTCAATTTCCTGGCTCTCACTGAAACCTTCCCTCTCTGGTAGACACTCATTCAAGGTTGTGGTCCTTCTTACTCTCCAAGTCACGTGCAGATCTCTACTCCTCCGCACACCTTCCGGTCGCTCCCCTCTTTCAGGGAGCCAAGGCTCACTGTGAATCTTTTTATCTCAGGTGTGTAGAATCTATCCTTCATTTTATGCTCTTGGCAACTTTTCTTCCTCAACAGACCAGAAACCTGGTAGGACCTATCACCCAAATATATTCCAAAGCAGGCCACTTGCCCTGCTTGCATTTTTTTCCAGGCCACCATAGCCTTTTACCTGGACGGCTACAGTCTCATCAGTCAGCTTTCTGTTTCTCCTCTTGCCCCCATAATCAATTTTCCATTCAGATCCCAGGGGAATCTCCCTAAAATGGATGATAGCATGTTCTGCTCCTTCCCAGGACCCTCTTGGGGCTTTTCATCAATCTGAGACTGAAATCCAAAGCCTTCTGGCATCAGCCCCTGCTCATCTCCCTGCCGCATCTCCTACTAAGCTCCCCTTGCTCAGCCTGCCTGTGCCATACTGGAATCTTCTCAGCAAGCTCATTCCCTCCTCAGGGCCTCTGCCTGAGAGCTCCTTTTGTGGACATCGGCACAAAAGGATGCTCTTCATCCCATTCAGCTCCCTGCTCAAATATCAACATCCCAGACAGCCCTCCCGGTTCACTTTATCTAGAACATTCCTGTTCTCTCCCTGCCTCAACATCACTCTCAACCTGATGCTCTGTACACTTTGCAGCCACATTGTAGTGTCTATAATTTGTTATAGTGTCTGTTTAGGCCTCTGTCCTCTGTTAGAACCCTAGTGCCATGAAAAAAGGAATTGATTTGTTTGTCTTGCTCACCTCTGTCTCCTTGGTATCTGGAGCTGGGTTCTACACATATACATGTAAAGTAAATGTGTTGAATGAAGAACTCACACACTTTTAGTTTCCTTAGTCTGGCATTTTTTCTCCTGAATTCCCTATTGAACTCATATTCCTTCAAGTCTCAGTTCAAGTGCTACCTCCTCCTTGAAGCTCTTCCTGATATCTATACCAGCATCCTTAACTCCTTCTTGCTTAGTCACCCCAGCATGCTACAGCTTTTATTTAAGCCTCTGCAACTATTATTTTATTAGTATCACCCAGGACTCAGATGTTCAGTATTCCTCCTGAAATTACATAAACAAATGCAATTGAAAATTTACAAGTCAAAATTATATAACAAAACAACACTCCATCACAAAAGCATGTAAAATTACAGGAATGCTATTTTAAAACACTGGCACCATAAGAGAATGATAATGTAAAAAAACCATAAAATTGCCAAATTGTTTCCTATACAGCTAAGCAGATAACATATGACCTTAATGAGTTTTTATAAAAATCAAATTCAAAGAAATTGGGCAATTCAATCTGTGATACAAAGTTTATTTCCCTCATGTTTATTTGATTTATAAAGGGGCAAACTATAAATTGGAAACTATACTTGATCTTAAATGCGGCATACAATTTTAAAAGTTGGCCCAATTAATTAAAAAAACATTTAATGGAGTCTCAAGTTTCCTAAGCAATCCATATTTAGATAAATAGAAGACATTTACAGTGAGCACACTTTTTTTTATCCCTGAGCCTTTGCCAAGACTAATTTCAACAAAAAAACTTCATATGACAGTCTTGTATTTTAAGCTCACACTTTTAGGGATACACTCTCAGGCCTTCTTTAATATGGGAATTGCAAACATAACTGCCATTTCATGGTAATGGGAGTTTAAAAAAATGTCAAGTCCTCATGTAAAGATTAGAACATGGTTTTCTATTAGTCCTTTAAGGACACTTTCAAATGTTTGATTCTAATAATGTCATGCTGTGAGTAGAGTGGTTACTTTTGACTTTGTAAATGTAACTGGGCTACGTGAAAATTATCAACTGGCCAAGAATTTTGAGTTTTTCATGGATGAAAACTATCTCAATTCAACTCTCATTACCCTCATCACAAGTATGCAGGGTGTGTAGACAAAAGCTTTTTATTAGCTAACTATATGAAAAGATAAACATTGTAATAATCACATGCTCCAAAATGGGCAAAAGCAAGGGTAGCTTCCTCTCAAGAAGAGAAATGTCAGACCCATGAAAAGGACAACAATACTAATAAAAAAATTGTATTTACTTAGAAGCATTCAGAATGTCAACAAAACAGCCAAAACAGCTGCAACTTTTTTTTTGCAATTAGAGTGGTATTCAGTTAACAGAACAACAATTATTTCATATAAGCTGCATCAGAAACAATTTAAGATGAAAAAAACTACCATCCCCATATATAACTAATTTGTACTGTACAACAAGAACCTGCTTTAAATTTCCATGCCAATTTACAACCCCCATACTGTTCCAGGCAAGGTGAGTGGCAGCTAGCTGAAAATACCACCAGGACAAGGCTATCTACAGACACATCCACTAGTGTTAACTATACAAAAAAAGACACCGTACAGTTTAAAAACAAACCTTACAGAGCCTTACATTTCAATTTTTTTCTTTAAAAGGAGTGAGTTGTATACAGAGTGGTTAAATGCTTTATAGACAAGAAAAAAACACTGTGCTAGAACCAACTTATTCATCATCATCATCATCTCATATTATCTTCTTTTTCCTCCTTCTCTTCATCTTCCTTGTCTTCTTCCTCTTCCTTCTTTTTCTTGCTTTTTTCAGCCTTGACAACTCCCTTCTTTTCATAAGGCTGCTTGTCATCTGCAGCAATGTGATTCCTCATCTCTCTTTGCAACGTCACCAACGGATAGGCCCAGGATGCTCTACTTTGATTTTTGGGCGATACTCAGAACAAAATAAGAAAAAGGCCGAAGGAGGCCTCTTGGGTGCATTGGGATCCTTGAATTTCTTTTTGTTTCCCTTTTAGGAGGAATATAAGTTTTCATTTCTCTCTTATAATGGGCCTTGTCCACCTTTGCAATGCCTTCAAATTTTCCTTTCTCTTTAGCATACATGGTCTTGCACCTCTCTGAGCACTTTTTAGGAAACCCCGAGAAGTTAACTGAAGCATCTGTGTGCTTCTTCTTGTGTTTCTCCCGGCAAGTTTGCACAAAGAAAGCAAACGATGACATTTTGTCTCTGGGCATCTTAGGATCTCCGTTGCCCATGTTTAATTACTTTTCCTCAGCCAGCACACAGTCACCTAGTGCCTGGCCGGTTCGCACATGCCCCAGCGCTGTCTCTATGGAGCTCAATGTACTGCAGTCAGCATGCTACTACTGTTACTGAGAAGGAACATGGTTTAGTTTAGAGAAAGAACATGGGTTGTACAGAGTCCAACAGACCTAGGCTCATGTACATCAATGTTTTACTCTGTGTAACCTTGGGCAAGTTATATAACCTCTCTGAGCCTCAGTTTTTCCCACCTTTGGAAGGGTGATGATATCTAATCAAAGGGCTGTGGTGGGGATTAGTGAAATGAAGACTATTAAGCTCCTGGTATATATTCAGTGCTCTTTAAGCGTGCCTCACTCCTTGCATCCTGCTAAGCATTAAAGTTAGTTGTTTATCTCACTAGATAGAAAGCTCTGTGAGGTCAGGGATAACCTTCTATACTAATAAAGGGGTAATATACTAATTAGACCGGAAGACCTTCTGGACGTTCATCCAGACAAAGCCATGGTGGCGGGGCTGAGGCAGAGGTGGTGGTTAATGGCAATCAGGCCAGGAGGGGAGGGCAGTTGGGGAGTTGGGGGTGATCAGGTTGGCAGGGGGGGCAGTTGGGGGTGATAAGGTTGGCAGGGAGGGGGGCAGTTGGGTGGAGAAGGCCAGAGTGGGCAGTTGGGGGTAAGCAGGCAGGCAGGCCGGTGAGTGGTTAGGAGCCAGCAGTCCCCGATTGCGAGAGGGATGTCTGATTGCCAGTTTAGGCCCAATCCCACAGGGCTCAGGCCTAAACTGGCAGTTGGATGTCCCTTAAGGGGTCCCAGATTGGAGAGGGTGCAGGCTAGACTGAGGGACACCCCTCCCATGCATGAATTTCATGCATCAGGCCACTAGTATCAATATAATATTCTTCTAGAAAGCCTAGCACAGTGCTTATGTAGTAAGTGCTTAAAAAATGTTTGACAGACTAAACTCAATTTTCTTAGCATGCTATCTCCTAAATTTGTTTACTCCTGCTGCTCATCGAAGAAGATAATATTTATATGGAATACTAGGTCACTTGAAAGTGATCTGGGGGCATCAGCATGGTGCTTGGTGGAAAAATTAACTACATTTTCTTTATCCTATATGATAAGAAAAATGAAATATGGAGAGCTATATTAATATTTCACTTATATAAAACTTTGAAATATAATCTCTTTTAATGACTGGATTCAGGAAGTTTACAGAGGATGCGATCAAAATAGAATTTAAAAGCAAGCTTGAGTGATTTTGAAAACATTGTGTTTCACAGTTTTACAATCACTATAAAATATTTACAAACAATAGAAACTGGAGAGACACTGGTAGTCTGTTCTGGGGAACACCTGCTATGAAGATCAGCTTCAGTCAATGTTTATCCAAAGTTCCGTATGCTTTTCTAACTAAGGGAACTGATTGGCCAGAGGTGGTGCCCTGGTGGTGGGCAGGCAGCAGGAATGAAGACAGCCTGGCCTGTTGTGCCCAGGCACATGGCTGGCAACCAATAAATAACATTGCCTAAATATCTGCTAACTTTCATTTGAGTCCAGTTTCTTTTGTCTTCACTTTTAAAAGGGACATTGATCCACTAATGTGCTTTGTTCAAATTCAGAGACACCCCGACAAGGTTACTGATGTATTTTGGGCATGACTCATGTTTATTACCCTGTGTTTCTGACTCTTGGTAGCATGTGGGTGGGTTGGCCTTGAATGCTGTACCATTCAAGGATGACTTTGAAGGATATTGTTGATTTCAAGGGACCCTCTGCCTGCCAAAACCATGTTCCAGGAAAAGAGATGGAAGAGAAGGAGAGAGATACAACCTCAGGGATTGGAAAATTAGACAGACGTAGCCATCTGTTACTGCTCCCACCTAGCTCATGAGCGGCTGTGAATACAGGGCTATTTTTACAGGTGCATGTTTGTGTTCTGCTTGCCCTCCACTTGTCTTTCTGGGTTCACTTGGAAGTACTTGAGGTGATGCAGGGAGGCCTTTGGCTCTGTAAAACAGCAGGATGGCTCAGAGCCCTGCCTGGTAGGAGAGCTGTCTTGACATTCGGGTATATTCCACATCCAAGAATGGGAAATGCATTTGGTGGCAGAGGTGAAAGAGAAGGCTCAATGGGGCACCAATTTGGCCAGATGAAAGACACTGAGCAGACATCTTAGGGCAGCTGCAAGATAACTTCTGTTCCTTCATAGATGACAAACTGAAGTACTTGGGGCTACGCTAAGCCCAAGAAGACAGAATATAAACAGAATAAAGTGAACTCACATATATGTGGGCATATAAATATTTCTACTTCTTTAATATAATCCTGTAAGTGCTTGCATATAAGGGGTCAAGGCACATGGGCCTCACACAAAACTTCTTCCAGGTTATGGCTCCAGTTTGCTTTTGAAAATTTCCATTTAGAGGAGTGCTCAGGTTATAAGATCTTGAGAGTTCCAACACCTATCAGAGGTTCCTATAGGTAACACTGCCTTCAATAACGAAGGTAGTAGAGTGCACTATGGAGAGAGCAAGAGGAATCCCAAAATCAGCCTGAGGAGCTTTATAGAAGAGGTAATGCTTGCATGCCTGGGTTCCTTTCTTCAGGAATAGTTAAATATTAAGTATATGAAGGATACCCAGGAAATAGAATGATGATCCAAGAAGATGGAACAACACATGCAAAGGTCCTGAGGTATAAAGCAATCTGGCCCATTGAAGTTGAAACAGCATATGCAAAGACCTGAATGTCTGACACAGCCTGGAACAAGGAACTGCAGGTAGTTTGATGAGACTAGAACAGAAGTTATTTAGAATGGGGAATGGTAGGTGAGTACTAGACCATGTGACAAGCCAAAGACTTCCTTAGGAAAGCAACAGGGAGCTGATGCGTTAGTGTAATAGGTGATTACATGGATATATTTGATTTTGAGAGCAACCACTGCAATGCAGAGGATAAAATGGAGGCTACTAAATTTGAGGCAAAATGACTAAGTGATAGGGAGAGCCTGAATTATAGAGGTGCTGGCAAAGATGGAGAGGGGAGGATTTTGAGAAGTATTTAGAGAAGGCAGTATAGAGAAAACTCAGTGTTTGCATAGATACCAAGATCAGGAACAAGGAAAAGTGAAAGATGACTTCCAAGTTTCTATGTAGAGTAATTGGTGGGATGTGGTGTTATTAAGGGAGATATAAATTCAGCCAAAGATTGTGAAATGGGGAGGGACAAGAAAAAGAATTCCACTGGGGTACCTCGAGTTGAAATTGATAATGAATAGTCCTCAAATTCCATTTTCTGTGTGATGATACTCAGCTCAAAAAAAAAAAAATCCACTGTCTACAGAGTGAGCCTGGTACTATGTAGCTTTGAGAACTGGCTCTTGACTTTTTCTTCTCCCCCAACTCTTCCACATAAACCCAAGTCTTCCTGTGGCTCCTCCATTTCTCTCCCTTGTCAGAGGACTTTTCTATTGAGACTTACTTGAAGCCTCACATTCTTGTATGATTTCCCTTGACAGCCCACCTAATGTTAAGGTTCCCTGAGTAGTACCATGTGAAATTACATGTTACTCTGTCTATGTTCTACCTTCCCTGATAAAAGTGGTAGCATCTGACATGATGGGGTGATCATGTGGCTGAAGGGCATGGACATTGTTGGCTGAATGGAAAACGGTCCATATTGGAGAACATTGGAGGTGCTGAATATGTTTTCAATAGATCAAAATAATGATGTGAGCTGGCCTGTGGGGGTGTGGAGACTTATTCATTCTTCTCACAGAGCCTCTTGTTCTGGCAACAGCACCCTCAGTTCTTTGGATCTTTGCATTTGCTAGGATTCCCTGTGGGTTTGATTATGGCTTGTGCCTATGAAGGGGGAACTGGCAGATGTCTGTCCTTCCTGGGTCAGCTGGCCACCCCTGACCTTGTCCAATGACAAAGTTCTTGTTGCTCCTCTTTTCCCTTTTCCCACTTTCTGAAGTACTATGGCTGAGCAATTTGTGTGTGGGGGGGGTGGGGTGGGTGGGTGGGTGGGTGTGGGTGTAGGGTATGGGAGGATTGGGGGCATCTCTGACTCTAGAAATGTAAGACCCCCTTGGTCATCAAGTTCTATTTCCAGTAGGGGGCAGTGTTGCACTTCCAGACGCTGACCAGCACCTGGCCTGGGTGCTGTGGTGTCGTGGATAGTTATCAGGGTTCTCCCATTGTCATCAACTAGGATTTTCACAGGTGCACTTGACCTTCTTGATATTAATAGATGAGGCTCTGGAAAGCAGAGACCCTGCCATATCCCTTTAGTACCTAGCATTTGGCAAACAATAGATGCTCAGTAAATGCATATTGTTGCAAAGGTATAGGACAAGGTAAATTTGCTTAAAGCAATCACACACACACACACACACACACACACACACACACACACACACCCCAATCCATTTTCATTCTACTGTTAGTTTTGTCAGGAGTGATTATGTGTCAGGCATTATTCCAGTCACTCCACATATATCATTTCTAATCCTCTTAATCCTTTCACCAAGTGTGTTCATCTGGTTTTAGACACGTATTTATTGAAATGTCAAAACAATGTTTGGAACTGGGACTTCAATATAGGCTTAATTTTAGCACATACATGCTATTTCGTGATCTCATTTTTGGCCAGCAGACATCTTTGACAATAAAAGCCTATGTGTAAGTCAGCACTGTCATTTTCTCCTGGGGTCTGTTTGGTTCTCTCCTATGTTTCCCAGTGTATGTGCAGACATGCACCCACACACATACACTTTCCTTTTCCTTTAACTCACTCATACCCTACACTCCATAACATGGAAAAGGGACCCTTATTAAGGTGTTTGGCGCTTTGCTTTTTTTGTACTGTTCTATGTATATTACTCTGTCTCATTAGAATTTTTGGTGATTTAAAAGCCTTAGGAAGAAATGCTCATCAATGTGTGAAATGTTATAAAAACTGCTTTTTGCTATAATTAAATAGTCCAGCTTTTTTTTTTTTAAAGAAAAGAATGCTAGTTCTCTAATACAAATCACTAGACTGATATGTTAGTCTTTATATTTTCCCTCTATTTTTTCCTCTCTTTTAAGGCTTTCATTTTGCACCTGGGACTTGAATTTTGGGGTTTCCTTGGAGATTTCTTACTGTAAAATACTGAGCCATTTTATTGTAGGACTGGGTAAATACGATCAATTTAATGGCAAGGAAATGCTTATTTTCCAAGACTAATAATCACAAGCCATTCCTCACTGGCTTCCCCTGCTTCTAGCATGGCTCCCCTGCAGTCATGCAGCTGCCAAATTCTCTTTTCTCGCCTGCTGCTCTGACAGTGTCACCTCTCTCCTCAAACTCCCACGGTGGCTCACTATTACCTTCATGTTCATCCATGCCCAAAGCTTCAAGACCCCTGCTCGCTTGAGTTTCCCACCTTCTCTACCTTTCAACAATTCTGCTGTCAATGCTTTCCCATTATTCCTAGCGCCATTCCTCAATATGTTAGGAATCCACTGGGAGCATGCCAATGGCTTCTGATTAGACTTTTTTAAAATATATATATATATTTTATTGATATTTTACAGAGAGGAAGGGAGAGAGATAGAGAGCCAGAAACGTTGATGAGAGAGAAACATCGACCAGCTGCCTCCTGCACACCCCCCACTGGGGATGTGCCCACAACCAATGTACATGCCCTTGACTGGAATCGAACCTGGGACCCCTTAGTCCGCAGACCAACGCTCTACCACTGAGCCAAACCGGTCTCGGTTGATTAGACTTTTGAATGCTGCTCTCTTTGCCTCTAAATCCCTTCCCAGGACTTCCAGCTCTCAATTCCATTTTTTTTTTTTTTTTTTTTTGGGTCAAGGATTACCGGCTGAAATTTCACTTCTTTCTCAAAGTCATTTTCATCTAATAGAATAATAGCCTGTACTATGTACGTTTTATCTACTTATTTTAATTGAGGTGAAATAATATAAAATTTACCATCTTAGTCATTTTTAAGTCTACAGTCATTAGTGTTAAGTACATTTACATTGTTGTGCAATGAATCTCCAGAACTTTTTCATCTTGCAAAGCTGAAATAATATACCCATTAAACAACAATTCTCCATTCTCCCCTCCTCCTAGCTTTTGGAAGCTGCCATCCTACCTTTTGTCTTTATAAATATGACTACTCTAGTCTCTTCATATAACTGGAATCATGTGGTATTTGACTTCTTGTGACTGGCTTATCTTACTTAACACAATGTTGTCGAAGTTCATCTATGTTGTAGCATGTGTCAGAATTTCCTTCTTTTTTAAGGCTGAATAATATTCCATTGTATGAATATAGATTTTGTTCGTGCCATCATATGCTGTTGGAAATCGGGTTGCTTCCATCTTTTGGCTACGGTGAATAGTGTTGCTATAAACATTGGTGTACAAATATCTCTTTGAGAACTCTCTTTGTATTCTTTTGGGGTATATACCCATTTTGTACATCTTTTAAAAATATATTTATATATTTTGTCAATTTTATAGAGATAGGAAGGGAAAAGGAGAGAGAAACATTGATGAGAAAGAATCATTGATCAGCCGCCTCCCACATACTCCACACTGGGATGGAGCTCACAGCCCAGGCGTGTGCTCTGACTGGGAATTAAACCAGCGACCTCTTGGTGCATAGAATGATGCTCAACCAACTGAGCCACACCCACAGGATCCCCTTTATTAGTCTTTAAATTAAAAAAAATAGTTTTCATGATTTGCTGAAAGAAAACCAAACCAAACCAAATAGTTGGTTCCTTCAACTGATTCATAGTTAAGAGATGTGCTAATATTAAAATGTGCTGCATTTGCTTCAGAATCTAATGGTAATAAATATTTCACAATGAACTATGAGTGGCATTTATTTGTTGACTGGGCCAAATTTCAGAAGCAGAGGGAGAGATGATAATCTGAAAAATTGTGGAGTTCTTTAGCTCTTCTTCATTTTTATGAAATTTATTCTAGTTTTGTGTGTCAGAATAATATGTGGTAGAAATATGGGAAGCACAAATAAGTATGTGTGTGGTCAGTTTGCTAAGTGGAAAGTACACATCACCTTTCTTGCTAAGATATATCCACCCAAGTGATTCTGATTACCTCTCCTACACCCCTCATGGGTTATTCCAGTTGTAGAGAGAACCTCCAAGAGCTGGGCTGGAGTACTTGTAAATTATGAGAGTTACTTTTGTCTCTCTGGTATGGGACCTCTACTAAACATGCCTCCTCTTCTCACTGTACATCTGATCTTACCTTTGATCCTTAATCTTCTTAAGACAAAAAGAGATGAGAAAAGAGGACCTCAAAAAAAGTGCACCGAGGGCAAAAATTGTCCTCTTAGACCCTTACAGAGTGGGCCCACCCTTCCCTCTCCCAGGCAAGAGACTACTTGAAGCTATTTTCAGAGGTGAAGGCCTTTCCACATGGAGACCAGGTTTTAAACACCTCTTATCACAGTTACGCTCAACCACTAGCACCATAGCTTTTTGTCCTTAACCTTGACTCTATTGCATGACACTGCTCACCAAATGTGCCTGTATGTGACCTTCAGCTCTTCTCTGTTCTTAGCATGTGCCATTGCATGGATCATGTGGCTATCCTTGTCCTGTAGGATTAGTCCCATCTACTTTAGGGAGGATAATCTTTTGTGGCTCAGAATAAAAAACAAAACAAAAACCTTTTCACTTCAGTTTTCTTTCTTCATTCTCCAAATACAGATGCTATGTAAGCCTATTTCTTAAGGTAATTTTATTAGGCAAGGGAAGAGTAGGACAAAAAATTTTGAAGAAAGCTCATGCGCATACTCTGTCCACCCCCTCACTTATTTTTTATACCTTTACCTGACTCTAATGGCAAATTCAATTAAAAAGGAACTGATCTATTTGCTTTTACTTTTACCAGAGCCATTGGATTTTTCACATTAGAGCCATTCTAAGACACCCAATCAATATTTGCCTAAAGAGAAAATTAGAGGCACCATTCTTGTTTAAAAGTTAAGGTCCCTGTGGGATCAAATTGGAAAAGCAAGTTTCCTTCATTTTTGGCCCACTTTCTTTCTTCCTTTAGGGTTTTTATTCTAGTTTCCATCTCATCTTCTTACTTAATCCCCAGCCTCCATGTGCTACCCATTTTTCTGGACTTTTAATGAGCAGTCCAGTATTTGGAATCGGCCCTCGTCCTTACTGTTATTCACACCACGTTTAAGAAAATGAAAGTAATAAAGGGATTCAAATTCCAATTTGAAGAGCAGACCTCTTGTTTCCCATTAATATGGGGGCAAGATGGATATTGATGGAACAGTTGACACATTCTTTAAAAGTTTCTTTATGATCTCCATTCCTTGAATAATTAAGATATGTTATCACTATTAAATCTTACTTCCTACCAGAATTTCTTATGTTAGCTTTTAACCAGCTTTTGACAGAAAGTCATGAAAATGAATGAGGAGACCCTAGGAGACAGTCCCAATGTGACTGATGTTGTAGAATGGACAGAAGAGAGAAACTATGCTGGGTTCTATTTATCCTATCAAGTCTCTAAGCTGTATGGCATTTTAGCAGAAATGACCCATGCTTTTTTTCTTTCTTTCTTGATTTTCTAAACTGAGCTTCATACCTTACCAAATGGCTCAAATATTTTCCATCTGATATTGGAGTATCTCTAATACAGTTTTTGTATTAGAGGGAATTGAGAACTAACTAAGGGTGAGTGTGTGTGTGTGTGTGTGTGTGTGTGTGTGTGTGTGTGTTTACACAAATAAAACCTAGTTAAATTCTCACAACTACTTAGAAAGTATCTATTGTTATCCTCCTTTTATGGATGCAAAAAAAAAGAGGTCAGAAGAGTGATATAATTTGACATCTTGCAGTAAGTGACAAAGCTGGGGTTTGCAGTAGGGTTCTTCACTTGGAAAGCTGATATCCTTTTCTTTTCTTTTTAAATATATTTTATTATTTTTTTTACAGAGAGGAAGGAAGAGGGATAGAGAGTTAGAAACATCAATGGGAGAGAAACATTGATCAGCTCCCTCCTGCACACACCCCACTGAGGATGTGCCTGCAACCAAGGTACAGGCCCTTGACCAGAATCGAACCTGTGACCTTTCAGTCCGCAGACTGAAGCTCAATCCACTGAGCCAAACCGGTTTTGGCCTGATGTTTTTATCAGCTCTACCATGCTATTCATTTGGTTGTAAAAACAATGATTATTAATCAATTCCTTACCCCACTCTTTTCACTCAAACAACTTCTGGCTGACAATATTTGTCCAACAGTTCTTAATTCCATTTTTTCCTTTTCCTCCCTCTCTTATTTGGCCAATTTTCTTTGCTGAAAGCAATCACAGACTATCAAAATTCCCTAAACAATTCAAATCAGTTTTGTGTATGAGCAGAATATAGAATCTGTCATAATGTTGTCCATCCCCCAAATTATGTTTTTATACACTATGTTTTGCAAATTGGGGCCAATCAACTTGTCATTCATTGAAATGTTTTTAGCACAGATTATGCTGACACATGGGGATGCATATGTCACATTTAGAGGGAAAGTTTTAAAATATGATGATTCTATTGGCATTGATTCATTGTTAACCAAAGACAAGGTTATTTAGATGCATTGAGTGTGGTGCTTTTGCATCACTCAGCTACTTGTGATTTTCCCCAGGCTTTTAGAAAATTCTCTTACAAGGATATAAAAAACAAAATTGCATTTTTTTCTGATAAAGCAGAAAAATGATTAAATATACTATAGGAGAATGTTACCATATTCAATGGTTCCAAAGTCAGTTTATGAAGTTTTACCTTACACTGTCTCTGAAGTTCTGTAGTGGGTTTCTACCATGTGAAGTTGGGCAAGGAGCTCCTTGATTGAGGGTCCTTTTATGTAAGATGCAGGGTAACTGGTTATTTTTATTGGAAATAAGAGTCATGCTGGTTGGAGGGCAGCAGAGGGGTACTGAGAACTGAATGTTACCATCATGTTTCTCATTCTGGAGAAATCCAAACTGTGGCTGTAGGAAGTACATCAAGCTGGGAAGAGCACCATACCAGGGTATCATCTCAGTAAATGAGTGTCTGTTGAAGTCCAAACTTGTACAGCAACAGCCTTCTCAACATATCCTCCTAGGTGGACAGCCTACACTCCACTTGTCTGGAACTGACCCTCTGTTTCTCCCCCCAACACCTGTCCACATAGTTTCATTTCCTTCATGCTTGACAATATCATGCTTCCAGTTGCTCAGGACAAAAAATTTAGGACTATCCCTAATTCCTTTTTCTTTTAAACCACATACCCAAACCCTCAGCATATTCTGTTGTCTTTGTCTCCACAATGCACCCAGATCCTAGTCATGTCTCACCATCTCCATTGCCACCACCTTGGTCCAAGTCATCGACATCTCAAATCTAGATGACTACAGTAGCTTATTGGCTTTCCTGTTCCATCCTTGTCCTGGACAAACGGTTATCAGTCTACCAGCCTTGTGAAACCCAAGAGAAAATAATGTTTCTCTTCTTTCAAAACTCAATACTGGCTCCTCATCTCCCTGAGTAAAAGCCAGTCCTTCCAATGACCTGTTCCGCAGCCTGTTCCCCCTCTGGGATCTGATACAGTCATCTCCCTCATCCATCCACTTTAATAGCAATGCCTTTCTTGTTCTTCCTCTCAGCCACCAAACCTGCTCAACATTGGTCTGGGTCTGGACTTGTTACCAGCCTTCCATCAAGTGTCCTCATCTAGTGTCTTTTGAGGTTCCAAAAATCATCTCCACATCTACTGGAGAAAGGATAACCCATCCATTCAATGAATCACTGAGACAAATCAGTTTTGTTTCCAAAGTATGACTAATGGGTTCTCTTTTCATCATTTTTACTGCCAATAATCTCCATTCCATGCCTACCATCAAAAAAAAAATTTCTGTCTGGACTAATGCCTCCCAGTTCTGTATTGTCTTTTCTCTCTGCCTGGATGTGTCTCCCAGAGATATTCATATGGCCAATTCCCACACCTCTTCCAAGTTTGCACTCAAATGTTTCCCTTTCAAGGAGAAACTATCTGGACCATCTATTTCCAATTACAAAAACAAAATTTAAAAAATAAAATAAAATTTTAACCTATATATTTTTCTCCTAGAATGTAAACTCCATAAAAGCAGACATCATTGTCTTTAAAAAAACAAACAAACAATGAAGAAAATAAAACAAAAATCCTGATGTATTGTAAGAACTTGGAGCAATGCCTGGCAATAGAAGGCACTCGTTGGATAGTAGTTTAATTAGTGAATAAATTCCTGACCAGGATTTGACATTGTAAGACTTTGGGCAAGGCACTTCAATCTCCCGAAGTGGCTGATTCCCCCCCCCGCCCCGCCACACATATGGAGAAGCTGGTGTCTGCAATTGCTACTTCATGACTTTAAAGTGACTCTCACGAAAACATCACAAAAAATAGACCTGATTATGATGTAATGTGATGAAAGGGCAGATGCTGCAGAGGTCATGGATGGCACAGTGGGCTCATGCTCAGCCCAGGAGCTGCCCTGGCTGCCAGCCCACACACTCAGCATTGCTCCTCTGAAAAATTATCACTGCAGTCTTGTAAAATTCTAACTGAGGGCCAATGTATAGCTGTCATCTGAATGAAGCAGAAAAACATGCACCATGGAAGGACGAGGCAGCGGCGAGGCTTATATACTCTTAGTCAGAAGCCATTGCTATGGAAACTCCACGTTGCTTTACATGGGTAGCATTATGAGAGTGACTGGCCAGAATAATATATAGCTAACTCCTTGAAACATTGGAAATCATACCTCATTTTATTACGGGTTTTGTGATCCAACCTTTTGTTAATGAGGTGATTGTGCTGTGAAGTTCAAAAATATTGTTACCTAGGATTTAAAATTTTTAAATAACTTCCTCATTAAAAATGCTAGCTTCAGAATCACTCGCTATCTCCTCTGATGATTTGTAATTAGAACAGATTCACTGTTGCATAGCATGGTGAGAATCCTATTTTAAAGAGTTCTTCTTCATGCTAAATGAGTTTTCTACCTTGGTGCATTGTGTTCCATGCCGTTTTTTGGTCCCAATTAAAATTTCTAAGCAGCTTAGAGTATGCAATAAAAAGCTACTTGCAAAGTAGTAGATATTCAGCCACAAACATAAGGCTTTTTTTTCTAGAGAGGAGAGAAATTATTTTCACTTACTCATTTTACTAATTCATTTAAACAACTATGTAGGAGACATCTCTTATGGGCCAAATCCTACATTAAAGAGTGAAGAAACAGTAGCCTGCAATTCCCTCTGGCTCTCCCCTTATTCATGGAGTGTGCAGTCAAGGGGGAGAGAGATACATTGAACCAATAATTAGACACAGTTGAGTAATAATTGCACTAGCTGTTACTCAGGAAGAAAAGGACGCTGGACAGTAGGAGACTTAGGCTGGTGAGGAGAGAGGTTGTAAAAGCCTTCCCATGTACGTGCCCCTTCACCTGGGACCTGCAGGACTCATCCAGGTCAGGACAGAGGTGGGGGGCTTGTGGGATGATGGACATGCAGAGGTCCAGGAGAGCATGTGTGAAGATCCCGGGGAGAAGAGGAATTAAAAGAGGAGCAACACCCATGGAGCATCACCGCAAGGAGGAGGTGGGCGATAAACTGGAGAGTGCAGACCACGCGGGGCCCTGTGAGCTGCGCGAAGAATTCTGGATTATTTCCGGAGTGAGAGAAAGGCATCAAGCAGGAGAATGACACGAATTTTATTCATTTTTAAAAAGTCACTCTGTGTGATGAGGGGAGACTGAGGTGGAGGTCAGGTGAGGATGGATGGGTGAAGGGATGCATCCGCACTAGTCTACACATAAATAATATTTTTGGTGGTGGTGGTTTGGGGCAGTGACCATGGGAAAAAGAGAGCCCGTTGGACACATATTTTGGGAGTCGGACTGAAGAGTCTACCGGATGTGTGGCTTATGCTTTCGTCATTAGTTTTGGAGCAGGTTCAAAGGACACTGGATGAGGACACCTGGTGGGGCTTCAGGAACCTATCCGCACTCAGACCCAAGAGGCTGGATCTAGCATCCAGGGCTGGGCGGTCCCAAGGGACAAAGGCCTCAGGGATCTGATTCCATCACTTCTTGATGCCCCATTCACAATGCGGTGTTTATGCATATCCCTGCTTCTAACTGTCAACCTCAGATTCCACTTCTGTGGCGGTTTCTTAGGAGTGGTATTTAGTATGTGTGTGGGAAAAGGGCTGATTCTCTTCTGTTTCCTAAGCACAGATCCCTAGATCTGATGAAATTGTCTAATTCTTGAGTCAGTTTTGGTAATTTGTGTGTTTCTAGGCATTTCGTCTAGGTTATTTTAATTTGTTGGCATGTAATTGTTTATAGTATTCTCTTACACTCTTTTTAACTATTGTAAGTTCAATAATGTATCAGTTTCTTTATGTTTTTACTTATTTTCATCTTCTCCTTTTTTTTTCTTAGTTTGGCTAAAGGTTTTGTTGATCTTTGAAAAAACCAACTTTCAATTTTCTCGATTTTCTCTATTGTTTCTCTATGTCCTACGTTGTTTATCCCTATTCTAATACTTATTATTTCTTTGCTTCTTCTGGCTTTAGGTTTATTTTGTCCTTTTTCTAGTTGTTTAAGATGGCAAGTCAGATTATTTTTTGAGATCTTTCTTCCTTTTTAATGTACCAGAGGTGTTTACAGCTATAAATTTTCTCTGAGTACCTTTTTTATACATCCCATAAGTTTTTGTATGTTTTTTTTTTTAGTTTCATTTGTATCAACATATTTTCTAATTATCTTAGTGATTTCTTTTTTTGAGCCATTAATTTTTTAAGAGTGTTTTTAAATTTTCACATATTTTTAATTTTTCAGTTTCCTTCTGTTATTTATTTCTGGCTTTATTTCATTATGGTTAGAGAAGATACATTAGTGATTTCAATTGATTTTAATTCATTGGTTAAAGACATAACATGGTATGTACTGGAGAATTTTCCATGTACATGTGAGAAAAATGTGTGTTTTGGTGCTGTTTGTCAGTGTTCTGTGTATGGCTGCTAAGCCTAGTTGGTTTGTAGTATTGTTTAAGTTCTCTAATTCCTTATTGATCTCTTCTCTATATTTTATATCCATTATATCCATTATTGAAAGTGGAGTGTATTGAAATCTTCATCTATTATTGTAGAAATGTTATTTCTCCCTTTAATTTGGTCAATGTTTGCTTCATATATTTTGGCACTTTTTTGTTTGGTGTGTAGATACATATAATTGTTGTATATTTTTGATGAGTTGACCCTTTCCTCAATATATAATGTCCTTTTGTTTTTAACTCAAAATATATTTTATCTGATGTTCACACAGACATCCCAAATATCTTTTGGTTACTATTTGCATGGAATATCTTTTTTATCCTTATACTTTCAACTGATCTGTGTTTTTGGGTCTTAACAAAAAAAATCTCTTATAAACAGCATGTAGTTGGGTCATCTCTGACTTTTAACTGGTGAGTTTAATGTAGGTTTTTAACAGCTATAAAATTTCTCTTTCATTACATATGGTTTGTTTTTATTTTAATTTGTCTCAAGGTATTTTTCTAATTTTCTTAGTGATTTCTCTTTTGACCCATTGGTTCAAACTGGTGAGCAGGACTTGCTTTTGCCATTTTGCTATTTGTTTTATGTAGTTCTCATATCTTTTTTCCTTCTCATTTGCTCCAAAAGTGCATTTTTTTTTATTCCTAGTGAAACTTTTTGGCTCTCTTCATTTTTTCCTGTATATTTTAAAATCTATTTTTAATGGTTACCATGGAAATGAAATTATAGTTAATATCTTAAAATAATGCCATCTAGTTTGAATTGATACCAACTTAACATTAATAATATACACCAACTCTACTCCTATCCACCTCTGTGCCTCCCTTGATGTTGTTATTGTCACAAGTTTCATCTTTATACATTATGTGCCCCTTAATATAAATTTATTAGGGGCCCAGTGCATGAAATTCGTGCTCTAGGGGAGGTTCCCTCTCACATACTGGGAGCCCTCAGGGGATGTCCTACTGACAGCTTAGGCCCATTCCTCATTGGGAGCAGGCCTAGGCCACAGTCTGGCCTCCCTTTGTGGGAGGCAACCAGGCTGATCAGGGGAAGGCACCAACCCCATCACTTCGCTGCTGCAGCCACTGCCAGTCACTGCAGCTGCCAAGGTATTTTCATCAACACAGACTCCAGTCCCTTCACCATGAAAAAAGTGACAACTTTCTTTAGGCATTTTCAAGATATATCTTTCATAGGCTATGACATTTCTTTCTTTCTTTTTTTATCCTCACCTGAGGATATGTTTCCATTGATTTTTTTTCCTGCCCCTCCAATCACCCGCTCAAAGTGACCTTGGTGTTGAGGATGGTCCTGGACCCAAGTACTATGCAAATTAACTGACATCATTGTTGGGTTAATTTGCATACTCATCCTGATTGGCTGTGGGTGTAGCAGAGGTACAGACAATTTACATGTTTGTCTATTATTAGGTAAGATAATTATTGTTTTATACAATTGGGTATTAAATCTTAATGGAATCAAAAGAATTATAAATTAAAACTCTAATAATGATAGCTTTTACTAGTGTCATTCTTTTAATTAAAAACTTTTTTTTTAATTGCCATGTTCAAATTTTCCTTGAGATGTTGGGCATATTTGGGTCACATCAGCTGTCAGGCTTCAGTTCATAGTGAGTACATATGGAGTCAGCAGTATATTGAGGTCAACATTCATACATTAATACAGAATGTGGAAAGCTCTGCTTTTAAGCACCTACATCCACAATTTTTGCCCTGGCTTTACCCAGATTAATTTTTTTTGCTCCTTTTATATGGTATATACTTTATTATTTTATTAATATGAACTAATATTGCAAAGGCAATTTAGTATATGAATCTTCCTTTTGATATTTAAATCATCTGAAATCACTTAAAACTGTACATTAAAAATCCTCATTTGGACAATAAAGACAATTTAAAGAACAAAAAATTTTTCATCTTACAGGTGGACATTGAAGTGGACCTAATTTGGTGTTTTTTTTTTAAAGCTTAATTAAAAGGAATAAAACATATTTTTACCAAACTAGTGATCTCAGGCACCATTTTCTGCTGTTTTGATGCAGGTTCTCCTTTTGTCTGCTTCTTTTCTTGCTCTTTTTCTGGTCCAAATGCACCATTTTCATCCCACTATCAATTTAGTTTTCCCCTTGAAATTGTACTTTTCTTTCAGCAGGCTCAGTCAGAGCAGCTTTATTTCCCTTTCCTTTTCCTTTAAATCTGCAATGTTTTAAACTTACATTTGTTTATGGATTCCTGATGATCTTCTATGATATTTTTTCAATGCTTCTTTTTTTATATCTTCATTTAGTACTACCCATATCACTTATTTGTTCTGTAATTGTAGCTTACCATTATTTCCATCATTGGCTTTATCCAGTGCTTTCTTAGCTTTTTCTTTAAGTAGAATTATTTCCTCTTTTGCTCCTCTGAAAAGATCTATCTATTTTATTTCACAGTGATTTGAGGAAAGGGTGTTTGTCTGGATGCCCTGAAAATTTCAGCAAGCAGATCTTCTCTTTTTCAGACTTCATTTCAGCATTTTCTGCTAACTTTGTTTTTCTTCTATTCCTTTAGCTCAAAATTTAGCTTCCACTTTGCTTTCTTCATAATTCCTCCTCCTCCCCCCCCCCCTCCACACAGTAATCTTTCTTGAAAAATATGAGCAGATCTGTGTCTTTGTACTTTAGTCCAGGGATCTCCACAGATTTTTAGCAGATTTATTAAGCAAAGGAAATATTGGTTCCTCAAATGCTTTGTGCAGTGCTCTTCTCATCTGAATATTTATTATTTGACCTTTATCTCTAACTAATATTTTTAAAATCCTTTTTAAAAAAAGATTTTCTTTCTTTTTGTTTTTTAATTTTTATTATTTTTAAAAAAATATATTTTATTGATTTTTTACAGAGAGGAAGGGAGAGGGATAGAGAGCTAACTAGAAACATCGATGAGAGAGAAACATCAACAAGCTACCTCCTGCACACCCCCTACTGGGGATGTGCCCGCAACCAATGTACATGCCCTTGACCAGAATTGAACCTGGGACCTTTCAGTCCACAGACTGATGCTCTATCTACTGAGCCAAACCGGTTTTGGCAATTTTCTTTCTTTAAAAAAAAATTAGAGAGGAAGGGAGGGAGAGAGAGTGAGATAGAAACATCAATGAGGAGAAAGAATCATTGATAGTTGGTCTCCTGCACACTCCCTACTGGGGATGAAGCCCACAACCTGAGCTATGCTCTAACTGGGGATACAACCCTGACCTCTTGATTCATAAGTTGATGCTCAAGCACTGAGCCACAGTGGCTGCTCTAACTATTCTTTTATGTCATCAAGGGCTGCATCAGTAGGGAAGCCTTTAAAATAAAAGGTCTCTCTTTCACACCATTTTTATTTATTTATTTGTTCCCCCCTTTTTTGTTGAATTTATTGGGGTGACACTGGTAAACAAAATTATTCAGCTTTCAGGCACACAACTCTACAACACATCATCTGTACTCTGTTTTGTGTGTTCCCCACTCCAAGTCAAGTTACGGGGAATTTTCATCATTTTTATACTAAGGTCAGAGAGACATCTGTTTGGAGGTCTGATTTTAGTTTTATCTTCACTTATTTCTATGAGTTCTGCCTTTGATGTATTCAATGATCCTACTATTACATTACATAAGTATATTGTTAGATGGTTTAACCTATTGAATTTTATCATTATTTTCAAAGGTATCCAGCCTTCACCTATTTTGATTTGTTCCTTTAAAGACTTGTCCCATGGCAAATTGAAGCCACTAAAGTAATACTCAATTTGACAAAATGTTTTGGCCTCCAGAACAGTCATTTTCCCCCCCATCATTATTTTTGGCCATTGTGGCTATCTTAAAAAAGAAATTAATAATAATAATAATAATAATAATAATAATAATATATTTGTTAGGGGGAAAATAGAATACTGGAGACTAGCTATGGTTATGGTAAATATTAATCATGCTCTGTTAACCATGATTGCCTTGTATTGGTTAAAGATAGGACATTCTGATCTAGCTGGGAGTAGTATGCCCCAGCACCTGGGAGTCAACCTTGGATCTGGGAATAACCCTTGGAACAATACTCATTCAAGAATTGCCTATTATCATGAAAATATTAACAACCTTGTTGCCTAAACAATGGAGTCCCACCCCAGCCTCTTACTTCCCCGTGCCTGTAATCCCTCTTCCCTATGTAATCCTCGTCCTACCCTATATAAGCAGCTTGGGGGCTGCAGAGCAGATTTTCGTGGATGACCTGCTGCTCTGCCATACTGCAAGCAGTATTGGAATATACAATCATATACAATTCAACCCTGTCTCTGCTTAATTGGCTGAAGTACCGATTGTCCAGTTACCATTTCAGAGAGGAAGGGAAAGGAAGAGAGATAAACATCAATGATGAGAGAGAATCATTGGTTGGCTGCCACCTGCATGTCCCACACTGGGAGATTGAGCCTGCAATCCAGGCATGTGCTCTGACTGGGAATTGAACCCTGACCTCCTGGTTCATAGGTTGATGCTCAGCTACTAAGCCACGCTGGCCAGGTAGTCGTGGCCATCTTTAAGGTCTCGGTCCTGCAGCGCCAGGCCACAGGATCACTAAGAGTGGCTGACTGCAGTGTCTCATCTTACCCTAGATTCAATGAAAGAAGAAAAGAGATTTATGGTTTTATCTTTTATTTCTTCTCTTCTTTATTTTCGTCCCATTTGGTTTTTCATTTTTGTTCCTCTCTCACTTTCTAGGGAGAGTAGACATGTAGCTCTGCACCTGTGAGTGAAGGAGGTATCTCCGACTTTCCATTGGATTCTCCCTGTTTTGACCTGATGCCTCATCTCTGTATTTTGACATGTTCAAGTGAGGGGACTCTGTAAAGACTTAGTGGTTAGTCTGCCACTCCTCCACTTGTATTCTGAGCCATGGTTTTCTTCACTTTGGTCCATCAGTTACTGAGCCTACATCTGCTTCTAGAGCACAAAAATTAATAAAATCTCTTGTCAACTGACATCCTCTCTCATAATAATTTTATGCTGTCAGCTCTTGTTTCAATAATGCTGTGTAATAAATAACCATTCTATTCCCCAGTGATGTAACACAACCAACTCCTTCCACTACCCTTTTCCCCCCCTCCCCTGCCCCATGGATCAATTGGTCAGTGGTAAAATTTCCTAAAATTGTGTTCCAATTATTTTATTCCTTTAACATATTTTAAATGGTCCTCTTTCAAATGCTTCTTTTGCCTTTTCTTCTGTGATTATATTTTGTAGATAATTCATTGAAAACTAATTTTATTTTTCCCATTTTTTTTAAATTAAAGTATTATATGTGTACATATCTTATCATTGCCCCCACCCACTCCCATACATGAACAAATGTACTCAAGCCTGTTTATGTTGCCATTCAGAGACCTTGTTTTTGAACCAGGTATAGCACAATAACTGGATGCAATAACGTCTATGGCCACTATTGCAGAATTACCCTTTCTGGTTCATTTAAAAAAATTATAATGAAGTCACACACACACATACACACACACACACACACACACACACACACACACACACACACAGCCAAATCAGTAGGTTTCATCCTACGGACATAGGAGGTAATTGGCAACATTTTGCTGTGTAAATAAGAGCCCTTTAGCCCTCTATCAGATAGCTTATTTTCCTGGATGGCTTGAGGGCTGGAGAATGTCAATTTAAACTGCCAAAGGTATAGCTGAGATTACTCCAGGCAAAACTGAGAAGTAGTTCTTACCCTTCTGTACTTACCTGAGGCATGCAGTGTCTCATGCTCCTCTCTCTGAACCCCCGCTGTTCTGAGGGAGGAAATGTTATTATGGTGAAAGTCTCAATGATGGATGAACATTGTTAGCCCTCCCAGGATTCTGCATTTTGGCAGGAATCAGGGCCTTCAGCTGAAGAAGTGAGATAACTTCTTCATTATTGGGACCAGCCAAGGTAGAAGGACAGATAAATCAGATAACCTTTCCAATACTCTCATGTTCAGGGGACAGTCAGAGATATTGTCATTCTTTCTTGACACTGTGTATTGATTTCACTTTTCAAGTTTTTAAAGTTGATTTTTACCTTTTTTATAATCTTATTTCTTGATGTCTCAACAGAGCCTTACATTCTATTTTGGCTAGAAAAAGAGGTCCTGCATTGTTTTCTGTAAACAATTCAATGGTGGCAGTGAACATTAGGCATTTGGCAGAGGTTTGTACCTATGGGTTATATTTTCAAGTTACCCTTTAATTGTCTAGGTCTAGTTCATTGTTTGCCTAGCTTGCTTTTTTAGCTTTGATTTGTTGGCTTCTGATAATTTATGTATACCTTGGAAATATTTATTCATAATTGATAATTTCCTACTTCTCACTGAATAACATACACTAAAATATTAAATTATAATAACACTTTAAATTCGGAGCCATGTGATAGGGGCAAACAATAGGCTTTGAAATCAGACAACCCTGGGAAAACTAACCTTTCTCAGTCTTGGTCCTTTTCATGAAAACTGGAAACAACAATCATACCTATATCTTGGGGTTATTGTACCAATGTATTTAGCTTGATGCTAGCATATTGGCACAAATTCATAAACAGAAGCTATTGTTATCATGTGGTTAGAAGAACAAATGAATGTACTGATATCTCAGGCTTCTCTAGTTTCTATGATGGTACTTTTTAATTTATGGTTTATTGGAAGTCCAGGTAAAAATATGGATGCATTAAGTAAGGTAATCCCTGAAATTTTATGGATTGTGATTCTTGCTGGCCAAATTTTTCTTGCTTGCCAAAGTATCCCTCAAGAATTTTTAGTGTTCAAAAGAGACAAGGAATTTCTAAATAGAATTTTGATTAAGGGCAAGTGGATGCTAAGGGTGAGTGTAATGACTAAAATTTAATGAGTGCCCACTTTGTACTGATAATCTATTTTAGGGAATGAACATATTTTGTTTTATTTAATGCTCTCATTAATTGTATAAAATTAATCCTATTTATGCCAATGTGTCAATTTGCTAGAATATTCTATTTATAAATGAATAAATTAAGAAATTCAACTAAATTCAGATTCATTTAAACCCTTAGGTCTAGAATTTGGATCTAGGTCTGTTTGATTCCAAAGCTCATGGTCTTTCTTTCTATGCTAACATTCACCTACCTTGCCTATCCCAGAAGATGGAGTGAACTGGGGAGCAGAGAGTCCACAAAATGTCTAGCTATGCCTAAGTCACCAATGAAAAAATGTTCTTGTCTTCACTGACATTGGCTGCAGATGTGGTGAGATTTCCTGGGCCCCTTTCTCTCTGATCACTCTGTGTCTTAGTGCCTTTCATCTTCCCCGAAGTCTTTATCTTGAACATTTTCTCTAGGTTTTTCAGGATTTAAAGGAAGCATAGTAGTCAGCTGTACATTCTAATGTCTAGAATATACTTAAATATACCAATAGGACACACATAAATTTAGTAGAAAAATATCAGATTGCAGTTAATTTCTCCTTGTATTCTCACTTCCCTTCTCCCTTCTCTCTCTCTCTCTCTCTCTCTCTCTCTCTCTCTCTCTCTCTCTCTCTCTCTCGTCTGGTAGCTTGACTCGTACCAATTGTGGCTCTTATCATTGCTGTTACTTTTGTTTTCTTACTTTCTGGGAAAAGCTAAATTTCTAGTTGATCTGCCTTTTGAAAACTCTCCCCTTTATAAACCCATCAACATACCTTCACCTTCCACTCATTTCTTCTTAGTGTCTCCTGAGAGTGACAACAGCTGTTAGAAACATCTGCTAGAGCTTTCAGGTCTACCCACAGGTTCAATAGAGTAATCTTATCTCTATTATCTGATAGGGAAGGAGATATTATCGTAGCTGCATAGAAAATGTTCTTTTTAACAACACGACTGAGGCTTTAGGATGTGTTCTTCATATGCTGAGCCATAAAAATACAACAGATGCTATTTTAACCTGCAGCCACCTGGAGCGCCTTCCCAGGCTCTCTCTGCATGATTCCTGTGATTGCTTTAAGTATTTGCCTACTTGAATGACTTGAAAAAATAGGGAAAAGATTTAGTGAGCCCAGTGGTAATGAAGCTACAGTCTGAAAGATAATATTTGCAATATGTATATTAAACAAATGGCTTGTATCTAGAATGCACAAAACAAAACCAAAAATCTATAACTACAAAATAAGACAATAGCTCAGCAACAAAGAAAACAGGCAAGAGATTTAAACAGAAACTTTACAAAAAAAAAAGATATAGGCATGAACAATAAGCACTTAAAAAGATATTCAACAGTGTTAACCACCAGGGAAATCCAAATTAAAACCATAGGAGGTCTCCCAGTATACTCAAAGAGATATTATTAAAAAGATTGACAATAGCCAGTGTTGGTGAGGATGTGGAGCAATTGAAAAGCTCATATATTGTTGATGGAAATATAAAATAGTACAGTCAAGTTGAAAAAAATTAGACACTTCCTTAAAATGTTAAATATACATAATATAATTCAACCCCATACCACTTGGTATTTAGCCAAGAGAAATAAAAACTATGTCCATACAAAGACTTTTACATAAATGTTCATAGCAGCTTCATTTGTAATAGCTCCAAACTGGACACAACCTGTCTGCCCATTGACAGGTGAATGAGTAAATAAAATGTGGTTTCTCCATATTGCTGAGGGCATACCACTCAGAAATAAAAAGAATCAGGCAACCAGTTTATTCAATGACATGGGTAAATCTTAAAATCATTATGCTGAGTGCAAACTATGTATGAGTAACACATGCTGGATCACCTTTCATGTGAGAGAGGGAAGGAGTAGGAAAGACATCTTGAATACACAATATTGTTAGACTCAGATACATCACTCCAATAGCCAGAATAAAAGAGGAGATATAAGTTTTCTCTCTTGGCCATGACCAGCATGGCTAGAGAGTGGATGAGTCCTGAGTAGGGGTGGCTGGGGATTGAGAAAAAAAAAGGAGAGAGAGAGAGAGAGAGAGAGAGAGAGAGAGAGAGAGAGAGAGAGAGATAAACACAAAGACTTTAAGTAAAACTGGGGCCAAGTAGGATGCTGTTATTGGGTGGAGAGACAGTGACCCAGAATTAGTGCAGCACGTTTATTATATACAGCATAATTCCAGGAAGTTTTACAAGAGTTTAAGACAAAGGAAATTATGTGAAATCATGGCTAAGATCAAGCTGCAATTCTTCATTCTTGTGGCTTCTTTGTAATCATCACTCCTGGTTGAGCCCAGGTAATTGTGTTGGTTCCTGACCCCTGGCTGAACTTAGATAATGAAACCCACCCCCTGGCACCTGAGCTAAAGGTCAGGGTGACAATATACCTACCTAGTACTCACTAGTACTCAGCTGACAATTAGCTCATGTGCATTTTCAGGTTCTCTCTACAGAGAGGCAAATGGTGGCCATAGGTACTAGAGAGTACAACTAAAGTGAGTCTTTGGGACTCCTAGAACTATTTGGGGACATGTTTTAGGATGGCTGGAATTTCTGCAATTGTGGATACAAATGGAAGCAAAATTCTCTGTTCCTATTGCCTCTCTAATTTCTTCCAGAATGTTATACTCGGGCAACATCTATTTAAAAAATAAACAACAATAATCTTAAAGCACACCAACATGAAAGCAGTTAGTAACACATACATTAAGGAAATTATATCATGTTATAGGTTAAAAATGACATATGTAGATATTTTATAGAGTAACTAAGTATTATTCATACTTTCATTAAAAGTCAAGGAGGCTAGTCGCTAGGGAGAGGAAGAGCAAGGTGTTGCTACATCATGTCATTACCCTGTGCCCACAGCAACCCATTTCCAGGCTGGGCTGGGCTGGGCTGGGCTACATTTTGCACCACGGGGTCTTGGCAGCATTGGCTGTGATTTGGTGGGGTGCTTTGGTAGTGGCAATTCATAAGTCTGAATTGCAAGATCACAAGTGTTGGTTTGTTGGAGCCAGGTCCATGGTGCCATTTATTTTAATTTTTATTTATTTTATTTATTTTATTTTAAATAAATCTTTATTGCTCAGATTATTACAATTGTTTCTCCTTTTTCTCCCCCATAGCTCCCTTCCATCCGATTCCCACCCCACCCACTGCCCCTCCCCTCCCCCCACTATTGTCCTCATCCATAGGTTATACAATTTTAATCCAGTCTCTTTCTGCACCCCATACCCCTTTCACCCTGATAATTATCTATCCACTCCCTTTCTTTGCCCCCGATTCTATTATATTCACCAGTTTATTCTATTCCTCAGATTTTTGATTCACTTGATCTTCTTCCTCTTCTTAAGTAATACCTTTCAGCATTTCATATAATACTGGTTTGGTGGTGATGAAGTCCTTTAACTTTTTGTTATCTGTGAAGCTCTTTATCTGCCCTTCAATTCTGAATGATAACTTTGCTGGATACAGTAATCTTGGTTGTAGGTTCTTGCTATTCATCACTTTGAATATTTCTTGCCACTCCCTTCTGGCCTGCATGGTTTCTGTTGAGAAATCAGCTGATAGTCGTATGGGTTTTCCCTTATAGGTAACCAACTGCTTTTCTCTTGCTGCTTGTAATATCTTCTTTTTGTCTTTTACCCTTGGCATATTGATGATGATGTGTCGAGAAGAATTTTTCTTTGGATTCCTCTTGTTTGGGGTTCTGTATGCTTCCTGTACTTGTAAGTCTATTTCTTTCACCAGGTGAGGGAAGTTTTCTGATATTATTTCTTCAAATATGTTTTCAGTATTTTGCACTCCCTCTTCTTCTGGCACCCCCATAATTCTGATGTTGGTGCGCTTGCAGTTGTCCCAGAGGCTCCTTACACTATCTTCAACTTTCTGGATCCTCTTTTCTTCTTCCTTCTCCAGCGGAGTGTCTTTTGGCTCTTTGACCTGATTCTTGTGTTCTTCCATTCTGCTGTTGGATCTCTGCATAATATTTTCCAATTTAGTCAGTTTATGTATACTTTTTAGTTGGGTCTCATGAAGTTTATCGAGCTTTTCTAGGATATTCTTGCATAACCTTAAAACCGTAGTTCTGAACTCTATATCCTCCATCTCTTTTGTTTGAGATCTATTTCCTTATCTCGGCATTATCACTATTTTTCAGAGTTGGTAGGATGGCTTTGTGTGTTTGGTGTCCTATATGGCCCAGTGGGTCAGCCTCCTCAGTTACCTGAGGTAGACACTCTTGGTGCTCCCCTTTGTGGACTGTGTGCACAGCCTTGTTGTACCTAAGTCTTTATTGTTGTGAATTGACCTTCAGGCCAATTGGATGTGGGTATCAGCTGTGTCTACTCTGGGATAAATTCTGTATTGGAGACAGTCTTATAGGTGCACTCACTTGAGTTTCCGCCTAACCTCTGCCTTCGGCGGCTTCCCTGAGTGTCCCAGGTTCCTGAGCAAGAGTGTGGGTGTCCCAGGGGCTCACCCCGACTTGGCCTGGTCTCTGTAGTCTGGAGCTTCTGACTCCTTCTGCTACAGAGAGGCTGCCACCTTATACAGAGAGGCAGCGGCAGCCTCTGAGGTCAGACCTGGAGCTTCTGACTCCTTCCACTATGTAGAGGCGGCGGTCAGACCTCAGCGCGTACTCACTCGCGTGAGTGACTGTATACCCTGCCGGCTACGGCTCCCGGGTCCCCGGTCTTCCAGTCTCTGAGTCTCTGAGTCTCTGGTTGCCTTTCTCTACAGTCCAAACTCCACCCGTATGAGACTGGGACCACGGAATTTCAGCCGGGTTCGGGGTTCAGTACAGTCGGAAAGGGTTCCATGCAATTGGGAATTCCTCCCCTCCCGCCAGGCAGGCATTCGGTGGCCGCACTTCCTCTCCGAGTGCGAGCTTCTCCCTACCTCAGCGCTTTGCAGCTCCCAGTCCGATCCGTGAGCCTCTCTCTTTCTTTCTAGTTGTAGCTATTCCACTCCACCAGCTTTCCTGAGGTTTTGGTGAAGTCCTTTTTGATTTTAGTTGTTTTTTAATTAAATTGTTGATGAGGCGGCAGCTTAGGAGACTACCTAGGCCGCCATCTTGGTTCTGGTTCAAGATCTCATTTATCACCATTTATATTTAAATGGCCAGTGCACATCATGGCAGCTCCTGAGTTGAGTATCTGCCCCCTGGTGGATAGTGTGCATCATAGCTACTGGTCAGACGGATGGATATTTAGCCTTCTATATTTAGCTTCCACCAAAATAGCTAACTCTAACCCTAACCCTACTCTTAACCCTAGTCCTGACTGGATGGTTTTGGCTAATGTAACTAATTCTGCTGCAAACATTGGTGTATGAATATCTGTACGAGAGCCTGCTTTATATTCTTTTGGATCTATCCCTATCAGTGACATCGCTAGAACACATGAACATTCTAATTCTTCCTTTTTTCTTTTCCAGGAACGTCCACGCTCTCACTAACGTTCAAATAAAATGTCACTATTGCTGGTTCACCTTCCCCTCGTCCTCTGAGGAGTGCTTGATCCCTGCCTTCCCATTCCCAGGCATCTTATAAAGTCGAAACAGGCAGATTATAAAGTAGAGAGAAGAATCCAATGAAGGGAAGAAACCGGGAAGGCTTCCTACTGGTCTGGTTAAGCTCCAGGTGTCCTTTGGTAATGGAGCATTCAAGTTAATAGGCAAAGTAGAAATAAAGCCAAGGACCAAGGCAGCATCCATAATAAAGAGCTAGGGTGGGACTGCAGAGGTGAGTGCCCGCGGCTTGGCAAGGGAGAGGCACTGGAGCGGCTGCACCGAGCAAGGAGACCTGGAGGGAGGAAGCTTGTTGGAAGTGTCACTGCTGTGGGCTGCGAATTGGAACTGCTAATCGTTTTTACATAAACCTGAGGCTTGGAATTCCTCCTAAACTTCTCTTGATTGTTGGATTGGTTTCCTGGCATTTGACAATCTGCCGAGACCTGGTTATATGAAGCCCCTAGCTATGCAAGAGTTATGCCTGATTGGACAAAGTAGCTAAAGTTTCTGCTCTTATGGTAACAAATCCCAAATACCTCAATCAATGAAAAACACAAAAGCACCCCACTCAATGTATGTTTCCAGGGGAAAATCGTAGGCTCAATTCTTTTTTACTTAGCACTTTAGGTTGCAACCAGTTAATTAAATAAATGTAGCTGTTGGAAGATTATTTTCCTTGCCTGTCACGCAGAGTTTCAGTTCTGGCTTTAACTGGAGTTGTGCATTTGAATATTCATAAGTCTGAATTTGCAAGATCACAAATTGGGGCTTTTTCTGTATAAGATACCAACCAGAAAAAAATATCACCATTTATTCGGAAAAAACAATGTGGTGTGTGGGATGGAATGAAGTTATGGTAACAAAATTTTCCTAACCCTAAATTGGGCTGTGTTCTGACACATGGTTTGATAAGGCAAAATATTTTACATCAGCAGTGTCCAGAAAAAAACCTAAGACATATGGCTGCCTTAGTTTTGGTACTAAAACAGGATCTCTTAGTTATGATATTTTCAGTAAATTAAACAACATTACCCTGGTACATTCATGGATTCCTTGATTTCTTGATTTAGTCACTTCCTAGCAAGGTATAGCCACCTCCTCAACGTATGTTTCCAGTCTCATCTTTTCATTCTACTCTCTCTCACAGCCTACCCTCAACCATCCTAAACTACTTAGTTTTGCCGGATATGCCATGCTCTCCATACTTTTGCATGTGTAGATTCCACTTTATGGAATACCCTTCCCTGCACTCTGTCTGGATAACCTCTCTCAATTGCCCTGTTTAGGCATCATCTCCTAAGGCAGAGGTTCTCAACCTTTCTAATGCTGTGACCATTTTATACAGTTCCTCATGTTGTGGTGACCTCCAACCATAAAATTATTTTCATTGGTGCTTCATAATTGTAATTCAGCTACTGTTAATGAATTGTAATGTAAATATCTGTGTTTTCTGATGGTCTTAGGCTCGACAGCAGCAGACTCTACTGATTTGAAATATTTTGCCTTATCAAACCATGTGTCATGACCCACAGGTTGAGAACCGCTAGCAGGGTCACCTAACACCATTGGAAAACACAGATATTTACATTATGTTTCATAGCAGTAGCAAAATTACAGTTATGAAGTAGCAACAAAAATAATTTTATGGTTGGGGATCACCACAACATGAGGAACTGTATTAAAGGGTCTCGGCATTAGAAAGGTTGAGAACCACTGTAAGGGAAGACATCTTATGTTACTTCTTACCCTTATTGTTTTGTCCCAGTACTTTCTCTGTGCCTCCAACATATCCAAGTAAAACCTGATCACAGTGTATTTCACATGGTACTATAAATGTTGATTTACTTGGTATTATCTTCCCAGGATAGTAAACAGCTCAAGTGTGTATTAGTTTGCTAGGATTGCCATAACAACAACAACAACAAAATCTTAGTGGCTTAAAAAACAGAAATTTATTTCCTCACAGTTCAGGAGGTTTAAGAAATCCAAGATTAAGGTGCTGGCAGGTTTGGTTTCCTCTGAGGCCTTTCACCTTGGCTTGTGGATGGTGGTCTTCTGGCTCTGTCCTCACATGGCCCTTGCCTTATGCACAAAAGTGTCCCCAGTTTCTCTTTCTTTTCTTATAAGGAAACCAGTCATGTTGGATCAGGGTACCACTCTTATGAACTCATTTAACCTTAATTATCTGTTTATAGAACCTATCTTGAAGTA
Organism: Vespertilio murinus; assembly: GCA_963924515.1. Classification (NCBI taxonomy): domain Eukaryota; kingdom Metazoa; phylum Chordata; class Mammalia; order Chiroptera; family Vespertilionidae; genus Vespertilio; species Vespertilio murinus. Next base: position 36,084,866 of record OZ004707.1, on the reverse strand, counting down.
TAGTCACATTGTGGGTTATAGCTCTAAAATATTAATTTGGGAATGGGAGCATAATTCATTTTATAAGAGAGAGCAAGGACTATTTCTTATTAAAATTTATATCTCTACTTCCCATTAAACCATTTGAACATGATATACAAAACTGGCTCAACTATACCAGCCTGTTTTCCATGATAGTGTGTTCAGTTTGTACACATTAAATGAGCTTTTTCACTTATGATTTATCCACCTTGCTGTATATAAATGTTTCAAAAGCAATAAAAACTCAGTAAGTATCTAAGTGATATAATATTGTGGTGATATTACCTAAAGGGGAAAGTGTGTGTGTGTGTGTGTGTGTGTGTGTGTGTGTGTGTGTATTTGAGAAAGCAATTCTGCAGAGATGAAACTATGACTTTTTGTTGGTGGGATGAGTAAAGAGATATGAAAGTTATTTGACAATAGAAAGAATAAAAAAGAACAACTATGCATAGCTGGGTCAGAAAAAAGATTTAATTTCGCTTTGAAGAATGGTATTGTAGGAGATTAAAAAAATATATTTCCCTCTACCCTGTAATTTATCTAGAACCCTGAAACAAAAGATAGACGAACAATAAGAAAAACACAACACAAGCTTATTAACATGTACATGATAGCCAGCAAAATGGAAATTGGTATGGCTCAATGGGGTGACATGAGAAGGCAGGGTTCTTTGGAAAAGGCAGTAATGCTAATATATACATCTGGCAACAGGAAAATAGGAAGACCAAATATAAGACGAATTGATTCCATAAAAGAAGCCTTGGTATGAATCTACAGGAACTGAGCAGGGCTGTTGAAGACAGGACATTGTGGACATTGTGGACATCACTCATTTACAGAGTCACCAGGACTTGGTGCCCAGACTCAATGACATGTAATACATACAAAGATATGGCTTAGAATTCAAGATTAAGTAACCATCTTCAACCAAATCAAAGAAAAAAGGGTGTGGTATGGAGGAGGCCAGTTAAGGGGAGGTGGCCAGGAAAAGCACAGTAAAAAGATTGGTTATAAAGATTTAAATCACAGCTTTCTTCACTGATAAGATTCTCTTATGATTTAGTCATCCTTCTCTTCCTGGTCCAGAGAAAGAAGCACAAATGGAGATTTCCTTTATATAGTTCTCTTATAAAAGGGGCTCAAGCTGTTTGCAGAGCTTCTGTTGTGTCTGCCATTTTTTGCAGCCTAATCCGTATGCCATATTTGGGGTGACATTTTTGGCTTTTATGGTATTAAGACAAGAGAAATTTGAGGTATGGTGGAAGAGGAATAAGAAAACCAAGTCTCAGAGATGGTGTGAGGAAGGGATTAGGGACTAAAGTAGAAAGTGTGGGTCTTTAGATGAGGACTAAGTCCTCTTCCTTAGAAATAGGACGGCCATGGAGAGAGGAAATTTAGGTGTCTAAGTCCAGTCTAGAAGATTAAAATTGGAAGGTGAGTGTGGAGATGGGTCTTGAAAGGAGTGAAAAAATGAGCAATAATGTCAGCAGGTAACATACTTATAAGACAAGAAAGTCATAAAAGTTTTGCATGAATTATATGGGGACCCCAATGGCATGTTACCATGGTTTTATGGTGAAATGCTTTGGCATTCAGGGTGAAAAGGACAGAAAGTGGCCAGAAGGGTTGCCCAGACAATGTAGGGCATAGTAAATATAAAAATGGTAAGCAATGCCAGGGTTTTGTGAAGGGCCTTTACAAAATACCTCTATGTGCTCTCCAGAGTCACTTGGCGGGAATTAGTTGTAGTGGCATGAGACATGTAAAATTGAAGACTCCAGAGTGTCCAGGAAACTAGGTGTTAGGGTTAGCAGGAAGTGTGTTTGGTACATGCAGAGAACGGGAGAGATGCCAGGTCAAACTTTCTGTGATCTCTGCTGCAGATTTCAGGTCCTTTCTAAATTTCACCTCTCACTTCTCTCACCCCAAAGTGAGCATTTTATTGTGGCCATAATCTCTCTACATAGAGCTCCTTATAAAATGAAAACTCGGGGTAAATATATTTTCCCCAAAGGATGGGCTCTTCATATGGTTTTATAAATATCAACTCACACCTGGTGATTCCATCAGCCCGAGTCCTATGACTCTAGGAAACATTTGGTCCAATATTCTAATGCAAAAGAGATGGCTGACTCCAAGTGACAGATCCCCGAGACACTGGAGAGCTGCAGCTAGCGTGGGTTTGTTAACCCAGAACACAAGCCCCTTGTTTCTTAACATATTGTCAGATATATTCTTTTTATTTTTGAAAGTACGCTTAAAAACATAATCTTTTTACTAATGGAACTATTGAACCAAGGCTCATTTTTAGCTCTTGGATTATTAGCCCCTGGCCAGCTTTTCACACAGAGCTGAGGTTTTTATCCACACATAATCCCCTGTCACCATCATCATCATCTGTTGCTTCTACCCCAATTTCTCATCGTATTCATTTTTTAGCACCATTACCCCAAATTGGTGAATTTCAGGCAGAAATGTCTGTGAAAATATCGGAGGTAAAAATAAGCCATTATAGGCTGTTAATGTCACCCCGAGGCCTTGTTTGCTACTTTTCTGCTCGTTTTACTGCACTTAACCCACTACAAAGGAACTGAACTATAATCAAATGCAATTTCCCAGCGCTAATGGAGGGGCCAGGAGGCACTGGAAACAAAGATAACGAATAATAAGAGATAAATGTAGGAAAAAAGACAACGTACGCATACGTGCTTTAGAGATATCATACGGATTATACATATCTGCCCTAATAATTTTGCAGTTCAGTCAGAGCAGTCTGTGGCCTAGGGTAGGGAAGGTGCTGAGGCGAGATCACTCGGGGATAGTGTGCATTTGAACATTGGCAGAGGCAGAGAGAGAGAGAGCAGTGATAGAGAATACAACAAGTAGAAAATTGAGCATTGATTTGTGGCCAACGGTAGTGGAAAACAGGCTGGTATAGTTGAGCCAGGTTTGTATATCATGTTCATTTTCTCATTTAAAAAATTGCCAAACTACTTTTATTCTGTGACCCATTTCTTCCCTGAACCACCTGAAAATGGACCTTATTTTGGGGGGAACTCCAGGGGGAATTTTGAATTCGGTATGGCTCTCAACTTTTACTCCAGTAGAACTGAACTCGAGGCTGGACACATGCCATTCTGGCAAAATGGAACCGATCTTGACTGTCCTTGACAGAAAAGGCTGGGAGACAGGCTGTGGCTGCGTCTGGATGAGACGTTCTTTGCACCTTGACATCTCATTTCTATAAAAAGGCATGGATCATTTTGCTAGACTCTGCAAATAAGTCAAAATGAATCAAGATCTGCATTAGAACGGAAATCTCAATAACTTTTTTTTTTCATGGGATTTTCTTGGGTTGTAGTTACAGCTGGGAACAAAAGGGCAAGCACAGAATGCCAAGAAAAGAAACCATCTCCTTTTATGCATTTTAACTGTCACCGAAAAGTCAGCTATACAGAACCTACGGTTTTAACGCCTTCTGATGTGAGACAAACCTCAGTGTTCCTAGCTTTTCCCCTTTTAAAATGTCCTTTCCTCCCTTGGTCTTGACGGTCACATACGGTGTCATGTTGATCCATGACACACACCCTTCCTCCTTGAAAGCTCATATCCCAGAGTCATGGTTTCTTAATATTTGGTTAAGTGCCACCTTCCAAGACCCAGTTATTTCTGTAGCCAATTAACTGGTTCACTGGTTCATGAAAGCTGTAATGGTTCTAGAAGCAATGAAATTAAAGCGCAGTCTCTTTTTAAAAAGCAGGGGGTACTGGCAGGACTCTCTGTTGTTGCTGTTGACACCGTTAACTGTCCTTCATGTCTGAGAAGCCCGAGGTATCAGGAGCTTTGTCTTATCCTTTGGTGTATGAAGAATCCAATTTAGAGCTTAGCCTGTGCTTGTTTTTGAGAGACTAAGCCAGGTATTTAGGATAAGGGAGTGCTATGTGCAAGGAGGTCTTCATAGCAGAGCAGATTGTTTGCTCTGATGAATGTAGCAGAAACTGGGTAGCTCTTCAGTGAACCCACTTTTTCTTCGCTCTGAGCCCAGAGTTAGGTCACATTTTCCAGCCCTTCTTGTAGTTGAGTGTGGACACATGATTGAGATTTGACTGACAGAATGTGCTAGAAGTCATGTTCATATGTCTAGGCCTGGCTCCATGCATGGTCTTTCCCTTCTGGCTTGATGCTGACAAGCATGGTAACACGGGGAACCTGGTATCTGAGGGTCACTGCTCAGCCGACATGTGCCCACTGATTGGAAATAAGCTTTGTGTGAGCGAAATAAACCTCTATTCTCTAAAGCCACTAACATTTAGGGTTTTATTTGTTACATATTTAGATAGATATTCCTTTTAAAAAATATATTTTATTGATTTTTTACAGAGAGGAAGAGAGAGGGACAGAGAGTTAGAAATATCGATGAGAGAGAAACATAGATCAGCTGCCTCCTGCACACGCCCCCACCGGGGAAGCGCCAGCAACCAAGATACATGCCCTTGACTGGAATCGAACCCGGGATCTTTCAGTTCACAGGCCGATGCTCTATCTACTGAGCCAAACCAGTTTCAGCTAGATAATTATTCCTTAACAAAAACTCTAAACCAGCATATGCACAAATTAATTAATGCATATTGACATTTTGACTCACTATGGCAAACAATTTAAATTCACTTTTGTTAAAACAAACTTCTGTACATCTGCAAGAATTACACATGCCAAATCCTTGTTAAAACCCATATATATATATATTTAAAAAATATATTTTATTGATATTTTACAGAGAGGGAGGGAGAGAGATAGAGAGCTAGAAACGTCAATGAGAGAGAAACATCGACCAGCTACCTCTTGCACACCCACTACTAGGGATGTGCCCGCAATCAAGGTACATGCCATTGACTGGAATCGAACCCGGGACCTTTCAGTCCGCAGACCGACGCTCTACCACTGAGCCAAACTGGTTTCAGCCAAAACCCATATATTTTTTTTTCCTTCTGAAAGTCCATTTATATTAGTGATCAGGTCTCAATGTGTAAATTACTCCTGAAAACATTGGGTAGGGATGATGATGGCAGATTACGGTAAGACTAATGGGGTCTCTAATTGAGGAAGGAAATATGGCATAAGAATACAATAATAAAAGAGCACACAAAACAAGAAAAAAAAGTATGCACACTGTGTAAGTTAACGATAAGAACTCAGAAAGCATTGTTGCAAGGGGTTCGGGGAGTTTTTGAGGCTTGAGGAAGACACACGAAGAGCCAGGGGCTGACTCAAGGTGGGGGACCAGCGCTGGCACTCAGGGAGCTGACTTAATTTCGGTTTCCTTCTGAGGCTGCCGCAGGCCTGGGGACACAGACAGAGGCCCGAACTACAATTACAGGGAGAGTGACAGCGTTTTTCACCCAAGGCCCCACCCAGGAGTTCTCCTGCACTTGCTGGAGATCTTGTGATTAGGCTCCCCAGATGGACCTTCGCCCTTTCAGGCTGTTGGCATGGAAATAAACAAAGACGAGCCATACGAGGAAAGCAAAGGCAATTTATTCAGAGCTTGTTATAGCAAGAGAGTCAGCCACTGTTACTTGCATTTTGGCAAAGACTCAAAGGCCTGCCGAGGTGTGGGAGAGCTTCGCAGAGGGGAAAAGGGAAGGCTCCCAGGGTGCCCTGATCCAAGGGTGCTGGTCTGGGGACGGTGGAGTGGCTAACTAGAACCGGGGTGCCCATGGCATTGGTTAGGGGTGCATATTCTCTGCTTGGAAATGAGGACAAAATTCAGGGAAGCTGTCAGTTATTATTGAAGTCCTGGCCATTTGAGGCCAATTGTAGGGAAGTTATTATTCTTTTTTATGTTGTTAATCCTCAATGGAGGATATTGTTTTACATTGATTTTTTTTTTTAAAGAAGGGAGGGAGGCAAAGAAGGGTAGAAAAAAAAGGGTGAGAGAGAGAGAGAGAGAGAGAGAGAGAGAGAAGAGGGAAGGAGGGAGGGAGGGAGGGAGGGAGAGAGAGAGAGAGAGAGAGAGAGAGAGAGAGAGAGAGAGAGATCTTAAATTGGTTGCCTCCCACACACACCCTGACTAGAGCTGGATTTGAACCTGAAACCCAGGTACATGCCCTTGACCGGGAATCGAACCCACGGCCTTTCAGTGCTTGGGCAGACATTCTTACCACTGACCCTACCAGCCAGGGTGGGAAATTATTGTCTAGCTTCTTGGATTGTCACTTTGACCCACTTCTGGGTGGCCAGGAAGGCTAAGTTACATTTTAAAAAGAAAAGAAAAAGATAAATTAAAAAAAAGCTCTGTAAACAATTGAGTGTGACTATTGGGGTATGTGTACATGTGAGCATATTTTTCTTTTTGAACCTATTGATTTATCTTGTTTTTTAAATCAGAATGGATCTGGCCAAAAGGAGAAAGGAAAATATTTTAGGGTTCCTTCTCATATTCCTCTTTCAGCTATTGAAAGGAAACACACCAGCCCATTTAGTATTCTGGGCATTTAAAAGACCCTCAAGTATCAGCTCTTTGGAAGCCCAGTGTCTTTAAATTTGCAAAACAGGCAAGCGGGGCGTGATTCCATGTTTCCACCTCCCTGGGGCTCATTTCAGGGGTTTGATTAACTCTTTGGTTTGGCTCAGCAAAGAGAAGCCGAGTGTCTGCTTAGAAGAGGCAGGGGGCATTCAAATAAGGACTGCTGTCTGCCAAGATCAAAGCAGCGTTGCCCATTTTAAGGAGTCTAAATCACAGACTGTCGGATGGTTGTAGCACCAACTACAACCTATTTGGACAGAAGTGGCCACTTGAGCAGCCTAAGGGTTGGGCAAAGGCTTCTTTGTTTCAGAAAGTGCCGCGCACTCCGCGCACTCGGAGGAGGGAATGTGAACTGAGGGAGCCCTCTTTTGGAGGAGGAAAGCCAAGGAGGAAAGTAAGGGAGAGCGGGAAAGACCACAGTCAAGACTGGACAGAAGATGTAAGCCGAGGACTTTCACTTTGCTTTTATTGGCAGAAGGTACTCAGGAGAATGCCAGTCTGCATTTCTGCATTTAGATTGTGGGAAAACCAACAAATGTTTCTAAGATAAAAGGGATGACTACCCACAGGGAGAAACTTTCCCCAAATTATCTAGATGATAAGGCTAGATTTTTAAAAAATATATATTTTATTGATTTTTTTACAGAGAGGAAGAGAGAGGGATAGAGAGATAGAAACATCGATGAGAGAGAATCATCGATCAGCTGCCTCCTGCACACCCCTTACTGGGGATGTGTCCGAAACCAAGGTACATGCCCTTGACCGGAATCGAACCCGGGACCCTTTAGTCCGCAGGCCGATGCTCTATCCACTGAGCCAAACCGGTTTCGGCAAAGCTAGATTTTTTTCCTCCCTTTTGTTTGTGTGGCTAAGATCAGGAATTCTAAAGGTAGGGACCAGGTGGGTGGAGGTGGGTTTCATATGTGTTGGAGGAGCTGGGGGCACACACCACCTGCTGTTGAGGACACGAACCCAGGGAGTGTCATCCAAATGTATTCCACTGTGGTCCTGGGGTCATTTCCTTGGCTTTTCACAAGACCAACAGCAAAGGTGAGTCGAGTGAAAATAACCCAGGAATTTTCTGAACACTAACTCTGTTGAGCATGGTGAGCAGCTGCTGATAGGGCTTCCAATGACCCCTCTCCTGGTATTCACACCTTTGCTTAATGCCCTCACCTTGAATGTGGGCTCTATTCAGTGACTCACTTCTAATGAATAGAATACAGCAAAGTTCTGGGACATCCTGTTCCCACTCCTCTCTTGGCTTCTCACTTGTCTGCTCCATGGAGCCAGCTGTTAGTTTGTGAGCTGCCCTGTGGGCAAAGCAAGGCAGCCTCAGGCTAATGGCCAGGAAGGAGCCAAGGCTCTCAGCAGGACAACCTGCAAAGAACTGAACCGATTCCTGACAATACCCATATGAGTGAGCTTGGAAGTGGGTCCTATTTCAGATAAGCCTTGAGATTAACTACAGTCCCTGTTCCCTTGATTTCATCCTGGGCAAGAACCTGAAGGAGAGGGCCCAGCTAACCCATGCCTAGGTTCCTGAATTACTGAAAATATGAGATGTTTCACTGCACCAATCTCCTTCTCCTTAACTCTGAACATCCATTTGGCTGCTGAGTCCGGTAGGGATTTCTTTTTCTTTAAAGTTTTCACCTCTTCCTGCCTTTCTAGTTCTTATAGCCATAGCCTATTCCATGAAAAGTTCTTGGGAAATTACAGGAAAATGATTAAGAGGCCTGACATTTGCAGAATGTCCTCCAGCCACTTGTCCTCATTACACCACCCTTGGTTCTTCCGGTTCATCAAATCTCATTTAGTTGTGCATCAATTAGATTGCCTTTGGCTGCAAGTGACAATAATATCTGGAAAAAAATAGTGGATTGTATAACCAAGGTTTTATTTTTCTCACACAATAAAAAGTCTAAAGTTAGGTGGTTAAGGATGTCATTCAAGCAGACACTGGAAAGCCTTGGAAGTATTTTAGGCTTTGAAGGTTGTATAGACTCTGTTATAACCACTCAATTCTGTCCTTGGAATGAGAAAGCAGCCCTTGGAATAGAAAGTAGGCAAATAAATAATCTATGCTAATAAAAGAGAAACATGCAAATCAACCATCACTCTGGCTAAGCCCACAAGCCTCGCCCACCAGCCAATCAGGAGTGAGTATGCAAATTAACCCAAATAAGATGGCGGCCAGCCATAGAGCTGGAACAAGTAGGAGGTTTGGGTTGCCCTGGCAATGGAAGAAGCCAAGCTTCCTGCCCACCCTGGCCAGCCCTGGTCTCCACTCAAGTGTCAATTACAAATCCTAGATACTTGTTTCCATCCAGCCCTGACCTCTGCTCAAGGAGATGCTAAAAAAGAAAAAAAGAAAAAGAAAAAATGGAGGGCTGGGACCTTGGGTCACTAGGGGGTAAGAAGACCAGTAGGGGGGCCAGTTGGGAGTGAGCAGGCCATCAGTAGGGGTCAATTGGAGGTGATCAGGATAGCGGGAGGGGGCAGTTTGGAGTGAGCAGGCCAGCAGAGGGGCAGTTGTGGGTGAGTAGGCCAGTGGGGAGGGAAGGTGGGGGTGAGCAGGCCAGCAGGGGGGGCAGTTGGGGGTGATTAGGTTGGTGGGAAGCATTTGGGGGCAAGCAGGCCGGCAGGCAGAGTGGTTAGGGGCAATCAGGCAGGCAGGCAGACAGGTGAGTGGCTGGAGCCAGCAGTCCTGGATTGTGAGAGGGATGTCTGACTGCCGGTTTAGGCCCGATCCCTGTCAACCAGCAGTAGGACATCCTTCAAGGGGTCCCAGATTTGAGAGGGTGCAGGATACAGGCCTGACTGAGAAACACCTTGCCTCCCCCGCCCCCTTCATGCACGAATTTCATGCACTGGGCCACTAGTGAACAAATAAATAAATATTAGCCATGGACAATGTAAACAAATGAACATGTCTGTCTACCAATAAAACTTTATTTGTGGACAATGAAATTTGAATTTATATATAATTTTATTTGTCATAAAATATTCTTTTTTTTATTTCCTCCCAGACATTTACAAGTGTAAAACCCATGTCTCTTGCAGGCTGTATAAACACATTTAGCAGATCAGATTTTCAGACTTTCATATTAGTCTCCTTCTATCTTACTACACTCACATTCTGAGTGCCTGGTTTGGTCTTCATGCACACATCATGACTGCTGCTGCTCCAGTCATTGGGTCTGCATTCCAGGCAAAAAGAAAGGAAGAGGAGTGTTGCCTAGGTTAGATCATCAGAAGCCTTCCAGAATTCCTCAGCTTATGGCATAGCAGAACTGTGTCAAATTATTTTAACTGAGCATTCTGCAAACCTGATTAAATTTTGGATTCTGTTAGTAAGAAAGAATGGACATTAGCATGCAAATAGCAGAGCATGTCAAAATTGAGTTCTTGCTCTATCCTTTCATATGTGACCCAGAGGCAATGTCCAAATGCATATTGTCTATAATAGCACAGAACTCTTTAAGCCTGATTATGCAAAATATTACTGCTCAGTTTTCCAGTGGTAATTCATGTGATATCAGGACACATTGGTGAGCTCCAGGAATCTGATAAGCAACCATTCAGAAATCTGACTAATGATTTTTATTATTGCCCAACAAGTTTCCAATTCATAGATATATGTGAGCACATTTAAAGCACAAATGCAGCATTAGCTAGTATATGCAGAATGAGTCTTGCCTTGGACAGCTTGTTATGGGTAATTTTACAAAAGTAGTAACTGCAATGCTTACATCAGTAGTTTGCCGTTCTTTCTTACTTTGAATCCTTTGTTTTAACAGGTCTTCTTGAAATGGATTGAAAATTAGGAATTAAGATAATTTTTCTCTTGTTGTGATTTGTGCGCAAGTTCCAGGGAAGTACCTCCTTTGGTAGACCTTTGGAGACAGACCAATGCCACAAAAGAGGGGGCAGTTAGTCCTGTCCTTACTGTGAATGGCTAGAGAGAAATCACAGGGTCTCTGCCTGCCTGCATTATCTGCATATGTACAGAATACTAGAGTCAATGGCCCTACAACAATGATACTTTCTAGAAAGGAGATACATGAAGTACTTTATTAAAAGAGAGGACCTGGCACTCCAGGCTGGAGAACCAAGATGGCGACCTAGGTAAACACCTAAGCTGTTGCCTCACACAACAACTAAAATCAGAACGGAATTCATCCAAAAACACAGGAAAGCTGGTAGAGTGGGAAATCTACAACTAGAAAGAAGGAGAGAGGCTCACGGATCGGATTGGATTGGGAGCCACAAAGCACTGAGGTAGGGAAACGCTCGCGCGCAGAGAGGAAGTTCGGCGGGAGGGGAAAGAAATTCCCAATTGCACTGAACCCTTTCCCACTGTACTGAATGCCAACCCCGGCTGAAACCTGTAGACCGAGGCTCATGTGGGTGGAGCCTGGACTGTAGAGAAAGGCACCTGGAGACTCAGAGACTGGGAGGCGCAGGGGAGCAGGGAGCCACAGCAGGCAGGGCCTATAGTCACGTGCTAGTGAGTGCTCAAAGAGAGGTCTGACAGGAGGTTGCCGTGCGGCCTCTCTGTAGAGGAAGGAGTCAGAAGCTCCAGACTACAGAGACCCAACCCAAGTCCAGGCGAGCCCCTGGGGCACCCACACTCTTGCACAGGGAAGCTGGGACAATCAGGTGGAAACTCAGGGGAGCCTCAGAAGGCAGAGGTCTGGCAGAAACTCAGGCCAGCACACAAGGGCAGGGAGGACGGGAAGCCAAGACTGTCAGCTCAGCCCTGAGACTCCGCCCCATCCAAGCTGAGCACAGAGGCTTCTGCAATTTTGCAAGTCTGATCCTATAAGACTGTCTCCAATACAGAAGGTATCCCAGAGTAGACACAGCTGATACCCATATCCAATTGGCCTGAAGGTCAATTCCTCCCAAGGATACCAACAACAATAAAGACTTAGCTACAACAAGGCTGTACACGCAGTCCACAAAGGGGTGCACCAAATGTCTACCTCAGGTAACTGAAGAGGCTGACCCACTGGGCCATATAGGACACCAAACACACAAAGCCATCCTACCAACTCTGGGAAGCAGTGAAAATGCCGAGACAAGGAAATAGATCTCAAACAAAAGAGATGGGGGATATAGAGTTCAAAACCACAGTTATAAGGTTTGCAAAAATTTCCTAGAAAAGGCTGATAAATTTCATGAGACCCAACTAAAAATTATACATAAACTGATAGAAATGAAAAATATTATGCAGAGATCCAACAGCAGAATGGAGGAACACAAGAATCAGGTCAAAGAGCCAAAAGACACTCCGCTGGAGAAGCAAGAAGAAAAGAGAATCCAGAAAGTTAAAGATAGTGAAGGGGCCTCTGGGACAACTTAAAGAGTACCAACATCAGAATTATGGGGGTGCCAGAAGAAGAGAGACTACAAAATACTGAAAACATATTTGAAGAAATAGTACCAGAAAACTTCCCCCACCTGGTGAAAGAAATAGACTTACAAGTACAGGAAGCGTACAGAACCCCAAACAAGAGGAATCCAAAAAGGAACACACCAAGACACATCATAATTAAAATGTCAAGGGCAAAAGACAACAAGTGGGAAATCTACAAGATGATCTTACAAGCAGCAAGAGAAAAGCAGTTGGTTACCTATAAGGGAGCACCCATATGACTATCAGCTGATTTCTCAACAGAAACTATGGAGGCCAGAGGGAGTGGTAAGAAATATTCAAAGTGATGAATAGCAAGAACCTACAACAAAGATTACTGTTTCCAGGAAAGTTATCAATCAGAATTGAAGGGCAGATAAAGAGCTTCACAGATTAAAAAAAAAAGTTAAAGGAGTTCATCACCACCAAAACAAAATTATATGAATTGCTGAAAGGTATTATTTAAGAAGAGGAAGATCAAGTGAATTAAAAATCTGAGGAACAGAATAAACTGGTGAATATAATAGAATCAGGGGCAATGAAAGGGAGTGGATTGATAATTATCAGGGTGAAAGGGGTGTGGGGGTGCAGAAAGAAACTGGATTAAAATTGTACACCTATGGATGAGGACAATGAGGGGGGGAGGGGGTAAGGGCAGAGGGTGGGGCGGGAACAGGGTGGAAGGGAGCTTTGGGGGGAAAAAGGAAAAACAATTGTAATAATCTGAGCAATAAGGATTTATTAAAAAGAGAGAGAGAGAGAGAGAGAGAGAGAGAGAGAGAGAGAGAGAGAACCCTAGCATATTCACTGGAATATGGGCACTTAGAAACAAAAAATCTATGAAAAAAATAGTACCACCGAGGCAATAACTCATTGGAATACAACCATTGACTTCTGAACCTCTGATGAGTTATGGAACTCAAACAAGATATTAATTTCTCTACATCTTGGGTTCCACTTCTCAAAAACTGCTTTCTTTCATACTAAAGTGATATAAAATTGCATATGAGAGCATAGGTTTTGGCATCAGACAAATCTGGGCTCAAGTTCTAGCTCTGCCATATTCAATTTGGGTGAGCTTGGACAAGTTGCTGGATCCTTATGAGACCAAAATCCTCCTACTATAAAAAGTGACTAAAATGGGACTATTTTGTTTTCAGGACACAGTGAGAAAATATATGTAATACTCTTAGCATAGTATCTGATAACTAGTAAGCACTCAAAAGATATGTCACCTATTATGATTTTTCATATGATTCTTTTATTTAATATTTGCTAAGCTCCTTTGTGTAATACATTCTGTCCATAAAACTGTATTTAAATATACACTCAGAGTCACTTCTTCATTAGACAAACCCAGTCAGCCTTGCAATGCATTTTGGAATTATCTTTGCAACTAATACTGAGTATTTATGATGTACCAGACTCTATTTTAAGCATATTTTATTTTATTACGAGAGGCCCAGTGCACAGTGCACGGGTACAATCCCCAGGCCTGGCTTGTGATCAGGGCCATCTTCCCTGGCTGCCCACAGCAGACCACCTCCCCCATCTCCTCCCCATGCTTCCCTTCCGCCATAGGGTGATCGTGTGTGATGGCCAGGGGAAGGGACTGAGAGGTCAGCTGTTACCATCCACTTGCTACCACCCCCCCGCCCCCAAATCAGGCCTCTATCCTATGTAATAAAAGGGTCATATGCAAATTACCCTAAAAGTGGAACCATCAGAACGACCACTGGACCAGTCACTATGAGGCACACTGACCACCTCTTAGTTTCTTTATCCAGTGTCCCTCTATTTTCTACAGATGTGACAATGGCAACTTAAAGACAAAGGGATACTTCTGTGGGTTTCCTCAGGTCTTGGGCACCATTCTGAAAAAGAGTTAGGAATCACTGTTTTGTTTTTTGAAGAGGTTAATTGTGAAACAAATACCATTTAAAATCTAAATTTAATATAGTTCTAGAAAAAAAAAAGGTCTCCCCTTTGTTTCAAAAATAGCAAGTGTCTGTGAGTGCGTGAAGGACTTGAAAAGGAATGCTAGAGTGATGCTTCGGTGCAAGTTCAAAATGCTCGCAGAGGTCTCCTCTGTGGGCGAGTACAGCGCCACAAAAGAGACAGGACCTGAAGCAGATGCCAGTTTTCTCCTAAAGGCCAAAAACCAAAGAACTAGCTCCTTGCTTTGTGTCCTAACATCTGCTGTTTAAGACTGGGTACTGCAGGCGTGAAATTAAGATGGGAGATAATGCAAGAAGGTGATAAACTAAATGTTCTAAAATCATAGTTGGCTTTTGTTAAAAGATCAACTGAGGCATATTAAAAATCGTAAGAGTTTATTTGAGCAAAAATTGATCCTTATCAGGTAGCCCCAAATGGGAAGTGGTTAAGAGAGTTCCATCAGCAGGAGCCTGGGGAAAGGCTTTTATAGAGAAGAGGTGGAAGCAAAGTAAGGACATTATTTGAATCACTGAAATGACCTAAGGCGACATCAAAATGACAATTGCAATACTACATACCATTGTAATAAAGGTTATAAGAGACTGAGATTAGCAGATTGATTAGGAAACAAATTATAAGGAATCTTTGGGAAGTCATTCTAAAGGCACTTGGCCAAATCACTGCTGGAGAAGAATTCAAGAGGTGGGTCACCCAAAGTCATTTCTTCTTGGAAATAATGATGTTAGATTTCATGAGGTATCCTGGTCCTTCCATTGAGGGTGTGGCGAGGTAAATTATGAATATGGAAAATAAAGGAAACATTGATTTGACACGACGCATCTCAGTAGGCAAGCAGTGCAACACCTCCCCACATAGAAGGTCCATGAATGAGCTAGGCTGTGTGCTGGACCATGCAGTACAGACCTGGGCATCTCAGGCAGCTCAACATCTCACTGAGAGCAGACCTCCCTGGCATCCTCATCTCCTGTGCACCCCATGACAGAGGAGTGCAACCTCTACCAAAGATGGTGCTTGCAGTGGTGCCAAACTTAATGGGATATTTGAAAAGACAAACTCAGAGCCACACAAGTAGGTCTTTTTGGTTTTGTTTTGTTTTGAAATTCCACATGGCTGCCATGGATCTGGTAATGGAGGATGGGAACTGAGCTCAACTCCATGGCTGATGTTTCTTATTTGAATGTTGCCTCCAGACAGCTTGCTTAGATGTATTCAGATGGCCCCACCCCAGAGGTTTTCAATCTTCACGTCCCTGCTTCCAAGTTGTAAGTGTGTCACCATTCTCTAGCCACACTTACTATCTTTGTCCCTCTGTCAATCTGGCCAATAACCTCTGATGGTCTCTGCTGTCTTATAGAGCTGATCCAAATACAGCAGCTGATCCAAGCCTAACAGAATTGTCCCTCAAGCACACCCCGTGTTGTACATCCTACATAGAGCTCACCTCTTAATCACCAGGGAGTATGTTATATGTAGTTCTACTCATCTTGTTTCCATGGCCTTGTTTCAGTGAATCTGTTTCACTCCTATCACACTGAACACCAAGCCATGAGCGGAGTGGGTATTTGTGTTTAATAAATCTACTAAAAACCTGAATTTTATGCTCTTTGGCAGTCTTACATTTTCCTTCCCGACAGTTTCACATTGCGAAAGGTACCAGCTGTGTCGTTTGACATCTGCATCTCCCTATTAAAGGAGACATGGCGAGAAAGAAAAGTCACAGAGTGCATCTCTATGGTGACACGCGATTTTCCGCAACCCAGACAGTTTCTAGGTAAAGCTCTCTCTGAAATGTTTCCTAGCTGCCACCTGCATTTTCCTTGTTGACAACATGCCCCGTACTTTATAAAAACGCTATTATTTTTGCACAAATGTCCTATTTTGTAAACAGTGACTTTTCTTAGTTATGATATCATAACTCCTATATTGTAAGGTGTTTAGTCCAAGCTATTTTTGGATAGGGCTTGGATATGTTCTCATAGACCTTTCCAGTTTGAACAGCATTAAGAAGGCTTTCATGACACTCTTGTAGCATGAGCTAGGAGATCAGAATAATAGCCAGCTGCTTTTAGTACCTGCGATGTGTAAGCTTCTTTATCTGTACAAACCTAGTATTCCTGACTCCTTCCACTTACTATGTGGCAATCAAATAAGAGCTTCACTCTCACATGATTGGGTGGTCCCAGCCCTTACTATGTTCATCTGAGGGTCCCAGCTTGCATTCTGCCACCTACCAACATCCAAGTAGATCAGCACTTATCAAATTCTGTTCCTGGTTCTCTCTGATCACAGCAGCCTTCTCACCACTCCATCCCAATAGGGATGTGTGTAAAAAAATTAGAAAGCCATTAATATTATATGTCACTACATCTGAAGTCCATTCACCTCTTTCCTACATGCAGCTTCTTTCATTAGTCTTGGCCTAATGTCTTGCTGGGGCCACTCTGCCTAAGTGGACCTCCTTTTCTCATGCTCACCTCCCAGGAATATCTGAACACTCCAGTGATTATCCTCCCTGTCTTTTGTGAAGTGACTATTTACATTTTGTCTAATTTCCTATTAGTTATTTGTATTTTTCTTTGTAAGAAAGAGAGGAATGAAATTAAGGGATCCACTTTATCTCTAAGCTAAGACAACCAACCTTTATCCTGCAACTAATGAAAAGAAATAAATGTAGAGGAAAGTATAGCAATATTCAAAGTAACTATGTTTGACTCCCATTTGCAAGGAAACAGACTTGACAGGCAAAAAGCAGGCTGGACCTTCATTTTCTCTGCTCTGGACACACCTCAGAAGGGCTAGGCGACTCATAGTATTAACTTATAGGGAGTTAGGATATTAAAGGAGTTTAGATTAATTACACCATTTTGAATAAATAAAACTAATTTAATTTATCAAAACTGACTAGTTTTCTGTTTTATTTTTAAATATATTTTTATTGACTTTAGAGAGGAAAGGAGAGGGTTAGAGAGACAGAAACATCAACGATGAGAGAAAATCATTGATCGGCTGCCTCCTGCACACCCACTACTGGGGAATTGAGCTTGCAACCTGGGCATGTGCCCTTAGATGGAATTGAACCTGGGACCCTTCAGTCTGCAGGCCAATGCTCTATCTACTGAGCCAAACTGGCAAGGGCTAATTTTCCATTTTATAATGCTGCTCAAAATGGAACTGTCTATAGTAGCAATTTTCAACATTTTTCATCTCATGGCACACATAAGCTAATTACAAAAATTCCATGGCACACTAAAAATATGTATAATTTTGATTAATTTACATAAAAGCAATTACCTACCATTTTTACTCCAAAATAATTTTTTGAAAAATCAGGTACCTACACTTGTATATAAGGATTTCTGGTAACAAGAACTAATCAATCAGCTTGCCTAGCATGGCAATGGTTGAGCATTGACCTATGAACCAGGAGGTCACGGTTCAATTCCCGGTCAGGGCACAGGTCCGGGTTGCAGGCTTGATCCCAAGTGGGGGGTGGGCAGGAGGCAACTGATCAATGATTCTCTCTCATCATTGATGTTTCTATCTCTCTGATGTTCCTTTCCTCTCTAAAATCAATCAATTATGTTTAGGGAAAGGTACCATTAGGACTTCCATTGGAGATTTCCAAGAAGCTGCTGGAGATAAGGGGGTTCAAGTTGAGATGGGAGGTCCTCCAAAGAGCACAGACTTAGAAGTAAGCCACACTCAGTGGTTGCTTGATTCCACTCCCACCCCAACAGTGTCTGACTCATAAGCTCCCATTAACATTATGTTTCATTGGGGTCATTGTCTATCAACCAAGGTGACCCTGAAATAAAAACTCACACTGGACTTCCTGTGAGTCAGCCATAGTCACTTCACTTAGAGATGCTGCCCGAAGGGTGTAAATTTAGAAATGTTAATTAATTCCTTCTCAGTGTCCTGGGCATGGGGAGCTCACACCCTCCCATTTTCCTTCATGGCTGCTCACTGGATAATGTCATGCAAGTTGCCCTTCTAATTTATCAATGTCTTATTTGACAAGCCTCTAGATC
The DNA here is from genome assembly GCA_963924515.1 of Vespertilio murinus. Classification (NCBI taxonomy): domain Eukaryota; kingdom Metazoa; phylum Chordata; class Mammalia; order Chiroptera; family Vespertilionidae; genus Vespertilio; species Vespertilio murinus. The sequence continues at coordinate 36,066,907 of OZ004707.1, read as the reverse complement.
ACCCTCATTTACCTTTGTTTTCATAAGCAGCAGAGAGAAAAACAAGACATCAGGACCCTGATGCATCAGCCCTGCAGAAAAATGGCAAAGATTACAACATGCTATATTTAGGTCCACTATTTGCCTCAGGGAGATAATTGGGAAATTAAGTTGCCTGGTTGGGAAGTCAACAGTCCTTCTGCTTTGCCTGGTGGTGCAGCCTTATAAATGTCCAGGGCTTTAATGCCTTCAGGCACTTTCAATTGACTCCAAAAATGGGAAGATTCTGTATATAAACTGCCAGGTTTAATGAGACAAGTCAAAAGGGGAAATGAGGAGAGGAAGTTTTTTTTTGCAGTAATTGGTTGTTACATTTTCTACATTGCTTTTTTAATCCATTCCATTGAAAGAGTTAGGTTTTTAGATTATGGAAGTCCTTGGCAAATAAGAGCTATTTAAAATGAAGAGTCAGAATAAGTCTCAGCTGTCCCCAGCAAGGCTCTCAGAAGGTTGTCAGCCTCTGAGCCTGCCAACCTACTGGGGAAGAGGGTCTCACTGTCGATGCTGCAGAGGAGATAGGACTTCCTGACGGCTCACCTGGAGTTGTGGAGTCACAGACTAGGATGAAGTTGTATTTGACATTTTTTTTTCAGTATTCGATTCTCCTGGATCTCCATTCAGCCAAGCCTTCAAGAGGGAAATAAATCCTTTCTGTTATGAAAAAACTAGAGATAATGAGCAAGAGCCTAATGGTCTGCGTGACAAAGAGGGACATACAATTTAGCACTGACTGTCCAGAGGAGGCAGTTAAAGCATGAACATACATATAAGTTTCCTCTGGAAGAACATTTGAAATGAGAAGGAAAGAGCTTAGGAAATATGTGTGGGGAACATCCACATTTTAGGCACAGAAAAGGAGCCTGCCAAACAGACAGTAAAGCAGAAGCCAGAGAGGTGAGGAAAAAAAATCAGGAAGAAGAAGAGACTTAGAGGTCTAGGGTAGAATAAGAGTTTTAAGGAGGGAACAGCCAACAATGGCCAGGGCTGCTGAGCACCCTATGATTCCTGAGTAGCTAGGACCAGGTGAGAATTAATGCTCTGGACTCATTTCCAAGGAATGTCCTAAGGCAGTGGTCGGCAAACTCATTAGTCAACAGAGCAGCAAACCACTGTCCTAGGGGGTCCCATGAGGGGAGGGAGATTTCCCTCGCTTTTTTCTAGTAGTTGGCTTGTGGGGAATGATGGAGTTCGGAGGGACATTGGCCATCTCTTGAGCACCAATTTGGTTCCTCTAGGGCTAGTCTTTTATTTTGGCTACTGACAGCATTCACCACAGGTCCCTGCATATGGCTCTAGCTTTGTGCCTTAGACTTCTCAGGTGTCCTGGCACACGGAGGAGCCTTGAGGACCTGTGCAACACTCCCTGAGTTAACTCAGAACACAGGAATAATATTCACCCCAGTCCTGCGGGGCAGTCAGTGATTAGAGTGGGACAGCAGCCAAAGCTAAAGCTTCCTCTTTTCTTCTCCTTGGACAAAAGTCCTGTAGAGCTAAGCAACAAGTTGCCTACAGTGGGGGCCACCTCCAACTTCTATAAACACTCCTTTATGTTAATTCACTCCCCTCTGCTTTGCTTGTTCTCCTCTGACTCCTTGATCACCTGCCCAGTAGAGTTCTTGCAATCAGCTCTGAGGGAAACTGAGGCTGAGAGAATCAGTCTGGGAAGAGCTGGATTACTCAAGTCAGACAGCAATAAGGGCCCCATTGCTGGTGATAAGAGGAAAGATGATAACCCTCTGCAAGCAACAGCTTCACATTACCAAGGCTCTCACCTGTGCTAGCAGCCAGAGAAAACTCCCTGCTGTTAAAAAGTGCACGTGATTAGCTTAAGGTCACCTGCATAATCTCCATATCTACCAACTCAATAGCAACATCTCCAAAATTCCCTTTGCTATGGATGTGAGATCCTATCATAGTTACAGCTCCAGGGGTTAGGGATGATGATCTGGGTGCCATTTAAGATCTGTCATAACATGCCCACACCACACAGTTTATAAGTCTTAGAGCAAGATTTTGATTTTAGGTTTGTCTGACCCCAAATCTCATTGTAACACTATTTTCTTACTTGTCTCTCAGGGGTGAAAACAAATGTGTTCTAGGGAACTTTATAGGTATCAACAAGCTTTTCCATTTATTGGATCATTTGGCCTTATAGGAAACTCCTTATGAGATACTATTTTCCTTTTTATGGGTGATGAGACTGAGGATTGAGGATGTTTAATTACTCATTCAAGATGCTACTGGCAGAAAATAGTAAATTAAGGACTGAAGAACAGCTGTCCTAATTCTAGATTCCACACTTTTCCCTTTATATCACCACAATTCCCTAATTTCTTATTTAGATGATTCTCATTACCTAATTGGGAAACAAATTTACTGGGCTAGAATAAAGAAACTAGCAGAGTAATTACAGTTTGTATGCAAATGTTTAAATGCTACAGTGGGCCCTGTGCAGAAAAAACGGGCCCACCTGTTATGCTAATTAGAGATGAAGTCTGCCCAAATGCAGATAAATACTCCATTCAAGTCTTAAAAATTATTGTTCTTAATGAAGACAGTAAAATTTTAAACAATTTAGAAAACAACCAATTCATGAAGTGAAAACTTTTTACATAAATTGCAGGTCAATCAAAACCCCCTTTGCTATGGATCTGATGTCCTATCATAGTTTCAGTCCCAGGGATTAGGGCTCAATATCTAGATGTCATTTAAGAATTCTGCCATCACATGCCCACACCACACAGCTTATAATAAATCTTAGAGCCAGTAATTATTATTTTTTTATTTTAAAATATATATATTATTGAATTTTTTTACAGAGAGGAAGGGAGAGGATATAGGGAGTTTGAAACATCAAGGAAAGAGAAACATCAATCAGCTGCCTCCTGAACACCCCCCACTGGGGATATGCCCACAAGAAAGGTACATGCCCTTGACCCAAATCGAACCTGGGACTTTTGAGTCCGCAGGCCAACGCTCTATCCAAACCAGTTAGAGCAGAGCCAGTAATTATTTTTGAGAAATGGCATGATTTTGGCAAATGATATGGATATACCTCACTTCTGTGTTTAGGGAATTAACCACCCACAGAAAAAGCTTAAAAAGTGATTATAGAAACACCCTACTGCCAATGACTATTTTTCCATGCATTCACTTATTTATAATGAGAAGCAAATAATTTGGCATGAAAGACTGTCCTTACAATAAGAAAGTTGGCATTCTTTTAGAGGTTAGAATAATGGCCACTGGTTAGGGTTTTCCTAGCATGGTGGACTAGAATACTCCCATCTCTCACCTGAGTTCCCAAATGATTTAATCATCCCCTCCGCACCCACTGCTAGTTCAACAGTTATTTTATGTTTAAAGGATGGTCAATCAGTTCTTCAAATAAAAACAAACAAACAAGAAACAACGGTATCTTGGGTTTGTTTCCTTGTCATCATTTATAGGGGCAAAATCCGTTACAATCCAGGATGCAGTGTATAGAGATTATTATGCTAAACAAAAGAAGCTATACAGAGAAAGGAAAATACTATGTAGTCTCTCTCTTTTTTACTTTATTTTATTTTTTATTGTTTAAAGTATTACATATGTCTCCTTTTACCCCCATCAACCCCTCCACTCCTTCTGGCTACTTCCCCTCTCCAGGACAAGCCCTCATTGCCTCAGTGTCTGTGTCCATTGGTTATGCTAATATGGATGTATACAAGTTCTTTGGTTGATCTCTTACTCCCCCCTCTCCCCTGCCTTCCCTCTGAGGTTTGACCATCTGTTCAGTGTTTCCCTGTCTCTGGATCTATTTTTGTTCATCAGTTTATGTTGTTCATTATATTCCACAAATGAGTGGGATCTTGTGATATTTTTCTTTCTCCAACTGGCTTATTTTGTGCTTAGCATAATGCTCTCCAGGTCCATCCATGCTGCTGCAAATGGTAAGAGTTCCTTCTTTTTTATAGCAACATAGTTTATTCCATTGTGTAGATGTACCACTGTTTTGTAATCCGCTCATCTGCTAATAGACTCTTAGGCTGTTTCCAAATCTTAACTATTGTAAATTGTGCTGCTATGAACATAAGGGTGCATATGTCTTTTCTGATTGGTGTTTCTGATTTCTTGGGATATGTCCTAGGAGTGGGATCACTGGCTCAAATGGGAGTTCCATTTTTAACTTTTTGAGGAAACTCCACACTGTTCTCCACAGTGGCTGCACCAGTAGCATTCCCACCAGCAGTGCAGGTTTCCTTTTTCTCCCCATCCTCGCCAGCACTTGCCTTTTGTTGACTTGTTGATGATAGACATTCTGTCCGGCGTGAGATGATACATCATTGTTGTTTTGGTTTGCATCTCTCAGATGATTAATGACCCTGAGCAGGTTTTCATAGGCTTCTTGACCTTCTTTCTTATATATGGAATCTAACGAACAAAATAAACTGATGAACAAAATAGAATCAGAGGCTCGGATACATGGAACAGACTGGCAGAGGTCAGAAAGGAGGAGAATGGGGGTAACTGGATGAAAGAAGGTGAAGATATTAGCCAAAGAACTTATATACATAGCCCATATATATATACAGTGAAGTAATGTCCAGATGGGGTGGGGTAGGGGAGCTAGTGGAGGTGGGTAGAAAAGTAAAGAAAATAATTAGGCCTCGGTCAAGTTAATTTTATTAAAAGATTTCACATCTTGAAAGATCAATGAATTCAAGAGAAAGGGTTCCTAGTTGGTGAACAAACGCATTATTTCCTTGGAAAATTCTAATGTTGTTATATTAACTGATTTAAAGAAACGTGAAATGATAAACACGAACAGTTTACAAATATGGAACTCTCGTTACATCCGTTTGGCCAAGAGCTTTATCTATTTTTCATGAGGTAGATTGTTTTAACAGTAAATGTTGGTAAACAGTAGTCAACATAAAATATGTCATTTCCCATATAATTTTCCAAAGATATTTCTAGCATATTTGACAGAAAGCACTATCTGTCCATCATTTCAATATGTGAGTGTGGTCTCACAGGCACAAAAACATGTGGTCTCAGAGGCACAAAAACCTGGCGACTACTTGAAGGGCCAGGAGACTAAGTAATTTTGTGCTTTTCAGGTTGATTTGAGAGCATCTGGTCTTTTCCAACCATGTATTTAAGGTTGAACCAGTTATGAAAACAATATAGATGTTGACAGAGAAATAGAGAGTGGGCCACAATGGTCAGTAGTCAGTGTGACAAAGGGCACAGCTGATACCATGATCTGAAGATGAAAGTATCCAAGTTTAATAGTGAGCAAATATAATTAAAGCACAGTTCCCTGCATCCACCATATAGTTACAGTGGATTAATGTTATAGAGTTAATATTCCAGATTTGTTTGTTTAGGGAAGGCCATCATAATTATTTGAACAAATACACAAAACAGATATTCTCTCTAGAATATTTTTTATGAAATTGCTTCTGAAGGTTGTACATTGGTGCTTAAAACAGTTTCCAGCATTTCTTCATGATCTCAAATGCAAAAATGGTCATATTCATGTGGGTTTTGTTTACAGTAGGGAGAAGAATTAATAAATGGACATAGCATTATTCCCCAAATCCAAGCTTGATGTCCCATTTTAGAAAATCTATGTCAGCTCTACTCGTATAAATCAGAAAAAAACCCCAGAAACAAACAGAAATCATTCCCGGACACCAGCAGCGGCCCAGGTACCAGTGGCCAGTCAATATGAGAACCAGCTGGCTCTTTCTCATTCAGTCTTCACCTTTCCAACCAGACGTTTTTAGGTTTCACTCTCTATTGAGTCAATTGCTTGAGGGGGGTGAGGGGGAAATCTTCAAATTGCATTACATATCACTCATTTCCCTTTCCTATAGATTTTTCCCCTCTCTCACTTCCAGGGGCATCGATTCTCTTCCTTGGGTTTCTGAGAAAGCTTTGCTCCCCAGGCAGCTCTACCTGGCTAGAAAGAAGCATTATTCACACGTCTCCTGCAGCCATGCAGATGTGACACCTGCTGCTAGGTAGGGGATCTAGGCAGTGGTCTGAATTTTGTTGGAAGCTACGGAAAACGTTTGAAGGAAAGTGATTTAAGAACTCTGATCTCTGAGGATATAAAGGCTCTCACAGGTGTTTGCTTTATCTATTAGATGGTGCCTTACAATTCTTCATAATTCTCAGCAGGCTGGGATGGGCTCAGCTGGGAAATCACACCCCATCTTGAGGTGAACTGGGGGGCCCTCAGGACGCCCCACTAGTGTCTCCCTTGCAGCCTACTCGTTACATCCAGCTGTGAAGATCAGAGATTTTGTGAGTGTAATGACAGCAAGGGTGATCCCTGAAACCCTTTGTGAACATAGAGCTGAATAGCCATTATTAGAGATAATAATAGCAGGCATTATTCACATGTGCTTTACCGGCTGTAAAATATGCTTACAAACACATCTTAGTGATCCTAACAGTCTCCATGAAAGGCAGGTGAAGCAGGTGAAGGAGGTATCATTCTAATTTTATTTGACAGGAGAGAAAAGAGAAGCCCCCGACAGTGCAATGACCTGTGGCGATCTGCCTTGTGCTCCTGGAAGACAATGGTGGCGAAGAATTCCCCACCTTCCTGTGTTCTGCAAAAAAGCCCCCTTCCTCTGTGACTTAGTATGACTCATCCACGACCTCCTCGTTTCTCTAGGTCAAGGCCAGATGCAGACCTTTCAGCTCCCATTCTTTGCCACATGAGTGACTAACTGAAATGTTTGACCAACTGACAGAAAATACCTGCTAACTTGATTTAGTCAAACATTACTCCTTTTCCCAGGACTCTGAACTCTAAGCCCTAGCCAGCTTCAAAATGTGGAAGAACTGCTCCGTTAAGGCCCTTGTGAAGAATTGACTAACTTCAGGGACAGACATTTCCTGCTCAACTCTCCGATCGTGTTATCCACCTCCACCCACCCACCCACCCACCCAATTTGAGATAATCTTGCGTCCAAAGTGTTCTTCCTATTGCCATGGTCTTTCCAAATAAAGTCCCTTCTTACCTAAATCAATCAGGGTTTGGTTTCTGTCTGACAGGTCACAGGTAAAGGGTCAAAAAATGGTCTCCTGCCACCAGCTCTGGTCATGCACATGGTCTGACTGTCACACCTGCCAAGGTGAGTGGTTGAGCTGTGACCCTGAACCCAGACCCTGCTTATTTCAGACTTGGTTCCCCTGGCTTGCTCTCTGTGTTCTTGCAACATTGCATCCTATTGGGATCTCTGGAATAAAGTTCTTTCACAAGAACTGAAGAGCAATTCCAACTGACATCTGTGCTCCGGGGAAGATTTATGTTGCTTTGTTTACACTGGTTTCATCTTAACCTGGGAACACATCACCTGTATCCCACAAAGGAAGGAAAGGAACTGGAATTCAGGCTGCAAAAATGAGAAATATTCCTACCGGCTGACGTTTTATTTGCTATATCAGGCAGTCTTATTTAGAGGTGAGTTACAATAACCCAAAGTAATTTGATTCTGTCCAGCTTAGAGAGCAGTGCTGAGAACCACACATGTGCTAATATGCTGATAAGAGATGCTAGACGTTCAGGGATAGACAGGCCAGACTTGCCCTCAAAGTCTTTATGGTCTTTTGGAGAATTCAGACACATGACCTGGATTGGAAAAGCAGTGTCAAGATTACCTCCAAACTGGGCAATCAGCTTTTTGGCACTTGGGTAGTGGTCTCAGTAACTGTGTATCTTGTTGGCTCACTTCAGACATTTTTCTTTTCCACAATATCAGCTATAGTGGAAGGACTTCAGGTAGAATTTCTGAATGTTATTATCACATTGCTTTATAATAATGATTAGAGATCCAGTGCACAAAATTCATGCACAGGGGTGGTGGTCCCCTCAGCCCAGCCTGCACTCTCTCCAATCCGAGACCCCTCAGGGGATGTCTGACTGCTGATTTTGGCTTGATCTCAACCAGCAATTGGATATTCCTCTCACAATCTGGGACCACTAGCTCCTAACTGCTTGCCTGCCTGCCTGCTTGATTGCTCCTAACTGCCCCTCTCCCCTCCCCCCCTGCTAGCCTGATTACCCTTAATCACCTCTGCCTGCCAGCCTGATCACCCCTAACTGACCACTGGTTGCCCTGAACTGCACCTTCCCCAATGCGCCCCCTCCCCCCCCCCCCCCGCCAGCCTGGTTGCCCCTCACTAACTCCCCTGCTGACCTGGTCGCCCCATGCAGCCTGCTGTTTGGTTGTTACTGTGAAGGTGTCATGACCAATTTGCATATTACCCTTCTATTAGTATAGATAATCTATGACTTCTAAAGCTAATTTTTCTGTAGCTTTCTGATTCATGTGTGTGACTCCAGGTCACCACCTATTAGATGCTCTCCAATTTGCTCTGGAGGAACTTTCTCAATGAGCTACCTGCAACATTGCCTGCTTTTGTGGCTGGATTCCTTAAAATCTATTATATTCTGAAAGAGATCAATAAGCAGATGGTTCAAGCTCATACACAGTAAAGAAATGAGGCATCTAATTAACAATTAGGTCAGGACATGAGGGAATTGCAGAAGGAGAGTGAAGACCTTGCCTAGGATGGAGGACCCCTGGATAAGAGAATCGGGGCTGGTGGTGTGACATGCCCACTCGAGGTAGCTGTCAAAGTGAGAACACAGCAACCAGAACCCCCAGGCTGTGCTCATTAGGGCCACACAGAAGTCAATGATCAATTGCCCTGGCCCTAAGCAAGGCCCATTTCCATTACTCTGAAAAAGAAATCAATGGATCAAAATGAATACCGGTTTGAGATTCTACATGGGTTTGGCTCTGAAGCTCAGTCCATTGGTAGAACACAGAAATGAGGCATTCGCCATAGGAAGGAGAGCCAGGAAGGAAACAAAGGCAGGTTTCTGGAGTGGGGCAGTTTGGTTCCCTGCACAGAGGTCAGGAAGAGACGATTTACTAGAAGAGGCCAACACACCTCTTGCATTGAATCCCTGAGGGATATTTCGATAAATCTGTGAGTCCAACCAAGGTTGCCAAGAGAGCACAGACTTCTTCTCGTCTCATCACTTAAACAGGAAAAGAAAGAGGCTTTTCTCCCTTCTGTTCCTGGGAGAGCCCACCGCTGAGTGTCCTCTGGCAAAGGGGAAAGAATTGAGTTCACTGAGATAGCTTTCTCTGAGACATGTGGGACATATTATCAACCTGTGGCCAGCTTAATGTTTCCTAGTTGACTGTTTTGCTGTTGAGCTTCCAATGTTTCACCAGGTAAGGCCTTCCGTGATGTTTCTAATATGAAATGCAGACGCTGAAAGAGAAGACAATGCCTGGGTCTGATCATCCTAAAACAACTGTCCTATTGCTCCTGGGACCAAGTAAGACAGAAGAGGTCAAGCTGTACCTGTGGGAGGTCATGTGTCTCTCAAGTCTGTTGACTCAGCTTGTGAATTAGGATTAGTGCCTTGACATCAAGTAAACACATTAAACCCAAGCTGTGGTTTCTTGGAAAAAGGACAACTTGTTGGATTCTGTTGGCAGATGAGCCACCACATTTCAGGTCGCACTAACCAACTACAGCGAATAAAATGATACTCATTGCAATGGTTAAATTTGCATTCCAACTTGGTCTGGCTGTGGTGCCAAGCTGTTTGTTCAAACACTAGTTTAGATGTTGTTATGAAGGTATTTTTTTAAAGATATGATTAACACTTAAATCATGAGGCTTTGAGTAAAGCCAAATACCTTCCATAGCGTGTGTCTCATTCACTCAGTTGAAGGTCTTAAGAGCAAAAACTGAGGTTTGCAGAAAATGAAGGAATTCTCCCTCAAGGTTATAAACAGAAATCCTGCCTGAGTTTCTAGCCTGCAGATTTTGATTTCAGAGCTGTAACGTTACTCTTGTTGAATTTTTAGCCTGTTGGCCTGCCATATAGATTTTGGACTCGTTATCAATCCAAAATTTTATTAGCCAATTCCTTAAAATAAATCTCTATAATATCCCATTAGTTCTGTTCTCTTGAGAACCCTGACCTATTACTCATTCTGTGTCTTCCAAATGAAGTGCTCTCCCTGAGCAGATAGATTGGTCTCTAGCCTAGTTGTCTGCAAGCATGAGTGAGATAAGCATGATATATTTCCAAGAATGGAAGGCTAGAGTAAAGAGTGTATCTTTCCCTCCATCTCCCTTCCTATCCTTTGTCCTTGTCTGAATCTTTCCAATGCACTCTTATGCTTCAAGAGTGTTACCTACTTTTATACTCTTATGTCTCCAAAGTAGAAACTAGAGTTCCTAAGAGGATACAGATAATTCAAAAGTTCCCTTTTCCTAATCTAATTTAAGGGTACAATTCTTTTCCTTGAGATCTTGGCTAAAGAAGAATTTTCTATAAATTGTTACTCTGCTATTTCTGACCATCCCTGGTCAAATTATTGATTTATTATTTTAGATGGTTTTGACATGGCTTAGAATGCAAAAGTACCACCATTAATATGCATTTATTTTCAGAGAACCCATGGGCCTTAGCCCATTTCTGTACCTACAGGTGGGTTTGATCTTATTTAAATGCTAAACATCTCAGTGGCTAGTCAGGCATTAGGAACACTACTAAGAAGGGATCATCAAAACAAATGTTTCCACTTAGTGTTATTTTGGGATCACCGACCACATCTATAGAAAATGGAGTGACAAATACCAATTTGTGAAAAGAACAAAATGAAGCTACATAATTCCTCTTTAGGTTGGTTGATTCTGTAACCAAGCCTTAAAAATTGACATTGGCATTGTACCACTGCCTGTGAAGAGAGAACGAGAAAGAACTTCAAATCTGTCTCTAAATAAACCATCTGTGGCTTAATTCAATGAGGAATGATGCCAGCCTCCTTACCATTTAAATGGGATTTAGATGTTGACTAGGCATCTTACAGGATAATTTTTTAAGTTGAATGGGGGACATATAGCATTGGGGCAAAATAACAAAATAATACATTTAAAACAGGTAAACTGCCATTTATGACAACATGGATGGAACTTGAGGACATTTAAATGAGATCAAACCCACCTGAAGGTGCAGAAATGGTCTAGAGCTCATGGGTTCTCTGCAAATCATATAAAATAAAAGGCTAATATGCAAATTGACCAAATGGCAGAACAGCAGGTCACTATGATGTGCACTGACTACCAGGGGCAGGTGCTCAATGCAGGAGCTGTCCCCTGGTGGTCAGTGCACTCCCACAGGAGGAGTGCTGCTCAGCCAGAAGCTGGGCTCATGGCTGGCACAGCAGCGGAGGCTGGAGCCTCTCCTGCTTCCGTGGCAGCACTAAGGATGTCCAATTGCTGGCTTTGGTCATCAGTCAGACTTCCCCCAAGGGTTCCCAGACTGAGAGAGGGCACAGGCTGGGCTGAGGGACCCCCTTCTCCTCCCCTCCCCACTGAGTGCATGGATTTCGTGCACCGGGACTCTAGTAAGCATATATTAATGGTGGTACTTTTGCATTATGAGCCATGTCAAAAACATCTAAAATAATAAACCAGTAATTTGATCAGGGAAGGTCAGAAGTAGCAGAGTAACATTTTAAAGAAAATTCTTCTTTAGCCAAGATCTCAAGTAAAAGAAGTTAGAGAAAGACCAATATCATATGATCTCACTTACATGTGGAATCTGAAATCAAACAACCAGACAAACAAAAACCAAGCTCATAGATACAGAGAACAAATTGCTAGTTGCCAGAGGCTGGAGTGGGCAAAATGGGTAAAGGTCAAAAGATACAAACTTCCAGTTATAAAGATATAAGTCATGAGTATGTAATGTACAGCATGGTGGTTATAGTTAAAATTTGAACTAGATGTATATTTGAACATTGTTAAATGAGTAAATCTGAAAAGTTCTCATCACAATCAAAGAAAATTATAACTATGTATGGTGACAGATGTTACCTAGACACATTGTGGTCATCATTTCACAATATATACAAACATTGAATCATTGTTGTACACCTGAAACAAATATAATGTGATATGTCAATTATACATCAATCGGAAACAGTAACAACAACAACAACAACAAAAACAGACACAAAAATGGGTGAACTGTTTCAATATAGAAAGCTAGCAGATACAAAAGCATAATTTAAGGGTAGCATGGGAATTATTTTGCTATTTCAATTTAGCAACTTGTTTTTGGGGTCAGGTGATAGGATGTATTTTAAAATTTTAATAAGATACACACAACAAAATTTATTTGAACTATTTTTAAATGTACAGTTCAATAGTGTTGAGCATATTCACATTGTTGTGCAATAAATTTCAAGAACTTTCAGGTTTTGCAAAATTGAAACTCCATACCTATTAAACAATAACTGGCCTTTAGTACTTGACCACCACCATTGTACTCTCTGTTTCTATCAGTTTTACTACTCCTGATACTTCAGACAAGTGGAATTACACAGACATTTTCCTTTTGTGACTGGCTTATTTCACTTATCACAATGCCCGTAAGGATCATCCATGTTGTAACATGTGTCAGAAGTTCTTTACTTTTTAAGACTGAATACTATTCCATTGTGTTCATATACATTTTATTTATCCATTCATCATCCATCAGTGGAGATTTGTGTTTTGTTTTTCACCGTTAGGCCATTGTGAATAACACTGCCATAATAAATAGGAGTGCATGTATAAAAAAATCTCTCTTTGAGACCTTGACTTAAGTTTTTAAAAAAATCAATACCCAGAAACAGTATTGCTGGGTCAAATGGTAATTGTATTTTGAATTTTTTGAGGCAACTCCCTGATCTTTTTTTTCACAGGGGCTGCACGCTTTTACATTCCTACCAATGGTGTACAAGGGTCCCAATTTCTCCACATCTTCACTAATACTTGCTATTTTGTTTTTTTCTTTTGTTTGTAGGATTTTTTCCCCTTGATAACAGCCATCATAATGATCAAGATGTAATTTTTGAAGGAGGTAGTATGGGAGTGAGACTGCATGGAAGTAAGAAGCTGAGCCAAGCTGATTGGGAACATTGCTGACTGTTGAGTTTGCAGGCTGCATACAGGGATTAAAAGTATCAGTGTTTTGATGGCTGTCTCCTTCTACATCCTGACTCAGAAAAGTGGACCCTCCTACCAACTCTGGGAACACAGATCTTATGTGTTTGTGAGCTTCTGGAAAGGGAGAACATTCCGAGTTGAACATCCTGGCTGGGTGGGGTCTGAACATGCTCAGGGCTCATCATTTTTGTTCTCTGAAAGGCTACTCTAATGTGCACCACTGTCAGGGAGACAGACTGTATGGGCTGAATTGTGCCTCCCTGAAATTTGTATATTAATGCCCTAATATCCAGTACCCCAGGATGTGACTATATGTGGAGCGAGGGCCTTTAAAAAGGTGACTGAGTCAAAAAGGGGTCATATGGGTGGGCCCTAATCCACTATGACTGGTGAGTTTATAAGAAAAGGAAACAAAGACATGTACACAGAGGGAAGACTCTGTGAAGACACAGGAGGAAGATGACATCTATCTGTTAGCCAGAGAGAGGCCTTAGTGGAAACCAACCCTGCCAACACCTTGATTATGGACGTGTAGACTCCAGACGGTCAGACAATAAATATTGGGTTTAGCCACTCAGTCAGTGGTACATTGTTGTGACCCCCTAGGAAACTAATAGAGGCCCTCAGACATCCCTTCTTTTCTATATTCACTCCCTACATGGCCTCATCTAGTTCATGGCTTTAAATACCATTTCTATGCTGATGCTTCCCAAAGCAAACCCCTCTCTGTGGACTCCCAGCCCAACAGACATCTTCAATTTAGCATGTATTGGTGTATTATCTAAGCCCAACCAACTCATGCCATAGTTAAAACAGACTGTACTTCTAGTTTTTTGTTTTTTTTTTTTACCAGCTCTTTACAATTTTTTTTTCAGTAATGTTCCCTTGGTCTTAGTTATGAACGCCAACAGCCCACAACTTTTTCTGCTCACCCTTGGATATTAGGAATATTCGTTGGTTACCTTAGGTAGCAAATGTAGTCTCATTGCGAAACTGGAATGGTCCAACTTGATTTTCTTGACAATAGGTCAACTGGGGAATTCTGGTTGGAAGGTCAGACAGTTAAGTGAAGATTTGGGATATGTTATACATCAGCTCAGACTAAACCCATCTAGTTCATTTTGTGAACCTCTCTGGTAAATGAAGTGAATAACTTACCTCTTCTGTCTTTTTAGAAGCAAGAAGCCAAATTTTGATACAAAGGGGATATGAAACTCATCCAAGATTGTACAAAATGTAACCAGTAAATTCAGAACTTGGAAAATCTGTTGAACTTCCAAGTTCATGAGCTTTGATCTATACTAGTGTTATTTCAAACTGGGTTTCTTGGAGCACTAGGATAGTCCAGGCCATATATGGGGGTTGGTTGGAGGTGGTTGGAGGGGGAGGTGTTTTAATTTTCTAGAGCTGCTGTAACAAAATACTACAAACTGGATGGTTTAAATGAACAGAAAATTTATTATCGCACAGTCTCAGGTTTGGAGGCCACAAACTCGAAATCAAGGTACTGGCCCCTGAGGGGAGGACCCGTTCCTTCCTCTTGCAGTTTCTTGTAGCAGCATATCTCCAGTCTCTGTCTCTGTCCTCACATGGCTGTCTTCTCTCTGTGTCTGGGTCTTCACATGGCATTTTCCTTCCTGTGTGTCTCTCTCGTCTTCTTAATATGGACACTAGTCATATTGGATTAAAGGCCCACGTGACTCTGGTATGATTTCATCATAACTTAATGCATTACGTCTGAAAAGAACCTACTTCCAGATAAGGTGACATTCACAGGTAGCAGGGGCTAGAATCTAAGGTGACATTCACAGGTAGCAGGGGTTAGATAGACAACTCAATCAATATCAGGAGTGAGTAGAGGCCATGTGAGTGGGTTCTTATCTTCATCCCAATTTCAACTAGGGTTGCCTGCTTTTGCCCAGTTAGTGTTTTGGAATCCCCTGAAAGACTTTGCTTGAAAAAGAGTGCCCCTGCTAAGCAACGTATTGAAAACCACCCATCTACGTACAGTATGTCACTTCCTAACAAAGAAACAGGCAAACACACCCTTCAACTGGCTGCAGAAACGGCTCTTGCTTCACACTCTATAACTCTTGTTTTTCTTCTACCCTAGAGGCCCAGTGCACAGATTCGTGCACTGGTGAGGTCCCTCGACTTCTGTGCTGCCACAGCCCACCTTTACCCACCAGCCCCTTGGGTGCTAGCCTATTGTCCGCATTGATCCCCCACAACACAAAGTAGTGCAGGGAGCAGCAGGCAGCTGGGGAGGAGCCCGAGCCCGGGCTGGATGCAGTGCTGCTCCAGCTCATCCTGGCTCTGCTGTGCCTACAGCTGCCACCGCCACTTGGGTGCACAGCCCTTGTGTTCATGGGAGAGACTCGTGCCTCCACAGCTGCACCTGCCAGCCAGGAGCCTGGTATCTGGCACCCGTTGGTCAACTGAGCGGTGCTCTCACTATGACAGCGCACTGACCATCAGGGGCAGCTCCTGTGTTGAGCATCTGCCCCCTGGTGGTCAGTGCGCATCTACTGGCCAGTTATCGGGTTGTCTGGTTGTCCAGTCATCCAGTCACGTAGGCCCTATCTTATTCATCGTGAAAGGGCATAAATGGCCAGTGCCTGCTGATGAGTGTTGCTCTCAAACCACCACTGAACAGATTAAATGGCTTCAGTCTGGCCATTCTCTCCATCCTCCTTCCCTCTGAGTCCCCTTGAATTGCCATGTGGGCCACGCACGTGTGGTCTGTGTCTCTTGGGGGCTCTGTGTCAAGTGTTCTATCGCTTATACTTTCTGGTGCCCTTGGAAATGACAGCCTCCTTTAATTAAAGGCAGGAGGTAGCACGATGATAGGATTAGTATCAGGGTCTGGCCTCCCTAAGGACTGGGGGGGCATTGCAGCCAGTTTCCCCATCTGCATAACCAGACTGTGATATGTTTATGAAAAATAGAGGAGAGGGTGGCGGTTTGTTTTCTCGGCTTGCAGTCTGCTCTACCGGCTTCAGGAAAATAGTGGAGATGGGTCCCACGGGAATTGTTGGGCTGCTTCCCTTTGCTGGAAATGTAGGGTGCTGTGGCTTTAAATGCATTGCTATTCTGCCCCTTGCTTCACTGCAGAATGAACAACAGTGATGTTCTGCTGAACATCATTTACAGACGTTGTAGGAAGGGCTCAGCAGTTTTGTGAGGATGAAGCTGTATTGCTCTAGTGTAATGAGCCAAAAGAGAGGGGGAAAAAAATCTGGTTTTCATGCCCTAGGAAAGATCCAAGCCCTGGCCATGTCACATCCTTTTCTGCTTTGTTACGGGTTTGGAAGGCACAGGGTATTCACTTAGCCTGTGGGCACAAATGTGAAAGGAACTTAGAAGCTGAGCTGGAATGAATATCAGGGATAGAGCTTTTGTTAACCAATTACAGACAGGATATTCAGAAATAGAGATTTTGCAAAGTGCCAGCAATCTGGTGCCCCTACCAACAAGCCCCCACCCCCCTGTCCCATACACAAAAAGGGTTTAGAAATTATCATCAACTCGGAGGAAGTTCTTTTACAAATTCAACATTTATTTCATTGTATTATGTACAAAAAGTGCCAAGTGAACATAAAACGAAATGAAATCCTTTCAGCTTCACTGACTTTAATTGCCCATTATCTGATAATCACAATTAATCATAAAAACAATAGACTGTCACCACAATGCTAAAATTGTTATGCAGAAAGATTGTGATGTTTTTGCTACACAGACAAAAATAAACCCTAAAGCAACCGTGGTGGGGTGAATATTCAGAGAATAGTGAGATAATGACTCCATTAAAAAAAAAAAAAAGAATCTACACAGCAAATCTTCAATCAAGAATAACGTAGTCAAGGCCCAAACTCACATCTACTTGGCTGACTCAGTCTAAGGGGGCCAACAGTAATCACTTTGCATTTTAATTTTCCCACAGAACACAAACACAGTTGGGGTGTGGGATGAACGGTGACTTCAGAGAAGATTTTGCAGAGTATCATTATTTCCGTAGGAGAATCTGCTAGCAGGGGAGTCATCTGGAATGAAAGACAGCGATGGTGTGTTGCGAGCAACTCATAATGTCGTTGCTGATTTATGGCACAATGGACATATTTTGGGTAAAAAATAAAGCCAATGATGGCATCACGCATGCACAGATTTTTAAAAATAAGCTGAATTGTTTTACTCTCTTTTTTTTTTCTAAGCTCAATTATTCAAATACTTTTAAAGGAATTCAACCTCTTTCCATAACTATGTCTCTCAAGTGACTTCTGTAAGGTTTAAGTCATTTAGCAACAGGTGTCAATTTATGTGTCTGGTTCCTGCACCCACAGTTCTCTAGGAAGAGGCAAAAATTTCATTGGAGTGACTGAGGACAGAAATTGATTTGTTCTGACCTCTAAATATCTTGTGTATATATTTTTAAAAAATAACACACAAAAAAGAATATACTTTTTAAAATTCAAAATCTGTAGTTAGTAAAACTATTACCATTTTAGCATGAGCTCAGTGCTGACCTTTTCAGATCAATTATAAATAATAAGTTCCCCCAAGAGAAATATTTCTAGAGGAAGTGGGAAAAACATGAACTAAAGCTATATAGCTCCTGTACTATAGATATGAGCCACTTTGGGCTTAGCACACTTTCAAGGGTAGTAACAATATACAAGAGCACACATAAATATATGCCTTAGTTCACAGAGACAGAATATCTAGAATTTTTGAACAATCTACATCTGGTGTTGGTATAGTTTCTAGTATTTCTAATAGTGCCATTATGCAAATTGTCTCAAACACATGGTAATAACCCACCATTTGCACAATTTTGACAAACCAGTTTTTATGTCTTCCTATTGCAGGACAAATTGGAATTCAATTACACATCAATTATGGATTGCTGACTGGACAATGGAGGAAAATATTAGAAAGTACTTTTCACCATTAGACAGCCATCTGCATTGATTTCCACCTAAATGTCCAGAAGGTCATCTCCACTTTCGTCGCTCTCCACGGTCAGCTGCCGGGTCCACCACTTCTTAACTTCAGAACCACAGGAAGCTGTGTCAGTCATGGGGTTCATTTTGCACACTACAGATTTCATGGTTGTCCGCCCGCCAAACCGTAAGTTGACTGAAGACACTGAGTGGCTTATTGGCTTTGGTGCTGTGGAATTAACCAGAGTCCTATGAGCAAAATGGTGTTTCACTGTGTTGTAAGTCATTCCTGAAAAACTGTGATATTCCCATCTCCTAGCAATGCTTTTGATGAACAAGTCCTAACCTTTTGAGTATGAAAAGATGTTGAGTATGAAACCTTTTCAGCACTGGATTCTTTATATTCATAATGGACTTCAAAATTATGTTCATGGACAACTAGTAATACCATATGAAAAAAAAAAACGCTGCTTGCCTCTTGCACTTTGAGATAATTACAAAAAAATTAAAAAGTTCCAATTTGGGAAAATGTAAGTGTCATAGAAATATTTGTGAGTCAGTGCTCATTAGTATCCTATCTAATAAAGAGGGAATATGCAAACTGACCATCACACAGTGACAAAGACTGTGGCTCCAATAGCCACAAGATGGCAGCACCCAGTCCCCTCAGCCCCACCAGGGTCCCCCAGTCCTTTCAGCCCTGCCAGTGGGGTGGCAGGTGCACAGTGTGGCCGGACCCTTCCTCAGCCCCCCAGTCACTTAGGGACACCTGAGGCTCAGGAAACCAGGGCCGGCCAAGGCTTGTGCTGCTGGCAGTGGCAGCAGCAGAGGTGTGATGGGGGCATCGCCTTCCCCTGATCGCGGGGATGCCTTCCACCCCTGAGGGCTCCCAGATTGTGAGAGGGGGCAGGCTGGGATGAGGGACTTCCCCCTCCAGTGCATGAATTTTCATGTACCAGGCCTCTAGTTATACATATAAAAAACTAAACAAAAGAAAAAGAAGGGCTGTAATGGATAGTAAGTGGACAGGAAGGAATGCAAAAGGAATAAAAAGAATAATGTAGGTAAATACTTTTTCTTTTGGTAAAAATAAATTGAAGTTTAGTTTCAGTGAAAAAAGAATGGCTTTGGAAATTATTTAAAATTTGCTCAGGGAATTCGTCTTTCCAATCCATGAATCTGATTGAAGCAGAGTGTCTGAAGACTTTGTTAACATACTCATGGCTTTGGGATTCCACAGTTATGGTGTTGGGTCCCATTCTGTGACCTCTGGATGTAACTAAAGGCAATTTAATGTTTTGAAAAACCCATTTCCTCAATTGTAAAATGAAGAGAATGCAAGTTTTTTTCATTGGACTATTGTGAGAATTAAAATAGATTAAATGAGATGACCTAAGAAAAGGTATAGCAAAACTATCATATGATCCAGCATTCCCACTTCTGGGTATATATATATGAAGGAAATAAAATAATTATCTTGAAAATATATCTGCACTCTCCTGTTTATAGCAATATTATTCACAATAGTCAAGAAAACAACGTAAGTATCCTTCAATTAATAAATGGTTAAAGAAATTGTGATATATAAATTGTGATAACTAAATATTATTCAATCTTAAGAAAGAAAGAAATTCTGCAATTTCCAACAATATATTTATAAACATAAAGGATATTATGCTAAGTAAAATAACCTAGATGCAGAAAGCAAAATACTCTAGGATCTCACTTATATATGGAATCCAAAAATGTCAAAAGTCACAGAAGCAAAGAGAGCAAATACAGTAGAAGGATGGCTACCAGGCTTGGGAGATGGGGATTTTGGGGGGATGGTCTAAGGGCACAAAGTTGCAGTTATGTAAAATGAATAATCCCGGAGATCTAATGTGCAGCATGGTGACCACAGCTAATAAGACTGTACTGTGTGTTTGAAATCTGCTGAGAGAGTAGATCTTAAGTATTCTCACCACAACCAAAAAAGGTGAATAGATGAGCTGATGCATATATGTTGACTGCAGCAATCTTTTCAGAATGTATATGTTAATAAAAACATCACTTTAAATATATGCTTTTAAATAAAAAGTAAAATGAAAGGGGGGAGAGGGGGGAAAAGGAAGAAAACGCATAGAATGGCACCTGGTACAAAGTTGGTATCCCCTTACAATGCCTCTTCTTACCCTTTGCCTCTTCGAACTCAGCATGTCCCAATAGCATGGCTCTTTGTTTATCACCGGGCCACTTAAGCTTGGGCCATTTGAGGCACTTTTGACAACATCCTTTCTTTTATACATTTCAATGAACACCAAGGATTGCACTTCCCCCAGGTCATCTCTCCTTGTTGCTCCAGGGTCTGGACCACTGCCGCCAGCTTTGGCCATGCTGTCACTTCATGCCCAGGTTACAGTATCATCCTCTGGCTCCTAACGCTGCCTCCAGACTCACTCTCTAGTCTCTCTAAAGTATGAATTCCAAGTACCATGTCTTGCTCAGGAACCTTTTCTGGTTCCTAACAGCTACAGGATGAAGCTGGTTCTTAACAGCTACAGGATGAAGCTGAAACTACTCAGCCTGTCACAGCTTTTCATGGCCTGGCCCCGCCCCCTACTCAACCTCATTTCCCATCACTCCCAACTTTGTTTTCCCAGGTGGAAGCTAGCTTCTCTCTGATCCCTAAATAATAAACTCCTGGATGTGAAAAAAAGATATTTTCCTTCTGAGGTTAAGATCCACTGAACAACTTTTAGTCTGAAAGCCTAAGTTACACTGCATTCTGCTTTGTGGAACAGACATGCTACAGAAGAGTTTGCCACATCATCCATCGTCTGATTGGATTGGGTTGAAGAAGGGGAACAATTAGGGAGCATTAGGAAGCCCCTATTTTATCGTGGATTCAATGATTTAAACAGAAAACCACATACGGGGGAAGGTGGGCTGAGCAGATCATTGCTCCCGCCTCCACTTCTGAATGCCCGTAATGGGATTGTCCTGGTTTTCCAAAACCCCTTTTTCTTCTAGGAAAAAAACTATCTCACTGAGGGTGAGAAAGAATAGGATTGTGAGGATTAAGTGAGGGAACACTCACAATGCACATATAATACTGACTGTCACACAGTAAGTAGTATAGCACTAATATATCATACATCATATATCATATTGTATCATGCTGTGTCAGTTTTGTTCCTTCTTTGAGAACTGTGGCATTTTCTAAATGATCATATCCACTCACTTCCTCTTAGATTAAATAAATTTTGCCTACGCTTGAGAATATCTTAAATACACACAGGAAGTCCTTGGAAATCCTCTTTTTAAAAATGATCTTGGCTATGATATCTCCCTTTGTTAATAAGTATTGCCTTCTCAACCACAGTAATGGAAAACGAGGGCCAATGCAGTGCTATTTAGAGAAGTTATTTTGAGGGAAATATCTTTGATAAGGAGATATATTTTTTCATGTCTATAAATAACTTCTGATGCAGACCCTTATTTTGAAACCTAAGATCCCAAACACACAGAACGTCAACAACTTAAAATGCTTCAATCAATGGAGAAAGGACTTGGTACACATACCGGAGGGCAGACGCCACTGCCCGAACTTCCTTTGGGGTTTCCCTGCATCCCCTGCGTCTTGCCGACTTCCTCCTCTGTCGGACAGGGTGGGGCTCAGAAGCTGCTGCTGGCTGCTCATCTGCAGCGGGAAGAAGAGAGCAGTGATTTTCTTAACCTTGTGCTCTCCTCTTTGCCTTCATCTTCATATGACAAAAAGAGTGAAGTTGAACCTTTTGCAACAGCAAAAGGATGGACTACAGGGTATTATGCTACATAAATAAGACAAATTCTATATGATTTTCCTTGTATGTGGAATATAAAGAACAAAATAAACAAACAAAATTGAAACAGACTCAGAATTACAGAGAACAGACTGATGGTTGCCAAAGGGGAAGCGAGGAGGGGGCGCTGGGTGAAAAAGGTGAAGGAATTAATAATTACAAGTTGGTAGTTACAAAACAGTCTTGGGATGTAAAGTACAGCATAAAGACTATAGTCAACAATATAATCAATAACTATGTATGGGGGTCAGTGGTAGTTGGAATAGCAGGTTGTTGCGGGGGAGGGGAGGACCCCTCTGTAAAGTACATGGTTTCTAACCACTATGCATACAGTTGAAACTAAAACAGAATCATAATAAATGCAAACTATAATTGAAAAAAAAGAAATAAAGAAAATGACAGAAAACAAGTGGGAAAAACAATATGGACCCATAATGTCCACAATGGGGAAAGGAAAACTGAAAATAAGTAAAAAAAAGAGTCAAGGAAAGTGAGAGTCACCACTGCCCACCGTGAGGAAGGGAGGCCTACTCTTCAGGTAGCGTCCATCTGTCTTTTCTTTGGCTCCCCTCAAGGAACCCTCCACCCCCACGTCCACATTCCCTCCACGCCTGGTAAACATCTACTAGAGTAAGGATGGCGGCATTCCAGGAAGGAAGGGGGTGGGGGTAGGAGCAGCCGGCACTGCCTGGCTTGGGGGAAGCATGCTCTTGCCAACCTGAAGGTCAATGCCTAGAAGTTCAGAAAAAAAAAAAAATTCTCCACAGACAAAGCTGGGATGGGCCCTGGAGGAGATCAAATCTTATATCAATGAAATCTAAAGCCTCTCATTTATATGTGGAATCTAATGAAAAAATAAACTGAGGAATAAAACTGGAACAGAGGTATAGATAGATACAGGGAACAGAATGACAGTTGTCAGGGATGTTGGGGACTGGATCAAAGAAGGTGATGAGATTAAGCAACAACAAAAACAAAAACAACAACAACAACATCTATATCACAGACAACAGTGTGGTGATAGCCAGAGGGAAGGGGAAAAGGAATGGGGGTAGGAGGAGATGGGCAAAGGGGGGAAAATGGGGTTGGAAAGAGACTTCGCTTAGGGCGATGAACACACGATACAGTGTGCAAATGATGTTTTATTGAGTTGTACACTTGAAACCTGTACCCCAATCAATTCAATAAAAGACCACAGTCAAAGAGAAATGCTGAGACTCTCCACACATCTTACCCACCCTTTGGTTGATCCTCACCTTCCCCTTTCCTATCAGCACATTGGCCTTCACATTGCTTCAATATCCCCTTTTGAAGTTTTGGGTACTTCTTGGGTTTTTTGGCTCTTTTAACCTAACACCAGAGAGTTCTGCAATCATCACGTTCCCTGACTCATCAGCCCCATCTGACTGCCCTGACCTTACCTCAGCCCTGCACCCAGGCACTGCCAGCCCTCCTCAGGGCACACAGGGGGCAGGGCCATTGTAGAAACCTCCATCGCCCTCTTTGTTGACTGTCTCCTAAGCAAGTGCTTGTAATTCCTGGCAGGTGATTCCTACAGGCTGGGAACCAACAACATGAAATCCACTCAAATCTGAGCTATGAACAAGGGGGCTCTTTGGAGCACCCCAATGGGCCATGAAGCATCAGGCTTCGGTGTTTATCGCTGGCCCCTGACTGTGTCACTGTGCAATGGGAAGTCTGAGGCTCCTGGGGGTGGGAGAGGGGGGCTCTCAGAATGCAGGATCAATTCCACCCAGTCCATAAGGGCATCCTCACAAAGGGCAGGGCCTCTGCCAGCTGTCTCCCAGCACAGGGCTCTCCAGGACACTGGGGACTCTGTGGTACTTTGATGGACATGTAGATTGAGTTGGGAAATGAAAATATGCTGTGCCCTAGTAAATAGGAGGCCTTCCAGTTAATCGTCCCCAAACTCCATATGCTCTTCTCATGCCCAACTGAGGAAGAACAAATCCTCAATTTAAGGAGGATGGAGGTCAATGTAAAACCTTTTCACTGATTTTACTGCAAGTTTCTATTTAAGGCAAAGCTTCAGGCAAACCCTGTTCTCCTAAATCAGGAGTGGGGGAACTGTTTTTTTTTTTTTTTTTTGCCAAGGGCCATTGGATATTTATAACATCATTCAAGGGCCATACAAAATTATCAACTTAAAGATTGGCATGCTATATTTGGTCAAACATTTAATTAACTCACCCTAATGCCTTGGCAGGGCCAAACCAAATGATTTATCAGGTTATGGGGCCTTATATGGCCCATGGGCCAGACATTCTCTACCCCTGTCCTAAACCAGACTTAAATTAAGCCCTTACAGAGGTGATATTAACTCTTAGGCAGATGGAAAGGGAGGGAGGAAGCAGGGGTGGGTGGGTGGGGAAAGAGATATAAACAATATTTTAAAATACAGGGCATTAACATTATTTTAGTATTCATAAAAATCAGAATCTTTTCAAATAACTTTAACTCAGGAACCACAAAGACACTAATATAATCTTGGATCACCCTATTCCAATTTTTGTTGTTTTTAAATCCTCACCTGAGGATATTTTTCTATGTATTTGTAGAGAGAATGGAAGAGAGAGGGTATGCACAAGCCTGGGCTGGAGAGGAGCCTGCAACCGAGGCATGTGCCCTTGACCGGAACCAAACCTGGGACCTTTCAGGTCACAGGCCAACACTCCATCCAGTGAGCCAAACTGGCGAGGGTCGATTGTTGTTGTTTGTTAACGTAAAAACTTCCTATTAGATATACTGTCACCTTATTTGAAATGGCTGTGAACTGCACCAGTTTATCTTTTATTTTAAACACGCACAGAATGTCCTTGAATGAAAGACTCCTCATACTCGTACCTCAGGTTGCATGTTATTATCTTGACTGTTGGCGTTCATGTCTTCACTGGGCTGGGTGGTCTCAATACTGGGGGGGTTCAGCCGGTCTCGAAATCGGTTCAGCTCCTGCTGCTGGCTCTCTCTCAGGCTGTGGATGATGCTGCATGACTGCTGCTGTTTCTATGGAAATATGATTGTTTTTGCAGGAACGGAAAAATCAGCCCACCGTCCTTCTGCCCCGCCAGTCAGTCATGTTTTCTTCTCTCTGCCCCAAAGACCCTGTAGGCTTGGTGACCTTTTAGGAACTTTCAACTAATTTTGAAACTTTCAAGGGACATTAACTAATTTCCCTGATCAGACTCCCATAAAGAAAGGCTTAGAGACTTAGAATTGCTTACCCCTTCCACTTTCATTTGTATGACAATTGGGAATAAATGTTCACTGGTACTAGCTCGTGTTTAATTTAAAACTAGAGGCCAGGTGCATGAAATTCATGCACAGGTAGTGTCCCCAAGCCTGGCCAGTGATCAGGGCTGATGAGGGCCTTCTGGCTGCCAGTTGGGGCCTCCCTTCCCCAGCTGCCAGCTGCTAGCCTGGGCCTTCTGTCATCCTGTACCACCCCCTCGTGGTCAGCGCATGTCATAGTGAGAGATAGAACTCCCAGTCTCCTGGTTGAACTCCCAGGGAACACTTTGCATATTAGCTATATATATATATATATATATATATATATATATATATATTTTTTTTTTTTTTTCTTAAATCACTAATGTTATTGGTGGTGTATTCTTTCCCCCTTTGTATTTTATTCTATGATTGCTAAGCCTGTGTGAATCACTCATTTCCTGTAAGATGTAAGAGCAGAGAGTCTTGGGTGCAAAAGTGAAGCCCTCATTTTTGTCTTGGTTCTGGATTGGAGTGGGTTAGTCCAGTGGGATGATCTGTCTCGGTACACACTGGGACCAGGGCACCTGATGGTGGGCCTGCACTTCTGGAGCCCTGGCAGGGCCTTTGAACTGCCCCCTGGATCTAACAGACCTATAATGGGACAGCTGTGACAGGTGCCTGGCTATAGGAGATTGGGGTGTTGTTTTTATCTGGGGCCCTTAACTCATCCAATAGAAAGATGTGTTTCTGCAGTGGATGTTGTTCTGAGAGACAGGATTTAAAAAATCTGTTATGTAGAAATGGTTAGTGATTAATTTGATTTCCCCCCGTGTGTAAAGCATAAGTCAAAAGCATTCATAAGATTAGTTACCTACCGTACTAGAAATGCCCATTGTAAATACAGTATAAGCAAACACAGTTAATGCTCATGTTCATGGATTTAAGAGACGGAGAATCTCTTAAGGCTTATAGGTCAGGAAGCAGCAATCAGTTTGCTGCATTCCCAGGAGAGGTGGTCCTTAATTAAAAAATCACAAAGAATTATCACCAATATGTTGGGGACTTTTAGGAACAAATTAAAAAGCAGTTGCCAGTCAATATGTAGATATTTATGGCAGTTTAAACAGCTGAGATTGATAAATAGACAGCCTGAATACTGCAACATCCATGAACTGCTTCTGAAACAGTCACACTCTATTATAAAAAAATGTGATTTCATGGAAGCTTCTTATGGACTCTGCTCGAGAGGGTACCACTGGATTTGGACGCGAGTGAAGGTTTGAGTCATCATCTGACCATAGGAAGTGGAAGAAGTTGACACAGTTGAAGGGATATAAGGCTAATCACAGAAGGATCTAATCCCCTTCTTGTTCAGGAAGCTCTGGAGGAGGAAATAAAATCCCAGATACTTCAGGGTCACTCACGGCTCTGATGCGCTTTAAGCACTTCTTCAGCCACATGCGGATGGTCTGCTTGGCCACCTCCTCCTCGATGGTGTACTCCAGTTGCTCCCTTGCAAGCAGCTCCTCCAACTGCAGACTCTTCCGGATGTCAACGGACCGGTAGGAGAGCATGCTGTTGGGGGAAATTCAACAGCAATTGCAGCTCTGATTTACCTGGGAGTTCGATCTCAAAATCCAGAGAGGTCACCAGTCAGTCCTACCAGTGGAGCATTCTGATGCTACCCTGGCTAACTGGACGGCTTAGGCTAGCTATGTCACCTCGCTGCCTCTCTTTGCTCCTCTGTAAAATGGGCATAGTCATGGTACCTACTTTGTTAAATGATGAAATATGTTGATATTCGTGAGGGGATTATAACAGAAAGTTTTTGTAAAACCAAAGATCCGGGCTAGGCCCTCATAATCAGCTGCTTAACATGCTGGAACCTTCCCTGTAGAAGGATAACTGCTCTGTCTATTCACATTCATCTCCAAATGGTGGTGGTTAATATGGTTGGCTGCAGGCTATGTATTCCCATCCCCCCATTTCCCTCTCAATTTCTCTCATCTGTCCCCCCTGGATCTTCCTCGTTAATGTTGATGGTTGCAAAACCAGAGTGAAACATTCACTCCCATTCGGTCCTTGGTACAACAGACCCAGACGGCGGCAAATGAAACCAACAAGCTAATGTGTTGCATGGGGGCTCCCGGGCAATAAGGCAACTCATGCGTTCCGGCTGAGGAGTCCACAGCCAAGGGAGGATACAGCCCCTTCTGTCAGCTTGGCGCTCCCTGGTATGGCTGCAGGATCTCAGTTATTGCTCCATCCCTGCCTGGCCTGGGCGGGGCCTCAGTTCCCTAGCCCAAATCACAGCATGGTGTCACTTGAGAGGCCCTTGCCCATGCAGCAAGGGATAGAGAGTTAGTGACCCAGTGATCTCTTCTTTGCTAAGTCTTTCCCCACCATGGAGGGAAAGAAGTGCATTTGCTCTTTCTTTCTCCCCTGCCTCATCAAGAAACTCATCATTGCTGAACTGTTTTCATCATACACTGGGCTAGAAGGGAGGGAGAGGCCAATGATGCTACTATGGACTTTGCCTGGGTTCATTTATCACTGTGTCCCAAAGAGGCCGAATACAATATTAATGATGGTGGTATGACGAGATGCCTTACTTTCAGCCTAAAAATATTTGTCGCTAGAAGAAAAGACTGACATTCTGAAAGAGTTGTCCTCCTTTGTTATTCATTTTAGATGCCTAAAATAAAATACACATTATTTCAAAGGAAACCAATTGTATAAAAATAGAGTCTCAAGCCCTTGCTCGTTTTGCTCAGTGGATAGAGCACCGGCCTGCCGATTATAGGGTCCCGGATTTGATTTTTGTCAAGGGCACATGCCAGGGGTTACAGGCTCGATCCCCAGGAGGGGCATGTAGGAGGCAGCCCATTAGTGGTTCTCCCTCATCATTGAGGTTTCCCTCTCTCTCTTCGTTTCTCTCTGAAATCAATAAAAATGTATTTAAAAAAAAACAGAGTTCTCAAATTATTTTCTTTGAAAGGAGTGATATAATAAGTGCTTCTGTATTAATGCATCAAATAATAACATTTAGCTGAGGTCAAATGACTACCATAACTCAGAAGTACTGGTGTGCATTAAGAATATTTTAAGATATCAGCCATAGTGGTAATCTGATCTGAAAAATACCTATGGTTTCTACTGATGACAAAGACATGGGTATTGCTAATATTACTATGGTTTGATGACTGCATATATCATAAAAAAAGAATGCTGCATTTTAGTGAATGATTAGTGAAAATAAAGAAGTGATGGTTTTCCTTTCTAAGGCCATGACTTTCTGAATATTATCTATGGGCTCCCGTTTAAGAAAATTTCTGAGTTGATTGTTCTCCCCGAAACCTCCCCAAAGTATTTTGGGGTCCTAACCCTCAGTACCTCAGAATGTGATCTTATTCCAAAACAGGCCATTGCCCATATAACTAGTTCAAATTAGATCATACTGGAACGGGGTGGGTCTCTAGTCCAATATAACAGGTGTCCTTATAGAAAGGAAAATTTGGACACAGGCCACACATATGCCCAGTGAGAACACCATGTGAAGATGAAGGTAGAGATTGGGGTGATGCTTCTATGAGCCAAGGAAGGCCAAAGATGGCCGGCAAACCCCCAAAAGCTGAGGGAGCAGGTGGAACAGATTCTCCCTCATGGCCTTAAATGGAACCAACTCTGCTGACACCTCCACCTCAGCCTCCAGAGCTGTGAAGACAGAAGGTGTGTTGTTCAAACCACTCAGTGTGTGTGTTCTGTTACAGCAGCCACAGCAAAGGAACAGAGAGGCCTCTGTGGCCGCAGGGTGCCCTTGTCCCGTCTGGGTCCTCACCACACCACACGTCTGGAGAGCGTGGTTTGTCAACCTGCCTGGGGCACCCATGGCAGAGCAGCCCAGGCAACCTCCTGCCGGACCCACAAGTGGGAAGATCTGAATTTTATTTTATTTATTTATTTATTTATTTTTATTTTTATTTATTTTTAAAAAATATTTTATTGATATTTTACAGAGAGGAAGGGAGAGAGATAGAGAGCTAGAAACGTCGATGGGAGAGAAACATCGACCAGTTGCCTCTTGCACACCCCCTACTGGGGATGTGCCCGCAACCAATGTACATGCCCCTGACTGGAATCGAACCCGGGACCTTTCAATCCGCAGACCGACGCTCTACCACTGAGCCAAACCAGTTTCCGCAAGATCTGAATTTTAGCTGAAGCTTGGCCTCAGGGGCTGAGTAACTGTCAGCAAGTCAGTCATCTCTTCTTGGGCCAGTTCCTTCCGTGATATAGGAAGGTGGGCCTGAGCTCCTGAGGTCCCTCTGTGTGCCCCCTTCAGGAGCTCCCATTCTGGAAGGGGCACTTCTGGGCCCTCAGGCCAATGCCCCCCCCTCCGCCCCAGGTGCTCACCTGAACACGACCAGTAATGTTCAGCGAGAAAGACCACGTGGAGTCTCCTAACCACAGCAGATGTGGCATTTGAGGTTCAGAACGTGCTTGCTAACTGCATTTCACCAGGCCTTTCATGGTCACAGCTTCAGTGTGGACTCTTGTTCAGCTCTGGGGCACCCAGCTGCGACCCTTCTCGCAGCCCCTCTTCCCCTCCCCCCTCCTACCCCTCACCCCCTCACCTTAGGACATCGTGGAAGGTGACGTCGCCGCCGTTGTGCAGCCTCTCCATCTCGTAGCACATGTGCTTGAACAGAAGCTTGTCCTTGTCCAGGTCCACCTCCAGCCGCCCCCGCAGCAGCCGCAGCAGGAACTTCACGCGGAAGGTCGGGATCACCCCCTGGCGGCAGAGCACAGCCACTCGTGTGTCAATCATCCTCAGGCCCCAGGGAGTCTCTGGGGACCTGTTTTCCCACCAAAAACACCTGGAGCCCTTTCTCAGAAGATGGCAAATGAAGCACCGGAGGCAAGGAAGCTGTTGAGGCTGGCTAGGAGATAAAAGCTGAGGCCCTTCCCAAGGTGTAGTAGATGTTTAATCACTGTGTTGGGCACCTGAAACTAATGTAATGTTCTGTGCCCGCTGTAATTAAAAAAAAATAAAGTTAGCCTTGGCTGGTGTGGCTCAGTTGGCTGGTTTTCCTCCTGGGCATCAAAAAGTTGACAGTTCCATTCCCCGCCAGGGCACATGTCCGGGGTGTGGGCTAGGTTCCTGGGGAGGGGGTCATACAGGAGGCAGCTGGTCCATGTTTTCCGTTTACATCTCTCCTCTCTTCCTCTCTCTCTAAAAAGCAATAAAAATGTTTGAAAAATATTAAAAAGTGGCCAAAAATGTTTTAAAAAAGATCTGAGCACATAAAGGTTCTGCAGGTGCACCTCTAGTTCTGTGGGTTTCACAACCACTCAGCGTTTGCAGCCAAGGAGGAAGGAAAGCTCTTCCTCTGCCTGTCCTGGACGGACATTAGCTTGGATAGGTCTTCCTTCCTTCCTCCCTCCCTTCCTCCCTCCCTCCCTCCCTCCCTCCCTCCCTCCCTCCCTCTCTTCCTTCCTTCCTTCCTTCCTTCTTTCCTCCCTCCCTCCCTTCCTTCCTTCCTTCCTTCCTTCCTTCCTTCCTTCCTTCCTTCCTTCCTTCCTTCCTTCCTTTCTTCCTCCCTCCCTCCCTCCTTCTCTCTCTCTCTTTTCTTTCCTTCTTTCTTTCTTTCTTTCTTTCTTTCTTTCTTTCTTTCTTTCTTTTTTGTTTTAAATATACATTTTTATTGAATTCAGAGAGGAAGGGAGAGGGAGAGAGAGCAACATCAATGATGAGAGAGAATCATTGACTGGCTGCCTCTTGCCCGCCCCCTACTGGGGATGGAGCCCATAGACTTTTCTTTCCGTACCTGAGCCACTGACTCAGCCTTGGCCCCAGTCTCCTCTAAGTGCTGAGTGGCTCAGTAATGCTTTAGCACAAGAAATGAAACATACACATGTTTGTGATCCTCTTTTTACCCAGTTCAGATACTAGGAACTTGTGTATGTTTACTATAAGTTGTTCTTCTCTGGAATGAGCACTCTTTGTCAGTTCTCCTCCATTATTAGAACCATTGCATACAAGAGAACTGGGTTCCCAGCCCTGCCCTCTTCCTGCTCAGAGCGGCTCCAGATTCTGAAAATCTTCCACGCGTCATGCTCTTCCAGGCAACAGAACCTACTTGACTGTGTCTTTAAATCAGGTATTGGGTGAGAGGCAGGGACATTGATGGGCTATGAGTTCCTGCCAGTTACTAACATCTTAACATGTGAGTGGTGGTGCCATCTCCCATGTGTATGTTCCTGTGGGCAGCAGTCGTAGAGATCAATGGGCCCGTCCATGCAGGTCACTGTCCTGGAAGAAAACCCCCAACACTGGTGCCTGGATGAAGTGGGGGGCAAAGGAAGAATAAGCAAAGGGGGTGGAGAAAGCCATGCCTGATTATGTGGGCCCCCGCTCTAGACCAGGATACCCCATTTACTCAGCCTGTTCTGGCCCCTTAGTCTTCATGCCTTCAGTCAACTCTTCCTGAAACTATTTTCAGATCATCCCCAAGATCTTCCGGTGGCTGATCTCTCCTCCCTTTTCAGATATTGGCTCAAACAGACAGGCCTTCATGACCATTCCTGCTAAAGTTGTCGGCTCCTGACTCCAACTGCTCTCTACCTTATAACCTTCTTCAAAGTGTTTGTAGCTTTTTGAAATTATAATGATTATTTTTTCACTTTAATTTTGTTTTCTGTATTAGTAGGAGACTTGTCATTTTTTTAAACAAATATATATTTTATCGATTTTTTACAGAGAGGAAGAGAGAGGGATAGAGAGTTAGAAACATCGATCAGCTGCCGCTTGCTCACCCCCTACTGGGGCTGTGCCTGCAACAAAGGTACATGCCCTTGACTGGAATTGAACCTGGGACCTTTCAGTCTGTAGGTCAATGCTCTATCTACTGAGCCAAACCAGTTTTGGTGAGACGTGTCCGTCTTGCTCATTGGTATATCTCCAGTACCTAGAACAATGCCTGAGTGTTTTCTGGATAAAGAATGGGAAAGAGGAGGAGGAGCAGGAAGCTGCTGCTGCTTTGACTAATTCTAGTAAATCTTGGGTAAGCTTCATTGTTAAAACCAACTACTACTAAGTCCAAAATAATTAAAAGTAGTAACTTCAATAAGTCACTTAAATAACTCATTTGCACTTGCAATCAAGATTGCTCTTTTAGGTTGGGGTGATCATGGATCTGTACTCTATTGTTACTATGACCATTTGAAATTCATCCCTTCTCTTGCCCCAAGCCCACGGCTCCTTTCTTGCCAATATCTGAATGCCAGAAGAAGAGGGCTTTCTTAGTTGGAAAGGTCATAAGAGGAATCTATTCTGTCTCCGCCCCCCCCTCCCCTCCCCAGCACACTCTGCTGGATTGTCGATGACAGCCTTTTGCAATTCACCAATGGCCCTTCAAAATTCAATATATGTCCATGCCAACAACAAAACCATGTCTGAGATAGGGTAGTAAGTCTCTTTGGAGTGGGGCGGGAAATGGCAATCCCCTCGCCTACCTCTCGTTTATCATCCACCATATTCCATATGATCTGAAAGTGGCGAAGATCATTGTAACTTAAAAGCTGGTCCTCCTCTGTGGAATAAAACAAGGAGAAATTCTCCACAATTATGGCTAGAAGAAAAAGAAAAGAAAAAAATGGTGAATTTAGACAATTACGCTTATCTGTAATTTTTTTTTTAGAAAAATGTAAAACATCTATTATAAATAATGAATTATTTCAGCTACATGATAAGCCAATTTTTTAAAGTGCTTTTAGTATGACTTCCAAGTTGGCATGTTTTACACTTGGACTAAGCTATTTCTCTAGCTCCTGGCTTTCCAAAACATGAGGGTCATGAGCATAAACACACATTCTGTGTATATAGACAGTCATGCCAGCTGGCTTTCTCTGGTAATTGAGAGTTTCCAGGGCAGTTTATAAAGGTCAAATTGAGTTCTGGGTGGCCTCACAGCTGGGTGAACATGTATCTTTCGAAAACATAAATGTGACATTTCGAGGCTATAAAGGTAACCCCCCCCAGCCCTCGATATCTGTTCACCTCAATCCATGAGAGCTCTTTTGAGATTAATAATCATAATAAATAGGACAACTCTTGAAATTGAAATCAACTGTCATTTACGTGCCTTTCAAAAGTCTTTTCAGCTTCTGAATGGAGAGGCAACAATTTATAATTAATGCCATGAAATACCCACCCCAAGCAATCCAGGATAATTACTTGAAAATTATACCTAATTATCTAAGTACCTGAGGTTTAAAAAAAACATGCAGTGAACATCTCTTACCTACAAGTAAATTCAGCATGATGTAGGCGATGATGACATAAAATGAACAGAAATACATAAGTGCCCCAGCATAATTCCCACAGTCTGTTGCCCAGTATGTAAATTCATCTGGAGTACAAAAGGGTGGCTGGACCTGCGGGGCAGTGGGAGGGAGAGAGAGAGGAAAGAATGACAAGCAGAGAATACAATTTTTGTTAACTGACGGTAGTTAATGAAATAGTCCTGACCCATGTAAAATATAATAATTAACTTCAAAGTAATCTCTGAAGCTGCATATGTTAGATACATCATCTGTGGCAAAAGTAAAGAGAATATTCCACGGATGCCATGCTTTTCGTCTTGTAGAATCCCAAGTTCAGTGACATTTTCAAAGCCTAATGAAAATGAACCGGTTTGCTCTAAGAGATGCTCGGTCTGCCACCTGCACTAGCCCCAGATGAAAATTGGTCATTGTGATCAAACGGCAGAATGTCAAACAAAAGGGCATTTACTTTTTAAAAAAAATCTGACTTAAGTGATAGGGTAAGATTTTAGGAGGATTTGTAATACACAACGATTTCACATTCAAATATATATATGCCAGTGATTCTGATTCCAGCATCATTAGGGGATGTTGGGACATTTATGGCTCAATAAAGTGCCAATACCTCTGAGAAGCCTTCTGATGTCTTTTAGCCAGAGACTTAGCTCTCTTTTCCTTATTTCCACTGTTTTATTTTGAGTGTATTTAATTCTGCCTAGTATCGTATTTGATGTGTCCTCATTAATTCATGCATAAAGTTCTTAAGTTCCTACTGTGTGCTAGGTTTCTGCCCAGGATTAGGGACAGACTGGTAAGCAAGACAAAGACCCCGGCCCTTCTTCCTGTTGCTGACAGTTTAGAGCTGTCCAGTCCAACACAGTAACCACTAACTACCTGAGGCTATTTAAATTTACGCTCATTAACATTAAGTACAATGAAATATGATTTAAAAGTCTATCCCTTATTTTAACTGGTCACATTTCAAATGCTCAATAACCACATGTGGGTAGTGGCTACTGAATTAGACAGTGCAGGTGGCCATCATTGCAGAAAACTTTTTTTAAATAACATTGATCTCTGAGGGATGAGAAAGAGGTGAAATAAACCAATTAAGCCAATGGCTCACTATAGTTGTGAAACACACGAAAAAGAGAGATATAGAGGAGTGCTGTAAAAACATATAACTTGCGATCTTAACATTAGGCAGGATTCCTGAAGGAACTGATGTTTAAAGTGGTGCCTGAAGGATGATGAGAATTAGCCTAGAGAAGAGAGAGTATTGGTCAGAGCCTCAGACTCCTTGAGGGTGCCTTGGCATCACTAAAGAGCTGGCACCCAGTGTGTGGCTCAGTATAAGCCAGGGGATTGGTGACTATCTGTTGAATAAATTGAACTAAAGAAGCAGAATTCCCCTGTTTGTACTTGACTGCCAGACTGTTAAAGGTGGGAGGAAAAGAACAATGCCCACAAAATGCATATTTATTGAATGGAACTATGATAGTTCACTGGATACTCTTCCTGTATGTCCACACATTGTAACATAAAGGACAGCGATTGTTATGGACTAAAAGGCCAGGATATGTGTTTTGTACACTCAGCCTTGATGCTAACAAGGAGGCTACCGCCAATATTGCATAGCCAAAGACCTTCAAATGATTCTAAGCTAAGGCATGGTTAGTGACAAAGAGATATGTACCATGCAGTCATGCATAATCTTGTTCCAGTCTTCGCCTGTGACAATTCGGAACAGTACGGTAATAGCTTTGCCAGCTGAAGAGAAGTTTGCATGCCTAAATTAAGGAAAAAGAAAACAGGTGACTAACATAGTTGTCATGAAGTAGTAAGGTCTTTCACTACCAAAACAGGTAGATTTTGGGGCGAATTTGATTGTCAAGTAACAATTTCCAAAGATTATACTCTCTTATTTGTTATATATACTTGTCTGAGGTATAGTTGTCTTAATAACCCACCCCTTGCATGGTGCCACCAATGTCTTGCCATTCATCTTGAATGACTGAGGGAGCAAGCTTTGACAATATAAAGTGATTATTTCTTTCATGTGGATTATGCTATAAAAGGTGGAGCGGCCATGTGCCATTTCTGCTGCAATAAGACACATCTGTATACAATTGGTTGTGTGAGGACTTTCCTATTTAAAATTATAAGATGCTTACATAAAATTTAAGGCTATCTTTGAAAAATGCTTTTCATACATAATAACAATGCGGGGGAGGGGGAGTTCTAACTTTCCATATTTTGCTAAAAAAAGGAAGAAACCCAATATCATCTCAAAATTATTTACTTAAAAATAATATATCATTTTTTGGCAGTGTGTGGATAGAAAAAAAATGCTAGAATTCATCATGTTATCAGGAGTGGTCATGGAGTGATGGATTATTTTATTTCTGAATTTTCTAAGATCTCTATAGTAAACATGTACACTGCCTTCAGTTATAAAAATGTCATTTAAAATTTGGACTTTTTATTTTGTTTTAATTTCCAGTGGATTGCTTCTTCCTTCCCTTCCATCTTTAATAGACAAAAATCACTTAGGTGTTTATTGATGATTTTATTACTAAAAATGCTTGCTTGATAAATGAATAGAAAGATAAACACACACCAACCTGTTAATGTTCTCTCCATATTTCACAGTACCAAATAAAACTACGCCAGCAAAAGCATAACATAGCAGCAATAAGAACATTCCTACGATGATAAAGAAGCTTTTATACATGCTGACGACCACCGTCAGGAGAAGCATCTTCAGTGTCACCTGGATGGAGATGGAGATGGAGATGGAGATGGAGATGGAGATGGAGATGGAGATGGAGATGGAGATGGAGATGGAGATGGAGATGGAGATGGAGATGGACAGAGAGAGAATACGAATATTCAATTCATGAAGCTGTGGAGAACATGGGGAGTAAATAACATTTAAGCATGTTGGCACAAGAATGACCCTCAGGGTATCATTTGAAAATTGCTTCCTATAAGCTATTAAATCTGAATATTGTTCAGAAACCCTTAGACAGAGAGAAATCCTACTTGTATGTCAGACTGTCCAGCCTTTTCAGCCAAATTAATAAAAGTTCAACTCAAACGTTTTTAGCCTTCCATTTTCTCTTCTCTTGTTCTCTGATTCACTATGGCAGTGGTTGAAAAACTCATTGGTCAACAGAGCCAAACATCAACAGTACAATGATTGAAATTTCTTTTGAGAGCCAAATTTTTAAAACTTAAACTTCTTCTAACGCCACTTCTTCAACATAGACTCGTCCAGGCCGTGGTATCTTGTGGAAGAGCCACACTCAAGGGGTCAAAGAGCTGCATGTGGCTCGAGAGCCATGGTTTGCCGACCACTGCACTATGGTAAGGGCTATACACTTTTTGGGGTGTAACAAGTAGACTCAGTATTCTTCTACCAATAAATGCTCATAAAAACAAACTTAAACAGTGGTAAAATATTAAATACCATCAAGTATTCAGTGTGTTCATTATGTGCATTTCATATGATGTAATGTCAGAATCAAAAAAGGAAAAAGCATTAAAAGATGAAAATATATGTGAAATGAACATTAATAAAGAATATAAATATATATGGAATAGTAGAATTATGAATGTCCATTAAGGATTATTTTTCTTTGAAGTAAAATAACTTTATTAAAAATAAACCTAAAAATAATGACATATTAAGAAAGACCACTGGTTTTTGCTTTCATGCCTGATATGCTATCATTAGTTGATAATTGAATTTATTTAGGAAATATGAAGAATAAATAAAACATCATAGATGTCAGGAAACATCATAAGATAACTAAGCTACTGATTAATTTTAATATTTAAAGTTTACTCATTTGGATTTTAATGTCTAGTAATTTGTTAACTACAGAATAGTGACCAGAAGGACAGCTGAAGTTAGTAAATGCTTTTTTCTTTATTGCATATGCAACCTTTGATGCTCTTCTTTACAGCATACTTACATGCTTTCCACAGATTGAGAAAAACCTAAAGACAATCACGCATGCGCCCATCATGTAGGTATATGCATTCTGAAATTTAAACAGAAGAGAGCCTCTCATAATTTGCACAAAAGATCTTGTTACGAGTCTCTTTTTCATTTTGGGTCTTCTGTGAAGTCTACTGAATAATTAGTTTAATAAAATGTAAAAAAAAAATCATAAGAAATTTATCTTAAAAATGTGCTGAAAAGGTCACTGCCAAAACTCATGAATAAATATTAACTATAAAATTAAATCTTAAATTAAATTTTGGTCTCTGTTTTGCTCAGCTGAACTCTGTATTTTAAAACTTATTTTTACATAAAATAATGGCCAGTTTCTTTGAAGAGCAAGAACAACTGAGGATAACAATGCAACACAAGGGAGTCAAATGAGACAGGAGGTAAAGGAATCCTGCAGGCAGAGGGAGCTCAGGTGTTGGAAAAGATTGCTGGAGGTCAGATTCCTTCTCTCTGAAGGATTCTGGAGACATCTGGAGACCAGCCGGCCATGGCCACATGTCCATTAGTCTAAGATGATTTTAGAGATGTCCTCCTTGCTCAAAAATACACCCAGTACATGATCAAGAGATGACTTGGTGTGCTTTATGACTAAGAAAGCTTAATCTGAGAAACAAAGATCCCGCTGACTATAACTGCAATAATAACTGTGGCATTAAGCTGATGCCAAAATGTGATTTTTCTTGAGGTTCCTTGCCTAGGCAGATGACAAGTTACAGATGGGCACCTGGGAAGGGGGTCCAGTGAGATACTTGGTGTGAATGTGTCGGCACAGAATCATCTTTGGATGGGAACAAGGACTATGTCTTCCTTCATAATAATCCACTGCACAAAAGAGTGGAGGATTGTTGCAGAAGACCTGAGAAGAACCAAGCAACGCTTAGAGTAATGGAGTCACTCTTTATTCTTATGACATGCGGGCCCAAAGAAAAATGCCTTTCAAATTCTGGGCAAAGATACACAGGAAGTTTCCTGTATTTATATCTTTTGAGCTTCTTTGTCTCCCAAATAAGGGTTTTTCCGGTCCCCTTAGCAAGTTCTTAAAGACCCCTATATGGTGGGGCTCTGAGACCTCAACCAAAGACCTGGCCTGGTGCCAGCACTGATAACTTCGTCCAGGGAAGGTTTATGGCCTCTCTGGAATGGGAGTAGTCTTATTTTCCTTATTATTTAAGTAAGCGAGCATTTACAGAAGCCAAAATAGCAGGGTTAAAATTTCAAACAGCAGTTTTTATGTAAGATGGATGCTTCAGGATGAGCATGCTGCCAGAACCAGAGGTTCTTGGGGAAGAACAAAAGCGCGGGGGGGGGGGGGGGGGAGGTGGGAGGGAGAATAGGTAAATTTGTCTTTTGGTGTCTGGGGACATCTAAAATTAGGAAGGTTACTCTATTCGTTTGCTTGGACTGAGTAGCTTTTAATTGAAATTTGGAAATATATGAAAACCTTGGCCTTGTTATCCCTTTTCTCCATGTGAGCACCAAATCTACTGTAGATACCCACTTGCTTTACATTCTGGAAGTGATAACACTCAACTGCTTCTTAGGATGATGACCCAAAATGTTCACTTGGACTATAAGATCCTGAGAGGTCTGACACCTTCTTACCCATGCAGATCTTGTACTTTATTCCCTTTGCTCCTACTCTAGTAGTGCTGTCTATTCCACTGCACCCTTCTACTCTAGAACATCCTGAAATGTTCTCTCCTCCTCTTCCAGACTGATCCCAATGATCACTCCCTCAGGATGCCTTCAAGGACCCCCTCTATAAAGCCATCTACTATTATGTGTTGTCATAGCAACTTTGTCTCTCCTCCATCTCCTTTCCATAGCTGTGATTCTCCTAGACTACCTGGGAGCATTCAATGGATGCCTACCTAATTTTCCAGGCTGTGTGGCAAATGAAAGCAATCCCTATCTTTGTTTTACTCATTACATTGTTCTCAACTCCTAGCACTGTGACTTGTACACCCGTGGTACTCAAACCCATTTATTGTTTGAGGAAATGAATCAGAAAAACTGAGAGCCTACCTGGGCTTGGCACAGCCCCTGACTCTGAAGTTAATAACTGTCTTAAAAAGGACACTCAGTATCTTCCTGAGCACAGCAATTACATACTGAAACTAGGCCTTTGTGCTGTGCAAATGGGCTCTGCGTGCTATGGATCTTTTCCAGAGGATGAGAGAATGAATAGAAGAGAACAGGGGGAAACGGTTAATAGCATTTTTGGATGGGATCAAGGAAGACTAAAAAAAAAAAAGAAGGTATCTATACATATAAAAAGCCAGTGCCCAGAAAACCGGTTGCTATGATACCCTCTGTGACCAGCAAACTGGCCAACCTCCTGTGGCATCCCCCCCCTGGCCAACCCCGCCCTTGTTTGCCCCGACCTCAATAGGGGGTGGGGCTGGCCCACTGCTCACAGTCCATCCCCATAGCCAGTCCCACCCCCAATCAGCCCCCACCACCCGATTGGTCTGTGGCCCCCTCCCCCCAGCCAGCTCCACCCCCAATTGCCCCCCCCCCCAATCAGGGCTGGGGCTGGCTGGCCAACCTTCCATAGCCCCTCCCCCAGCTGCTGACTCCCAACCAGCTCCCCTATCCCATTCAGGGGTGTGGCTAGCTGGCCCACCGCCCACAGCCACTTCCCATGGCCAGGCCCAATTGGGGATGGGGCCCTCTGGCCAATCACTTGCAGCCCTTTACCCTAGCTGGCTCAGCCTGGATAGGGTCCCGATTGGGGCAGGCCAGCTGGCCAACCTCCCACCATTTCCTCCCAATAGGCCTGGCCTTGATCCACCCTGATTGGGATCGGGCTGGCTGGACTCCACTAAGCACTGGGCATCTAGTTTATAATAATGTACTATGGTTTGTTTAATCTTAACAATTTAAAAAATTTCACATCCTTCAATCTTCATAATGCTCATATAAAACATGCGGATTATGAAATTATATTCCTAGTTCAGAGCAGAAAACAATAGACCACTGAAGACAAATAACTTGATCAAGGCTGAGAAATGGTGGACCCTAGACTAGAACTTTGGGGCATCCGACATGGTAACCACTACCACATGTTCTTATTAAGCACCTGAAATGTAGTGAATATAAATTAAGACATGCTGAATATGTAATATATACATATTCAATCAAAGATTTAGTATGAAAGAGAGCAAGTAACATCTCTCCTTCATAATTTTTTTAACTTCTAAAAATATGATTTTATTGATTTTAGAAAGAGGAAGAAGGGAGAGGGGCAGAGAGATAAAAACATCAAGTGCTGCCTTCTGCACACTTCCTATCAGGGACTGAACCTGTAACCTGGACATGTGCCCTCACTGAGAATCAAACTGGTGACCTCTTGGTTCATGGGTCAATGCTCAACCACTGAGCCACACCAGCCAGATCATATATTTTTTTTTATATATATTGCTGAAATGTTGAAATGATAATTCAGGGTAGGACAAAAGTAGGTTTACAGTTGTGAGTATGAAAAACACATAATTTATGACTGTACTATTACTTATTGTATTATTATCCATATGAACAACTGTAAACCTACTTTTGCCCCACCCTGTATTTTGGATATAGTAGGTTTAAAATACATAATTAAATTGATGTTACTTGTTTCTTTTCCATATTTTAAATGTGGCTCATGGAAAATCTAAAATTATACTCATGGCCACATTTTTACTTCTGTGGGACAACTATAAAATTTTCAACTGAAAGAAACAATTTACACCTACCAGGAGGGCAAAGTGAAGTACCACCCAGACAATGCCGAGTGAGGTTACCAGCAGGTCATATCGATTTCTTCTGCTTTGCCAGAAGCCTGCAGGTGACATTGCTATGATCTTCATTGTAACCTGAATAAAGAGAGTAAATCGAGACTGTTTAGTTACATATGTAAGTGTATTAACCCGAGGCACATTGTTTTTTTTTTTAAAAGGTAGCAACCCAAGAGACAAATTTATCACATATATAAAAAAGCCGACTAGGTAACACATATATATCCTCCACACTCTTTTCTTCTTGTTTTATGACTAGTTTGATAGCAGGACGTTTTTCTTCCCCAATGAAAAAAAAGACCATAGATTTTGGGAAACATCAACCAGTTCAGGGTGAAATAAGACTCTGCTACTATTTCAAAGAGATTGCTGGAAGAAGAAGAATATTCCTGGAAAGTAATATGATATGGACCATATATTAAAATAACCTTGTCTGGGTCAACAACTCCCTGTACCACCATGTTGCAATCTGAGTCCCTGAATTACAGTGGTCTATAGATTTTTGCCCTAAATATTTGAACTCAGATAACCAGACAGGCCATCATTCTGATACAGAAATTAACTGCAGTTTGCAATTCCTATGGTTAGGAAATTCCAAAATATAAAG
Organism: Vespertilio murinus; assembly: GCA_963924515.1. Lineage (NCBI taxonomy): Eukaryota > Metazoa > Chordata > Mammalia > Chiroptera > Vespertilionidae > Vespertilio > Vespertilio murinus. The sequence continues at coordinate 36,025,109 of OZ004707.1, read as the reverse complement.
TGAAGTCTTTGTTCAAGTTAAACTGAACAGACTCAAAAGGAAATATCCTAAGAGCACACTATCCCCCTCAAAAAAAAAAAAGATAAATAAAAAGAGAAAGAAGAAAGAAGAAAGAAAAAAAGAAAGACTTCAAAAGCAATGGGGCACAGAGTTGAAATAAGGGCCATCAAAGGAGGATACTATCTTACTTTAAAAAGGGCACTTTTGATTCACATTCTTTTCCTGGGAATGTAATTGTCAGCGAAATGGGAAAGAGCCTTCGGTGCACACCATTCAGATCGCCCTGCAGAAAGTCTGTGCCACGCGTGCTCCCGCCAGCCGTGTAGGAGGGGCCCGCTGCCCCAAATGGGTGCCTGCGCTAGGTTAGGCCTCTCACTCTCTGCCAGTCTGATTTCTGAAAATAACTGTCTTCTGACTTAATTTACATTTAGTTACTTCTGGCTGAGTTTGAACATTTCTTTTCTGTGTTTGTCATTATGAATATGAGATATTTTGTGAACTGCCTGTTTATGCTTTTGCCCCCTTCCCACATTTTTTGGTGGATCAGTACTGTTTCTAACTTTTTTTTTTAAATATATATTTTGTTGATATTTTACAGAGAGGAAGAGAGAGAGATAGAGAGCTAGAAACGTCGATGAGGGGGAGACATCGACCAGCTGCCTCCTGCACAACCCCCACCGGGGATGTGCCCGCAGCCAAGGCACGTGCCCTTGACCGGAATTGAACCCGGGACCCCCCGGTCCATGGACCGACGCTCTACCACTGAGCCAAACCGGCTTCGGCTGTTTCTAACTTTTAAGAGCCAATGTCCTTTTATGTTTCCTTAGAATTCTAATGTAAAATAACTTTTTTTTTTTTTTACATTTAACCTTTTATATTGAAATTTTATTCTGATATGTGTAGTGAGGTAATGTTTTCTTTTCCAAATGGTGAGATATTTTTTAAGGGTTTCATTCTTTCCCCACCTTTTAAAATACTAGCTCTCTCATATATTAAATCCTTGGCTCTGTTCCAGCAAAAAAAAAAAAAAAAAAAAAAAAAAAAAAAAAAAAAAAAAAAAAAATAAAAAGGGCACTGCCTCCCCCTTCCCCAGCCCCCAAACCCACGGACTCATTACAGTACCTCAAGGAGAAAGATGAAGGTGAAAACCACTGACATCGTTGCCAAAGGAACAGTCACTGGGTCATCGACATCCCACTGTATGGGAAACAGCACACACGCCTTTGCCTAAATCTGTCGGGCGTTGGGCACAAACAACCCCGCTCCCCTCTCCCTCCCATGTGAACACAATTGTGAATTTTAAACATTTTATACTAAAGAGTGCAGATCACGGTAGATACGGCCATTTGTGATATTCTTGGATGCACCCATGAGTAGGAAATTCGTCCCCAGAGTCCAAAGGGGAAATAAAGTACCTTGACGGAGAGCAGTACCGACTGGGCCAGGACGAGTAAAGCAATTGTCCTCTTAAAAAACGGGTGCTGGGTTATGTCATACATCTTGGCTCTAAAGCCATCATTATCTGGAAAAGAAAGGTTCAGGCAAGGGCATTGTAGACCTGAGTCACATTTCACTTTCCTGCCTTTCATTTTCTTTAATGCTCACCCTAAAACCCATCACATTTCCCCACCCCCACAGCTCCGATCTATTGTGCAGTGTTTTTGCAGGAATGGCTGGCTCTGAATATTTAAAACCATGGTGTAGGAAGCCATCCGTATCAGAAGGAGCACCGCATCATTCAATTTCTGTCAGCGTAATACATTTCACTCCTATGTTGAGAAGGCAAGCACAAATATTTTATTTAAAAATTCATTTTTTTCATTAAGGCTTCTCCTGAGAGCACTGAAGCACAGCCTTTGGGTGGTTGATTTTAATAGCCTTTGGAGAGATCTGTGGTTCGGAGCCTGTTTCTATATTAACTTATGCACAACCACCCAGTGGCCTCACGATTATTATTTTAATTGAAATCTTAGACTCCTGGGGAATCATGAACACTAGTGCCCAACATGAATAAAATCAGAGCATCTTTGATACCCGGGCGAGGTGGGAGATGAAGAGGCTGAGCTATCTTCAGTCGGCTCTTCAGATCTTCCCATCTTCTCTGATCTACAGTCAGCAGAGCCGTCCCCTTAATAAACAAAGGAGAGCAGAAAAAGGCCTTTTGTCATGTACTCCACGCCAAGGACATTGCACACGGGGTGGTGATACAAACAGGACTAATTTGGGGGTTTAAAATAAATATATTCTTCAAACCCTAGGATGGTTTGATAAACAGGGTCAGAATTCTCCAACTTGGTCTTGGGAGGGATGGCCAAAAGGGATGGCCACAGGCTTCGAAGGAGACCTTCAATGGGCATCTTTGAACGTTTCCCGGGTTTGGGGAAATCTAAAGGAGGTTTTCTGCATGATTAAATTTTCCAAAAAGGGATCCTCGCTCTAATAGTGATTAGTTTCCTTCCATTTCACAGCAGAAAAGGCTGCAGCAAAATTATAGCTTGTCAATGCTCCTGCTTCTGGATAAGCGTATTTTGCCTTAAACATGATTTTGAAAATCATTCTGATATGTGCAATTGCAAAATTATTTTTAAGTGGTATAAAGCCATAGAATTTGGATCTTTAAGAAATTACTATGACAACTGGCTAAATGAGATTAGGTATGCACCTTTTTTATCATAGAGATTTTCATTAAAATGCACATACATATGTTATATTTTATTAAATTTATTATTTGAAGTATAATTTAAGAAATCAGGGGAAAAATACCCATTCTTCTTTTCTTTCTCCAGAGTTCAGGGACAATCCTTCAGAGATACCTCCTCAATAGGTATGACTCAATACATAAAAATGTATTTGTCTTGAATTTTAAAAATTTATGTAATTGGTATTCAATATGTGCTTATCTGTACAAGTATTTGTCTTGAATTAAAATATATATATATATAATTGGTATTTAATATGTGCTTATCTGTCCAATTTGTTTTTACCTTCATTGAACAATGCTTGTCATACAACTAGATACTGGATCTAATCGATTTGTTTTAACTCTCATAGAGTATGCCATTGTACAAATATATCAGAAGTTACTCATTTATGGTTTACAGACTATAAACAATGCTGCAATAGACACAAATGTACTATCCTACCTAAGAAAAGAGTAATATGCAAATTAACCATCATTCCACTCACAAGCCATGCCCATCAGCCACACCCACCAGCCAATCAGAGTGCATATGCAAATTAACCCCAAACCAAGATGGCTACGGCCATAGAGGTTTGGGTTTCTCTGGCAATGGAAGAGGCCAAGCTTTTCACCTGCCCTAGCAGGCCTAAGCCTCAACTCCAGGCTACAACATTTCAATTATAGAAGGTAAACAAGAAACGGCAAGCAGGAGGCTTGGCTCCACTCCAGGCTACAAAGTTTTAATTGTAGATGGTAAATATATCCCAGATGCCAGGGTCTCCGCTTAGGTTGCTGGGGGGCATGGCCTGCAAACCACCACAGGCCCCTCACCCAGGTCACCCCACACCCCAAGAGAACCCTCACCCTGATCTGGGACACCCCTCAGGGCAAACCAGCCAGCCCCTATCCATGCACCAGGCCTCTATCCTATCTAATAAAAGAGTAATATGCAGATTGACCACCACTCCAAAACACAAGATGGCTGCTCCCATGTGGTCAAAGATCCTGCCCCTATGTGGACACAAGATGGCCACCACAAGATGGCCAACAGGGGAGGGCAGTTGGGAGGCACCAGGCCTGCAAGGGAGGGCGGTTGAAGGCAATTAACCCTGCAGGGGAGGGCAGTTAAGGGTGACCAGGACAGCAGAGGAAGGAAGTTGGGGGCAAACAGGCTGGCAGGGGAGCAGTTAGACATCAATCAGGCTGGCATGGGAGTGGTTAGGGGGTGATCAGGCTGGCTGGCAGAAGTGGTTAGGGGCAATCAGGAAGGCAGGCAGACGAGCAGTTGGGAGCCAGCAGTGAGCAGTTGGGAGCCAGCAGTTGGACATCCCTTGAGGAATCCCAGATTGGAGAGTGTGCAGGCTGGGCTGAGGGACAATCCTACCCCCCCACCCACCCACATGAATTTTGTGTACTGGGCCTCTAGTATCGTGATAAACACCTACGTGCCTTCCTCCATGGTAAATCTCTAGGAGACAAACTTCTGGGGTCTAGAAATTTATACGTCTTTACATTTACCAGATGTTTCCAAGTTCTTGTCCAAAGAGGAATAAGCATGAACATTTTCCACTAGCAATTATATTCTTGTTAATGCTTGACATTTTAGTTTGGCTATCTGATGTGTGTGTGAATGTATCTAGTTTGAACACTAAGGAGATGAAGCATTTTTTAAATGTGTAAGTGGTGATTCCTGTTTCTTTCTTTGGAAATTGCCTGTTTGTATTCTTTGCTCATCTTTATATGTTTACTTTTTGATGTTTTTGAGACATTCTCAATATATTCTGGATACTAACTTTTTGTAGTTATTTGAGTTGTAAATATTTTCTTTTAGTCTTCACTCTTTTATTTAATCCTCACCTGAGGATATTTTTCTGTTGAATTTTAGAGAGAATGAAATATAGAGAGAAATATCAATGTGAAAGGAACACATCAATTGCTTGCCTCCCACACGTGCCCCTATCAGGGCCCGGGCCAAGGAGAAGCCTGCAATTGAGGTATATGCCCTTGACTGGAATCGAACCTGGGACTTTTCAGTTCGTAGGCCGACACTCTATCTACTGAGCCAAACTGATGAGGGCTTTGCTCTTTTTTTTTATTTTTTAAAGTCTTGTTTTTATCATTTAGATGAAATGTGCCATTTATCATTCAACAACTTTTCATTTTAAAGTAATCTAAGTTATAATTTTTTTCTTGATGAATTCCACTTTGTGGTTAATGTCAAGAATTCCATGTAAAAAATAAATTCTACATGGTTCAAAAATGGTTTATGTTTTTGCTATTCATAGTTAGGTCATCCATTCATCTGGAGTTCATTTTTGAGTAGGCTATGAGAGTTTATTTTCTTCATCTATGACAATTATTCCAGTTCCACTTATTAATGCTTTCATCTCCTCTGATTTGTTGTGTTAATTCTGTTTTAATATACATGGGTATCTCCTGGGCTTTCCATTCTGTTCTGTAAGTCTAACTTTCTGTCCCTGTAACAATACTGGCATAGCTTTACTAACTATAAGCCTGTTTACTTTCCTTTTCCACATTTTTGTTGATGCTGAATTGTGCAAAAGGTTTACCATTTACTTTTTTTTTTTTTAAAAGAATCTGCTTTTATCTTTCTTGAGCCTTTGTACAGTTGTTTTTCTATATCTTTATTACTCCCTTCCTCCTACATTCTTCAATTTTACTGTTATTTTAATTGTAACATTAATTTTAATACTTGGCATGTTAATAATTAATAAATTATTTAGAATGTTGTCTTAATACTTCCAAATTCCGAGGGACTTTTTTTTTGCTATATTTTATTTTTATTATGGTAGAGAACCTGTTCTACACATTATCAATTTTTTTACAATTATTATTTTATGACTTTGTAGAGGATAATTTTGTCCTTGAAAATTGTGGGGGTCAGTGTTCTTTACATGTCAGCAGATCCCATGATTTTATTGTGTCAAATTTCATAGTCTTTTTTCCTGCTGATTTATGAAATTATTAGAGAAATATGTTAATATATTCCACCATAATTTTGGATTATATAGCTTTTTAAAATAATTTGAGTAATTTTATAAAATGTTTTTATTGATTTTAGAGAGAGAAGAAGGGAAAGAAAGAGAAAGAGGGAAACATCCATGTGGAAGAGAAACATTGATTGGCTGCCTCCTGCATGCCCACTTCTAGGGATCATGCCTGCAACCCAGACATGCGCCCTAATTGAGAATTGAACCAGTGAACTTTGGTCCATGGGATGATGCTCAACTAACCGAGCCACACCAGCAAAGTCTAATTAATTTTATTTTCATATATTTTAAGAAGTCCATTATTTTTTTCTGGGGATTTAATTTCTTTTAAAATTATTTAATTACACTGTTTATTCCTAATAATAACATTTGATTTAAATTATTTTTTTTCTGATATAAATATTGCTAAACCACTTTTCTCATTAACTGCAAATAAATACTTGTTTTGGGGATGCTATGCGCATTCATATTATTCTTTTATTATATAAAGCAAGATATTTTGAAAGCTGAAGTCTGAGATGATCCAAATGAATAATAGACATGGTGATATCATCTAATCATTAATGTAATAACCTCTAAAAGTGCATTGTGCCGAAACCAGTTTGGCTCAGTGGATAGAGTGTCGGCCTGTGGACTGAAAGGTCCCAGGTTCGATTCCAGTCAAGGGCATGTAACTTGGTTGTGGGCACATCCCCATTTGGGGGATATGCAAGAGGCACTGATTGATATTTCTCTCTCATCGGTGTTTTTAGCTTTCTATCCCTCTCTCTTCCTCTCTGTAAAAAATCAATTAAAATATTAAAAAAATAAAAAATAAATAAAAGTGCATTGTTATTAAATTAAGTATGTTAATCAAACTTATTGTCTTATACTAGAGTCATTTTAAAAATATACATGTTATTGTTACAGATTTTGAACTTTTAAACTGGGTTCCATTTTCTAGGGAAGACATAATATTGCATGATTCTGAATTGTTAAAACTTTGCCCGCAAAGCTTACCTTATTTCCTATATCTTTTTTTCTAAATCCTCACCCAAGGATATATTTTTATTGATTTTAGAGAGAGAGGAAGGGATATAGAGAGAAGTATTGACTTGAGAGAGAAACCTTGATCTGTTGCCTCCCTGACCCACAACGTAGGTACATACCCTGTCTGGGAATCAAACCCACCACCATTTGGTATATGGACCATCACTTCTGACCAGGGCTCCCATAGCTTTAGTTCTCTCTGTGGCCTAAACTTTGGAAATCTATTTAAATACTTTCAGGAATAACCATTAGAATGTGAGCTCCATGTGGGCAGAAATCTTTATATGCTTAGTGTTTATGGGTTAGAGTCTTATGCTCCCAGAGTCAAAAGCAGATTGGGGCACCTAGTAAGTGCTCAAAGAAGTCTGTTGAATGATCTGTAATAATAAAAGCATAATATGCTAATTAGACCAGACAACCAGACAACCTTCCGGATGAAGCCGGGGCTATTAGGGCCAAGCCCCTTGCAGGAATTTCGTGCATCAGGCCTCTAGTTGAATAACAAATGAACAAGTCCTGTTACATAGCAGCTGCACTGCTGCCATGGACAACACTTGCAGAAAAAAAATCTTTTCTAAAATGTTCACATAATTCAGAAATCTGTAATTGAGAAAGTTGTAACCCCTGTTAATAGATGCGCTATTCAAGTTTGAAATGTCTGGTGATAGGATTTCTTCCCCTTTGCCTCTTTCTCTAAGCACACATTTGAGCTTCTATGCTCCCCTTTCTCAGGCAGAAACGTTCCTTTCCTCCTTCAGAATAGAAATACAACTGGTGTTGGAAGTAGGCCTGTAATTCTGCTTGCTTCACACACTCTCTGAGTTTAAGAACTACACTGTCTTTGGTTAATTCAAAGTTTTATGTCATTTCATTTATGCTGCTGAATTGTGAGCTGCCATAGGACCTAATTCTTCTGAAATTAGGTGTCTGCTCCGAGCAAGCAGAGCTTAAACTGTCTTAATTGACTGATTAGCTTCTGCTCCCGTTCGGGAATTCCCAGTGTCTGCTCCATCACATGCCTCAAAGGCATCTAAAAACACCCATCTTCCTCCTTGTGCCTGGAATTACACTGAACACACGGTAGGGCTGAAAGAAACTCATTTATGAATGTGTTAACTAGGGGGGCTGGGCGATGTGCTTGCTCTCTATCCTTCTTTCTCTAACATTCCAGGTTTCTGGGGATGGGGTAGTGTAGTATTGGGACCCAAAGTGGGGGATTTTTAAATTGCTCTCTTTGAAAGTCTGAATAAAATGACATCCTCATTCGGCACACATCAAAGGCACCGATTGGCTGACTGACTGGCATCTCACTGGTGGAGCCTGGGTGTGAGTGATAGGGTCCCAGGCGTAGCTGCACAAACCAGAGCTCTGATGTGAGTGCGTTCGAATCAGTCCTCGCTGTGAATGACATCTAGCTTTTCATTCAGTGCAGAGCTACAGTCGACATTTTCATGTGCTTGAATTGGGAGAATCACAGATTCTTGCAGCAATAGGCACTACTTCTGAATCCTGGCCTCATTTTCTACTCCTAATTTTATGCCGTCTTCTCTTCAACTGTGCATTTCTGAGTTGGAGAACTGAGAATAGCATATCTAAACCTTATTGAATAGGAAGTGCTTAGAAACTGCATGTGTCTCCATTATTATGGTACCAGAAGACTGACCTTGACACAAGGGGCATGTTAACCATGTCCAGAAGAACAACATAGAATGAGTCTCCTCAAACTCGTGTGTTTTTGCTAGGAAACTCCACTTGCTCTTTTCCCATTTGTGAGCTCTTTATTGATCATCCGAGCTGTTATGAACTCAGCTTCCCAAGTTCATAAAGCAGGCAAAGCTTTTATGTTATCTTAAATATATTTTTCATTAATTTCAGAGAGAAAGGGAGAAGGGAGAGAGAGATAGAAACATCAGTGATGAGAGAGAATCATTGTTTGACTGTCTCCTGCACACCACTTACTGGGATCAAGCCTGCAACCTGGGCATGTGCCTTTGACTGGAATCAAACTCAGGACCCTTCAGTCTGCAGGCCAATGCTCTATCCACTGAGCCAAACCAGCTAGGGCGGCATGCAAAGATTTTTACATTAAGTTAGAAAATCTTATTTTTATCCTACGAACTAAGATTTTAAAACTTGTACCGTGCCCTCCTCCCTATCCCATCAAAATACAACTGGTGTTAGAAGTAACTCACCTACTGAGTTACTAAGAAGCATCTAACTTACATTAGTGAGAGCAGTGTTACCCGCAATCCCTGCATCAACTTCAGCTATTGTACTTTAATACTCTGTTGCACATCCTTTCAATTTGAACAATAGGAGATGCGCCTTTCAGTTGTCATGAATGAATGACACTGTCACCAAAAGAGGAAATTTAGCAAGAGAGTTGTGCTCTTGAATACCGTGCATGAAAGGAAGCAATGAGGTTGCTTGTGAAATAGTCACAGAGATTATTTACACCAGTCACATTACAGTTTAATGTGACATCATGCTGTGTGTGGAAAAGAGAAAGAGAGAGAGAGAGAGAGAGAGAGAGAGAGAGAGAGAGAGAGAGAGAGAGAGAGAGAGATTGAGAGAGAGAGCGAGCAAGCTTAGAGTGAGTGCCTGGAAAAGAATAAACTCTGTCTTACACCAAAAATTCTTACCTTGTTTTCATTAAAATTAGCAATAACTACACCAACGAAAAGGGTCAGTCCAATCATGCAGCCCAGGAATACAAAAACATGGATATAGATTCCATGCATCTGTACAAATGAAAAATATGGTTATTCATCAAAGCAAGTGAAAGCAGCTGCTGAAAGGCTTGTGTTCAAAGGATTCCATGGGCTTCTTACCGGCCCCACACGATGAATAATAACATCCCTCACTTCCACCCAGCCTTTCAAGGAGAGGACTTCAAACAATGCCAGCATAGCATTTCCAACATTGTCAAAATTAAAGTTCCGAGGATTCGCCCTGCAAGTCAGAAAAAGGAATGTTCTGTGAAATTCCAATAAGAAACACCCTAAGGCAAACACTTGTGGCTCTTTCCAATCTTGGGTGCAGAGTAATGTTTAGTACTTGGAAGATGAGCTACATAGGATTCTTTTGCTAAATCATAATGCTGTGTGTTGTAGATTATTCATTGTGTAATTAATTATTAGGTAATGATGTGGTGCTCTCAGTTGAAGACAACAAAATGCTACACAACTTTGAGTTCTAGCTTCAGAGGATCCACCTGTCCTGATTATACTGAGGACTGGAATACACATTCCAGGTAGAAACTGCATAGGAGATTCTCCAAGGGAGGGGCATTGGAGTCTGGGTAGGAATTTTGAAATTGGTTTGTAATTGGAAATCTTTCTAATGGCATAAATTACAGTTCCCCGTGTTAGTACAGAAAATGTAAAAAAGAGTAGAATGTGGCCTCTTTATTTTATTCTGTGTCCTCGTGTGAACATCATCACACTGGGAAGTGGTGAGAGATCACCGAGAAGACATGGTGTGTTTGCTCATAGCCACTGTTTCCAGATCACTCTCTCCCACTTGGATTTTTTTTCTCTCTCACAAATGCTGTTGTTCTCAACGGATACTTCCTGTGTTCCCAGTGCACAGTGTGCTGCTACACCCACAGCACATTCCCGATTTCAAAACATTGTGGCCTCACTTACTACATTTTTCAGGGGGAGAGGATGTCTTATTTCTTGTTTTTCTGACATGCATTATATATTTTTTTCTTTGCAGTTATAAAAGTGATCTTTTCTACTGTATTACACTTCCCTTAGTCATTACAGGTCTGAGCTGCCATTTTTATTGCTCATAGAAGATTGAAGAGTTTTTTTCTATTTTCTCCTTACCAGAGGCTATTTTAAGTAGTTAAAAGATTTAGACCACTGGTCGGCAAACTCATCAGTCAACAGAGCCAAATATCAACAATACAACCATTGAAATGTCTTTTGAGAGCCAAATTTTTTAAACTTAAACTTCTTGTAACACCACTTCCTCAAAATAGACTCTCCCAGGCTGAGGTATTTTGTGGAAGAGCCACACTCAAGGGCCAAAGAGCTGCATGTGGCTCTCGAGCCGCAGTTTGCTGACCACGGATTTAGACAACCACACACTGAAAAATCAGGACTATCACTGCATTTCTTGAATTTGATGGAGAATTGAGCTCAGGATTATTGAAGAGAGTAGGCCTACTAAAGCTTATCTAAATTATATCTTGATATATTTTTAAAATATATTTTATTGATTTTTTACAAAGATGAAGAGAGAGTGATAGAGAGTTAGAAACATTGATGAGAGAGAATCATCAATCAGCTGCCTCTTGCACACCTCCTACTGGGGATGTGCCCGAAACCAATGTACATGCCCTTGACTGGAATCAAACCTGGGACCTTTCAGTCCACAGACCAATGCTTTATCCACTGAGCCAAACCGGTTTTGGCATATCTTGATATTTTTATCAAAATGTAAACCTCACAAAAGGTAACTCACTTGGGAGCAATCTGGTTTAGCATTTTTTGTACCACCATTTTTTTTTAAAGCCACAGAACAATCATTGGATGTATCCTTATAAGTTCTTTTTAAAATACAAAATAGATGTGGATCTAATAAGAAAATATAAAACTGAAACTGACTTGCTCTGAAAAGTTTAAGGCTATTTGGTAGAAAATGTTTTCTACATAGTACAAGGGCACTACTCACAAATTCGTATTCTAGGATTCTGATTTATATTTTTTAGTATGAAGTTATAAGCATATTCTCTTGGATTTTTCCAACAACTTTTCCTTCAGGAGTTTCAATTTAATGGAATATGTTTTACAGAAGACAGAAACTATAAGGATTCTACAAATTCACCATTTTCTCAAGTAAAGATTTTTTTTAAACCAACTGAGCCAGCTCTTAGATCTGATGTTAAACTTTCTTCCTCATCCATCCACCCCACACAGTGATATTTACTTATTTGCTTATTTATTTATCAGTTGAATTTATTGGGCTGACATTGGTTAATGAAATTATACAGGTTTCAGACACACAATTTTACAATCCATCATCTCTACACTGTATTGTGTGTTTATCCCCTAAGTCAAGTGTCCTCTACCACCATTTATCCCTCCTTTACCTTCTTCTACCTCATCCACCCCCTTTCCTCTGTAAAGTTGTGTTTTGTTTTGTTTTGTTTTAGCTGAATTTGCAGCAATTAAAACTACTTTTAAAAGTAGAGTGTGTTAAAAATACACTTTAAGGCTAAATCAAGAAAAAGAAAGCAGAAGATCATAGACTTACATAGTTGGAATAATATATCACATTTAAAAGATAAGAAAAATATTTCTCAGCTTTAGTCATATGAAATATTTGTATATGCTTTGTTCATGTATATAAAATTGGAAAGATTAAAACTTTACCTACAACCACAGAGGACTTCAATAAATCCCAGTCTTCATCCATTACTGTCATTTTACCTATAGCTTTTCCTTGATTTGGAAGGTTGTTTAAATATCATCTTTCCTGGTTAACTTTTAAAGATTACAATCTTATTTATTTAATTCAGAAAACTAGGACATTGGTTTTGACCTCACAATTTGGTCAGTCTTTTACCTTTCAATGAAAAGTGCGCCAACGTCCCCAAGATTATGATAAGGAGAGTTTCCCTTCTCTGGGAAGATGGGACATGATGGAGGAAGAAACGTAGCCTCTACCCTCTGGTATGAAAATATAGGGGATGACCTTATTCCAAATGGCCCCCTCTGTCTTACAACTTTGCAATCTAGTCTAAAAAGTCAGAACCTTTTTGTACGTTCTAGAATACACCAGTTTATTTATTTTGCCTGACATTTTGGCAATAGCAATTTGGGTTTCCTCAGTTTGCAACACCTTACCTCCCACTCACCTGCCAAGCCCCTCCCACTCACCTGCCCATGACTCTTCCTCTTTTCAGCTGCCTAATGCCTATTCGTCCCTCAAAAGTTAACCGAGTGTCTTCTCTTCTGGGTCCTTCGCCCTGGTCAGGTTATGAAACGTACACCTCCAGCCTTTCCCTGGACAGGTATCTTCCAATATTCTGAAAGGGGCCCACCAGTGAGTTCACATGGCCCTATGTTTTTATTAAACTTACAAGAATAAGGTAGTTTTATGCTCTTTCTTAAAGGACGTTCCCCAATTGTTTGTGCCATATGGATTCTACAAAAATTTGATCTTCTGCCTAGACTGTATGACAGTATAACTTAAAATTGTCTAGAGGTAAGCTTTCAGGTGAGCTTCAAGTGAGCTTAGCGGCTTATTTATGTAGAAACAAAGCCCTTAGCATATTATAATAAATTATAATTTCCTTTCTATTCTCCACTAGACTTCAAGCTCCTGGGGGTCAGGGGCTATAGCTTGTCCCCAGTGACACCATAATACCTGGTGAATAGTAAGCACTCAATAAATGCACTTATTATGAAACTGAGTACTTTGTTGATTTTTCTCTCATAAATTACAGTTTGCTATATCAAAGACTTCTGAGGAAAATAAAACACACAATATTTAAACATATGGTATGTTTAATCCTTTTTAGCAAGGTGATTTTTATCTCATCAAGTCTGAGTGTTTCCAAAGTAAATGAATGTGTTCATCTGAAGAGAAAATACAGAAACCAGACTATCTCCTGAATTAGATAGTGCATATTGATGTTCTAATTATAATCACCAAAGTATTCCTTTAGGCCAATTCCCAGATAAAAGTTATTTTCTTAATCCTAAATTAGCCAATATAAAATTACAAAATTTTCAGCTGCTAATTCTTGCTGAGCTTATTAAAGAAGGAAAATGTAAAAATTACCTGGTTAGAGCTAACATTTATTTGATGGAAGATTTCCGTGTCCCTAAAATTAATCCAAGTCACAATTTTCCAAACAAATGGACAAAAGTTATTGTGATGATGTTCAAATGATACCTCTTTATCCATTTAAGCTTTTAAAGTGTCATTGAAATTGAATCCCCTTATAAGTTACATAAGACATTACATTTCAACTAACTCTGACTTTAAAAATCATAGGTAGGTCATTTTATGAAACAAAGTTGAGTAACATAGGGCACAACTAGAAAAAAACCCACAACTTTACTTTTCTCCCAATTCTGCTTTGTAGTATATCCTTAGCTCCCTTCCTGACATCTTAGGGAGTTGTCAACGCTTTCTAGATCAGTCTCATCCTAAAAAGTCCACTCGGTTTTACATCCAACCTTGGCTGTCTTAACCTTGTGCAAGGATCCCAACCTCAGAAGCTCAGCCTGATCATTGGTTTGAGGAGGGAAGAAGAGTGTCCACTCCTTTTCATGTTGCCATCTGGTTTTTATAAGACTGGAGTTAGAGAAATGGAGTAGGAGGCTGTGTATTTTATGCTTCTGTACTCTGGCCATTGGTGCTCTTATCACAGCAGCTGTTATTCTTTAGGTTGTGCATTTATGTGTTCCTCAGAAACTCTGTATATTAACCATGTTTCTAGCTTCTGTAAACGTGACCCTTTACCATCTGCCCTACATACATATGCAGGACACACTTTGTTTGGACAACCTGATAAAACACCCGAGTCTTCCTGCCTCCCTCATCACCCTCTTCCCAACCTTGGGAGGAGTCCTTTCTAGGGTGTGCTTTCCAAATACAAACCAGTCAGCCAAGCGTCCATACCCTCAATCTCCTCCATTATTAGGCTTTCACACTCTGGGCCACTGTATACCTGCCCTAATCATGCCAGGGCCAGGTACCAGGTCAAGAGGACATTCCCTATGTCTCAGAGCCCACTGAAACGATCCAACTAGCCAATCCTAAGCCTGACTTCCCTGCCTCACCTTCCTTCCCAGGGAAACCAGAAAAAAGGCTCTTGCCCACAGCATCTTTCCTTCTGCCTTGTGACCAACCCTAGTGCTTCCCTGTGTGGCTCTGTGGTAAGGCTTGGCCCTTCCTCTTGGGAGCCGTGAGCAACTAGCTATCTTTTCAATGGTAATTGGTTGTCTCTTGATCTGTTGGCCTTACTATAGCTCAGATTTTCTATTAGAACACTATACTTTAAAACACTCCCAATTGAGGATGCCCCATTGTGCCATTCCTGCTGTGAAGGAAGAATGTAGGTGATTTTCAGCTCCCTCTCCTGGAAACGCATGAACAGCCTCTTCTAATAGGGGACTTGCTCCCCAGCACTTAGCCCTTTGCAGTAGGGATCCATGAGGACAGTTCAGAGTAGGCAGCCTAAGAAGAGATGACTTGGACCTCTGGGGACATTAGATAACCCTGCCCTGCCAGATAGTAAAGAGCTGCGTGACCACAAAGCCTTGCCAATCTGTGATATCAACTCGTCCTCCTGGGTACTTGACTTGGCTGAGGTAGGAAGCACCTCATTCCATAATAAAGGGAGGAGAGATGCCATAACACTCTACTGAGTTCATCCACTTCATGAGGTCACCTGTGAGTGCAGTGTTTTGTTTTGCATGACCTGGGTGATGGAGGCAGATAAATTTTAGTAAGTTCTGCTGGGATTGCCTAGGGGTGCTCTTTAGAATATGATAATTTATCTCCTGTTAACCTCAGCTTTGAGGCTTTAGCCAAAATTCCAAAATAGTAGAAAAAAAAATCCCATTTAATGTACTGATTTAAATAAATTATTTATGGTATAATACTTAGTTTTCACCTCACAAAAAATGTTTATGCTTCCTTGATTTTTAATTTTAATGTAAATGAGACTGATTTTCTAGTTAGCACTGGGATAAGGATAGTTTTATGGATATATATATTTATATATATAAAAAGAGGGAATATGCTAATTGATCGTCACACCTTCACAAAATGGTGGTGCCCACAGCCATAAGATGGCAGCACCCAGTCCCTTCAGCCCCGCTGCGGGGACAGGCACATGGCTGGGCCCTGGGGATGGGCCCGGCCACTCTGTGTGCTGGCCTCCGGAGTCCCACAGTCCTCTAGGCCTCCTAGCTTCCAAGGGCCGGTCCAAGGCACAAGCAAACCTCGGATGTTGGCTGCACAGCTGCCCAGGGCTGGCCCGAGGTGCAGGTAAGCCTAAGAAGGCGGCTGCCCTGCTGACACCTGAGATGCAGGCAAGCCTCGGATGTCGGCTTCCCAGCTTCCCAGGGCCAGTCTGAGGTGCCGGCAAGCCTCGGATGGTGGCTGCCCAAGGCTCAGGTAACCAGAGCTGGCTGAGGCTTGAGCCGCCAGCAGTGGCAGCAGCAGAGGTGTGATGGGGGCACTGCCTTCCCCAGATTGCTGGGTTGCCTCCTGCCCCTGAGGGCTCCCAGACTGTGAGAGGGGGCAAGCCAGGCTGAGGGACACCCCTCCAGTGCATGAATTTTCATGCACCAGGCCTCTAGTATAATATATATGTTGATGAATCCACAAATCCAAAATTAATTTATTTTTAAATAACTCTTTGCTATTAAAAAACAACCCAATATAGACTGCATTGCATTGTTTATAAAAGTGAATTTAATTTTAGAGAAATGCCAAAGCTGTAACTATAAGTCCTAGGGGTACTAATGGGTGAAATGCTATTCCTTTTAAAGAGTTTGACATTTAGTTAGTTGTGACAAAAGCAAAGTAGTTGCTGTTTTTCACTCATTATTCTAAAAGGTAAAATGAAAGAAAAAAACAAACAAATACAAAAAACAGGACAAATGCAGTTGATAGAACTCTTAGTTCATCCATGAAGCAGGCTGAGATATTTCATTCGTGGTCATCAGTAAAATGGACTAGGTTCTTCCATCTTTGATGTAAATGCTTTGAAAAATCATTTTCAAAGAAAGATAAATTGTGTTATTGATTATTCCTATCTAGAGTTTCAATGATGAAAATCCTTCACTATCAATGGGCTTTGAAATTGAAATAGCTTTATGATTTAGGTAGGCTTCTTCACAACCACAATGAGGACATCAGATCTTCCCTTAAAGATATACATTCAGGTGAGTTTAGTGTTAATTTGATTAAAATTTAAAATTAATTTTTAAAAATTAAATTGAAATTTGACTAAAAATTTGATTGAAAAAAATTTAATCTCACAAATTTTGAAACCTTGTGAATCCAGATACAAATGTTTAAAATACTGGGAAAATACTGCAGTGATATTTTACTAGTTTCATGAAGCAACGTGGGACTCGGGATACTCATATTTACAGTAACTTTATATCCTGTGAAAGTGCTTTTCCTTGGAAGCACTTTCACATCTCTATAAGAATTACTCTTAGTTTCATACCCTATTATACTGATTTAAAACCTTATGCTGACAAATATAGCATTCTTAAGGATGTTTTTTTCCCTGATATCTTACCAAACACGTGGCACCCAAAATCCAGGTTTTTTCTCTCCAGGTCTTAATTTTAAATTTAGGTTCTTGGACACACTTACATTAATTCTGAATATGCCATTGCAATCTTCCTAAAATAGAAAAAAAAAAAAGAGAGATGAAGGCAGAAACTTGGTCAGAAGAGGAACTCAGAAAAGACAAAAGATAAGAAATATATTTTACATAGAGTCACAAAGATCTTTGTTTGACAAAAGTGATATGGACAGCTGACCCCCAATAGTAACAGACTGCAGATGGGTGGTGAAAGTTGATGCTGAAAACATTAGTAAATGGGCAAGATATATAATTAAATATTCCTTCAAGGAAGATGTATAAATGGCCAGTGTGCACATGGAAAGATGCTCAGCACCATTAACCATCAAGTAAATGAAAAATAGAAACCACAATGAGATACCACTAACCCCTGATCAGAAGGCTATAATTAAAACAATTAACAACAAGCTTTGACAAAGATTTGCAGAATTGAAATCCTCATACTAGAACCTTCATACACTGCTGGTGGGAATGCAGAATGGTGCAGCCATTTTAGAAAATAGTGTGGCAGTTTCTCAAATGCCCAAACAAAGGGTTACTTAAAACCTAGACATTCTACTTCTAGGTATCTATCTATTCAAGAGAAATGAAAAAAACACGATAATAACAACAAAATACATAAACATCAAAATTTATACATGAATGATTATATCACTATTATTATAAACTAGAGGCCCAGTGCATGAATTCATGCAACAGTGGGGTGCCTTAGCCTGGTTTGTGCACTCTCACAATCTGGGACCCTTCAAGGGATGTCAGAGAGTTGGTTTTGGTTCAATTTCTAAACGCCAGTTCTCTGAGGATCTCTTCCTAAAGTTTTTCTGGCCTGTTTTTCAGTTCATTTTGGCATGGGAGGGAAGCCAATGGGTGAGTTAGGTTCTTTACATAAATTAACTCATTTAATCTTTATAATATCACTGTGTGAGAAGTGCTATACAGGCGCAAATAGATTCAGAGGGATTACGTGATTAGAACAAGTCACCATACCTCTGCTCGGAGGAGTCTTTCCTGTTAGAATCCTCCCTCTCCTTAAAGCCTTCTCAGCACAGCACCCCCAGGTGGAAGCACTACTTCCCATACTTGAAAGGCTGCACATTACTTTCACTTCTCATGTGCTCTTTTGAATTATGACTTTATGTTACATGGGTTACACATGAAACACACATTCTGGTTGGACAGAAAATGCTGCAAAGCAGGGGAAGTGACTTGTACATTTTTCCTGCCCTCATTTCACCAATCATGGTGCTTTGAACATAACTGATATTTAATAACTAAATATAAAAAGGTATTCTCAGAATTTGTTTACAGGGCTTTGGCGACTAAGTTCTGGGCTCCATATCTCCACCTAAAGTGGTGTCAATATTTCTGCTGTCAAGTTTTAAGAAAAAGGAACTAAGGGAGGAAGTACTCAGACAGACATCAAGAAAATAAGCCATTCTCTCAACTGGAAAACACAGCACTAACAGCTCTAAGCTTTGTTATCTTTAAACATTAGCTATGTGATCCAAATACTGGGGTATCTAGTTTCCCCTTCCACTTCTTTTAGAAAGATAGACTAGAGTTCCGAGTAGACCTGGAGTTCCTTTCCTCCACCTGGTCTCCTTGGCCGTGGCCTCCTATATCAGGACTAGGAAAAAACCTGTCCCAATGTAAGGACACAGACCACATCTCACTATGCCAGTTTCCTTTCTATCATCCTGCTCTCGATGATGGCTAAGTGTTCTTAGGCTTTCTTTATGAGCCCACTGCTGATGCCTCATTGCTCCAAGAAGAGGATAAATGCATCATGGTATCTGTGAGTTTGTCTGTCCACTTTGTGCTCTCTGTCTCCTATCCAAGTAAGCATCAATCTTCAGCGTGGGCTGTGGATGGGTAGATTACATAAAACCACACTGCACTCAGGCTATTATTAATATACTGAGTCATCAAGGTTCCCAGGAGGCTTCAGTCTGAAATGTTGTTCTTCTCTTTTTGGCCTCTATTCAGTGTGGATTTAAAATAATCCTATTTTCCTCATGCAAGCTTATGGACTAATGAATCAGTTCCGTATGATTTCCTTCATTAGCTAATTTGGCACACCATGACATTTATAGCAGGTTCCTTGTTATTGCTTCTCAGGTTTACCCTCTGTGGAGGGCAGCTAAAGGAAGCAATGACTTAGGTGTGCCTTGTGCAACAATACAAGGTCTGCCTAACTTAAGTATGTCTCTTCTGACTTGCCACTTCCTGAAATCCTCATTATGAATATACTCTATAATGAATATAGACTGCACAAAGATGTTATCTGTATTTTATTCCAATAAAATAAATAGATAGCTAATAATTTTTATAATTAGAAGCCTGAAATAATTTTATAATTAGAAGACTTTTCAAACTGATATAAACTTTATATTAGATAATCATAATTGCTGGAAATATGTATTGTAATTCAACTCTATTAATCCTTTGGAAACATGCATTTTAATGGACTCGGTGCATTATTTTACCTGTGTGAATGAGTACATACTTTTGCTATTTGTTTTAAAAGATATATTTTATTGATTTTTTTACAGAGAGGAAGGGGAAGGGATACTTAGAAACAATGATGAGAGAGAAACATTGACCGGACACCTGCTGCACACCCCCAACTGGGGATGTGCCCATAACCAAGGTACATGCCCTTGACCGGAATCGAACTTGGGACCCTTCAGTCTGCAGGCCGACACTCTATCCACTGAGCCAAACCGGTTAGGGCCATATTTTTGCTAGTTTATACATTTGCAGTACTTGGTTCACTTTATTAGTCTACTCATAATTTTGGGAAGAATCCTAAAAGATTGAGGCACTGGGTAGTGTAGCAGAGATTGGCAATTATTAACCAAAATCTCTCCCTTTTTCCCCACAGGAGACACCACTGAACTACATATTGCAGTTCTCCTTCCAGTCTGGTGAGGCTGCGCTCTTCCCAGTGGAATACAGATTGAAGTGAGGTGTGCTGCTTCTAAGCTCTGCCTTCTCAGACAGATAGTTCTTTGTTCATATGAGCCAGCTAAATGGAGAAGACTTGAAAACAGCAAAGGGCGAGGACACAAAACAGAATGAAATTGAATGCTGGAAAGGTCATTTGTAGGAGAACTCTCCAATTTACCCAAGATGCAATATATTCATTTCATTATCTTTTATTACTGAAATATTGGGGTTATTCCAGCTGTTAGCCTTCTTTTACTGACATTGACTAAAGGAAGAAGCATTAGCAAAGTATTCCAAGCTTGGGTCTTTGTTAATTGTCTTCATTCTGGGCAAATAAGAGCTAATGCAAGGCCTTGACTTTTCAATGGGGAGAATGCTGGAGTGGAGAAGTATTATACAGGGAACATGACAGTCAGACTTTGCCTTTCGTACTTTGGGGTGGGGAGGCTGTTTGTTCATATGAGTGTCATGTGACAACAGAGGCAGTATTAAGTTCAGGAAGACTCAAAAGAGTTCCACATATGGAATCTTGGGTGACTATGCAGAAGATGACCACAGTATATTGACACTGGAATAGGAAGGAAGAGAAGAATTCCCTACAATGTGATTTTAACCTTACAGAGCTTTGTTAGCTGGAAAAGAACATACTACATGTTTTAAGCCAATGGAGTTCATGGGAAGAGAATTATTAAGAGTTTTGTCAGGGGGCTGTCAAAGTCACCTCAGCACATGCTTACCAAGGGATGATAAACTACCTTAATTTTTATTCCAAAAGATAGAAAAGAGTATCTTACCCTTCTAATAATGTTGGGGTCATTGCACTTTGCCAGTTTTCCAGCAAAAAGCTGAACTCCAAAGCTTGCAAAAACAAGCATTAATGTCAACAAAAGAATGGAGACCTGAAAGAAATTGGGGAGATATCAAATCTCTCAGTAAAACTTTAGACAGTACATTTGGTTTGAACAGCGATATGAGCGGGACTTTTTCTGATACCATTTGTATTAAATTCATGATCTTTTGATGATAATTTTTAACTTCTCCAGCACAGGTCATTCAAGTAGCCTTACTGGAATGTTAAAAGAAGAAAATTAACAAGAGGTTCTGGATTTTCAGAAAACATACAACTTGTAAGAAAATTGGCTAAGGTATGTTGATATGACTTAGACTTTCCTGATTTTAGTCAACACTTTGATCTATTTTATTGAATGGAACAAAGAAACATGTTTAAATAATTGTATTTCCCCATTTTCTCAAAATGGATTCATATTTCTATTAGCAGAACAGAAATGAGAGGGGCAGTGGCTTTGCTTTCTTGTGATCATGAGGGCATGTGAATGTGCTACTCACAGGATTCAAGTAATTTAGTCTAAAAACACACACAAATCTCTTAACTGGCTCAGGCTCCCTCTGCTGGATGGCTACTTCGGTCTCCGAAGAGAAAAGTGGCAAAGGGTAAAATACTAAGCACACTATTGGTCTATACTGATTGAATAACCTAAAATATACCTTAAGTATACTAAAATTGCACAGAAACATCACCAGGAGAAAGGCACGTATAGATTATTTTCTAAAATCTATTAAAGGTCAAAGATACGCCACATTAGCCAACAGGTGATATTCTAACTGTGTAAAAGCCAACATTTTATGGCTTTGTGACAAAGAAAATATGGAATTTTAAACACATATTTAAAAAAGTGTTAGCAACTCCATGCCTATAGTAGTAGTCCAACCTGTCTGTAAAATACATTAGGAAAAAATGCAACCAAAGCTTCTCTCTTACCATAGGTGTGTTTCTAGAGAGCAAGTTACGAAATAGGCTTGTGGGAATTCATTCATGTTTTCCATGCTCAAGCAGAACTCACCAGTAATAACAAGAATCTTTTGATCACTCCTTCTGTAACAGATTGTGAGCAATGAGCCTCTTGCTCATGATTTTATCTGCAGCCCTGCTCTTAAAAGACCCCAAATCAGAGTTTACTCAAGTAAAAAGAATGTTTTCCCCCTCAATCACATTTGGAAGTATTCATTACTGTACATTTAGGTTACTTAGAGTACAGTATATTTGTATGTTTCTTTTTTTGAGGGTTGTTTTGTTAACATTCTAGAGATCAGAGATAAATCCTGTTGCTATATGCTTTAAGTGACATATTAAGTGAAATTATGAACTCAAATGTGTTAATTCCTAGTATCATTTTGTGAAGTAGATGGTGTTGAATCTTTTTAACCTTAATTTCCAGATGGGCAAATTAAAACCCAGAGTAGAAATTAAGGCCAACAGTTAGGAATGGAAGTATCAGCAAATACTGTCTTTGCATTCTTCTCTCATTGTCATTTCCAGAGAGCTTCTCTTTAGCTTAGGAAAAATATCTTTGCTGAATGAAATATATTAATTAAGGCAGAAGCATTTTGGGGTAAAGTTTCTGAATGTGTATTGTGTGCATTGTTAGTGCGCTTCTAGTCTTCTGACCAAAAACTAAAATTGTAGACTTCACCTTGACAAGCAAGATTCACTTTATCCTCTCGTTAGCTACCTCACAGAGGTGGACTCTGTGCACCGGGAATGAAGGTGATTGTAACATACCAAAAAGATTTCCTTGAAGCCACTGAAGAGCTCTCGAACCACTTTCCTCATCTGTGGCACCAGCTTGAATATCCGCAGCGGCCTTAGGCACCGAAGCACCATGAGGAGCTGAGCGCCTGATTCAGCAGGCACATTTTGAGGCATCCAACAAAGAAATATCAAGCTCACCTAGAGGGGAAAAATCATCTGTTAAATTTATAGAATCTATCCTCCACTGTGTACATTTTCTGAGAGCCAACTGACTTCAACTATCCCTTAGGCGACACTCCCATGTCTTATATGGGACACACATTATTCACCCGGTGACTACGCAGCCTCTTCACTCTAAACTATGAACCCAATCTAGACCCAAGCAACCCTAAAGCAAAGTCATCAGGCAAATGCAGGAATGAAACGGGAGGCCACCACGGGTGTGCAGCAGGGCCCTCTGCCCCTTCCCTTACTGACACACTGGAGGCTCTACTCATGCCAGCAGGATTGAAATTCCTTTGATCAAAGAGACTAAACCTCATTCATGACCTAATACTATTATATTAACTACCTAAACAAGTTGCACTTAAGGGTCACAGTTCTCCTTGCTGTGCTGAAAAATACATTGGTTTTATACCTTCTTGGATATAAAAAGAGAAAAAAAGAAATTTCTTTGAGCTGTTTCCTATGGTTTCTCAAATTAGTTTAACCAAACAGTTGAATGGTCTTTCCAAGCCAGATATTTTGTGCCTTAGAATTGGGAGAAAGGCCCACACCACTCTTACTTTAGTTTGTTTTCAGTAGTAAGGTGGCTCATCAATCAATTATATGATGTAGTTTTTTTATTTTAGTTTTTCTTTAGTTTTTAGTTAGAATTGTGGGGGGGGGGGCAAACTAGTTTTGCTATCTTAGAGCTTGTTAATGCATGTCATGCATACATGAAAGTGGGTGATGTAGTTCCAACCATATCTATGAATCTTTTTAAAGTTTTCCATTTAGATTTTTATATACATGCCTCTTATTTAGCTATAATGGACTTACTAGTACTTAAAAACTCAGTTTTGGCAGAAACCGGTTTGGCTCAGTGGATAGAGTGTCAGCCTGAGGACTGAAAGGTCCCAGGCTCGATTCTGGTCAAGGGCATGTACCTTAGTTGGGCACATCCCCAGTAGGGGGTGTGCAAGAGGCAGCTGGTTGATGTTTCTATCTCTTTGATGTTTCTAACTCTCTATCTCTCTCCTTTCCTCTCTGTAAAAAACAACAACAATAAAATATATTTTTAAAAAAGAAAAACAGAAAAACAACTCAGTTTTGGTATCTAAACTTTGGTGACTCACATATCTCACTCATGTACCAAGAAAAGCAGGAGTATTTACAAATCCATTATATTTTACATTTAGGAAATAATCAAAGACTTACAAGATATATAAATATGTCCATTACTCCACCAAAGTCCCTGATGACAGCCGTTGGAGTGAAAAATAAGCCATCTGCCATAATCTTCAGGTTAAGCTCAATGCTCATGAATATCACAAATACATACTCAGCAATCTGAAATGAGAAAAAGACAGATTGATCACAATGAATGGAAAAGCTGCAGGTCAGTGTCTTTCCTCGGAGCTGTGGGCTAAGATTCAGCAGAGGTACCTGCAAAGTAGGTGCATGCATGACTCTTCGGAAGGGAGATTCGAACATCATGGAAATGCAGGAGCAGATGGTTACGATGATCATGACCCAGTCCAGGTAAGTCACCAATCCCAACAAGTCACTGCCAAAGACCAAACAGAACTGAGGAACACAGGATCCAGCAAAGGCGGCGGCTAAAAGCCAGAAAAGTCACTGCTGTGATTCTAATAATGTGACCGGTACATTTTTATGAATCATCAACTGTCTATTTCATGGCACAATATAGCAGGGAAACAAAGGGTATTTTTAATATTTTTTATGCATCATAAAATAGTACACAGAAACTTCAAATGTGCATGGAAAACATAATTTGTAAAGCTTACTAAAGTTGATGGTACTTTGTATTTTTCACAGCTCCTGTGACAGGATCTGTTTTAGATCTGTAAGAGAGGAAACACATATAAACTTCTGCAATATAGCAATGGTGTTATAAGTTGGCAACATATAATTTAGAAACATCTCATCTACCTAAAAATCTCATCTACCTTTATAAAATGTCCATTATAATATACTGGAGGTTCCACGCATGTCATTACACTCTGGAGGCTCCACTCATGCCAGCAGGATTGAAATTCCTTTGATCAAAAAGACTAAACCTCATTCATGACCTAACACTATTTTATTAACTACTTAAACATGTTGCACTTAAGGGTCACTGTTCTCCTTGCTGTGATGAAAAGGACATTGATTTTATACCTTCTTGGACATAAAGAGAGAGAAAAAAAAGAATTTTCTTTGAGTTTGTGCAAGGGTAGGCCCTCACAGCCGCCCAGGCTGTGTCTACAAGGTCACCTGGACAGTCATTCCGCTGTTCGGCCATTCTGTTGATTTGCTTATTATGCTTTTATGATTATAGATGTTAACTGTATGTGACTTAGGGAGACAGAGAACATTAGATGAAAAAAAAATCAGAAGAGCTTGCAGTTAATACGTATGAAAGTAAAGTTTTATATTTCTCAAGATATTTAGTTTTAGAGTCGATGATTCCATTCAACAATTTCTGACATGGGTCTTACAGAATTAAATTTTGGCTTTTCTTTTAAAACATGCAGTTCAAATGTTTGCCTTAGCAGTTTGAATATGTTCCTCATGATTATTTAATTAAATATCTCTAAATTCCACAGAGTCCTTCGCCCTGTATTAAACTGTGATCTTGTGGAGTAATGTATATAGAATTTCTCAGGGAGGGAATCTCTAACTTTTACTTTTTTGGGGACACAATCTTCAGTGACGCCCCTAATAGTGTTTGTATGTGTAGTCCCAGTTATAACAAAATCATGTTTAGTCCATATCAGCTGTGTTTCTGACAAGGAGAATTACAGTAAATGAAGTAGAGAGTTAGTAATTAGATGTTAACATGAAGGCAGCCAACAGGATAATTCCAGATGAAAAATCCACTTTGGAACACATAAAATCAATTTTAAATTGCCAACTTTTTCCTTTACTTTGTGAAAACTCAGGGGAGTTTTTAATGATTATTACTCAGTTTTTTGAAGCTGTGAAGATCTTTCTAGAATGGCAGAAAGAACAATGGACTGGCTGTCAGAGAGGGCCATGCACTAGACTAGCTGGTTGGTGTTCTTGGCAAAGCTCTTAATCTCTGCTGACTTAAGAGTCATCCTCTGTTGGAGGAGATATGCAAACAATACCAAATGATTGCTGAGGTCTCCTCCAGTCCTGAATGCTATGACAGTGTATTAGTTTCATATGTCTGCTATAACAAAGTACCACAAACTAGAGTGGCTGAAACAAAAGAAGCTAATTTTCTCAGCTCTGGAGGCTAGAAGTTCAAGGTATCAGTAGGGTTGGTTCTTTATGACAGCTGAGAGAAGGCTGTCTCAGTTCCCTCTCATTGGCTTGTGGATAGCCATCTTCTCTTTGTGTCTTCATGTAGCTTCCTCTCTATACTTGGCTGTGTCCAAATGTCCTCCTCATATAAAGATACTAGTCATTTTGGGTTAGAGCCCACTCTAACGACCTCATTTTAATTTAATTACTTTTTTAAAAAGTCCCTATCTCAGTTACATTCTGAGGGTACTGGGGATTAGCGTTTCAACACATGAATATTTTGGGGAATGGACACAATTCGGCTCTTAACAGACAGTGAACATCATATGCTACTGATGATCAACACAGGAGGTCAATTTACCTAAATGATAGCATCAGAGAAATTTCAGCTATAGATGGGAAAGTATTAGTCCTCCAGGACTTTTAATGTCTTCAGAGTAATTACTTAACATTATGCATGATAAAAATCCCATGTCACCAACTGGCTGCCTGCTAACAATGACTTGAATCATCACAAACGCAGCGGCCTCCAGGTTGACCACACTGACAGCCTCTTGACCATTTCTTCCATGTGGGTAGGAATGGAGACACTGGCCAGTGGGTTTTCTTTTATATCTTTCTTTTAAAAAAATATATTTTATTGATTCCTTACAGAGAGGAAGGGAGAGGGATAGAGAGCTAGAAATGTCAATGAGAGAGAAACATCGACCAGCTGCCTCTTGCCTACCGGGGATGTGCCCACAACCAAGGTACATGACCTTGACCAGAATCGAACCTGGGACCTTTCAGTCCGCAGACTGACGCTCTACCACTGAGCCAAACCGGTTTCGGCTTTGGGTTTTCTTTTTGAAACAGTTGATAATGGAAACACCCATCAACTTTCTTTTTACTTTACATTATTCTAGAAGAAACCGATTAGGGCATTTGGATCATGAAGAAATTACAAATGGAAAAGAAGATGGACGCAATGACTTCGCCGTGTCGTTCAGCCTGCCTTGGCTTCAGCGTTCAAAATAAATGTGGAGTCAAGAACACCAACACAAACAGGCTGAGCGGCAGTTAAAAATGAAAGGATAAAAATGGCTAAGTGCTTTCTAAACGTGAGTTTTATATAAATTTAAACTACCGGCAACCTGTGTTTGTCTTGCACAGGGTCGGCCGCTCAGCAAATAGGAGCAGCATGATTAATTAGCCCACAGTCTATTTTGTGACCCCATTAGGATTACACGTTCCTTCTCCCCAGTATGACAACCCCACCTGCTGTTTGTACGATCCAGGCCAAACACCTGGCTGAAACCGAGTGTACTTACGCGTTGAAGCGTGCCCGGACCACCACCCGGCAGAAGTTTCTGAACCTGTGCTCCCGTCCTACTATGAACAGTGGCTTATCGAAGTACGGGTGGTTCTCTCGCAGCTCTTCTTCTTGCACTTTCCTGGAAGGGGACGTTGATGGGGAAGTAAGGTCAAGGGAACGTTGGCTGTTCCAAAGCGAGAAACAAGAAACAGCGTAGCACCCTGTACCTTTTCATTTCTGCTTGCTCCTTCTTTTCTTGGATCATCTTTATTTCGCTGTCTTCTCTTTGTGCATTCCTGTATCTCACTGTATTGGAATGCTAGAAATAAATTAAAAGGAGTATATCAAAATGGATGGTATTTTTGAAGACCACTCCAAAACGATCATTTTATAAATATCTTTATTTTATATATATTTTAATGTAATGGTCATCTTAGCAAGGGTGCTTTTACTCCAAATGATTTTTTTTTCAATAAAAAATTTTATGGAGAACCAATTAGGTGCCAGGTTCTGTTCCAGTGCTGGGAATATGGCAAAATGGCAAAAACAAACACACAAATCTAAATGTGACAAGACAGACCCTGGTCTTGTGGGGCTAATGTTTTAATAATCAGGGATAAATAAACAAACTAAAATTAGCTCAAAACAAGTAAGAATGTTAGAAAAGATTTAGCATTTTGGTAAAAAACAAAGGAGGAATAAAGCATGCTAGAAGCCTCTAAGTTTAAATAAGCGGGTCAGAGCAGGCCTCAATAAGAAGCTGTTATTTGAACAAATACTAGAAGGATGCAGGCCCCTGGATTGTTGCAGAAATGAATTCTTCCTGGGGAGTGAATGGGTCTGCATACAGAAAAGCCAGGATGCCAGTGTGGGTGGAAAACAAGCAACAGGGTTGGAGATGAGGCCTGAGGGTTGTGTTTGGGGAGCAGATCATGAAGCACATTGACTCTGATTTTCTCTCTGTGGGAGATGGAGAGCCATCGCTCAGATGACTTGGTAGCATCGTATAGACAGTAGGGCCTCCATTGAATTGTTTTTCTCTTCTATTATTCTAACAAGTGAAAAAGATGAAACTCTCTATGTAAATTGCTTCCATTATGGAGGACAGATTTTTTTATAATAAGCAGAATTCCCCTGACCTTTTGCTATGGAGAAGACAGGAGGTGGGTTTTTGTTCTATATCTATGTAGAAAATACAACAAAAGAGATTCGAAGAAGAAATAAGCGTCTGTAATTGAGATATTTCAGACAGAGCCTTTTGTTGTATATATTTAAACATTTTCAAAGCCATGTTCTAATTTGATTTTGGAGTGTACTGTGCATTTCTAATGAAATCCATGAAAGGAAAGTCCTCGGAATAGCGTTTGCCTCTGAATTTTCACCTAGAAATTTTCTCCATGCACTTTGGTTGATCATAAATTTCAGGATACGGGTCTTGTGTTGGATCCAATCATACCTCCATGTTGACAATACACTGGATTATATCAGACAGAATTCTGGCTTAAAAAATAATGGTGATAACAGATGTTTGCACTAATCAGAACCATGTACCTTCATAATGACTATATCAGGTGTCTCATCTGGGGCTCTGAGCCCAGGTGGAGGGGTGTACACTGACCATCCTCTAACATTACTTGCCCCCAAATCTCCACCTTCCATTCCTTCACACTATTTTATTTTTCTTTATTTTTTCTTTATGCAAAGTCAAGCTGTCACAGCACTGAAAAAAGGAATAACAATCATTTGGAAATTATTATATATTTGTTTACTTGCTTATCCTCTCTTTCACTAGAGTATAAATGCCTGCAAGCAGAGATGATGTCTTGCTTCCCCTCTAGTCCTCATCACTGAGAACAGCATCTGCATACATATAATGAACACTTGATATATAATTGGGCCAGTGAATAAAAAAAATGAATAACCTGGGGTCTAAAAGCAAATAAACTATTGGAAAATGTTATGCAATCTTTGGCATAAAACATTATTTTAGAAATCAAATTTTATTTCCCAGTTTATAAAGCTGGGCTTGGGACCTAGAGTCTAGAGGTTTGGAATTTAGTAAATACTCCAAGTTAATAATGTGAATCGTTCCTATAATGTGCTTTGAATGTCTTTAAATTCAGTCAAATGTAACTGATATGTCATTTTTTGTGTTGCTATCTTAACAACGGCATGTAGTTTGTCGGGTGTCTGGAATTTTCTATGGTTAATCATCTATTTTCTGTCCCTGGCCCTTTAATTTGTTTCATGAGTCTACTGATTTTCTCTGTTAGAAAATCATATGGAGTTGTGACAATGTGACAGAAAGACACAGGCACTGGAATCATCTGAGCAGCCATTTAAATACATCTTAAAAGTCATGTTTCAAAAATCCAAAGCTTTGCTTAGAACTTACATCTTGAGTCAGAGTTTCAAGAGATTTCCCCCTGCTGATCCTCTGGCTGTTGGATCCGTGTCTTAGTGATCTAAAACAACCACAGCCAACTGGTCAATATATCTCAAGACCAACATTGGACTTAAGCAATGATCGTTATTTAAAAAACAAACAAACAGCTTTTCTTAAATAAAACAAGCCTATTTCTTTGTATAGCAAAAGCTTTAGTCTGTCCAACTCTCTTTGATAACATCTGACTGAAATTCGGAATTTGCCTTTGGACATCACCAAGGTAAAGATTTTTGAAACAACTTTTGAACCTTTGGATCTGATTGTAAATAATTTCCTTATTGTTACCATCAAGGAGTAGAACCCATGCTATCTGCTAACCAGGGCTGCGAAAGCAAACGCTTCCTGCAAACACTCCTTTCCTGGGTTTCTCTGCAGCCTCGTCTTCTGCTGTATTTACCTGCGCTCCTGGCGGATGTGATGCTGCACACTGAGAATTGACCTTTCCTTTGCCGGCTGCCCCTCAAATGAGCCACTCAGCATGCGCTGTCGAGTGCAAGCTCTAGGAAAAAGAAGAAAAAAAAAGGAGCCCAAGATAAATGTGTAATCTGTACACTTGGAATGAATAATACATAACTGCTCATTACTCATTATTTTTAAGGAGACAGCAACGATAAGGCAAAATACAGCAAATAACACACAACCATAAAGGAAAAGGAGCTTTAAGCTTCCTGTCAAGAATACTTTTACAAAGCAGACTGTCTTGGTTATGAAGAGGGGCTGAAAAATAAACAGAAATCTCTCTCCAGCCTCCCCACCCCCAACATGTTTTCCCTCCCCCATCACCCAAACAGGAGAGCTTCTATTGGGGTTCTGTGAGTAGTAGGGCCAGCCGGACCAAAATTAATCATGATGTCGGTTTTGAATTTAGACAAGGAGGTTTTAAATAAAGCCCTTGGGGAAGGGGTTTGTCCACCCAGGACCCTGGGATGATAGAATATACATTTCAAGATTTTGCAGAACTCTAAGCAAATTGGAAAGCATAAAGTTAGATAGGGGCTCACATTGGTGTGAAAGAGAAGTAACTAAAGCTGGAATTAATACCGAGAGAAACCTCAGTCTGAAGCTTGTAGTCAGTCAGTCACCACTTTCTTCGCAACCACAAAACTCCCAAGATTTTTAAAGATATGCTATCCTTTTCATAATTGGGTGACTCAACACCTGTGGTGTGAATGATTTGGAGAACAAAATTTCTTCTCCAGAAAGCCCTCTCCCTTGATGTAGTCGTAAAGTGGAGAGAAATTCAGGGCTTAGGAGAGCTGTGTGCCAGAGGCGACACTGTCCCGAGTTAGCTGAGTGACCCTTCAGCTCAGTTCCCTAATGGGGAACATGAGGAGAAGGGCTTGATCTCAAAGAAAACTCATGGGCTTGCCATACTATGATTTTATGATATGAAAATCGTATGACACTGTATTTGTTCAACACCTGAACACGTCTACTACTGTCATTGCTTTACATAAACACTTTCATACTTATGTTTCCTAACATGTTACCTAGACTGGCTTTGAGTTATATTACTGTCTGTCTCAGAGTTATAATCTTTGAGAAAAGATCTGTGTCTGCTTAGATACTTAAAATAGCAGTTTTTTTATGATATCATGTGTATATTTAAGTACTTAAAAATGCCTTTTATACCAATGAAAATAATTATGGTGAATACCTATGAAAAATCACACAAACTAAATGAATACAGATGCATTACAGAAAACTCAAATAATCACTTTTCTTAGATTAATAAGGAGCAGAAAACATTAACATCCAAATAAAATTTTATTAAACAACAAGGATTTATGAGAGTGATATACAGAGACTGTGCTTATTTCCAAGACTACAGTGATGTTGTGTAGGAAGATACATTTGTAAGTTAGGCTGAGTTGACAAAGGTGTAGCATGATCTTACACTAAGGATTGTTTGTCCAAAGAAGAACTGAAAATTATGAAGCCATCCTGAGAAAACCTATTTGGGTAATGGTGTTGTTCTGACATATATTCATATCCTGCCATTATTAGTGTTAACTGTCAAGATTTAACCTGCAGCCACTGTCTTAGTAACTTTTATATTTTTGTTACAAGACTCTTCCCCTAAAGTAGTTGAGACCCATAGGACTTGCATACTAAAATACATACAACTGCATTATAACATACCCATTTGAGTGGGTTGTCCTGCTAAGTTTGAAGTGGAAGGATGTAACTGGCTTTAAGATGCCCGCGATACTGGACTGCTGGAGGGGTCTGTGTGCCCGTGCATATCAAAGCCTACTAAGACGCAAACAGGAATTCGCAGCACAAAAAGCGAGGGTTTTTAGGAAGTGGCCCAAGCCCAGAGGCATAGTGAACTAATGCTCAAAACCTGGTTCCGATTGGTTCCTGGGGATGGGTTATATAGGGAAATAATGGTGACTAAGGAAGTTAGGTTCATGGCCAGGGTTGTGGTCTCTACTGATTGGTCAGTGCTGTAGGGTCTGGTTCTGATGTATCACTTTGTCTGGTTTTGCTGCTTTGGAGGTTCTGGAGCTGAAACACAAGTAGGGCCTAGATGCCATCTCTACTTTGACCAGAACTCTGTCTCTGTGATCAACAGACCAAAGGCGTTGTTTCTGGGATTATTTGATGCTCATCAGAACCTCATTGTCTGAAGGGCTTAATGCTTAAGGGAGTGAACATGCAAGGGAGAAGGAGGCAGGTGAGTCAGGGTGCTGGATAAGGCCAGTATGACTCAAAAAGAAAGAAAGGAGAAAAGGTCATTAAAGGAAATCACATTTCTGCACGGTTACAGTTTTTGCCCAATAGTCAGTCTAAGGTTGTCTGGGCATTCATATTGAAGAGGAGTTAGCACTGCATGTACTAACTCCGGGGCCTGAAGGATGTTCTAGCACCTGGGGCAGCATACACACCCACACCTGCTGGGTGGCCTCTGTGGATCTTGCTGAGATCTTCTTCTGACCCCAAACAAGCAGGTCGCAGTGGAGACCTTTGGCTATGGGAAGACTCTCCTGCCCCACCCCGCACCCTGACATTTCTTCTTCCAACAGTGTCGGTGAAATGGTGGCGAGAAAGCAAGTTCCTTTTCCTCTTTGGCTCAAGATCACGCTACGCTTTCCCACTGAGTCCAGAGAATTCAGGAAATAGTACTAAAACGGATGGGAGTTTCAGCCATATACCAGTATGTGGAATTGTTGTTCTCTGTGTGATTCGGTCATGGGGGAGGCGGGGCTGCTTTTTAGCTCTATCCTGAAAC
The DNA here is from genome assembly GCA_963924515.1 of Vespertilio murinus. Lineage (NCBI taxonomy): Eukaryota > Metazoa > Chordata > Mammalia > Chiroptera > Vespertilionidae > Vespertilio > Vespertilio murinus. The sequence goes on along the minus strand of OZ004707.1, from coordinate 35,992,086 downwards.
CTGAGCTTAATCAGGTTGAGATGGCCACCTAAATGAGCATAGTATGTAAAACCGTTTGCTTTAATTTCCTTTTCCTACCACTTTCTTCTACGTTTACAATGTTTTCTAGTAAAATTTTGAACTAGATAATGAAAAGTGCCAATTCTGGGCCCATTAAGCCATGGTGACTTCAGAGTTCTATTGGAGCCAAGCATAAATGTTGGTGGTTTTCTTTCCTCACTGAGAGAATTCTGTCAGGGTCTTCCTGTTCTCTGAGAAGAGGCTGTATTCCCACCTCCTCATTTCCTGGGTTTTCAAAGTACCCATGTAATCCAAGCAAAGTGAAGACAGGCAGATAGGGCCAAATTGCCTTGGTATTAAGAGGTCATCTTTGGTGCTTAAGGCTCAACATGGTCCCCTGTGCCAGCCTCACACATCCCAGCACTCCACCTCCGAGTCTGGTGCCAAAGCAAAGGTAAACAGTCTTCATCTCCATTTAGTGGTGCTCTTGTTCAGTCTCTTCTTGGATCAAGTGCTCCCAGGTCTTCCTCTTTCCTTTGAGTATCTTCAATGTTTTCGAACAAGAAAACTCAGGAGGTGCTCAATAAATATTTGTTAAATGAATGAACTTTGAAATTCTGTGAAGATCAAATATTTGAATTTCTCTTTTGATCACTTCATGCTTATCAAGCATGAAAACAATCACAAACAAAACAGCAAGTGTTTGAAATATGCTTTTTAGAGGGAATGTTAAATCATCTTAATTTTATCTCAAGTTGAAATACTATGCCATCAAAACATGAGCTGCACTCCTATGAGAGATGAGACCCTTAGACTATAATGAAAGAAAATCAGACATTGCTTCCTGCAAGTAGAAATTTATAAACCTTTATCTACATTCTAGGTGGAAGCTATTAAAGGGAAACCCTGTAAGCTGAAATGAGGATGAGCTGCACACATTTCAGTATTGTAAATGGGAGATCAGATCTGGTTTCCATATATCTTGTCCACCATGCCAAAGTACTAAATAACAAAGGAATTTGAGATTTTAATATTTTATCAATAAGGAATTTGAAGCTTTTAATATGTTACCAATATTTTTGTAAAAGACCTACTCAGCAAAAGTACTGTAAAATTCAAGTAAGTTACATTTTGCCACTTAAAATTTTTCATTTAAATTTAGATGCCTTTTGATCTCACATAAAGATTTAAAAAAATATGTGTTCAGGAAGGAAGTGGTCATTTATTTGCTGCCTCCAGTAAAAAGCAAAGGTAATGGCACAGAAAAGAACACACTGATCTTCAGGGAAGCTCTCACTTTTCTTAGGGGAAAGATCAAAGTAGTCTTGGAATTAAGGTCTTCAACATCTTCTCTCTGTCTCTTCATCATGGCAAGTACTTGGAAGGGCTAGTTCCTAGAAACTCCATCTAGTGGCTTAATATTTAAAAAACAAAACAAAACACACACACACACACACACACACACACACACACACACACACACACACACAAAAGGTCTGCCTGGTTGGCTTCTGGAGCTGGGAGGGACAAGGCTTCAAGTGTCTGGTGAAAAATAATGAAGTCTTTTGTCTTGTCTGAGTGAGGAAATTCTCCATTATGCAGGCATATGTAATCCCTTTATCCCTGCTCCCTGGAGGAGAATTACAGTGCGGCATTTTCCTTTTCCCAGTTGGGGTTAATGTTATGCCCTCTCTACCTTTGAAAGTAAAACAAGACTAGGACCCCTGATGATGATTCAAATGTGGGAATATTCTTCAGCAAACACACATTCCCAGTTGCAAAAATATTACCCCTGGTTTCTTGCCAAGCCTTTGAAAAAAAAAACATATGAAAGATTGATTCTTTTCTTTTTCTTCTTCTTTGCATTGCCTTTGTGCTGTGGAATTTCAATTGCCCCTTACATGACAGCCACATATATATATATATAATCTTTTATGGAGGCTGGGGGAAGAGAACCGCATCGTAAGAAATTGTCTTTATTTTTCTTGAAATTTCTCCATCTAAAATATTTTTAAATTGGCCCAAAGATGATGGTTATATGAGAGATCTTTGGAGGTTTATTAGCCTTTAAACACCACTAGTTGTTTATAGAAACAGTAGCAGGGGGTCCTCGGCTTCTTTCTTCGCTTTCTCCATGTCTTCTTTCTTAATGTTCCAGAACAAAGGTGTTGGCAAAGCCTGTATATTCTGTAATGAAAAAGAGAGATCTGTGAGTCTTCAGATGATCTTCATTCATTAAAGTTAAATAACATGATTTCATCTGATATTAAATATAATTATATCTAAAAAAAACTGCAATGTAACTTTGCAAAGTATTACATTTAAGGAATTTTACTCAAATCTTGAGCTCCACAAGGTAGCACATGGTAAAATATTATCTGATGTTTAATATAGTGAAATCACATCAACAGAACACAGGAAAATAGTCTTTTGGGGGTAATTATGTAAAACTATGGGTGAACTGTGTAAGAAAATAGATGAGTATTTCCTGGAATGGCTCTTACCTGATTCCAGTGAAGTGACAAGGTGATTTCCAAAGTAGAGACAACAGCAGATACTGAATTCTTCTGTAATGGGCTCTTGCTGAGATGAGGAAAAAGCTGCATTTTTTTTGTAGTTAATACCCCACTCTTTTGTAAATCAGCCCAGTCCTGAGTAAATGAATATGGCTCCTGAATAGCAACAGCCGATTAGTTCTTTGTAACCTTGCATTACTAATACAAATATTTTCATATACAGACATGCAAATACATGTCTGGGGCAACCAAAATCCTATTGTGGATTGAAAAATAAAAAGAAGCTTTTGCCGAAACCGGTTTGGCTCAGTGGATAGAGCGTTGGCCTGCGGACTAAAAGGTCCCAGGTTCGATTCCGGTAAAGGGCATGTACATTGGTTGCGGGCACATCCCCAGTAGGGGGTGTGCAGGAGGCAGGTGGTCGATGTTTCTCTGTCATCGATGTTTCTAACTCTCTCTCCCTCTTCCTTCCTCTCTGTAAAAAAATCAATAAAAATATATTTTTTAAAAATAAGCTTTTAATGTCTTATCATCTGTAGGTACATTAATAATAATAATAATAAAACTTGTAGAAATTCTATGCCTTTAGTGCATCTATTAAAATTCAGCAAGTAAAATGCCTGAAACCCCACACCATTCATTGGAGTTCAGTATTTGTAACCCAACCACTGACTCAGAAAACTGTAAATTACAACACAAAAAACTAAACTTTTTATTGTGATAAAAGTGAAAAATTGTTAAGTTGCATAAACCACATGAGCCTGTTTTCCCACAGATATGTATTTTTCTATATTACTTATTACTTTACCCTCCAATGATAAAATTGTAAAAGGAACACCTTGTTAAAATATCTCTCCACATTTGTTAGGGTAAAATTTAACAGCAGGTCTCCAAAGCCAGAGCAATATTCCAATCACTTTGGAGCTTATCTAAAAATAATCTACAAAGCAGATACTAGCTCAGAAAAATAACCTATTTTGACTACTACAAGTCAGGTACTATCTAGAAAAAACATCTCAGAATATATTATTTTACTATATATGGTAATAGATGTTAACTAGACTTATTGTGGTGGTCACTTCATAATATATAAATATCAAATCATCATCTTGTACACCTGAAACTAATATGTTATGTCAATTATTTTTCCTCAAATTTTTGAAAAGGTTGAATGGAAGTTTGGTTGTTAAAAAAGCAAAATATGTATACATTTTTCCTTCAATTAAGTTATGAATTGTAGTGGTCTATAAAAATGATTCTCTTAAAATGATAAGAGAGCCCTAGCTGGTTTGGCTCAATGGATAGAGTGTTGGCCTGAGAAGTGAAGGGTCCCAGATTCCATTCCTGTCAAGGGCAGGTGCCTGGGATTTGGGCAATTCCCAGTAGGGGGCATGAAAGAGGCAGTTGATCAATGATTCTCATCATTGATGTTTCTATCCCTCTCTCCCTCTCCCTCTCTGGTATCAATAAAAATCTATTAATAGCTCTAGCTGGTTTGGCTCAGTGGATAGAGTGTCAGTCTGCAGACTGAAGGGTCCCAGGTTCAATTCCAATCAGGGACACATGCCTGAGTTGTGGACTTGATCCCCACTGGGGGACATGCAGGAAGCAGCCAATTAATGATTCTCTCTTATCATTGATGTTTCTATCTCTCTTTTCCTCTCCCTTCCTCTCTGAAATCAATAAAAATCTTTTTAAAAATATATGTTTATAAAAATGATAAGAGAAAAACTAAACTTATATATACCATTAACTATAATTTAATTTTTTTGTAATAAGTGGCAATCAACTAAAGGCTATTCTTTAAAATTTAAAAATTATTAATACAAGTGCAGGGCCAGGGAAATTTTGTTATAGATCCAAATATCAGAATGCAAATATCATAGCAGACAGAGCATTCAAAAAGATTATGAATCCTTGGCCGGTGGTGCCTGCCCAGTGGGTTGATCATTGTCTGGTGCATCTAAAGTTTGCTGTTTTGATTCCCAGTCAGGGCACATGCCCAGGTTGCACGCTCCATCCCTGATTGGGGTGCACACAGGAGGCAGCCAATGGATGTTTCTCTCTCATGTTAATGTCTCTCTCTCTCTCCACTATTCCCGGATTCTCTCTCTAAATAAATAAAAACAACTTTTAAAAAGGGTTGTGAATATATTATCCTAATTAATGAGTACCAATGACAAACCAAAAAAATAAGGGAACTTTAAAAAATAATTCAAAATGTTTATTTTATTTTGACATTTCTCTATGCATCCAGCCTAGAAGGAATAATAATGGATTTAAAAAAAAATCAATTTCAAGGCTTTGAGTTAGAGCAATCTGAGTAGCGGCAGTAACGGGTCTTAAAGCACACTGCTATTTGTGTTGATTTCATCCACTGCCTTTTGAAGGAAGCGTTCTTTAGTGGAGCTGAATGGTATAGTCAAAGTCAAAGTGAATTTTTTAAAGCTTTTATTAAATTTATTGGGGTACCATTGGTTAAAAATTATTTAGTTTTCAGGTGTACAATTGTATTATGTCATCTGCATATGGTATTGTGTGTTCATCACGATAAGTCAAGTTTCCTTCCATTGTCATTTATCCCTCCTTTACCTTCTTCTACCTCTCCTCACCTCCTTTCCCTCTCATAATCACCATAGCATTGTCTGTGTCTATGAGGTGTTTTTTTTTTCTTCTTAATCCCTTCACCTTTTCCCCCTCACCCTCCAATCCTTCTCCCTTCTAACAGCTGTCAGCCTGTTCTCAGTATCTAGGAAAGTGTTTCTATTTTGCTTGTTAGTTTATTTTGCTCATAAGATTCCACATATAAGTGAAATCATAACAATGGTGAATTTAATAACAACGTTGGATTTTATATATTAGGTGGTGGGACGTTCTGTCTCCCACAATACTCTCCAGGTTACATCTTGAAAACAAAACAAAACAAAACAAAACAAAACAACAACAACAAAAAATCCAATACATGCCCATTTGTGCCAAGTGAATCACTGCAATTAAGCATGCAAGTGTAATCTAGAGTTCTGTAAAAATGGCCCATCTTTGTTTCTTATTAAACAGTTCTCAAATATGTCCAGAAATTCATTTCTATTTATCCAGGCATCAATTAATTAAAAAATACATAGAAGAATACAAATCAAAGATGATTACATGTGACTTCACCAATGATTCAAATATCTCGAACTCTGGAGCCCTTCCTTCTCTGAAGGGCTTTGCCTTTGTGGGTTCCCTGTTCATGGGAAATTCCACATACGGGTGGAATCATGCGGGTCCTCGTGCCAAATGGCAGATGGATCTTTGGAAATGTGAGTCCCCTGAGAACTGAGACCACTGGCAGCCCCACAGCTTAATTATCAATACCAAGAACTAAGCTCTCTACATCAATATGACTTTATTATTCATTCCAGGAAATGCCAATCCAGGAATTGAAGGCCATGAACCAAAAAGCAATTCCACTATTAGCTTCAGGAACTTTCCAAAATTCCATTCATCTGAATTATAGACTAATGATCCAGCCTCTCTAGACAATAGGTCACTCAACTGGCCAACCAGCCACCTATAAATAATTATAGTTATCAAGACTCAGGCCAAGTCTCTGCCTCACTAGAGCCACCAATCCTAACCATTAAAAAAATACTCTTTCTAAAAATTAGTTGAATTTATTTATTTTTTTTAAAAAAGCAATGCATAAGATTACAAACTCAAAAGGCATAAAATAGATTTTGGGAGTGAAAATGGAAACATAAAGTCACCATTTATTCTCCCTCTTCTCAGAAATCACCCCAAATCAAGAAGAAAAGTAAAAAACAGAAGTGTAAAGTCCATCTGATAACTGATAACTGAAGTGTGGACCCACACCAGTAGAAAAAGCATGGAAGACAGTAAAAAGGTAAAGGTATGTTACCACTTCCTTATCCCTCACTCACAGTGCTGCCTGCCCCAGATCAGTAATGGTTACCTGTTCATAACAGGTATTTGTTACCTATTGTGCATTGTGGGGAGCCCTTATGCTCTCTTGTTCTTTAATGAGATATAATCTTACCTAATAATAGACAAACACGTAAATTGACCGTACCTTGGCTACGCCCATAGCCAACAGAGTGACTGGGCAAATTAACCCAAAAAAGATGGCGGTTAATTTGCATACATAGGCACCCAGTGCCTGTGTCCCAGGAACATCCTGGCACCCAGGTCACTGTGAGGTAAGGCCTGGGCAGGGAGCAGGAGCGGACCCCCTGCCATCGATCGCAGGGAGCTGGGCCTCCACCCCTGCACATGAGGCTTTTGGCCTGGGGATCCTAGGGGTCCCACCTCTGCTGTGTGGAGCCGAGACACCTGGCTCTGGCCTACCTCTTTGGGGCGATCAATCACTGGGCTCCTGCACTGTGACAGAGCACAGGCCAGGCTGCCTGCCCCCCTGAGTGTACAAATTTTGTTGACATATAACATTTTATTAGTTTAGGTGTACAACATAATTATTTGATATTTGTATATATAATGAAATGATCTAAATGCTTATCAAGAATTTTCTGCCCAATCTCAATCAGATATCCCTGCCTAAAGGCACTTAAATTCAAACCCAAAACCTTAAAAATATCCACCCTAACTATCCCTTCTGAGAGATTAGTAAGAATGCTGATGTGTTGGTTTCCTTCACTGTAATAACTATTGAATTTCACTTTGCTTGATCAACATTTTACTCAGACACATCTTTGTGTAGTCTACATGGCCAAGGCAGATGAGAAAACTGAGGATCAGATAAGCGAGTTGCTCAAGATTATACAGTAGCAGAACCAAACACCAGTCCAGGTCTTCTAACACCAAGTTCAGTATCCTGTGTTACCCAAGATTGGAGTGGTGGTGGGATGTGTGTGTGTGGGTGCTGTTCTAACAGCATCTCCTCCAACCTTTAAATTCCTAGAGTCTTGCCCTAGCTGTTTGTCTCAGTGGAGAGATCACTGGCCTTTAGACTGAAGGGTCTTGGGCTCGATTCCAGTCAAGGGCACATGCCTGGGTTGTAAACTCAATCCCCAGTAGGAGGTGGGCAGGAGGCAGCTGATCAATGATTCTCTCTCATCATTGATGTTTCTATCTCTCTCTCCCTCTCTCTTCCTTTCTGAAGTCAATAAAAATATATTTAAAAATAAATAAATTTCTAGAGCCTAGGAGAGGAGAGGCTCTGGAGAGAGTGAGAAGACACGAGAGAGGGGTGGAAACTTTTCCTTCTTCCCCATCTTGTGTAGGGTTTTTTTCAATCATTTGCCCTGAGATGACTGTAAATGTTTTTCTTTCCTTTCTTTTTAATTTCTCTCTTTCTTTTTAGTTGTTGTTTCATAAATAAATAAATAAATAAATAAATAAATACAGCATAGAAAAATGCCCATGAACTCATAGACATGGACCAATCTACTCTTGACCTTCTATTTTATAAGTTGTTTACATTATAATGCAGGCATGATATTATTATGAATTCTTCTATCATTATAAGTTAAAAAAATACAACCAAAGAAACTATCCATTTGACATTTTGCACTTGTCCTTAATTATTGCACCGACTAGTGTAGCAGAGATGAGGAAAACTTTAAGTAGATAAAATTCTTGGAAGGAGGTTTTTCCAAAAATTTGTCACCTGGATAGTAAGGTGCTGTCTGAAAGCCGTGTGGGAATAGTCCCTGTGTTTGGCAACCCAAAAGAGCTAAATGACAATTCTAAAGATTGAATATGCATTCTTACAATAAATCTTAATTTTTTCTCCCCTAATTGTAGCCTTTTCTGTTTTGAGATTAACTGCATGACAGAGTTTAAGTAGCCTTGAGTAGCTTCTTCTCATCTTGTAGTATTCTACACTGTTGCCTCTGGGTGCCCCTCAAACTATTGCACAAGTCTGAAGGTGCCCCTAATCACTGATAGTCTTAACTATTTTACTCAAGTACCCCACAAGTTTTCTCCTTTTAAAACCAGTTATGTACATTTTAAAATCAGCAATTAAATTTTCCTTTCCTTGGAGAATCTCATCCATCCAATCCATTCCATTTTATGTCATTGGGCACCTGTGAAATCCTTTTCATTGCCAAACCAACCAGCTAACTCTCTCAGAAAAAAATCTGACTTTATTTTTCAATTCAAATAATAGCCCGTTGTGACAACCAAGTGATTTCTAAGGCTTAACTTTAAGTAGATAAAGTTCTTGGAAGGATGTTTTTCCAGAAATGTGTGACCTGGACAATAAGGCGCTGCCTGAAAGCCGTGTGGGAATAGTCCCTGCGTTTGGCAACCCAAAGGACTTTACATTCCAGATCAATACACTACACAGAATTTCACCTTTTTTTTAGATGGATGAGTGAGAGTTTCATCTTTCCATTGTAAACTGGGAGAGAGGTGAATGAGGAAAGGGATCTGGAAAAGAAAAAGTGGGAGATCAAATTTAAGAATGAGTTCAGAGGAAAGTGGGGCTCTGGAAGACACTGCTTCCTTCCAAGTGTCCCTGTCTACCCATACCCTGAAAGTCTCTGTGAACCCCTAGGGGAAATTCACATCAGTTGAAAGGCAATTATTCTAGACAGGTGAATAAGGTTCACCTACTTTTGCAGGTAGATTCTGAATATTGAGTATTATAATCTCCTTGTTAAGGCAGAATTCTCTTCCTCATGAGCACACTGACACTCCTGCAGGGCTGGTCCAGCACATGATCTGCTTTGTGTGAGTGGGGGAGAGTCTTCAAGACCTTAGAGATTGGCCTGGCCATGAACCTGTCTAGTTACAGCTTGATGAAAACCCTGTGGTACCACATGATGTTCAAGGCTGGCTTCATGGTGTTGTTGATGGTAATGCCAGAATTGAGCCAGTAGGAAGCAAATGGAAGTTGGGACACAGGTTGTTATAAATTTGCTTAGAAGCTTTCCTTTTCCTATCTCAATAAGACCTTTTAAGTTCATCTCATTGTATTCTATGATGATACTATAGAAGCCCCAGAAATATTTATTCTAATTTCATAAAAGGTACTCCAATACATATTCAACCCTGTGCATGAATCACCAGCTAACATAAAGAATAAATACATTGAATATTGTCTTGATTAGTTAGAATTGATTTTGGCATATAAATTTTAGGTACTGTTAAAAAGTTGAAATAGTTTCTCAAATCATATATTCACCTTATTTTTAAATTATAGTTACACAAGTTACAGTGATCTACATTCTGGGGAAAATGCTTTAGTGACTGTTCCTATTAATGAAGTTAGAGTAGAAGGGACTCTAATTCCTTTACCTTCACACAAGCTTGAAGAGGCTTCCTGATATACATTTACCCATTTACCTTGTGAGTCATTCTACCTTCAACTCCCAATATTTAACTGTGCTGTTATGTGCCAATAACTCACAAGTACTTATGAATTTTTATAAGGATCATATTACTTTATATTATAACATAGTCTTGTAAAATACTCTCAAGTGGGTAGCTTAATTTTCCTTCCTAACATTTCACTTCAAGGCAGATTTTAGATTTCAGCATTAAAATTCTATGTTTTATAAGCATTCTAAAATGAATATACTTTTAATTCTTATAGATTTTAAGTAAATTGATTCTTAAAAAAATCAATAAATCACAATTACTTTTAAAAAGCTTACCCTTTTACTATTTTCCCCTTAGATTATGATTATTCCTTTGGTTATCAAAAAAGACATGGTTTTTAGGAATAAAAGTATTTTCATCTTTTTGTAAAAGTTTGTAATTATTATTTATGATTAAGTACATGAAAATAAAATAAATGGCCAATTGAGCTAGTAAGATATTACTGTTTCAGGAAAAATGTTAGTGAGGTATTTGACATTGTTTATAAGTAAATAGTTAACCAAACCTACTTTCTAGCAGAAAGCATATATTGATACTCAGAAAAGTAGTTCATTAGAAAAGCTCTTTTTTGCTTAATATAATCCCTCTGTGTTTAAACACATTGTTACCTTAAGATTTTAGTGACTGCGGTCTCCTTTTCTAGAAGGTTCCTTGCCCTGATGCTGAAAACAGACTTGCGAAGCTGAAAAATTATGAGCATGATAATTCATTACATATATTAAATAGGTAACACTATTAAAGCATTAAACATATTTTTTTTTTTCAAAAAGCATCATCATCCATGGCCAGGTAGGTCAGTGGGTTAGAGCATCATCCTGATACACCAAGGTTGCAGGTTCCATCTCTGGTCAGGGCACATAGAAGAATCAACCAATGAATGCATCAATAAATGGAACAACAGATCAGTGTTCTCTCTCTCTCTCTCTCTCTCTCTCTCTTATCCTTTTCTCTGTCTCTTTAAAAAGAAAAATCAATAAAAAGCATCATCATACAATTGATTCTGTCATTTAGTTTTATTTTCTACTTTTACTTGTTTTTTTTTAAGGCAGAACTGCGAACAAGCTTGTCCAGTTTCCAGTTATGGGAAAGATGCATTGTCTATGCTCACTTGTAATAATGTCACCTTGATAGGCTATTCAGTTTCCAAAGAAGTTAACACTGAAAGAATATGGGACTCCTTATTGCCATTGTTCAATAAAATGTTCTCTCCTCTATGCTGCATCTGTGTCAGGTGTTTGGCCTGAGGCTCAATACTAATCTGAATGATAGGGATGGGGAGAAATAAGAATAGCTTCTGAGGTTTCTTCCAAGCTATTGATGATGACATTATTCCAGGGAAAAGGACTAAAAAGAAAAAATATTAAAGGCTGACTAAAAACTAGAAGATGCATCCCCTGAGCTCAGGCCTACTTGATAGCTATAGAAGTCAGATGGTGACAGGTATATAGGGATCCAGGCAGAGAAAAGAACAAAGAAGCACACCATCCTGAAAAAGACTCACCAGAGTCACTAGAAAGTGTAACTCCAATAGTCAAACTAAAGATAATAAATACTTGGACAATGAGCTGGTCATTTTGTTAAATTAGATTTCCTGGGCACTTATGAGATAAACTATTGGAGATATAGGGTAACTAGGAATCAAAGTTTTTGCTTACTAAAATAAAATAAAAACACTAGTTACAAAGGCAAGGCTATCATAAATGAGATAATCAGTAAAAAGTAGGATGTAGTAGACAGTAAAGTGCAGTAAAGTAAAGACAGATAAGCACAGTAGAAAAGATGAGAGGGGTTGTAGGACTTTGGGTGGGGAAGAACTAGATCTGCCTAAAATAGTAAGCAAAAACTAATTTCCACTTGGAGAAGTGGAAATTTTGGTGGACCTTGATAATTAAGATTTCTATAGGCCAAGGAGGCTGTGAATAAAGGACTGAAGTTGGAAATGCATGCATCAGACAAATTAATTCGGTGCACACTATAAGTGCTGAGCTAGGTGAGTCTTTAAGCAAGGCAAGTGGAAGAAACACTACAAGACATACTGTGCTTCAAACAAAGTTGAGGGAAGGAAAGGAAAAGCAGGAGACAGAACAATTCTGGATTCAGTAAAAATAGACCAGCTAGTTTCTTTGAAACAAGAGTTAAGTAACTTGAGTTGCAAAGTTACAGAGCTCCAGTTTGCAAACACATCTGTAAACAAATATTGTACTGTCAACCAATATGTCCATAGAGAAGAACTGGTGGTCATAAATTGGTCTTTTCAGGTGTAACTGACAACGTAGATAACATAACTAACAATACAATTTTCATATTTCACAGAAAATCTCTAATAAAGGGAAGGATCATTGAGCACATAGGCAAATTTTCTCACACGAGGAAAGATGGCACTCATTTCATTCAATAATGAAAAACTGAATTGGTTTGATAGAATACTGAGGAGAATAAATTCATATAGACAAGGAGATAAAAGTAGACGTCAGATTTTTTAGAAATTATACACTCAGGGTAGCACACAGAAGGCTGTTTACCATGACATATAATGAAACTTTCTTAAATCTTCTCTCTTCTTCTGAAGGTGTGACTTCTGGCATTGACTTAACCTCCTTGCACAGCCAACACATCTAAGGATTGCTGTGTGGAGATTTTTTGGAAACAGAACAGACAGCTGAATAGTCCCATCATGGTAGCACTTCTGCTCTTTCCGTACCTAAGTGCACATCGTCATAAGAAAGGCCTAGGCCACAGGGACCCTGGGAGAGAGAGTTTTAGACGTCTTAGAGTCTGCTTACTCTTATTTCATCTCCACAGGACAATGCCATGTCTTTGTTGTCTTTCCCTAGTATAAGGTGATGGTCTGAACTCAATCACCTATCTACTGCCCTGAAATTGAGCAGCTGATACTTAAAACAGTGTTCTTTATGTTTGGAAAAACCTTTGCAGAAACTGGGAATAATGTTTATTACATTGTTTCTAAAATTATTTCTGTATTGAATATCCTTTGCCCTAAACTTGAACGGATTAAAACAAAATATACTCTAAATCTGTACCAGGGAATATCTGAGAACTTGTTTTATTTGAGAGCAGCAGAAGCAGTGAAAAAAAATTGTAATAGGAGATACAGGTTCAGCTTTGGGATGTTCTTGAAAGGAGATACCTATTTCTACATCTACATATCTCTATCCATCTATTTTTTTATCTGTTCTGTCTTGTAGTAAATAAAAAGGCCTATCGTGATTATCTGGTTATTCCTTCAAGTTTTTCTTGTTTCTGCAGTGTAGCTTTGCACATTTCTTTTAGTAAAGGACATTTTCTGATTTTGTCACAAATACTTAGGCGAGCTACACTGCTCTGCAGTGCCCTCTCCTGGTTGTAAAAGACACTAACAGTCACCTAAAATGATCAAAACACTTAAGGAATACAGAAATGTATTTCATAATAGTAATTTTAGACCTGAAATTGTAAATTTACAGCTAGGAAAGGTGTCAGCAGTTGCTTATTCTGTTTATAAGCATATTAAGAATGTAGGACTTAAAAGGGTATGGATGACATGTTTACATAGAATTTGCATTGAAAAAAAAGATTAGTTGAAAAAACTTCTTTTTTGATGGCCTTATTCTGTTTGTAAACTGAATACATTCAATTCCACAAGATAATCATTCTTTGCTAAGTTAATTATTAAATTTAAATGAACAAACATTCATAGATAACCGTTTTTGTCTTAAAATTTTAATTTGAAAGATGTTTCCAGAACTGCACACTTTAACATGAAATTCAAGAACCTGGAAGTTTAAACAAATTTGCATACAGTTAGTGGTTAAATAATTTGGAGCTGAAGGACACAGCAATGAATAGATCTAGCTGTTTTGTTTGCAATGTCTTTTACATATTTAAATCCAGATTCTCCATTTTCTCTGTTTACAGTTGAAGATCCTGAGCCATTTAACTTATAGTTTTTGGAAGTCTGGATTTTGCTAGGTGCACATTCATGGTATAGGTCACACTTGTCTGTCTTCTGTATTTCCTTTAGGTGGGCAGCTGAATACAGATTTATCAGACTCAGCTTTGATCCCTTTGGCAAGGCCATAGGTGAAGTCATAGTACTTCATGGGCAGACACATAATGTCTGGTTGTCTCTCTTTTTGTGATGCTAGCAGTACTGGTGTTCATTGCTTAGATCATTGATTCGTGCAGTTTGTAAAAGTATTCCTTTTACACTTATTAGTTGGAATATTTTTATCACGAAATACTTCTCTTCATGTATTGTTTGGTTAGTCATTAGTATAATTCATATAGGAAAGGCAAGATAAATGCTTTTTGGTTTTTTTTACCTTTACTTAATATTATGTGATTAATTGGTTTTCTATCAACCTCTTAAGGTGAGCAATTATTACCATAAAAATGTCATTATGAACTCAAAGATTTAAACATACTTAATTGGTTTCAATCCATTACAATGACACGCTATGGTAGGTCAAATGATCCCAACTGTGCTTGTGGGGAGCTTTGTCAAGTTGGCCTACAGGTTATTTTGGTGAGACTCTGGTAGTCTTTGGCAAAGCTCCCTTGCTCTCAGGTATGACAAGTTGTTCCAAACTCATCTTGTATGTGTCCTATCTCAAATCAACAACTTCCTCTGAGAAGCCCTGGTTTACTTATTGAGAAACGGTGTTTCAAGGTCATAATCTAGACTCCAATGACACTCATTTGCTGCAGTTACTCATTGTTTTGAGGATTTTGTCTGAGATGAATCTGATATTTTCATTTCAAATTCAGGACACAAAGTTTTTACCTCATCTCTTCTATATGACATCTGTATCTCCTCCCCACCCCATTAAGACTCTTGATTATCAAGGGCATAGAGGATGACAGAATTAGATTGTCTCATAATTACTCATTAGTTTCATTTCACATTTCATAGACAGTATCTCAGAATTGCAATACATATTCTAAAACAAAAATAAAATTCAGGAATATTTTAAAAGTGTTTGTATATATTTTCCCCATTCTCCTCTCTTATTTGGATATAAGTACTGTGCTCATTTAGCAGAGCAAATAGCTGTTACATACTTTATTCTTCATTTTAATTCTCATGTAGTCATTTAATTATATCTTGAATGCTTACTGCTACTTCTTATGTCAATGTTTTACTTAGGGTAATTTTTGGAGTTTATTTTGGTTGACCAAAGCATGTTTTTATGTAGTTTCCTCAGGAATGTCTGGTGAGAAGAATATTACTGATATCTTACATTACTTACATTCTTACATTTTTTTTGCTAATAAAAAATCTTTATTGATCAGATTATTACAGGTGTTTGTCTTTCCCCCCTCTTCCCCCATAGCTCCCCTTCACCTGATTCCCTACTCCACCCCGTGCCCTTACCTTGCCCTTGTCTTCATCCATAGGTGTAAGACTTATGTCCAATCTCTTCCTGCACCCCTCAGACCCCCTCTTACATCTTGACAGCACTTTTTTTGTCACTTTTAAACTTAAGGCTCCTTAATTTTTTGTTGAATATGATGCAGATTTATAACTTTTATTAATCTTTTCAAGGAACATAATTTCAGTTTTATTGATATTATTTATTGCTTTTTTCCTCATTTGACTAACATCTGCTTTTATCTATTCTTTTCTTCTGCTGTTTTCATGGTTGATATTATTCTAAATACTTGATTGAATACTTGGAATATTGTCAGCCTTTCTATGTTTACTAAATATACAAGGCTATATTTTCCCTCTAAAAAATGCCTTTAGCCCTAACCGGTTTGGATCAGTGGATAGAGGGTCAGTCTTCAGACTGAAGGGTCCCAGG
Source organism: Vespertilio murinus (assembly GCA_963924515.1). NCBI lineage: Eukaryota > Metazoa > Chordata > Mammalia > Chiroptera > Vespertilionidae > Vespertilio > Vespertilio murinus. Next base: position 35,976,419 of record OZ004707.1, on the reverse strand, counting down.
TTCGATTCTGGTCAAGGGCATGCACCAATAGGGGTGTGCGCAGGAGGCAGCTGATCAATGTTTCTCTCTCATCGATGTTTCTAACTCTCTATCCCTCTTCCTTCCTCTCTGTAAAATAATCTATAAAATATATATATATTTTTTAAAAATGCCTTTAGTTAATTCTCACAAATTTGACACATATCACATTCATTATTTTGCAGGTCTAGATACTTTTTATTTCCATTGTGGTTTCTTCTATACTCCCTCAGTTATTTAGGATTGGTTTTAAAATTTTCAAATGTGTGGGTATTTCTTGTGGTTATTATTTGGTTCCTAATTTTATTACATTTTGGTTAAATAATTTCTTCTCTGGGATATTTATTTGGTTTATATTTAGTGATGACACAGTAAGTGGTCATGTTTTATAAATCATTCATGTGTTCTTAAAAGCAGAATGTGTAACCTCTGGCCACTGAGTGCAGAACTGTATAAATGACTATTACATAAAACTGGTCAATTGTGTATTTCATATCCTATAAATATTTATTAATTTATTTAGCTCCTTGATCATGTGTTGAGATGGTATATAAATATTTTAAACTTATTCTTAAAATTAGTCCTCATAGGTAGGTATTATTGTTTTTTTTTTTTACAAATAAGAAATGAGAGGTTCGTTGAAATTAGGTTGTCGAAGGTTACCAAGATAATAACTGCAGAATTATGATTACAATTCAATGTTCATACCTTTTCACTACATCATGGTGTCTATGTAAAATGTCACTAGATTTGTTCTGGCTGGTGCTGTGCAATGGTTAGAGAATTGACCTGAGCACAAAAGGGTTGTGGGTTTGATTTCCAGTCAAGGGCATGTACCTGGGTTGCAGGCTCTATCCCTGGCTGCAAGAGGTAACCAATTGATGTGATGTTTTTTTCTCTCTCACTCCCATCCCTTCTACTCTCTCTCTAAAAACAAAACAAACAACAACAACAAAAACCCACAAACAAACAATGGAAAAGATGTCACTAGATTTAACAGTATTAAAAAAGCATTTTGCATACAATACTGTAATAAAATATTGTTTGTTTGACTTGAAATATTTGTTTTACTGACATGTAAGTCCTTCTTTATCCTACATCCTACTGTAAAATCTACACTAGCCAATATTTTTCTTTATTCTATCTATATATGCCTAACTTATTTCCAGAATAACAACCCTGAAATACTAAAAGAGATCAATGAGCTGTCCTAAGCCATTAAAGCCAGTATGGTTATAGGTATTTATATTATACATTTACTGATTCCTTAAAATCAGGGCCCTGTCATAACTTTCAATTAACTAGGTCATTAATTCAATTTATTCAAACACGTGGGAGTAACCAGACCCATTAGGGAATATCAGATTCTTTTTGGAGTGGTGCAGTGCTTAGGTATAAAAATAGCAATTTCACTTTAAAATGAAGCCATTAATATTTATTTGAGAAAGAAAACAACAAATACTATAAGTATTAGACTAACTTTTCTGATTTGGAGTTGCTAACAAGACATTTCTGTTTCTAACTGGGAAAAAGTGTAAAGGCCCTATTTTTATTTTCTCACTTAATAAAAATATGAATGGATTGATAATAATGGGCCAATGTGTATAAATATATGATCATAGTCCTGGCCAGTGTGGCTAAGTCGGTTGGGCATTATCCTGTGTACTGAAGGGTTGCTGGTTCAATTCCTAGTTTGGGCATATGTCCCGGTTTCAAGCTCCATTCCAGCTGCCGGAAGCAGCCGATCAGCGTTTCATTCTTGCACTGATATTTCTCTTTCTGTCTCCATCTCCCTTCCTCTCTCTCTCTAAAGAATCAATACAACATCTTTTAAAAATATATGACCATAAAGTACAAAATCATGATTCAATGAGCAGGGCTTGATGAATGTCATTTCTGCTGGAAAGCTGTGTGTAATTATAGTAACGAGCCCCTTTATTGAATAAGTCTCTCACATAAAATATAATGATTAAACATAAGCAATTACTTAAAATTACATAGGTTGATGCCTCATTTGTCTATATTTGAATTTTTCATGCGCCTGTGAACTAAAAATTAGTATCAAGGTGCATATGACAGATCATGTGTATGGGAAAGATCTTTCCATAAAGTTTTATGAAATTGACATTATGCTTGGAAAGAAAAAATTTAAAAATTATGTAGATGGCAGCAAGATCAAAACTCATATTATAGTGTATATACAGGTGAATACCATTATAATATCAAATATGTTTTAGAATGTGAATTTTATAGAAAGGGAGTTTTATTATGTATTTATTTATTTTTATTATTAAAATGTATTTTATTGATGTTTTACAGAGAGGAAGGGAGAGAGATAGAGAGTCAGAAACATCGATGGGAGAGAATCATCCATCAGCTGCCTCTTGCACACCCCCTACCGGGGATATGCCCACAACGAAGGTACTTGTCCTTTACCAGAATCGAACCTGAGACTTTTCAGTCCGCAGGCCCATGCTCTATCCATTTAGCCAAACTGATTTCGGCGGAAAGGGAGTTTTAGATGATAGATTTCTGATCTTAAATTATTTCAGCATTGTAAATTCTGAATCCTGAAAAAAACACACACCAGGAATAAAAGTTTAAAAATACAAATATAAATGTGTACGTGGATTAGTGTGCGTGTGTGCGTACACACCCACGCACATACCCACACACGTCTTCACCCCCTCCAGGACCCAGCACACTGTTTGCATTTAAGGATCCTCAATAAATGACTGTCAGATGAAAGAATGTGTATTCAAATGCAGCTATATTTTAATCTGAGCTTAAACATACCACAAAGATCAATAATAATAAAAAAGTTTTCCCTTATATTATGTGTTGTTGTTTTTTTGTTTTGTTTCTACCCCATGATTGTAAGTAGATGGGCAATCAATGAAATACTAAAAAATTTTTTATGTTAAAGAGACAAGTACATACATAGGGTTTTCATATTTGGTCCGATGACCACCACTTCTTCCCTCCCCTGGAGCACACTACAATGCATCTTTGTGAGACAGGCCCTGGTTAGGTGGTAGTATCATACAATCTCCTAGAGAAATATCTTGAATGACATTGCAGAGGTGCTAAGCTATCATTTTAGAAAATTCTTTCAGAAGAGCAAAAGCCCTAAAGATAAAAACGGGCTGTTCTCTTTTTAAAAAGTGAGTAAATGTTCATCCTGGAAATTACAGATGAGGCTGAATAACTTGCTATGTGTGGCGTTCCTGGAACAAATCATCGAATACTCTATAATCACACAGAAAATTACAAAGTGCTGAATGGCAATCAACAAAGCTTTGTGAAGAGCAAATCCTTCCAGAACAATTTAATTTACTTTTTGAGAGTCTAAAACACTAGACAGGCAATGGAGGTTAGTAACTAAAATTTCATTAAAAATCAGACTAAAAAAAATCAGATTCGTGGACAATAAGGAAAATAAATCAGGACTTAATATATTGTGCTCAACTAGATTATTACAGCTGAAGGTTACTTTAAGTAAAGCCATTTGCTTGGATTGATTAATACAAGTCTATTTTCTGACTTCACAGTGTAATTTAATATCAGTAACCTTTCTTTTCTGGCATGATAGGCACATATGCGAGGTGCACTTAGATTATTAAATCATCATTAAAAAACCTTTAAAATAAAAATCTCTATTTTATAGGTGAGGATTGAAAGCTATGTCACTCCATCTCTATTCTACTCTGCTTCTCACGGGTCAAGCATATTATGCTTTCTGCATTCTTCCACATGCCTTCCTCTCTGCCTGGAGGACCTTCCTCCTGTGTCACTCAGTCTTCCTTCTCCTGTAAGAAGACTTAGGTCCTGTCCCGTGGCCAAGGTGAACAGCAGTTCTGGCTAGACACCTGGGCCAGCCGATATCCTTGGTCACCTCAGCACTTCCAGCTGTCCATCTGTCCCCTCTCCTTTGATTATATGACCACTTTAAGCTGGTCACTGAGCCACAACCCTTGTTCACATGACTATTTTTGGCAGTTCCCCAGGCCCTCGTTCGTCTGACTAATGAGCTATACTGGCCGGCTACTTAGCTTCTAAGAAGAGGGGTGACTTCCCAATTTCTGGAAGTTGGCTTAAGGGCCTAACACTCACAGACCCAGGTCACCTTCTGCTCACAGACTGCCTCTGGGTTCAGATATAAGATTTATTTATACTTTTGGTTTTCAGGATTAATCCATAAAAATACCATTATGTTTTATGGGTCCAATAACTGTGTTGTGACTGTATTGTCAATAACAACTCTTCTGGCCTTGGTAGCCTCGCTGGTAACAGCACATGGGTTAGGTAGAGGGGTAGGGTTTAAATGTTGCAGGAGAGTGAGATTTTTATGAACTGTGCAGATAAAATGTCTCTATGGATGTTTTAGAGGGGACCAAATGCCCACTAATCCATAAGAGAGAGAGCAGAATATTTAAGAAATACTGTTCTTAAACATATGGGTTTTGGCACTGTATAGGCGTTGGCTGGGACAGCCCTGATCCCTCCCTGTGCCTCAGACTGTTATGTCTGTGAGTTTATTCATTTTCCTCAGACCATGATTCAGATTTTGATTCCCAGAAATGGCATGCCATCCAGGACAGCAGGACAGAAAGATCAGGTAGCTCAGCTAAGGAACAGCTTGGATGTCCTGATCCAACTATAGTGGAATCTTGACTTTGATGAGATGATTCACATCTGAGGACTGATGGGGCTGCTTTTATTAACTAGAGTTATTTGAAAGCGAAGTTAGGTCTCAGTTTATTAACAAGCATTCAACTTCATAAACCTATTGCAACCTGTAATTTCTATAATATGGAGGAAAAATAGGTAGAAAACAATTGACTGATTTTTTTCTGCTTGAAAACTAGAAAAACTCCTCTCAAGATTTGAAGATTTATCCTTTCTACAGGATCCAGGCAGGCCACAACAATGGCTTAAGCCTTTGACATTTTTGTTTGCTTGTTGTTTACAAGGAGAAGAACAAATATTTTAAACCATAGGATAAAGATAACTGAACATGGCTATTTTAAAAGCATGGTCTCTGCAAAGTGAGGTTGCCACAGGAATTGTTTATTGGAAGTTTAAACCCAGGGTAATTCCTCTGAGAAAATATGACCTTCCATGTGCTTTTGTGTTTCCTGCATGGCTTAATCACTCTCACTCCTCCTTCCCCTTAGCTTTTGTTGTCAGGTTTGGTCTTCTCCCCCCCCCCCCCCCGTCCCCCTTCACTTGTGATCTTTAGGCTCCTGGGACTCTGTTTTCCTGGCATAAGTGCTTCCCTATAGTGTAGTGAAGTTTCCCCTTCCCAGTAATCATTAAGGGAAAGGTTTTATTTTATTGTTTCTTTGTCATATTATAGAATCACTGATAAGCCAGACTTTCATTTTCTTTTCATTTCTTACCACTCTTTGAGGAAAAGCAGTCTCAATTTGTGTTGCACGGTGTTGGAAGAATATTTTTTTCACATAAAGTGAAGTGCCTTGCATTCCATATGACACTGACTGGCATTTCCAAAGACAACTAGGATTGTAATGGAAATTTCCTAATATGTGACTGGGGAGCTGAACTCTGTTCAGGATTTTTGTTGGTGTTTATATATTTTTGCTTTTAAGTGGCTGTAGGGTTTCTTAATAAAAGTGAAAAAGGCTTGCCATATTAAAAATGAAAATACCAAACTGCTTTGTCTTTGATTTCTGCTTCCTACAAATTATCGCCACTGATGTTCGGTAGATGGGATTGTCTCATTTGAGTTCCCTGGTCCAATGGCACTCAACGAGAACAATGAGTCCTAAGTCTTTACAAAGAACTCCAGTAACTTATGGAGCTGAAGTGAAAAGATGTTGTTAAGTTTACTTTTCTGGCAACCTAAGCTTTAAGAATGGATGGCCAATATGGTAGGTCTTCTTGCTGCTGCCACACTGGGTAGCAGCCACTGAGATGGAGAGAAAACACGTTCTCTGTAGCCCACTTTCTGCATTGGAGCATTTACCCAGATCATGCAGGCTGTTAAGGGGATAAACAATATTATCCCAACTAGGCTTACATGGGAATGAAGGGCAGCCTAACCATCACTGACGTTTTTGTTTTGTTTTTTGTATAGGATCATGTATTGTGTGTTTCAGTCAACCGACCTTATAGATTGGGGACTGCCAGCCCTCTTCAACAATTCTACCAGTTTCTTTTAGATGCTTAGTGACTTGGATATCACCAAGAAGCAGTGTATTGCCAGTTCATTGTATTTTAGGAGATTATGAGGGAGGCTCAAGTATAAGATTACAGAATACAACTATAATTATCCTCTTACTTTCAGTTAATTAAAGATAACTGTTAAATGAGAAGATTTTTTTTTAAAAGCCCCCAAAATACAAGCACACAAAGAAATCGGAAATGGCATATGAGGTTCTCTGAGTGTAACCCAGAGGGGTGCTGGTGGCACACAAAAGGGTTCGACAAATTCTCCTTAATCTCCACCCACAACTCTCCTCACCTGCCAAGAGTCTTTTACATTTTTTCCTTACCTATCTCAAAAACATGCTGTTCAAATTTTTTAGAAACGTTATGTTTCCCTTTAGAGAGAAAATAAATTTTCTGGACTATAATTTAATTTTGTGTTTCCAGTGCGATAATGTTACTAGTGATTTTTAAAAAGCATGTTCTGAATTTGCCACGTTGGGCATAAATGATAGCAGCTCTCCACACTCTTCCTGGAGAAAGCTTGTCACAACCCTATGTGAGGGTTCAATGCACACCTTTGGCTTAATGTCTTTTAATATAAAATTTAGAGAATAATCATTCCTAGTATGTAAAATGCAATTTCAGACTCATTGGATGAAACTAGGCCATTTTATCCTCTCACCAGATGATTAGCTGACATATGAACTTTTGTATCCATGCCCTATACATAGTATTGAGTGAAATATAATGTGGAGAATAAAGGAGACATATTTAATAATAATAATATGAAAAGTTTAAGTCTTTAAGATGAGTTAAAAGTACTGTATGTGCATATGTGTGCACACACACATTTCATAATTTTTCACTCAAAATTTAAAAGCAAAGGATGATCTTAGTTCAGATGAAATTAGTGACCTGGAAGGTCAAGCTAAACAAATATTTTAAAGCACAGAAGAAAATAGAGACACCAATCATAAGAGAAAATAAGGAGGGGGGGGGAAGAGTAGATGGGAAAGTAATAATTGAATAAATAATAAACATTTTCCTGACAAATATTTTAGTCTGCCAACTGAGAAGACTCCCCAGTTTGGACAGTTCAAGTGATAAAAGACATGCAAAGCATGTCACAGTAAATTTCTGAACTCTAAGGATGCTCAGGAAGTCTTACAAGCTTCCCCAAAGAAATCAGAAAACCAACCAACAAAAAACATAAATCTAATTACTTTCAAGTGAAAAAAGAAAAGATATTGGCATTAGGTTTGCAATCTATAATGTTGGAATTTATAATATAGAAGAACGATATGCTTTGATGATTGAAAGACAATCTATAATAATAAAAGTGTAATATGCTAATTAGACCCCACAGGACATACTTCCTTCCGGACAAAGCTACAGAGGTGGTAGGGGCCAAGGCCCTTGCATGAATTTTGTGCATCGGGCCTCTAGTAAATAAATAAAAATCTTTAAGCAAGAACAGATGTGTTGAGAAAGTTCAAGTTTGAGTAGGGGATAGTGGTAAAGAAGGAAAAGAGAAAAGTGAAGGTATTCTGTAATATGATCCTTATGGGATAGGAGGGTAATGGGGGGAAAATAGAGAATGCTGGAGAACGAAAGACTTGGTATTCTATTTTCACATAATGATAGAGAAATATGTATTTGATTATAAACAAAAAGGGCATCAAGGATTTAAGAGAATGAAAAAACAAACACCTAAGACTTTGAGGAGAAATACCTGCAAGTAAATTAGATGCCTTTGCAAGCTCTCATCTTTAATCTCATTTAAACATTGATCTTTCATATTCTAACAGTGGAATATAATAAAAAAATTTCTGTATCACTTTTAAAATGACAAAGGAATAGGTAAATCAGAGAAAATAGGTAAATAGGTAAATCAGAAATAGGTAAATGAGTAAGATAACGTGTCTAAGAAAATTCCTGACACTTACTAGCACTCAGTAAGTGGTAATTACTTTGACTGCTTTTAGAGAAACTTGCTCTGGTTATTCTCCCTGGTGTATAACAACTGAAATAAGCATGGTTTCTTGCAAAAGGCAACTTACATACAGGCAACCGTTAAACCTGGGCTGAACCTTAGAGACCTGAGTCCTTCCTGCTGCAGGTGAGAAAATGCAAGTTAGAGGAGGGAACTGAGCTATTCAAAGTCCCATTTCAGCTACCTGGCATGGCTCAAATGCTCACTTATAGAAATCCAAAATTTAAATTTGTAAATTTAACAATGTTAGGTATAATGATTCCTTCTACAAATAAATGTTTCTTCATTATTCTCTTGATTTCAGAACATCACATATTTCTGTGGTTTTGTTCTCTAACATATGCACTTAAGAAAAATGTGGTTAGTAGAGACAATGGTTCTTACTTTTTGGTCAATGTATTTGTTGTCCTCAATTGCAGACCGTTTGGAGTGATCACACGATGAGGAAGAGGCTGATGGAAGGCTTCTTAAGAGGCAGCAAGAGTCCTGCTGCTGGCGATCAATGAACTGCTTCATAAAACTCTCCCTTTGCAAAGAAAGTAGACATACATGAAGCATTATTGATGAGATGGAGCAAGTGATGGCATTTTGCTAAAGCTACAATAAAGCAATGGCAAACTTCGTAGACAACAAGATATGCCATAGCAAGAGTGGTGTGTAGATTAATTACCAAAGTAATGAATTTAGAGGAAGTTTCCTAAATTTTGATCATTCCTGCTTTAAAAGGGTAACGTCCCTGAAATAACTTTTAAAATATACTATGAATTTTGTAATTCGTAGTATCTTTTAATCCTATTGTGGTAGTAAGAGACTTCCCCCACCCCTTCCAAGACTTGAAATAATTAGTTCATTTCTCTGAACGTCCAATCATCTTAAGAATCTCAGAGATAATTTTGCATGTAAAGACTCAAAATAACTCAAAAAAAGTTACTTCATCTGATCTCTACAGCAGGGTGAGAATTTAAATAACATCTTCTCAAATAACCACTAATCTTTACATCTCTTTTATACCTCATATTTTCAGCTTTTAAATTTTTTAAAAATCAGAAATGCAAAATATATTTCTATTTGAATTTTAAATACTATTGTACTACCTCTAGTCTTATACTTTTATAACAGCCCCATAGAACTGTTCTTAAAACCAGTTAAGTAATAAGGTTATATTTCATATTACCCTGGTTCTGTTTGTAATTTTTGACCTAAAACTGAAAGAATTTCCTTTAATTTTTTTTAAAATAAGCGTTATAAAATATATTCTATGCAACTTCATAATTGGAGGGCAAAATGGTAGAAAATCAAATTGGTGTGAGAGGGTAATGCCACGGTTCTTCTACCAAAAAGTGGAAGACAAATTATATTGTAATCAGACATGGCACTCTAAACAAATGCTGTTACAGTAGTATAGAAATCTGCCAGTGCTATTTCTCTATGGATTTGAAAATAGAAGGGCCTCAGTTGAGGGTCAGAGGTGGATGCCTATCTGCCATCTCTGTGACCTCGATGACCTTCATCAGGTACCTGGGCATTCAAATCCCTGAGGAGCATCTCAGGGAGGAGCAGTGGGTAGCAGCCTTCTTGCTAAGGCTAATACACTTGTCAGATGACACTGGTCTGAATATACTGCCTAAAGGGGTCGATGGTTTTTAAAACACAGGTAGAGTGAGTAGAAACATCATAAGAATAAAGAGCTAATATGCTAATGGTCGGGACTCTGTAACGCTTAACGACCCATCACAGGAGGCTGCCTGCGTGTGCACAGCAGGGCATTGCTCCCCAGAAGGGCAGAAGCAGGGAGGCGCCCGGAGGAGGTGGGACCAGCCTGAGGGCCTGAGGGCGGGGCTTGAAGTGGTCAGAGAAGACCAGAGGGGTCAGCAGCTGGGCCAGGGTGCTGGAGCTCTCTGCTTGGAGAGGTTCTGGAGTCAAGGCAGGGCGTCACGTGAGTGGATGGGGCTGTGCAATTTTGGGCACTGGGCTCCTAGTAGAGAATAGCTTTAAAACATCCATACCCTATAAGTTTGAAAGAAGAACTGAATCAGATGTAAGATGGGTCATAGACAGTGTATTTGAGATAAACAAAGATATATGTTGGTACCTGATTTTCGGAACTGTGAAATCTGAAGGAAGCTTTGAGATTTTCACCATCTGCGGTCTGTTTGGAAATTTCTCGAAGATTCGAAGGCGCAGAGGGAGTTTTTCTTTGGTATCTGCATTTGCTTCACTTTGCTTCAACTAAAGAAAAACATAGAAAGAAGGAGAAAAGGGAGGAAACTATGGTACTGTAAGTCATAGATTATGGAATTTTTTGAATCAAAGAAGCAAGAGTTGTTACATGAAGACACAGTAGATGGCAGCAAAGAACTACGAAGCGTACTTCTGTCCCTGCCCTCCATGGCTCTCTGAGGGCTCCCACCGAGCACGGGAAACAAAAACAAAACTAAAACTAAACAAAAATCTAAACCAGAAAAAACAATATTATAAGAATAAAATGTATGTGATTTTATTCCCAAATGTAGGCCCCTTTTCGCACCAAACATTTTTTACTGTTGACTTATTTACCATTACCATAGCTAAACAATAACATGTTTTATAAATGTGTGCTAGAATTAGAATCCAAAAGGATAACATAATAAATGAAAATTCCAAGTAGTAATATTTTAAAAGAGGGAAAATGTGAAGAAAATTGGTCATTTATTGTAGCAGATTACAAAGAAGAGCTCAAAATGGTAACAACACAGGAGAATTTTCTATCTAGTAAGACAGATGGTTGGGAATTACTACATTATGTGCCATTAAGTATCTCTACAGGAAATGATAAGCAAATGGTGAGTATGCAGTATTTTTCTATAAGATGGTTTAAACATTTTTTTTAAAAATTGGTCTTTGACAGTATCACAGATGTCCCTCATTTTGCCCCTTTTGCCTCACTCCACCCAAACCCTCCCCCAAGCCTCCCCCACACTACTGTCTATGTCTATGGGTTACACACATATGAATGTATGTTCTTTGGTTAATCTTTTCCTGGTCCCTCCACCTCCTCTATACTGAGATCTGTTACTTTGTTCCATGTATCCATGTCTCTAGATCTATTTTGTCAGTCTATTTTGTTCATTGGATTCCACTGTAAATGAGATCACCTAATACGTGTCTTTCTCCAACTGGTTTACTTCGCTTTAACATCATCCTTTAAAACAGTGTTTCCTAGGGGTACGGGAAGAGTTTGGTGGGGATATGGACTGCACCGTGCTTAGCTGCGCCTAATTCTACATTCTCATGAGTCAAGTCAATTTCATCCTTCTCATTGATCCAAATAAATGTTATTTATAATATAACTTTTATTTATATTTTATTATGAATACTTTTATTTTTCATTTATTATTATTTTGTGTATGTACCAAAAAATAAAAAAATAAATATATTTTGATTGTTATTAAAATACACCCTTTTTTGATGATGGATACTCAGCATTACAAAATTATAAAAGGGGTACACATATGTCAAAAGTTTGGGAAACACTGGCTTAGGGTAACAGTCTGCAGGTACATCCATGCTGTCACAAAAGGGTAAGATCTCCTTTTTGAAGTCCAAGGTATAAATGTACCACAGCTTTTTTATCCACTCGTCTACTGATGGGTACTTGGGCTCCTTCCAACCCTTAGCTATCCTATATAATAAATAGGTAATATGCAAATTATCCCTCATGCTGTCACAAGATGGCTGTACCTACAGTAGAGGCAGTGTTCCCATAATGAGCGATCAGCAGGGACCTGAGGCTGTGAGGCACCAGGCTGGGGTGGGAGAACTGAAGCTGCACCCCACCCACACCCCTGCCCAGCAAGGCTTGACTGGGGACCTCAGGCCATGACCCCACCTGGCGGGGCTTGACAGGGGACCTCAAGGCATGCTTCCTGCCCCAGTGCCCGGCCTGGGGACCCCAGGCCATGCCCTTCTTCCTGGGCCGGGGGACCTAAGGGTGTGCCAGGGGACCAGAGTCTGTGCCCCCCTGCCCAGCGTGTGCTGGGGGACCTGAGGCTGAGCCCCCCACCTGGTGCTGGGACAGGGAACCTGAGGCTGTGCCCCTGCCCAGGGAGGCTTGATGGGGGTGGGGTCAGCCGGGTCTGGATCTCATGCAATTTCATGGTGTGTGTGGGTGGATGGGGACTTGACTGTGGGTCCTGCGGCATGCCCCAGACTCTGACAGGAGGTTAATTTTCATGTACATTTTACTAATTTTCTTTCATCTCTGACACTTCTACTATAGAGAAAGGACAAATAGCAATATTAATATATTTCCTCTAATTAATTCCCTTTTAGTGTGCACAGATTTCATGCACTGGCCACTAGTTGTAAATAATGCTGCTATGAACATTGGGGTGCATTTGTTCTTTCTGATTGGTTTTTATAGTTCTACAAATCAGGTTTCAGGGAAGCCACGGCTTAACATTACAAATTGGAACCAATGCTGAGCTAAGGAGACATCGTAAGAATGGACGTGGCTGGCAGAATTCGGACTTGAAAAATGATGTAGTGGCTTCCATGCTTTCTTGCCCTCCCTTTTCCCCCTCCCACGAATGGCTTCTCTTGAGGCCCTTCCTCACTGCTCTTGACCATTTCTTTCCTCCCTAACCTTTCTACACATGGAATCTATCCTCTCTCCTGTCCCGACTCTGCAAACTGCATCTTTGAACATGGATTCTGTATGAAGAGTACACCTAATTCAGGCAGCCTTTTTAGCTGTTTTAGGGAAGCATGATTCCAAATGCATCAGCTTCTTATCCTTTGTTGAATATGCTTTTAAAAAAATCATTACAATTTGTCTCGTGTTTGTGGAAATATTACCATAAAAGTTCTTATAACAGGAAGATAGGTGGCAACTGCCTTGTACCCATATTGGTGATATCCTAACTGACCAGAGAAAACAGGAGGCTGCATTTTTGAAGAACATCCCAATTTTAATACAATATATGGCTCAGTTGTCCAATTGGTTGTGAGCATTATTTGTTTCATTTCTAGATCAGAGAAATGTGCCCTTTTTCTCATTGTGCTACAGAAGCTAACATCTTTGTTTTATATAATAGAAACAATTCACTTTTGCCATTTGTATGTTTTATTTAATTCTGTGGCTTGTCTGGCTTCCTATCATAGGTGGTAATCTCATTTAGGGAAGGGGCTTCTCCTGCTCACTGCCTCCCTCCCTCCCTAAATGGAGCACTGAGCACAGCACGTTCTCAATAATTTGATGGCTATGATAATGACAGTGATAAAGGATTATCTCCCAAAGGCACAAAAACAAAATGACTAGCATGTCCATGAGATGTAGGCGATTAGAAAAAGGGTCATATACATAAACAAAGATGTTCATGAGAGACTTATTTTCTAAAAGCTCATTGACACAACCAGGAGGAAATTATTACAGGGTAAGTAGAGTATACAGAAAAAGAAAAAGCAGTTAGTAAGTTAAGTCAGAGCAGAAAGAAAGATAATTATATAAGGCCAAAGAAATACACCTGAAAAAGCTGAGAAGATAGAGCAAAACTAAGGCAATTAGTTCATGCATTTGCTGACAGATTTATTTATACATCGATGCAGTCACTTATAAATTAAATCCTAGAAGCCAGATCATTGTTAAGTTCTGGGGCTAGAAAAATAACTAAGACACTTCATTAGCCCTCACAGAACCCACATGATAATGAACAGATGGTTATAAAAACAGATTATGACAATAAAATAGAAGAGCTACTCTAGCCAAGATATAAACAAAGGGCTGGGTGCACAGGTGAGGAGCAGAGACAAATAAAAAAAAAAGTGAAGATGCTACTTCTACTTCCAGAGACTTCTTGGGCAGAGAATGGCTACACCTAACTGTTAGTCAACATTGGGGATCTATAGGTACCACACTGGTATGCACATTTATGAGAATTAAATGTTCAAAAGACATGAGCGAATGGTATATTAATCAGGGCATATCATCAAAACAAAAACATGAGGCTCTTTTCTAAAACCCTCTATGCGTGTCCATTCTCTCAATGCATGGCTCCATTGAATCTGTTCTCCACCCTGTGGTCCTGGCAGTATTCTCACCTTCCTTAAACACTTCAGTGGTGGTCCATTGCTCTTAAAACTCTCAGTCTTTCTGAATTTTTTTGGGGGGGACACTATTAAATTCACTATACAGAGTTATTTGAAATTATAGTATGTGACCACTTGAACACTGTATCTATTTCCTGAGACTCTAAATGCTAGGAGGGCAAAGATAGTGTGGGGGCTTTTTTATAATTTCATATCTAGGGCCTTCCACTATATTGACACAAGGTAAGCTAAACAAATATTTGTTAAATAAATAATTATACTGATCAGGTGACAGAACTACACTCTCTAGCAGATAACTGAGAAAAGAAAGGATTTCAAATATACCCTGAAGGATGGAGAGATAAGCAGAAAATATCTATTTACTGATTAAATAAATGTGTTCCTGTGGAGTATAGGTATCTCTGGATTCATGGAAGATAATAAAATTTGACTCTAAGGTATTTAACCTGAACTTCTGTTAGCCACTGATGAACTTAGAATAAATTTAGGCATGACATTTTATATTAATCTATGATACCAGAATATAATGTTTAACGTATCTAGGTTACCAGTATAGCCTATATGTTTTTTAAAATAAAACCTATTCTAATTTGTATTACTTATATTCCCCAGAACTTGCAAACTCCTTTCTTAGGGGCCAGATTCCACTTTTAAAAATTTACTTTATAGCACCTTCTAGAGCAGTGGTCCTCAGCCTTTCTAATGCCGAGACCCTGTAATACAGTTCCTCATGTTGTGGTGACTCCCAAACATAAAATTATTTTTTTTAATTTAAAAAAATATATTTTATTGATTTTACACAGAGAGGAATTGAAAGGAATAGAGAATTAGAAATGTCGACGAGAGAGAAACATCGAACTCTTGCACATCCCCCACTGGGGATGTGCCTGCAACCAAGGTACATGCCCATGACCAGAATCGAACCAGGGACCTTTCAGTCCCCAGGCCAACACTCTATCCACTGAGCCAAACCAGTTTCGGCCATAAAGTTATTTTTGGTGCTACTTCATAACTGTAATTTGGTGCTACTGTTATGAATAATAATGTAAATATCTGTGTTTTCCGGTGGTCTTAAGTGACTCTGCTAGTGGTTCTCAGCCTGTGAGTTGCGACCCACAGGTTGAGAACCACTGCTATAAAGCCTAAGAGCATCGGAAAACACAGATATTTACATTATGATTCATGATTGGGGTCACCACAACATGATAATTTTATGGTTGGGGGTCACCACAGCATGAGGAACTGTATTAAAGGATCAGGGCATTAGAAAGGTTGAGAACCACTGTTCTAGGGAGTAAAAACTCAAGAACTACTTGTGAATAAATAAATTAGAATTCAGCATGAGTTTGAGCATTGCATGGCAAAAGAACAAAGAACACATGAGAATCTGTTTTTGATGACTCAGAAGGTTCTTCAGGATACTAAAACTCTCTTCCTGAGTATGAGGCATTGCTGGTCCATAGATGCGCAGGAGGGCCAGATAAAACAGAGAAAGATGCGTGGCTACTTAAATCGTAGCTACACCAGACCTCTTTGCTAAGTCACTAAATGAGGGGCCTCTTTGGGAATAGCAGTTGTGAATTTAACAACATAATGTTAAGTGAGCGCAACCAGACAAAACAAAGGAGTACGTACTGAATGATTCCATTTCTATTGTTAAAAAACAGGCATTGGTATCTATGGTGCTTAGTGATATCTATGCTGGTTAGCATCAGGAGAGCGGTTACCTAGAGAGGGGCTAAAGCATAAAAACTAGAAGGGTGTATGGAGAAGATCCTAACAGGGCTTCACTCTTTATATTTTATTTTATTTTTTTATCTGTGTGCTGCGTGTGTTCAGTTTGTAAAAATTAAGCAAAATGTCTCTTTCTATGTGTTTATTACAGTACAGTAGAAAAAACCCTTTTTGAAAAAGGGCAGATAACACAGTAGAGCAAAATCATTTAATCCTTACTTCACCACTATTAATCACCGTAACCTTGTCCATTTCTCCTTACCCATTCCATGATTATAATCCTATATAATAAAAGCTAACATGCTAATCAGACCAGACAGCCAAATGTCCTGGATGACCTTCCCGATGAAGCTGGGGCTGTGAGGGCTGAGGCAAAAATTACCTTCCGGAAAGACCAGTGGGTGGGGGTGGGGCCAGCAAGCCTGTGCCACCGGGTCAGCCATGGAGGTCCCAGTGCCCCTCCTTCTGCAGAGGGGGTGGTGTGGTTCCAGTGCCTCTGCAGAGGTGTGTTGGGGCGTGACCATGGTGCCTCAACCTCCCATGGTTCCTCCCCAGTGGGCGGGGGGGGGGGGGAAGAGGGGTCAGTGCTAAGGAGCAGCAAGCCAGTTTCTGGCTGAGCAGCACATCCCTGTCCCTCTGCTCAGTCAGAAGCTGGACTCATGGCTGGTGAGCTCAGTGGCGGTGGCAGGTGCCTCTCCTACGTCCACGGCAGGCGGGTGGTAAGGAGCAAGGGGTCCTGGACTGTGAGAGCCCCAGACTGCTAGAGGGATATCTGAGTCCCAGCTTAGGTCCGGGGTCATTGGGCCTAAGCCGGCAGGCAATCATCCCCCAAGAAGTCCTGGACTGTGAGAGGGCACAGACCAGGTTGAGGGGACTGCCCCCACCCCCAGTGCACGAATTTCAGGCACCAGGCCTCTAGTTAAGATATTAAAGGAGAAAAGAGAAAAGAGCAAGATGTGTATGTGGGGGGGGGGTGGAGGAGGAGGAGGTTAGGTGGTGGAAAGTGTGAGGAGGATGAGGCAAACAGAATAAAGAATAATATTTCACGGTATTTTGAAGCCACTATAAAGTTTCCTTAATATGTGACAAAATGGTATTCTACTTTTTATACAAATGCTTTCCCCTCCTTGCTTATAAGCAGAGATTTTTCCAAGATCAAATTTGCTTTGATGGCAATGAGTGAATAATATGGACTCTAAGAACTGGATAACAATTTAAGATCTCTATACTATACCACAAAAGCAGACCTATCAAATAGTAGCAATTCTAATTGCAATCGTTCCTGTAAAATCTATTTCAAAGACCACGACTCTTGAATGGAAGAAACATGATGCAGAGAATCCCAAGATTTTATTCTTTACCTTGGGGAAAAAAACACAACACACACACACACACACACACACACACACACACACACACAACACTAATGTAAAGAAGAGTACAAAGGAAGGAGTTTGAAATGGCTTCCACTGGGCATGAAGTCTGGCTGCCACAGATCAGATGATAGCTTTGTACCAGACTCATGGGGCAAAAAAACACACATTTTCAAAAAAGAAATGGGAATCAAAGAAAAAAATTCAAGCCTTGAGCTTTAAAACATATAAATCATCTAAGCTCAGTGCTATTCTCTGGCTCAGCACCTGTCTTGCTGAGATATCATTACCCATTGGGCGGCTGAAAGCCTTTTGCTTTCCTTGTGCTTCTCCAGAGAGTTGGGTGTAATTGCTCTGCATGACACATACCCTGTTCTGCCTCATCGCTTAAATCTTCCACGTTTCAGCCTGTGTTTTCTTCTGTTAAAATATTCAAACGGCATTTCATTTCAGTTCCTTTCCGAATGCTGTGACAAATAACTGAATGGAAGGATGACACTAAATACGCATTTTTGTAATTTTTGGTGTGTTTTTTTCGAAAAGAAAACCAATTTAAAAAGCATTCGGACTTGGGGAAGAGTCCTTGAATCTAGCTCATGCTAGTTTGGAAAATGTGCAGAGCTCTGTGGGTGAATGTGACTGAAGAGTATTTGTTGACTGTTCGGTATATGAAAAGGATCACATTATTTTTTATCTGGAGAGAGGAGTTCCTCTTTGTCACCTGAAGATTAAAGCAGAATTCTCTTTGTTTCTTTGCATGATGGCTTTTTTTTTTTTTTTTTTTTTAGCTACACACGACACAGTGATTCAGAATTGAGTTTCTTCTTAAAGCATAAACTATGATTTTTCAAGAAAGTTTCTCTTGCTATTTTGCCTCTGTGATTTTACAACCCAAATGGCAGGGTTTCTGGGTTAAAACAGATGGGCTATTTGGAGGAATGATCGAACATGTTGGTTTTTATTAATATCCCTGTGTTACTATAAAACATTGATATATTAATATAAACCATAGCTCTCCCTAGTCTGTTGAATTCCATAAAGAATTTCTTGGAGGGAAGACCTTTTCATTTTTATTCCGGGCAAAGGTCTGTTTGGCCACATGATTGCTTGGAAGACAGCAATACTCTACCCTTTAAAAAATGTTTCCTTTCAAAAGTGCTTAAGTCTTTGATGTTTTTCCCCCTTCTGCAATTTTTTTTTTTTAAAAATACAGTACTTCCAAGGCCAAATTGGGGTTTTGTGAATGTAAATTGGAGGGCTCATTTCTTGGTTTACATATGAATCATAAAAGCTATATTTTTATGTGACAGCTGACACCCCAAAACGTTCCAAGTAATCTCATAACTGATTAATGGCATGTGGTGTTTCCTTTTCTATATCTCTCAACAGATTCAAGAGCTGTTGCTCATTCATCTTTACAGCATGCCCACGAAGGAAATGGGGCGAGGAGGGAGGTCCTTGGAGGAGCTGGTAACCCGGGGAATTGAGTGGTGACTCTGTGCTTCCTGTTTTGGGAGGCCAGCAGAGCACTTATGGGCTGTTGCGTTTATACCATCTTTGGACATCCCTAAGAAGCACACAGAATGTTCACTTCCAGGCTCTCATAAGATCTTGTTAAAACTTAAGGTCTTTACAGGCTTTAAATGTCATGCAAAAGGGTACCTAGTGCAGCAATATAAACAATATTTGCAACTGGGCTAGGATAGCAGAAAATGTTAACAAGTTAGTAAGAGGGGAAAACTAAGGTGCCAAATTATATCAAAGGGAAAAGTTTTCTTTATATTATTGTGCCTTAACATGCCATTAATGAAGTTAATGATTTATTAGAGACAGTAGTAATGAGCAGTTTTGTTTTGTATGTTTTTTTGTCTTCTTTTATTCTAGGCCCCAAAACCTCTATGTTATATTATATCTTTCTTGTGTTATTCAACTGAAACACAATAGTTCCCACTCGGGAATTAACTGAGTCATAGAAACATGTTCATTATGATAAAAAATGCATATTTTTTGCTTCGCTTCAGATGAAATTAAAGTTTCATGTAAACTAGAGGCTTGGTTCCTATTATGAGATGAATATTTAGTAAGTAATAGGAATAAAGTCCATGACAAAGGACAGAATATATATAGTGTTCTCATATAACTGTTCTCTATTTTTGATTTAGAAAACATAAGAGACGATACCCTCTAAGTAAAAACAGTAAAAAAAGTAAGAATATGTGCATTTAAATTTTTGTTCAGTTTTATAATTTCTCAGTCACTCTGGATTTCAATGTTGTCCAATGAAAAATGAGTATTCTCATTCTTTTATATAAATGCCAGATATATAAGTGACATAGCATATTGCCTATAATTTGAATTACTCAAGGGAAATGTGCTATGAAAACCAAAGCTGCTCTGCCAGTGTGGCTCAGTGGTTGAGTATTGACCTCTGAACCAAGAGATCACCAGTTCCATTCCGGGTCAGGGGCACATGCCCAGGTTGCAGACTCGACCTTCAGGTGTTTCTCTCTCATTGATGGTTCTATCTCTCTATCCTACTCCCTTCCTCCCTTTCTAAAAAAAAAAAAAAGAAAAGAAAAACAAATTAGAAAAGAAAAGAACTGAAGCTATCACTATGTCACAGTAACTGGTAGTTCTATGTGAATATGATCTCATCTTAGTGAGTGGAGATAAATGAAGAGGAAAGCACATACAGGGTGGGGTTAAAGTAGGTTTCCAGTTGTTAGTATGGAAAATCTACATATACTAGAGGCCTGATACATGAAAATTTGTGCAAGAGTAGGCCTTCCTGCTCCTAGCTGCCAGCACCAGCTTCCCTCAGGCACCTGGGGCCCGGGCTGGCTTCCCCAAGGGCCCCAGCTTTGTCAGGAAGGACATTCAGAATGATATCCAGTCTAATTAGCATAGTATCCTTTTATTATTATAGATAAAAGCCTACCTGACCAGCTGACCAGTAGCTATCATGTGCACTGACCACCAGGGGGCAGATGCTCAACATAGGAGCTGCCGAGCTGTAGTGACTTGGCAGCTGGGGTTCTCAAGTGACACAACGGGAACCAGAGAGGAGGGAGCCCAATTCTGGGGTGCATCACCCAAGAACCACCCTCTCACAATCCAATACCTATCAGGGGATGTCAGAGAGCCGGTTTTGGCCTGATCCCCACAGGCCAGGCCAAGGGACCCAATCGGTGCACAAATCTGTGCACCAGGCCTTTCATAATATAATAATTAATAAATATAATACAAGAATAAACTGTTTCGCCTACTCACAACTGGAAATCTACTCTTGCCAGACCCTGTTTGCACTGTTGCCTCCTCTCTTTCCACTAGTCTGGGACCCCCTCATCCTTTCCCAATCTTTCCCATTCTTCCTCTTCACTGTGTTGACTGATTTTCTCAAGTCTCTTGGTTTAAAAAAAATGAAAATAAAAATAGGGAGAAGCAAACATTTCTCCTTATCACGTGTCCTTATTTTTTATTCTCTTTTCAAACTTTCTTCTTGAAAGAGTTGCCTATGCTCACCATCAAAGCTATTTATCTACCCTAATGTCCCACTCATCTTCCACCCTCTCTGGCCTCAGGTCTCTCTCTGTCCTTACCAATTTCCAACATTTCCCATGTTGCTGAATCTAATGGTCATTTTACCATCCTGGATTTTATCTCACTGCCATTCCTTAAACCCTCCTACCTGGATTTTCATTGTAATTGTGTCTCCTTAAATTTACCTTTTTCAGAACACCATTAAAAGAAATATCACCTTGTTCTCAATCCTCACAGTAATTGGAGGATGGTCAATTGTGTATAGAAAATGCAAATCTTTTTAGCGTAGCATACAGTAGCCTCTAGCACCTTGCTCTTTAGACTCTAACAATACTGGTTTGTGCATCCTTCCAACACAGTCTTATTTCACATATGTTTGCCTTTGGATATGCCACTTCTCTGCCTGCAATACACTTTCCTTCTACCCTTAAACTCTTACACATTCTTCAAAAACCATCTCCTCTAGGAAGATTGCTCAGAATAAAAACAACAGGTAGCTGAAGTAGTAAACAAGTGTGCTACATACTATGCTGAACACTTTCTAATTGCTAGTTTTATTTAATTCTCAAAATAGCCCCTGATGCAGGTACCATAACCAGCTCTATATTCTACCGTGTTTCCCCGAAAATAAGACATCCTCCGAAAATAAGACCTACTTCGTGGAAACATAATGCATCCCCTGAACATAAGACCTAGCGCATCTTTAGGAGCAAAAATTAATATAAGACACTGTCTTATTTTCGGGGAAACAGGGTAGCATGTTGAAGATGAGGAAGCTGAGGTCCAAGGAGATCATGTCAGCTGTCTAAGGCCATGCAGCTAGAAGTGGTAGCACTGAGATTTGACCACAGTCTTTATGACTCCATAGCTTGAGTTTCTAAATACCATTGTATACCGCCTCACCAAAACATTCTCAAGCAATAGATGGGCTTTTACTTCTGCAGTGTTGCACCTGCTATTTCTTTTACATGGGACATCTTCTCCCACTTTGCTAACAAAATATTATTCATCATTTTTTAGGCTCATCTTGTCAACTTGAGTCTCACCTGAGTGAGCCATGTCTCCCACTCTGCCTCTTTATCTTTCCCCTGGTAAGGCGGCAGCTTTTTAACAAAGGGCAGAACTCTTTGCAGCCCCATGGCCTCACACTGTGCATTTACACACGCTAGACGATGATAACACAACAATGATGAGATGAAGAACAAAAGGCAACATCAATGGCGTCCCATAAGCAGGTCAAAGTGGCCCCTTTGTGACATTTCTCATCAGCCTATTATTCTTTTCTAAGTTCTTTACGATGTTGAATCAGCCATATTAACCAACACAACAAATCCCTTCCATTTCAGATGAGCTATACAACTAATCAAGATAAGATGAGAAATGACAGGTCACAGCACATTTTTCTGTTAAAAACAAAACCAGAAGAAGCTTTTGATTTGGCTCCTGATGACATATACGTTCCAATTTTTCAAGATAAAAAGAAAGCATAATTAACTATAAATTCCATGCCACATATTCACAATATAAAGCTTCACAGATGTGTGCACCTTGGAATGAGGCAATACAACAGCCAATGTATGTGTTTATATGCTGGGTTATGAGAGTTCACCATCACAGAAAATTCTTATCTCATTAAAAAAAGCTTTATTTTGAAATAACTTGAAACTTACTAAAAGTTGCAAAGATAATTCAGAGTTCCAAAATACCCTTGACCTAGCTTTTTCCTATGTTATCATCTTACATAACGATAGAACATTTATAAAACTAGGAAATTAACCTTGGTCAATGCTTTTAACTGAAGTGCAGAAGTTATTTGAAATTTCCATCTTATCTTTTTTTCTGTTTCAGAATCTCATCCAAGATATCACATTATATTTCATTGTTAAGTCTTAGGCTCCTCTTAGCTGTGACAGTTTCTCAAACTTCCCCTTGTTTTAAATAGAGCTTGATAGTTTTAAAGAGTTCAATTGTAGAGTACCTCTCAAATAAGGGCTGTCTGATGTTTTCTCACCATCAAACTAAGGTTACATTTTTTTTTTAATAAAAGTGATATGTTCATCTTATCACACCAGGGGGTATATGACATCAATAGGCCTCGATATTGGTAATGTTAACCATAATGACTTGTGTAAGTGTATCTGCTAGTTTTCTTCACTATAAAGTTACAATGTTTCCCTTTCCTTACTCTAAAAGTTAGAAGCCAGTCAGTAACTCTGGCCCACACTCAAGGAGTGAACAATTAAGTTTTATCTCCTAGAAGGAAGGAGTATCAATTAATTTGTAGACACGTAGTAAAACCATCACAATAATTAAAAAAATATTTTTTTTGGGGGGGTGAATTTCAGGCCATCTAAGTACCCAATTTACCCTTATAGTTTCACATACTAATTTTAGTGTTCATCAATAGAACTTGCCTATACTAATTGTAACTGCATTGTCCTATGGATGAAAAAAAGTGGTTATATGCAAAGTAATCTCATGAGGTGATCTGATCACAAATTCCTAATGGAGCAAGTCACGGTGAGTAGTCATGCCCCAGGCCTACAACTTCTTTAGTAAAGTTTTAAGCCAGCCCCATCCATTTGCTCTTGTGCATCTAGGATAAGACAGGTTTGAAATGCCAGATGTAATACCCCTGGAAGAGGAGGCTAGTTTTCATCCTCAGCAGAGCACATAATCTTGTTAACTATCCTGTAATCCAATCCCCTTGTTTCCCCCCAATCCTCCTTACTTAATTTCAAATGCATAAAAGAAGCTGCAAAACTGTTATTCTCTGGAGCATTTGAGATTTTGCTCCATGGCATATGCTTTCAACAGTCCTAATGATGATTTTCTATTTCCCTTATTTGTATTTCTATTATTTTTATCACTTTACATTTATGATTTGAAATTATCCTGTGAGAGAGTTCTGCCTTCTCTGACATTTTTTTATTTAACCACTTATGTATACATGTGTGTGTGTTTTTTTGGCTATTTATCTTATTCTTTGGGTCATAATCCAATACTACTGTTTTTTTTATTTTTTATTTTATGCCTTGGCCATTGGGAGCTCTTTCAATGGAGTCCTCTACCCTTATCTTCCTTTTATTTTAAATCTCTTCCTTATTTTCTGGCTCCACAAAACACGTCTTGAGTCTTCCCTGACAAATTAGCCATTTCTCCAAAGAGTTGATTTGTTTCTTTAGGAAATGGTATGTAAAAAACTAAAAATTGTGGACACTGGGTTTGCTTATTGTTATTGATATGTGACTGCTTTTAGTCTCCTTCCAAGGGAACAGCTAGGAAGCATATGTATGTATAGATACTCACATAGACACACATTCCTAAAATTAGTACCTATCTATGTCTATAGTATTTATATAGCATGTATATAGTAAGCTATAGTATGGATCTTGTAACCATAGAACCATATCCATCCATGTATCTATCTATATATGTGAATATGAATATATGTTCATCATGAATATGTATATCTCTACACAATTGTATCCATGTACTATCTACCTATTTATGCATCTACCTACATATCTATGTACCTTAAAATAAAAAATAAATTTAGTTCATACTGAGACTACTACTTCAATCCAGCATCACAAGGTTTGTTCTAGCATCTCCCCTTTGATTATTTGTAACTACCTTCTCTGACAGTGTGGAACAGGCCTCTCATTATCACAGTAAATTCCTTTTTTGTTCCACCTTAGTATACAGATAACTAAGTATCATTGATGTTATTTACCATAAAATAAATATGGCACTTTAAATGAGAGGCATGAAATACATTTTGCACCGGAGTCTCTACATTAGGGTCTTGAACTTAAGAGAACAGCTGTGCTCTGTCCCCTGAAGTAATTCCTTTTCAGGCAGCGATACTACGTTTCCCAAGTACCATCCCTGAGTATGCTTGTGGTAGATTGTAGAGTTGTTCAATTTTGCATACTTTGATAAAAAGAGCTTATTAGATGCACTATGAAAATTCATATTAATCAACATATTTTATGCAAAACACTATGGAAATAGGGCTAACATGCATATACATTTCCTGTTTCTTAGAAAGAGACTGTCATTCTTTTGTTAATATCAGAGTAGAAATATTCAATAGTCATGTGGTTATGTATAAGAATGTCAAACAAGTCCCATTTCCCACGGAGCCTACTACTGAGTAAGTGCAGGGAAAGATCAATAACGAAATCACTGTCCCTCAAGGATAGGGAAACATAACTATGAATAAAGAAAAACAGACTGGTCACTGTTCTTAGATAAATTCCATAGCTTTCTGACCACCTTTAATTATTAAAAATCAGTCCAGTGTAATCCAGTCTTATATCTGGTTTAAACCTCCTCCGAAAACCCACCCAACTGAGCTACAAAGTGTAAAACCTGGCCAAAACCTGGGGAGGGAACATGATCCAATTTTTTCATTGCTCTATATCTCTTTTTTTAAACAGGCTTTAATCACTTTGTTTTTCTTGTATAAAATTATGCCATGGACATGTCTTCCCTTTTTGTCCTTCTAGTGGAGGCCAGGGTTAAGAGTTAGAAGAAGCGATTGTCTTAGGCAATTTCAGGGTGCCTCTATTTGTAGTTTGGCCTGGATCTAGACCTGTTCAAAGCTGATGGCTCTCTATAAGGCTGACCTGCATTATGGGGCAGTGAAATACGGAATTCTGGCCTAAAAGGAGTGATACGGACTAGAAGATCTTTAGTTATTAGGAGATAGAACTTGAGACAGAGAAAGTGTTGATTATTTGTAACAGAACCAAAAGTCAAAATTTACATAAAGAAAAACAAAGACATTATTTGTGTTACTCTAAGAGCAAAGCACCAGCAGTTATTAAAGGTTATTTTTCCTCACTGCACCAATATCTCTTTTCTTCCCATCCTATGCAATCTCATCCAGATTTATAACTTTCACTATTAAGAAAATACAGAGGACTTCACTAGGATGAAAGAATGTTAAGAGGACAGGGACTTATCTGGTTTTTCACTGACTTAGCCCATAGGCCTAGAATAGAAAGAAAGATCAACTGGCACATAATAGGCATTGGATAAATAAGAATTACATTGAGTAATCATAAGTAATCTCTAGCCAGCCAGCCCCAATCCTAAACTCTAGACCAATACATGAAACCAACTTAGTCAATGTTCTGATCATATGTAGGAAACCATTATCTTTTTATCTATCTATCTATCTATCTATCTATCTATCTATCTATCTATCCATCCATCAATCATTTATCTATCATCTATCTATTATATCCAGGTCCAGAATGGATTTTGGGGATACTGAAAATAGAAGCATGGTCTCTATTTAATTAGCTATGAGATCATGTAAATTATGGCTACTATGAACTGATTGCTGCTGTTCTATATTGCTACTAGGAATAGAATGCATCTTATATTCAACACACAGGGAAATCAATAGACAAATTTTACATGGATATTATTTACATTATTTAATTTGAACCATTACAAAGCAGTGACCATTAAGGCACAATGCTGGTGATATCTTGGAGAGGGGGATTTTGGGAATAGGTACTATGCCAGAACCATTCAAAATTCATTCCCAAGGAGCTCTTTTATTTCCCCATGAATTCCATCTTAAATCTTTTCTCTCTATAAAAATGCCTTTATTAAGTAATATGTAACTCAATGTTGCTTCTTTTTCCTGAAAGGAAGGCACAGGTGAAGAGACATCAGAGTTTCAGTGTTAGGGAAGCTGAGCTGTCGCATAGAATTTGCAGATACCCACCTACAGGTATTAAAGTTGGCATTTTGGTTAGCACATCTGGTCTCATGCTGGGTAACCACCCAATTCCCTTTTAGCTTCCTGTAGTGGTAAAAAGGACTGCTGGCCCTATAGTCTCCCTTGAAAAGCCCCAGAGATCAGCAGTATTTGGTTGGAAACCACTGTCTTAAAGGGTAAGGAGGTGACATCAGAAAAGAATGGGAAACATATATATAACACCAAGTTTCTACTTAAAGAGAATACCATTCCAAAAGTCCACCAACAACTGATCAGTAGGCCGTACTTGCCCTCGGGGAACTTCTCCCTGAAAGGTTGGTGTCTGTGGACATGTGGCCACCTGACTTTATCACTTTCCTGAATGGATTTGGTCACAGTCCTCCCAGTTTATCACCACATTACAGTTAGTTATAACACGTACTCTTTCCATTAATTTCGTATCTGAAATGTTTTCCTAGATTACTTCTTCATTTATTTCTTCTGTTGCATTCTAATTCCTTCACTGTACCATTTAGCTTTTTCCCATGATCCCCCACTTTGCCCATGTTTAGGGACATATTTCCTTCCCCCAAGTATAAGAACTTGTTTTTTCTTTCTCATAGCTCTGTTTAATATCTCATATTTCACTTCTCCATTTTAAGGTACTTGTGTCATTACTCTTGAAAAATGTCTAAGAACCAAGAGTTATAATATAACACAATTGTTTTTAATAAGCAATCATAATAAAATAGATTAAGTGTCTCTAGGGGCCTGGCTGACATGTTAATATGCTGCAGGCATTTGATGTCTGTGTCTAAGGAGGATCCTTTCTCCAGAAGGTCACTGAGAGAAGAGTTGCCTTGGGCAGCGTCTGTCATTATGTGGCATGAATGGTAAGCATTTTAGCTCTTACAGTCTGCAACTGTCCAGTGGCTATGATTAGATCATCTGCTTTTCAAGGAGAAACACAGAACTATTTTGGATAGTTTTAATGATTTGGTTACTTAATTCATCTTCATTCCTCAGAAAACTGACTCTTACATCAATAGTTATTTCATAAATATAATGACATCTCTGTCATATAAAATATTATTACGTATAAACAGGTAATTAAAAGTCCTGTGAGTGAGCCTTCTTTCACGTAAGGCATGACTCCTATTTGACATCTACACAGCTTTAGCTCAACTCAATATAGTGTGGAGGCTAGGAGCCTGGGGTTTTAATCCAAATCGCCTGGGTTCAAATCCTAACTCTGGTACTTATTAGCACTGAGTTCTCAACAAATGTTACTGGAGGTATACAAACCTGTAGACTATTTGGTGGAAAATAAAATAAAATAAAAGTTAGCACTGAACAGAGAGGCTTTAGAATACTATATAGTGCTTTCTGGAATTTCAAACATTAAGAAAACCAAGTGCATTTTCTCCCCTCATATTTCCCACTTTCTATTCTCCATCTGGTAATAGCAAAAATAGAGTATATACATTTAAATCCTTAAGGGTTGTCCTGCACATGAAAAACTAAACAAATATTTCAGGTAACATTTTGATTGTTGATCTAAATGAAGCCATAAAAGGCAGTCTAAAGTTTCAGGTATCCACATCATTATGTGCACAAAAGGATGCATATGGATGGGTGTGTGTGAATGTATTCTTGAAATTATGTAAACGAGCCTTCCCTCAAAGACCAAGATAAAAGAAATAAGGAAAACCAAGGATATAAAAAAATGTCAAAATAGTTAAAAACTAGTGAAAACAGCCCTAGTTAGTTTGGTTCAGTGGATACAGCATGAACTTCTGAACAATCCCAGGCTCCATTCTTGTCAAGGTCTCATGCCTGGGTTGCGGGGTTGGTTCCCATTAGGGGCATGCAGGAGGCAGCTTATCAATGATTCTCTCTCATTGATTTTTCTCTCTCGCGCTCCCTCTCCATTCTTCTCTGAGATCAATAAAAATATATATTAAAAAGAAATTAGTGAAAACACAAAGTAATCTTATACAAAAATAGAAGAAAGTGAACTAAGGACATTTTAGTTTATTATAACGGTATTTGGTCCACAGCAATTTAATGAGTACCAAGTATAAAATGAATAGATTAATTTAATAGAAATGTAATTTCAGTCAAATTATGGCTAAAAAAGGTGTGAAAAGTACTCATATAATTGGATTTTGGTATTTTACTTATGATTTGGATTTCCAATGCTCAAATATTTCTAAATATTCAAAGAATATACTCCAAATTATAGACCGGCATAATTGGATAATCAACTTTGAAGTATAGAATTTCCAGAAAAACAAAGCATCATGAATACCTAGTGAGTGCTTAAATAAAACTTATTAGATATCAGTGATACTTTAAAATAACAAATGATACATACTCAAAGCAAAGCACCAGATAGTTTATTTAAATGGACATATTTATATCCTTTTTTTAATTTTTATTGACAACCCTTAGTTAAAACACAGGCTTTGGAGATGTAAACAAGAGTGGTAAGATGAAATGCCTAAAGTAACTTTCAGATATGAAAATGACAACAAAGCAAGTTAAATAGATTGTGTCTCTGCTTTGTTAAAAATAGGCACTCAGATGCAATCTGAAAATGCTGAAGGTGGAGGACCTCCTTGATCTAGATAGGATTTATTTTAGAGACTTGGTACTCTTTGGAAGCATCCTGATTATTCTTGCAGTGTTATGGAGGATAATGCAAGAATATCTGCTCCAGTGTCCTTCTCTCCCACCCACTCTCCTTCTGAACGAGTCTTCCATAGAGCCAGATATTCAAGCAAGGTATCCTCCATGTAACAGAAACTATAAGAATGCTTGGTCATACCTATAATCTTTCTGCCATCAATAACATAATCTTCATATATTTTCTCTTTTTTTGGATACAATTTTCATTGCCATAATATCCAATCTGTTTTTTTTAATTTATTAAGGTATTATATGTGTACATAGCTTACTATTGCCCTCCCTCCCCCACCTCTCATTCATACTTAACTGGGCACAGTTGATCATTTACTCATTCTGTTTCTTATAATCACCATGGGTGCCCAGACTAAATCCTCTTTTAGTATCTATAGATAAGGCAAGTTGATGCTTAATATTTTTATGATGATCAAGAGTATCACAAATAATTATGTAAAAAGGCAACTTGTCTCTGAAACGTTTCATTTTCAAACAACCTCCATTTAACGGCAGAAGAATAGTCTCCAAGTCCAATTTACTGCACTATATCAATCTTACCCTTTCTCATAATAATAATGTAAAAATGTTCCAAAGGTAATTATAGAGCAATAGAAAATTTCCTTTGCTGATAATAAAAATTAAACAAAAAGTCCTTTGCCAACTTAGACTGCTGTAATTTATTAAAAATCTATATTTTTACTTTGAAATTTGAACTACTTTAATATTACCTGTAAATGCATGTTTTAAGAATCCCCCATATATTACTTACTTGTTTAAGCTTCTTTAGATCTTCATCAAGTTCTAAGTTGTCCAAAATAACAGCAACAAACAAACTCAGGAGGATCTATAAAATGGTTAAATAACAATGAAAAAACCCACATGCTGTAAGTATCAAAATATTATCTATATATGATATAAACTATCTCCCTAAAATATACACCATATACAATGCATTAAATAAAAATAAACATGTACTTATGACTCACTGCATAGGTATTTTAAGGAATTTATTCCCAAATACATCGAAGGAAATAAGCAATATAAATATTCATTTGCTTATGGAGCCATCTTAAAATGGAAATTAAGTAAAAGTTTTCTTATAACTCAGTGATCCCACTTCTGAGACCATATCCAAAGAAAATAATCTGAAGAACTCATGATATTTTTATATATGTGCTTCATAGAGTTGTTTATAAAAATGAAATATTGGAAATAATATCTAACCTTACATAAACGGTTAATACAGTTAATAGAGATCTCTATAAGATTCATGCAGCCATTAAAAATGTTCATTGTGGTAGCTAGTCTTGCAGAAGTACCCCTGGTGTTCACACTTTTGTGAGTCTTTGTTGTCACACTCTTGTGAGTCCCCACCATGATGAATACAGCTGGGATGGGTACGCAATAGGAAATGCAAATGATCGTTTGTGATAAAAGACGTTGTGCATTTTCTTGCTTTCTCTCTCTCTCTCACCCGCTCTGGTAGAAGCCAAGGGCAGAGTCATGAGGACATGTAAGGGGCCCTATGGAGAGGCCCGTGTGGTGATGAGCTGAGGCTTCTTGCCTACAACCACAAGTGACTCATCTTAGAAGTGGACACTCCAGCCCCACGGAAGCCTGCAGGCCCAGCCAACATCTGGACTAGAAACTCATCTGACACGCTGAATTAGAAACACCAGCTAAGCCTGTCTCAGACTCCTGGCCTGCAAAACTGAATGAGATAATAAATATGAATTGTGGTGGAAGCTCTTAAGTTGTTCATGATTTGTTATATAGCAATAGACAACTAATGCTCTCATAAATTTTTATTAGTGTTAAAAATGCTTATACTACAATATTAGATAAGAGTATATATGGCGGAAGTAGAACTGAGTACAAGAAGAAATAAAGAAAAGGCTAGAAGTTACTTTAGTGATGTTCATGCTGCTTGCCTTTGTGAAAAGTGATTTTCCCCCTTTTCTTTGTATTACACCATATTTTTCAAATTAAAAACAAACAAACAGGTATATACTTCTTTTGGAATGGGTAAATAAGGTAAAAGGAAGAAAACAACAAAAATACACAATTAAAAAAATAATGTCTAGTCCTGTTTTTCAACTTGGACTTCTAAAGTTCCACATTCATTTTATTATCTTTTTTTTATTCCTAATTTATATTCTTCCTCTCAATTTCCCTCTTAACAAATTATTTCCAAATTAAATGTTTTTGTTTGTTTGCTTGATAATCCTCACCAGGGGATATATTTTCCATTGATTTTTAGAGAGAGTAGAAGGGAGGGAGGAGGGGGGGGGCAGACAGAGAGAGAGAAAGAGAGAGAGAGAGAGATGTGAGAGTGACACATTGATTGGTTGCTTCCCAAATTCACCCTGACCAGGCTGGGGATCAAACCTACAATCCAGGTACAGGCTCTTGACCTGGAATTGAGTCTGCACCACAGTGGCCAAGGCTCCACTTGTTAATATTAGACAGTTAAGCATGAAGGTAAGAACATTAAGGCAATTCATCACAACTTTTTAAGTACCAGAGAGATTATTATGTATAAGTTAATGGCTAACTCTTTTCCAAGTTAAATGAAAGTATAACAGGGAAAAAGAAGCCTCTAAAACATTATTACATTTCGACAGGATATACTTGGTTTGGGATAAGTACCAGTACCCTTCCTTTTCATTGCATGTCCTTTGGGATTTTACCAGAACTTAAAGAAGATACAGAATGGTCTACCATAGATTTTCACTGATCTTCCCATGTCTGCCACACTATGGGCATCTGGGCACAGATACATTCAGGCTTACTCTAAACCAGGGGTGGGCAAACTTTTTGACTCGAGGACCACAATGGGTTCTTAAACTGGACCGGAGGGCCGGAACAAAAGCAACCTGACCATGCTGGCACTCTCATCTTGGGCTGCTGGTAAAGGAGCAGAGGGGAGAGCAAGAGAACTCTTTGCTCTTTCGGCTCCGGGGGCTGGATAGAACAGCTGAATGGGCCGTATCCGGCCTGCGGGCCGTAGTTTGCCCATGGCAGCTCTAAACCAACCATTACACTCTAAAAAGGACATTATATAGTTCACTCCAAGTTTAGTTCCCTTATCATGACCTTGATGTTTATCTTGTTGTTATGATGACAAGTAACAGCAGAGGAGGAATCTTATCTTTCCTGCCAACCTCACCCAAAATTCAGTGATGTACACCCCAAGGTCTTTTGGGAGTAGGAGCCATCTCACATCACTTCATTGGCACTTGGGCAGGCTCTGTGTTCTAATTTAACCAATTTTCCTATCTTTCCAGTGAAAGGACAAACAAAAATCTAAAAAATAAAACATTCCCTGATGAAAAAAGGGAAAGCAACTGTCTGCCTCCCTTTCTTAGAGCACTTCCTTAGGAAACTTTGTCCTTGTAAACTCTTCCCGTCCCTTTGAGACGTATACAAATCTTTTTTAAGGGTCTAAACAACTCTCTTCTGTTTTACAACCCAGGAATAGCACCCCTTCTCCATGGGCGGGTGTGTGTGTAGTTTAGCTACTTGGTCCCATCCCTTACAAAACTACCAACTTGTCACAGAGAAGTAGGATTTTTCCTTTGGATAAAGGCAATCAGCTGCCACAGATGACCATCCCAATTACTGGGGAATTTACAGGGAACTATATTTAATAAATGCTTCTGCAGAGTGTTTTTACTTGAGGACTGTTGTTTCCATCTTGAGAACATGGATGTGCTGTGGGATATGCATAAGAGGATGAGTTACTTTCTGTCTTTGCAATCTCTTAGCAGGTTGCCTGTGATGCCCATCTCAGCCTGGTCTCGTGCTCACCCAATAATAGAATTGTCTTCTTTCTCGTCTGCTTAGGTGGAGAGATTTTCTGGATTGGCAGATTTTATTTTTAATTATTTCCCCAACACCAGACAGATGGCAAGCTACTTAAGGACAGTGAGGTTAAGCTATTCGATTAAATTCCACAGGCATTTGATTGGACTCCACTGATGTGCCAGACATGGCCTGGCCAGGAAAATAAATGCAATATTGCACTCACCATGATGAGGTTCACAATTGAATTAAGTGAACGTAGGCTGGAAGCCTGGTAGAAGAGAGCATTGTGGTTGGGGACCTTGGTTAGCAGGTAGGCGCTACCAGCCACAAGCTCTGTGGCTCACCAAATTGCAGCTACTGTATTTTTATTTAACCCTCGCGGGCAATACTGGTATATGGTATAGCCCACGTAAAAATTGCAGACATAAACTTAGATATTGGAAACGAAAATAATTTTCTTGCTATTATTAAAAAATTAATTTAGTCCAGAAGCCCTCCATTTGCACTGAGAGCTGAAAACTGAATCTTGCTAGATCCCATTTCGTCCTGTAAAACTCAGTTACATTGGAATAAATGCTTCTTTTCTTTCTAGGGCTGATTTAAAGTCAAGGATGTGATTCTCATCAGCACCTGGCCCGCTGTGGCCGTGTGGCCTTTCCTCTGTCACATTTCAGGGGAAGCCATAACGCTTGTTTTGGGGACTCTGGGCTTCCTCGCTGCTGAATTAGTCACGACCTCAGCTCCTACAGCCCTTGCTAAGATCTCTGCTTCTTAGTGACACTCCGTGTTAGTTTTAGTTTCCTCAGGCTCCTGTAACAAATTGCAAAAGCTTGGTGGCCTGAAACAACATATTCTTTGACAGTTCTGGAGGCCAGAGGTCCAAAATAGGATTGTCAGCTGGACGTGCTCCCTGCGAAGGCTGCAGGGGCGGATCCTTCTTGGCCTTTTCCAGCTGCTGGTGGCTCCAGGTGTCTTTGGCTTGTGGCTGCATCACTCCAATCTCTGCCTGAGTCTTAATGTGGCTTTCTCTTTCTCCCTATATCTTTGCTTACCTGGTATATATCTCTAATAAGGATACTTGTCATTGTATTTAGGGTCCACCTGGATAATCCAGGATGATGCCATCTTAAGATACTTAATTTAATTACATCTGTAAAGACCCCTTTTCCAAATAAGGTCACAATCAAAGGTTCTGCAGTTAGGACATGGACATATCTTTTGGGGGCCACCACTCAACCCCTTCAGCTCTCTATCTGGTTTCTGGCTTGGGCCATAGTTCCTTCACTGGTGTTGTTCCTATATACTGACTCTCAACTCCCAAGGAAGTTTGGAAGTTCTACCATTCCAGGAAGGAAGTATGGGAGACTTGTTCTTAGGGGATCTTTTAGGTCCTCTCTCTACCTAGACCTCTCAGGCAACTCTGTCCAGGCTGCCCCTTGTCTATGTGGGTCCCCCAGCCAGGCTATTTCCTCCCATGTTTAGACAAGAAGTGGGTACAAGACAAATCTCAGATGTCAAAACACACCCAGGTTGTTGCCCCTGAGTGTGGCATGTCACCCTACCACCAAAACACACTTTACCTCACTGCCTCTTTCTAGAGATTTCTGCCTCCTTCATGCTTCATTCCAGAAAACATTCTTCTTATTTCTCAGAAAATAGGAGTGTGAAATAAGATTGGAATGGGAGCTCTGAGGGGGTACACACAAGTGTGAAGACGGACCAACAGAAATGAAACCCAAGCGGAGTATCACACGTTTATTACTGTGCCATCTGAGCATTTAGATTTCTGAGAGCACATCCGGACTAATGGGTCAGGTGCGTCTTATGAACGCTACTCATTTAAGATTGTGAGGCACTGGGCCCAATGTTGTGTTACCAAGACAGCAACATACCAAGGAGAAGGGGAATTTCAGCACTCAGAGAATTGTGAGAAAGGCTTGCTAGGGGAGATGAGTTAAATCAAGGCTTCGGGAGCATGTGGCTAATTAAGGGCCTGGTGAGCAGCTAAGAACAGCCAGAGCATTGCTGCCAGAGAGGATGCTGGGGGAGGCTGCAGAGGTGGGAGAGGGAGCTAGTGTAATAATCACAAAGTGATGACATTCGTTTCTTCTCTGTGAATTTTTTTCTTTCAGATGTTGCTTTTTAAAAAAAATGCATGTAATGTAGCTGTTTTAAACTGGATTACTTAAATGTTAATGAGGCACTGTAAAGTGCAGTTTGACAAAGGTTATTAAATATATAATATTTAATTAATTAATAAATATATTTTTATTGATTTCAGCGAGGAAGGGAGAGGGAGAGAGAGATATAGAAACATCTTTCATGTGAGAAAATCATGATTGGCTGCCTCCTGCATGTCCCTCACTGGGGACTGAGTCCACAACCTGGGCATAAGCCCTGACAGGAAATTGAACCGTGACCTCCAGGTTCGTATGTCGATGCTCAACCATCGAGCCACGCTGGCTGAGATATTTATTTTTAAAGTACATTTTGCACATTCTTCTTGGAGAAAAGAAAAAAATAGCTCCCTCATAGCAGGACAGAGAGACAATGTGGGATGCTAACTGCACTTTCTCCTTGTCATGCAGATAAGAGTTTGATATTCATGATAGAGGGAAGGCAAGACTCAAAAAGGAAAGGCTTTGGTTTGGTTAGCAAAAATGCTGCAGAGGTTTGAAAGCCCAATGCTTACAAAATTGAGCCAAGCTGTCGGGAAGGATAATGACACCAAATTGAAGAATTATACAAGAGAAAGTTCATAGTTTGCTTGAGACTATCCTTGAGCCCAAGTTCATTCAACAACTATCCTGCAGTGTTTAGGCATCACTGCTTAATTAACATGACAATGGGATGCCAAAACCAGAAATATTAAAAAATATATGTGGAGCTTGAGTTTCCTCCCAAACTATTTGCACCTGGACTTTTAGCTTGATCCTTGTGGCCATGTTCCTAATTGAAGGGCACTGTGATAAGGTGACACCTTGGCATTCAGGGTCAGATCTGACCAAAGTTTGCCTTTGACTCTCTTTGGAATGGAGATAGATGATATAGGGGAGGCAGGCTGGGTCTGCAGCTGGTCCTAAGGAAGTGAGAATTACTTTGTGGTTCTTTCCTCAGACTCTAATAGGATGGCAGTAGCCACTGTGATACATAAATAGAAACAAAGAGAGGGTGGCAGCTTGGGTTCCATCACTTTTAATTTACACTATCAATGAGACATATTGTTTTCCTACAAACCCAGTGCTGTGTGGAATGGGACTGGGGGTGCTGGCTGGAGTGGGTCTGCCACTTCCCAATGCATGGTATTGAAAGTCCTGGGAATGGGGGATGAATCCTTTTTCTGAAAGCAAGAACCATTGCTCAATTCCTGTTTGTTTGTTTGTTTGTTTGTTTGTTTCATTTGTTTTTTTCTGGTTTCATACAAAGCTGAGTTAATGCTCATTAGTAATCTGAACCCATTACACAGACATCTGAATCTTATTTTCAATGTTTAACTATTTACAAGTGCCAAAAGGTTTCCCACAGCCATTATGTGTGACTCACAGGTTTATATGAAAATGTTATTAATATCATAAAGAAACCTTACAGGGACTTAGCACGTCGAATCAAAGAGCTCCATCATTTGCATTAAATACCTTTACACTTTGCCAGTTCTCAATGATGCAACCAACCTACTCTGCCTTATATTTTTCATACTTAGGTTTATATAATATTTAAATTTGTATTGTGGCACCAAATCTTTATCACTATTTTTTTAATGATGTAATTCCCATGGGAATAAAGATTAATGCTATATCCTTTCATTAAATCTTGAGTTTTGTTAAAGCACAAGCAGTACGTAGTTTCAACACGGCAGTATTTCATTTGTGCAACTCTTTCAGAAAAGAAATTCATATGTATACATATATATTCATGCATT
The DNA here is from genome assembly GCA_963924515.1 of Vespertilio murinus. NCBI lineage: Eukaryota > Metazoa > Chordata > Mammalia > Chiroptera > Vespertilionidae > Vespertilio > Vespertilio murinus. Next base: position 35,939,367 of record OZ004707.1, on the reverse strand, counting down.
GGCTACTTGCCACTTTTATCAGGTCTCTAGCATTCTATTATATGAATATACAACACAAGTATTTGTTCTACCGCATAATATACAACTGATGTAATACGGTCACTTCCCTATTTTATGACCACTATTGAAACCTTATGAATCACCGATGTCAATGAGAACGTTGAGAATAACTATTAAAAATGTCCAGGTGTTTAATTCTTTATTTTCCTCAGACTATAATGCCCATGCTCAAGGTATTTTGAGAACTGGCAATACATTCAGTGTGGATGGATTAGGTCTCGGGAAGCCTGGCAAGGATCCTTCTTAAAGGATTTTTAGGAATGACAATAGATATTGGTGGGATGTTGACCTTCTAGCTTAGATTCCAAAGCATGCTTTCCCAGGTTCAAGATGGCTTCTGCCCCAGAGTCTTAATAGGTACGTGTTTAAGTCCTTATGCTCTCTCTTTTCTTTTTTTAACTACTCCTCTCATGTCTTACACACTTCTGGAAAAGCCGGACTAACCTGAGCTAAGTGCTCACTAGGTATTCACCATGTTCCCAGTTTTATACATTTAACCATGGGCAAACTCGTTTTCTTGCATTTATCCATGGTACGATTCAACAAAATTCAATAAACTACAGAAATTGTATTATTAGTATCATTATTCCTCCAAGTGTATTCGAACATGGCCATTCTGTCCAATACACTTTACCTCAGATTCACGTTTGGGTTATCATGATTCAGACTCCTGAAAGTTGTGGAATGGGTTCACTTGGATGAAGATTTCTGTCTCTGTAGCTGCATATCCCATTTTGCATTCTCCCCAACCCTGCATACGGCTGCACCCCACCTTTATGTACCTTTCCCTTTTCACGTCTTTACCGGCAAAGTTTACTTTTATTACTTCCTTTTCCTTTTTAGGTAGCTTAAAGATAACCCTTTGGCTGACATGCCACCTTTAATCTTATTCCTTTCTCTACTATACACTCTAATCATGATTTCTATTTAAAAATAGTTTTTAATGTGCAATAGAAGCATAGCTGGTATCTAGTCAACGCCCACAATCTTGGCTTTTTCTTTCCCTTCTTTTCCATTTGTAATCACGCTCCCCTAAGCCATCTTGCTGGCTGTAGTTGGAAACAATCTCATTTTTTATATAGGTCAACAAAAAGTCAAATGTAATCAGAGCGATGTAAAATGGAAATGTTCGATACAGATGCACTTTTAAATGAATTCTATAAAATCAAGTTACTTAATTTACACCTTGGGATGCCCATTTTTGTCAGAAAAAAATATGACTATTCTCAGAAAGCTGCCACTGCAGAAGCAAAATCAAGAGATTGCTATGTTAATTTAAGCACTTCAAAGGTAACAAAATGACTAGCCACAATGGACGCTTAATTACATTTTCTCTCTCAGTATTCACATCACAGGGCTTTCTTTTGAAACAATAATAAAGGGGAAACCACTGAGAATAAAAAACAGAGTCTTTCCACAGTCCTTAACCCCCAAATCATTGGCATAAGTGAAGAAAAAGATGCATTTCACAAGCGTTCGGCAAACTGCAGTCAGGACAGAAATATGGGATACTACCAGGCAGATGAGAGAGAAATTTTAAAAGTATAATAGGTAATGGTTATGAATATGCATTTGCTAAACACTTAAGCTTGATTTTCATTGTGCACTGAAAAACTGGCACCCCCAGAGAGCTACTGAATAGCATGTTGGTTTTTTTTATGCCAGAACAAACAGCGAAATATTATTTTTCTTTTTTGCTGATTGGTACATGCCAGTCCCTGGGAAGACTAAATCAGAAACTCACCAGTTGTGTGGCACCAACCAGTGTGGCTTGAAAACAATCAGAGCTTGTCTATTTATGTAGGCGTTTTTTCATGTGGGCTGTAACGTTCTGCAGTGTGCTGCTAAAAGAAATCTCCGTGCACATATGTACATGTTGGTCCACAAACCATGTCTGCCTGCTTTACTGTCAACATTTTAAACACCGTTTCGGATCATGTAGAGCCAGCATGACTGGGACACAGGCATTTATTATGTGGACATTGATCACATAGCAAGTAACAATGGCATGTACTCCTGGCATTATCACTTGTGTCACTAGGTCTTGAGTCACAGGTTTTGTTTTTTGTTTGTTTTTTAATATATATTTTATTGATATTTTACAGAGAACAAGGGAGAGAGATAGAGAGCTAGAAACATTGATGAGAGAGAAACGTCGACCAGCTGCCTCTTGCACACCCCCTACAGGGGATGTGCCCGCAACCAATGTACATGCCCTTGACCGGAATTGAACCTGTGACCTTCCAGTCCACAGACCTACACTCTACCACTGAGCCAAACCGGTTTCGTAGAGTCACAAGTTTTATCTGTTGTTTTGTCTGTGCATACTGGTCCTATTTCTGTGCTAGTTGTAGGCCCAAAGAGGACAGGGATTAAGCTCTTCACACTTCGGTTAGGATATAGGTTAGTACTTAAACATGGTAGAGATTTAATAAAGCTGTACAGAATCAAATTGAGCTAGCTTAATAGAGCCCATTACAGTGATGGTCAGTCTGAGAACAAACAAGAAAAGGAAAAGAACTGCTAATCATACTTTAAACAAAATCTTCAAGGAAGTGATTCTAGTCCCTAGGCTTTTGGGGTAGTATAGAAGTAACGTTCTCAATTTTAGTTTGGGCATAGAGTGTTCTCTTTAACTGAATTAATTTTTTCTCATTAAAAAAAATCACTTATACACTTAAATATCTGAATAAATGACCTTTTTGCTTTAGGTTCACAGTCAGAGAAATCAACTAAATACTTCAAAGCTTTAAAATTCTAACATAAATATGCTTGAGAAAAGTCAATTTGAGTTATACTTAAGCAGTGTATTTCACCTAACTTACACCACATATAGACAGAATTTGAAATGCATTAAAAACCTAAATTTTGTCAAAAGACAAAAAAATTAAAACAATTAGAAGCAAGAGGAGAATCTTTTTATTACCTCATGATGGGAAAGAATATCTTATGCATGAGTCCAAAATAACTATTTACAATAAATAAAAAACTGATTGCTTGACTGCATCAAAATATGTCCTAATGTTATCGGTGGGATGCCTTCTGTGTCCCCACCTCTTGCCAGTAGAAGTGGAATCATTGGGGTGCCTCTGGGAAAAGAATTTCCTGAGGCCCCCAGGGAAGATGCGGTATTATGGAAAGCTTTATTGATGATATAATATTAAAGGGGTTCCCTTCCAAGGCCCCATTTCCCTCTGTCCTGCCAGGGAAAAAGTCCAGTCTTGTATTCAGCAGGACCGGGATTAAAGCCACCCACTGCCCAGAGCCTCTGCTCCATATGAAAGCACAGTCCGGCCCAGCTTAGGTCCCAACCACAGTCCATTGCGTGCGGGGTCTCGATGGCCACAAGCCTTGAGGTTGCTTAAGGTCATAGTGTTACGGAGGCCCCTGGGTGACTGTGGGCCACAGAGGAAGAGAGTGCAAGGGAGCAGGAGGCAAGCGAGAGAGAAATAATTCTTTGTCGGGGGATTTTAACCTTCCAAAATTTCATGTGCTTGCCCTGTTCCACCTTCTAGCCAAATATCTTTTTTCCAGATTAGACTGACGACAGTTAAGCATGTTTCCTACGGCATCCCAACTTCTCTGCACACGTGTCCGTTTCCCACTTGGTTTGATTCCTTCCCCCGGCGACCTGCAGGGAATGGACTAGCGGTTCTCTGGGGAGCAAGAAGTTGCCACTTCCTCGTGAAGCTGCCCCAGTGACCCTACTTACAATGTCTGGCCTCCCCTTTGCTCCTTTCTTAGTATTGGTATTAGCTAGCTAATTATGGCAATAACAAAAAAGATATCACAAATTAGAATAACAGAACACTGCCTAAGAAAGGACATTTATATAGTAGTCAAGGGATTAATAATCCATTATATATATGTATATATATATATATATATATATATATATATATATATATATATACATTCTACTCCAACACATGCATTTAAACAAGACAAACTAGATTTTGGAAAAAATAGTTTAAGCATATGATTGGGTGAGTCACAAAGAAGATGGCCAATCAACATATGAAGAAGTGCTCCCTTAATAATTATGGAAATGCAAATATTCAAATGAAGAAAAAGTAATACCAGCATTCAACTCCCGGGATTGTCAAAACTTTAAAAACCTAACAATATCAATCATAAGTGAGAATGTAAGCACACAGGGATTCTCAACCCTTGCTCTTGGGAGGGCAAAGTGAGTGCAGCTTGCTTATACAGCAGGAGTCCTCAAATGAAAGGTAGAGAGAGTAAAGGTTTTAGGTTTTGAGGGCCAACAGGCAACATTTAAGATATTATATAGGTACTCACATAATCGTTTAACAATGCACAGACCAGTCTTAGTCTCCTGGCTACATAGAAAGCCTGTTGACCAGATTTGGGATGGCTTGCAGACCTGTGCCACTTTCTAGCATATATCCTAGAGAAACTCTCATACAAGGGGACACAATGTACAAGTGTAGTAGTGGCAACATCATAAAACAACCTAAATATGCACGACAAAGGGGACTGATAAACAAACAGGGTCTATTCAAGTCACAGTTCATATATTCATGACAATATATACCAAACGAGCATTATGTATACTAAGATAAAAATATTTCAAAAACAATAAGTGAGAAATTTAACGGACAACAAATGCAGAGTTTGATACCACTTATTTTGAAAGTTGCTGCTACTGATGACTTTTAAGGAGGGAAACACCTGGTCAAAAATAAGTTGGCTTTAGAATGGTATGTGGTCATCACAGTAGAGAACTAGGGCATCAGGTGTCTCCACCAGGGTAGTCATCAGCGCACGACAGCAGCACTTCTCAAACTAAAAATTAATGTTAATGTTAAAAATGGTATGCAGCGGTCACTAACCTTGCGGGCCTCACAGACCACCAGTGGTCCGTGAACCACCAGTTGGCGACCACCAGAAAATGTTTGTAAATGATAACTCAAATTTAAAAACACTGTATATTGCCAAAACCGGTTTGGCTCAATGGATAGAGCGTCAGCCTGAGGACTGAAAGGTCCTGGGTTCCATTCCGGTCAAGGGCATGTACCTTGGTTGCAGGCACATCCCGGGTAGGAGGTGGGCAGGAGGCAGCTGATGGATGATTCTCTCTCATCGATGTTTCTAACTCTCTATCCCTCTCCTTTCCTCTCTGTAAAAAATTAACAAAATATATTTTAAAAAATAAAATAAAAACACTATATATTTTAATATACTGTATATTATATATGTGTGGGAAACTACAGTATTTCATTTATTTTAATATACACATTTATTTTCACACTTTAACAACTCTGAAAATGGGATGCACCTTATTATCTATGTCCATAGTTTGATTGTTGGTTATTTGTTAATGTTACACAAGATAAGAGTCTTCTTATAGTTGATAATATGTTAAATTTAGTGAAATATGATTTAAAACTGGAAGATGAATTCATACCAAATTCATCATATTCACTGTCTGGGAGACAATGATCATTGTGTGGGGAAAGGAGAAGGAAGGAGAGAGAAACTTGGTATAGGAAGAATCATAAATGATATTTTAAACATAACAATAATACTTTACATCTATATAGTGAAAACATCTGAAGTAACATAGTAACATGTTAGCATTTATTAATATACAGCTTTAAATGCACACACCATCCTACTTAGACTGAAAAAGCATTCAGTGTTGGTGGAAGCTATGATCATCCACTATTTCATGGCTAAAATCTCCTTCAAAATACAAGTCCAACTCACATGGAGATGGCAAACTTGGGCACTAGGTGTGGGGCATTATTATCTTCAATTTCAGATATAACATGACATAGAGATCAGGGGGGTTGTCTGGTTCCTCAAAGTCACACATGTAGTGGCCAAAGAGCTAGAACCTGAATCTAGATTTTGAACTTCAACTCCATACTCTTATACTCAGCAATGCTTACTAGACCACCCTCATTGACTTTTCTCTCTCTCTCTCTTTAAAAATATATATATATATATATATATATATATATATATATATATATATATATATATATTATTGATTTTTTACGGGGAGGAAGAGAAAAGGACAGAGAGTTAGAAACATCAAAGAGAGATACATCAATTATCTGCCTCTTGCACAACCCCCATCGGGGATTTGCCCGCAACCAAGTCTCATGCCCTTAACAGGAATTGAACCTGGGACCTTTCAGTTCACAGGCCGATGCTCTATCCACTGAGCCAAACCAGTTTCGGCCCTCATTGACTTTTCAATTCTCAGTTGCTTTAAGAAATTTGAAGAAATTATGAATAAAAGAATGAACAATTTCAATTTTCAGTTTTAACTAAAAACTACCTCTAGGAAACAATAATGAAATTATAAAAAGTGTTTTGAGCAGGATACTTAAATCAGTAGAATGAAGAGATAAAATTAGATATGGGTTTTCAAGCTGTGCTCAATGGGTTCCTAAAGGCTCAGATGAATCTCAGGAATCCTCATAAGTGCTCCGGGGTTCCACAGCCATTGCCATGTTTTGGCCCAGTAAGGAAAATTTAGACTACCCAAGTAGTCTGTGTACAGATTTAACATAACATTTTATTATATTAGCAATCCCTGTAGAAGTTCACTTGAAAAACTAGACAGTTTTTCTTTCTACTTTCATAATGTGTGAGTCTCAGTTTTAAGGATCAAAACTATATCTCTATGTTAAAAGATCTGTAGTGAGGTTAGCAAACAATTATATATATATATATATATATATATATATATATATATATATATATATACTTTTATTGATATCAGAGAGGAAAGGGAGAAAGAGATAGAAACATCAATTATGAGAGACAATTATTGATTAGTTGCCTACTGCACACCCCATACTGGGGATCAAGCCTGCAACCAGAGAATCTAATCATGACCTCCTGGTTCATAGGTCAATGCTCAACCATTGAGCCATGCCAGCCGGGCAACAATTATATTGTTTTAATAGAAAAACAATTATAGAGATTATTCCCATAATTCATGATTTCAATCATATCTATCCTGCATTTAACCCATGATCAACATTCTCCAAGGTCTTCCATAGTTTGAAAAGGAACATAAGCACATAATATAGGTGCCTAATAAACATTAGTTGAATTCATGAGTGAGTGAATTAATGATGAATGAATAAATGATGACAGCCACCGACTGAAAGGTCCCAGAAAGGAGCACACAAAGACCTCAGGGCCAAGTGTCCTGGGAATACCAGCATAGTCCGACTTGGCTCTGGAAGTCAGACCTTCATTCCCACCACTCAATGTTCTTTCCTTTTGGGAATATTTTAAAAGTTACCCCATATTAAAAAAAATGCCCAAATTAGTTCTTTGTGATTTTACTGTTTGAACCCAAGATTTTACACCATATAACAACGCATCCCCATATACTTTTTTTTTATAAACATGCCTTAGTTTTAAAAGCCTTTGCCTATAGCAAATACAACCTGTAATATCACATCTAGTTACTCAAGCGCTTGTTTGATTCATAGATATTTAGAATTGGAAGGGACCTTGGAGCTCAAATGTAATTTGCTTTATTTTAGTGACTCTTGGGCAGAGGTTTGATTTGATGAAGATATTTTCATTGATAATACTAAGTTTCATAATCTAAGGAAGTTGCAAGACCATAGGCTTTGGACCAGGCAAATCTGGGAATGTTCTGACTCTACGTGACTTTGGGACAATTACTTAACTCCTCTGAACCTTGGTTTCATCACATGTAAAATGGGAATATTACCTAACTTGGTTATACCAAATATTAGGAATAAAATTGTGAAACATTTTGCCTCTCAATAAGTAATAGCAGTTGTTTTTATTTCATGTATACCTAATAAAGGATACCATTCTGAATTCTTAACTTGGAACTTTTAACATAAGTACAGAGCTTAAGTTTGTTTCTTAAGTATGCATTAATTTATTATATAGAGATATACATTTCATATTAGAAAAACCTGAGAATTCTATCCCTTAGTATGTCATAGGCCACATTGAATAACCTTTCTTTGTTTTTAATAAAAATATGAGTTGGCTTTAGAATGGTATATGGTCATCACAGTAGAGAACTAGGGCATCAGGTGTCTCCACTACGGTAGTCATCAGAGGGGAAAAGTCTGTGTGACAGAAGTCAATTTTTTTTCTTGAATTTAGTATTAGCTTTTATTGTGCTTTAAAAATATTTTCAGGTATGTGTTTTATCCACCCCCCCATCTGTTTCTTTCAGTCCCACATAGCAAAAAACACTGAGCTGATTTCTAACTAACTGACTGGATCCTGAGGTCTCCAGCTGCTATCTTCAGTTTAATTACAGCTGTGAACAAGATGGAGTGAAATTGAAGAAAGTATCTATACGAGGTTAAACATAATAATTACATATTTCTGGTTTGATCCTTAGATCATCTAGGATGTAAATGATTAGAAATGTTTAAATTGATATGCAAATGTGAGATTTCTATTTTGTTTTGTCTTGTTTTCCCTCATGCAAAAACTTGTACCTGATAGAGACAAATTCCTAATTAAATCTGAAATCTAGTTCCTGAAGGAACTAGATTCCTGGAAATTTAAAATGGAAGAGACCTCATCCAACCAGACTATTCTACATTGGTTCTCTGGCTCTCATTCTGAAATTGAATGTAGGCCAAAAAATATGTTAATGCTCATTCCATTATGAATTCGATGACATAATTGATAAAAGTGCTAAACTCACCAGAGTGGCAAAAAGATGATAGAGAATGAAATAGATGGCAACCACAGGTGCCCACACGTGTCCCACAGCATTTAGAGTTTGGTCCATTACGTCTACCCATCCTTCCTGGGTAAGGATCTGGAACATGGACATAAATGCCTACAGAGGAAAAGAATGGAGGTATTAAACACCAGCTTAAGGCTTGCATGCAATTTAAATTAGTGTATGGTGTTTGAGGACTTTGATCTCAATATTAGTGATTTTTATCTGAGTGCTCAGGGGAAGAACAGTCTTAATCAAACAGATGGGAAAGGGCTGAAAACTAAAGATCCTAAAAGCCTAATATCTAACTATTCAGTGCAGCAAACTAAAATAATTGTCTTTAATTAAAATTAGCCTTGTTGGTGGTAAATACTGCTGAGAAAAATTAGGAAAAAATTGAGGAATGTAGCTTATTATTACCTTTCTTTTTTTCTCCTCTAAGTGAACTTTTTAACATTTCCAACAGATTACTGTATTTTTATTTTTGTTGCTAAGCACAACTTGTCTTTTTTTTTGTCATTGTGAATACTCACCTGTGGGTACTTTTTCCATTGATTTTTAGAGAGAGTTAAGGGAGGTGGCAGGGTCGGGGAGAGATAGAGAGAAAGAGAGAGAAACATTGATGTGAAAGAGACACATCAATTGGTTGCCTCCTGCCCTGGCAATGGGGTGGGGATGAAACTTGCAACCCGGAGCCATACTGGCCAGTGCCACAACTTGTTTTTATAGTGAATTACATCTAACTGTCTAAAGGCCTATGAGAAAAACTTATTTTACTTCTATAGTACCCATCTATTAAATTATTTGTTCTTTTAAAAGCCTAAGATTCTTGGCAAAAGCTTGGAAGAGGTGGGTGCAGAGAGGAGTGGGGTAAAAGGAGAAAAACAAAAATCCAAAGTGCACATCTATACCTTCAACAAAGATAAATTTTAAAAAAGAATAAAAAAATATAATACCGATAGCCATGCCGAGCAACTTAATAAAGACAAATACATTTTTCATAATTATTTTGTTTCTTTTTCAAAGCCAAGTGAAGACCACGGATAAAGCCAAGACTAAAATATATACAGCATTCCAACAAAAGCCAGCCAAGCTATAGGACTCTTACTCTCTGGAAATATCTTTGTTTAGTTCCAATCTTACATATGCTTCTTATTAATTATATGATTACATATACATCTCTAATTCATGTATTCTGTACACATTAGTAGCCACTAAATGCTTTATTTATTTATTTTTATTTTTATTTTAATCCTCACCCAAGGATATTTTTTCCATTGATTTTTTTTTTTAGAAAGAGCAGAAGGGAGGGAGGAAAGGGAGAGAGAGAGAGAGAGATCAATGTGAAAGAGAAACACTGATTAGTTGTCTCCTGTTCACACCCAGACTGAATACTAAAACCTACAACTGAGGTATGTGCCCTTGACTGAGAATCAAATCTGAGACTCTTTGGTCTGAGGGTGGATGCTCTAACCATGGATCCAAGACAGGTAGGACAATAAATGCTTATTGATGAGACTTCATGATGATGCCTGGGAAAATTGACAATTGGAATCTAGTGACTCTTTAAATGTATTTATAGGTCAAAGTACAATGAAGACTGAAGTTGAATCCTCAGGTATTGAGAATCCAAGAAATAAATTCCAGTATATTATATAGATAAACCGATCCCAAGATATAAGCAGCTTTGCTACCTAGAACCAAAAAGGACCTTAAAGTTAATCCAATGCTTTCTTTTTGAAGAAAAAGAAAATTAGGCTTAAGGATGATATATAATTAGCCCAAAATCACTCTATTAATTTGTGGCACTAAAAGAAACATTACTCAGGTGCTCTGACTCCATAGTAAGTACTTTTCTAAGTGTTGATTCCTGTGTTGAGTGAGATCTTGAATCTACTGCTTCCCAATCAGACTCACACAATAAGCTCTCTCAGCATAGTCTCATTTCTCACAGATAGTTAACTTTTTTAGAAGTAAGGTGTTCAATGTCCAATATATAAAAAACCCATTTGAGTCATTATTAAGTGAATCTTGAAGTACAAGAAATGTTTTTTCCGCTCCCTTTATCCATGTGTAAAACTTCTCCAGTTAATTTTTCTACAGTCCTATTATCCTGCAAAGTCTTCTGTTCATAAAAGAATGAAATACATTACTGTCGATACTTGAATTCAGGATCACTAACAAAAATAATATTTTCCTTGCCAACTGCCTAAGTGAATGTTAGCTTTAACTCATTATAAAAATGCTTCAGAGGATGTTTAACACATCATTTAACCTCATAAGTTGTCAGGGCTTATCATGGGGGCCAATTACTTTTTCCTGTATTTTTTTTTCCTGTCGTATATTTATTACCTTCAAAGGCAAGGAACATAAGTTCCAAATATGATTTACATAAAATAGCAGATTTCTGTATTTTCTTCAATGGAGATGTCACTAGCGTGAAAGTGTATATTCATCCTAAAGACTCAATTGCAATAGAGAGTCAGAATATCTATCAATACCAAAGGGATTTTATTGGACATACATTTCTTTCTCCAAAGTAACCAAAATGTTTATGCCAATATCCTGGGCCCAGTCAGCAACAATATAAAGAATGTCCAGGTATCTTCCCATGTGGCCCTCTACAATTAAACCCAATAGATTTATTTTTGGTAGCCAGACCAAAAATCCAGGCGATCCTTTCAGCTACCTTGGGCACAAACCAATTTAGTTTGTTTTCATCTACTGCATTAGCTTTCACGAACACCCAGCTATTAGGCATTCAGCAAATGTCCAGGAATGTGGAGCTGTGGGACTGTAACCTGTTGCTGTGAGATAAGCAATGTGGGCAAGAGCATTGGGGTTATCCTCTACTCATTCCAGAGTCTCAGAAGAAAATAATCTCATTTCTGCACAGCTCAGCCACCTGAAAGTTCATATTATGAGATGCTGTGAATTATATCTGAGAGCAAAGTTTTCTGTACAATATTACTCATGTGTTTATAGCTGCTTACATGAATAAACCAATGAAAGGGGGTATCATGAAATACCTTAATTATAGGCTGAGAATTAACTTGTGTCCTACAGGAAAGGGTGCCTTCTCAATTTTGCTGAGATTTTATTCAGAAATGTAAATACAAATGGTAGTTCCTTTGAAGTTTTGAATTGAGTGCACTCACATATTATCCTCAGGATCTTGTTCCTTAAAGAACCCACTTAGTTTATTTATTCAAGCAGGGTAATTAGTGGTGACTGAAGGTTCCATGTTTAGGGGATTGAGATGAGGAAGACAAGGTTTGTTCTCTTTAAAAAATTAGCAGAAAAGAATAAGTGACTAATAGGGTCTGAAGGAGAAATACGGTAAAGCTACCAAAAAGCAAGTTAGAAGGGCCAACATATCCCCTCAGGTGAGTCAAGAACAGGTGTGGAAAAATGATGGCAATTGGCTTTCATGATGAAGATGACTAAGATTTCAATGGCGGAAAAGAAGGTGATGAACAAAGGCCTAGAGAAAGTTGTTCCTCTGAATTACTTTTCCTTTTGTTTGTTATTTTCCTTCCAGTTGACTCAGTCCCCCAAATTCTTATTGGTTTCTACTAGCTCCTTACAAATTGAGAAGATGAACCTTGTATCTGTCATATATGTTTATGGATGATTTCTCCCCCCTATCACTCATGGTACTTTTGCAAACATAAATTTTAAATGTCTATGTGGTCTAATTTATCATTCCTTTTGTTTAAGGTGTTTTATTTTGCTTAAAAAGACTTCTGACACTGCAAGATTTGATATAAATGTTCCCACATTTTTATGCAATAGTTTTACAGTTTCTTCATTTTATTATGTTTAACATGTTGAACCAGAAATCAGTTTAAATCAGTTTAAATCTATAATTTATTTTGGATAATAAATGAGACAGCAATTAATCTTATTTTTCTTTTCAACAGGTGATAAGTTAATTCAGCACAATTTAATTGAAAAATCTGTATTTTTCATGAATGTGAAATATTATCTTTGTCATATATTAAATATCCCTATATTTCAGCTATATTTATGGATTTTCTATTCTTTTCCATCAGTCTATTCCATCCCCAAAATGCCTAAAATTATACATTTAATAACTTGTCAGGCTTCTAGCCCTTCCCGGTAAATATGTACTCTCAGAAGTCTTTTATTTATTTTAATGTTAATTTTCCCAAAACAACCTCTTGTTTTATTCATTGAGATCTCATTAATCTAAAAGAAAATTGCTACTTTTCTCAGTTTATCCTCCAATTTTGGAGAAAGACATATCTTCCCGTTAATTGTCTTCATTCATGAAATTGAACAGACTTCTTCTTATATAGTTTCTGCTCATTTCTTGTTTTGCTATTCAAAAATCATAATCAACGTGATACCACATGATTAAAATATTACATAGTAAACAAACCTGATGATGGGTTTCTTAATGGATAAGAAACAATGAATGATAAATAACCCTGTATGCCTAAGTGTTTTAGCCTCACTTCCCGGAGGCCACCGTTCTTAACCATTTGTCTTTTCACTTCTGGCGGTGGTACCTATATAACCTATTCAGGACTTCTGGATTTACCCACTTTAGACATAGACTTCTGCTATGATGTGAAGATTAAGTCACAATATCACTCCCTACTTTGCTTGACCACTCCCGCATTTTGAACCTAAGTCGTTATTTCTATTTCGTCAAACTCTTTACAGAACGTCTTGCCCTCACACTGTGTAATAAGAAGGTCTCAGCACTGTTGCTCATTCCATCACCTTCCCCTTCTCTCATTTCACCGTACTTAGCTACTTTACCCCTCAAGTCCAAACCTATAGATATAAACAGGAGTAAATAGCGTTGTTTACAAATGCTTTTTCTGTTTTTGTTTCCAAGTACATGCTCACATATTAAACATCACCTGCCAGGTCAGGCCCTGTTCATAGTGCAAGTGCCTGGCTGTAGCTAAATGAATCAGAGAGAAGCAGTTAACCTGAGAATGGGTCATTTGCATGAGGTAATCTGGAACGAGCAACTCTGCCCCACTAAGGAAGAAGTAAATCAACCCAAAACACCTCTAATGAACTTCAAGTGGAAGCTGCAGTGAAAAAATCACACTGTTAGCAGTAGCATCTGGAGGTGAATAATGAAGAGAGATTGGTTAGGCAGCTGATTAAGAGCAATGGGGGAGTCAGTTATATAAGTGTATTGATGGTCCAAGGAAGCAAAATCTCTGAATGAACTAAAATTACATGGTAAAGAAAATGCATTGAATAAAGCGATTGCAATGATGCTCACCAAATGGAGAAGGAAAGTTTTGAAAATCATAAGCTTGGTGAATAACATATTCCTTGGGTATTTGGGAGCACTCAAAGGGTGAGAAGCTGAGTAGAGATAAAGGCACGAGGAAGTGAGCTGTTACAGGGATGATACAGAAGAAAATACACCTGAGACTAGAGGACAGGGACTTTGGCTCACTGAAAGGGCCTGAGGCACAAATATCACTGCCAGCCCTGCTCAGCTTCCTTTGCTAGTTTATCTTCAATTTCTTAATCTCTAAGTGTTGCAGAGCTTGAGAGCTCAATCCTCAGATTTCTTTCTTATCTCTCAATACTCTCTAACTAGTTGATCTCATCCATTCTCGTGTCTGTAACTAGCATCTGTACACTAATGTTTCCACATGTGTATGCCCAGCCTCCTACAAATGTCCAGAATCAACGTCACAGCTTCACTTAGATGTCTGTTAGACTCTCCACGCCTCATCCCCCAAACCTGTTCTTCCCACACTCCTTCCCATCTTAGAAAGTGATAAATCTATTTTTCAAGTTACAGAGGTCAAAGGCCTCACAGATATCTTTGGGCCTTCTAATTCCTTCACATCCCGTATTCAATTTGTCAGGAAATCCTGCTAACTCCTAGCCTGATTCCTGGTTCCAGTTCCACACTTATCCTCAAATTTCCCTGATAGTGCTACTAACACAGCTAAGAGTTTCTCCTTAAGTAGTCCTCCATTTTGATGCTGTATTTTCTGGTCATAAACCAAGATTGGGAGACTTACGTTAAAATGAGTTTGCCAAAAAGGGAAGAAAGGAGAATGAACAAGTATTTGCCAGGCTTCTCTTCTGTTCCCACTGACAAGCCTTGGGCACCAATCACATGTGGCGTGAACAACCTTTTCTAGACACATTTCCATCGAGTTTCTGAGGGCCTTCACATGGTATTGGAGGCAGAGGCAGGTTCATCAGTGACAGGACATTCTCTTCTCTCTCAGAGATCCATTTTTGACCACAAATCTCTTTATGATAGACCTTCTTAGACTCAGGGTGAAGGCAAAGCAAGGGTATTTTCCTGTGCTGAAATAAACAGGCTGAAAGTCTTTATTCAGACCTTGGAAAGTAGTTCTTAACCCTTTAAAAATATATTATGATGTCCTTTGATAAGCTGATGACCCAATGCATGTTTTAGGTTTTTAGTGTGTGTAGATATCAAACAATTAGGTAAAAAACAATTAGATTTTTTTAAAAATTAGGATGCGTAAACACCCTAAGTTTTGATCAATATATAGTGTGTGGAATATGTAGCATAATTTTATTTGTAATTAAAAATATAGATGTATTTTTTAAATATATTTTATTGATATTTTACAGAGAGAAAGGGAGAGAGATAAGAGAGCTAGAAATGTCGATGAGAGAGAAACATCGGCCAGCTGCCTCTTGCACACCCCCTGTGGGATGTGCCCGCAACCAAGGTACATGCCCTTGACCAGAATCAAACCTAGGACCTTTCGGTCCACAGTCCGACGCTCTACCACTGAGCCAAACTGGTTTTGGCTATCGATGTATTTTTGTGTGTATAAAAATGCTTGAGTCCTGGCTACTGTGGCTCAGTTGCTAGAGTGTTGTCCCATGTACCCCAAGGTCACTGGTTCCATTCCTAGTCAGGGCACATACCCAGGTTTTTAGTTCAATTCTTGGTTGGGGTGTGTACAAGAAGCAACAGATTGATGCTTCTCTCTCACATTGATGTTTCTCTCTCTTCCTCTCCCTTTCTCTCTTTAAAGTCAATAAAAAACATTTTTAAAAATTCTTGAAAGCCCATACAACAAGCTTGGAACAATCAAATAGGAAGGACTGAAGAACTAGGAAAGAGGGCAAATTATTGAACATTAGAAAGTAAGAGCTTTACAAAAATATATTTTCCATATCACAAAATTCACTTTTAAAGGTGTATAATTAAAAGATATTTAGTTTATCCATGGAGTTGTGCAACTATTATAACTAATTTAAGAACATTTTTATCATTTCTCCCAGAAAACTTTTTGACCATTATCAGTAACACCCCTTTCTTCTCTCCTCCAGATTTGGGCAAATAATATACTCTCTGCCTCTATGGATTTGCCTATTCTAGACATTTTTCTATTAATGGAATATTACAATATAGGATCAGGGTTTATCCACGTTGTAGTAAGCATCAAATCCTTCAGTCCCTTTTATTGTTAAATAATATTCTATTATATGGATACTCCACATTTTAGCTATTCATCAGTTGATTAAAATTTGGGTTGTTTTTGCTTTTTAGCTATTATGAATAATGTTGCTACGAACATTTGTTAGACAGGTTTTTATATAGGTATATGTTTTTGTAAGTTACTTTGTACTTAATATATTTTTTACTGTTGGTATTAAAATGCATGTAAAATACGTATTTCTTTTATTTCCAAAGTATATACATTAAAAGTTATTAAATGTGGTGAATATGACTGATATCATCCACATGCTACTCTCATTTTACAATATCATTTGCATCTATTTTATTTATCTTTAGCCAGTTTTAAATATTCTTTCTCTATAAAAGATTTGCTTTCAAAGTGAAATCTTCTTGGCAACTTACATAGTAGCTCTGCCTTTCTGTTGAGAGTTTCCCTGCTGTGTCTTACTATCAGTCAGCCCTAAAATAGAAGACTTTTGTTGGTAGGTATTCAATGAGTGCAAAAGTGACAACACTTTTTATTTTAATTGCTTTAATTATTCACCCGTGTAACTTCCTTGTTCCTTTCCCCCCTCTCAAATAGTAATAATATCTAGAAGTTTTATCTTCTGAAAAACTCACTGACCTCATAATTCTTTAATATTTTGTTTTATAGTTCCTTTTACTTAAAGATTACTCAACTATTCAAAGTGTTTTCAATATCTAACATGACTTTAATATATGGTAAATTTTGCACTTACCTAATATTAAAGTTAAATTTCTAAAAAGTGCATTTGGTTGGCAAAATTATAACTGACAGGATCAAGGTCTTATGGAGAATTAGGGATTGGGAAAAACCATTGCAAATGGCATTAAATGTACTTAAAGACCCACAATAAATAAAAGCTCTAAGAGCCATCACTTATAGTGGCCAAACTAAATTGTCTATAAATAAAAATTCAGTGGATTTGAGATTTGTAGTAAAAACTTTGGAGTGTACCATTAAAGCCATCAACGGTAGCCATTCCTTGACTTGAAATTCTTCCTTCTCTGGTTTAGCTGAAATTCTATGGTCCATTAATTTAGTTACACCCTTTTCAGTTCTCCAAACTCCACTTCTCTGGTGTTTGCTAAACTCTCAGGAAAAATGCCATCTCCTAGGTGAATCTAATTCTCCATGGCTGCACCCACCCATCTAGCTGTGCTGTGGAGAAAGCTTTACCACAGGAAGGTGGGCTCCTTTCCACCACAGCCTCCAAAGGAGACTCATAGCACTACCGGGCAAGCCTCTTTGTTGTTTTTGGTGAATGCACTGTTAGCAGCAAGCTTTTCAAACTTCATCTGATTTAACTTTGGTCACCTCATCTATGCCCTCTTTTGGGAGATGAAGTTCCTAGAAGGAACAGCAGAAGGATTACAGTTCAAGATAGGGACTGAATGGGCTGAGAATGAAGTCCATGGCCCTCTGGGAGTCATGGTGCAGAGAGGCAAAGAACCAAACCTTTAGTTCTGCAGTCACAAGGCTGAGTTTGAGAATAAATCACTGACTGGATAATTGGCTTTAGGTAAACTATCTTTGATGACCAACATTTCTCAAATGTGTGATCATATCATCACTCTCTGAAGACTGTTTTGAGAATCAAAATAAATAAACTATGTTTGAGTACTTTGCAAACATTAAAGCACTACTTAAAATAATATTCTTAATAATGTTAAAAATCTGTCTTAAAGAAATTACCTCAAGCAAAGGCTTCTATTATACTAGTTAAATTTTTAAAATTCCTATATATTTTTATGACAAAACTTTTTTATGTCAAATACAATGCGATTTCATTTTTATTAAGCACATTATATAGAGTAAACTGTATATTAAGAAGATATTTATTTTAGATACATAATTTTGAGAGTGTGACAGTGGTTTTCATGGCATCTAGCTTTGTGTCCACTATTCTGTGATCTGTTCATCAGTATTGACAGCCAACTGAAAATTTAACTTATATGATGTATTTTCCCAGACTATATCTTAACTATAAAATTATAGAATATGGCTACAATGAATGCTTTGTTACTAATAGATACTATAAATGGCCTTTATAGTGTCTTTTGGTGCCATCAATGCATTAGAGTATTTATTTAATAAACAGCAAAAATGTGATGTTAGCATGTGAATTGAAAATGGGGAGCTAAGCAAGTTAGGTGCTATACTTTGTCTTAAGTCATTACCTATTTTGTGAGATTAAAACACAATGGCACACTGGCTGAATTTTGTTGCAGGGCCCTATTTAGTGATTAGTGACTTTAAAATGGAAAAGTTCCTGGTTTCATGTATGTCTCTACATGTGAACTCTTTGGAATGTGAGATCTTTTGAAATCAGTTACCTTTTAAGTTAATAAGTGAAATATTAATCTCTGAACAATGAATATTGTAAACCTTATTCTTTGTGGCTTAGGAAAAAAAAATAAAGTTGAAACTGGTGGTTTCAATTAATTCCATGACTGCCTGTTATGTTGGCAAGAAAGGCCAAACCGTTCTTTGCTTTTTTTTTCTCCCAAAATGAACCCACATTATTTGCTTTCATAATTCTTAAAATATGCTTGTTGCTAAGCATTCCATTTAAATGAATAAAAAGAGAGGGGGAGAAGCCTGTTTATTGGTTAAATTTATGGAAAAGTCTTACTGAATCTAGACTAATGTAATTGGCCTTAAATGTCAAAATGAGCTTGAACATAATTAGAAGCAAAGCAGACATCAAAACATTATGCCTATTCCAGCAGCAAATTACTTTAAGTGGAGTCTACACTTAAATATAATTTCAAGAGTAAAAGGAAAGATGGCAGAAGCTCATTTGTAAAAACCAGTGAATCTTATAAGTGTGTGTCGTTGTATCCGTCTCTTTTCTTTTAAATGTTAGCCATTCTTCGGTTAACTTCTCATACACCGCCATAAATGACAATGCAGACAAAAATCATGAATTTGTATAGTATCCTAGGATTTATCTCAGGGGAAGGTAATCATGATATGTGACACTGAGCCATAGCTTGTATTTATATGGTGCCTTAACAGCTCCCAAAGCAATTAATTGTCTACTAGGTAGAAAAATATTTGCAATGCTAATAAATTAGAATCAGTTACTGTACGTACTATAGCTCCTATTACAGAGGGGAACTGAAGTGCAGAAACCTTAAACTATTAACCTAGACTTGCAGGCAGCAAATGGTGTTGCCAGGTCTCTAGGCTGGAATTTGTTGATTTCAAATTCCTGCATTCCTTTTGGACTTTATAGGTACAAGGCATCTTGAGATCTAATAAATGCTGGTCTCCTTTCATTATCTAAATTACCAAAACAATCAAGATACATTTAGAATTTTTTTTTTACCTCCTTTGTCAAGCACAGTACTGGGTACACATCTGAAATTCCGTAGTATGCTGGACTGATTAATGCAAAATAGATATTGCCAGCATTTTTCATTCTTTGCTAAAATAAGCTCTACTCATTAACATTTTCCATATGAAAAGGACATAACCTTTTCATTTTCACGAGAGTCTAAAAGAACAGGATGTATTTTAATAATAAAAATATTTTTAACAAAGACTGAAATGCTAAAGTTCCTATATTAGAAACATCAATTTTAAGGAAGAACTATCAGGATGAACGGAACAAAACTATATTTTTTCCTTAACAGCATTCCTTGCAGAGGATGCTATTTTTAGTTGAAAGGTGTACTTCCCACCAACTATGTTAAAATAATATTGAAATGCAACCATCTAGCTGACAGAACAAACAGCTGTGAAAATGAGACCTGGAGATTTATGCAAATAGGAGACTTCTGAATTAATTTCCTTCATGGAACAGACTGTCAAGTTTCTTGAAGTATTTATGCCCTATTTCTTAATTAGTGATTTTGCTAATGCCAGTCATATTAAATTTTCATAACGTAAATGATGCATTTCATAAGCAAATATGTGCTATAAAATTGCAGATGAAAGTTGTTACTTCTGGTGCAATAAACATTTAGTAACACATGCAGAATAGATAGAGTTTCTAAAGCACAGGTGTATATCCTATTGTTAAATAAACTGAGGCTTTATTAAGAAAACTTCTGTAACTACCGTAAAATCCCAGAGTCTACATAGCATACCTCACAATGTTTTCTAACTATCCATTGGTATATATAAATATGATCAAGAACAAGATTCTTCACTTGACTTCAGAAAAAAGCAGCTTTTATAGAAGCTGAAGTGCTTATATTTTGCACTTAAAAAATACTATGCTTAGAAATAGTTTATTGTTTGATCCCTTTTAGTTAGCTTTGATTTCTCATTTTTCTAAGTTCACAAAGATCTTTACTTGCAAGTTATATTGCCTACTCTTTTCTATTACAAACATAAATTTCAAAGCTTGCTTTGATTTTGATAGTGTTTATTATTTTTCTAATACTGAGAAAATAAATTTGATAGTTATTTCCAATTTAATATTTATTTGTAATGATTTGGTGATTATAAAGCTGATTTACAAGCCATAAACTAGAATTAGTCTTATTATAAAACTTGTATACCTATTAAGAGTATATAGTTATATATAGATCTATATCTGTATACTTTTCTTCTTTAAGAATGTTACCTGTTCATGTCCTTGCCATTTTAAAAATATGAGACAATTATATTTTCTTACTGATGTATACTTATAAATTAAGGTTTTATATATATGTATGTAATCATTTGTCTATCTACCTATCTCCATTTTTTAAACCAAGAACCCATTTATTGTCAAAATTAGAAAATATTAAATGGTATAAAGAGTAAAATAACTTATTTATAATTCAAACAACAAGTTACATGTATATTCTTAAGTTTGTTTTAGAATTTAAAAATTCTACCAGTTTTTTAAAATATATTTTATTGATTTTTTACAGAGAGGAAGAGAGAGGGATAGAAAGTTAGAAACATCGATGAGAGAGAATCATCGATCAGCTGCTTTTTTGCACACCCCCTACTGGGGATGTGCCCACAACCAAGATATGTGCCCTTGACCAGAAATCGAACCCGGCACCCTTCAGTCCGCAGGCTGACGCTCTATCCACTGAGCCAAACCCGTTTCGGCTCTACCAGTTTTTTCTTTCTAGGTATGTGTACGTACTTGGAACAAAATTGAATTCAGTTGCCTTTTTGCTTAATTTTTTAAATCATAATCATTTACATCACTCATAACTCAACTCACTAATTATTCTGTGAAAATATAGTTTTGATAACTGTGTAATATGCCACCATATTTAGAATTTACTTAAACATTCCACTACACTTATACATTAAAGTTGTTTCAAAATTCTCACAATGGCAAATAATGCTATGAACAGCTTTTTTGAGATCAATCTTTGAGTACATTTATGGTTATTTTCTTGAGGTAAATTTATATAAACGCAATTACTCTATCAAAGAGTAAAAGTATTTTTGAGTGTCATGGTATATAATGGAATGCTGATCCCCAGATAAACGATACAAACATTCACTTCCATGTGAAATACGTGAGAGGGTTTCCTGCCAGCAACAGACTTGCCCCTTTTCTCATAGCCATGCATTATAAGTTAAGATTACACCTTCATATATTTTTTTAATTTTTCAATTTTCACTGGAGTACATATTTATTGATGAGAGAGAGAGAG
Organism: Vespertilio murinus; assembly: GCA_963924515.1. NCBI lineage: Eukaryota > Metazoa > Chordata > Mammalia > Chiroptera > Vespertilionidae > Vespertilio > Vespertilio murinus. The sequence continues at coordinate 35,917,486 of OZ004707.1, read as the reverse complement.
AGAGAGAGAGAGAGAGAGAGAGAGAGAGAGAGAGAGACATTGATTGGTTGCCCCCCATATGGACCCCAACCAGGAACTGATGGAGATCCATATACTCCAGTGAGTACATGTAATTAGGCAGTTGGTCTTTTTTCTCTGTAATATAATCTCTTAACTTCTTGCATTTTTGTGGAAAGTTGCATAGGATGAAATAAAGTGAATATTCTAAACTGGAATTGGGGCCCATTTTCTAACTTTCCATGCAATACAGAACTGAGTACTTCCTGTTGAGTTACTGCTGCAATAATTTACTGAGGAAGCTGTGTGTTGGGCTTTCTGATTATTGCCAGGAATTCTGCGTGTCATGCTAAGTTGTATTCCCATGCCAGGCAGGAGCAATACTAGCCATTACTACTTGTTGATTGCCTATTGCATTGAAGGCATGGTGTTAATTCTCGTTTGTATACTTTTATCTTTAACCCTCCTAATAGTCCCCTAAAAGATATACTATTGATCTGTTTTTATTTATCGGGGATTGTATGGAGCCATGAGAGAATAGTTGAAAAGTCTGGCTATAAGATTGTATTTTTTTTGGTAGGCAACACTCAAGAAAATATTTAATAATATAGTCTCTTTTCTTCAGTGAAAACAGGCTTACAAAAGCTCATCTGAATTGCGTGAGACAGTTATTCCTCATTAATGGCTCTCATTTATTTTTGAAGTTGGTGTAATGGAATAGATTGGCTATTAAAATGATATTAATAAAATAAGGCCATTTTAATAGTTGGAAATCTGCAAATGATTGGGAGAAAAAGTATCAAAATAGGATGAGGTGCAAACAAGGTTCTCCCCAAGGAGTGCACAGCTGGGACTGAAATACTAAGACACTTGGTTTAAAGGATGTAATGATTCTGATAATTGCAGTGATAGAAACACATAATAGCAGTGAAAGTTGGCTCTTTCTGTGCTTCATGCTGCATTAACATCATCCTTTAAAAGAAAGTGCACAGTATACTATTTTATCAGCATGCCACTGTGTGCTGAATCACTACAAAAATAAATTCAAATAGGAGCAAAAATCCCCACTGATATTACAGCAGAAAGGAAACGAAGTTAATTTTACAGCTTCTTTTGGGTTGAGATGCTTATCTATATCATTACATTACTTAACAACTTAAAGCAAATCAATAGTTTTGTATCCAGGCAATGATGATAACTTGACCTAAAGCCTCAAATGAAATTGCCTTCAAGAGACTGTGGAAGATTTGATATAGTAAGAGCCACACAGAGAAAACAACAACAACAAAAAATACATTATTTTTCTTTCTGCCCTAAAGATGCCTCCAAGTCCTCAAATAATCATAAATTTTTGTCTCTGCTCAATAAAAATGAATTTTGTTCAATGAAAATACCTCCTCAGAGAAATAACATTTCTTCTAGTGTAATCTTCCTCAAAATAGCTCTTCCGATATCCTCCAGGAAAAAAAAAAGGAATAAAAGTATTCAATGGCTCCTCTGTGCACAAACCCAACCTCTGGAGACACTCTTATCATCCGGCTCCAGACAGACACTTTAATTCCTTTGTCGTATGTCCCTCCATGCCCTGTGATCTCCCCATCTCTGATTTATTCATTCTCTGTTCCTTCTATGGAGTATTCTCATCTAATGCCACTGCCCACATCCTTTCCTATTGAAATCACATGCACCCCTAAAGACAAACTTTCATAAAGCTTGGCAGACCTCCTTCCCTGGAAGCAATCACTTCCTCTTATTAAAATGAGATGATTTGGGAACACCATCGCTTATCACATAGAGGTTCCCAGAATTTTAAAATACTCTGCAGGAAGTCTTTGATATATTTCACCTTCTAGCTTACTTGAGTTCTTTCTTATGTCTGCTATGAGATACACTGACCTCTTCCTTATAGTCTCAGCTATGTTATAGGGTAAAGAAGGCAGTTAGAAATTGGTTGATGTGTACATATCTCATGGCTTCATCACATAAAGAATGTGAACTGAATTACAAACAACAATAAAACAGGTACATCTTTATTTAGTCTTCGTTGTGAAGAGATGTATCTGATATTTTGTGAAGAAATGGATTTCAATGGTGTAGCTGATTAGGGGAACGAAAGCATGAGGATGTGATCGTCAACAAGAAGCAATATCCATAAAGCAAAGACATGCAAAGAAATGTGAGGCTGCAGATGGTAAAGGTAGATGGGCTGGCCTGGCCTCAGGTTGTGCCTATTGAAAAAGAGCAAATCAATTTATCCCTGGAAGGCACAAGGACATGAAAAGGGAACTTTGTGTTTTGACTTAGGCAAATACATAGGAAATCAAATTCCAGCTGGTACTCAGAGCTGTAGGGGATGGATAGACTAGTCAATAGTGGGAATGGGTTATCTAAACGGAAATAAAGTAAGATTGTTCCTTATCCCACCAACCACAAAAATCAGTTTGGAGTAAATGAGCTAAAAGACACAGCCTGACAAGACTGCGTGTTGCTTAGTTGTGGGGTACAGAACATTCTCATATTGCTGACAGCAGATACAGTGGTAAAAGTATTTTGTAATGCAAGTTCACCGATGTCTATTGAAGTTGAAGATAGCTTAATTCTAAGGCTCAGCAATTCCAACCCTACCCACCTATTTTAAAGAAATGTTCACATGTGCGGAATGTCACATGTGCTTAAGTTAATGTGCAATGTTCAGAGCAGCATTATTTGGGGTAAAAAAATATTTTTTAAAATTCAAATCCTGCATGCATTAGTTTTCTATATTTGTGTTACAAATTATCACAAATTTAGCAGCTTTGAACACCACTGGTTTATTACCTCAATTTCTATAGGTCAGAGGTCTGGGTATGGTGGTTGGTAGGTTCTCTGCTCAGGGTGTATAAGCTAAAGTCAAGGAGTAGGCCGGCCTGTGGTCTCATGCAGAGCATGGGGTCTCCTTCTACCCTCATTCAGGTTATCAGAATTCAGTTCCTGTGGTTGCAGGACTGAGAATCCTGCTCTCTTGATTGCAGTTTCCCGGATGCTATTCAGAGCCCCTAAAGGTCACCCTCAGGTCCTAGCCTTATGGCCCTTCAAAGTGACAGCTTACTTCTTCAAGGCCAACAGGAAACTCTCTTTATCTGCGTTTTGATTGAGCTCCAAGTGATGAGCAACCTATTCAGACGAGTTAAATCCAATCACATTCACAAGTCCTTGCTGAACCCAAGGGGAGGCGATTATGGCAGTGGGTCAGATATCTTGAAGGCCCACCCTGGCATTTGTTTGCCATGTTGAAAAATGGAAAAATAATTGCGCAGTTTCTTTTTTATAAATAATGCATAATATATAATGTATATATAGTTACATGTTATACCACAAGAAAAACAAATAAACAAATAAAATATAGCTACATGTGCTCATATTGCCAAATCTCACAAGCATTGTGTTGGCAGAAGAAACAGTGCAGTATGAAACCATACATGGCAGGTAGGTGGAAATTATGCAAATATATATGTGATTTGCAATTAATCATATATAGACACTAAGAGCTTAAAGGGATATACAAAAACAAAACAAAACAAAAACACATAAATATCAAATTTAGAAAAGTGGTTCTCTATGGGGAAGGGAAGGAACTGATGAGGGTAGGGCACTCAGGGACTTCAGAGCCATTGTCAATCTGCTTGTTAAGCTGAAGGATGCATTTTATTATTCCTGATATCTCTTTGTATGTCTAAAATATTTCATGAAAAAAATAAAAAAAATATGTGAAAGAAAGAATAATAAAACAAAAGTTAATAAGGGTTTCAGCAATACTAATTGAAGTAATCATGCTCTGAAGACAAAATAAACCTTGAATTTATTAAAAATATATCCAAACTCTATCAACATCTAGAAAGTAATGAAAACTAAATTAAGGATCATGCTGCTTCCTCAAATTTCTCAGTAATTCTTTCAGCACAACTAAAACTACAATTAGCCATTTTGGTGGAGAGGAAACGGGAAAATTAATTTGTAATTAAGTATTTTATAGCATTTACTGCTTATATTGTATAACTGATTTAGACATGATTTTAAGTGAAAATTCAATAGAGCAAGTAATTAGCATTTAGAGAATACAAATTAGAAACATACCAAATAAATAATATTAAAATGCAAGTGCCTCATGCTATGGAGGGTAGTGCATTATTTATGCATAACAATGATACCCGTTTGTAGAGCTGCAAAACAAATGAGGGCTTATCCTGATTATTTTAGCGACTAGTTTTATCAACTGTACAGAACTATTTCATTACAAAAAGTTAATCTGAATTGTTCTCCTTTAAAACAACCCATTAGTCCCAACAAAACAGGAACTGCAAGATATTGCCTCTCAGCAAGACTTGCTCTTCCTTGTTAATTCTATTTAGCAGTGTGTCTGCTTGGAGGAAGTTACTGGCTTGCGATGACAAAGCTGCTTTATTATTTTTTACCAATATGTTCTTTTGTTCTCCACTGAAAATTTTCAAGCACCCTTTCTCCATCTCATGGGTTGTGTGCTGAGGCTCTCCTGGCTGTCTCTGCCCCACTGTCCTTCCTGATGCTACGGATCCCAGTGGTAAGCGCTTCTGATACTTGTACTCCAGTAGAGGCGATAAGATCTGTGCATAGCCAAAACCGGTTTGGCTCAGTGGATAGAGCGTTGGCCTGCGGACTGAAGGGTACATCCCCAGGAGGGAGTGTGCAGGAGGCAGCTGATCAATGATTCTCTCACACTGATGTTTCTAACTCTCTATCCCTCTCTCTTCCTCTCTGTAAAAAATAAATAAAATATATATTTTTTAAAAAGATCTATGCATAAATGTCAATAGCGTGTGACAAAAAGTGACGACTGTCATAAAAAAGAGGGGAGAGGGATAGGAATCTAGTATGTGCCAGGCCCTATGCTGGCTGCTTTGCAGGTACTATCGGGGCATCTTGGGAAGGAGCTGAGGCCCAGATGCTTCTGGTAAAATAAATGAAACACCAGCCATTTTTCCTGCCACATGTCTATTTACACATCATTTGTACTGGGCACGTGAGAGCTTTGACACAGAGGTAGAAGAGAGAAATATTATTCAGCTTTTGGGTCCGACCACTCTAGAGGTTTCTGTGGTTGTCTTTGAAATACTCATCTCGCGCCGTATGTTTAAGCTAAGCATGTCGTTTTGATTTCAGCCATATTGCCAATGATTCACTTAGGAGTGGCCAAGTTATTGGATCTTGCCAGTAAGACAGGAGAGCTCCTTTGCTGAGGGAAGAGGGGATGGGGCTGGGGAAGGTGTCCTTGTTTCTAAGGAGACCCTGGCAGAGATGATTCCCTTTCCGCTCTAGGTTTTATCATGGAGCCTGGAAGTGTCACATGCATTTTGTTAACATGAAGACAATACACGGAGAAGGCAACTGCATTAGTTTGCTGGGGGCTGCTGTAATTAAGTACCAAGAGCTTGTACTTAAAACGATGGGAATTTCTTATTTCACAGTCCTTGAAGCTACCAGTCAGAAATCAAGGTGTTGGCAGGCCCATGCTCCCCCTGAAGGCTCCCTCTGGTTCTCCTTGCCTCTTCTAGTTCTAGGCGTTGGCCAGCAGTCCATGGGGGTTCTTGGCTTATAGATGCCACACCAATCACATGGCTATCTTCTCCACACGTGTCTTCACATGGCCTCCCCTCTGTGTATGTCTGTGTCTGTGTCCAAATCTCCCCTTTTTGTAAAATACCAGTCATATTGGATCAGGACCCACCCTTAGGACCTCATTTAACTTGATGATCTCTATTTCCAAATCAGGTCCCATTTTGGGGTCCTGAGGTTTGGACTTGACCATATTTTTCGAGGTACATAATTCAACCCATAATAACACATGAGAAAATTCAGAGCCCTGGCTTCCTGGAATCTAATTAATCCCTTGAATGTTGTGAGATAAATTTCCTAATTGTTTAAGTCAGTTGGAGTCAAGTGTTCTGCTACTCACAGCCAAATTATTCACACAGAATTATGCAGACATTTCAGATGGGATGGAAGGTAAAGGAGCTAATGAGGGTCTTGGAGAAGTGGACAGCAGTGGAAGAAGGAACCTGGCCAAGCCTTGCACAAACATGCTCCCCTTGAGTGGTTATTTTACAGAAATTCCTGAACACCATCACCCTTGCACAGCCCCCCAAGAAAGGACGTCAGGTGCCAACAGAAGGACAAAGGACAAGGCCACGAAACTACGACGGGAGGTGGGGGGGGGGCATGTTCCTAATACCTGAGTCAAGTCAAAGCTCTGTCTGCAGCTCTCCCTGAGCGCATAAAAAGCCTGCTCCCTCTCCAATTCACCACTGGTTCTTTCTCGAGTCAGACTACCTGCACCCAGGTGCGTGGAATAAATTATCATTTTGATTACATTCTGTGTGACCCTGGCCCAATCCCGAACCTTTCAATCCTCTTAGGAGGGTTTGATGACACGTTACTAGGGCCTAAGATACAGTAAGGTCCAATCAACCCACTGATTAGTTTGACATCCAGTTCTAGCTCCGAGAAAAAATATGCCACCTGGGTGGCTAGGTCCAGATCAGGTTGAGAGCCAGCCAGAGAAAAGGTATTTTCTTGGCACCAACACTAAGTCCCCTTTACTAAGTCAGGCTCATCCTCCTCTGTGGACTCCTCTTTTCCTCATGGCTGGTTCCCTCAGAGTCTAGTCTCTCCTACATCCCATAGCTCTATGTATGTAATTGGTGATAGTCAGCCTCCAAAATGGCCTGGACCCAAGTAAAGATAATATAAACAATTGCTGATTTTTAAAATTTACTTTTAGAGCCTCATGTCATTTTTCTTATATAAAATGCCTTCTCTTAATGTGCTGTGCTTTGACACATACTGTCATTAACCAACCAACCTCAACACCTGACCACTGGAAAATGAGGGAGATGTCATAGGTCTTTGCTTCTTGGGTTTTCCATCCTTGGTTCTGGATCTTACCTCTGAACTCCCACAGAGCCTTGTGCTTGTCTTTATCAAGGTTTTATGTTTACTTACTGGTTACCTCCCTCAACCAACAGTTTCTTGAGGGCTTAGGACTTAGTTGTATTTATATCCCAGGATCACGAACATTGCCTGGCTCTTTCAGGCACTCAACAAATGCTTGGCGATGAGTAAGAAATTTAGCAATGGGTTAAAAACAAACAAACAAACAAACAAAAAACCTCAGGGTAATGACTTCAGCTATTATGTATACAGATATATTTACCCTCAAAACTTGCACACACACACACACACACACACACACACACACACACTACACATACTAGTGGCCTGGTGCACAAAATTCGTTCTTAAAGGGTAAGAATGGGGGCTGCACCCTCTCAAATCTAGGACCCCTCAGGGGACATCTGGCAGTTGGACATCCCTCTCACAATCCAGAAATGCTGGCCCCTAACTGTTTCTGCCTGCCAGCCTGACTGTCTCTAACTGTTCCCTTGCTTGCTTGATTGCCCCTAACCACCTCTGCCTCAGCCCCGCTTTCAGGACCCAGGATTCCCTCCTACAGCTGACCACAGGCACCCGGATCCGGACTTCCCTCCCTCTGGTCAGCCATAGGTGCCCAGGCCAGCTGCAGCCTCAGGGGATGGTGGGCAGGTGGCTTCACCTGTGCTGTAACCAAAAGTGCCTGGGACTGCAGGGTGGGCAGCTTCTCCATCTCCCAGGCCATAGTCAGCCACAGGTACTGGTGCCTGGGACTGTGGGGTGGGCGGCTTCTCCATCTACCAGGTTGTAGCTAGCCGCAGGTGCTGGAGCCTGGAATGCAGGTGGGTGGTTCTCTGTCTTCCCTGGGATACAGTGTGGGTGACTTCTCTGGCTGGCTGCAGCCTGGGATCATGTGACAGGTAAGCTTCTTTGTCTCCGCACCCAGCCTCAGCCCTTGGCGCTGGGCCCCGTTTCTCTGTCTGCCCCAGGATATGGGGTGGGTGGACATGGGGCAGGCGGCTTCTTCAGCTGGCTGTATCTGGGATCACAGGGAAGGCAGTTTCTTCTTCTCCAGGGCCCCACCCAGTCTCAGGTGCTGGGGCTCGGTTTCTCTGTCTCCACCAGGACGTGGGGCAGGTGGACATGAGGCTTCTGCTGCTGCCTGCAGCCTGGGATCACAGGGCAGGCAGCCTCTTCATCTCCCGGGCTGCAACCAGCCTCAGGCATTGGCACCTGACTTCTCCGACTCCCACAAGCCCAGAGCTTCTGGGGGTCAGGGCTGCTGCCATCTTTTCAGGTTACTTTGCATACTCACTCTGATTGGCTGTTGGGCGTAGCAGCGTGATGGTAATTTGCATGTTTCTCTTTTATTTCTCTCTCTCTCTCTCTCTCTCTCTCTCTCTCTCTCTCTCTCTCTCTCTCTCTCTCTCTCTCTCTCCCAATATTATCTTTCTTATGTAATAGGGTTTACTATGTTAGCTTATGGTGAAGGTATATACATTATTTTATCTTGGCCATTAAACTTTTAATGTTTCTAAATCCACATGGAGTTAATTTTCAGGATCCCTCTGGTTAGAGGCTAAATCTTCTACATGAGTTCTGCTTGTGGGTTGATTTATTTTTAACTTCCTTTTAAGCATAAGTGAAATCTAATGACAATGCTGAGGCATGTATAAATGATCTAAAGACTCTTCAAATCTTTAGAAGAGTTTATGAGTTTAAAATTCAAAAGCATCCTTCTGGATTATACATGATATAAAAATATCTGAACTGTAAAAATATTTTAAAATATTAACTCTCACAAACAATAAAAGAACAAATTTTCATTTTAAAATTCTATTATGTTTTCATTTATAGGTACTGAGAACCCTACATTCAATCTTTACTGGTCTCAGCATCTCATTCCATTTGATTTTCCAGAATTATAGAATTAGTGCATAACACATGTGCTCAAACACCTGCACTCTTCAGGAGAGACCGTTTTAAATATTAAAACTAGCTACTCCAAGTTATCAAAAATATGACAGTATGATTGAACCACTGATAAAGTGAAATTACTTTGATGTTAATCATTATTACTATAATAAGAACAATGCCTTCAACCACATCTTTTAGTTCTTACCCTTGGAAATGTTGTAAATCTGTCCAGTTCTTCGACAAAGCAGAACATTTGCAAACTGATTGCTGACATAACAATCAAGAGGCTGGCAGTAAATACAACCAAACTCCCAAGCTTTTTCCCAGGACCAAAGATCTTGTACACGAAGTCTTCTAAGGCAGGTGAAATCTTAATAAGCCGAACCACCCGAAGAACCTATTGGGGGAGAGAAAAACATACGTATTCGATCATTTGTTTACACTGAATCTTAAATAAGTTCATATGAAACCTCATTTTTCATAGCATTTTGTAAAATTGCACTTTTCCACTTAAGCATCGAGAGAGGAAAATTCAGAATATAATAACTAAGGTATCAGTCTAGCTCACTATCTGTCCTAAAGCAAGAACTCAGTGTGGTAGATATGGAGTGGGGGCAGGTACAGGGGTGGAGGGGGTCAATGGGGATGAAGGGGGAAATCTGTAATACTTTCAATAAAGATAAATTTTAAAAATAAAAACTAAAAGATGAAAAAGATGAAAACACCCACAAAAACAAAACAAAAAACAGCTCAATAAATCCCAAATGAATGAATGAAGAGAAATGGTGACAACTGTTTTAACCTATATTTCAAAATGGTATTAACTAGTACATGCTGTTGAATAAAATTGTTATTTTTCTAATGTTCAAATATAGAGGAAAATGTAGTTCAATAGTATCAATACTCATCTACACTAATAAAAGAGTAAGGTGCAAATTGACTGTACCTTTGCAATGCCCACCAGCCAATCAGGAGTGAGTATGCAAATTAACCCAACAAAGATGGTGGGTTAATTTGCATACACTGGTGCTGAGTGGCTGGGGGCAGGGCAGGATGCTTGCATTATCATCACCATGGTGATGACACAGGCTTTCCGCACTACCACGGCTGATCCAGGCCTCTGGACAGTGTTGGTAGGCGGAAAGGCAGCTCTGGCCTGAGTTAAGGCAGCACTGGCAACCAGGGGAAGGAAGGCCCATTCTTGCACGAATCTTTGTGCATCAGGCCTCTAGTTGCCTAATAAAGTAAAACTTCCCAAGTGTTAGTGTACATTCATAAAAAATGTTTTAAAAACCTTCTGACTTTGGAGCCTTTACGTAAGGCTGAGACTGCTACCCTAATATCCATTCTCTTCATTCTGGAAATAGAACTTTCTGAATTTTAGCCTAGGAAGGAGCTACCTAGGGCTGCAGACTACATTTTCCAGCCTCACTTGGAGCTAGGTATGGCCAGCATACTAGGTTAAGGCCTATGGAAGGTGAAAGGAAGTGACTTATGTACTTTATTTTAGTACATGAAAATAAATAAACCTATCCTGGATACTCTTTTTATACGTTTCTTCGTCTGGGAAATAGAAAAAATTGAAGTATACCTTTTGGACCAAAAACAGAAGCATTGAATCGAAGATGATGAATCATATCTGACACAAAAGACCAACTTCCTGGTTGCCCACACAGAGATGAGCCAACTCCTTGCCCTGGACACCCACCAACTAAACAAACTTCTATTGTATGTAAACCTTGTATTTTCAGATCTTTGTTATATTAGTGTAGCTTGTTATCAAAACACCCATATATGTTTCACATGTATGTGTATGTGTGTGTGTATTTATATTTGCAAAAACTCCCACCAATATCTAATAAATTTATTTTCTCATTCATTTGACATATACTGATTGTTATGTGCGACACATTGTGTTGGACAAATTTATCCAATGGCTATTATTACAAAGGGAGTATAAAAATATCTACAGCATTAAAAATATAAATGAGAATGTATTAAAATTTGAAGTATAAAATATGAAAAAATAGCATTTTACATTTAGTCTACTGTGTTATCAACTTTTTATGTACATCTGAGAAATAAAAAAAATGTTGCCAATTAAAGGCAACATTATAAAATGGATTCCAAAATTAGAGGTATTAAAATAGGAAAATTGTCTTGGCATAAATAAAATATGGTAAATAGAATGGTAGTCTGAGTTGATTCAATATCAATAAGAGCTTAAGTTATCTGTGAAAGCTTCTTAGGAGAATAAAGGTGAATAGTTTATTAAAAATACAGTAAGAGCCCTAGCTAGTTTGGCTCAGTGGATAGAGTATCAGCATGTGGATTGAAGGGTCCTGGGTTCAATTTCAGTCTAGGGCACATGCCCAGGTTACAGGCTCAAGGGGTGTGCAGGAGGCAGCTGATCAATGATTCTCTCTCATTGAATTTCTATCTCTCCCTCTCTATTCCTCTTTGAAATCAATAAAAATATTTTAAAAATACAGTAAGAAACAGGAAATGCTTTAAAAACCAAGGTTTTAATTTTACACATATAAAATAATATATGATTTGTTTGTTTTGTTAATCTTCATCTGAGGATATTTTTAAAAAGAGTGGAAAAGAGGGAGGGAGGGAGGGAAGGAGGGAAGAAGGGAGGAAGAAAGAGAGAGAGAATAACATCAATGTGTAGTTGGTTGCCTTCTGAATGTGTCCTGACCAGGATCAAAGTTTGAACCTATAACCCAGGTATGGCTCTTGACCAGGAATTGAACCCTTGACCCTTCTGGGTGCAGGCTGATGCTCTAACCACTGAGCATACCAGCCAGAGTAAAAATAAAATAAATTTTTATTTTCCTTTTCAGCATTTCCTGCTTTCCCTGATTTTTCTTTGACAAATCATTACTACACTCGTAAAGGGACTTCCAAATCCCCGAGATCCAGGCCTGACCAGAGTATTCAGTTATTTGATTCAGCAGAACATTTGTTGGACTTATGAAAGGTATTCCCTTTCTTTGTTCCCAATTGGTGTTACTGTAAGAATCACATCAATTTCAAGCTTCTGGGAGACATTTTTGCCACTACATGGAGAAAGTCAGCTTAAGAATGGTAGCAACAGCTGGGACCGGTTTGGCTCAGTGGATAGAGCGTCAGCCTGCAGACTGAAAGGTCCCGGGTTCAGTTCCGGTCAAGGGCATGTACCTTGGTTGCGGGCACATCCCCAGTAGGGGGTACTCAGGAGACAGCTGGTCGATGTTTCTCTCTCATCGATGTTTCTAACTCTCTATCTCTTTACCTTGCTCTTTGTAAAAAAATAAATAAAATATGTATTTAAAAAAAAAAGAATGGTAGCAACAAAGAAGAAAAGAGAGTGAGTCCCAATAATACAATTTTAGCCTCTGAATTTTGCCCCCTAAACTTTGAATTAACAGGAAATACTGAAGTAACATTATCATGCTGTCAGAGCCAGCATCAAGAGCACCACACAGCCCTGCTGGTCTGTCTGGCTCTGCGTGGCCGTGAGTACATGTATTCTTCTAAATTCTCCTAACCGACTACGCCAGGGCTGGCTCCTACTTAAACCCTGCCCACTGCACTAACTGTTGGGAACTTAGTCCAAGCTCCTCCTTTATCCTCTGCTCACGAGGCAGCAGGTGTAGGGTCTGAGCCTCTCTGCCTGGGGCTGAACCTCCTAGGATGCCGGGTATAGGCTATGAGAGGTTGTGGGTATACAAGAATAAGTCTGTATTGCAGAAGCCAGTGGCCATATAGCCATCATATAAGAACAGTCCTCACAGCAAAGTCCACACAGGCAGGCAGCCAGACACCGGCTAGTAAACGCATATCTTTCCCATAAAGTAGCATCAGTGTCTGTACCCACAGCTATTATCTAAACAGCCGCAGGCTGCATCCTAGACTCACCACCTCACATCGTAGTGGTTCCTGAGGTCTCCGGCTCAGCAGATTCTCCTGTCTCTCCTGCCCAGCTGCTCTCTCTAGCAGACTTTACACACTCCATCCCAGCTGTTCTCTCTCCATACCCCAGCCTACTCCAGCCTACTCCAGCCAACTAGCTGGTCAGTAACCTACGTTGATACCATTTACACAAAGAGGGTTTCGGGCCAATGGTTACATCAATCATATTGGCTACAGAAAGGCACGGTGTACCTTGTGTCCTTGAACCCGCTCATGACTTGATTAAGATTCCCAAGCTCAGAGTCCTTGAACATCCTGTTTAGGCTCATGCCCAGAGGGGCCTTTGGCCATTCTGGTGTATTGATAATAAGGCCTCTGTGCTCCCACTGGCCTTGACTATCCCGGGACCTGGTATGGTTCCCACACATGCCTATTGTTTGAAGAATACAAATGGTATGGTCTCTAGCCACATAGCTAGTAAACAAATAGACAAATGTTTCAAGAAATCTAGAAAATGTATGTTTCCTTCATGCTAAAGTCCTTTAAATTAAGCATTATATTACAAATACAGTTAAGAGTTTTTCCTGTTATAATACTTTAAGCATATATTCTGAAATCAGAACATTACACTGAAGCTGTCTTTCAAAATCACAAGCAAGCAACTTTATCATAAAAACCATTAAGATATTCATATTCATATTAAAACCTAGAATACTAATCTGGGAAGATGTCACATTTTTATTAGAGTTGTTTATTCTCAAATGTAAATGATTGGTATCTAGTGTTAATATTTAAATATAGGCAAGTTTACAGAAATATTTTAACTGGTTTATAGCTCTAATTTAGTACTGTGTTTTCCCCATTTAAATAATATTTAAAGAATTTCCTTTGTAATTTTGAATCCTATCCCAAATTCTAATAAAAACAGCCTATGCACTTCTGTGCAATTTTGATAAATTAATATTTCATTAGCTGGAAGAAACAGAGCTTAACACAACTCCCACATTGGTGATTTGATCAACAATCTCAAAGGATTAACCTTGCATCTTAGGAAAGCCAAAATCCTTATAATTATGCCTTTTCATTTATTTGGGGAGAAGTATGATTTTTATTCGGTCTACCCAAAATGTTGATTTTTGTGTTCCTACTGATGCTCTCACACATAAGGTCTGTAGAACATTCTGTGATAGTTGCCAAATCACATTTTCCTGGTCACATTTCTAAGTCTCTCTTAGAGACTATTTGTTTGATTAGTAAGTACTGTAGAAATTGTCTGATTTAGAATACTAGCTGTGAAATTAAACTTGCTGGTGATGAGTTTCTACCATTTGCTAGTGATGGTAGGTCTCAGGCAAGTTCTCAGATCTCTTGGGAACTCTGTTTACATGTACACTGTCTAGCTCACATAATTGTTACGAGAAACAAATGGAACAATGCACTCAGCACAGTGATTGGCACATAGTAAATGCACAATAAATACCAGTCGGTGTCACAATTATCCCTGTATGTTAGAACCATAGCATTTGTAAAGACTTTTTAAAACATATATTTTATTGATTTTTTTTACAGAGAGGAAAATAGAGAGAGTTAGAAACATCGATGAGAGAGTCATCGATCAGCTGCCTCTTGCACGCCCCCTACTGAGGATGTGCCCACAACCAAGGTACATGCCCTTGACTGGAATCGAACCCTAGACCCTTCAGTCCACAGGCCGACGCTCTATCCACTGAGCCAAACCAGTTTCGGCTGTAAAGACTTTTAATTCCCATAGGACAATGCTGCCCCACGTTCATCCCCGCCTAGCTACACTGGTCTTGGTGCTACTCTTTGAACAAACCAAGTACATTTGCACCTCAGGAGAGGTGCCATGTGGTTCTTTCTACCTGGAATGCTTTCTCCCTGAGCCTCTCATGGATGCTTCTCACTCCTTTCAGTCTCTGCTCAAATATCACCTCTTCAGAGAGAGCTTCCATGACAACTTCATCTAAAGTAACATTCCATCCCACAATCTTTATCATTTTTACTATGCTTGTTCCTTTTTTAAAAAATACCATTTCTGGCACTTGTATTCTACATTCTGTTGTAGACTTATTTGTGAACTGTTTGTCCCCTCAAATTTAAACTTACTAAAGATGGGGGACTTCACTGCCTTGTTCACCTTTCTCCCATCAGTGTCTGGACACAGTCATGGCACACACTATGTGCTCAGGAAATATCATTTAAGTAAGTAGATGAATGGCACCAATAATTAGTCTCAGAGATAATTGATATTTTAAAGGGAGTCATTCTGTACAAAACTGTTGACTTCACATTTAAATATGAAAAAAATATGAAATTCACTACAGGGAGGCTTGCTGCCAAGACAATGAAGAAAGGTCCACCGAAGTGAGAAGTGTGAGGACCAACAAGAGAGAATAAAGAGGAGCCACAAGGTGCCAATCTGTTCGGTGCAATAGGTTCTTCATCTGTGAGTTTGAAAAAAGTCCTGTGACAACCAAGCTTCTTGAGAAATTTACTTTTTTAGCCACAAAATAACTGAAGCACATAGGTTTACATTATTTCATTAGAAAAATATACCCATGGCCATGTATAGAGAGTTACAAATGAAAATCACTTAACTATTAATATAAAGTATTACAAATTATAATCCAGAATTAAAGACAAGTAAAATGTCAAATTTCATTGATTGCATCTTATGTGACTATAGCTATATAAAATTATTAGAAGTATGAATACAAAGTCTAGATATTTTATAAAAACATACTAGCAGAAAAACACCAGAGATAATGACTATTAATAATTTGTAATAATTTGGTTTATTTTTTACAGTTATTTTTGACTTAAAATTTAAAATAAAACATTTAAACTGTTTTTCAGAGAGTATTAGATATTATAACTTCCTGTTCTTATTCTGTTTCTTCATCTGTAGAAGGTGCTGAATAGATAGATAGTAGTTTAGTAACCATCCAATGGTTTGTTAATGACTTAAGATAGTATTTCATATGTAAAACCAAGTTACCTTCCAGTCATTTTTAGATGTTATATGATTTTATACTGTTTTGCATTTAAATAAAGCAATCATATCTCTAAGTTATTGCAAATTTATCACAGCTATTAATTTTATGGTCACGGTGGCATATGACTTGCTAAGCTATTCCTCAAATATTCACCATTTAAACAATTTCCATTTTTAAAAATCTCATAAAGAATTCTAATCTTGACCTATTTCTAACATTTTTACAAAAAATTATCTGTGAGAATCTATAAGAATTTTCAAACTCTGAATATATGTATACTATATCCTTATTGATATAGGTATCAGTGTTTTTTAAATTTGGCTGATATGGTAGGTTTATATTAAATTACCATGTAGCTTTTGACTATCAGCCATATTTCCTATAATTATCTACAATAGTTCTCTAAGGTAAGCACTACATGCTCATGCTGATTTTGTGAAGCCAGATAGCAGTGTCAACAGGCCTACAATGCATGAATGTTTGGGAAGCCCATTTGTATCAAGCGTTCTGAACATGGGTACATCTCTTGCCTCAGCCATCTCACTTAGGTAGCCAAGGCCAATGATATAACCCAACATGGGATGAAAGATGTATGTGCAAAGATGTTGATGGTACTAAAAGCTTAAACCATGATAGTCCTTTATGATTTCAATATGCTCAGTGGTGATTTTTAGAAGATCATCTCTTTATGTTGAAGTGTATTTGGTTTTCATTTTTATGAATTATATTTTCATGTCCTTTTCTCCAAGTAAATAGATGAGTTTCGGGTTATAGCATCTTAAGTTAATACAGCCCTGAAAATGACAGCTTTGGTATTACCAATAGATATAATCAATGGAATTAGAATGCATTTTCTTTTTCCTAAGAAGTTGGAATCTTATTTCTCTGAATTATTTCTTTAAATTTTACTGCTACTTTGTTCTCTAATGATTTTTAAGTAATCATTAAGAAAATAATGCGTATTATGATATTTCCATAATAAATTATATAAATGACCAATTTTTTGTCAGAAAGTAACTATATTTGAGATTTTTAAAATTAGGACATCACATATCTCTACTTATAATTTTGAGCAAGTATTCAAAAGAACAGTGAGTACATTGCTAGTATTAAACAATTATGAAAGGCATAATTAATAATTACTTTTGTTTACTGATAAATATAAAGTAACATATTTTAATATTTCACATTTTAATAAATAGCTATCCAATTATTATAAAAAATAACAGGTATTATTATTTAATCATCATAAAGAAATAAGCATATATAAATAATGAAGTTTGACTTACAATTTTTAAGGTAAGTTTTATTTCTTATTTTAATTGTAAGTCACTGTTGAGTAAACATATGTTGGCTTATTGAAAAGAGAGATCTTCCCTTTGCTTAATGGCTCATTTGGTTGGAGCATCATCCTGTACACTAGAAGGTTTTGGGTTTGATTACCAGTCAGGCACAACACCCAGGTCATGGGTTCGGTCCTGGGGGCATATATAGGAGCAACTGATCAATGTTTCTCTTGCACATTGATGTTTCTCTCTCTCTCTATGTCTCTCTCCCCTACTTCTCTTTAAAATCAATGAAAATACTGCTGAAACCGGTTTGGCTCAGTGGTAGAGCGTCGGTCTGCGGACTGAAAGGTCCCGGGTTCGATTCCGGTCAAGGGCATGTACATTGGTTGCGGGCACATCCCCAGTAGGGGGTGTGCAAGAGGCAGCTGGTCGATGTTTCTCTCTCATTGATGTTTCTAGCTCTCTATCTCTCTCCCTTCCTCTCTGGAAAATATCAATAAAATATATATATTAAAATCAATGAAAATATATTCTCAGGTGAGGATTAAAAACAAACAAACAAAAAAACAACACAAAAAGGAGATTTCCATTTGGAATTAAATTCTTATTTCCTACTCTTTAAAGTGTATCTTACATAGTTTAAAATTTGACATACACATAGTTGTATAATATCAATGTATATATAATATACATATCTTCATGTTGTGCTAATTTATGAACTGTATTTTTAAAACATCTCCATTTATTACTATGAATTTTCAGGAGTTTTAAAAACAATGGTATAATTATGAACATACTATTTTGGGTATTTAAGATGTCATCAGACCTATTTTCAGTGCACATTTAATAATTACACATAACTGTTATATATAAACTTATACAATTATTATTATAATGTGACTAGTATTTCCTCTGGAATAAAAAAATATATAAAAGACAAACACGCATTATTTGTGTTACCTGAAAGTATGTGAATTGAGAATGATAAAGATCTGGATATACATGAAGAGTGGTTCCAATCACAAGCAATAGCTCAAATTTGTGGAGAGAGGAGCTGATATATCCAGTAAATCCCAAACACCATATCTTCAGAAGCGCTTCCAAGTCAAAAAGTACGGTAAAAGCCACCTGGGTGAATAAAGAGACAGTGGAATTGAAATCTAAAACTGTAATTTATTTAAAATATTTTAAATATCTGTGAGTGCGTGAATTTCAGCCACTATCATATAAAATGAGCAGCCCACCATAAAATAAACAAGAGGTCCAGTCCATGAAATGTGTGCATGGGTGGGGCCCCTCACGGCCACCAGCCAAGGGAGAAGGGGCAGCTCCCTTCCCCTGGCCGCCTGCCCCGCCTCCTGGTCAAACTGCTGTTTGAGAGGACAATTTGCATATTAGGCTTTTATTCTATAGGATCGTTTGAAACATACCAACTAGAACCTAGCATACCAAATATATCTTTTAAAAATATATATACAATTTATTGATTCTTTACAGAGAGGAAGAGAGAGGGATAGAGAGCTAGAAACATCGATGAGAGAGAATCATCGACCAGCTGCCTCTTGCACACCCCCTACCTGGGATATTCCCCTGACCGGAATTGAACCTGGGACCCTTCAGTCCGCAGTCCCATGCTCTATCCACTGAGCCAAACTGGTTTCGGCTACCAAATATATCTTAAGCAATTAGAAAACTTATTAAAACGTTAAATGTTTGAAAGTGGCATTATTTCTTCATTATCCACTATTTGATAATATTTAAAAGTCATTTCTATTGATAGAATTACTGTATTCACAGAAGGGGCACATTTTTCTTTTAACTTTATCTTTATTGTCTAAAGTATTACTGATGTCCCATTTGCTTTTGTTCCCCATTGACCCCTTCCACTCTACACCTGCCCCTCCCAGGCCTTCACCACACTATTGTCTGTGTTGATGGGCTATGTATATGTGCATACAAGTTCCCCTGTGAAGCTCTCCTCAGCCACCCACCCCAGCCCCGCCTTTCCTCTGAGCTCTGTCAGCCTGTCCCATGCTTCCAGGTCTCTGGATCTATTGTTTTTCATCAGTTTATAAGGGTGCATTTATATATAATTTGTTTACTCTAAAGATAAAGTTTGTATAATGCACATGATATATTATAAAACAACTTACGTATTAGTAAGCAACATTAAACTAATATATAAATGTTTAAATATTATTATGTCTTGGGCCACAAACAAATAGAGAAAGATATATTCTATGCCAAGCAATTTATGTTTGTGTATATGCACACATACATTAACATACTAGTACATTATATGTCCATGTTATTAATTAATAATCAAAATCACTATATTAATGAATTAGCTTAACCTCTTAATCTATCACATTAATTCTATGAATTTGTTATTACAAATAACAATATTATAAAATACACATGTAAATATAGCATTTATTATTCCTTTACTTGTCCTACGGGTGAAAAAAACTCATTTTGCAAAAAAGTTTGCAACTGGAATGAAAATGTGCAATACCAGCTTAACTACTAATTGAAGAGCACAAGGCTGAATATTGGAATCAGTCAAAACATATTCCTCTGAGGAGACACCAGATGATTTATTGGAATAAAGGAAGAAAGAAAGCTCACTTTCCTTTTTTCTAGGCCAACATAGGATATCAGAAGGGATTTTCTTCCACTCACATTTGAAAAATGTGGAGAAAAGCAGAATTTTAATAACAACATTTTAGAAATAAAACACTAAAAGCATTACAAGCGGTTAATTTAGATATAGGGAAGAAATTAACATTACTTTTCCATCTAGCATTTCTGAAGACTCAAATTGCTTCTTAATTTGAATTGGCAATGTCCTTTTTAAAAAAATATTTTATTGATTTTTTTACAGAGAGGAAGGGAGAGGGATAGAGAGCTAGAAACATTGATGAGAGAGAAACATCGACCAGCTACCTCCTGCACACCTCCTACCAGGGTTGTGCCCCCAACCAAGGTACATGCCCTTGACCGGAATCGAACCTGGGACCCCTTCAGTCCGCAGGCCGACACTCTATCCACTGAGCCAAACCAGTTTCTGCGGCATGTCCTTTTAAAAATATAAAACAGTAATACACTTGATCTCTTAAATAATCCCAAATACACAGTATTAACAAATTCCCTGTGAGCCATTTTGCATATTTCCTTCTTAACATTTTCTGTCTCATCTAAACATATACGTACAATCACATAAATAGGCTTGCATTGTTTATGTAACTCTGCAACAAGCTTTTCTCACTCACCAACAGTCATAGACAACCACCCCACCCCCCTGGGATAAAAGATTTGGTCCTAATTATTCTTTTCATCAGCTGCATATTTCCCATAGCATTCAATGTATGTTTAATTCAACATTATTCCTGATGACTCATCGGGGAATACTTTTTCCTTGATAAGAAATCATTGGGAAAAATGTTAAGCATTTTGCTGCTTCAATAACAAGACTACATTAACCATCCTTATACAATATTTATTGAACTTTCATATCTATAAAAAGAATCTCAAATCTAGCATTGCTGGGGCAAAGGACAGATTTATGGAGCTTTAAATTAAAAAAAATATTATTAATTCATTCAAAATGTTATAGAAAATCATTTGCCTTCCAGAAAGGTAGGAAAGTGCTTCTTATTCTAAATCTGTACCATTACCAGATGTAATCAAACTTAATCTAGCTTTTGCTTATCTGTTCATGTGTGTATTGATTATTTAGATTTATTTTATTTTTAAGACAGCTTTTCTATTCATAACCTTGCCAACTTTCTATAGTGGTGTTTTGTCTTTTTTATTAGTTCTTGTGGCTGTTGATATTAAGAACAGTTGTCTCTGTCTGCTATATGAACTGCAAATAGTTTTTCCCTAGTCAATAATTTGACTTTTAATTTTGGTGGCATTCACTCTGTAAGCATTTTAAATTTTTTCTGGTCACATATTTCTATCTTTATGATTACTTTCTTTACCTTTACATACATAACAGATCTTTAGAAGGATTATCATCAAACTGTCATATCCAGGATCACACTAAGTTTTTCTATTTATTTGGAATATATTTTTAAATGAAAAATTCCCCAGAGAGATGTTGTTTCTTATGAAATGTATTTCTATGAATTTAATATTCCAGTTATTAATATAAAGGCATTTTTTCACGTTATTTATTTATTTATTTATTTATTACCATTCTACCTAGTTAGTTCCAGTGAAGAGTAACCACCTCACTAGATCCTTCTATTATTACTAAAATTTTTAATAAGGATTCTTGGACTTTATTAAAATATGTACATTTCATTAGCAATTAAAAATAATATTTTTTCAAGATTGATTTTGGGGTTAATTGGATTACTTTATTAGCTATAATGATACAGCTGTATGGCAATATAGTAAATAATGAAGTGGGAATAAGAGGAATCCATGCTCCTCCTTTCCCATGAGAGTTTCTTCAGCATTCCTACAAAACGGTTGCAGTGGGTTTTGATAATTTCTACTCTTTTTAAAAGCTTCTCTTCTTTTCCAATTCTACTTAAAGAAGCTTAGCCTTCAATTTGTTGAGGTAGTGAAATGTATTACAAGAGCCCTTGATGTTAACCATTTGAATATTCCTAGAATAAACACTAAACGGTAATGCTAATCTGCTGGATTTTATTGAATAACTAGAGGCCTGGTGCACGAATTTGGGCACCAATAGGGTCTGTTGGCCTGGCCTGCGGGGATTGGGCGAAAACTCTGACATCTCTTGAGGGGTCCCAGATGGTCAGAGGGTGCAGTGTCAATCCCAAGCAGTCAGCCTTGCAATTTGTGGGAGGGTGGATTGCACTTGTCACTCCCAGACTAGGAGGGTGCCATTGCCTTGGCCTCATCACTCTGCTGCCTGGAACCTCTCTTCTGTCATGTATCCTTTCAGTGCATTACACATCTGTGAGTGCTTACAAGGTGTAACTCATTTTTTAAGAATGAAGGCAAGATTTGTAGGAGTATCATAAACGTTCATATATATTTTTGTCACATTACTTGAAAAAAGATGAAAACACATAAAACAACATGAAAAAACATAATTTTCCTTCTTACTATTTTCCTAAATCACTATTTTTCAACCTTTATTTAATCGCCTCCCTTTAAGGAGTACTTTTAGATATTTTGTTCCGAATGACCACACCATATGGCAGTTTTAAACCACAGATATGTGATGCATCTCACATATCTATTTATGCTTTATATAAAGAAAGAGTAAGATGTTTTCTGCCTCTTTAAGAACCAATTTTTACCCCAAAGAGGTGTTTTTACCCACTGTTGATAACATACTCTACAGATATATCAGATTTAGTGTCATCATAATTCGGTTTAACTAATTTTCAGGAATGTATTCTTATGAGTTCATTAAACAACCTATTTTATTATTTCTTCTCCAAATTTTCTTTTTATAGTAACACATACACTATTTAATATATACTATAACCAACCCTCTTGCCAAGAAAATGATCAATAATGAAATGAAGATTTTTAAATTAAAGGTTACTGTTCTAAGAAAAAATAATCTATTTGTTCTCAAAACAGCATATAAGAAGAAAAATAAGAAAATGGAAAATGACATGCTTAATATAAATGGAACAATGGAAACTGTTCTGTCTTTTAATTCAATGACTAATGTATGCTCATTTATAGGGGACAAATTATAAATGAGCTGATTGTGCCAGGCAGGTCTGAGAAGATAAAATGGGAGATTATGACCATGTGTGGAAAGATATTTAAAATATATTATTCAAGATTTGTGTTACCATCTCTACTTCAAATGAACATATGGACATGCATGAGAAAATGAATACTTATTTATCACAAAAGAAGGTTATAGGACAAAAGTCATAAGCCACTCAATTTGGGTAACCCTGTTCTCTTGAATGAAATCCAGATTAAATAACACCCAAATAAATGATTACCTGTGTCATTCTAGAGGTGTCTTTAAATCATCTACACTCAGTCTGTAGTGTACCTTCAGTATCCTTTATAAAAAAAAGCAAACTTTTGAGATAGATCACCGAATAGTAAAGAAGTCACTATTTTATTCTTTTTCACCCAACAAGACCTGCCCAATCCTCCAAAAACAGACAGCATAGTTATTGCCAGAAGAAGAAACTTATTTAATTAAAGTTTCCCAGAAAGTGAAAAATAAAACTTTCTGGTAATATGAAAGACTGCTGCTGTGGCAAGATGAATTACTTTCTTAATTTGATCTCTTGTGATTAATGAGCTAAAATGTGAGTATCAGATTTCGTTTGAACTAAAATAAATGGCTCTTTCATTTAATTTCATTTTTAAAAATATCTTAAAACCAAGTGTCTTCAGAGGAACACAGAAATTACTTTTCTAGAAATGATGACTTCCTGCAAGATGACTTTCAAAAAGTATGGGCTCATTTCTGCTTCAAACACATAGCAATCATAGACTTGCAGGAGACCAAAGAGACATCCTGGAGTCCTAAGCAAGATCAAGCTCTCTTTACCAGAAACATAGCCAAAACACAAACTCTTAGAACTGCTTGCTTCATTAATCTATCTCTCCTGTTAATTTGTGAGTTTCTTTTGTTAAAATTATTCATCTTCTGTCAGTAACACTCTGCTGATAAATTTCTGTTCAATGCACGGTTTAGTCTACAAATATATTTTACATAAAAATAGAAAAGTATTGTTCAAATTTTGTTATTTCTTAAGAAAATGAGAATACATATTTTAAAAGTATGTTCCTTATACAATGTAATTTTATGTATATTAACAACAATGCATTATCTTATATCAAAATGAAAACTCTTACAAAAGAAAGTAAATCTTTACCTTTTTATATTTATGCATAGCCTAGAAAACAAAGGCAAGTTTTTTCTCTATCTTAACTAATTCTAAATTTAGGTTAAATAATGTAATATAACAAAGTTCCTACTTTCTCAACAGAAGCCAAGAGGTTTATTTATGCCTAAAGGATATATATATATATATATATATATATATATATATATATGTACTGCAAGTTGACTCTTAATGGGTTGAGTGGTTTATTTTGAATTTTCAAAATAATTTATTTCAGAATATAATGTGGGAGCTCAAGAAATTATTTCCTAAAATCTCATGGCTTTTTGTGATCTATTTTAAAAAGAAACTTTCTAAAATATTACATAATGCTATTGCCTTAAGTACTGTATCATTATAGTCTAGAAACTTGAACTGCTATCATTAAAACCATTTTGAGGATTAAATAAGATAATACATTCCTTTAAAGCACTTAGAAAAATGATAGAAGGTCTAAAAAATTTGGTAGCTATTTTTGTCATTAGCTTTACTGTGTCTGATTTTAAAAGATAGAGATGTTAGTTGACCTGTTCTGAGTTGCTATAGCTTAAACCAAGATCAAGCTCACTGCTTATTTAAAAAAATACATTTTATTGATTTTCCACAGAGAGGAAGGGAGAAGGATAGAGAGCCAGAAATGTCGATGAGAAACATCGACCAACTGCCTCCTGCACACCCCCTACTGGGGATGTGCCCACAACCAAGGTACATGCCCTTGATAGGAATCAAACCTGGGACCTTTCAGTCTGCAGGCCGATGCACTATCCACTGAGGTAAACCGGTTTCGGCTCACAGCTTATTTTTATAAATAAAGTTTTACTGAAACACAGCCATTCTGAGACCACACTCACTTTTGCACAGCAGTGGTAAAGTTCAGTAGTAACACAGTGGCCCGAAAAACCTAAAATGTGTATTCTCTGTCTCTTTAAGAAAAAGTTTATTGAACCTTGGCTTAAACTCAAGCCACCTTTATAAACTTTTTGAAAAAAAATAATATTTCATTAAAAATTAAGTTTTATTAAAACAATATATTCACACTCATTCAAAACAAAATACTTTTATTCAAGCACACATTTCTATACAAAGAAAATTTATAATGTAATTTGAATAAAGACCAAATATGCTTTGGAACGTACACCCAACATCAATCAACCAAAGTGGAACCAATTCTGAATGTTCCAGTAGTTCAAGAATATAGTGATGCCTATATAATTCAAAGAATTAAATCTCCTCTATTTAGTTTATTAAAAGCAAATTCACTTTCAGTTGTTTAAGAAGGTGGCAACAATTAATAGATATGTGATATGTACTAGATTTGGCTATATAATCCTATATTTTTTGGGGGGGGTTAAGTTAGAAAAAATCCTAATATTATATATAAAAAACAAAATGACAGGGATTTATCAACTACCGTATTTGCCGGTGTATAAGACGATTTTTTGGCCCTGAAAAATACCGTATTTGCCAGCGTATAAGAGACTGGGCGTATAAGACGACCCCCTAACATTTCCACTCAAAATACAGAGTTTGTTATATACTCGCCATATAAGACTACCCCACACTTGGAGGCATATTTTTCAGGGCCAAAAAATCATCTTATACGCCGGCAAATACGGTACCTCTGGACTCTACCAATCCACTTAAATAGTATCAGATGATTCTACAGTATTGTTATTTAAATTTTTGGTGGAATTTTTTACAGCATGATCATAAATGAGCATAACACATTTGAAAACAAACCAATTTTGTATGCGGAAAAATTAGGTAACATTTACTGGAGCATTCCATTCCCAGTAAATGGCGTATATATTTATTCTACACGGTTGATTTAGTATGCCTGGCCAGCACCCTGGGTTGGGTTACAGAAGAAATATTAATGTAATCTATAATATCTTTCTAAAGAGTTTGACATAATCTCAATCATGTCTTTCTATTTCTGGTTTTTATTTTGTCATTAGTGCAGTTTTAATCTCTGGTTCTAATATTATTGTATAATTCTTCCACCATACCTAACTTTCCACCTCATTCTACCAGAGCCTTTAGGTAACCTTTGGGTTTTTGTTCCATGTTCATCAATTCCTTCTACACGCTCAGTCTCCACTCACATAATCAGCTCCCTCTATCCTAGCCTCAGCTGGTTCTTTCTCAGGTGCATAATTTTTGAGAAGAGGATGCCCACGCTCCAATGCCCCGTAGGGTAACATGTGGATGAGGAGGAGTGCCCCATCCAGTACTCCTCCCTGCCCCTTTGCCATGTATTCCATCAGGTTAAAACATCCTCTTACAACACCGTCTGTCACTGTCACAAGCCCCTGCCTACATTTCTTTCCCTAAGTACTGGCCTCAAATGGATTGACTTCAATGTCATAGTAAAGATTTAGCTATCACCTTAGCTTGATAGTTCCTTGCTATTCCTGTCTCAACTCCATCATTATGTTTAAGACACTCACATACATATAAAACCTTACATTTTGTATTTACCCAGAATTATTCCAAAATTCTAAACCCTGGGTCCCATTCTCTAACCAAAATCTTACCTTCTAGCTCTTCAAAAATCTTATTCTATCACGTCAACTATACCGGTTCTTTCTTTGACCGTTTAAAGACTCTTTATAGTTCATTTTGTTCTTATTTTCATATACAACCTAGACCACAGGGTCATCAGTTCAACTCCTTTGCCAGTCACCCAAAGTTCCTAGTCCCTTGTTTCTCAGCTCTACAAGCCTGAAAATACTCTAACGCTGGATCAATCTAAATTTTGCATTTTTCCCCTTTATGCAAGGCCTCAGAAAGTTACAGACCTGTCTAAATTGGTATTTCTATAAATTTGTAGTCTCAAAATTAAGCTGTATCTTCAACATTGCATTTCATATATCTTTAGTTAGCTTTTTGCATTCTCCACAGTACCTACTTCCTCTCTTCTTTCTCCACAACCTTTCCAATGCATTGCCTCATCACAGGACAAACAGAAACCACTTGATGGAAATTTCTTTAACATTCAATCTCTGCATTACAAATTCACTTGCAAAGATTACTATTGGTCCACATTTCTCTCTGCTTTTAATGACAATGTATTCTTTGTGTGATGGTTTTGTAACAAAATTATGGGTGTTGATTATAATTGCCTATTTTAAAAAGACATTGGTTAATAAGATTATATAGGTTTCAATTGTACAATTCTATGATATATCATCTGTATATTGTATTGTGTGGTCACCACCCAAAGTCAAGTCCCTTCTGTCACCATATATTTTATCACCCTTAATTCTTTTTTAAAACTATATATATTTTATTGATATTTTACAGAGAGGAAGGGAGAGAGATAGAGAGCTAGGAATGTCGATGAGAGAGAGACACCGACCAGCTGCCTCTTGCACACCCCCTACTGGGGATGTGCCCGCAACCAACGTACATGCCCTTGACCGGAATTGAACCTGGGACCTTTCAGTCCGAAGACCGATGCTCTACCACTGAGCCAAACAGGTTTTGGCCCCTTTAATTCTTTTCTACTTCCCCCTTCCAGTCCGTTTTCCCTCTGGTAATCACCATATTATTGTCTGTGCCCATGAGTTGTTTTTTTTTTTTTTTTTGTCTTGTTTTCTGATTGTTGCTTTCAGTTTTATATCCCACATATAAGTGAAATCATATGGGTTTTGAATTTTCCATCTGACTTATTTCACTTAGCATGATATTCTCAAGATCCATCTATGTTACTGCAAATGGCAGTATTTAGTTTTTTTATGGCTGAGTAATATTCCATTATATTACATTTTCTTTATTCAATCATATAATTTCTTCATGAGCCTTCTCATTGGTCCTCCACAGCATAAAAAAACTTATTTACTGTCTCTATTTTTTACTAAACTGTAAGATCCATACACCATGTGTCTACTCAGCAGCATCACATCATAAAGATTCCACTCCATTGAAAGTTTGGTACTAATGATAACTTTGTTACAGGAAACAAGCCTCCATGAAGAGACGAATTCATAAATGACTTCTGAAAATGTCTTATACTCACATAGATATTTATATTTAACTAGAGGCCTGGTGCACAATATTCATGCATGGGGTTGGGGGGGTTCCTCAGCCCAACCTGCAACCCCTCACAATCCAGGACTCCTGGCTCCTAACTACTCACCTGCCTGCCTGCCTGATCACCCCTAACTGCCTCAGCCTCTGCCACAGTGGCTTTGTCCAGAGGACATCCAGAAGGTCATTCAGCTGTCTGGTCTAATTAGCATATTATACTTTTTTTTATTATTATACATGAGTATATACCATCAATAATAATTGATGGATTGAGTGGATTGAATGTTTGTGAACCAAATCAATTTTTAAATGTACTGGGGGAATTCTCAATATCTAGGAGGACTCAACTTTATGACAAATTGATTTTTTTAATGTGAAAAATGCTTTTGTAATAAAAATAAATGGCAATTTTCCTGCTTTTTAAGTTTAATTTTTTGTATATTTATTTAGTATATGTATACTTCACTTATATGATGGGTTTCTAAAGAGTTATATACTGGTACATCAATCAGTTTTTCCATAAATACGTAATCACTGAATTTAAGATATATTTTAGAGATAATTTTTCACAAAGACAAAACATATTAGTCTCTGGAAATCAGTAAAAAAATATGTAAGAATCAGATGTTAACAAACTTATTGACACAGTAAGAAGTACTACTTTAAAACTCTAGCTGGTATGTAGAAGAGGCTTATTACTAACCTTTCTGCTTCTGGCTTGACATCTTCAGTCTCTAGTAGAGAAATTATTGTGCTATCTATTTCAACTTCCCTCCTGCCCCGTCCTTGGTACTGTTGAGCTGGCTTGCTTGTTTACAACCTCTGACCCTGTGCTCATTTATGCTTAGTAGGAAATAGACTACAGCAACATGAAAAAGGGAGAGAATACGAGAGGTGGATAGGAAAACAGCAAGATGGCCAGAGAAACACCCAGGGCAGACAATACCTTGACGATACAACACACTGTGGGGAAGATATGTAGGCTCATGGTGACAGGAAATAAATGAGGCGACATAGTGACCAAGGGAAACACTTGAGAAACAACTTTGATTCAACTCAAGTAATTAACAAATGGAGATTAATTTTCACATTTATAAAAGGCACTTTTGCCGCAGTGAGCAGCTTACCTCTGCAAGATAGAACTCATCGTATTGCCTTCGGAAGCTCTCTCCTTTGTGATAGTTGCTAGCAGCCACTATCACATCCACCGTCACCATGCTCAGGATGAACATGTGGAAAACCGATGACCGCATCATTTGCTGAGGAGGCAGAACAGAGGAACTGTTAACAAAGAAATAACCCTTACGATTAAACGTAATTGTGTGCCGAGACCTGGACATGCAACATCTTTGTGACACGCTGCCGTGCAGAGCAGTGCTTCCATAACAACTCGATGGATGTCAATCACTGCTGAACAGTGTTAACAAAGGGATCTTTGTCTTCAGGCAGTGCAAAATGACTAAGGATTTAGTTATGGATACTTTTAGCTTAAAATGGAAAAAGCATTCATTTCACTTGCATGTAGCTCATATTTGAATTTTCATTGGTAAGTTAGGTAGCATCTATCCTTAATACTAACTACCTGAAAAATTATTTTTAAAAAGCTAATATCACAAAACAACCGTTGCTTTATTCTATTAAGAGAAAATGTTAATGAATATTAAAACATTTTATTTATTTATTTATTTACTTTAAAATTTATTTTATTGTTTTTTTTTTTTTTTTTAGAGATAAAGGGAGAGGGATAGAAAGTTAGAAACATCAATGAGAAAGAAACATCACCCAGCTGCCTACTGCACACACCCTAATTGGGATATGCCAGCAATCGAGGTACATGCCCTTGGCTGGAATCAAACCTGGGACCCTTCAATCCGCAGGCCGATGCTCTATTTACTGAGCCAAACAAGTTAGGGCAATAAAAACATTTTGGATAGCCCTAGCTGGTTTGGCTCAGTGGATAAAGCATTGGCCTGAAGAATGAAGGGTCCCAGATTCAATTCCTGTCAAGGGCACATGCCTGCGGGCTCAGTAGGGGGCATGCAGGGGGCAACCAATCAATGATTCTCATCATTGATGTTTCTATCTCTCTCTCCCTCTCCCTTCCTCTCTGAAATCAATAAAAATATATTTTAAAAACACATTTTAGGTATAATCATAAAACTGGAAAAATGGGATAAACCTAAGGTCTACTTTTTATTACATCTGTAAATTATTTATTTAAATTATTATTTTTAATAATTTATGTTTAAACCACTTTATTGAGGTATGATTGATATAAAATTAAAAAGCAGTACCTACTGAATGTATACATTCAATGAGTTTGGGAATAAGTTTAGACCCATGAAACCACCACCATCAAGGCCATAAGCATATCTGTCACCTTCCAAAGTTTCCTCCCACCTCCTTTATTATTATTATTGGTAGTAGTAAGAACACTTAACATAAGATGTATCCTCTCAGCAAATTCTAAGTATACAATAAAGTATTGGCAGCCATAGGCACTATGCTCTATAGAACTTACTTATCTCAAAAAACTGAAACTTTATATACTTTACATAAATATATTTTTTAAAATTATACTACAATAATAACTGATATTTACATTTATACTCACTATGTGCCTGCAGCTGTTGGAGGTAATTTACATAAATTAACTCATTTAATGCCATGACAGCACCAGGAAGTTACTCTAATTTTAGAGAAGGAAACTGAGTCTCAGAGAAGTTTAACTTTTTCACTGTCACACAAGTATTGCAGGCGGAATCATAATTTTCACCTAAGTCTAAGTCCAATTCACCACTCCAAAATAATAACTATTATTATAAAGAATAATATGTATTGAATGCTTACTATGTTCCAGGCCATACTATAATTATGTTATTTATTTCATGTCTTTTATCTCCACCATAGCCCTTACATGATGGGATATATTGCTCATTGTTTCCAGTGAGTTCAAAAAGACTAAGTCATTTGTCTGAGGTCACATAGCAAGTACACAGCAGAGTCGGGCTCTGGTACTCAAGTCTGTTCAAAGTCCTTTACAGCATAGGAAATATAGTCAATAATATTGTAATAACCATGTATGGGGCCAGAGTTCATAGACAGTAATATTGTAATAACTATGTAATAATAATATTGGGAGACCACTTTGTAAAGAACATGATGTCTAAGCACTTTGCTGTACGTCTGAAACTGATACAGAATAACATTGAATGTGAACTGTAATTGAAAAAAATATACTTTAAAAAGTAGGTAGATAAATAAAGGCACGCTTTTTTTTGGTTAAATTATACTTTGTGATCTAAAAATATCTCAAAGATGATTATTATTTTAATGGCATCTTTAGTATAATTCATGAGTATATATGAGAGACACAATGTGGACAAAAGTCAAAATTAATTTAAAAATATAAATACATGTTTGTTTTTTAAAATGTCCAATCTGGGAAGACTTCCCGCTGTGGGGTAGAGTGCACCAAAGGAGAGAGTAGTGGCGGAAGGCCCTGGGCAGCAGCACGAGAGAAGCTGATCTGTGGAAAGCAGCTAAGAGCACAACAAACCACGGCATCACATCCCTCTGTGCCCACTTCTCCGGGGACCAGCGCCACCATGCTGCTCTTTCCCGATGGTCCCTCCTTTCTTCTCGGTACCTAGGGGCACACATCCTTCCCCTAGGATGTGACCTGAGAATTCTTCAGTCTTTGTAGCTATAAGAAGCTAACTAAAGCAGAACCCGGGGATGGGAAGAAGAGGACTATCGCTTAGTGGTGTCTCTGAGTCTCTGCATCCCCATTCATGATGTCACGTGGCCTTCATTGCCCTGCAGCAGCAGGGGCTGTGAGACAAATTGTGTGGCATTTCACCACACACAAGCTCTGGGGCTCTGGGCCAGTCATTTAAACCTCTGTGTGCCTCTCCGTGCTTCACTTCACTGAGTTTTCTCTCCAGGAAAGTGAAGAAAATAGTGGCTACTCCAAAGGTTGCCATCCATTTAAAATAAGTAAATATTGATAAAGCCCTTAGAATAGTGCTTGCATATTGTAAGTGTTTGATAAAGATATGCAGCAAAAAATAAGTGCCATTCTGTGAATCAGATATTTTTTTTTTCTATTCAGGAGTGAAAAACTAATAGGCCAAGGTCAAAGAATTAATTATGCTGTATATTTGATGGAGTCCACAGCCAAGTGAGATAAATAAAAGTCATAATGTCTAATACCTTGGGAAAGCAGACATTTAATAAGGTTTTGTGTCACCATGGCTGTCGAGTCATTCCTACATCCATTTGCCTTTGATTTTATTTTAGAGGTAATACAAAATCAAATTCCAGAACTGCCAATCAACATATTTAAATGCATGTCAATTTACTTGCAGAAACTACTGACCTTCATAACATAGATAAGCAAGTCAGTTGGCAAGTTTCTATTCTCATTAGAATTTTCATTGTCACTTAATCTTTCTTTCATTGTGAGAGTCACATTCCATAACTATTATTCCCTTTCTATGCTCCTTTCATTTCAACTGATTTCCACTTCATTTGCATGACAGAAAAGCCACAACTTTCTCTTTCTATTTTCCTTAGCTCTGGATTTATGTCTTAAGTAAACTGTTATTACTGCAAGGTCCAAACAAAGCTTCTAGGCATGGCTGTCAGAAATCTTTAAAATTGGTTTTGTAGCTGTCACAGCTTCCCTTTGGTGCTGTCATTATAATTAGCTTTTTTTGGGTCTGAATGTCTACGTGTCCCTGTTGGCAGAGCGTCATTAAAATAATCCCTTGCAATGGGTTTTGATATACTGGAATCACCATT
Organism: Vespertilio murinus; assembly: GCA_963924515.1. Classification (NCBI taxonomy): domain Eukaryota; kingdom Metazoa; phylum Chordata; class Mammalia; order Chiroptera; family Vespertilionidae; genus Vespertilio; species Vespertilio murinus. The sequence goes on along the minus strand of OZ004707.1, from coordinate 35,884,732 downwards.
GCTTTGCTTTATCCAAAGTAATAACTTTCAAATGTTAAGAGTTCAAGTGACAAGTATGTGCAGTAGCTAAATTTAAATAATCAAACCAGCAACTCCAGCTTTAAAGTTGCTAGTGAAAGGGGCCATTTCAACTCAATTCAATTCATCCAATGTATGAAACTGGCTATCGGCTTCCTTAATGTAGAAGGGCTGGCAACACTATATTTAGTATCTGTGGGACAGTCCAAATGTATACCCTTCAATTTATTATTTTCTTATAAAAATTAATGTAAAGGAAAATGTTTATGTTGAGTCAGTGCCACAAATAGTATTATAACTTGAAAACTTCCAAACTATATATTATTTAATATGGGTAGATAATTTATATAGAGATATAAACTCATATACATATATATGTATATACACATACTAGTATATATTTACATATATATGTGTATATATACATATATTTATATATAAATATAAATATATGTACATATACATTTATATATAAATACATGCATATATATTCACATACATAGATATTTAGTATAAAACTCTTCAGGTCCTGCATTTGTATTTAAATTTTTAAATTTCTTTTCCATCGCTATGTCATTTTGGTTTAGATTTTTTTTTAAACCCAAGAAGTTTTGTATTTATGTTTACTTTGCCTTTTATCTGAGAATGACTGATTTCTGTATGTGACAGCTGGAATGACCAAATGCGAAGAGACAATAATAGAATCATCCCCAAGGCAGCTATGTCTGTCAAAAATACTCCGGAGCCTTGCTACTCAAACTCTGAATTCTGAGCCATCAGTTTCCTGAGAGTATATTGGAAATGCAGGGCTCTCAGGCCTCTCCCATACCTACTGTATCAAAGTCTGCATCTTTAAAAAGGCCCCCGATGATTAATGTGCATATTAAAATCTGAGAGTCTACACTGTGGTAGAAATTCCTTGGGTTGCAGGTTAAACTGGATGACCTATACAATTTCTTATTTATTTATTTATTTATTTATTACAAATTTGCAACCTCATGACTCTAAAAAATTTCTATAATCACTGAATAGAATATAACAAATACTGGTTAGGATACGTATTAGGATATACCATGACAAAAATGGATGCCAACCTTCCCCCCTGTCTCCAATTCAAGATTAAAAAAAAATCAACTAAACCAGTTTGGCTTCATGAAGACAAAATTATGTGATAGCTTTTCAACCATTTGGGGGGTAATATGAAGACACCATCACAGACTCTTTCATGAAGCTTAGAAACGAAGCCTCTAGAAACTGGAAAAGGCAAACAGTTTTTCCCTAGAATCTCTAGAAGTAATGCAGCCTATTGATACCAGTGAAACCCACTTGAGACCTGTTAAACTATTCTATCTAATAAAGAGGAAATATGCAAATTGACCAACACGCTGTCACAAAGATAGCAGCACCCATAGCCATAAGATGGCAGTGCCCAGTCTCCTCAGCCCCACCTGAGTCCCCCAGTCCTTTCAGCCCAGCTGGGGATTGCGGGACAAAGGTACATGGTAGAGCTGGACCTACCCTTATTCCCCCAGCTACCCAGGGCCAGCCCGAGGTGCAGGCAAGCCTTGGATGTAGCTGCCCAGTCACCCAGGGTGGATCCGAGGGGCAAGCAAGCCTCTGATAGCGGCTGCCCAGCTGTCCAGGGCTGCCCGAGGCTCAGGTAACCAGGGCCGGATGATGCTGGTTACCTGAGTGGCAGCAGCAGAGGTGTGATGTGAACATTGCCTTCCCCTGATCACCGTTCCCCTTCTGCCCCTGAGGGCTCCCATACTGTGAGAGGGGGTAAGCCGGGCTGAGAGACCTTCCAGTGCATGAATTTTCATGCACCGGGCCTCCAGTAAATAATAAATTTGTATTGCTTCGAGTCACTAAGTTTGTGGTAATTGTTACAAAAGAAATAGAGAATTAATACAAGTATTGTTTATGACTTAATATGACAGCAACATTTTTCACTGATTCAATACTTCTGGCATACTATTCTTACCCATGTGCATTTATTCAATAGCTATCAAATCCCTACTGTGTATTTAAAAAGCGGTATGTCCTGGGAATACAGGATGAAGTAACACACTGTGCCTAACTCCAGGGCCACAGATTTGGGCAGATCTAGAGCTTAGAGAGCTGTGGGGTTCCTTGTGCAGAATAAAAGTCATGGTGAGTTTTAAAAATGGCGTTGTACCGCACCTGGAGGCAGGCCGGGGCGCGGCCCTGCGGCTTGTTGACATCCACAGCGACCAGCTGCCATCCACCAGCAGCGTCTTCGTGAAACATCTTCAAGACAAAGAGGGAGAATGAGTCAGAGACATGTAATGAGGAACACTGAGAACTGTTGCTTTATATCTCCAACACCTTATTATTATTTTTTAATCAAAGATTTGTTTTCTTACAGATTTCTATTTAAAACCCGCATCTTTTCAATTATGTTCAACTTAACACTGAAAACTTAGGTGAATAATAGTAACACAAGTGAAATAAGCCAGAGAAGGACAAGTATCACGTGATTTCACTTATATGTGGAATCTCATGAACAAAATAAAGCAAAGAGTAAAACAGATCCGGGGACACGGAAGCATGGACTAGACTTGAGGAATCTCGGAGGGAAGGTGGGAGGGTGAGGCAGGAAGAAATTTACCAAAAAGCTTATATACATAGATGCATAACCCATGGAACAGACAATAGTGTTGTGAAGGCCAGGGGAGGGGGTGGGAGTGAGGAGGAAGGGAACAATGGTGGTGGTGTGGGGGTGGGGGGACATATGTAATACTTTCAACAATAAAGATAATTTTTTTTAGAAAAAGTAGAATCTACTGCAATTAAAAAAATTAATGTCAATAGCTTGCATTTATTGAGCACTAATTATGTATCAGGTCCTTTCCATTCTACATATATTTTATATATAATTGACCACATATTCTTTTCCACAAGACTTTAAAGTAAGCATTTTATCCCCATTATATTTTTTATTACATACTAAATCTGGGTGAAAATGAAAATTGGAATCCCAAAGCATTGTGTTTGTTGTGTTTTTACTAGAAATGGTGAATTTTTATCTTTATTTAGTGGACACATCTCAGTGAGCTGACAGAAAAATGTTCTCAGGATAAATAATATAAGAATTGGACATGTGGCATAGGTGTAGAGGCTAGTGTTATTTTAATGACGGGAGACTGATGTGTTGCTTAATAGACTTTGTGAAATTATTTTAACTAGGCCAAATTAATCTGCTCAGTAGAAATGTTATGTACATATTAACAAAGGGAAACAGTAGTTTCTTTTGGCTTATAATACATAAGTGATGAAATTCAGGACAGGATACTAAAATCTGACATCCATTGGATTGGATATTTAGGTTGGTAGATGCCTAGGGTATTATCTTACTGGATATTTTACTATTTCAAAAATTAGTCATCTGGCCGAGACCGGTTTGGCTCAGTGGTAGAGCGTTGGTCTGTGGACTGAAAGGTCCCAGGTTTGATTCGGGTCAAGGGCATGTACATTGGTTGTGGGCACATCCCCGGTAGAGTGTGCAAGAGGCAGCTGGTCGATGTTTCTCTCTCATCGATGTTTCTAGCTCTCTATCTCTCTCCCTTCCTCTCTGTAAAATATCCATAAAAATATATATATATATATATATATATATATATATATATTAAAAAATTAGTCATCTGTCAATATTACATCGAACTAGAATACATTTCTCACTTTCAGTTTCTTAGGGGAGTGTGTGTGTGTGTGTGTGTGTGTGTGTGTTGGGGTGGTAGGGGATAATGTGAAATTCAGGATTTTTATTTTTCTAAGAAAAGACAGTACAAACACTCACTGTTTTATTCCTGCCCAAAATTGCTGTTTCATACACATAAGTAGACACCTTAGCCATACTATGTCCTCATGTTAATCTGACTCTGTGTCCAAAAGGAGGATTTTTGGTGGAAATATGAGATGATAACAAAAACCCCATTACCATTTGTTTTCCTGTTACTTTCTATATCATGGCCTCCATAAAACCTCCGGCACTAATTTCACTGTAATTTGTTTCTATTCTATGACCGAGAGGCAGGCTGAATGAGTTTCCTCACTTTAGAATTAATTTTAAAAGGCATGCTTAGTGCTAGAATTAAGCACATCCCTTATGCACAGGCTCATTTCAGAATTCATACATTTGCTGAAATGCAAACCTATTAAAGTGCCTTTTAAAGCTCCTGTCAAAATTCGGGGAGCCTCCTTTTAAGGAGAAAAAGACGAAAGACAAGAGGAAAGGACAAAAGCAGTGCTGTCAGTTACCAGCTAAGACCCCTCTGTGCATGCAGCCTGCACTCTCTTGTCATGGCACAAAGGCTTCCTGGGGTGTGCATTTGCTTTGATCAGTAGCAGACCAATTTTCTCTGTTAAATTATTTCTTTTCCGGTGGACCAAAATCAAATGAATCTATTTAATTTTTGTAAAAGTGTTCTCTCAGGGTCACTTCTTTGTATGAAATAGAGTGAAGGAAATGCAAACATGTTCCATTTCTCTCGAATCCCCTGGATTATGAAACAACGTTTAGCTTGGTGAAGATACCAATAGCTCTGTGACGTAGATGATGGGATATATGAAAAAGGAATCCTTAAGGACTCGAGTCCCTAGGGGAAAGTGGCAGGGGATGCCCGCTGTCCCTCCATCTCTCTTTTCTCAGTCTTCCAAAATAAGAAAATTTTTTACGAGATCACTAAGCCACACTCCCGATAAAAGGTTTCCTTTTTTGAAACTTATATTAACCATGTAATGACATACTAGCCTATGAGATGTAAGCAGAAATGTTCTTTCTACTTTTTTCTTCCTTCCAGCTTTTTGGAATATGGATGTGGGGGTTAAAGATATAGCAGCCAACTAAGTCTATGAGGCAACTTTGGGAATGGAAACTAGACAAAATGGAGCAAAAAGTACAAGGAGTTAGGATATATGGCAATGAAGACTACTACACCAACTCCAAATGACCTCTTCCAACTTTACATGAGAGAGAAATATTATATATATATAATCCTAATATGCAAAATGTCCCCTTGGGCATTCAACTGGGAGACCGGAAGTTTGATGGATACTATGACATATGCTGACCACCAGGGGAAGGTGCAGAATGAAGGAAGGCCTCCGCCGGCAGCCAGAAGGCCTGATCAGCCCTGATTACCAGCCAGGCCTAGGGACACTACCCATGCATGAATTTTGTGCACCGGGCCTCTAGTTTTACATAAACTACTTGGGGCTTTCTGTCCTTTGTAGCATGTGCACACACACACATACATGTATACATTAATGCAAAGAAAAATCTAAAATTTATTTTGAAATTCTTATGCTTTTTGGATTCTTTCAAAATCAGTTGTGGTTTTTAATAGTTGATCATTTATATAACACAAAATAATTAGAATATATACTTGATTTCACTGTTGAATAATAAAATTCAATGACCTCAGCCTAACAAAATGTAATTCTCAACATATGATGAGTATATTATTACATTGCTACAGGTTCTTATGAGAATCACTATTATATCACTATTATACCTTCCCAGAAACTGCTTTCATTCAATTACCTTTTCACTTATTTTAAAGATGTATATATATGTATAAAAAATGGTCTCGGAATACAGTAAATAAATATTTACTCAAGTATTGTCATTCAGCATAATGTTGTACACAGACTTTTTTGGAGACTAAATTCTTTCTATTTTTTATTGTATGTCTTTTCATATACACATTTCTACTTTAACCCAGCACTGAATATTCATATAAAAGTTGTTCAGGTATTGTAGGGACTCAAATTCTAAGAACTACATGTTCACAGAACTACAAAGGTATGAACTGATTGCCAGAGCAATCAATATTGTGTCTCTTATCATTGTGTCTTATTATCAATATTGTAGTCTTGTGTGACCCTAAGACTTAACAGTTCCTTTCGTTGTACTCCAGGCAAAGTGAGACAAGCTCATCTTTACCATGTATCAGTCTCCATCGGAAGACCACATGGCTGCAGCAGCACATAGCTGAAGAATGAGAGTAAAGGACTGGAATAGAAGGACACTACTATGTCCAGAATAATTTTTTCTTTTTTTTATCCTCATTTGAGGACATTTTCATTGATTTAAAAAAATATATTTATTGTTGAAAGTATTACATATGTCCCCTTTTACCCCCCATGACCCCTTATCCTGCCCCCACCCCTAGCCCTGGCCTTCACTACTCTACTGTCTGTGTCCATATGCTATGCATATATGCATACAAGTTTTTTGGACATTTTCATTGATTTTTAGAGAAGGGAAGAGAGAGAAAGAGAGGGAGAGAGAGAGAGAGAGAGAGAGAGAGAGAGAGAGAGATCCTTAGAAACTTGTGGCATGGGTAGTAGTCTTGTTGTTGAGGGACATGTGGCTATTACATCATGGCTGTATGAATCTCTTGCACTTCAACCCAACATACAACTGGACATGTGGCCACAGTGACCCATGTCTGATAATTATGCAGGAATAAAATGTCACCATCCCCATGAGAGTTCAGGCAAATTAATGATTACTAACCTGAAAATGTCTACATTATTTCCCTTTTGTTTTCCTGTTACATTTTGCATTTATGGCCTCCATAAGACCTCTAGCATTAATTTTTCTTTTTAAAAAAATATATTTTATTGATATTTTACAGAGAGGAAGGGAGAGAGATAGAGAGCTAGAAATGTCGATGAGAGAGAAAAACATCGACCAGCTGCCTCTTGCACACCCCCTACTGGGGATGTGCCCACAACCAATGTACATGCCCTTGGCTGGAATCGAACCCGGGACCTTTCAGTCTGCAGACCTACGCTCTACCACTGAGCCAAACCGGTTTCGGCTAGCATTAATTTTTCTGTAATTTGTACCTATGCTGTGACTCTGAGGCAGGTTGCCTCTTTCTACTTAAAAACAACACAGTTCTCACCATGGATTCTCTTTTGCCTCCGAACAGTCCACAGCAGAGCAAATTCCTATTGAACTGCCTAAAATGTCAGAAAGACCCTTCCTTATCCTATTGATGTGTATTAATTTTCTCTCTATACATACAAAGCCCCCTGGGAACATCTGTAGACTTAAATATCATAGGTGAATCAAGCCCGGGACCCTATTAGCTCTTCTATGAGATAAATATATAGAAAAGCAGCAAGTGTTCCAAACACTACAAAAAGGCAAGAACTGTCTTCACTTCTGAACAGCTGTGTGCTTTACAATACAACTGTCTTTATTTTATTTTCCTCAACTCTGTTTTATTAGATTTAGAATCTTGTGATTTGTTGTTTTAAACCATTGAATGAAAGCTGCTTGTGCACAGAGTTCTGTCAGATTTTACAAGTGTGACAGAACATGGCAAATGATGTGTCTCTCCTTCCTCACACACACCTCTGGGCCACCGCAGACTGGCTGGGCGTGGCGGGGCGGGGTGGGGCCTGTTTCCAGGCACCCTAAGTGGCATTGCACAAAGGCTGCTGCAGGAGCTTCATCAGTTGCTTAGCAACCGGGTCCTCAGCCACAGCATTTTTCTTAATGGAGGTTTTTCCCAATTCTCTGTGTGATTGTGTGATTACCTTAACTGAATACCAAGCTGCATATCTGACAGAACTCTGAATTACCAGCTTCTTCCTCCAGATTATGTACAATCTTGCATCAAAACAACGTTGGGCAACTCTGCCTTCCGGCAGTCTCTTCACATTTCACGTTCTATGATAACAGCTTGGTTAGGTTGGTGGCACTTCCAAACACTACTCTTCCAGCTGTGGTTTTATAAATAAGATTCACCTAATAAGCATAATATGGTTTTAAAGACATGTTAGATCTTTCTCTCAGGAACACTGATGTAAGTTCTGTGCTGAGTTCATAGTTCTATGATGCATCAAGTTCTCTCTCTCTCTCTCTCTCTCTCTCTCTCTCTCTTTCTCCATATATATATATAATCTTTGAGAGGTTATTACCTTACTTAAAAGATGTCAGAATGAACTTGGAACTTTATTATTTCTCATAGCTTACTAAAAAAGATGAGAGAAGGAACAGGAACTAGATGTGGTTGACTCTCGGGAGGGTCTCCTACATGCCACTTGTGAAATAGTCCAGATAATGTTTTAAAAAAAATCTTTCATGGAAGTCTGAATAGTTGTTTGTCAAAACTGAATAATATCACTACTATTTCATTTATAATGAATTGGCTAGACCAGTGGTCAGCAAACTCATTAGTCAACAGAGCCAAATATCAACAGGAAAATGATTGAAATGTCTTTTGAGAGCCAAATTTTTTAAACTTAAACTTCTAATGCCACTTCTTCAAAATAGACTCGCCCAGGTCATGGTATTTTGTGGAAGAGCCACACTTAAGGGGCCAAAGAACCACATGTGGCTCATGAGCAGCAGTTTGCTGACCACGGAGCTAGACAATTCAAACTTTCACAGCATCATATAGATGCTGTACAAAGGCTTTTCCAAATATTGGCATGTTTAATAGCATTAGCATATATTTATTAGAAGAATAATTTACAGCTTTTCAAAATAAAATGTGTACCTTGGATCTTTCACAAATACCTTTGTACCAATAGACGTGTAAAAGTATTTACAAACTTATAAAAAATAGTTACAAGGCATTAAAATAATTTCATTCTCAATTCATAAATTTTTATTTTCTCTATCTTATATAAAAATTCATACTAGAAGGAGATAGTGTATAAACCTGTCCTTTGTCTTTCTAAACACACAAACATACAACAAAACACAAATACACAAAACAAAACCAAAAACAGTCATTTAATCTGAATTTCCCTCTCATGTAACAACTGCCCTGCTACTTTTTGTCAAATTCAACTTCTTGGGAACATAGGAAGAAGACTTCCAAATATGTAGTGATTTCTCAAAAATCATAAGCATACATTTGGGGTTGAATGGCCTTTATAATTTGCTATACTGTGATTGGTTCATTCTGAATGAAATATACTTTCCAAAAATTCTAATTCTATACATAAGTGCCATTGTATTGGTTTTCAATGATCCGAATAAGCATTTATAAAAATGGGAACTTACAGCGTTTCCATGTTTTATCTGCAAGCTCTTTAAGGACTGGTGATGGCAGAATCAAATCAAAAGTACATAAAAAGTATTGTGGCCATCTAGTTTTGTACCCAAAGCACTCAGGGGACTGATAAAAGTATAGGTGCTATTGCCCAAATCACTCAGAAGGCCCGATTGGTTGTTCAGGGTTTGGGTCCTTGCACTTCTATTTTTTTTAAATAAGTCCCTGATTGCAGAAGGCCATTGTAACAGGGCTCCCTCAAGTTCCAACAAGTTCCATTGATGGTGAAGATAGAAATGTCTGTGTTGGAATGGGTTGTGACATCATCCCCTGGTACTGTACCTGGGTGGTGGCTGTCGAAGTGGTACTGCTTCTCGATCCCCACATTTGCTGAAACTGTACCCTGATTTCTGCAAATGTTTCAATGATGACAGCAATAAACACATTCTGAAAGAAAATTACAAACCACATTTACCAAAGACTGGGAATGAGAGAGGGCAATCTCGCTCTAAGACAAAAAATCTGCAGAAGCTGTCAGAAAACGCATTGTTACAGTACCTTCACAAGCCACGCAAGGAAGAATATGAGAGTGATGAAATAGAAGTAGGAACGCCAGCGGGGAAAGCTGTCAATTGCTCTGTACATGAGGAACACCCAGCCCTCCTGGGAGGCGGCCTCGTAGACCGTGAAGATACTGGTGCCTGGCAAGAGAGAGGAGAGCAGGCTGAATTATGGTGAACTTTTGATATTAAAAAAATCATTTTTCAGAAGGACAATCAATATTGATCCATTATCATTGTCTCAATGACCTTCTCAAAGGCTAAAATAACATGCAACATTGTATTGTTCTTATTCTTAGGATTTCAATAAAGTTGTTCCAGACTTCAAGCTAAGACAATGTAATAGCTCTAGCAATAAAATAACTTTATGTTCTATCTTTAGCTTGTAAGTGCATTTAATAATAGGGAAAAGAAATGAGCATTGAAGCCAAGTAGCAATATAACAAAAAGGAATGTGTATCATGTAAGCATGCCACTTGGGGCTTAAGACCTGCAGAGTGCTAACGGGCACTTGCTATAGTTTTAACCAAAATGAAATAAATCTGGGAACTGGGTTTCACTTGAAATTGCTTTCTCATTGAGAGACTAAAGTATCATAGGCTCCAAAAAATTAAAATTCTGGAGCCTGTCTTTGGATTCCATGTTTATCAAATACCAAAATGTAAGGTATTAAATCATTAAATAGTACTTTGCATTTTCTGAGAGGATTGTCTCATTAAAAATACCACTGATAATGGAAAGAAAGAAAATGAACACTAAATATGTGGGCAGAGTTTTGAACATATGGTTATGGTTAAGAGAACCTAAAATGTTATTCTGAGGAAAGATAGTGTTTGATTCTCACGTTAGAGAGTTTGTGCTATCATGTCAGCACTTTGCAGATGGGAAAACTACAGCACAAAAAAAGGGTAAGCGATTTGTCTAAGGATGTACAGCTAATAATAGGTGAATGAGAATTAACCCAGTCTTTCTGAAAAAGGGGTGTGCATGTTTAACTGTGATGATATCCTGCCTCCTGGCATCCTTTCCATGGCTTAATTTTCCCATCTGTAAAATGGGGTGGGGGGTGGGGAGGAGATAACACATGCCTCAAGTCTCAAGTGTTGTGAAGATTAAATGATTTCATTTCTTTAAAGGGTTGGCATGTGGTGTATACTTAATACATTTTAGTACTATCTCTCTATATAAAAAGCCAGAAACCATAACACCATCACTACTATAATGGCCATCACGACCTAATGACTGGTCCCTATGACACCCACTGTAGCCAGTGAATTGCCCTGATTAGGGCTGGATTGCCCCCAACACCCGGATCAGGGCGGCCAGACTCTGATCAATCAGTGGCACCAGCAACTGGAAAGTGGACAAAAGACCTCTTGGTCCCTCCCCCAGGGCCCAGGCTCCGATTGATCTGGGGATGGCTAATGAGGGAACTGGGGTAAGTGGCCTGGTGGGAACTGGCAAGCGGCAGAAGGCAGACCTCTGGGCCTTCAGGCTCCAATCGATCAGTGGCGGCAGCGGGGTGGAACTGGGGACTGGTGAACAGGAAGAACTTGGCCCTGATTGCAGGCTAGGCCTGAGGACTCTAACCACACATAATCTCATGCACTGGGCCTCTACTTATTATTATAAAAATTGAAGATAAATGCTAAATATTATTTGTGAGAAAACAGAAATAATAATGAAATAAAGTTGTTTATAAGACAAATATGATACATGTTTGTCATTCATAAAACTGAAAAAAATGGGCACCACTATAAATCCCACTCTATAAATGTGTCAAAGTTATTATAGTATATAAAACTAATATCCACTTGTGTGTGCTCTAACCACACAGAAATTCAAAATCAGAATATGCATCTGATCAAATGTCCAAAGTAAGACGTAGGCTACTGAAGTTGGCTGAGAACTGACCATCCCTTTGGGCTGTGCATGCATGAAGAATCATCAGACATCAGTGAATACCAACACAGGCAGAGTAGCAGAAAAATCTAGCAGCAAATGGGAACAAATGGGAAATGAACAAACTTGAAAGAAAAGCTGAGAGAATGAAAGCCTGTTTGTTAATCATTGACCTGTACTAAGTAACTTTGTATAAAATATAGTTTCATATATGCAGTGCCTCTCACTTTAAGAATATTTTGTTCATTGATTGTCTTTGCCATAAGAACTAGAATTTGTAAAACACATTTAGTTTCAAGACTCTTTTACATACTTAAATGCTAATCTCTTAGCATTAGTCAGGTAGGTAAGCAGGTGGGTAAAAGGGCAGATACTATCAAACACATTATATAGAAAAGGAAAGTGAAGGTCACTAGAGTTAATTAATTTGTCCAAGGTAAGAAGTGATAGAACCAGGTATTGAATCCATGTCAACAAGTCTAGTCAGAAACTATTTTTCTTTATAATGTTACCTAAATTTTCTCCTGCTTGTGGCTGAGACTTCAAAATTTGCATATTTCTCTTATTGGCTTTAATTTGAATAAAGTTCATTTTTTTCTGAGGGTCTAGGTGACTAGGTTTCTAGTATATTGAGGAACTTATGCAAGAAGATAATTTAGAGAATAACATGTACAAAAAATAAATGTTAACAGGAAAGAGAAGTGACTGTTTCCATTAATAATTCAGATATACTAAGTATGTACAACATTTTTGCTCCTATGGATTTAATATGAAGGGCAATTTAAACATAAAACAAGAAATTTGTATTACTTATTTTCTTGTAGTTATTTAAACAACAACATCCTTGGCTCAGTGGATAAAGCGTTGGTCTGCGGACTGAAAGGTCCCAGGTTCGATTCTGGCCAAGGGCATGTACCTTGGTTGCAGGCACATCCCCAGTAAGGGGTGTGCAGGTGGCAGTTGATCGATGTTTCTCTCTCATCGATGTTTCTAACTCTCTATCCCTCTTCCTTCCTCTTTGTAAAAAAATCAATAAAATATATTTAAAAAAATAAAAGTTTAATATATATATATATATATATATATATATATATATATATATATATATATTGCTTTCAGAGAGAGAGAAACATCAATGATGAGAGAGAATCATTGATAAGCTGCCTCCTGCACTGGGGATGGAGCCCACAATCAGAGGCATGTTCCCTGACCAGGACTTGAACCATGACCTCCTGGTGCATAGGTCGATGCTCAATCACATAGCCATGCTGGCATGGCACGATTAAAGTTTAATAGCTTTATGAATTGAGCATTCACAGATCAAGTAAGTGGCTTGTCAATTCAAGATTACATTTGAGAGGAGTACTGAAATTATTCTTCCTCTACTTGCCCATATCCTTCTTACTACATCTACAAGGAAGATGCTACTTGTAAATAAGTAAAAAAATAATATTTCTAATATTGAAGCTTTTATTCCATTTTCCTAATTTGACACAGAAAAGTGGAAGTAGGAATGCATAGTGAGGCTCAAAGAATAGGATTTGTTGATACAAAGAGATGAGAATTTATAAAAATGTAACCAAACATCTCCTGTTGAAGAAAATGCTGACTGTTGAAGCAAATGCTGACTGTTGAAGAAAGTGTTTCCCATATATATGAACCACACTGGGTCAACGGCTTTGAAGATTTTCCTGAGTTGCAGCAAAGGCAATTGAGTAAGGCAGTCTTTCTTCATCATTTTTCTACTCCTGACTTTGCAAAGTGTATGAAAAGGAAATCAATTTTGAAATGACTTTCCAATTGTTGAACAATATTTAAACTGACAAAATTCAAATTTATGACAGTCCTATTTCCTTTGAAAGTAGACAACTTGGGGAAGAAACCAGCTGCTCAAACTTATTTTGCACATCCTGTTATCTCTGCCTGCCCTCCCATCCCCCACTCCCTACTGAGTCCTCCTCGTTGGCTACTCTGTGGCTATCCAGCCCAGCTCAGCCCAGCTCAGCCCAGCTCACCTCATCTGCTCGCAATCTACACTAGGTGCCTGTTCTCAGTCCTCCTGGAGACCCCTAAGGTCACCTGTATCATGTCACTCATCACACTGACTTGTTAATATGTCTTCCTTCCTCACTAGGCATGGGCACTGTAAGTTGAAACTGTGTCTTTCACTTCTAGACTGGCATTGACAAGCACTGAGCTGGCAAATTAAAATTATCATACAATTAAGACGAATATTTCTCAAATATCTGCTTTTTAAATAAATTCTTTCTCACCATGAATATGGCTCAAATATGTATTTGGCGGAAGAGAAGTTTATTTTATAACTGACTATGTTTTGCTGATTTCCAAATTTACTTAAAACACATACACATACATAAATTTAAAAGTCAATGCTACACATAATCAGCAAAGTCTTCCTCTATTGTTTGATCTATCATGGGAAATTTCTAGAAAATATTACATTAATGCATACAAAATATTTTTCTAGGTACAGTACAGAACACTTTTAGTTCATCTTAATTATGGTATGAGCTGAAAAGAACACTTTTTTGTTGTTGTTAAATGAATGATTCTACAATACTGCCTAGGAACAGGAATGCATTCTCTCACTTGAGAACAATGAAGCCTATTCCGAAAATATATTTGGGAAGCGCCTATAGCAGCATGATTTTCTTAGACCCCCCAAATTCTCAAAGCACAAATTCAACTTGTATCTGAAGCAACATCAAAATATTGATATTTAGCTCATCAATTCCCCTAATTTCATTTGTTCTTCCTTTGATGGCTTGAAATATTCGATAAGAAGACCCACAAGTCTACATAAAAAATAAATAAATATTCATCTTGGAACTTTCTATAGACTGCATGGATTATGACTGCATAGAGGACTTTGCATAATGACAACATACTTGACTCTCAAAAACATTAGTTTCTCTCCTATAGCGGGATGATTTTCTTTCTGCTCCTCCTGCTGACTCTGTTTCGACCTCACCCTTTGGAGAATCAGCTGATTGTCTTTACCACTGCTGCATTCCAGTTTGAGTATTCCCTTTAGTTGGAAAGAAAATAAACTTACATATCCCTCCTATATTACACATGAATATCTGTGACCTATTGCTACCTCACTAAACTAGCCAGTAGATTGAACTTTGGAAAGATGTCACCCCCATCATAAACACCAAACAGATGGTTATTTTCTCAGAAACAGTTACAATGACTAACCAGTCAATCCTGAAAGGTGGCCAATGGAGAGGACCCATAAAGAGCTTGATCGTTGCACATTCCCATTATTAGAAATACAACTTGTTCAAGATGGGGTGGGTGTGCTTCATTGTTTTTCATTTGTTATGCTATATTTGCATACATATAACTTGTTCCCCACTTATATTTTATTTTTAAAATCTAGAACTGCTCCATAGAGCAATATTATTATAAACCACAGAAAGAACAGGAAAAAAAATCAAAGAACTTGGCATAGTTTAAAGGGAAATATATTGAAACCATTCAAGGGTAGGTTGTACTGTCAGTCTGAATTTAGATAGAATTCACTTTACTTAGGTCCCAAAGTATCAATGGAAATAAATTTACCCATCAAAGAGGCACCACTGACTTAGTTGACACTCTAACCATGAGTTCCTTAAGTTTGACATTAATGCCATCTGGGGCTAAATAATGCCTTGTTGTACGGGTGTATCCTGTGCATTCCACCAGTATAAGTATTTTAAACTGAACTGTATTTCCTCACTTAACACAGGAAAAAATGAAAGAGTTGAGAGATTTATCAAAATTTCTCCTTTGGCTTATTATAAACTCTTCAGAGGTTAAACTATTTTGGGCCAAATTAGAGACCTACAAATGCTTTTATTTTTAGTATATTTATAGTAGTTTGAATTTGATGTTTTATTCATCTTTTAAGATTTTTGAAGGCTTTTAGATCCTAAGACACATCATTTGTTAACATATTTGCTACATACCAGTAGCTCAATGGTACCATTACATTAATATGTATTGAGTTTTTGTTTCAACCACTACACAATGGAAGAAAAATCATAGTTCTTTTCCACTTCCTGCAATTGTATAAGATGACTGTTCAGACAGACATGTATCCTGGGGGGGAATGAGTTATTGCAAGTATAGTAACTAAGTTTTTTGTTTTTTTTTAAAAAACATATTTTGAATGAAATAAATAGCACCAAATTTTCCTTACCAAAAATTATAGCGGCATTTTCTGAATTATTCCAAACCACAAATGCACATGTTTTGCAAATGTTTCAGATTTTGTGTCTGTATCAAGATGAGGCCGCTGATGTACTATTCATAGACAAACACAGACAAAAATGGACTCATCTCTAGTCCATGTTCATGATGCTGGTTCTGTCAGGACCATGAAGCAGGGTGTTGAATAGAAACCTGTTAAATTATTCGTGACACAGGTAGGTGTAGTCTCAACAATGGAATCTAAACAGCAACAGCCACATTTCAAACAGCATGGTGGCTTCTCAAATTCAACTCTAACTTTTAGCTAGAGGTCACCTTTGGAAGACAAAATCTATTTTGAGATCTTTTCCTTTTGTTTTGGTGAATTCCATTTCCTTTACCATCTGGTATTTTCCCAATTCTCTGGTATAAAATCTCTATTGAGATGTTAACCACATATTTAAAATATTTGATCCAATGGTCAGTTATGAGATTCATTGCAATTTTCTATAATGTTTTTCTTCCACCAAATTTCCCCACACCACCTCACATAAACTCTTCAGGTGAACTGTACTTTCAGATCCTGATAGTTATATCTGTGGTAGTAAATTTTACCCAACAATGGTTTGATATTTGTCATGAGATAATTAGAACAAACAACAGTGAGAGACCTGTATTCTTAAGGTAGATATCTAGATTCGACATAATAAATCTTTGCCACTAAGGATGAATATATCCACATATATGAAATGTGGATAAGGTCAGTAGACCAGAATTAAAATAAAAGGCCTATCCTGAATTATAGAGATTTATTGAATAAGAAACCAGCTAGATTGAAATCACATGGGATGTTTCTAAGGAATAAAGACTTTATGAACAATGTTTTCTATGCCTTGAAATTATGTTTAATTTTATTGAACTACATATATTTCCAAGATAATTAGCTCAACTATTTCCCCTAATAGGCTGTGATGTCAATCTAATGGTTATAATAATCTTCACACAATCCATTCACATGCTCAACTAAGGACCCTCACACACTCAGCCTGAGGATTGACATGTGGCTTTTGAAATAATAAAGCAACATTTTTTTAATTTGCCATTCCAGAACTTAGAACAAATAAAAAGGATTTCTTTTATTTTGAGCATTTTAAAATGCATTTATAAACCTTATGTTTTTAAGCTGAATCTTAGCTTAAATTTTCTTCTATCCTCTTTCTTTCTTGCTTTCTTTCTTTCCTTCTCTCTCTCTCTCTCTCTCTCTCTCTCTCTCTCTCTCTCTCTCTCTCTTTTTCTTTCTTTTTCTTTACAGTTAAGCACTCTTTTGGTACAACCTTGCCTCATTGGTGAAATCACTTTATCTGTTACCTTAATTCACACTGTTCATAGCACTAAAGTTTTGCTATAAAATCAAAGGCCATATATAAAAAAGATATATATTTTTTTCTGTTAAACTTTTAAAATAAGTAATAAGGATTCTTATTTGAAACATATTTCTTCAGATGCAGAAAATTTCTAAACTTCTAAGCTCCAAATATAAAATACTTCTAAAAAAAGAGAGGTGAAGGATTTAACTATAGTGTTCACAAATGGAAAAAAGTGTTGACAAGGCCGGATGCTGACATTGGCAGAGAAGTTTTGGTATTAAAGCAGAACAGCTCCAAGGACGCTGAGCCCACATGCCAATTAAAACACCCCCTGCCCCTGGCTGGCAATTTCCATGTAGGCTGGGACTGAGAGAAGCAAAGGAAAGGTCATTACAGATACCCTCCTGCCTCTGAGGAACCAGAATTTTTTGATCAAAAAGTTTCCTGAAAATTTATTTTCTTTTAGTTGACTTAAAAAAATAATAATACAAACTACATTTAGCCATAATTAGCTTTCAGTTAACTTCCCTAATAATCTATCCAATACCTCTTAGCTATGTGACATTGGGTTAGCCAGTTAACCATCCTGGGAATGATGATACTTGATGGTAAAAATTAAAGCACTAAATAAATGTTATTTCCTCAAAAATCAAGCAAAACATATTATAGTAGAGGCCCAGTGTACAAATTCATGCACGGGTGGGGTCTGGCCAGCCTGCTCATGACTGGCCCAATTTGGGTGGGGCTGGCCAGGAGGAGGGGCTGCTGGAAGTTGGTGGGCCAGCCCCAACTCCTATTGGGGTAGGGAGGCCAATTAGGGGCAGGGCCTGCCTGGGAGAGGGGCTTTATTATTGGCCAGGCCACCTGCCCCTGGTCAAACTCCTGGCCGAAGGGACAATTTGCATATTAACCTTTTATCATATAGGATAGTAAGATTTAGCTTTGTAAAAATACTTTTAAAAATGTCTCCTTAAGTGCCTGTACCATTTTTGTAATCCCATTAGCAGTGAATGAAAGTCCCTGTTGCTTCACATTCTTGCCTGCATTTGGTGTTCCTGTTTTGGATTTCGGCCATTCTGCTAGGTATGTAGTGGTATCTTTTTGTTTTACTGTGCAATTCTCTAATTGCAGATGATGTTGAGTATATTTTATATGCTTATTTGTCATAAGTGTATTTTATTTTTTGAGCTGTCTATTCAGATATTTTTCTCATGTTTTAATTGGATTGTGTATTTTCTTATTGAGTTTTAAGAGTTCTTTATATATTTTGAATACAAGACCTTTATCAGTTTTTGTGTTATTCAAATATTTTCTCCAGTCTTGTCTTTGTATCCTCTTAAGAATGTCTTTATACAACAAAAGTTATTAATTTTAAGGAAGTCCAACTTATCAATGTTCTTTTTCATGTATCATGCTTTTTGGTGTTGCCCAAACCAAAACCTTTGCAAAATCTCTGGTCACCTAAATTTTTCTCTTACGCTATATTCTAGAGTTTTATAGTTTTGCATTTTACCTTTAAGTTTATAATCCACTTTGAGTTGATTTTTGTGAAAGGTATATTAGATGTGTCCAGGTTCACTTTTTTTATGTGGATGCTCAGTACTTCAGCATCATTTGTTGAAAAACCATCCTTTTTCCATTGAATTGCCTCTGCTCCTTGATCAAAGACCAGTTCACTACTTGTGGGACCATATTTGTTGTTCATTCTGTTCTCTATTTTCTGTTTTACACAAATGCTACTCTGTCTTGACAATGTAGCTCTATATCTTGAATTTGAGTAGTGTCAGTCCTCCGTGTTCTTTATCATTAAAATGTTGACTATGCTAGAATGTTTGCATTTCCATATAAATTTTAAATTCAGTTTGTTTATATCAATACAAAAACATGCTGGGATTTTGAATGGGATTGTGTTGAATCTATACCTCAAGTGGGCAAGAACTAAGATCTTTGATACTCTGTTTTCACAGGCACACATGTTAAGATGTGTTATGATTTCTTGGAGAATTCACCCCTACATAATTATGTAATGCTCCTCTTTCTCCATTATAGTATTTCTTGTTCTGACGTCAACAAGAAATACTATAAAATGAATATAGCTACTGCAGTTTTCTTTTTATTAGTGTTATCATGAAATGTCATTTTCAGAGACAGGGATAGAGAGTTAGAGACATCGATGAGAGAGAATCATCGATCAGCTGCCTCTTGCACACCCCCTACTGGGGATGTGCCCGCAACCAAGGTACATGCCCTTGGCTGGAATCGAACCCGGGACCCTTGAGTCCGCAGACCGACGCTCTATCCACTGAGCAAAACCGGTTTTGGCCATCCTGTGTTTTTATAGTTAAAGTGGATTCTTGTAGACAACATATTTGGCTGGGTATTTTTTATGTATTCATTGGGGTGACATTGTTTAATAAAATCATATAAATTTCAAGTGTACAATTCTATAATATCTGTATATTGCACTGTGTGTTTACCACCCAAAGTTAAATCTTCTTCCATCATCACATATTGGATCTCCTTTAATCTTTACTTACATCCCCCTTTTCTGTTTTAGTCTCTGTCATTTAATTGTTATATCTATATCATTCACACTTAACTTGATTATTGATAAAAATGGTTAATATTTGCCATATTTATAACTTTTATTTATTATTAAATCTCCCCCACCTTTTTTTTCCCAGTCAGCTTGAGTCCTAGGCTATAACCTTCAGGAGTTTCTTAGCCCCTTTTTCTCAGCTTTTGCAATAGAGGAAGGACAGTCACTTAAATGCCCTTCCCTAGGTCAGATAAGGCTCTGAGAACAGAGATTTCCTTCAGCACACGACTTTTTACCGGTATTGTGCCATGTGCCAATTCCACCCACTAATAAGTTTTTTTGTTTTTTTGTTTTTATTTTTGTTTTTGTTTTTGTATAGCAAAGGTGGAAATTTATTGAAGAACAAGTACAGACTTGTGCATGGGGAGAAGGAAAGAACCTCACAGCACAGACTCCCACGTGGGGAGGGGGAAAGGGTCCCCAATACGTTTTTCTCCTTATGCCTTAATTATCTGCCTTTTTACTGTTTGATTTTTTTCACAATAAACCCTTAGACAGCATTATACACACACGATATATGGATAATAAAAACAGTGGAGAGGGAGAAAGAAAAAACTAGTCATTCACAGGCTATGGTTCCAGTATTTTTTTTTAATATAATAGAAAAACAAATTTAACCAAAGCCAGAGAGCTTTGAGCAGCTGTGATCTGGCCTGATTATGCCTGGAATGAAGTATCCTCTCCACACTCCCATTAGGCACATTGGCAAGGCCGCTGCACCGGACCAGAGCTCATTTGGTCAGCAATCAACCCTTTCTAGCAAGGATCTGGCTCATGACGTGAAGAGAGCAATCAGACATTGTCACTGTGCCTGATGGGGTGGCATTAACATTTTATTCCTGGTCAGGAGAGCTACAGAAAAATCACCTCAGGAAACACTACCTAACACTACAGAGAAATACTTCTGAAATATGGATTAATTATTTAAAGCTTTAATAATCTTGTATTTAAGGGATTATTCAGTGGGCATACAATCTCACTCATTGTTCTTCCTCAATCAATGTAAAGTATTCATTTCTGATGTGAAAGGTGGGCTTTTGAAGAGATACCCCCAGGTGCTGAAAGAGCCCAGTATGGGGGAGACGTGGAGCCCATGCTGTTCGGACAATATTAGTGGCGATCAGCAGGCACGAGCAGTTTGCTCTGGGCCATCACTGCCATGAGCTTAGCCAGAGCAGAGTCCCGGCCTCATGTTCTTGCCGCCATTATGAAAATCTTTGGGCGTTTCCCTCCCCTAGTCTCATGGAAAAACCCGTGCCTCAGAATGGTGAGGTTCTGGACAGAGGGATGGTAGCCTGAGAAACCATAGACTACTCCTGAGGACAAAGCTAAAAAAACACACAATAGCTTTGAGCTCCTTGGGACTTTTGAAGATTATGTGGATGGAGTAGACCATTTTATTAATGGTAGGTCCTTCTATGGTTTTATTTTATATCAACAAACCGGCAAGTTCATTCTTATTGCTCTCATTTTTTTTAATAAATATATTTTATTGACTTTTTTACAGAGAGGAAGAGAGACAGAGTTAGAAACATCGATGAGAGAGAATCATTGACCAGCTGCCTCTTGCACACCCCCTACTGGGGATGTGCCTGCAACCAAGGTACATGCCCTTGACTGGAATCGAACCACAGGCCGATGCTCTATCCACTGAGCCAAACCAGTTTTGGCTTACTGCTCTCATTTTATAAATGAGGAGATTCTGGCTTAATGAGGCTAAGAAACTTGCCCAAGGTCACTCAGAATGGAGTGTCTGGAGCGGGATCACCCTGCATCTGTGCTTGCCTCCAAAAACTATGTTCTTTCCACTTTGCCACACATGTCTGAACTTTCTGAAACTTTTCTTGGCTTGGTTTTGAGGCATTTGAACAAATTCCTGTCTGGTATATTTTATAAAAGCAAGATTCTGCTTTTAAAATTAAACAGACTAGCCTGAGGAAAGGGAGGGGAGGCGAAAATTCCTGCGTTTTTGGATTATCAATGGCTCTTTTGTAATTCTGTGTGTGCTAGGAAAATGCATTTATCTGCCTTCCCTTCATGTCCTTTGTGTTTCTCTAATTATTGTCTAACAAGAGTCGATGGAGATCATTTTAAGTCCAGGTTAAAAAAAAATTTAAAAACAGCAAAATTTTAATGACTTTCACTTATGGGGAGAACCTATTAGGTAAATCAGAGCAACACAAGGTTCAAAAGTAACTCTTGTGTAGTTCTGGGTGCCTTCTGCTCATTCAGAAATACTAACTGAAATGCTAAGACTATCCCATGATATAAGTATATCATTTGATAAGTAGATCATAAAATAGAAAAACATATTTATGGAAAATAGATTTGCTTTTGATTTCAACAAAATGGCTGTGTTTTTTAGAAGGTATTTATAATTGACTGTTTGCTTGTTTGAGCCCATGACAGATCCTGCTAGTTGTCCCTCCGGACTCATTCCCTGTTCTTCCAGGGCACTGGGCTGCTCAGCTGGAGAACCTATCTCCTGGAATTCCCTGTCAGTGGGTGTGGCCCTGTGACATAGTTCTCCCTGATGTGGGCAACTTCCTAGCCGCTTACAAAATCCCTTCCCCTGGCCTCATTTTCCCTTTGCCTTTCACCTAGAAATAGACGAGCTAGGGCCATGCTTGGAAACTGTGTGTTGAGGATGGCAGGGCTGTCATGCATGTCTGGGTGACTTCATGGGCCAGAGCTTACTCACTCACCCACTGGAGACTGTAACTCAGGGAAAAAAAAAATAATTTGTAAGCTCGCTTTTTTTTTTTTTTGTAATGTTCTCTCTTATAAGCTTAATTTATTCCCACTATCACATAGACTAATATTCAAAGTAACTTATGTTCCATGGACACTTTTCCCAGGAATGGTTGCTGTCCAGGGGAATGTCAGTCTGAAAAAAATATGCTAAAAATTAACATATAGATATTTTAGGGACTCCTATGAATATCTGAAACATATCTGATAGTTCAGGGAAATAAAACAAGGCAAAGTGTTCAAAGGCTTTCCGTAAAAGAGCGTTATTTGTTTTTCCCCCACACAAACCACTCTATTAACCTTGCCCTACGTTACTGGCATGCTGAACCATAGGAATTCATACTCTACACATACTCTCAGCCCGAAGAATGAATTTCAACCATAGATCTGAAATAACAAGGTAAAATTAATAAGTTAATGTCACATAAAGACTTGCTTAAGATTCTTTGAAGTTATCAAAGAATATATTTTAAGCATAAGATTGTTACTTTTCAAATATAGGGTCTGGGTTTCATGACTAATAGTATGATTCAGCTATATAAAGCAATAAATTATTTCTCAAGAATAAGAATTACACTTTAATTTATGTCATTTTAGGGCTCTAAAAAGCTTGCCAAAAGAGTGTTTTTTATCTTACTGAAAAATGTTAAGATATAGCAAAGTCCTAAGAATAATACACATAACACCACACAAACCAACATTTCTAGTCAGACACACCCACAGGAATTCACATATTGGAAAGGACTACCAGTCTGAACTGTGTTATTTAGGCAAAGAAATATGAAAAATTTTAGTACTGGAACAAGAAGTTATTTTGGAAAGCCATTAAAAGTATTTTGAACTCACAAATGATCATGATAATTTCGACCTCACATCTCAGTGAGATAGAAATCTGACACTACACAGTTTGATAAAATGTAAGGCTACCTTCCCTTAACTGTCAATCAAAACATACTCATTGGCTACTGCAACACGATGAGCAACCTATATCCATTTTATCTGTTAGCATAGAATTCCAAAAGCCGTATGATTTGTTATTTTTAGCAAAACTCTAGCATAATGTCATGTGGTTTAAGTAAAATTCACATCACCCAACTTTTGCATATCTGACCATTTTATTTTATAGGAAATAGTCTCAATTTGGCTATTGTTGACTTTGTATTTTTGACCAAAATTAAACAGGTTTCATTGACCCATTTTTGTCAAAGAATATGTTTTCTAAGTTTAATCATGTACACTGTTTGTTACTCAATCATCTTTTCTGGTTTAAAAACAAAAAGGTAAGTGAAGACATGCCACCAGCTATAGCATTTTCAGTCCAATTACATTCCTTAAACTTAACATGTGATGAAGCTGAGGTCCTCATATTCCCCCCAAACATGCTATGCTAGAAGTTCATAGCAACTCTATATAAAAGCTCAGGCCAAAAACTTGGAGTGACCTTTCTCTTTTGACACTTAGACAATCTGTCAGTACATTCCATTAACTCAACATTCACAATATATCTAGAAGGTTCCTCCCACTGCCACTGTGTCAGAGCCAGCAAGAGCACTGCTCAGCACTGCTGCTCTGAAGTGTTCTGAGTCCATATATTCTCAGTCCTTCCCAACTATGCCAGGGCAGGTTCCCTCTCGAACCTTCCCTACTGAAGTAACTGTTGGGAACTTAGTCCAAGCTCCTCCTTCAGCTTCTGCTCACTAGTTACAGGTGTTAGGTCCAAGTCCCTCTGACTAAGGGCTGGACCTCCTAGGACGCCAGGCCTTACACGCAGAAGCCATGAGAAGCTGTGGGTGTATAAGAATGAGTCTTGCCAAAACCGGTTTGGCTCAGTGGATAGAGTGTCAGTCTGCGGACTGAAAGGTCCCAGGTTCGATTCCGGTCAAGGGCATGTACTTTGGTTGCGGGCACATCCCTGGTAGGGGGTGTACAAGAGGCAGCTGTCGATGTTTCTCTCTCATCGACATTTCTAGCTCTCTATCTCTCTCCCTTACCCTATGTAAAATATCAATAATATATATATATATATTTTTTTGAAAGAATGAGTCTTTATTGCAGAAGCCAGTAGCCACCTAGCCATCAGACAAGATAGTCCTTCACAACAGTCGATAAAACAGGCAGCGGAACACCGGCTGGTAACTGCATATCTTTCTCACGAAGTAGTAGCAGTCTCTGTACCTACAATTATTACCTGAGCAGCATCAAGCTGCCCCTAAACTCACCGCCTTACATGGTAACAATATCTGAGCTCTCTGACTCAGCCGCTTGTCCTATCTCCCCTGCCCAGCACACTGGGTGGTTAACAGGTTAATATCTGAGCTCTCTAGGAGATCTTAGACTTACATCATGGCAGTACCAGCTCTCAGCTCCATCGGAGCTCTCCAGCTGTTTCCCTGCCTAGCTGTTCTCTCCAGCATACCAGCTGGTCAGCCACCTGTATTTTGCTCCTTAGACAAATAAGGCTTAGTGTCAATAGTTCCTTTAATCATTAGGGTTACAGAAGGGCACAGCGTACCATCAGATCCTTGTGGCCTTGCCGCTGTTTATGGTATCTCAGCCCGGGTACAGAGTGGCCTTGGACATTCCGGCGTGGTAACAAGAAACCCTTTCACACTCGGCGTGGCCGTGGCTATCTGGGGACTCTGGCATGGCTCCCACATACTGCTACCATCTCAGCTCAAGCCACCGCCATCCCTCTTGCAGATTCTTAGGTCAGGCCTCTAACTGGTCCCCTTCTTCTTCGCTGTTGGTTCCCTTCAGTCTGTTCTAAGCAGAGCAAGCGGGTTTTTCTGACCAGTCTTGCTGCTCCTCTGCTCAGAATGCCCCCTAGGACTTCAGTTCTACACTTAAGAGTAAAGCCAAGGTCATTGCATTGGCTTGTAATGCTTTCCAATGATCTGCCCCTTGTGACCTTACAGACCACATTACCTTTCACTTCCCAGACATGCACCTCCTCATTTCAGGGGAGAGCATCCAGGACACTCCCTTCCCAGAGCCTTTGCACCGGATGTTCCCCCAGGTCTGCACATTCTTCCTGAAGGGAGCCACGGGGCTTGCTCCAGAACACCTATGATGTTTTAACTTAAAGGAAGCCTACATGGCCACCCTATTTGCACTCACAAGTCCCTGCTTCCAGCATCCCCTCCCCCACTGCCCGAGTTCCTTAAAGCTTTCCAGCACACAGCAAAATGCTTATTTCCCCTATCTTGATGATGTCCTGTTTTTCTCTTACGGAATGTGTAAGCTCCACCAGGGCAAATAATTGCTTTCTGTTCTGTTCACTACATTGCAGCAGGTCCTTAATAAATACCTTTTTGGATGTTGAATGAATAAAAATATTTTCTCAAATAATTGATTGGCCGGGAAGGGAAGTCATAGAAAAACAGTCAAGAAACACATACACATACCCTGGGAAGAAATTAAAATAAAAACTGAATCAGCTAATAGGATATTCATTACGGGAATGTATTTAAAAAAAAATCTCATTGTCACCAGCTTGCTGCATGAATCAGAAATAGCTCAAAACCAAAACAAGCCAGGAGTGGGTGTGAAGTTTTGAGGCAAGGGCCAGACTAATGTGGGTACAGGTGGCACCTTGCTAATGCGTTCTTTCTATGGCAGAGGGTATCTGTACTTTGCAGCCTACACTATTTCATTACTGCGAGCCCTCTAGCCTCCAGTGAAATACAGCCACCACATCCAGAGGGTAGCTGCCTAGAGAATATCCTATTCCTCCATCCACCCACATATGTCCGGCTTTCTATTCTCCCTGCTTGAACAAATGCACAAAAGACATTTTCAACGGAGTACAAATTAGAAATTATACAGATCAAAGTGAATGTCATAAGTCCGTGATCCACTCACATGGTTCGCACCCACTGTTTATGTTCCATTAAAGCCCAGAGCAGTAGGATCCCGTACAAAGGCAGGCGAGCAGAGCTTGGCATTTAGTATGTCATCTCTCGGAGCGTCTACACTTGTGTACTTATCCAAGGGAACACCTATTAATTACACTTCCCACTGAAGGGTGGAGGACAGTGATGGGCAGACGCGAAAGTAATGTGTCCTAGAAACTGTCTCCAGTAAAACCCTAAAAGCTTCTGAAGAGGAAAGAAAAGCTTTTTAAATGAAAAGGGCACAGGATGAAAGATAGAGAGTGGCTTTACACTGAGTCGATACAAAAACAAATCATTCCAGTGCAGATGAAAAAAAAATTCCTTAAGAAACTGAGGCAGCTAATGAAAGATTCTCTGAAAAGCTCTTATATTTTTTTAAAAAATCTGCAGCCAAAACCAGTTTGGCTCAGTGGATAGAGCGTTGGCCTGAGGACTGAAGGGTCCTAGGTTCGATTCTGGCAAGGGCATGTACCTTGGTTGCGGGCACACCCCCGGTGGGGGGGGGGGTGCAGGAGGCATCTGGTCAATGTTTCTCTCTCATTGATGTTTCTGACTCTATCCTTCTCCCTTTCTCTCTGTAAAAAATCAATAAAATATATTTTAAAATAAATAAACAAACAAACAAACAAACAAATAAATAAATATTTTTAAAATGTGCAAAAGACAAAAGGCAAGGTATATAACCAAAAACAAATACATTTGGTCAGTTCTTTGTATGTAACTTGCCAGGGCTAAGGTGAGGATGGAATTCACAAAATCTCTAACAAAAAATGATTTTTGGCGTTTGATGTAATGATTTGTGGGGCCTAAGGATAAACAAGGGAGTGACTGATCTAATGTGTGGAGGTAGATCATCCTTAAACCGGATCAGATACCCTCACGAGGGCTGGTCGGGAATGATGAAATAAAGGGCATAACAGAAAGAAAAGGCAAGTAAGGTATCCTAATCACAGAAGTTCAAGAACACGACGCAATAAGCACCAAGTAAATCACTATTAAATATGTTATAAGCCTTGAGAAAAAAATGGTAAACATGAGAACTATTATTAAACCAGCAGAAACTCAATGCAGCCAGGACTCTGAGAAGGAAGAGTGGTCAATATTATAAAATAACCATTAATTCTAGAATATCTACACACTCTGCCGACCTTTAGAAAATCGCGTGGAAACTGACAAGAGCTGAGAATGCATCCACACCCATCTAGTTTCCTTTTCTTTTTAAAATTTCTCGCTTATGTGTTGATTGACCAATTGCTAATAGAATTACTTGAAGAGTGGATCTAGTAGCACTTAATTTCAACAAGATATTTCATATTTTATCCTTCATAAAAGATTCAAAAATCATCCTAAATGATAATAAGGCTAAATGAATACACAGATGACAGAAAAATCTTATCTATACTTAGTTTCTATACAGCTGTTAAAGCAGAAATTCCGTATTAATTTAAAATGTAACAGAGGAAAATTATCCTAATAAGAATTTGCCTATACCCTGTAAACATGCAATCTCTCAAAAAAAAGCCACTAAGAAAATTCATTTATTATTTTAAATTGATTTCTGGGGATAATGATTAATCAGTTGTAATGAGTATTAAAGTAATCACTAATATCAATTAATCTAATAAGAGTTAATATTAAGTAATTGCTAGTATAAATTAATATACTAATAATGTTTCTTAAATAAAAAGACATGGACTAAAAAGCATATACTTAGAAATTTCTACACAGACTTTCTAAGAGGGGAAAAATTAACAATCGCTGCAGAGCGAGTACTCAGAGTTGCAAGAGTTGACTCCTCTTAAAGCTGCCCATACTGTTTTTCCTTCTTATCTAATATCCACTTATCTATTCTCAGTACCACATCTCTCCTGAAATAGCTGATGGGTGGAACAGGGTTCCATCTTCCTCCTTGCCTTCTTTCCATGTCATGCATGTGTTCCAATTAAAAGATAGCCCAAGCCACCCAACACTCAAGTGACATAAACTACTGAATTGAATTTAGACTCATTTTTCTCTCATTGTAACTTATATGTCCCACCCTTTCCCTCTCCTACACAGCAATAGATGACAATGGTTTAATTCATCATACTAATTAGCAAATAGATCACATTATATATTCTCCCTCTAAGTTCAAATGACCCTTAGACTAGTTGAACTGCACAGATTGCCTAGTGAGCTCTTAACGAAACACCCAGGCATTTCACATAAACCAGTGAGAGGAACACTTTGATTAGAGCAACTTCTAAAGATTCCAGGTTTATTCTTCACCTACACAGAATTTTGGCACTGCCTACCATGTCTAATTGGGCAGATGCATTTTGGTGATTTCTCAAAGTCACCTATTTATGCCATGTTTTCAATAACATCTTATTTCCACATTCATCTTTCCTGACCTTCAATAAGCATTGAAAATATTATGTGAGGTCCAGCAAAGAAAGTTTCCGTTTTCTTAAGTTCAAACACTAAATTTTCCTTGGAAAGCAATTTTAGCCATCTGTCAGCACTATGCTTTCTTGTAAAGAATATGCCCTTTTATACCTGTACCCTGGAAAATTCTTGTTTTAATTTTTTGCATATATTTCAAGAGAAAAAAAGCAACATTCTGTTTATGTGTTCCCTTTCTAAAGATTTCAGAGGTGGGGACTAGGTGACCACTGTAGTTTTACTAATTTTAAAATTATGTCATTCTGTAGATTACTACATAATTGATAAAATAGAATAAATGAAAAGATTATATAAGTAAGTAGGTTGATAAAAATAGATAAAATTGTTTTAATGACAGGTACAGATAATTTATTTTATAAAGCTAAATATAAAATTTTTTATATAGTTTTAGATTATTTAATGCCTTTCCATTTTTTAAAATAAACTGTTATAGCTACCTAGCATAATTAACCCAAATGTTTCAGTTATTCTTAAACATTTAATCAAAATGCATAGCATTCAATGCATTTCTACCTTTTAGCATCACTTTAGGGCTTTCTATAAATTAACCAAGTGAAATGCAATTTGGGGAACTTCAGGGACTTCCTATTACCTCCTGAAATTATTCATTCAAATATTTTTTAAAAATTGTTCTAGTCTTTTAAATTTGTTTTTACTTAATTGAGTAAAAGTCTTTTTTTTCTTAATTTAAATTTTCACCTTAGAGTATGTTTATTGATTTTAGAAAGAGAGGCAGGGAGAGAGTGAGAGAAAGAAACATCAATGTGAGAGGGAAACAATGATTGGTTGCCTCCTGTATGTGCCCCGACCTCAAAACCTAGCTATGCCCTAGAGAATTGAACCGAAAGCCTTTTGCTGTACAGGATGACGCTCCAATCAACTGAGCTAATCAGATAGGGTTAAAAAAGTATTTTTAAGAAAAGGTGATTATTAATATAAATAATAATGTTTGATAAGGAAATTTTTATAAGATGCACTAAGGATACTTTTAAGAGATGATGGTAAGAAATGTTAATCAGGAAATAGATGCCATCTGGAGATGTTATAGAATGAGTGAAGTTAAGAACTTTGATCTGCTTCATCCTTGTTAGGCACTGGCTCACCGATTTACATGTGACAAATGGGCACCAGCACCACAGTCCAGAAAACCTGACTTCTCCCGTGTGAGCACCATGGATTTAAACTCATGAGGAAAACCCAGCGGTGACGTGGTCTGCTTAGCTCTGCTAGCCGGGGGCTGCCCCTGACTCATTTACTATTTTACTCCTCTGCCTGACCCTTCCTGGTCTGCCTCAGCTGGACTATTACTAGTACATCCTCCTGTATCACTCAAGATTCCCTATAAAATAATTGATCACTTAAAAAGTTCTGCAATTTAATTTCTGAGTTTGTGTGATTTCTGAAATATGGAATTTTCTTCCTTCTACTTCTCTCTCTTGCCTTTTCCTGAAAAGGTTACCTCTGGAGGGGCCAGGGACCACCCTGGGAACCGCAGGTTTTTAGGAAAATTGTATTTTAAGTTGGTTGGTCCGCTAACGACTGTTTGTTTTAATGTTATGTTTACACAGCATATGTTCATGTTGCTTATGTTTATTACATATATATATATATATATATATATATATATATATGAATTATCCCTTTTTAAAATAAAATACTAAAAGAATTCCTACTTCTTTCATTTTTTTATTTTTTTAAACATTTCTTTATTGATTTTAGAGAGGAAAGGAGAGGGATAGAGAGATATAAACATCAACAATGAGAGAGAATCATTGATCTGCTACCTTCTGCACGCCCCCTACTGAGGATCAAGCCCACAATCTGAGCATGTGCCCTTGGCCTGAATCCAACCTGGGACCCTTCAGTCCACAGGCTGATGCTCTATCCATTGAGCCAAACCAGCCAGGGCCCTACATCTTTTATTGATGCTCACTTAAATGTCACTTCTTCTGGGATGATTTCATGATAGTTGAGGGGGAAAATGTCCCTTTGTTTGTGCTTCTGTAGTATTTGGAAGTACATTATTTATAAATATAACTGCCAAACTAGACTGCAAACTCCTTAATGTACTCTACCCTGCTTCCCATCCCTAGAACATTACCTTGCATGCACTGCTCAGTCATCCCCAGACAACTTAATACATGGTGACCAAGATAATATTATTTGGCATCAACAAATATAAATGATTATTCTATTGCTCCATTTTCTCTTTCTGAAAAAGTTAAGGATCCCTAAGCATACATACTGTTAAGCACAGTGAAGTTGGTGCATTTGACATTTTCTATTGGTACTGGGGGAAAAAGTTTCGAATAGGAGAAATCTAACTATATGAATAAGGATCTATCCTCTTAACTATGGAGATATGACATCATTTTTTTAATGACTTTGCTTTTGAGCAGAAAAATGCAATTAAATCCCAAGATCTATGTAATGATATCTCTATTATTCTTAGTAAGATAAAAATATAAGAATTATACGCAACTAAGGAATTCCAGATTAGGAAACTCTTCAAGAAAACATAGTTTGCAATAACTCGCCAATAGAAATCTCTAAAATTAAAAAAAAAAGATTGCATTTTTAAGTTTTGTGGGCACAAGTGAACATAATGTCTTTGTAGAAAAAATTTAACACTGGGCAAGAACGTTCTCACATGGGGAGGACTTCATCAAAGCTGACAAATGACCCATAAGAACAGAAATCTCTGCCTCGGTAAACATGGACTGAAGTGAAGGAAAATACGACTCAGTAGGAACCTAATGACTACCCATCTGTGGGTAATGTGCTGTTGGAGGTTGCCATGAGCCTGGGAGTCATAAACTGGGTACAATTAGAGGAGAAGTACCTGCAGTTAAAACACACCTCAAGCTGAACATGAATGGGAAATACAGCCTGTCAGAAGTGTCTCTTAGCAGGCAAGCAGAAGGAACCCCCAAAGACACAACCAAATACACGAAGGGCTCATCATCTCTATTCTCTGTTGGCAACTAGCCTCTCCAGTCCTCACCGGCTCTATTCAGCGAGCCTCACCCCCAGGATCTCTCAGTTCCTCCAGCCTCCCCTGCCTGCTATTCTTGGCCACCGTCTGACCCTTGCTTCCTCCTGTGCCAGACGAACAATGGTATTAGGGCTGATTGGACTCCATCATATGGATTGTCCGGACAGGAATCACACTTTTGGTCTGTAAATGAAGCATTCTGCTTTAAGTAAAATGCACAGAAAATACTTTACTCTCTGAAAGGGACTAAATATATTTTTACTATATCTCATTTTGGGGGGAAACAGGGTGAGACAAAAGTGGGTTTGCAGTTGTGAATATGTGAAACAGTTTATTCTTGTCTTATTGTTTATCAGTTATTGCATTATTTTCTATATGAAAAGCTGGAAACCTACTTTTTCCCCTACCTTATATATAAACCATGTTTTCAGAGTGATTTTTTTGGTTACACAGGTTCACATTTTCAAACATTTCTTGAATGCATATGTTTTACCTTGGTAATGAGACCGAACATTTTAAATCAAGCAGCCATATATATTTTACACACCTAACTAGCACAATGTTAGAAAATACCCATTTGTTATGTAGAAAAATAATTTATTTGTGTATATAAAACCAAACAAGGCTGAATTTAGATGCCTTTTAAAATGTGGACTCCACTAATACCAGAAAAATTATTTAATTATAATTTTTACTTTTATATTAAAAGGATAGTCTACTGCTGTGAAGATTTATCAATGTAAAACTTACAATTTCATTAAAAAGTTATTCTATTTCCTATGCATTTGTGGACTTTTAACAAGTATTTTTCTATTAAAATTGATCTCCAGCACGTAACCCCTAATATAAAATTCTTTTTGTTTCTCATGACAGTCACTGGCTCCTATTCTTTCTGCCCATCTCATTTCTCACTCCTGTGTGATGAGAACATTTCTTGGCATCCCAATAAGATCTCTTTTCCATATTTTTCTGCTTGTTAGTACTGAGTATGTTCTAAGTTATTCAGCATAATAAATCTACCTTCAGGTATTCAGCTTACAGCAATGACAACAAAGCAAGTTTTACATGGATATGTGACTACTTCTCAGCCCTGAAGAATTTTACAAGACTTTTCCAGTTTCCTCAAATTACAACTTATTAAAATTAATAAAACTTGAGGAAATTATGGGATTTCAACATTCCTAAATAAAATACATTGGGAGAAACCTGTGGTTGTCATTTTAGGTTTGATTTTAAATTAAGGTCTCCCTCTTCCCTGTCCTCCCCCTGCCCTTCTCCCTGCATTTCTGTTTTAAAATTGAAATCACAAATTCTGGGACATTTTCCATGCTGAAGTCATTTGGTTTTCAGTTTTGCACCTTTTAGACACTTGAGATACCCAGTAATGCCACAAGGTATAGCTCTTGCTGTGTGCTATTATTTCCAGTGCAGTATAAAGTTAGCTTTAAAAAAAATAGGAGAATACTAGGGTGGGGAAGAAAAATGGTTCTATTTTTATATCCCATTAGATGGGTGAACTGCCTTTTAAGACTCTTGATTGTAAGAAATGGCCCATTACCAGTCTTTCAGGTTCTCAGAATCTGCCTCAAAGGCTTTTTGCTGCTGTCTGCAGCCAGCTTTCAAGCTCCCTCCTTATTTTTCACAGATGCCACAGATGAACTCTTTATTTTGGAATGAAGACAGCTATCAAGTCTGCCTCTCTTGTTAAATCTATGTCCCTCCTTTTATTTGATTCTAACAACCTCTTAACACCATCCCTTGTTACTTATTTTTTTGTTCCACCGCGGTAATCCTTTCCCAGGGCTGGAAGGAAGGGTAATGAGCTTTCCAGTCTACAGAGCAGTGCTGCTAGCTTCTTGATCACGATCCAGTTGACAATAACATCCCCTGGTGCCCGTGCAACGACAAAGTCATTCCTGATTCTGCATGGCCCGTGCGGGGTCAATCCTTCGTTCGTGATACTCCCCACTCTCCTCTATTCTTTCTTACCCAAAGTCAATTTCTTATTTGGAAGATGGCTCTGCTTAGCACCCCATGAGCCTTCTTGGCATTGCATAGTTTCATTGATCCTAAAATACTATAACTTGAAAACAAATAACAGGTAAAAGTTATGTATCCAGAACACATATATGAATAAAACAAATTATCCAAGTGACAAATAGGCAAAGTATATGAACTGGCAATATCCAGAAGAAAAAAAAAATCTGATTGGCAAATAAACAAAAGAAAAAAGATGCTAAATTTGATTTAAAAACCTATGCTAGCCGAAACCGGTTTGGCTCAGTGGATAGAGCGTCGGCCTGAGGACTGAAAGGTCCCAGGTTCGATTCTGTCCAAGGGCGTGTACCTTGGCTGCGGGCACATCCCCGGTAGGGGGTGTGCAAGAGGCAGCTGGTCGATGTTTCTCTCTCATCAACGTTTCTAGCTCTCTATCTCTCCCTTCCTCTCTGTAAAATATCAATAAAAATAGTTTTAAAAAACCCATGCTAGTTTTAAGAAAGACATAGAAATGCTTTTTCATTCCCATTTGGCTAACATTTAAAAGTAAAATAATATAATAATGTTGATATGCTGAAAGGAAAACAGACACACTCAAAATGTTAGTGGAAAAACACAGGATCAATTTGAAAATGTCTGTTAAAAATATTAAAAATTAAAATATGCATACCCAGCCCTTCTATTTCCAGATATTTATTACAGAGAAGCATCCACAATGTGCACAAGGAGAGTCATGCAAGAATATTTACCTCTAACGTTAGTAATCCCACACAAAAAAGTAAAATAATGTCCATTGATTAGGAAATTACCAAATAAAATGTGTGATAGTCATAGAGTAAAAAGATTATACAGCTGCTAAATTAAATGAAGCAGATGCATATAATATGTAAACAAGACTACATATATTCTATATAAACATAAATATGAATACCCATATGCAGATGAGTTTAAAGTCTGAAAAGACACAAATCAAGCTCATAATAATGTTACCATGAAGATATCGGAGTGGGAACTAAATTGGACTAAGTCATTAAAAATAACTTTTCTGTTTTAACTTTTTTATTACAATGAGAATAACATTTCTCATATGATTGAGTTCTTTTTTTAAGACATGAAACATATGGATTGTAAGACAAACATTCTTTACACTAAAGTTTTTTAGAAATTCTTCACTTTATAAATCAAACACATAGAAAAAATATACTAGCTATTCATTGATTACAATTTACTATCGGGGCAAATTACAGGCTTATAGGATTTTTCCCCAATTAATTAATCTTTTAAATTACATGTTCTTTGTATCCAGTAATTGGACCTAGTTTTATGGAGTAAGCTTGTGTGAGCTTGCATGTGGAATATAGGGGATCCACAGAAATGGGTTTATAATTACATAATTTGATTCTCCTTAATATACAAATTGATGGAAAATATACAAGTATACACTATGCAAAGTAAAACAATGCAAATAATAAAAATGTACCAGTGAAAGGATTACTTGATATTATATAACATATATTTTTAAAGTATATAACATACTTACAATTGCTAAGCTAAATAGCATATTACTTACTTATTATCAGTGTAAAATTCCTTAAAGTGTGATTTTATACCAATCCCTGAAGAACAGTAATTTTAAAAACATTTTCAGTCCATTAATTCATTATCTTTATATAGACTACCAAAGAAATCATCTGTGTAATGTTCAACGTGCCTTTATTTGAAGTCTAATGTGCCTTTATTTGAAGTTTAATGTGCCTTTATTTGAAGTCTAATGACACTGACAATCTAATTATTGGCATAATCTGTTGACATTACTAACCAATCTGTCCTTAACAATTCTCAGTGTGAACAATGCATTGCAACTTTTGAGCAATGCAGTGCAACTTTACTAATTCAGCAAATGTACAATGTTCTTGGATTCTATTTCCATAGCCCCCTCTCTATTTTCAGTTTATCTTTTTCAAAATTTATTTTTAACATTATGTTTTCTTAGAGCATGATGATTGTTTTGAAGTGAATATATTTTTAATGCCTACAACTAACCTTGTGTGATAAATCATTTTATATAGGTATATCAAATCATCACTTTCTACACCAAAATCTTACACAATGTTACAGGTTAGTTGTATCTCAACAAAGCTGGAAAACCAACTTTAAAAATTAAAAACTAAAAAGAAGCACCTAAAAATATTAGCTTAGTTGAAATAGAACATAAAGTCTCACTTGTGAATCTTATCTTCTACCTATAGACACAACAGAGTCAGCTTAATTGTTGGGTTAGCATTCATAACCTATAAAAGCCATCTTTCAGATCTAGCAGGGAAGGGAAAACAGGACTCCTGACTTTCCACTTCAGGGGAGGATCAAAGAGGGGAACAGCCAAAACCAGTTTGGCTGAGTGGTAGAACGTCGGTCTGTGGACTGAAAGGTCCCCGGTTCGATTCCAGTCAAGGGCATGTACCTTGGTTGCAGGCACATATCCCGGTAGGGGGTGTGCAAGAGGCAGCTGGTCGATGTTTCTCTCTCATCGACGTTTCTAGCTCTCTATCTCTCTCCCTTCCTCTCTGTAAAATATCAATAAAATATATTTTTTAAAAAAAGGGGGGAACAGTCACACGCACTCTATGCGAACCAATAGGCACATTTTAGGAAATAACTCAAACAAATGTACAAACAGCGGTGGCCCAAGGGGCTCACTTGCCAAGCTGCACTTGACCAGCAGGAGCGAACACCCTGGCGTTGCGTGCACGGTAGGTTAGGTGACTTTTCAGGTGAGGGCTCCTCTCTCTTATGATGCCTGGCATAATGAAGGCACTGGCCAAATGCTAATGCATCTTCCCTTGCTAACATGGCTAATGGTCGCTGCATAGCACAGCCACTCACAGGTCCTCCTGAATCTTGCCCTTCACACAAGACAGCCGGCTGCTGCCCTCTGACTCCAGGCTGTCTGCATCCAGACTTTCCTCCTGGCTCCCACAGGGCCCTCCTTACCCCTCTGTAAAGGCCTCAGCCATAGGTGTTTCCCCCCACCAGCTGCTCCTTTCTTTTGCTCATCTTCCAGGCCACTGTAGATGTTGTCTGGTTGGCTGATGCTTTTAGCCTTCACAGACTAATCACAGACAGCTGCAAGTTAACCAACCCCTCCAGGTGTCCCCTCTCTTGGGTTAAACTGGGGCAAGGTCAGGGCATATGATGGTTAAGAATATTTAAGAGATACCATACATTATTTTGACTCAATATCTGTTCATCCTGATCTCATTTTTTAGAGAACTTTATAAAATTCAGTTTCCCACAACCAACCAAAAGACACAAGACATCCCTTTCTAGATGAAGAGGAGAAAATAGTTTTGTTTTAGCAACTTGCATGAGACTTGAGATTTTGATCAAACTCTGCTGATGCCTACATGATCTTTTTCGTATTAATTTTCATAGTTTAGTCGGTATGTTTTATGTACACCTTTGATTGTATTTTTCAATTCAACGGAAAATACTGTTTGGCAATTTATTTCTTGAAATCCAGCATTATGCTTACACTTGCCAAAACAAAACGTGCACAAAAAAAACCACAAAAATCAAGCTAAGTTCATAACTAGAGTTCTGAGGCCTGAAACAAGTCAGTCCTTAATGAGGAAGTCAACTTATAAACAATAATGAATTCTTAAGAAAATGAAAACATATTGCCATCTATCTCTGGTTCTATATTAGCACTTTTGTAGTACCATCCAGAGCTAAACATAGAGCTTTACATATAGTGGGTTCTCAAGAAATAGTTGCTGAGTGCACAAAGGAGTGAGTGAAGGAAGACTGGAAGACTACCTACAATCCTCACTTGAATCATTGAACAGAGATGATGACTGACATCTCAGGTCTTCCAAAGCATTGCTGACTTCAAAATTCCCAGTCAGGGCAACATAATCATGAACAAATTACATCACCCAGATTACCTCTGCCTTCATAAGTGCTGGTTACATAATCTTTTAATTATGGAGTACTGAATGTAGTAGAGAAGAGCAGTTTAGGGTATAAACTTTTAGTTGGCTTGACTTGAATCTGAATCCCTGATGTGTCCTATGTTGTGTGGAACCATAGAAATCTGTAGTGTCAGAAAACAGCCATGGACCATAGATTAAACAAATGGGCTTGGAGTTGCAATAAAACTTTATTTACTAAACAGGCAGTAGCAGGATTGGGCCCACTGGCCCTGGTTTGCTGATTCCTGCTCTAGTCAGTTATACTGTAAACACGCAACTTCAGCATTGCTTTAACTCACTAGGAACCTTGCCGGGACAAAGCATCGCAACTTTGAAACAGTTCTTTGATTCATCTCAAAGCAGGAAACAGGAAAATATTTTTTAACGTTTTATTCCGATGAAAGGGAACATGGATGAAAGAATGACCAATGAATGTAGCAAATACTAACAGAGTATACTAGTACATTGTTCATTTATGTGGTATGACCATAAGTGTTTGTCAAGACTAAAATCAGGTGGCTTATGCCATGGAAAGTAGAGAGATTGAATTAATTTGGTACCTGCTTCTCCAGCTTTCTAACTGTGCAACAACCTTAAAATACATAGTTTTATCTATAATTCCTTCTTCATCTACTTGATAATTATGTATCCAATAAAACATCATGATCATAGTTACATTGTATTGAGGACTCATTAGGCATGGAGTGAGAACAATCTCACATAATCTTCCTACTGCCATCTAAGATATGTACAGTTTTTATCCTGATTTTGCAGGCACAGAGAGGTACGTAACATGTCCTCGGTCACCCACTAACAAGACACAGGTTGCATTCTGAACCAAGTCCTTCTGTTACCCAGACTTGTGCACTCACAGAGTACTCACTGCTGTAGGTCTAGCCTGGAGACCCTGAGAACACAATCTTCACAAAGACCTGCCCCTGCCCCTGCCCCTGCCCCTGCCCCTGCCCCTGCCTCTGCCCCTGCCCCTGCCCCCAGGAGCTGCTTCCCTTCCTTGCATCTCAGCATCTGCACAGTTAGATGCAGTTAACGACATGCCACACCTGGGGTGGATGTGACAAAGAGGACACTTTTCTTACGTAAAATAGCTGGTCCCCCAGGAATCCTTACTCAAAAGTCTCCTTCATCAGTGCAACCTCAATTGGTGTCAAGGTTTGCAATCAGCACTAGTTTTCAATAAAATAACATATTTCCATGTGCAAATATAGATTCTTTTTTTTTAATTGGACACGTGCAGGGAAAGAACTGCCTAAGAACACTTACTGGCTTTATGTTTAGGTAATTCCTAATTAGGCTTTTTTCCTTACTTTTTGCCTTATTTGCCAAAGTGCTTATATAAAGAATGAAAGCTTCTGAATATTTGCAGAAATTAATATTAAGAAGATTGAGAACCTAAAGTCTTAATCCAGCAGAGTTGTTCTCAGTGCTCAATAACTGTCATTGCTCATTTGCAGTCCACTCTCTCTCTCTCCATCTGTTTGTCTTTACACAAGTAACTGCTTATCAGTCTGCACAGAGGCTGGTATAATAACGCAGCAAAAAGTAATAAGAATAATAATCCTGAAACAGAATCTTTGTAAAAATAAAAATTTCTATAAATATGTGCTTACCAAATGTTAAGATTAATGCTGAACATGCAAAAGTATATTTTTAATATAAGAGGATAATTATGTCTCAAAGAAAACTGCACTCATGAAAATTCTAAAAATATATTTTAAAATATAAGGCTTTATAGGACAATTTGCTGGATTATGGTTACTTAAAGATTTCCTTCCTTGATCCTTTCCACCCCATGTCCAATGGACAACAAGAAGGAGATAAATAAAAGAGAACAACTTCGGAAATTTTTAAATTATCCCAAGCTGCCAGTCTGGCCCAGTGGTTGAGTCCACCTATGAACCAGGAGGTCATTGTTCAATTCCAGTCAGGGCACGTGACTAGGTTGTAAGCTCCATTCCCCGGGACAGGGACGTGAAGAAGGCAGCACATCAATGATTCTCTCTCATCATTCATGTTTCTATTTCCCTCTCTCTTCCTCTCTGAAATCAATAAGAATATATTGTTAAAAATTATCGCAAAGCTGAGTGACATCTTCAGTGGTTAGAGAGTGTGAGAGAACATAGCATAAGAGCAGAAACTGAAGTCAAGAGGGTCCCCAAACACAACCAGAGTCCATATAAACTGTAAGGGCTGGGGGCTGGGCATCTGCTGCCCGGGAACAGGGAAGAGTTGGGTGCACCCCACAGAGGGCAGGAGGCAGACACTGAGCTCAGGCGTGTCCACAAAGTGGAGAGTTTCACAAAGGCTCCTCTGCAATGTCAATGGAGGCTGGAGGAACTCTTCCCTCCAGCCCATCAAAACAAAAAGTGGCCTGACTTCTGTCCAATCCATGAGGGGCAGAGGAGCCTCCTAAGAGAAATCAGAATTCCAGATCGGAGCCAACCAAAGTGTAAAGTCCAAATGTACACTGTCCCCTACAGGGCATAGAGTTCAAGGACCTCTCCTCCCCAAGCCACAACGTTACCATGAGGATTAATCCAGAGCTGATGACATCCCTGGAACCCTGGTCAACACAAATGCAGGAGAAGGAGGAAAGAGTAAAAGGGTTGCACAAATCTCTGCTTAGTATTCCAGGAAACAGAGAAGAGAGAGAATGGAGAAGAGATATAATATAAAAAGATAATATCTAAAAATCTTCCACAGTCCAGTGTCTGTTCAGGTGGATGCCCTCTTCTTTCTTCCAACCCTGTAGGGCTGTAAGAAACCTGTATGCAAGGGCCAGAGAGCTTTCTCCTGCAGGGAGGAGGCCCCACGCCTCCTCAGCACAGCGTGGCTCCGAAGGGCTTGGGTCAAAGAACAGGTGGCCCTGGAGAAGAAGGTATCCGCCTTCCTCTGGCCCCCCTGGCCTTCAGGGAAGAGCTTTTGGGCTTTCCTAAATGACACTATTCCTCTTTGCTCCAAATGACTAAGTGGTGAAATTAATTTAATCTCATGCAGTCTCCAGGGAATTCTGTTCCACTGCCTGCCACTGCCAGCGGGAAAAGGTCTCTTGACTGTCAATACAAGACTTCTGAGCTAGTTCCTTGGCATTTGTTCCAAATGAACAGTGTACTGAAAGACTAGAGTTGTATTTGCATTTTATTTAAAATTTCAATAATAAGTTTACATAGAAGGATGATTTTTTTAATAAATATATTTTATTGATTTTTTACAGAGAGGAAGAGAGAGGGATAGAGAGTTAGAAACATCAATGAGAGAGAATCATTGACCAGCTGCCTCTTGCACACCCCCTACCTGGGATGTGCCCGCAACCAATGTACATGCCCTTGACCGGAATCGAACCCGGGACCTTGTAGTCCACAGACCAACGCTCTACCACTGAGCCAAACCGGTTTCGGCAGAAGGATGATTTTTAAAGGCAATATATCTAATAGAAAAGTATCCGAAATATGGTCAACCAGCCCTCAATTGTATAATTGGCTGAGAGTCAGAAAAGTCATCCCAGGAAGTACCAGAAGCTTGGTTTCTGCTCAGGTACTTAGGATCTAATGAGCTCATTGGGAAGACAAGGGCAAAACTCATACACACATACACCCAGACACACACAAGCACACACACACACACAGGCACACACCCACTTGGCAGTGGGAAACCGATAGAGTGGAGTGTTAACTTTCATGCACAAACCATTGAGTCTCAATTCAGACACAAGGGAGACAGATGCTGCTGGTACAGGGCAGGAAGCTACTTAAAAGTAGGCCCCAGAAGTTGAGTCATCTATTGATAAGATGATTAGGAGGGAGGCATTCCAGGAAGAATAGGATGAAAGAATTCAAGGAGAAGAGAATGAACAACTGGTGTTTACCAGCTTTTTATTCAATATTCATGCATATTAAAAAAGAATAGCTGAGCCGAAACTGGTTTGGCTCAGTGGATAGAGCGTCCGTCTGCGGACTAAAGGTCCCAGGTTCGATTCCGGTCAAGGGCATGTACTTTGGTTGCAGGCACATCCCCAGTAGGGGGTGTGCAAGAGAGAGCTGATCTATGATTCTCTCTCATTGATGTTTCTAACTCTCTATCCCTCTCTCTTCCACTCTGTAAAAAAAAAATCAATAAAAATATATATTTTTTAAAAAGAATAGCTTATACTTTTTAAAAGTCACACAATAAGGACAGCACTATAAGTTCTTACTATCTTTTTGAGGAAAATAAAGCACCAGTTACCTATTTTGTTAAAAATAAGCATACCCTTTGACCCAGAAATTGTTCTAAGGAAATCTATTTTAAATATTCTTCACAGGGAGTGTGTGTACATGCATGTGTGTGTGTGTGACTTAGTGAATACACAGTATTATTTATTGTAGTAAAACATAGAAGATCACTTAAATGTATATTGATAAAGAAGCAGTCAAAAACATTTTATTAAATATCATGAAACTGATAAAGATAAAAGAAGGATGGGAAGAAGAGAGGAAGAGAGGGAATTATATATGGCAGAATTTATTACTTTCTTTCATTAAATCTCTTAGGTTATTTGAAGTATTATTTTCATAATCTACAAATATTTAGAATGCAACTACTAACATGCTAATTTCTTGGAAACACTAGATATTTTCAGTGTTGTATTCCATGTATAATTTGAAAAAAACTAATAACTTCATGCCCTCAGAAATCCATTTTTAAATTCCTTCTTTTATTGTTGATTAAAAATCTCTCTAGTGGCTGCCTTTTCTAAGCTATTCAACAAGAACTTGGAACAATTACTACTGGGGAGTAGTTATCCTTTTTAAGAATCATGCCTGCAATTTCTATTTTTAAACCCCCTTTCTTCCTAATATTCTGAATATCTGCACATGTAATTTCAGTTTAAATAAGTCTGTGACCCTGTCTGAGAATCTAATTAAACCCTAAGACATAGTTCCTTCAGAAATTTTCAGTGACACACATTTGCACGCAACCTACGGCCATTTACTGAGGCCTGGACCCAAAGATAAGACTCCGACATGTGGCTCTCACAATTACTTCTCTCATTGACGTGATCTTGTCCTTTAACAAAAAAATGTCAGGCTTTCCTTGTCCCATGAGAAAGCAACTTCTTCAGAGAGCAAGTATAGAATTATCACAGATTAAAGTAAGCACTTTTGGTTGAAGTCTACTGCCCCATTTCTATCTCCCATATGTGTTTTCATAAAAATCAATAAGTAATTCCAGTAACAAGGCTAAACATAGAGATTAATCCAGGGAAAACAACCCTTTGGTGCTTTTCACAGAGTACAATAAATCTCAGTTACATATTTTACAAATTAGTCTTTACTGTGGCTTTTTTATAACGGCAATAAAAATGTACATTCTGTAATAAATCATAGTTACAGATAGATAATAATTTTCTATTCATTGGTAAACTTTTCATCTGAAATTATGTACATGATATTTGGCTTAATGTCATTTAAATTTGATGCACAAATGTTTAGCAGCAGCATCAACAAAGTTCAATTTTCATTCTATTACAATCTGGAAAAAAGTAATTTTCTTTCATCACATTTTATGTCCATATTTAATATCAGATGTAATAAGAGACAAATTATAAAAATAATAGAATGCAATGGGAAAAAAACACAGGGAAGAATTATAAAGGAAGGCAAAGGCTATATTAAAACGGAAATATTAGACTGTGTAGATGGATTCACTTTCAATCCTATTTCAGCAAAATATGGGTGTAATTTCAAGCACAGAATACAACCAGTGATGAAAATAACCACTGCTGTTATTTCTCATCAGTGTTTAATAAAACTGATTTATGACTCACACAGGGAGCTGAGTCTGTAGCTTATAGTCAATATGACCAAAAGTCAAATGAGAAAAATACCACACAAGTAAATAGCTGAAATACATGTCCACTTGGAAGGAAATACCAGTCTCAAATTGTAATACCCATAATAGCCTCCGGAAGTGACTTAGATATAGTTGAGAATCTGGCAAGCTATAGTCTACTCTACTCCAATTGTTTCACTTTTTTGAAAGACCCAATTAATTTATAATTGCAAGAAAAAACTTGCAAAATTTCGTATCCAAAATCTACATTCAACTTCAGTGATGCTGATGATCTGTAATTTCCATATAAGGAAATCTTTATTTTTTAAAAAGATAACTGATAAGATAAATACTCTTTATGCCCTACCTCTAATAAAAAATTCATTAATGCCCTTGATGGTTTAGCTCAGTGGAGAGAGTGTTAGCCTGCAGACCAAAGGGTCCCGGATTTGATTCCATTCAAGGGAACGTACCCGGTTTGCAGGCTTCTCCTCAGCCTGAGCCTGGTCAGGGCTCATGTAGGAGGCAACCAATTGATGTCTCTCACATCAATGTTTCTCTATGTCTTTCTCTCTCTCTCCCACTCTCCCTAAAAAACGAGTGGAAAAATATCCTCGGGCAAGGAAAAACAACAACAAAAATTCATCAATATGTACTGTCAATATCACCTTAAATAAAAGTGTTGGGTAATGTGTGGTATTTAGAAAGCAAACTTAAATTCAGTTGTCAAAGGGAAAGAGGAAGTAAATTCAAATACAGAGGAGAAACTAATGCATGTAGCTATAAATTACAAATAGTAAATATATGTATCATCATGGGATTTTTGTTGTTGTTGTTGTTGTTGTTGTTACTCTTTGCTTGAGGATATTTTTTTCCCATTGATTTTTTA
This sequence comes from Vespertilio murinus, assembly GCA_963924515.1. Taxonomy (NCBI): domain Eukaryota; kingdom Metazoa; phylum Chordata; class Mammalia; order Chiroptera; family Vespertilionidae; genus Vespertilio; species Vespertilio murinus. The sequence continues at coordinate 35,840,274 of OZ004707.1, read as the reverse complement.
GAGAAAGTGGAAGGGAAGTAAGCGACAGACAGAGAGAGAGAGAGAGAGTAAAATCAATGTAACAAATATACATCAACTGATTGCCTCCTGCAGGCACCTATGTTGGGCCCAGGATCAAACCTACAACCGAGATACTGGTCCTTAACCAGAATTGAACACTAGACTCTTCAGTCTGAGGGCTGAGGCTCTAACCAATAAGCAACCTAGTAAAATTAATCATGACATTTTTTATTTAATTCAAATAAGTGTGAACCTGACCACAATACATCAAATAACATTCTCTCCCTGTCTATTTGTCTACTGTCTCATTTTGTATCAAAAGCATATTTATCATTTTTGCTGCTATCGCCTCTAATTCTTGGGCAAATGAATAACTTAACTTGTAAAACTGCATTGCTTCGCTCTCCCATCCTCTCTCTCTCACAAATCAATTAAAAAAAACCATAACCTCGGATGAGATTTAAAAACACACACACTCGACTGCATTGCTTCTCAGGTAATTTTTAAAATTGAGATTCTTACATACAACTAACATAGAGAATGTACCAATTTTCTTGTGAAGAGCTAGACTGAAAGGCCCTGAGAGCCCCTCAGTTTACAGGGGACATCACTCTTCTTTGCACTCATTTCTTTGTCCTAGAGACTTGGGGACGAAAGGAGAAGGCATGCCATCTGGTAGATTACTATATTGGGGGACATGTCTCCTCCTCATCCTAATGAGACTCTATAATGGACCAGCTGTCCCGATAAGCCACAAGGAATGGCGGTTACTTGTAGCCAACGGACTTCATAGGGTAGAATTTGTAGCCGAGGACACGAGCTTTGACCTCAATACAGGGGCAGCAAGCCTTAATTCCAACTGTGGCCAGCGTGTAGCTTTGGGCAAATCAACTCTTCTTCCTCTCATTTCCCTCACTTATCAATTGGGGATAATGGCACCTTATGGCTTTATTTTGAGGATGAAAAACACAATGGATGGAAAACCTTTTGCCTGGTGCCAGATACATAATGAGCAATCAAAAAATGGCAGCCGTGGTTCTCATAAGTAATGATAGTAATTACAATAATAAAGACGGTCTATTGAACAATTTGTCACCATAAGAACATAGTGTTTGTTATTTCTTAGCTTTATCTTTGATTATCGAATATAAAGAATAGGGAAAGAGCACACTATGCACAGTCCATGTTGCAATAAAAACATGTATAATTTAAATGTCTTTTTTATAGTTATTTTCAGAATGTCCTATTTATAGGTTGGTGTTGCTTATGTGTTTCCTTTATCTGACATAGTAAATTGTTTCAATCAGATTTAGTTTATTATAGTTGTTGTTTTTTAAATTGGGCCTTTGAGTCAGAAGACTTGTAACAAAAAATTGTGTCTGATATCTATTTAGTTACTAAATTACTTTTCAGGGTGAATTTCATCATTAAATGACATTTATTGGGTTGTTCTATCAAAGTGGAACATGTTTTGATTTATCTGACTGTACAATGAAAGGCAAGTTCAAATCATCATCTGAGTAGTTTTGCACTCACATCCTGTACCCAATTTCTTACCTTCTTTTAAAATATCATGACAAGTAAATTGCTAGCTTTAATGACCTTTGCTGTGATTTCCTTTCCTCGTGTGATAGAGTTGTTGATGCATTTTTTTTCCTTTTTTCTTACTAGCGTATCTCATCTGTTTGGATAGCTGTCTTCTCCATTATCATCTTACCATGGGTGAGCAATACTAACCTTCTTCTAGAAAATTAAGAATACAACTAAGCTTTGAAAGGTACTTTTTTTTCCCCTTAATTAAACATTGGTTTGAAATGTAAAAAAGGTTTGGAGAGACAGTAAATTATCCGAGTCTGTGAATCCTGGGAGTCGCCTCTGTCTGGGGTTCTCTAGAACTCTGATCCTACTAGCTCTGATGCTGTTCCCTCATCTTGAAAACTGTCTAGTAAACCACCTGACTTCATTATCTTTCCAAGCTCAAAATTCCTTTAATTTTATGTTCAGGGCTATTACAGAATTTTTAAATGTCTCCTATTTAATACCTCAGATTGTATGTCCTACAGGCTGATAAGCATGTGGAAGGGAGAGGCTGAGAAGTGGGGTAAGAATTCAGAAAATGAAAGTAGGGTAAATTGATATGATTTTTGGGGGGTTTCTCTATAGTGTCATTTTTGGGGGTGTCGTCTGTCCTCAAACCTTTTCACTGTGTGCTCACCACCTATCTCCCCACACACTCACTTCAATAATAGAATCTGAATGTCTGCTAACAGATTTTGCGATCTTCAAATATGTCCTTTGATAATGTACATTCCTTGATGGGGTCTAGTACATGCAGAATGTGTGATGACCTAAGTGCATAGACTAACATCTTAGAAGGATGTGTTAGTTAAAGGTCCTTCAGAATGGGTCCTTTCTATTTTTATTTCAGGGTACCTAAGGAAGAGGTACCTGAAATAAAAATAGAAAGGTTGTAAATGGAAGAGAGATAAAGAAGCATCCAGTAATCCAGGCACCACTAGACACAGAGATTTGGGGGAGGAAGGAAATGAATCCTGGAGACAGGCAGGAGGCAGCAAGACTGCCCAGTGCTTTGGAAGGAGTACCTGTAGAAAGGCTGCTAAGGGTAGGGAGTAGCTCAAATGTGGGAGAGCGGGCACCACGTCAAATGTATAGGGAGAGATATAATTACATGTGTGAGGCTTAGTGAGACCATAGGAACTCAATGGCACAGGCTAAATATGAATACCATTCTAAAGACTCTAAAGAGATTCTAAAGAGGGAGATAAAACACAAGGGGGGAGTTTTGAGAGTGTCAGGAGAGACATTAATGAAAATCAGACACCATCAAATACTGGAATTCTAGAATTGTATACATTAATTAGAAGGAAATGAAAATTGGGGTGTTAGTTAATAGGGGAATAATATGAGATTAAGAACACATTGTCCCCACTCTTCTTCCCCCTTGCTGTAAAATCTTTAACAATCTGAGTTAGCAAACTATTGCAAATAAAGCAGAATAATATCAGACACCAGGGTGTTAATCTGGAAGCATCTATGTCCTGCCCTCCGGTATTAAAGTTGTAAAATTTCCCTCAATTAACATAAAGATGGTTTCATATTTCGCTACTGTGGACTAATTTCTAGCTCACTGTGTGTTTGCTTTGTGCTAGACAATATTATAAGTTCAGCTTCTCAGTTACTCCTCACATTAGCCTACAGTGGAGGTCTATAATTTACCTGTTTCACAGATCAGAAAAATGAGGCATGAAGGAGTAATTACTTTCCCAAGGTCACCTACAGCTATGGTTGAAACCCTCAGAGCCATTATTCTGAGGTCTGAATTTTTTCTAGAGCAATTTTTGTCTTTGTAATACATTCTCATAGCAAGTACATATACCTCCATTATATGGTCCATGTGATATATATATATATATATATATATATATATATATATATATAGTCATATTTGTTTTTACTGCTAACTACAAATGATAAGGACAGCAACATCATTAGACTCAGTCTCCTCTTTGTCTCCTCTTTTTTTAACACAATCATAATTTTTAATATTTATATATATTTTCTAAATCCTACGGTTGTATCAGTAAATAGATATTAGAGACAAGGCTCATGACCAGTCATTCCTGATTAGATGAATGATTTCAAGATTTCATATAAAATAGAGTCTCTGAGTTCTTGACTCTCAAAAATAAGAAGAGTTCAACACATCACTAGTATTTCCCTAAGGACTTTGTAAACATTGTGTCATTATACCCCAGAGAGTGATGTTTTTCCGATGGCCTCCCATAAAAATGACTTAATCTTTCTTTTTATTTTCCCTGAATGCCTAGTGGATACTTTTTTTATCTTTGAATTCCAGCATCTTTACTAAGATATACCTCAGTGTTGATGATTCTATGTTCATTTACAAGTTGTACCCTTTTAATCCATATACTCAGGATTTCTTCTTCTACAGTTTTATTTTTTATGTTATATATCTGGAACATATTTTTTCAGTCTTAAATGCACCTAAAGGTGCATTTTTAATATATATGACCCTGATTCTTCTTTTTATTATTACTCACCTTGACATCAATTTTATGGGACCCCATATTTGTCACTGTATCATGTTGAGGAGGAGTGAGGTAGTATGATGGGATAGAAATGAAGCTTTCTAGGTGGGTATGTGTGTGTATCAGTGTTTCTTCAATGTTGTGGTTCACAACATTGCATGTACACCAGAAACTCGAATCACTTGGAAAACTTTTTAAAGCCATTTCTGCCTGGGATCTCTCTAAAATTTCAATTTATTGGGCCTGGGAATAATGGTCCTAAAGTATAGCTCATCCTAAGGTACAGCCAGATTTGCAAACCTTAAGCTGGGTCTTTCCTTTGTCCCGGTCAACACGGATCAGCAGCCCTGGGCCTCTCACAATGGAGTGTCTATCCCCTATTTCGCTACAGGCTGCTTGCAGAAACAAGGGTCTCTACTTTGTGATGTCACATGGAGACCCAGAAAGCTCCCGCAGTCAGCTACACACCGATTTCCCCTGGCTCCGACAGAGGGCTGCTCTGCCCGCTGGGATCATTTGTTATTTTAGAATGTCAGCATTCCGCTGTCTGTCTGAGGTCCTCTGTAACCAAAATCCTTCCAGGAAGTTTTTCATTAGTCATCTGGCCCTTTGATTGATTTATGATTACAGGTTTGTTTGGTTTTTTTCCGAGTCCTTAAATATATAAGCTGTATTTTGGTTTCTCAGTATCTTTGATGTTTGGGTGATTTTAGAAATGCAAAGGTGTCTTTACTCTGCAATCTTAGAACAGGGGCTCTTTATGATTTTTTCCCCCTACTTAATGATTCTAGCTTTTAAGATATTCTAAAAATTGAGTTTCCAACATCAGTATTAAATTTCAATGAGACATAAAGCCACTTATAAATGAAATTATATAATTGAGTTGAAAGTCAATGTATTACATGATAATTTGATTAATAAGGGGAAAATGTGCTCTTTTTTTAATTAATCACGATTACTTACACATAAAGTATCTGAACCAAACTTATGTGCACAATTAGGCACCTAATTATGGTTTAAAATAAACTGCATGCAGACAGAGATGATCACATATATCTAATGAAATAATTTCTTCATTTTGGGGGAAACACTATATTTTTTCCCCATAAAAGCTTTGAAAATCTCCCCAAATACTACAGCCTGTGTATTTAGATAGACACAGAGTAACAGGAAGTAGTTATCAATTTCAATCTAAATTTTAGAGACTATTTTAAAATGTTTTTGATGATAGTACAAAGTCAACAATTCATTATCTAACCATTAGTCATACAATGATATCGAATGCAGTCATCATTTGAGAAAAAGAAGCTAACAAATCAAATTAGGCTTTCATAGAAAGGGAAGTTATGAGGAAGAGACAAAAAAACGGGACAAATTCAGAGAAAAGAATAACAAGAAAGCAACTTAATTCTCTAGGATGGCTTCATATCCTAACACAAACATGACTGGTTACCAGTCAATTAAAAAAGGACATATACTTTGTTCAGTCCATTAGTCAATATTTGTAGAGGGCTTCCTATGAGCCAGGCCTTACCCTAGACCCTGGAGACATGAAGATGAAATGGCATGCTTCCTGTTTTCAAGGAGCTTAGTCTTTGCAAGAGAAATGTGCAAATAAACAGAACTACCGCAAGATTATTGCCAGGCAATCCTCTCCTAGAATTGGGCTGCTCACGCCAATGTACTTTATAAGGAGACTTTCTCTCTTAAAGAGAGATTGTCGCCTGCGTTAGTTGAAGCCAGTATAAGTTACAGTGAAGAATGATGAACCAACTGAAATATAATGCAGCATTTTGAGTTTAGGCTGCATTTAAAATGGTCAGGGTGTGATTTGATTTTAAAGGATTGAATGAATCTTGTGCCAAGGCAGCCTAAAGTCTGAATGCCAGCCACTTTCCACACAAGAGATGGTACATTCAGCTAGCCCCTGGAATAAGGGGCTGCAGGCTCTGACCAACCATGCATTTGAGTCATGTCCCAGCTGTTAGGACTCCCAAAGCTCTTTCCACACCGTTTCCCAAATCGATACATCTCATGTCCCATGCCACACCTGTGATCGCTTGCTCATCCCTTGACAGGCATTATACCGTCCATCAGAGGCCTCTGCACTTTTTGAGACAGTAGGTATATAAGACTGGTTCTAAAGCCATTAAGTTTAAGAGCATAAGACAAATTGAAATGCTTCTGGTTTCTAAAATTTTTGTGAAATAGGAAGCCGTATCATTGGCCAAAAGAGTTGTCTAACTACAATGCTGGAATTCCACTATGAGGACATATTACAATATAAGAATGAAAATTTAGGGGTGTTATTTACAAACTTCACTTAAAAAAAAATAACAACCAACTATGTGTGTTTCACAGCCCAAGATCAGTATTATATTCTGTCCAAAGGCTTCGTGTAGTCTTGTGGTTTAATTCATATATCAGAAAAGCACTCCTTCAGTGCGAGACCTTCATGTACTCTTTCTCACATCCAATATTCATCCCTGAGTTCACTAAGCCTCCCTGTGGACCACCATTCACGAGATGCCTGAAGGCCAGTGGATTTACCAGCCACTTTTTTTTTGATGTGTGAAGGTCGATTGGCTGGTTTTGTAGTAGTGGCCATCCAGAGCATGACTATAAGTAAAATCCACCATCGTCCAGCAGGCCCACTGAGATGTGAAACCACATCAGAAGTCAGAAAATGCATTTGGCTTCCAATGAGCACAGCCACCACCCTGTTATACATTGAAAGGTTTTTTCTTTTAGGCCCTGGATAAAAGTGTCTAGAATATCCTTAAATGTACCTAGGCCTTGAAACTTAAAAAAAAAGTTTTTATTTATTATTTGATTTCATTATTATTTTCAAATAATTCTGATAATAATCCTGTTATGGACTACATGTTTGTGCCTCCCCACCAAACTAATGGTGAAGCCCTAACCCAAGATGTGACTGTATTGGGAGGTAAGGCCTTTTGGAGGTGATTTTGTTTAGATGAGGTCATAAGGGTTTGCTTCTTATGATGGGATTAGTACCCTTATAAGAAGGGACTGGAGATCTTGATCTCTCTCTCTTCTCCTCCTCCTCCTCCTCCTCCCCCTCCCACTTGCACCCATCCATGTCAGAACACAGCAAAAAGCCACCAGCAAGCTAGGTAAGGGAGGATGCCTCACCAGAACTCTACCATGCTGGCACTCTGATCTCAGACTTCCAGCTGCCAGACTGGAAAGAAATAAATTTATGTTCATACCATCCAGTCCATGGTATTTTGTTGTGGCAGCCTGAACTCACTAAGACACATTCTCAAAGCATAAAATAATGGTTTAGAGTTCTTTGGAATTTTTTTTCTTCAAAAAGCAATAAGTGCAATTTCCATGGAATTGTAATAAATGTAATGATATCAACTAAATGGCAGTGACTAAGTTCTTTAATTACTGTGTGTAAATTATACATTTAAGAACTAAATAGGTAGAACAAGCCACAAATAAACCTATACATTTAAGCACATGGTATTCCTTGTATATCCTTTATATGGTTTTATTCATTAAATATTTGATTAGCTGTCTTGTGTTCTAGGATTCCTTTTCAGCTCTCATACATTCATGGATGCCTATTATTTTAATTATTTAAGACTTACCTTGACCACTTGAGTAGAGTTAAAATGTGAAAGAAAACGGTGTCTTGTTTATTTTTGAGGCAATAACCCCTAAACCTTGCTCAACAAAGAAATACTCTTAAATGCTATAATTAAGAATCAAACTAGTGTAAAATGAGAGCTATTTAAATCTCTACAGACATTGCTGACTATACATAAATACAGACTGTATGTTATAGATTGTAAGGTAGAATATAATTCAGTCATATCATTAAAATTTGCAGTTGTATTTCTTGAATACTATAGCCAGTCTTACTATGAAATATCAATTATACAACTATTATCTCCATTTCATAACATTATAAAATAGAAACTGAAAAAATGTGTTTTACCAGTAAGACAGACCTATCTCATTAAAGCCACTGTAGCCCAGCTCTTGCCTGCTAAGTCCCAGAGCTTCCAGGTCCATGCATGTAAATCCTGGTGGGCACTGGTAGCCTTCTTCTAGCTCTGGTGAGCAGTGTGTATCTGGGATAGCTAAACTATTCCAGGTCACATTTCTGTGAATAACACATGAAAAGGGTTAGACAGTTCCGTCAATGGTAAATGATCATTAAAATAATAATGCAATCACTCTTTATTAATAACCACTGTATATGAACACAGATTTAAGATTCATAAATGGCATTCATCACATTAATGGCATATTAAGCATTCTCAAAGGATACCTGATTCATTCCCACAATAGGTCTTTATAAGAATATTATTACCATTAATTTTTTTTTTGTCTTTAAAATTCAAGGCCCAAATAAGCAAAGGAAAGACTTTTCCTATAGATTTTCATGAAATATTAGCTTGTCTGGGGATACCTTGTTAATCTTTACCCTACTGTGGGCATAAACTACTTCTCCACTTCTGAGCAATATTAGATGACAGACATTTGCCATATGGCACAGATACTACAAGTCTCATATATGGCACTTGTCCTTCTGCTGTGTTGGCAGATGTGCAGTTTGGAAAGGAAAACAGACAAAAAAACATGAGATTGAAGGAACTAAAGGTATCATTTGGAAAGGGAGAGATAGTGCGGTGATTTAGCAATAGCTCCAGGAATATTAAGATTTTTATAAGGTGGATGGTGATAATTACCCTTTTTAATCTTTCTGGAGGACAAGCAGGAGATTATGTTGATGTAGAAGGATTTCTTGGCTTTCTTGGTGGTGGTTGCAGGTAATCACAGGAATAATGATTGTGGAATCGCATTCTAAGCTGACCTTAAAAATGGGTCCTAAATGGCTGCTATCTGAAGTAATTCTCTTGGAAGATGTACAGGCCAAAATTTAGGCTAGATGGTTTCATAAGCCTTCCAAACTCCTGATTTTATTCTAAATCATTTCCACTAGACACATCAATGTTTCTAGGCATTTCTTAAATAGGGACTTTAGGATTGTCTCAGTTCTCTCACTTTATGGTCAAACTGAGGCAGACTTGTTGGGTCATATTTCTGTTCTTTAGTATCTCCTTATATTCAATTGGCTGCTGGAATAGGCTTTCCTTAGAGTCTGACACATAACTTTGTGTAATCTCTTAGCAGCTTGAGACCACCACACATACACATATTCAGTGACACACACACACACACACACACACGATGCCTGGTGATACCTTCCCCCATTTTGTTTCAGTCATAAACAAAGCTCTAAAAGCCTCGCCCATCTCTCGGATACTCCTATGCTCATTCATTCAGGATTCTATTAGCTGCAAGAGACGAGACATGCCTACACATCTCTGGGAAAAGGTGTGGAAATAACTGTTCCCTCTAGTGACATTTTAAGCTGCTCCTTTGGACTCCACATGCAAACCCCAAGGGAATTATGGAAATTAGAAAAACTCTTTGTCGCAAAGATATGACTTCAGGCAGACACATCACTTATTTCTCCTCATTTCACACTTCTATACCTAGGCCAAATGACCCATTTTCACTGAGGTCGAATATGACTCTCTGTTTCTGGTGTGGTACCCACACCTCACCCAGAAGAACAAAGTGGTAAGGAGACAGGGCTTCAAAGTTTCAGAGTACAGCTTTCTGGATTTGATCCCAAGCTCTGCCATTTACAGGTTGTATGACCTGATTTAAGTTCCAAGTTTTTCTAAGCTCAGTTTCCTCCTGGGTAAAATAGGGAGAGTAATCATAATTAACAGGGAAGCTATGTGAGGATTAAGAAAAATTACACTTAATAATACACTCAACATAGCTCTTAGCATATTGTAATTGCTCAATAAATGATTACCCTATGTAATAGATATTGAAATATATATTAAAGAGGAACAAAAATCACCATGCAGATGGTAATTTAAAATCCTTAGAAACCTTGAGTTTACCAAAAGAAGAATAGTTCCCTGAAACATAGGAGCTTATGATAAAGAGACTGAAATAGGAATGAGAAGTCACAGCCCAAGAGGTAGGAGGAAAGTCTAGAATATGTTTGTCATCAAATCTAAAAGGTTTAAGTGTTTCAAGAAGGTGGTTGTGGTCAACATGATCAAAGACTTTACAGAGGTCAAAATCGTTACCATAGAAAAAATCATATCCTATATAATAAAAGCCTAATACACTAAGTTTCCAGTCGACTGTTCAACCAATCAAAGCATAATATGCTAATAATATGCTGAGGCTGCTCAACTCCTTGCTATGATGTGTACTGACCGCCAGGAGGCAGACACCAAGACTGGTAGGTTAGCTTGCTGCTGGGGCCTGGCAGACCAGGACTGAGCGAGTCAGGCTAGACATGCCCTGGAGCCTTCCCATGGTCCTTCCCCAGCTGGAACCTCCTTCATCCCTTCCTGCCTGCCAATCACACACTGGTGGAGTCCCTTGGCTTGGCCTGCATCATCTCTCCACCCAGCATCCCTCAGGGGATATTGGAGAGTGGGTTTTGGCCTGATCCTGCAAGCAGAGGGTCCCCACTGGTACATGAATTCATGCACTGGGCCTCTAGTTGCAAATAACTATTCATCATTACAACAATAAAATGTAGCATGAATCCTGGAATGTAAAAACACAACCATAGATACTTGTCAAAAAATATAGAAGGAATTTTGGCATGTGATATTGAAAGCATTATGTTCACAGAATTATACAGCTAGAAAAAAAAAACTTTCTAGATCACCCAATACTTTATTTTTAAGGGAGGTAAGGTGAAGTTCAGAGAGGAAACATTTTAGTAGCCCATAAAAATTAATAATTCTTTCATTGCCAGTACCTCAAAAAGACAATAGCCACAATGTCTGAAGAGACACTGACTACATGAAAAAAAACTTTTAAAAATCATCTTTCAGATATTTGGATAGGAAATTGGACTCTGGAGCCACATGACTTCACCTATCTGTGCCTCAGTTTCTTATCTGTGAGATGGCAGAAAATATCTACTTTATAAAGCTGAGGTGAAAATGTAATGATTTACATCTGTAAAATACTTAAAATGAGTACTTGTAGACAATAAATGCTAGGTTTATTGCCTACCAAGTACTCTTGTTGGAATTGCTCTTGTTTATTCCCTATTGTTATTGATAGATTGATATTGGTAAACTGCATAGATTAAGACCATAGTTCTGGTGTGTACTAGTACTGCCTCAGTTTCCACAACTGCACTTATTTTATAAGGGAGAGAATTTTTTTAATCATCACCTGAGGACATGCTTTCATCAATTTTCAGAGAGAGGGGAAAGGAGAGATAGAGATGACAGGTAGAGATAGACATAGAGATTATATATTATATATATATTATATATATATATATATATATATATATATATATATATAGAGAGAGAGAGAGAGAGAGAGAGAGAGACATTGATGGTCTGTAACCTTTTGGTGCATGGGATGATGCTCAAGTAACTGAGCCACATTGGCCAGGACTATAAGGGTGTTTTAGTGATTTACTATAATAAGCTTATGCATAATTCTCAGAATATTGCTAAGAGTAAGTTAATAATTCAATAATTATTAACTATCATGACTATGATTTCATTAATTTATAAATATTAGAGTATATTTTTTCCTTTTTTACTCCATTTTTCCTTCATATTAAGGCCAATTCTCATTTTAAGCACAGCCCTCTCCAGCACAGATATTATTTTGAAATCTTTGGGTTCCAGAGGCAGCAGATGTGAAACACATTATTTTTGCCAACATCAAGCTATTAGCAAATTCTTCTTAGAGACACATTTATTAGATGATTAATTGCTCTGGAACACATATATTTAAAGCCACATAATAACCCCTTTCAAAAATAGAAATGAACATAAAAAGTTTCAGAATAAATATTACCCATCTTACATTTTCTCAGTAAGAAATCTTCCAGGTTTTATTTTTATTTATTGATTTTTAATGATTCCCTTGTTCATTTTTCCTCAGATATTCATGATAGAACAAGAAGCTCCCTGGAATTAGTGGGGTAGAATTCTGGCTCCAACCAGCCAAATCCTAATATAGACAATGATTCTCCCAGTCAAAATAAATAGCCATTCATACTTAAGTGGTTTTCAAGAACTGCATTTCTTACTCATAGTCAGATTTCTTGAAGAAGAAAAAACTATCTACTTATAATCTCCCTAATTTAATTTTCAGCCCATCTTCTTGATCTCCATCCCACTGGAATTGCTCTTATTTATTTCCACATGCTACATCCAATTAGAAAATTTTTAGTTTTTATCTTCTGTGACCTCTCAATAGTGTTTTGCATAGTTGCTTTGGCAGTAAGTCAAACAATGACCGCCTGAAGATGTCCAAGTTCTAATCTCCTGTGAATATTTTAAATTACACGACAAAAAGGGATTAAGGTTACAGATATGAGCAAAGCTAAAAATCTTGAACTTGGGTGATTACTGTGAATTATCTAGGTGAGTCCAACCTGATCACGAGTACTTAAAAATAAAAAACCTTTTCTAGTTGTGGTTACAGAGACATGTGGCTATGAAGGCTATGAAAGGAAGGCTCAGAGTGCTTCAGAGATGCTGGTCTTACAGGTGCTAGTTTCGTGCATAATTCTCAGATCACTCTCCTTTTCTATCTTTTCCTCCTATAATGGAACTTTAAATACTGAGTGTTCTCTGACCGTGGTCCTTGGTCTTCCTCTTTTCCATGGCGTGTTTTCCCTATGCAATCAGATCCACTTCCACAGTTCCAATTCGCTCTTGTCCTAGGTGCCAGTGTAGTCTCGGAGCTGCACAGCTGTCTATTGCATCACTCCAGGTGGCCCCAGCACAAGTACTAATTGCTCTTACCCCGTAGTGAACGCTGACTCGTTCATCAACATTTCCTCTCATTGAGTTGCACCATCATCTAAAGTTGAGCAAGTTTGAAATCTAGAATCACCTGCAATAGCTACTTCTCCACCAACCCTCATAATTAGTCATTATGTTCCTCTAAATATCTCCCAAAATATATTTTGTGTTAATTCAACTCTGGTCCTCCTGCATCCACTCAGCTTTTCCAGTCCACTTGCCACAAAGCATATATAGAGAGACTTTTCACCATCACTATCTTACATTAAAGTCTGTCAGTGGCAAACCTTTAATATGATTGACAAGACACTGAAGATATGGCTCCTTCCCTTCCCCCAAGGGTCCTAAGTGCCCAACCATATTGGCCTCCCAGCTCTTGGTGTGCTCCTTCTATTTCAAGGCCTTTTCCTCTGATGGGAAATCTCTCCTCTCATCTTAACCTGATTAATCCATGTATTAATCTTTAGGCCCAGCCTGAACAGCACTTTTTCAGCCTAAATGTCACTCCAAATCTCTATGATTGGGTTCCGGTTTCCTGCTGTAACTTCTCAAATCAACCACACTTTTATTTCTGGTACCTGGCACTTTTATTTCTGGTACCATGTGTAATTCATGTTTGTGTGCTCATTTTTTCATTAGATGTGGATTACAATTCTATAAAGTCTCTGACACACAGTTTGTGATGGTTCTATTTATGTGTGAACTTAATTAGACTGTGGTGCCCGGCTGTTTGGGCAAACACCGGTCTCGAGGCTGTTGTAAAGGTATGTTTGAGATGTGGTTAACATTTAAAGCAGTAGGCTGTGAGTAAAGTGGATTACCCTACATGATGTGGGTAGTCTCATCCTATTAAGTGAAGGCATCAGGGGAAAAAGACTGAAGTCATCCACGGAGGAAGGTATTCTACCTTCAGGCTTTGTCTGGACTCAGGACTGCAGTTGACACCTGATGCATTTCCAGCTTGCTAGCCTACTCTGAAGAGTTTAATCTTGTTAGCTTCACAATCTCATGAGCAAATTCCTTAAAATAAATCTCTTTCACTCTATATATACACCCAATTTATTCTGTCTCTCTAAAGGACCCTGACTAATACATAGTAAGTGGTTAATAATTATCTTCTGAGCAAATAAATAAGTGTCCTTTACATCAGTATTTAAATCTATGGTGACTTAATCAATTAATTAATTTATTTATAAAGTAACCACAGGATAAAACTCTTCAACAACTGGATCCTGCCATTTTATACATTTTTTTCTTGTTATAACTAAAAATAGCCATATTTTATTTTTTTAAATTTCTGTGCCGAAACCGGTTTGGCTCAGTGGTAGAGCGTTGGTCTGCAGACTGGAAAGTCCCGGGTTCGATTCGGGTCAGGGGCATGTACATTGGTTGCGGGCACATCCCCGGTGTGGGGTGTGCAGGAGGCAGCTGATTGATGTTTCTCTCTCATTGACGTTTCTGGCTCTCTATCTCTCTCACTTCCTCTCTGTAAAAAATCAATAAAATATATATTTTTTAAAAATTCTGGTTTTAGTAGTCACCATACTTCAAAACAAGTACTGGAATCCCTCAGAGCAGTTAAATTGTTTTTCAAAAAGCTTTAATTATCTGTCTGGCATATATATATATATATATATATATATATATATATATATATATATAATGTTTTTCCTTAACCAATTATCTATTTACAAATAACATATGTATAGGTTTGATATCCAAGAAAATATGCTCTCAGCTTGTTGCTGAAACTGTTTAATAACAGCTCCAAACAAATTCTCAGTACTTCAGAGTTTTATGATTTTAAGTTATTATTCCTGATAGCACAGAGCATTGATCAATATATTGGGACACAAGGAGTATCATCTCACTTCAGTGACTAACCAACTTAATTATGTCGGGCAACTTACTTCAAACATTTGAGCAGCCTTTAAAAAAAAATTCCCTGAATGACCTCATAGCACATTCATAGAAAAGTAAAGGTAAATGATTAAGAGTGAAACCATATGCCCCATTGTGTTCTGTCCTCATCTGTCCATAAGACTCCCCAATGCCAAACGCAATAGCTCAAGACGTTGTGTTCAAATTTTTCTTTATCCCTGGCATCATCTTTCTCTACTGATACCAAACTGCTGTCACTGCTTACGGCAACGAGTGTAGTGTTGACCTTTAGTAATTACTGTCACCCATGAGCACACTGAGTCCTCCATTCTAAGGATGGAGATTGTAGGGGAGGTCCCAGGGAAAGATCTTAATAGAATATTCAGTAGCTTTTCAGGGAGTGTCCATTCAGGGTTGTAGACTCCACTGGCTGATTGGCCAGCACCAAGGCGTGGGATCATTATTCCATGCAGCTGGTTCTGATGTCAGCTGTGGCTGGCTGTGTATCTGGGCCTGGAGCTGAAATACAACTGAGGCCGAGATGTTATCTCTAGGGAGGAAAAGTCAGAGTGTTCACACGTCATGACCTGTGATATGCTATTCGAGGAAAAGTCACTCTGGGGGCAAGGTCCCACCTACAGGTGATTTTCCATTACTAGGCACCTGGTGACCTTCGGTACCCAGCTCATGGTCCTTGCTCTACTCATGTCTGCCTACTTATCACAATAACTACCCTTATTACCATTCGGCCCTTTTAAGAATTTTCTTTTTCATTTTCTTAGCGGCATAACTTTATTTCATGTGTCTGGTCATTCACGCAAAATAATTATTTTCGACAAGTCTATTCTATGCCACACGGCATGCTAGGGATAGAGATGACTGAGGTATTTCCAGCTCACAGACTTTATTGCCTAGTGTGAGAAAGAGCACAACAAAATAATGCCCGTAGTAGAGCACGAGGGATGCTTTAAAATAGATCTCTATGCTCATGGTGTTACAAAAGCAGAACACAGAAACATTACATATGATACTGGTGGTGAGTGGTGAGTGGTACTGGGAAAACCTTCCTGTATGGATGACACTTGGAGTAACTATTAAAGGATTAGCAGAGACTAGGAAGCAGCATCTGGAAAGTGGAAATGTCAAAGCCTGTTTGCACAGGACCAGAGAAAGAAAAGGCAGGAAGAGGAAAAGAATAACAATTTTACTCTTTCACTGGCGGGTGTAGCTATTCATAGCTTTTTCTCCAGCGTCGTAAATAAACAGCTATTACCATAAAATAATAAATGTTTAACTGCACACTCGGAGATTTGGATATTGGGGGAAAGAAAAAGGCACACACACACACAATCTTCAAAAACCTGGGTGAGGAGTGAATATGGCCTTTGATATCTTTGGTCATAGCTTGTCTCACTGTAAGTGGTAGCATGAGTTGTGCCTCTTATTGCATGTGCTAGCAGTGACCTTGCCCTGGCTGTTATCCACCTTTCAGGTTTGCTCCAAGAATCAGCTGGCTTTGTTTTGGACTCCTCTTTCAGGACTAATTAAAAACGCTTAGGATTTTGCCTGGCTAATTCTATAGCTGAGTACTTTCAGAAACTAATCCCACCCTGGAATTTGCAGAGATGAGACTATTTATTGATTTTTGAAAACTTTTAATTACTCTGCCTGGACTTTTAGAGGGACTTAAAAGATAAGATAAATAGTCTGAGGCAAGAAAATAATATTGACATCACACCTCTTTTTATAAACAAATAAATCTGGCCCATTTTCTAAGGAATTAAAAAAAATTCTTCTTACTGTTACATAGAGAATATTTTAATATGATTTTCCCCCTCATCCTTTCCTGAATGGCTAGATTGTCAAAGCCTTAAAGAACTGAATTCATCATGAACCAAAATTTGAATGACAATACGCTATTTTATTTTTTTATAAAAAATTTACATAGTCTTTTCACTTGGTTATACCGGTGTTGTTTTTAAAATTATATATTTTCCCCAAGTTGACTTCCTTAACTCTATCACCCACTACTTTGCCAACATGGATAAAGGACAATCCACATGACAGAAGCCAGGAGACTGGCATCGGAGGCAGGATGAGACAAAGAATATATTTTAAAATATTATTTTAGTAAAGTAAACTATCGGGACACAGAGGAAGCACTATTCAGCTCCAAATTGAAAATGTGAAACCTGTTTTGAGGTTTTATACAAATCTACTAGCCTTGACATTTCAAATCTAGGCCAAGAGCTTCTCAAGCAATAACTCTCCTCTTTTTGCTTTGGGAACTAGAAGATCCAGGGCTAGGAGTGATCTATAAGGAATGAGTTGGCATGATGCAAAACAGCCATCAAAATATGAGGCCAAGGAGGCAGAAGTTTAGTTGGTGATTTCACCAAATGATGAATGCGTAGCAAGGAGCTATTTCCTCCCTTCTTTCATGAGGATTGGCATACCCAATGCATAAGATCACTTTATGAATTAGCAACTATGACTCTTAAGTGCCTCACACATATTAAGAGTTCAAAATACATTTGTGCTTTTCAGAGGTGGTTTGGTTCAGTGTATGGCTGAAGAGCAGCAATTTTTCCCACCTCAACAGGCTCCCATCCTTTTGGGATGGCCAACTGAAGCCATGGACTCCACAATGGTAAGAACATGTAGCTACATAAAAGTGAAGGTCAGACAATCATATACCTTACAACGTGGTCTCCCCATATTGCTAGTACCCACCTGGCACTACGCATAGGTATTACAATATTATTGATTATATTTCCATGTTTTACATTCCCAGGACTATTTTGTAACTATCCTGTTTCCCTGAAAATAAGACAGTGTCTTATATTAATTTTTGCTCCCAAAGATATGCTAGGTCTAATTTTCAGGGGATGTATTATGTTTCCATGAAGTAGGTCTTATTTTCGGAGGATGTCTTATTTTCGGGGAAACACGGTATTAATTTGTACTTCTTAATTCCTTCACCTTTCTTTTTTACTCCCTGACTCCATTCCTCCCTCTCTCAACTATCAGTCAGTTTTCTGTATCTATGAGTCTGTTTCAATTTTTTTAAATTTATGCTGTACACCTGAAACTAATACAATATAATATTGGATGTAAACTACAGTTGAAATATAAAATAAAATAAGTAAAAGGCTAAAACAAAAACAAACAAAAAAGCGAAGGCCAAGGAAGAATTTAGAGAGCTCCACATCTCCTATCCCCAGAAGCCCTCAGCCATGAAGTGCACTTACCCACAATCACTAGACCTAAAAGTCTGTGAGTCACTGAATGAACAGAACCGAGATGATTGCTCTGCAGTCCCCAGGACACATGAACAACCTCTTCTCTGCGAGAATAACTCTAATTACCTCTGGTGCTCCTTAGACATTCCCGGGTAAATAGACTTAAGGGAAGAGGAAGCTCAAGCCGCTGGCTGAAAGCTTAGCGTTTTCTTGGAAAACTCATGATTTATCTCTCTTTTAAAAAATCTTTATTGTTGAAAGTAATGCAGATGTATCCCTTTCCCCCTGAATTCCTCCTTCCACCTGACTCCTGCCCCACCCTGGGCCGTCACCAAATTACTGTCTGAGTCCATAGGTAATGTATATATGCATATAAGATCTTTGGTTAATCTCTTCCCACCTCCTCTGCCTCCTCCTCCCCCTCCCCTTCGCTCTGAGATTCATCAGTCTGTTCCATGCTCAAGGTTTATCTTTTAAAAAGCCATGCAAATTTTGTGTTCTATGCTATACCATATCTTGGAGAATTTTGGTGTAAAACTATGGTTTTAAATCACTGTTTACTAAACAGGTCAGGTTCTGACTAACTCAGCCCCATAAATACAAATCCACAGACAGAGCTTGGTGACTGCATATTTACCAAGTTCCCCAGGAGATTTTCTCCATCAAAGAGATCTTATCCTAGAAATGAATTCCGAAGATGTGCTGGTAGTGCTGCCACAGTCCCTGAATGTCATTGTGGCTTCAGTGAAGGGAAGGAGGAGGGGGGGGGGGGCAGGGAGCTGGCTGGTCCTATTGAACCCGATATATCAAAACAGTGTTGCATATGATTTCTACAGGAACAACTACAGTAAACACCACTGGGAGGAGCTGAGTTGGCAGGGCTCCCCATTGCATATTCACACGGTACATTCAGAAGTTCCAGTACATCATTTCAGAACTCAGTCCTAATATAAGCAACCTGGACACCTTTCTCATATGGCCCATTTAGAAGTTCTTTCCTAAGCATGGGCCCCTTGTAACTAACATTTTATTCAAATACTTTGGATATACATGTGTTAAAGATCATGTTGCTTATTTTGACCAATTACAATAAAATATTTATAAGTCTAGAAATTGGTGTCCTAGAAAACTGGGCTTAAATTCTGCTTCAACCTCTGTTTCAGCATGAACATCTAATTTAACCTTATTGAGCTTCAATTACCTTGGCTGTAAAATATGAATGTAAAAAGAGAACATGACTTATTAGGCTTTTATGAGTATTAAGTAAGAAAATAACCTACATCAATTGTTCAATAAATATTACAATATTTAACACTTGTAATAAATAAGAAACTTACTATCTTATATTTTTCTTTGGGGGGTAAGTAAACATAAGATCAAAAGAAGTATTATGTTGTACTTGATCAAAAAAATCACTTTTAGAATCTTTTTCAATCTGTAGTGCTTTCTTTTATTATACTGAAGACTAGCAAATGTTTTTACTATTTTAGTGGAAATTAAACTGATAATCATTTTTATGTGGGAATTAGGATTATTCTGAAATATTTTCTTATGTTTGTTATTTTTTAATTATTGCAGTGAAAGGCTGATTCAATTTGTGATTCAAGTGGCCCACATATTTGAGATGGGTATACACAACAATTTTTTAAAAAGATATATGGAGCAATACAATACATTACATGTCACTATTTCACAGATTGAGAGACTATCACATCTACATAGGGATGAAGAAATAAAAATAGACACTGTGGGGCATAGAATATTAAATTTTAATTAATGGAAATTATCAAGAAATAATTTTGTAGGAAACATAAAATTATAAGTGCCTCAAATTCATGCAAAGGTCTTTGAAATCTTGATTTATATTTAAACTTCCTTTGAAAGGTGAAGAGCAAAGATGTAATATGCATATTAATTTTCTCCAATACAGACATTATAAAAAGTTTATATATGTGAATGTTGATCTGTAGGTGCATTAGATTATTGCAGCAATTACTAAACTGGCTGAATAAATATGTACTTGGAAATTACATATGAGTTCAAATCCTGGCTCTCCCACTTTCACATGGACACATATTTAAGCACTTTAGGACTGTGTCCTCATATGAAAAATGGAGCAAATTACTCCTTTGAGAATTCTTGTTCCAAAAATCAGTTATATAAGCAAAATAAGCTAAGATATGATAGATTCTCTACAAATGTTTCTACTAATTTAATTAGAAATCTACATGTACCATCAGAGCATTTTCACTTCTTACTTAAGTGTTTTAGAGCTAATGTTTCCAATATGCACTTATCAAAATTGTTCTTATGTTTCCCACTTGGCAGATATTCTGCATAGGTCCTGGAAGTTAAATGTAGTAATCTCAATCCTCATCTTCAAAGGAAGTTTAACTATAAATCAAGATTTCACAGACCTTTGCATGAATTTTTTGTACTTATGATTTTTTGTATCCTACAAAATTCTTTCTTGATAATGTTCATTAATTAAAATTTAGTATTCAGTGTTCCAATGTTTCTATTTTTAATTCTTCTGACTTTTCCATTAAAAAAACTCATTATTTTGTAAACATAATTTATAAGACAATAATTTATTTATTTTCCAGTTATCCCTAAAGAGTAAACTTAAGTTTCATTTGGAGCAGAAATAGAAAACTCCCCAAACACAAAATTATATTTTCTCTAGTCCAAGTCTTAATGATTTTATAAAATAAGAAGCCCTACAAGCTTCCCCTGGGCCGGGTGATCATAGAGTATTTTGTCTAAACTGAGACATACCCGAGATGAATAAAGAAACTATTAGTAATTAATCTGACACAAGAGGGACGCATCAATATTGCTCAGTGCCTCTATGATATATGGTTCCATATATCTGGGACTTAAAGCTAATGGTGCAGCCATCACAAATATTTACCTGAACTTCTGGTTGAATTATATTCTTTGTATAGTAAAATTTTATATAGATATATTCTACGCTAAAAGTATTAAGCTATCCTACCTTATAAAAGAATAATATGCAAATTAACCATCACTCCGCTCAAGCCATGCCCACAAGCCAATCAGAGTGAATATGTAAATTAACCCAAGCCAAGATAGCTGCCATCACAGAGAGCAGTTGAGAAAGGCTTGGGTTTCCCCAGCAATGGAAGCCAAGCCAAGCTTTCCACACACCCTGGCCAGCCTAGGCCTCCACTCAAGGCTACAAAGTTTCAATTATAGAAGATACATGAACACCAACAGAAATGGCTAATGTCCTGGCTCAGCTCCAGGCTACAAAGTTTCAATTATAGAAGGTAAATAAATTCCAGATACCAGGGCCTCTGCTTGGGTCGCTGGGGGGTGTGGCTGGCCTGCAAACCACTACAGGCCCTTCACCCAGGCTGCCCCACACCCCAAGGGAACCCCCACCCTGATCCAGGATATCCTTCAGGGCAAACCAGCTGACCCCCACTCATGCACCAGGCCTCTATCCTATCTAATAAAAGAGTAATATGCAGATTGACCATCACTCCAACACACAAGATGGCTGCCCCCATGTGGACACAAGATGGCCACCACAAGATGCCCAGCAGGGGAGGGCAGTTGGGAGGCACCAGGCCTGCAAGGGAGGGCAGTTGAGAGGGACCAGGTCTGGAAGGGAGGGGAGTTAGAGGTGATCAACCCTGCAGGGGAGGCAGTTAGGGGTGGGAAGTTGGGGGCAAACAGGCTGGCAGGGGAGCAGTTAGACATCAATTAGGCTGGCATGAGAATGGTTAGGGGTGATCAGGCTGGCAGGCAGAAGCGATTAAGGGCAATCAGGAAGGCAGGCAGGCAAGCAGTTGGGAGCCAGCAGTCCTGGACTGTGAGAGGATGTCTGACTGCAGTTTAACATCCCTCGAGGGGTCCCGGATTGGAGAGGGTGCAGGCTGGGCTGAGGGACACCCCTTACCCCGTACACGAATTTCGTGCACCGGGCCTCTAGTACTATATATACTCTTACATAGTAAAGGTTTACATACCTTAAAGTTTTTCTCATCTCATTCTTGGGAATAAGATTTTATTATTAGATATTCAGCCATGAATAGGAATAATAAGAAGGTGACGTAGTAAGTCTTCATCTTTTGTACTTCACTACCAGCTCATTTTTGCACTTTCCTCTTTAAGGGAGACGTCTGCCATCATGTTTGGTGTTTTGCACACCTGTTTCTGCCACAGGGCATTGCTCTGCAACTTTCTTTAGCTTATGAACTGCTTTGCTTGTTCCATAATTTCGATGTAACTCATTTTGAAGAAGCCTCTAAATCTTTATTAATAATTATTTTGAGGACATAGCTATGATTCCCCTCTGTCTGCTTCTCAAAAGAAATCAGCTTCATTTAAAAGCACATGCATGCGTATTGTGTTGTGTCTTTATTAATCTTGTTTGCCTCACAGATTAAGCATAATCAATTCCAGAGGTGAGCTGTGGAATCCAGGACATATAGGTTTCTGAATGGACACCTCTATGCCTGAAAACTCTCCCAGTATTTGGGTATAATGCATGCGAATCAATTAAGCAGAAATCAGAACAATTATTAAAGGATAGCAATGAAGAGAAATGAGGTCATGACACCACAGGCAAGACTGATTGCTGGACACAGAACCGTCACACTGCAGCTTAACATCTGGCTCAGAGACATTAGGAGAAATTCCTAACCAAGAAGCAACAAAAGAAAAAAAAAGAAAAATTTGGGAAACTTTTAATTGGAATTTTATGCATTTCATTTTTTTAATATATTTCATTGATTTTTTACAGAGAGGAAGAGAGAAAGATAGAGAGCTAGAAACGTCGATGAGAGAGAAACATCGACCAGCTGCCTCTTGCACACCCCCTACCGGGGATGTGCCCGCAACCAATGTACATGCCCTTGACCGGAATCGAACCCGGGACCCTTCAGTCCGCAGACCGATGCTCTACCACTGAGCCAAACCAGTTTTGGCTGCATTTCATTTTTATTCTGAACATTTTTTTGAGTGTTTTAAAAATAGGTAAATTAATGTCTGGGCTAGAAATAATAGTAAAATGCTTGTTGTTCTGCTTATGAGTGGAACTTCAAAACTCAGCTATTACTAAACTGAAAATTAAAAGAAAAATGGCATAATGACTCCTCCTTGAAATAAACGATCACACTTATGAAAAATTTTTAGTGAACAACACCATTACCATGTGGCTAGTTATTCATTTTCTCCAAACTAATAAACTAAGAATCACTTACGGAGAAAACAGAACATATGTGTATGTACATAATGCTACTGGGCAGATTTTTCAGATAAAAGAGAGAAAATGCAGACATTCCCTCATAGCTGTTATGTCTCGAGTAACTCGAGAAAATTCTGCCAACATTTATGTAATTTTTCAAAGTGAACTCAACTTTTCGGATCAAGTAATGAACTGGAGCTAATCCTCCAGAATACAAAAGGTCTTTTAATATTTTTTTTTCAAAGACATGTATTTCTTCATACTGAGTATTGTAAGGAGCTGTGTGAAAAGTACTTAACTAAAGTCACTCAAGGGCTGTGAGTTCAGAGGTACTCATGTGTGTCTTCCCAATCGGTATTATATTTTATGTGACAAAGTGTAGCTTGCCAGCATGGTACCTGATCTTTTAGTTGTGTTAACAAGTATTCGAACTCTCAAATTCAGACTTGGTTTTCAATGAAATGGTAAGTTTAAACCAGCCTCCTGTACTCACTGCTGCTATAACACAATTGCTTTCTTAGTGAAAAGCTTTCTCGGTTCTTCACCTTTATATCTATCGCCTCCTACCCACACAACATCTTTTCCATCTTCACATTCATTCATGGAACAATCCAGACGTATTCTACAGCCTACACACACTTAAAACAACACCTGCCTACAGGTATTGTTCACACACTTGTCTCTTCTGTCACCCACACAGTCAATGCCTTTACCACTTCCTTCAACCTTCCTACCCTGTGTTTGTACCATCTATTGCTTTTCTCTAATTTTAACATTGCTTTTCAATATTTTTACTATGTCTCCTTTGTCCTTTTAGCAACTTGCTTTTATTTTTCTGGGGTTTTCTTTTTATTCCCTCTTCTTTATCAATGTACCATACCATTAGTTGTTTAAATGTCATCTATCATCAACCATGCCTTCAATAAATAGCTCCCAGGTATTTATTCTGTGCTAGGATACCAGACACTGGCAACAAGAAAATGAATATTCTCCACTCTTTGCCATATGTGTCCTTAAGAATCTCACCGTGTCATGAGAAAAATAGAAAAAAAAATTGCTATGGGTGCCAGCATGCTAGTTCTGGCAAGATGGGCGACATTAAATTCCATTCCCTCCACTACAAACAACAAGAACTGCTGGATAAATGATAACATTTAAAAATTTCTAGGCTCATAAGAAAGAAAAACACATTCCAAAATGTCAAAACATAAGAGGGAATTAAAAACTAGGGGAGTACATGAGTCGGCAAAAAAAATAAATAAATAAAAGTTATGAATGAGAACTAAGTATCCAGTATCCAGGAGCTTAGATTTTAATGGCACGTGAGGCAGAAGACAGGGGTCTGAGCCTGTAAGCCTGGGAACTGGAATTGTGATCCCATGCATTAAGCCAGGTTGTAATTTCGATGAGTTTCAAAGAGTGATATTAATGAAGAGATAGTCAAATAGTTCAATCCAGCAAAATAGTGGCCGGAGGTACAGACCCAAATATAGACAGGGAATTCATAAATTACAAAGGTAGTATCAAATTCAGCAAGTAAAATGGCACACAATAAATAGCGATAGGACAACTGGCTTGAGCATATGAAGAAAATTTGATTTCTGCTTCACACTAAAACAATTCCAAACAGTTTTAGCAAGGTATACTGAAAATAAACTATACATATAGGATGGGGCAAAAATGGCTTACAGTTGTGAGCACACAAAACAGCTTATTCTTGTATTACTACTATTAATTATTGTGTTATTTTCTATACAATTATAAACCTACTTCTGTCCCATCCACAATTAAAAATGTTCAATTTGGAAAATCTACCACACATACTATAGAAACATCATCAGGGTAATAAACCTACTGATCAATCCCAAAAGGTTGCTTGTGCCCCTTGGTGATTCCTTCTTCTATTCCAACCCTTATCTCCCAGGCAACCTCTGGTGTCCTCTCTATCACTGTAGATAAGTTTGCATTTTCTAAAATTTTATATAAATGAAACCACAGAATATGCAATCTTTTTCATCTGGTTTCATTCACTCTGCATAATTATTTTGAGGTTCATCCAAGGTGTTGTTTATAACAATATCTCATACTACTTATTGCTAAATAGTGTTCATTCTGTGGATATAACTACAATTTGTTTGGAATGCAATGAATGGGATATATGGTAGGTGTACATTCAACGTTTAAGAAACTGGCCAATTGTTTTTCAAGGTAGTATATCATTTTCCATCCCCTTTTATTTTACTCTGATGGAACTCTGCCACACTGGGGAGATTTTCTAAATGTATTACTCCTATTTGCTTAATCTAGCTGGGCCATGTGGCTCATGGCTGAGTATCGACTTATGAACCAGGAGGTCATGATTTGACTCCCAGTCCAGGCGCTTGCCCAGGTTGCAGGGCTGATCCCCACTATGGGGCATGCAGGAGGGAGCTGATCAATGATTCTCTCATCATTGATGTTTCTCTCTCTCTCCCCCTCTTCATTCCTCTCTGAAAACAATAAAAATATTTTTTTAAAAATAAATTTGCTTAATATACTCTCCCCAAGGATTTAGATTTTCCAGTTTGGCTTGTCTTGAATACTTGTGTTAAGAATTGCACAAAATAATTTTAAGGAAGCAGAGAAAATAGAAGAGCACATAAAAACATCTAAAAATTTTAGATACAGAGGTTTTTCTCATGAGAATTGCAAAAACATCCTTGTTAATCACTTAGGTTAAAATGCAGTTGGGAAATAAACTTACCCTCGGGTTGTGTCATTTACTACACAGTGATAGGTAAATGTTCCAAACATTTGAACTCCTAAAATTCCATAAAGAAGCAGAAAGAAAAGTAAGAAAATTGAAACACTCCATATTTGTTCTCCTGATCGCCTAGGGAGAAAAATACATAAAATAGGTGAAACTTATTTTTAAAAAGTCATAAACTTCCTCCCCTTAACATATATGAAAGTAGTGCTTACTTTAAAATATTTGTAATCCTGGTCCTCGGGAGTTCAAATCGGAAATAAATTCGGAATGCTCGGATCATAATTAGTGGCCTTGGGATCCGCAACATGCCCCAAGGTGACATCTGATCAACGATATCAGCAATTTCAAACACCTGTAAATTTAAAGGTGGATAAACAAGTTTAGACTTTCTCTTAGCATGGTTTGTAGTGATGGCATAGACAGACAGCGTCAGGAGGCACATCTGGCCCCCTAAACTTTGCCCTACATTTTTTTCTACTGAAATCAATATTTCTTTTTTTAGTACCTCTAGAAGCTACCGCTCTCTTAGGAGAAACAAATCATAACGTAATGAAAGTGTCGTTAATCTTCTTCATTTTCTTAATCTTGTATAATTCATCAAGACACAGGTTTTATTACAAAATATTGCCAACTTAGAATATAGAAAAAGTGTGCTAAGTCTTCCTCACTAAGCATGGTGTTTGGTGAAACTTTTTGAATATTTAGAAAATGAAGTAATAGAGATAGGATTAAAAGTGTTATTAGAAAATGTAGGAAAAATGTATCATTTACTAAGAGATGAAGTAATAATTGGAAAATGTTTGTCAATCATACAATAGTTATTAAGTGGAAAAGAACACATTACTATGCAGGATAAATTAGGCTGTTAGAGAGATGAGCTTTGTAAAAAACAAAGACAGCTTATCAATAAGCACTAGAATAAATGGGCAGAATGAACTGTGAATTTTTATTTTATTCTGAATGTTTTCATGAAGATTATAGTTACTTTAGTTAAATGCAAATTAAGACTGATTGAATGCATGGGAGTGAGTTCTACTATTTTCCAACAAAATTACTTCTTTAGAACTTTTAAATATATATATCCCATTTCTTTTTATTCCAAAAATACTGAAATTTCACCCCATGTTCTTTCCTTTCTTTTCATGACTATATTTGATATAGTCAATAAAAAGCAATTTCTTATAGTATTGATTTTCATTTCTTATTGAGAATTAATTCACAAATGTGATTGACAATGATTAAAATGTTAGGCTTTTTATTTATAAACATTTAAAATAGCAATGTTATAGAAAAGTATACAGTGGCATTGGATATATATGCTTTTATATATCTAGTTAGACTTTCAATGTAAATTTTGGAAACTACTCCCTTGTAATTTAAAAGTTTTTAAATTACCTGCAACACCAGTGAAACCCAAAGGCAAAAGACCATAAATCCATCAAAAACACACCAGCGATCTTTCAAGTAGGAAGTATCCCCCTAAAAATAAATTTCACATGATGTTATCAGGCAAAAGGAATAATTTTAAAAATATCTGTGGAGGAAATATCAAGTGTTAATTCACTAAAACCTATCCACAATTTTTATATTGTAATTAAGCAGATTTTCAAAAAGAATACCTTTAGAACTTTAAATGATATTATGTATGAGGATAATAATTTAATTTATAAAACACAAGTAACTGTAGAAATTGTAAAAAACATTAAATATATGCAAAAGGAAAACACAACTTTTTCTCTTAGCCACACAAATTCTATCTTTTAAGGAACCAAAGGCCGTTCTATTCAATAGGCAGCTTGGTCCTAAAATGCTACTTAAAGAGCACACAGTAGTCAGTATAAAGGCTTTTAAACCTGGGGACCAACCACCATCTGTAGAATATTAACCAGAATTTCACCTCAAGCTAAATTGAAAGTGAGGAAGCAGAAATTTGTCTTCATTTTCAAAGAAAACATATGCTGACTTTAATTGGGATTATACATGTTAAAGAACCATACACAAGACATACTACTTTCATTTCTGAATAGTGAATCTACTCTGACATTAGGATTCTTATCCTATATAATAAAGAGGTAATATGCAAATTGACCATCACTCCAACACACAAGATGACTGCTCCCATGTGGACACAAAATGGCCACCACAAGATGGCCAGAAGGGGAGAGACCAGCTCATCAGGGGAGGGAAATTAGGGATGACCAGGTTGGCAAGGGAGGGCAGTTGGGGAGGGGAGGACCAGGCCTGCAGGGGAGAGCAGTTGGGAGGGACCAGGCCAGCAGGAGAGGGCAGTTAGGGGCAAACAAGCTGGCAGGGAAGCAGTTAGGCATTGATCATGCTACCAATCAGGTGATCGGTTAGGAGCCAGCAGTCCTGGATTGTGAGAGGGATGTCCCAGGTTGGAGAGGGTGCAGGCTGGCCTGAGGGACAACCCCCCTCTCTGTGCACAAATTTCATGCACTGGGCTTCTAGTTATTTATAAAATTGAAATTTTAGAAAAATTTTCCTTTGGAATAATAAAACAAAAAAGCCCATGAAAATAAAATTGGAAGCATTAAATAGAAAAGGACTTTGCTTTCTTAGGAACATCACACTGTCATTCCTTCTGGAGAATCTATGAAACTCTATTCTGAATTCCATCATATCTGTCATTACTGCTATGATTGCATCCACGTAGAAAATAAAAATAGGGACATAATCCCAAGATTTAAAATAAAATGGTAAGATATATTGCAGGATATTTAGAAAAATAAAATGATTTTCAGAACCTTCTACCCTTAGTAACAAATCGGTTATCAAAGTTCCCAGTCCCACACCACAACATATTTTATGCTATTTGCAAAACTAATAGTATGATAAACCACAAATGTAGTGGATACTGGTTAAACATCTATTTTATAGGAGAGGATGCATAATAACTTTACTCAAGACGCTGTATAGACACACACACACAAAGACACACCCAAATTTTGTGTAGAAAAAGTGATGTACACAACTAGCTAATATATAGGCAAGTAACTTATAATAAAGCTAAAAATGTGGTTGAAGAGATAAAATTAATTTTATGGAGAGTTTAGAGATAACAATGGTAGTTCCCAAATGAATGCACAAGTAATATTATCAGTGGCAAGAGGATCAACCAAACGTGGTGTGTATTAAGAAGACACAAAAGAGATATGAAAGCAAACTCTGAGGCTTGGGGTCTGGGTAACTAGGAAGGCAATGACCCTATTAAATTAAGTGCTTTGATCATTATATGATGACTTAAACCTGATGAAGAGAAAAACTGCATCTCAGGATGCTACTGGTCATATACATACTTGCACAAACATTAAATATAGAACAAATAATTTAAGAATATTATATCTGTCTTCAGAACGTCACAAGGCATCTATTGCCATGGGCTTCATATTTGCCTTGTATATTACACAACTAACTGAAAATATAAATTAGTTATAATCTACATATAATTTTCTCTAAGCCTAATTTTTATTAACATTCAAAAATAATGGAATACAAATTAAAGTTGTGCTTTGAAGATTCCCTTGAATTGTTTAATACATAAGCCGATTTTTTATTTGTTCATTCATTCATTCAATTCCTTTACTCCATGTATAGAACACCTCTCTGTACTAGGCAGTGCTCAAGGCACTGGTGATAAAGGAGTGGGGGAGGGGGGGCGAAGAACTCCTGTCCTGATGTAAATTACATTCACAGTTAATTTTTTTAAATAAAAATTATACAGTAAATGTTATACAGAAAAATAAAAGTGTATATTTTCAAATTAACTTTTATTAAACAAATGTGTTATTTACTTGTATGTTAGGTAAAAAGAGAGAAATTGATCTTCATTTTAAGAAGACATAGGCCGAAACCGGTTTGGCTCAGGGGTAGAGCTTCAGTCTGCAGACTGAAAGGTCCCGGGTTAGATTCCGGTCAAGGGCATGTATCTTGGTTGTGGGCACATTCCCCGGTAGGGGGTATGCAAGAGGCAGCTGGTCAATGTTTCTCTCTCATCGATATTTCTAGCTCTATCTCTCTCCCTTCCTCTCTGTAAAATATCAATAAAATATTTTTTAAAAAAGAACTAGACATAGTAGTGATTATTTAAAACTACCAAGAAATCCAATAATGAAAACTGAAACTTTATGGGACTCAGCAGAGAACTGTTTCTAAAATAGGAACAATTATAAGTAAGTGTTAAGGAAAAAGATAATTATGGATCATTGGATGCACAAACACTCAAAATAATGAATTTATGTGGTATTTTTTCTCAGCTGTATTATTTTACTTACTTTTTGTCATTGAAAATGTTATATGTAGTGTCAATACAATTAACCTCTTTTATTGCTCATAATCTGCTTTAATAATGAATTATGTTCAATAAGAAAGAAGATGAGAGCTTCCATTATATTGAGGATTATTTAAAATATAAAAAGTGAGGATAAACAGGGATGTTTTCTTGGGAGGGGCATGGAAGTGTCCAAGAGAGACATAGTTTTCACAGTACATCCATACATACCTCTTGATTAACGATCATGTGTTTCATTTTTTAAATGGATTTTCAAAATTAAATTTTTTAAGCTGAACATTTTAAATTTAACAAACATCATTTTGTTAGTTGCCACAAATAAAGATAAACTTGAAAAACATGGGCCTCAACAATTAAGAAAGGAAAGCTATCAATAAGAGAACTGGCTAAATTTTTACTATATAAATCTGTTTGCTAAGGAAATTGATGAAATCTGACCCAGATATACAAAAAGGCAGATTATTTTAAAACATTTTAGACACCATGGTGGGGATCCTGAGTAAAACAAAGCATGCAAGCACATTCTAATTTAAAATAACCTCATGATATGAAAACTGGCTTAGACAACCAAGATGGCAGCATAGGCAAACACCTGCATTGGCTGCCTCCCACAACCACATCAAAATTACAAGTGAAATGTAGAACAACCATCATTCAGAACTGCTGGAAATCCGGCTGAATGGAAGTTCTACCACGGAGAAGTAAAGAAGAAAGCACACTGAGACTGGTAGGAGGTATGGAGGTGAGGAGTGGGTTGATCCAGCACCCATGTATGCCATTTTTTTTCGGGAGGGAAATTGCCTCTATAAAGACTGCCCAGAGGAGAAAGGGGTCCCAGCCCCACACCAGGCACCAAGACAGAGTCCAAGAGCTGGGAAAAGCAGACACATACTAGGAGAAATTAGATTGTCTGGCATCAGGGCAGTAACTCAGGATGGCTTTCTTCCAGATGGAGGTGCTCTCAGCAGATATTGTTCCTGTTCGGGGCTCAAGACCCACACCAGCACCAGCCTGCCTTGCTTCACAGGTGAGCCTCCTCTGGACACTTTGAAACCTTATACAAAGATGAGGAATCTGCAGATCTCTCTGTAGCTCCTGCTGGGTGGCCCCACACAGTTGCTGACTTTGCACTGGAGATCTACACCAAGACACATCATAATTAAAATGCCAAGGACAAAAGACAGAGAGAATCTTAAAAGCATCAAGAGAATAGCAATTAATTACCTACAAGGGAGTGCATATGACTTTCAGCTGATTTCTCAGCAGACATTATGCAAGCCAGAAGGGATTGGCAAGAAATATTCAAAGTAATGAATAGCAAGAACCTACAACCAAATTACTCTACCCAGCAAAACTATAATTTAGAATTAAAGGCCAGATAAAGAGCTTCACAGACAAGAACAAGCTAAAGGAGTTCATTACCAACAAACCAGTATTATATGAAGTGTTGAAGGGTATTTTTGGAGAAAGAAGAAGAAGAAGAAGAAGAAGAAGAAGAAGAAGAAGAAGAAGAAGAAGAAGAAGAAGAAGAAGAAGAAGAAGGAGGAGCAGCAGGAGGAGGAGGAGGAGGAGGAGGAGGAGAAAAATATGAACAATAAAGTGGCAATAAATACATATCTGGTAACAATTGAATCTAAAAATCAAATGAATAAAAAATCTGAACAGAATAAACTGGTGAATGGATAGAATCAGGGGCATGGAAATGGAACAGACTATTATCAGAGGCAATGGGTGAAGGAGGTTAAAAGATTAGACGAAGATCTTATATGCATCTATGCATTACCTATGGACACAGACAATAAGGTAAGGAGGGCCTGGGGTGGCGTGGGAACTGGGTGGAGGGGAGCTATGGGGGAACGGAGGGGGAAAAAGGGACATCTATAATAATCTCAACGATAAAGATCTAAAAAAACACACACAAGAAAACTGGCTTAGCAAAACTTCTGCTATACAACTTAGAAAACTATTTTTTAGTTAGGAAGTAATTTTAGTTGCTTTGTTTAGAGTGTTTTCTGATTTAGATTTTCCAGATATTCATAGTGGCATTTACCTGTAGCCAACAAGACCACCACACACTAGGTCAAGAAAAACTGGTTTCTTCTTTGTTTTTGTTAATAAGAATATGTAAAATATGTGAAATA
Source organism: Vespertilio murinus (assembly GCA_963924515.1). Taxonomy (NCBI): domain Eukaryota; kingdom Metazoa; phylum Chordata; class Mammalia; order Chiroptera; family Vespertilionidae; genus Vespertilio; species Vespertilio murinus. The sequence goes on along the minus strand of OZ004707.1, from coordinate 35,807,800 downwards.
ATCCACTGGGCATACATTTTCCATATTATTTTGGGGTTCGTGTTCCCAAGAGTCATTCAATATTTATAAAAAACTTTAATAAGCAGTGTTAGAGTCCAGGAACACAAAGACCACTCAGATTTTCCCCCATTTTTTTAGTATATTTTATTGATTTTTCACAGAGAGGAAGAGTTAGAAACATCGATGAGAGAGAAACATGAATCAGCTGCCTCTTGTACACTCCCTATTGGGGACGTGCCTGCAACCAAGGTACATGCCCTTAACCGGAATTGAACCTGAAACTTTTCAGTCTGCAGGCCGAAGCTCTATCCACTGAGCTGAACCTGTTTCAGCTTCATCTTTTTTTTCTTCAATACTTTTGCCCTTTACTGTTCATTATTTGTCTTCCTAAAATGTCTCCCAAGTCTGCATCATTTTTTTCCCTCTAGGCTCTTATCTGACCACAGCCTACTGGGGTCAATGCTTTAATTTGCACATCATGTAACAGGCAACTCAGTTCATGTATATAAATAATGAATTATTGTGTAATTTACAGAACAGTCCTTTGAAATCCCCATTTGATGACTTAATTAATTTATCTTTTAACCATTTCAACTTATCATATATAATTATGAAGTTTAGGTTCCCTACCTAACTCTTCTCTACACATAATTTTTTGTGTTACATTTTTTTTACAGTCTATCTTTCATGTTAAATGTTTCAGTCTGTTCTGAAAATTAGTAGCACCTTGAGACTTCAGACAATTTCAGAAGCCATTCCTAGCATCTGGCACAGTATGTGGCATTGGACATATGTTCAATGAATTACTAGGTGAGCACATGAACCATATATTAAAGAAGTTCCGTAGATTATAATGCATACAGTAAAAAGTCAACTCATGTGCTTCACGAAGGCACCCATTCATCCACCCATTAATTGAAATTCCTGGCAGAAAGGGAAAAATGTTCATACTTCCTTTCAAGGTTGTATCTTTTCCTATGTGATCATGAAAGATCACAGAACTATGAGATAACTTTTTTGATATTTCTTGGGTCATAGTGTGAATAAGCAGAGGGCACATGCCATGCAAATAGGAATTAAGTTATGTTTATATAATTGGTAATTGTAAATGTGACTGATTTAAAATTGAGGTTGTATTAAACATTATGCATAATCACTAAGGCTCCATAAGTCTAAAATATATTTTTAGTAAATAGCATACAGACTTTTAAAGCCAGTACTACGAAATATAAGCTCATATTACATTTTGTGTCTGACATACTCATAAAATTTACTCTTGTTTCAATTTGCACGTGTAAGGGCTCAACCATAGCTGGTTAAAGGTTGCTATGATTCTAAGTAAAATTAGGTCCAGATCCTTTTAAAATTCTACCATATTAGTGCCTGAGTTACAATATTTGCAAATAATAAATTGTCCTTTCTATCGGCTTCCAAAATATACAATCAGAATAACATGCATGAATGCCCAGTGGTGCTCGAGAATTTTTAACACCTCAAATAAGAAAGAAAGGTTTTAATTTGTTGGTTGTATTAACAGGAAATGGAGGGCGGAGAGTACTTGAGCTATGGGCAAAAATCAGCCTGCTGGTGCTGAGGAGATGAGTTATTCAAGAGCTGACTGTCAATTTTTATAAAGGCACAAACACTCAAAGGCTGCCAATTACACAGTATAGGAGAGTAACTTAAATTGCCATGCAAGTATTTAACAAGCAGAGAAACAAGCACATTTACCTGAGGACATTTATAGGGAAGAAGTTTGCGGTTCACGAAATGATATGCACTGGTACAGTTTCATGAGCGAATGATTTATGGTTCTGAATTCCCAGGGCCCATCTGTCACTGTGTCTTAGCATTATTATTTATTACTTCAACAGTCCTCAGTGGATGCATGTGACTTTTACCTAGGTCTCTTGCCAGATGGAAAATAGACAAACTGAGAACTGTTTGAAAAATTCACAGTCTGCAACACATCGGATGTTGTGCAGCATCACAAATGTATATCTTCCAAATGGTTTATTTTTGCCTCTCTAAGGGATTTAGGGAGCTAGAATGCTTCTCAGAGCAGGAATTAGTTGGGGAGGTAATTGGGGAAAAATTATTGGAGAATGGGAATTACTTAGAGAGTACTTCAAGCTTGAGCAACATTATAAAATATGTGAAATCCATATATATATATATATATATATATATATATATATATATATATATATATATAACAAAAATTGTTAGGCATTTCTTGACAGAAGCTTCAATTTCTCTCTCCTGTTGTGCATCAAGCGTGTTTCCTCCACAGTGAACTTCTCAAATCCAAATCCAATCTTGTCACTCGCAGATTTGCATCCGCCATGCATCCTCCCTGACCACGTGATGAAGTCTGAGTTCTTTGCAGGGCATGCAAGCTCTCCATGGTGCAGCCAGGCCTGCCCTCACAGGATCCTCCCCAGCTGCTCCCTGTGCACCCCCATCTGCTACCCCTGACTCCTCAGAGGCCTCCAAAGCACCGGGCTGCTCTATGCCGTTGTATCATGGAGTATTCCTTTTTCTCTCTGTGTGAAATTCTTTACTTCCATGCCCCAACGCCTGTGTCATGGATCACACTGACTCATCCTTCAAGACATTCACATTCCTCTTTCTTCAAGACTTGTATGATATTCCCCAGGCAGAATTTTTCATTATTTTTCTGTGTTCTCTCTCCACATTCCCTTTTTACCCACAATTATAGCATTTTCACAAAACACTAAAGGTTTCTCTCTCACTGTCTGAATTCTCATTATACAAATAACAACTATTCATATTTGCAAAAGCATTTGCCCCTAAATCACTATGTACCTAGATTCACTCCAAGGAAACTGCGCAGGTGCCAGCGGAAACTGCCGGTTAAGTTGTCCATGAACCCTGCAAGAAGGTGTGGTGTGCCAAATACAGGTAAAGCTCTGCCGTCCTTTTGGGCTAAATCTTGTCTGGCTTATTTATCTGCTTATCAGTGGGTACGTGTCACGTGCATCACCACTTTCCTCTTCCTCATTTTCCCTTTGATATACAGACTTTCACTGGACCCAAGATTTGAATCTACCAATCCCAGGAAGTTTGCTCATATTTCACCAATTTAAAGACATACTCCCTTTCCCCCAAAACACAATTTAACATTTCTGAATTTAGAATGCATATTATAATTGATACGCCAATTACAATCTTATAGTCTACCATCAAGGTGTAATTTGCAGATCTTTTTCTTTCTTAAAAAGTGGTGTGGTGCTTTATCTTACAATTGATGACCTCATAGATTCAATGAAATACCATTGATAGTACTTTGACATTACTTCTCTGCCTATTTATATAAGAGCACGCATTGCTGTTTTGGCAGGGTGCATAACAAATACCCAGTACTGACTTGGATAAGTACAAATAATTGTGCCATGGGTGTTTAAGTGCTGTTTATCAAAAAGACATAAGCAGGTAGATAGTTATCTAGTGTTAGAAAGTGACTTAGTGATACTTAGAGACATTGGTTGGAGTTGCTGTAATGCATTTGTTTTCCCCTTTAAAAGAATTGAATACAGGCTCTTGTTTTCTGAAAATGTACTACCCAACATGATTTCAGAAGCAGATTGGATGCAGAAAATGAGAAGTGCCTGCATGTGCTTTACAAGCCGGCTCCCAAAGTGGGCCAGGCTTTCTCTGAGACAGGGGCTCTGCTCTCTTTTGTCCCTCCTCCTGTGGCACTTAGGAGATTGTTTAAATGCTCAATCAATGTTTACTGAATGATTGGGAACTGTAGCTGGGTTTAAGATGATAAGTCTCTCTTATATTTATATTATAAGTATATCCTAAATAAATTAAAATCTTAATAACTAATATTTAAATATATAATTTAATATATATGGTGAACCACTAAGTCAAAAAATTAGTGGGCAAGCCACAGCTTCATAACTTTTGTTTGGAAAAATAAAGCTTCTGGGTTTGGTCTGCTGCAAATAATTTAATAAATTAGGTATTATTAGGTCACATTACTTTGAGCATTAGGTATGAATTTTATATGTACCATAACATTGCCAAAACAAGCTAGTTATAATTTTAAAAACTTTTTAAAATGCTGGTTTGGTACCAATACACTGGCATGCTTCTATAAATATCTTATCATGGATTGATATAGGTAATGTATGAATAAATTGTTCCAAAAATAAAAAAGCAGCATTCCTCAAATCTTTGATGTGTGTATTCATCGAATCACATATACTCTTCCACACAGAAGACATATGGCATATTGGAGTTGCTTGCTTAATAACTAAATCTCACTATTATAGATATTTTAGTTGAAAAATCAGTGTATAAGGATGCACAAAAGTAGGTTTACAATTGTGAGTATGCAAAACAGTTTAATCTTATATTTTTATTTATTGATTATTATATTCCCTACGAATAACTCAACCTACTTTTGCCCACCCCTGTGTAATAAACATTTACTATTTGAACATTTAAAATATACAGATCTCTTCCAAACAATGTGAAACATATTAAGAGTAACTTGATGCATAAATAGAATAATGTATATCTATCTACACTAATAAAAGTGAAAGATGTAATTTGACTGTATCTTTGTGACGCCCACCAGCCAATCAGGAGTGAGTATGCAAATTAATCCAACAAAGATGGTGGATTAATTTGCATATACAGGCATGGAGGGGTGGGGGTAGGGTGGGAAACTTATGTTGTTGCCATGGCGACTGCACAGGCATTCCACACCACCCCAGCTGCTCAGGGCCTCTGGGCAGCAAGGGAAGGCAGGATCAGATCAGGAAGAGGCAGCTCCAGGGCTGGAGCAGAAAGGTGGTGCCAGCACCCAGGAAAAGGAAGGTTCTTTCTTACATGAATCTTTGTGCATTGGGCTGTTAGTATATTCATAATAATGCTATATATTTAAAAAAGTATAAAAGTCATATAAGTGAACAAACACAGTACATAGCTGCAAATCATTCTGGGTAAGGCAAAAAATTGAGTGAGAAGTAAAAAAAAAACAGCGCTATTGACAACTGAAGGTAGAAAAGCATGGAAATATCTCAAAAATGTTTTTTTTTAAGCAGATAAGTATTAAATAAAGCTTTAAAATTTTAGACTAAGATTAACTGATAAAAGCAGAGTAGCTCAATCTTGAGTAAAATGAGGTCCATGAAAAAATAGAGATAATGTATTTTATTGCATTGTAACTTAAATATCTATACATGTACATTATTTCTCATTCAATTATAAAACCAAAAAAATTTGCAGATACTAAGATACAAATCCAATAGCATTTAAACTGGTTTTGACGAATGAATGTTTTGCTAAAAGTAAATTTGATTAACAGTGTAAGTTTTTTTTTCAGGTTTACTGTAAATTGACAATTAATGCTGTATATATTTAAGATGCACAACTTGACACTTTGATATTATCCTATCTAATGAAAGAGTAATATGCAAACTTCCCATACCTCCACTACACCCACAAGCCACACCCACCAGCCAGTCAGGAGTGAGTATGAAAATTAACCCAACCAAGATGGCTGCACCACAGAGCAAACGGGAGACTTGGGTTTCCCTGGCAATTGAGGAAGCCAAGCTTCCTGCACACCCTGGCCAGCCCAGGCCTCCACTCAAAGCTACAAAGATTCAATTATAATTAAATAAATCCCAGATACCAGGGCCTTTGCTTGGGCTGCTGGGGGTGTGTGGCCAGCCTGAAAACCACCACAAGCCCCTCACACAGGCTGCCCCATGTCCTAAGGGAAGTTCCACCCTGATCCAGGACACCCTTCAGGGCAAACTTGCTGGCCCCCACCTATGCAGAAGGCCTCTATCTTATCCAATAAAAGAGTAATATGCAAATTGACCATCACTCCAACACACAATATTGCCCCCATGTGGTCAAAGATCCTGCTCCCATATGGACAAAAGATGGCCACCACAAGATGGCCATCAGGGGAGAGCAGTTGGGAAGCACCAGGACAGCAAGGGAGGGCAGTTGGGAGGGACCAGGCCAGCAGGGGAGAGCAGTTAGGGGCAATAAGGCTGGCAGAGGAGCAGTTAGGCATCAATTAGGATGGCAGGGAGTGGTTAGGGAGTGATCAGGCTGGAAGACAGAAGTGGTTAGGGGCAATCAGGAAGGCAGGCAGGCAAGCAGTTGGGAGCCAGCAGTCCTGGGTTGTGAGAGGGGTGTCCGACTGCCCGTTTAGGCCTGATCCCCTAAATGGGCAGTTGGGCATCCCTCAAGGGGTCCCAGATAGAGAGAGTACAGACTAGGCTGAGGGACACACACACACACACACACACACACACACACACACACCAATGGACTAATTTCGTGCACCAGGCCTCTAGTATATACATATAACTCAATATAAAAACATCAATAAATAACCCAGTTTTTAAAAGGTCAAAAAACATAAATAGATTTTTTTCAAAAGAAGACATACAAATGACCAACAATTAAATGAAAAGTATAAGCTCAACTTCACTAATCATCAGACAAATAAAATAAAAAACAAAATGAGACACCACTTCACACTTGTGCAACAAAAGATGTTGTCATGGTAAGAATACGAATGCTGTTGGTAAGAAAGTAAATTGGTACAGCCACTATGGAAAAGAACATGGAGCTTCCTAAAAATTAAAAATGAAACTACTTTATGATTCAACAATCCCACTTCTGAAAAAGTAAGTTAACTTTTAAATACAAGCATGTAATATCAAGTCAATGTACTCTTTCATCTGTATTAACATTCATGTTAATAGAAGTATGTGGTACAAAAAAAGATATCAATAAAGTTATAACATTTGGGAGAAGGCCACAATGGTGAAAATTCCATGAGATGATAACTTTCAAGCTGGTTCAGGACCTCACATTTAACCATATTTGACCAAAATTTCAGCCAGAATTTAAACATTGAATACCAGTTTTAATGAGATGTGAAGCTGTGCTGATAATTTCAAGATAATATTAGCAATGCCATATTATAAAAATCTGCATTAGTTTTGTATTTAATGCAATCATACCAAAATGGAAAATAGAAAAATCATACCTAATGTTAAATTTTCATTTTTTAAGTCATACAGATTAAAAATAAATCAAAATTCAGTTTTAGTAAATAATTCATCCAAATGTTGATGAACATCAGATAATATTGAAAATGGCTCATTTACAGCACTTTGAAAACAACCTGGCCATAAATCAAGTTGTTGTTTTTTTTTTTTTAACAAATGCTTTGGCTTCTAATATTCTAACTATTAAAACCTCTGCTTATTCAGTGTTCTGTTCACTTGGAATGAATATATAATTTATGTATCAAGTCTGCCTTTGCTCTTTTATCATTGACTATGACAACTAAAGCAATGCCTACTGTCATTTTCAGGATGCAAAATCCAAGTCTTAATTTATTAAATAACTTAAGAAACAGACTTTAGTTCTAGGAAAATGCAATGCCTTTGTTCAAGCAAGTTAGAATCTCATGTGAGTTCACACATGGTATTTTAATCCCAAAGCGCCCCACCCAGAACATTCAGAGACTGCCACTGCCCAAGTGACCAATACACACAAGGCCAGGGTCATTCAAGGTCCTCCAGGGAACCCAAGAATTCAAAACAAGGCTGGGCTATGCTGGAGAGTAAAGTGATAGTCACTTAAAATATATCTCTAGCACCCTCACAAAAACAAACTTCCCCCAAGCTAACATTCTGGTTTAGCTACCGATTTTTGAAACTTGGCCATATCTAAACCTAATGCTAAAATAACCATCCTACCACTTGTAGAAGACCCAGACAATTGGAATCAAGCTGAAATCCATTGGTTGAGGCATGGTGGATGTCTACTGTTCCCACGAATCAACATTTTTGCAGTGAATTTTGTATCACAACTCATAGCCACACAGCACTTACTGGGGCCCATGCTTACTGCACTCCTGACTGCCTTTTGGGAAGACTCTGAATTTACCGGTTTCTTGCTAACTGCATGAGGTATGTGTGGCTTTGGCGGTTCCTTTCAAGTTAAGTCCTACACTGAGTTGAATTTTTCTTTTGTATTGCTACCCCAATTTTCTGGAGTCACCCAACCAACTTCAGTAAATCTTTTTCAAAGCTACTGACAACCAGCTGGGCATTCAAATGGCTAGCTGAAACTAATTGTGTGGTGAGGTGAAGAGTGTCCCCCTAAATTCTATGTCCACTCAAAACACCAGTATGCAACCTTATTTAAAAACTAGAGGCCCGATGTACAAAATTCGTGCAATGGGCTCGGCCCTCGCAGCCCCAGCTTCAGCAGAAAGGTCATCTGGATGGTTGTTCTGCTGTCAGGTCTAATTAGCATATTAGCTCTTTATTAGATAGGATAAGGTATTTTGAAGATGTAATTAATTAAGAGGGGGTCATACTAGATTAGTGGGGGCCCTAAGTCCAATTACTGGTGTCCTTAAAAGAAGAGGAGAAGGCCCACAGAGACACACAAAGAGAAGAAGGCTGTGTGAAGACAGGAGTCGAGATTGGAACGAGGCATTGATAAGCTAAAGAATTCCAAGAATTACCAGAATTGGCCAAACGCTAGGAAGAGGCAAAGAAAGGCTTTTTCCTAGAACCTTCAGAAAGACCAAGGCCTACTGACACCCTGTTTTGAACTGTGGCCTTCAGAACTGTGAGACAATACATTTCTACCATTTCAAGTCACCAAGGTTGTGGTCATTTATTACTACCAACTAAGAAACTGATACAAACTCCAAAGCACTTAGGGCTCTTTTTTGTTTAGTTCTTTAAAGCCCACCATGCCAATAAAATCAACAAAGGAAAGTCAGGTAGTAACAAACTCATTGACAGAAGCACCGGGGTGATTAATAAATGCGTCTGAAAATGAGCTTCCAACCTCACTCCTGTCCTTCATCTCTTCTATCAGGTGCATCCTATTGTATAGAGTTAAATACTTATGAGACAGTGCCATTCACTTATTTAATCTCTATGAAGGAAGAGATATCCCATAAAATAAATTTCTTTTTTATTCTAATATATATATATATATATATATATATATATATATATATATATATATATATATATAGTTGAGAGGAAGGCAGGGGATGAGAAAGATAGAAACATCAATGATGAGAAAGAATCATTGATTGGCTGCCTCCTGCACGCCCCCTACTGGGGATCGAGCCTGCAACCCAGACAAGTGCCCTGACAGGAAATTGAGCCTTAACATCCTGTTTCAATATTCAACCGGCCCTTCCTTTACTTTTTCTTTTATTTAGTTATTTTTTTTTTGTTTACCATTGTTGACAATTTCATGCTACATATTCTTTTTCTATAGTCCTAGAATTCCTTTCCATTTCAAGTCCTTTCTTTTTACCCCTTTATATCTTCAAAATGCTTCATGCTAATGACATCATGCTGAATATTATCAATCTGTAATATTTATCACATAGCATTATTCAGCATTCATAAAATAATAGGTGCCTTGTTTGGGGCTTGATCACTCATAAGTGGCATTATAGACCCTACTCCAGGCCTTCACAGAGCTGGTGGTCGGGTCACCTAACTCCTCCCAGATACTCCAAGACTTTGTGCCTTACACAATTTATTTCACTTTTTAAATATTCTTATGCATCATATTTTTATTAATTTTTAGAGTGAAACCCCATTTGAAAAGACTTCAATGTAGAAGAAATAGACATGTTTCGCTTTACTGAAATTAATATACTGATTTAGATTTTCAATGCATTTTGGTTTTTAGCTTAAATAACAGGGGAAGGCTCACCTTGATAATCCCCCGGATGTGCATTTTGGCAATCATCTCTGCTGTGTAGAGGAACATCAATAAAGTATCCAGAGTAAAGGTCACATACTGAAGAGGAGGATAGTGTTCGAACGTCATAGGTGTGTTCATACAGACAGAAATGACGCTGATGATGGCACAGATGCGCAGCAAAGAGTGAACCCACTGCAAAATAGTCCAAAGTTATTATTTGACATCATAAAATGGTATTTTAAACTTGCCTTATGAACTACATCTGGAAAACATAATATTGAGATTGAAATATTTCAACAGTAAGATAAAGGAAACTAATATCTGTTAAGTGCATATAAAATATTTCACACATTTTACATAATTTAATTCTCAAATCAGGCTAATTTCCACATCAATACACAAAGACTTGGGGAGATTTTGAAACATTTCTGTGGTCATGCATTAATAAGAGCCAAAGTCTAGATGTGAAATTGCTCAGGCTACAATACAAGGTGATTGTGATTCAATTAAAATGTTAGTAACTTATTCATATGGAGACTTGATGTACTGTTACTTTTAAACCTTTCAATATACTATGAAAATATAGAATAGAGACTATGTTTATTGGTATCTAGTGCAAATCACAAATGCTTTTTTAAAATGAACTGATGCATAACTCTGCCCATGTGGAAGGTTTTCTTTCCATATGTATCTTAGATGTAACATTTTAAAAATATATTTTGAAATCTGATATCATTCTACATTTTCAAAAGATAATAAATGGGCTTTTCTCTTTATTTTGAAGAATTATACAAATTTAGCCGAGTTATCCTTCCCAAAATTCCAAAAAAAAATCTGTGCAATTCATTCTAGCAGTGTAAATGCTGTGAGAAGATTTTCCTTAAGCCCAACATAGAGAAGTAGGAATTAAAAAGATAAGTGTGTGGAAATCATCAAAATATGAGAAAACATAAGCAGTAACATCTCATACATTTCTCATAGCAATATTTGTTCTGATATGTATCCTTGGGTAAAGGAAACAAAGGAAAAAATAAACAAATTGCACTACATCAAATGAAAAAGCTTCTGCACAGCAATAGAAACTATCAATAAAATGAGAAGGGAACCCACTGTATGGGAAAACATATTTGCCAATAATACATCTCATAATGGATTAATATCCAGAATATTTAAAGTACTTATACAACTCAACACCAGGAAGATAAACAATCCAATTAAAAATGGGCAAAGGACCTGAATAAACATTTTTCCAAAAGGAACTTAGAGATGGCCAAAAGACATGAACAAATGCTCAATGTCACTAATCATCAAATAGATGCAAATTAAAACCATAACGATATATCACCTCACACCTGTCAGAATGGCTATGATCAATAAATTAACAAACAACAAGTGCTGTTGAGGATGTGGAGGAAAAAGAACCTTCATGCATTGTTGGCAGGAATGCAGACTGGTACAGCCACTGTGGAAAACCATATGGAGTTTCCTCAAAAAAATTAAAAATGGAACTGGCTTTTCACCCAGCGACCCCACTTCTGGGAATTTATCTGAAGGAATCCAAACCACCAATCAAAAGAAGGAATCTACCCCTATGTGCATGCAGTGTTATTTACAATAGCCAATATCTGGAAACAGCCCAAGTGCCCCTCAGTAGATAAGCAGATAAAACAGCTGTGGTACAGTTACACCATGAAACATTATGCAGCAGTAAAAAAGAAGGAAATCTTATCTTTCACAACAGCATGGGTGGACCTAGAGACTATCATGCTATGTGAAATAAATCGGTTAGAGAAAGACAAATACTACATTATCTTTTTTTTATATAGTATCTAATGAACAAAGTAAACTAACAAAATGGAAGCACAGGCATGCATACATGGAAGAAACTGACAGCTGTCAGAGGAGAGGGGGCTGGGAGACTGGATCAAAGAAGGTAAAGGGATTAAGCAAGAAGCCATATGTATATAACACATAAACACAGACAGCAGTGTGGTGATAGCCAGAGGGAAAGTGGGGTGGGGCTAGGTGGAGGTAGGCAGAGAGGAGGATGTAGACAGAGAGAATTTGCTTGAGGAGATACAGTGTGCAGATGATGTTTTACTGAGTTGTACACTTGAAACCTGTACCCCAATAAATTTAATACATAAAAAAATAAAATAAGATAAATGTGTGTATGCATGTGTGTGTCTCTGTGTGTGTGCATATGCCTGGTAATATGTGTAGGACATACAATTACTCACATACACTATTTTATTATAAAAATAATACCTAAGATAAGACATATTGGCTATTCCCTTATACCAAATCCAGTTAGTATTACTATTTCATTAATTAGTAGACAATTATTCAATATAATTAAAATGTTATTTATTAACCCTTTAATATTATATTTCACTTGGGGGGGGGAAGCTTCTTTGTGTAGTAGGTAGGTCCTGCATATATGCAAGCTAGCAAGCACCCAAGATGAAAAAAATAGAAAAGACTGTCAGAATTTTGAAAAGATTCAGACACCTGTAGGCTGGTGAGTGGGTTTTAATATTAATCTGACAGTTAACAATATTTGCATGAAGATGTAAGGCCACTAATGTCATACCACATAAGTCACTGCTGATTAAATTTATTCTAAGGGTTGATGCACTTTTCATGCAATTTGGAACTGCTTCAATAAACATCAGTGTGTGAATTTAGCCCCATCCGGACCTCCAATACAAAGGATCTAATTACACAAAAGAGCTCTAAAAAGAAGGGTTCCTCCACAACAAATCTGTTTCAAGTTTAAAGTAAGTGTGCATTTTAGTTAAATAATAATTATTTTAGTTATTGTTTCCAAGGATAAATCTATAACACTTCCTCTGTCAGAAGTTCTCAGAAAGCTCTGCATGCGGTGAACACTAGTCCCTATTCTGTTCAATCATTTCAACACAAATAGAAGACTTACTATGTGTCAGAAATTATGCAGAGGACGGAAAAAAAGGAAATAAGAGGACTCTGATTCATCACTACTTTGCAGTCTGATGTGCATAACATCTATATTTTATTTATATACCATATAAATATATAGTTATGTACAAATATAAAATTAGTGGAAAAGAAAGCAGTTCATTCTGTCTGGGAGGGAGGTCAAATGAGGAACTTTTCAGAATGGATAGGGCACAGGTGACGTCTGAGACGGCTTTCGTGAACGAGGGGGACGTGACTCATCAGAGTTGCAAGGAAAGGCCCTCTGGGCAGGAAACTGTGAGACTTCAGGAAGTCACTGATGTGGCTCAAGTGGACGGGGCATCCATCTAGGATAGGGCAGCTGCAGGACAAGTTAGAGGCAGAATACAAAGAGCCCTGAATATAAATTAAGCCGTTTTATTTGCAACACGGATAATAAGGATATTTCAATGATCATAAAGCAGATGGGTTATGTGAACACAAATGAAAACCTGGGAGGAAATGTGAGCAGGCTGGGGAAGAGGTCTGGAGGGTAAGTGAGATGAAGAAAGACTAGAAAGGTCAGGGAGGCCATGGCTGATGGTCTTGTTCATGTTCAAGGGACAGGCAAGTACTGAGAGAGTAAAAGTTTCCAAGTATCCTATTTTACATCTGTACGTAAGTATAAATGTATATTGTATACAGGTAACATATATGTTATGCATATCAGACTGCAAAGCAGTGAGTCAGAACCATGTTGTTTCCATTTTTATCATCCTCTGAGCCCAGAATAATTTCTGACACATAATAAAGTTGATCCTGTCATCGCTTGTAGAGCTGTTTCCATGACCCACGGATATGCCATCCCACCTTCGCTCTGGCTGCTAGCCTGGCTGATCCACAACGATACCTGGTTATAGCAGATCTCCCCCTCAAGTTCCCACCAGCTTAATTAGACAGAGAAGGTGACAAAGTTCTTCAGAGACTATGCACTAATTAACCTTTACTTTTACTCAAAACTTGCAACTCGGAAGGAGACCTTTAATTACAAACATTTGATTATCTCCTCACAGATCCACGCACATTGAGAACTATGAGTAATGAGAGTTTGGGAGAAGAGGTCACTCATGTGGGACATCAGATTTGGATCAGCCTGTGAAGTGGTAACACCTCTACACTGGGTGACTGTGAGGACAGGACAGCACGCCCAGAGGAAGAGAGAAGCGGTACTCACAGACCTGCCCATGTGGGTAACTCAGAGAGGAGCCTCGTTATTCCATCTCATTTGTTTTTATCTTCCAGGCTCCTAGACTCATCCATAGTCGACGGCAGCTCAAACACATTTCAAAGCCAAAGGCACATGATTTTTGAATATATGAATCAAATTTCCTTTAAATCAGCATGTGCTACTCCATACTTCAAAAAAAGAAACTTACTGGCTTGTTAATCCAGAGTATGTCAGCGTTGTCTGACAAAGACTCATCAGGACCAAAGTCAGTAACCGGCTGGGCCTCCACCCTGGAGCTCTGTTTCCTTTTGAGCATGCTGGAGTTAGCTCTGGTGAGGGAGTACAAAACGGCAGTCTGAGAAAAAGAGAGAGAGTTGTGTTAGTGACCTAAGCCATCTTTACCCTGATCACTAAAAAAAAAACAAGTGCCTAGCCCTAACCAGTTTGACTCAGTGGTTAGAGCAGTTAGAGAGGCAACCTGCAGACTCAAGGGTCCCAGATTTGATTCTGGTCAAGGGCATGGACATTGGTTGCTGTCACATCCCCAGTAGGGGGTGTGCAGGAAGCAGCTGATTGATGTTTCTCTCTCATCAATGTTTCTGACTCTCTCCCCCTCTTCCTTCCTCTCCGTAAAAAACTCAATAAAATATGTATTTTTAAAAAACTGCCTAATGGGTGCCTATTCACATATTAATTATACACTCATTCACTTATACTGTATATCCTAACATATAAAAACCCTAGGTCCATCACATCCACATGACTGGAGGTTCCACCAACTGGAATTCAGTCCTGTAGTCAGTGATGGGTTGCTGTAGCGACCCAGCACTGACTGCTACATTTGCAGGCATGGTGACCCAGCACTGACTGCTGAGGGAGCTGTGAATCCTGCCCAGAGAGAGGCCTGAAGAGAGAAGCAGGATCTGTGGCAGCTGTTGATCAGCACTTGTCTCTCTTTCTCTCCAGGCCTGGCCAGCAGCCACGCCTCCCCTGGGGCTGCTGATCAACCCTGCCTTTCTAATCAGGCCCTGTTGATAGGCTCAGAGACGCTGACTGGCATAGAAACCGACCAATCAGAACCAAATATGGGTGAAGTGTGAGGAGCCAATGGTTGCCTAGGAGGGGTGCTTTTGACACTGACTGGCATAGAAACTGACCAATCAGAACTAAACTGGCCAGCAGAGGCGGGCAGTTGGGGTTGAGATCCTGTCTGCAGGGGAAGGCAGTTGGGGGTCATTAGGCCAGCAGGGGAGGACAGTTGGGGAGGACCAGGCTTGCAGGGTAGGGCAGTTGGGAGGCAACCTAAACCAGCAGTCAGACATCCTCCAAGAGGTCCCAGATTGGAGAGGGTGCAGGCTGGACTGAAGGACACACGCCAATTTTGTGCACTGGACCTCTAGTAATAAACATATTCAAACAGAAAATTTAAAAGAATGAGATAAAATTCAATATGAATAAAAGCTTTATTTTTTCCTCTAGACCCAATAGATCAGTGGTTCTGAACCTTTCTAATGCTGCAACCCTTTAATACAGTTCCTCATGTTGTGGTGACCCCCCAACCATAAAATTGTTTTCGTTGATGCTTCATAACTGTAATTTTACTACTGTTATAAACCGTAATGTAAATATTTGTTTTCTGATGGTCTTAGGCTCTGCAGCAGGTCATGACCCACAGGTTGAGAACCACTACAAGTATCACCTAAGACCATCGGAAAACACTGATATTTACATTATCATTCATAACAGTAGTAAAATTACAGTTATGAAGTAGCAACAAAAATAATTTTATGGTGGGGGTCACCACAACATGAGAAACTGTATTAAAGGGTTGCAGCATTAGGAAGGTTGAGAACCACTGCAATAGATCATCTTGTGTACTGCCTAAACAGTTTGCATGCCAGTTTAGAGACTGCTCATCTAGATGAACTGGAATTAAATAGCTCTCCTCCCCAAGAGCACACACATTAGTAGGACATTTTTTGAGGTCTATGTTCATACACCTAAAGCTGCCTCCACTTAAAGGTCGTCTTGCCAGAGCACAGCTGACCAATGCAAATGAAACACTCAGATGTTCCCAGGACTTTCCCTCCAGTTAATTTAATGTGACACTCACAGACATCTGTTTCCAATGACAGCCCCAAGCTGATCTTCTGATTGTGTCCTTGCCACAATGGATGTGATCCAGAGAGCATCGGGCAGAAATTACTTTAAATGGAGTTGTTTTTTTCTTTTATGAATTGTATTATATCAATTCTTTCAGCTTCTCTGAAGTAAACTCAGATTACATTGAAGAGGGAGATGAGATGCCTGCTTGCACATAAATTTCCACTATTCTGAGTCATCTACATCTTGCTATAGTATCGCACGTCCCTTTATCCATTGCTTCCACCCTCCATCCAGCAGCCACTGAATGGAGGCCTGCTTTCAGGACACAAAAGTGAGCAAGTGCAAGAGATGTTGTAAAGGCAGGTGGTGCCTGATGACCTTGTGTATCCACAGAGAGATTTCTCATTTGAGTAACACCTGGTTTGAGTCTTAGAGGAAGATGAGGAGTGAATGTATTTTGGATATATGTACTATGTTTGGGGCACTTTGCAATGATATTTTATTTATGCTTTATAACTAATGGAAGAAAGGAAACATCTAGTCTTTTTTAAATATATATTTTTTATTGATTTTTTTACAGAGAAGAAGGGAAAGGGATAGAGAGTTAGAAACATTGATGAAAAAGAAACATCAATCAGCTGCCTCCTGCACACTCCCCACTGGGTATGTGCCTGCAACCAAGGTACATGCCCTTGACCGGAATCAAACCTGGGACTCTTCAATCCACAGGCCAATGCTCTATCCCCTTAGGTAAACTGGTCAGGGCAATCATCTAGTCTTTTTATGAAAGCTCTGGAAACTCCAGTGCTAATAGTCTTGGGCAGCTAATAACTTTGCCAAGGCCACCCAGGCAAACTTGAAATGTAAAAGAAGCTCCTTATGGTTACAAAACCTAAGGTATGTATCGTTGACCGCACTGATGTTGATCACTGATTAGGAGAATCCCTAAAAGGTAAGAGAAGGACTAGGCAGCTCACAGTGGTGAGGATGCCATGTTAAGAAAATGCAATAGTTTTAACACTAAGCAGGTGCACAGGTTCTTTTATCTGCTGCTGCTTGGAGCTAGAGAGAGAACTGAAGCCAAGGACAAGGAGTGTCATTCAATCCCAAAAGGAGCAGAAGATGGAAACAATGTGTTTAAGGTATGTGCAACTGCAATTTTTACTGGGAAGGAGAACACAGAAGCTCAATGAATGGATGTTGAATCCGAGTCCCTATGTTTGAGCACCTACCTCTACATCTATGTACACCTATGCACCTAGGTAGGTATATGTGCCTACCCCTCCAATTCCCAGAAGAAACCAAAGTAATTTGCTTTAAGATGTGCTAGATATCTCCAGGTTGTCCTGTCCTGAATATTGGATTTAAATATGAACTTTGCAGTATGCTGCACTAATTAATTTTATTTTACATAATTGGAGTTAGGGACACTTGACATCAATATGTAAATGTATGCAGAATATTCAAATTGTGCTTGTTCTCTGATTTACTGTGGGGGGAAGCATCTGGTGGCCTCAATTTAAGATGCTTCTTGAATGCCAGTCTCTAATGTACCCAAAACTGAATGCAGAATCTTTTAGAAATCCTTTAAGATTATACAATGCAGAGGATGAGATTAAGAGTGGCTTCACAGGGTTGTTCAAAAGTGACACAAGAAAATGTTATAGGCCTAGCTACTAGCTTTACTATCACTTTCACTGAGTCAGTGGAGACTTATGAATGACCATTTACTGTTCTTATGACTTGGCCCCAAATTGCATCTGAAAAAATATTTTATTCATAAATGTGACACCTTGCATATGAATGCCATGCACTTTTATTATAAATACCTCATCCAAAGCAAAACAAATGGTTATAGATTTGTTTACCCAGAATTCATTTTTTTTAAATCTCCATGTTGACCCACCAAAATAAGATAACTATAATGAGTGACATTAGTTGTCACCCACTTTCACCTCATTTTATCTTCTGCAAAAGTGCCACCAACTCAAACTGACCAAGAAAACTATCTGAACTATCTGTCCAAACTCTGCTGGAACCTGTTTAATCCACACATATATTAAAACTCAACAACTAGCTCCTGAATCACTGACATTTTCACCAGTTTAATAATATTAAGTATAATGTAAAGCATGCAAGTAGCAAAATAAATTCAAGTTACAGACATATAAGGACTCCAAGATTAATCTGAGGCAATAGATTGTAATAATTTTCCTTTAGATACATAAATATTGTTTTTCACATTTATTTATCTTGAATCAATATACCTGAGTGCAGCAAACCTGTTATTCCCTGATAAAGAACAGCAGGCATATTTAAGTATCCTAGGTAAGCTTATTATTTTGATAGGAAATTGCTTCTGTGTATCTTAGCCTTATCACCAGTATGTATTTATAACTTAATGTGTTTTTTTTTCTGTTTGCAGAAGTGTCTTTTATAAAGCACTGTATTAAATTTAAAAATATATATGGCTTTCCAGTAGATTTTTCACACTTATTAAAAGTAGTTGGTATTTAAATATTCAATAGTATGAGGAGGCCACACAGTTACAATATGGTAGTGGATAAATCTTTTGCTCAGACAGATAAGGTACTTTGGTTCACTTGCTTTTATTTTAAGTGGTTAAAATCCAGCTTTATATTCTTTGATAGCCATATACTTTCCTTAGATCATTCCAGCTCTCTCTCGGCCAAATTAAAGCTAACAAATTCAGCTTTATTTTTTAAAAAAAATATATATTTGATTGATTTTCCACAGAGAAGAAGGGAGAGGGATAGAGAGCTAGAAACGTTGATGAGAGAGAAACATCGACCAGCTGCCTCCTGCACGCCCCCTACTGGGGATGTGCCCACAACCCATGTACATGCCCTTGACCGGAATCAAACCTGGGACCTTTCAGTCCGCAGACCGACGCTCTATCCACTGAGCCAAACCGGTTTCTGCAAATTCAGCTTTCTTTTAACTGTGAGGTGTTGAAACACTGTAGGCCATCTCTTCTCCTGGTAAGCCTCTTGGGTTTGCATGAAACTGTTTTGAATCTTCTGTCTTCTAAATTACGGTTTACAGCATGTCCCTTACTCACTGCCCCAGGTGTCTGTTCTCTGTACTCAACCTCTGAAATGAGCATGGGCTCTGATAGTTTCCATCACCATCTGTTGGTGTCCAGCACCTGCTACTCACTCATGTATCTATGCTGCTTCTTCCTCAGCTATAGGCCGTATCACCACCATCATCACTTAAAAAATCAACAGGCCGACTTGATATCAGTCCCAGATTCCACTGCCCTGAGCTTCTTAGAACCCACCTGCAGGTCCCACCTCTGCAGAAGGATATTCTTTTCACAGATTTTCACGGGTGATTTCTTTTGCCATTCCTCATTCCATTGGTGTTACAAGGCCCCTTTCGCTTCATGCCCATTGCTAAAGCCCTTGCTAAGCCATGGGACCTCACATCTGGACTGCCTCAAATATCATCCATTTAAAGGTATCCTGTCCTTCTTATCAGAAATCAACTCCCCAACACACTGATATGGTCTCTCCAGATAGACCTCAGCTAATCCTCTTGTTCTCATTCATTCATTCATTCATTCGCACAGAAAATATGTGCATCCATGTGGTATCAGACACTGGGGTATATGCCGGGTCCACAACATGGAACAGCAAAGGCACCTGTAGAACTCGCCCACTGCCTGCTTTACTTCACCTGATGTTTCGAGGACACAATCCCACTGAGTTTACTTGCACTTCCTTTCACGCCTATACCCGCATGCTCTACTTGAAGTGGCGAAACATAGCATTACCCGCCACCCTCCAACCTTTCTCAGCCACTTCTGCTCCTTTCCTCCAGCTGTGCCCTCTTTGTTGTCTGCTGCCAGTCCCCCATCAGTCCTGCCTAGTCCCTTACTTAACTCATGAAGCGTTTTTGTGTGTATGTGTGATTTGTTTAACTGAAAGATTTAAAGTTTGGGAATAAAAGTGTAAACAGGAGAAACATACCTCTCTAGTAGAGTTGCAGCATCTATTTGATGCTTAAAAGTCCCCAAAGAATACATAAGCCAGTGATTTATTTTTAAGCATTAGGTGTCACTACCACTGACAACACATCAAAATCAACCCCTGTTCTTCTGGTCACTTATGTGCACAAACTCTGAGGCCTTTACCAGTAAAAGGGTATAGCCACTATGGAAAGCAACATTGGGGTTCCTCAAAAAGTTAAAAATAGAATTATCAAGTTTTTGTTGTTGTTATTCCTCAACCAAGGATATATATATATATATATATATATATATATATATATATATATATATATAGCATTGATTTTTAGAGAGTGGAAGGAAGGGAGGGGAAGGGAGAGAGAGTGAGAGAAACAATAGATCCAGAGATAAGGAAACATGGAACAGTCTGAAGAATCTCAGAGGAAAGGGGGAAGGAAATAGATTAACCAAAGAATTTATATGCATAACCAATGAACACAGACAATAGGGAGATGAAAGCCTGAGGGAAGGGTGGGGTGGTGGTGGTGGTGGTGGTGGTGGTGGTGGTGGTGGTAAGGGGTCAATGGAGGAGAAAGGGGGGACATCAGTAATACTTTAACAATAAGATTTAAAAATTTTTTAAAAAACAACTATTACACAGCCCAGCAACTTCACTTTCAAGCCTTTATCTGTAAGGGATAAAAATTTAGACTCCATTTCTAATGGCTAAAACTCCCATTATTCTTCAAGTGTATCAACCTTGGATCCCTGGTAAGGGCACTGAAAACCATGCCCCACACTCTCAGCACTCTTCACCTCCTTCCATGA